>CM053793.1:667914512-669410762 GCA_028749045.1 Cupressus sempervirens | reverse complement strand
CATCCACCCCCCCTTGGGTTAGGCTTACTCCTGGAAGCCTACAAACAAGTAGGGATATAACTCCCTCAATCTAGCTGCATCCTCCCAAGTAGCTGAAGAATCATCAGTAGGGTCCCATTGGACCCTTACCTGCTCGATGGTTCGACCCCTGAGGGTCAACCCCCGCTGCTCCAAAATATGAATCGGCTCCAAAACCAACTTTTCGTCCTCTACCTGCAACGCATTCCAATCAAGAACATGCATAATATCAGGAATATACTGCCTAAGCACTAAAACATGGAAAACATCATGAATGCGAGCTAGGCTGGATGGTAGAGCAAGACAGTAAGCAACCGAGCTAATCCTCTCCAAAATCTCGAATGGTCCCACAAAATGAGGTGCTAGCTTAGAACCCTTTCCATATCGGATCAGACTCTTTTGCAGTCGCACTCTCAAAAAAACCTTATCTCCCACAGCAAACTGCTTATCAGTCCTATCAGCATCGGCATACTTATTCTACCTATCTTGTGTCGTAGTCAAATGCTCATGGATACGCACTACCTGTTGCTCCATATCACAAAGCATCTCAGGAACCAACATGATGCGATCCTCAAGACTATCCCAACTCAACGGTGTACGACAAGGACATCCATATAATACCTAAAATGGCACCATACCAATAGAACTATGGTACCCGTTGTTGTAAGCAAACTCCACTAGATAGAGATAATCCTCCCAATGTGTTTGCCTATCCATCACATACATTCGTAACATATCCTCCAAAACTTGGTTCACCCTCTCTATCTGACCATCAGTCTCTAGATGATATGCCGAATTGAAGTTTAACTATGCTCCAAGCTCATGCTGCAGCCATGTCCAGAATGCAGATGTGAATACAGGATCCCTGTCAGAAATGATCTTTCTAGGAATACCATGTAATCTCACAATATCACGCATGAAGATATTAGCTACAAAAATTGTTGTGTAGGAAGACCTGATCGGTGAGAAATGTGCCACCTTAGTCAACCGATCAACAGTAACCATGATAACATCATGACACCAAATTGTCATAGGTAATCCTACAATAAAATCCATGGAGATGATATCCCACTTCCAAGAAGGAATGAGATTAGGCTGCAAAAGTCCAGCCAGGTGCTGATGTTCTGCCTTAACTCTCTGACACTCAAGGCACCTAGCCCAAAATCAGCAATATCTCGCTTCATCCCAGACCAAAAGAACAAACGTCTCAAATCAGCATGCATCTTATTGACACCTAGATGTGCTGAGTAAGGTGTACGATGGGTTTCTGCCAGTATCAAGGTGCGAAGCTCATCCAAAAATGGCACATAAATCCTCCCCAAATGTCTCAAAAGACCATCTGACTCTTGAACATAACCTGCAAACTTACCTTCCAAAGATCTTCCTGAATCTATCTCTCTGCACACTTCCTAATACCAGGAATCTGTAGGAAGTGCCTGAAGAATCTGACTCTTCAAATCCACACTAAGAGTCATCGATGATAACACATGTCTCCTGCGACTCAAAGCATCCACCACCACATTCTCCTTACTCTGAATGTACTTAACCTCAAAATCATACTCGCATAAAAACTTCGTCCATTACCTCTGGCGAGCATTCAAATTAGGCTGAGTAAAAATGTGCTAAAGACTACGATGATCACTGAGTAGCTCAAATCTGTGCTCCAACAAGAAATGTCTCCACCTCGTCAAAGCATGAACTACTGCTACTAACTCAAGATCATGTGTAGGATAATTTAACTCATGATCCTTGAGCTTGCATGATTCATACGCAATCACTCGTCCATTCTGCATCAACACTGCCCCAATCCCTTCAAGAGAAGCATCTGCACATACCATGAAATCACCTTCTGGATCTAGTACAGCTAGAATCGGTGCACTATTCAAAAGCTCCTTGAGCTTCTGGAAAGCTTCCTCACATTTCTCTGTCCATACGAACTTCTTTCCTTTCCTTTGAAGAGAAGTGATAGGATGTGCTATCCTAGAGAAGTTCTTGACAAATCTACGATAACAACTGGCTAAACCCATGAAACTACAAATTTTTGACACATTAGTCAGTGTAGGCCATTCTATTATCGCCTGAATCTTTGCAGGATCCACTAAAATACCATCACCTGAAATAACATGCCCTAAATACTAAATCTCCAATTTGAAGAATTCACACTTAGCTGCATTAGCATAAAGCTAATTGTCCCTCAAACACTGCAATACCAACCGCAAGTGTTCCTCATGCTCCTTCTGAGTCTTAGAATATATCAATATATCATCAAGAAACACAAGTACAAACCTGTCAAGATATGATCAAAAAACACCATTCATCAAACTCATGAAAACCGATGGAGCATTAGTCAATCCAAAAGGTACCACTGTGAACTCATAATGCCCATAACGAGTTCCAAAAGAAGTCTTGTGAATATCTGCTTCCTTAATGCGAAGCTGGTGGTATCCTGACTTAAGATCAATCTTGGAGAATACCGTAGCTCCCTTGATCTGATCAAATAAGTCATCAATACTAGGTAAAGGATACCTGTTCTTAATAGTCACCTTATTCAACTGTCTGTAGTCAATGCAAAGGCACAAAGAATTGTCTTTCTTCTTCACAAAGAGCACTGGAGCTCCCCATGGTGATACACTAAGTCAAATGCTCCCTTTGGCTAGAAGTTCCTCTAGTTGAAGACGTAGCTCACCCAATTCCTGAGTAGTCATGTGATAAGGAGCTTTAGAGATAGGCTCTGCTCCAGGAATCAGATCAATAATAAAATCAATGTCCCTCTTAGGAGGCATGCCTAGAATCTCACTTGGAAAAACATCCGCATACTCCTGCAAAATTGGGTGATCCAAAGTCTTCCTCATACGATCTTCCTCATCAAGGTCATTTACCATAACAGCAAATATATGGCATCCCTTACGAAAACTTCACTTCATTTGCATAGCAGAAATCATCTGCAAAGATATAGGCCTTGGTATCCCAACTATCTTCACATCATTCCCTTGGTCATCTTGGCACATAATAATCTTCTTCCTACAATCTATATTGGCTCTATGAGATCCAAGCCAGTCCATGCCTAGAACCACATCATAGGAACCCAGGGGTATGACTCAAAAATCCACTGTCGTATCAAAGCTTCCTAAGCTAAGCCCACACTTATGAACTACAAAATCTGTGAAAACTTTAATGCCTGAGGCTAGTTCCACTTGCCAACCATGATCTTGCTTCACAGCATCCAGCTTACACTTAGAAACTATAGATGGTGAAATAAATGAATCTGTAGCTCTTGAATAAAACAATACTGAAAGAGATATACCTCTAATAGCTCATGTAGTCTCAACCACTGTTCCTTGGTGATCTGCCTGACGCTGATCAACTGATGCAAATACTCTATGAGCTCTACTGGCATCACCAACTATAGGCTCTGAAACTGTAGGCCTAGGTCCTAAAAAATGAGGTGCTCGTTGAGGACACTGAGCTGCATAATGTCCAATCTAACCACATGAAAAACATTTTGTATTCCTACCGGAACCTCTTCCCAGAGGTCGTACATTTGATTGCTGACGATTGTTCCTACTCACAAAAGACTGGCTACTCTGAGTTGGCTGATTGGTCTGATTCTGTCTATTGCGTTGAGCATTGCGGTTGTTCTTGGTGTTAGAACCTTTACCATCCCCTTGAGCTTGAGAATTTGAGCCCTTCTGTTGCTGTGTCTGTTGAAACTTCTACTGATACTGTTTCCCCTTAGAGAAAGAGAACTTCTTGTTACCACCTAAATTAAAGTTGCCTTTAGATCTTGATGCCGCTGGCGCTCCTACAAAACCACCTTGACCAAGGTTGACACTTTGCTCAACAAGGATAGCTCGATGCACTGCATCCTTGAGTGTTTTTGGCTCAAATAACTTAACTCCCCCAATAATATGGTTATTCAAACCCCTAATAAAGTGTTGTGTCAACTGAGCTAAATTTTCACTGAACCATGAAAAAGGCATAAGCTCATAAAACTTACACTCATACTCGATCACCGACAAAGTGTACTATCTAAGATTATGAAATTCATCAGCCCTTTGTTGTTTCCATTCCTCTAGTAGGAATCATTCACAGAAACTCTCTAGGAATAACTCCCAAGTAACACTGCTCATATCGATTCCCAACTTCTTCTCCTCAATTGTCCACCAAGTGGCCCAAAAATTCTCTAAATTAGTGATCACAAACCTTTCCTTAACATTTTTGTTGAACTCCTTCATGGCAAAAATTCTATCAAGAGAAATAAGCCACTACTCGGCCACATAACCAAAACCTTGCCCATTAAACGGCTTAACCTTGGATCTTGAAAGATCCTTCATCCGAGTGGACATAATGGACCTCTGACGATCCTTTCGAGGACTTCTAGATCTGGGTCTACGCTCTTGTTCTATCTGATGCACTTTAGGCTGTTCTTGAATAGGAGGTAGATGTTCTAGAATCATCCGCATCATTTGTCTCAAACTGACCTCTTCAGACTCAGCTTGGTCCTCTCTACAGCTCTCTTCCTGCTATCTACTTGAGTGCTCTTCCTTGCTCTCTACACGAGTCGATCCCTCATGGGCAGACTCATGGGCACTGATAGTTCTGCCACGACCATGACCTCTTTCATGGCCTCTACCATGGCCTCTAACAAAAGACCTAGTCCCAGATACCATCCTACAACAGTACAAAGTACTATTAAAATCACATGTTGCCATAGACTATATTTAGTTCTATGTTTAGGTTTAAGTAAAATTTCCAGTTTTGAACCTAAGTGTTGAAGTATGAAAAATATTAAAGTAACAGTTTGAGTCCTATTTCAGTTCACCTAGTCCAAGCTTGGAAATTTACACTTAATAGTTCAAAGTTCTAGTTGTTCCAAAATACCCAGAGCTCCCAATGTAGAAACTCGGGCTCTAATACCAAATGTAATGCCCTGCTAAGGGATCCAAAGAATTAACCTAGAATTTCACTAACATTTTTTTTTTCCATAGAAGTAAACATCACATATAACTTATGCACATTAACAGAAGCAATAGCATTGTACATCTGAAAGTAAACATAACATAAATAACAGATTACATTCATTAAGATCCCTTAACATTGAATTACATACATGAATCCATCTAGTACAACATCCACATGAAATAATAATGATAACGCCAATGTTTATACATTACATTTCAAATGATCATTCATCCATTGTACATGTCACAGGGTATGACAAGCTCAAAAATATACATACATAGAATAAGGTACATCATCCTATTCTAATCCATGATACATCAAAGTAGAGATAATCACATGATACAACATCATAGAGAATGTATACATCCATCATAAAGATCAAACATAATAAACTAAGTGCACCATTCCTCCCAACCGTTAATAGCATCATTAGACCATCGTGGATCCTAGCCATCCCTCCGTGCGTAACATTCCAAATCATCGAAGAGATCATCAGTATTAACATAATAGGAATGTCACTCCTAATATATACAAACATCATATGTAGAAAGTAATCTAACATGCAAATAAAAGCATAAGATAACATCATCTAACATATGCTAATCATCAATGAAAAAGGATACATATCCACCATCGTGAAGGACGCATCAACCACGATGTCTCAATGAATCTCAAAATGATAAGAGTGGAAAATACACTACCACCCGACCGCGTGGTACCAAAGTGGTCCACTACCACCATGCTAAGGAGATAATCTCAAGTCCCAAACAAGCTATAAAAATCACATAGCACATATCTCTATAAGTCTAGGAATCCTAAAAGTATACTAACTCAAAGGTTACAAACACAAAATCTGACATCTAATCCCAAAGGCACACAATGACATGTAGGAACCTACTATGCAAGCGAGAAAGTGTAATCGCAATTATCACGTACAAGTTACCCTGGAAGTTAGCTAAACTCCATGGGACCATACTGATTTCATGCGGCCACTAGTAACCTCTCATACTGATCAGGCATACTACAGAATGCAAGGTCGCAACCATGCATCTCACTACTCTCATCTTAGCCTGTACAAGCACTCAAGGCATGGGCGAGAACAAAACTCTTATCTTTTTAGGTTCATTTTGTTAGTATTAGGTGTGAATGTTATCACTCATTAATCCAACTTACAATGAGTTACCCTAGAAGCCTCTTAGGGCCCCAGCCCCCATTGCAAGACACTTCTTGTCACTACATACAGATATCATACCCTAATGCTCATGGACTCATAAATCTCAAAATCACAAAAGATAATCCATAATAAAATCATCAAATATGCATAAAAGCATCAAATCTCCATGAGCAAACATCCATAGAAAATCATGAACACAACAGCTCTCTATTGGCAACTGAAGTATCACTGATAATCAAATATCCAATGGTTCTCAATAATCAAAATATATATCTCAATCATACTGATCGAAGACTCCAAAAATGGTTGAGTCAAACATGTCACAACATGACATCATCAAGAATAAATCCACATCTCAGTCCCATCATGGAGACTAAAAAATAATCAAGGATAACTGATTGATGACCAAAATAATGGTTAGGTCAAGAGTCTCATACACAAGAATCTCAACTATAACAATCAGTAATCACATCCAATACATAGAGAATTCCATCACAAATGATGGTTGGATTTATAAAGATCGAGATTAAAACATCATCATGACATCACAATCACATAACTCCCAAGCCTCTGGTAGACGTCCTATACAAGTCAACACTAGTCAACCCAAAACCCAAAACAATAGCATATAGAATACACAATGTAAACACATGGTTTGATTTTGTTAAGTTTTCAAATTTGAAATTAAAAGTCTCTGTTTACGTTTTTCCAAATTATATTAAGTGGAGAATTATATTAAGTTATTTAACTAAATGAGAAGCCATTCCTAATTAATTAAATGAAGTTATTTAATTAAATAAGAAAAGTGTCTCTAATTAATTAAAGATTATTTAATTAAATAGAAAAAGTAATTATGAGAGCATATCTCATTTTATTAAATTAAATATCTCAACAAAATCTCTCGTTAGTTCAAAAAGGGAAATTTCCAGTTCACTATTGATAAAAAATGAGTTAAATTAGTTAACTCATTTTTCTACTCAAATTGAATCAGTTAACTCATTATTTTACTAAAATTAAATTTGTTAACTCCCTTTAATTTGGAAATCTCCCTTTATGACTGAACTTCACCTTTAATCTTGACCGCTGATTGAAATCAATCTCAATCGTTGATGAATTTCCGAAAACTCTATTTAAGAGACCCTCATCTCTTCATTTTTAAAGAATGAATGAGAATTTGCATCGAATTGTTGCTGGAATTCATGCTCACATTTGCTCATATTCACATACGCAAAGATCAAGTTTGACCAAAAGTTGACCAGATTTAACCACAGTTGACTTGAGTCGACTACTTTCGAAAAGAATTTTGAAATAATCAAACGAAATTATTTAATTAAATGGAGTACTTACTTCTAATTAATTAAACAATGTTATTTAATTAAATGAGAAGCCATTCCTAATTAATTAAATGAAGTTATTTAATTAAATAAGAAAAGTGTCTCTAATTAATTAAAGATTATTTAATTAAATAGAAAAAGTAATTATGAGAGCATATCTCATTTAATTAAATTAAATATCTCAACAAAATCTCTCTTCAGTTCAAAAAGGGAAATTTCTAGTTCACTATTGATCAAAAATGAGTTAAATCAGTTAACTCCTTTTTCTACTGAAATTGAATCAGTTAACTCCTTATTTTACTCAAATTAAATCTGTTAACTCCCTTTAATATGGAAATCTCCCTTTATGACTGAACTTCACCTTTAATCCTGACCGCTGATTGAAATCGATCTCAACCGTTGATGAATTCCAAGAACGTCTATTTAAGAGACCCTCATCTCTTCATTTTGAAAGGTTGAATGAGAATTTGCATCAAATTGTTGCTGGAATTCATACTCACATTTGCTCATATTCACATACGCAAAGATCAAGTTTGACCAAAAGTTGATCAGATTTAACCATGATTGACTTGAGTTGACTAGTTTCGAAAAGAATTTTGAAATAATTAAATGAAATTATTTAATTAAATGGAGTACTTACTTCTAATTAATTAAGAAAAGTTATTTAATTAAATGAGAAGCCATTCCTAAGTAATTAAATGAAGTTATTTAATTAAATAAGAAAAGTGTCTCTAATTAATTAAAGATTACTTATTTAAATAGGAAAAGTAATTATGAGAGCATATCTCATTTTATTAAATTAAATATCTCAACAAATCCACTCTTTAGTTCAAAAAGGGAAATTTTCAGTTCACTATTGATCAAAAATGAGTTAATCAGTTAACTCCTTTTTCTACTCAAATTGAATCAGTTAACTCCTTATTTTACAAAAATTAAATCTGTTAACTCCCTTTAATTTGGAAATCTCCCTTTATGACTGAACTTCACCTTTAATCCTGACCGGTGATTGAAATCGATCTCAACCGTTGATGAATTCCAGGAAAGTCTATTTAAGAGACCCTCATCTCTTCATTTTGAAAGGTTGAATGAGAATTTGCATTGAATTGTTGTTGGAATTCATACTCACATTTGCTCATATTCAGATACGCAAAGATCAAGTTTGACCAAAAGTTGACTAGATTTAACCACGGTTGACTTGAGTTGACTAGTTTCGAAAAAAAAATTGAAATAATTAAACGAAATTATTTAATTAAATGGAGTACTTACTTCTAATTAATTAAACAAAGTTATTTAATTAAATGAAAAGCCATTCATAATTAATTAAATGAAGTTATTTAATTAAATAAGAAAAGTGTCTCTAATTAATTATAGATTACTCAATTCAATAGAAAAAGTAATTATTAGAGCATATATCATTTTATTAAATTAAATATCTCAACGAAATCTCTCTTCAGTTCAAAAAGGGAAATTTCCAGTTCACTATTGATAAAAAATGAGTTAAATCAGTTAACTCCTTTTCTACTCAAACTGAATCAGTTAACTCCTTATTTTACTCAAATTAAATCTGTTAACTCCCTTTAATTTGGAAATATCCCTTTATGACTGAAATTCACCTTTAATCCTGACCGCTGATTGAAATCGATCTCAACTGTTGATGAATTCCAGAAAAGTTTATTTAAGAGGCCCTCATCTCTTCATTTTGAAAGGTTTAATGAGAATTTGCATCGAATTGTTACTGGAATTCATACTCACATTTGCTCATATTAGCATACGCAAAGATCAAGTTTGACCAAAAGTTGACCAAATTTAACCACGATTGACTTGAGTTGACTAGTTTCGAAAATAATTTTGAAATAATTAAACGAAATTATTTAATTAAATAGAGTACTTACTTTTAATTAATTAAACAAAGTTATTTAATTAAATGAGAAGCCATTCCTGATTAATTAAATGAAGTTATTTAATTAAATAAGAAAAGTGTCTCTAACTAATTAAAGATTACTTGATTAAATAGAAAAAGTAATTATGAGAGCATATCTCATTTTATTCAATTAAATATCTCAACAAAATCTCTCTTCAGTTCAAAAAGGGAAATTTCCAGTTCACTATTGATCAAAAATTAGTTAAATCAATTAACTCTTTTTTCTACTCAAATTGAATCCGTTAACTCATTATTTTACTCAAATTAAATATGTTAACTCCCTTTAATTTGAAAATCTCCCTTTAAGACTGAACTTCACCTTTAACCTTGACCACTGATTGAAATTGATCTCAACCGTTGATGAATTCCAGGAAACTCTATTTAAGAGACACTCATCTCTTCATTTTGAAAGGTTGAATGAGAATTTGCATCAAGTTGTTGCTGGAATTCATACTCACATTTGCTCATATTCACATACGCAAAGATCAAGTTTGACCAAAAGTTGACCAAATTTAACCACGGTTGACTTGAGTTGACTAGTTTCGAAAAGAATTTTGAAATAATTAAACAAAATTATTTAATTAAATGGATTACTTACTTCTAATTAATTAAACAAATTTATTTAATTAAATGAGAAGTCATTCCTAATTAATTAAATGAAGTTATTTAATTAAATAAGAAAAGTGTCTCTAATTAATTAAAGATTACTTAATTAAATAGAAAAAGTAATTATGAGAGCATATCTCATTTTATTAAATTAAATATCTCAACAAAATCTCTCTTCAGTTCACAAAGGGAAATTTCAAGTTCACTATTCATCAAAAATGAGTTAAATCAGTTAACTCCTTTTTCTACTCAAATTGAATCAGTTAACTCCTTATTTTACTCAAATTAAATCTGTTAACTCCCTTTAATTTGGAAATCTCCCTTTATGACTGAACTTCACCTTTAATCCCGACCGTTGATTGAAATCGATCTCAACCGTTGATCAATTCTAGGAAAGTCTATTTAAGAGACCCTCATCTCTTCATTTTGAAAGGTTGAATGAGAATTTGCATCGAATTGATGCTGGAATTCATACTCACATTATGTAATATTCACATACGCAAAGATCATGTTTGACAAAAAGTTGACCAGATTTAACCATGGTTGACTTGAGTTGACTAGTTTCGAAAAGAATTTTGAAATAATTAAATGAAATTATTTAATTAAATGGAGTACTTACTTCTAATTAATTAAATAAAGTTATTTAATTAAATGAGAAGCCATTCCTAATTAATTAAATGAAGTTATTTAATTAAATAAGAAAATTGTCTCTAATTAATTATAGATTACTTAATTAAATAGAAAAAGTAATTACGAGAGCATATCTCATTTTATTAAATTAAATATCTCAACAAAATCTCTCTTCAGTTCAAAAAGGGAAATTTTCAGTTCGCTATTGATAAAAAATGTGTTAAATCAGTTAACTCCTTTTTCTACTCAAATTGAATCAGTTAACTCCTTATTTTACTCAAATTAAATCTGTTAACTCTTTTTAATTTAAAAATCTCCCTTTATGACTGAACTTCACCTTTAATCCTGACCACTGATTGAAATCGATCTCAACCGTTGATGAATTCCAAGAAAGTCTATTTAAGAGACCCTCATCTCTTCATTTTGAAAGGTTGAATGAGAATTTGCATCGAATTGTTGTCGGAATTCATACTCACATTTGCTCATATTCACATACGCAAAGATCAAGTTTGACCAAAAGTTGACCAGATTTAGCCATAGTTGACTTGAGTTGACTAGTTTCGAAAAGAATTTTGAAATAATTAAATGAAATTATTTAATTAAATGGAGTACTTACTTCTAATTAATTAAACAAAGTTATTTAATTAAATGAGAAGCCATTCCTAATTAATTAAATGAAGTTATTTAATTAAATAAGAAAAGTGTCTCTAATTAATTAAAGATTATTTAATTAAATAGAAAAAGTAATTATGAGAGCATATCTCATTTTATTAAATTAAATATCTCAACAAATCCACTCTTTAGTTCAAAAAGGGAAATTTCCAGTTCACTATTGATCAAAAATGAGTTAAATTAGTTAACTACTTTTTCTACTCAAATTGAATCAGTTAACTCCTTATTTTACATAAATTAAATCTGTTAACTCCCTTTAATTTGAAAATCTCCCTTTATGACTGAACTTCACCTTTATGTTGGCATAAAGGTATTTTCCATTAGTGACAACACTCATGACACAGTTCAAACCGAGCATCGAAGACATAGTTCAAACCGAGCGTCGAAGACACAGTTCAAACCGAGCTTCAAAGACACAGTTCAAACTGAGTAAAGTTGTAGGCAGTGTTAACCGAGTAAAGATAGAAGCAGTGTTAACTGAGTAAAGATGGACGCAGTGTTAACCCAGTGAAGATGTACTTAGTGTTAACTGAGTAAAGATGGACTCAGTATTGACCGAGTGAAGAAGGACTTAGTGTTAACCGAGCTAAGTCGGTTAACAAAGAAATTAGTTTTTACCGAGTGACACTATATCTACTGAGTCACCAATGGTTACCAAGTTCCAGGCAACATTGTATGACTAGTATGAACTGAGCCCCTACCTCTACCGAGTGCATGACGATGTTGTGTAACAGAGTGGATGCCATGTATTAGAAGGTCATCAAGTCTGTCTGAAGAACCCGAGTTTATTTTACTATTTGGCCGACTGAGTTATATTTTGTTTACTTGTGTTCAGCCAACCTTGCATCTATAATTACTGAAATGGTATATATATGTGTATAATACAGAGTTGTAGTTGTTGTAATGGATAAGAGACATGTATGAATATGTACAGATTGTGATACAAGAGACAGATGCGAATTCAGCAGCAGAGCAGTATATTAGTAAGGTTCACAAGGTGCAGTAAAGATTTCATCAATCACAAGAGGTAATTATTGAAAAGCATCTAATCAAGGTATATGTAGATCTTATTGGTTCATCCTAACAGGTGAATCATCTAAAAATCCTCTAACAAGGTAGACTTAACAGTCTTTGTATAAATCTCCTAAGAGAGTGCATACTTGTAAAGTGTGTTTTAAATCCTTTAACAAGGTGGATCTAGCAATCCTCTTTGCTCCTAACAGGACAGATCACCAGAAGTGATCATTGTATGCCTTAACCGGCTAACTTCCTACTGCAAAAAAGAAGCTTTGTGGGTTTCATCCCCACTCCAGTTTTACTTTCTATTTTGGAAGGTTTCTGGGTCACCAAAATCTCTGTGCATATGTGTTATGAATATTTATTTATCTCTTGCATGCATCAGATTAGGTAAATGAATGACTTTCTAGTTTATGCTGAATTAACTTAAAAGTTGTATTATTACTGATTCACCCCTCCCCTCTCAGTAACTTGTTATATCTTGAATATTTCCAACAATTGGTATCAGAGTTATTTGGTTCTCAGGACAAAGCTTGACAGCTTGAGCAAAGATCAAAGTAAATGGAGATATTCAGACTGGAGAAAGTTATAGAAAATGAAAAGTTAGATCTAGAAATGGCCATGGTTCAACTCAAAGAAGCAAAGGAACATCTTTCTCAATCCCTAAAAGGAAGAAAGGAACTTGCAAGACAAATGAATGACCATCTTTATGTTGAAGAAAGGATTGAAGATTTGTTACCATCAAGTAATTCAGAAGAAGCTGACAAAGCAATCAAAGAACTTCTAGAAAAGAATGGATCTCTGCAAGAAGAGGTAAGAAATCTTAAAAGAGAGCAAGAAATACAGTCAATCAGGCTATGTGAAGTTTTGGAACAAAGAAACAAAGCACAAGAAGAATTGGAAGATAGAAGTCATGAAATTCATAATCAATCCCATCAGCATGAAGATCCTATAGACCAACTCTCTAATGCAAATGAAGAAATCAGGATTCTCATAGCACAAAATGAAAGAATAAGGAATGATTTAAACATTGAAAAGAAAATCAATGAAAGTCTACAGAGTGACTTAAGAACTAAGAGACAAATCAATGAAAGCTTGGAAAATGACCTAATCTCTGAAAGGAAAGTCAATGAAAGAATGATGAAATCCCAAATAGATATAAATCAATTAAATCAACAAAATGAGGAAAACCTTCATAGACAAAAGGGTAAAGCTGGTCTTGGATACAAGGAAGAAGGTGAATCCTCCAAACAAGGTGAACAAAGGAATAAAAGACCCACTTGTAATCACTGTGGTAGGTTAGGACATACATCAAAGAAATGCTGGAGCAATGGGAAAGCAAAATCCAGTGGCAAATGCTTCAATTGCAATCAGCATGGTCATAAGGCAAATGAGTGTAAAGAAAAACCAAAATTTGAGGGCAACTGTCACAAATGCAAAAAGCATGGTCACAAAGCATTCCAATGCAAAACCAAATCATTCAATCTAGCTAAACAGATTGTCAAAGCCATATTTGGATGGGACTACAACACTTGGTGCAGATGTCACTATTGTGGAGAATATGGACATTCTGGCATAAATTGTGCTAGACATCACCTAAGGAAAAAGGACACTACAGTAAGATGCTATACATGTACAGAACTTGGTCATATAGCTAAAAATTGCATGAATATCAAAAGAATTGAAAATGAGAAGAAAATCAAAGCAGATAACATTCGGAAGCAAATGAAGCAACAGTGGATTCCAAAATCTACCGAGCAAAATAAATCAAGTAATGGAAATGTCACTCAAGAAATGGGTGATTCCATCATTTCCAATTAATATTCATAAAAGAAAGATTGGAACTGCATCTTCCAAGATTTATCCTAAGCAGCTCCAAAGGAAGAAGGATGATCAAATCAGTATTTCAGATACACTTTGACTTCAGGACGGTTCAAGACTTTACCGAGTTCGGTCGGGTGTAACAAAGCTTCATTAACCGAGTAGCAGCTACCGAGTTAGGTCGGTAAGAGACTTTACCGAGTTTGATCGGGCGCAACAAATTTTTATTGATCGAGTTGTGTCAACCGAGCAAGGTCGGTTTGTGACCTAACCGAGTTAGGTCGGTACTTCAATGTTTTCATTTGATCGCTGAGTTGATAATATCTACCGAGCTAGTGGATGACAACTTGTCATTTCATCTACCATCGTACCAAAACATTTATGGTGAATTTGTTGTCAAAAGGGACAAAATTTGATCTCATTTTTCACTGCGAACAAAGAGCCAAGTTATCTTCTGCAATTCCAGAGCGAGCTTAAAGCATTTTCGAGCGAATTTTTTGAAAAGGGCAAAGAATCTGTTCAGAATTTTTCTACACCTACCGAGTAGCAATGTCATCCAAAAGTGGCAGCTCCAAGACAAAGAAAGGTTCAAAAATGCTGGTTAGAGGAGAGGAATGGAAGACTTCGAACTTCAAATTGGCACCGGTAATTGCAGAATCATTGGACCCTAACGGTGCTCAGTCACAAATCCCTCCAAAGGTACTTCTTATTAATGACATTTGCTCTCATTTCAAGTGTTCCATTCAAGAACTTGGAAACCTAGAAATTGACAATGCCCTAGGTGAAATGAGCATAGATGGAACCTTGAAACCCGAACATAAACATCTTGAAAAAAAAGGGTTAACCCATATTTCGCATTTGCCAAGGAAATTTCAAGTAAAATGGGTTAGGTATGTACTCAGTCGGGTTCACAATGGCCAATTATGGTTAGAGAAATCAGTACCTATCACTAAGAAAATGATTAGCAAAATTACTGGACTCCCCATGTTGAGCAAAGCCAAGACTACCAAAACCCTAGGTCGGGAAGAATTGCAGAGACTAACCCAAGCAGAATGGGATGGCAGAGGACTTAAGCTCAGTACAGTAACTGACGTTGAATTAAGATTTGGCATTCACATCATTGCTCATAAAATCTACAATTCAAGCCGTCCAAATAGTGTATCCTGTGAAGCTGTGGATTTGGCATATAAAATAGTAAAGAAGAATGTAGAGTTTGATTTATCGGAATTGCTTTTGTCCCAATTCAATAAAAATATGGAAAGCATAAGGACTTCCAAGAACAACTCCTCTAAATTTGGTTCACTATTGATTTGTTTGTTTTTCTATGTTTTAAAGTCCTTTCCATCTAAAGGATCAATAGTATGGGAAAAGGATATCCCAATTCTTTATCAAATTAATGAATTCATTGCCGAATTAGGTGAAAATTTTGACAGTGTTTTGGATAGTTATTTTGAAGAATTTAAGGAAAGAATGAACAATAGGTTCCGAATTCCTCCAAGACTTGTCGAAGAGTAAAAGGAAGATGTATGTTTCATGGTAGACTATGACAAGGTATACATACAGGTAGTCAGGCCTCGGGTAGCATGGGTGAAACCTCTTCCCTATGAGGTAAATATTGATGAAACCAGGGACATCATAGAAGCACTGGTAAATGAACCTGTAGACCCAAGGCAACCAATTTTTGAAACATATGATGAAGCTAAGGCCAGAATTGAGCTTCAAATTAAAATCCCTCAGGCCATTAGCAAAGGAAAGAGGAACATAGCCAAACTAAAAATAGATGTTGGCCCTCTCATGATAACAGAAGGGAGAGGAGAAGATGAAGAAGAGGAGGAAACCGAGTCTGAAAAAGAAGAAGAGCCTCAACGAAAGAAAGGTAAGGTGACTATCACCAAACTTACAAAGAAAAGTACTGCAGTGTTCTCTCGGAGAACAAGACAGGGAAAGAAGGAACCTGTACTTGTTAAGCCTCCACTCACCCTTGAGGCAAGACTGAAGCAATTAGATGCAGGAGCTAGCTTCACAAACTTCAAAGCATTAAAGTTTGAAACCAAAACAGAATAGGAGAAAATGCAGATTGAGGAACTGGTACTGAACAAAATGGGTAAATGGAAATACTCCCCAGACCAGATAGCCTCTCAGATCTCCAAAGAGCTATTGGAGAGGTTGCAACCAAGATGGGAAGCTGCAACCAAGACTGTCAAAGACATTTATGAGCAGACCCTGAGGAATCTCCTGCCGAGTCTCACTGATGCTAAAGTGAAGAAATCATTGAAAGACCACGAAGGTAACATGATGATTAGATTCCACACTTGTTTGATACTTGTCAAAGACATTGAGCATGTAGTAAATGATCCAAAAAACATGTGGAAAAATATCTATCATCTACACAAACCCAGTGATGATACTGTTGAAATCAAGGACAATGACAGCAGTGATGATAATGATGATAATGATGATGATGATGATGATTGTGATGACATTGAAGACATTCCAAAAGACCTGCAATCATTAATGTTAGAAGTTGAGGAAGAATCTGAAAGAGAAATGAAGGAAGAAGCAGAACAAGCTAAGGAGGAAGAAGATCCACTAATAATTGCAGCCGAAGTCATTGCATCTCTTCGTCACTCTCCACCTAAAATAGGTACATCAACTGTGGAGATAGCTTCTACTGGTGAGATTGTGAGCTCAATAGCCTCATCAATTGATCAATCTTCACTTGCCTCCTCTCAGCTCCAGGTACCATCTATGCAAGTGTCTACCACTTCATTAACCGAGCTGCAGCCACCTTCTTTGACCGAGTTATCTTCAGTCACAGCAGTAAGTTTTTCAAGTATATCAACTTCTACTACAGAGTGTACAATAAGTGTACCTATAGGTACTACAATTTTGACTTCTCCTGCTCCAATTTTGGCAATTGTTAGTTCTCCCACTCCATCCTGTATAGAAATTTTGGGAGCCACACCAATTTTTGATACTATTAGCACTTCTCTCAGTCTTTCTCTAGTTAGTCCTATTCCAGTTTTGTCAGCTAGTCCAGCATCATCAACTATTGTTTCAATTTCAAAGGGCAAAGGTGCAGTCACTGCAGAAAAACCAAAGAGATACATGTTTTCCAGTAAGGCAGTGGATGAGGAAATAGATCTGGATAAGGACATTGTCATTCCTAAGATAGATCTAGATACTGCATCAGTTGATGAAATGAGAATGCTCAGTCAACTATTAGAACAGAAAGCTAGGCAAAAACAGCTGACGCATGAGAGAGACCAGGAATATAGCATTATTGAGAATGCTAAGAATATCATAACAGATGCTATAGGTGTTGAAGTAGTTCTACTCAACACATTTTCATTCAATTAGAAGAGGTTGTATATAAATTTAATGAGGACAGTTCCGGCCAAGAGAAATTGATTGAAAAGATAGAGAAAAAATTTGATAATAAGGTGCTTAAGCACATTGCTTAGCATATTGCAGTAAAACAGGTAGAATTGTCTACAATTTTGAGTAATTTTGAACATTCTTTTTATAATGTAACTTCACTTTTTGGAAAACTTCGTGATGTTACCGAGTTTACTAAGGAAATAAGAGAAAAGTTGAATAAAATTGATGCGGATATGAAGGTCAGTGCCCAAATGTTGCAATCTGACCACAGTGCAAGTTCATCCCATCATCTGAGAATAAGGTTTTTGTCAGAGAAACAGGCAGAATTGCTGAGAGAGGAAGCAAGGATCAGGTCTACTCTGATTGACATCCAGAATATGATCCTTCCTGTCATGGACACAATGCAGAAGTATATTGCTCATTCTAAAACATTGATCCATGACAACAACTTCTCTATTGCAGATCACATGATTGAACTCTCTGCAGAAGTTCGAATTGCACTCTCCACCAGCAAAATTTTGCAAGCAAATTGGGATAAGACTTTGGCTCTTATTCTCAAAGTACATTCAGAATTTATCTCTAATTTTGGAATCTCCGTGTAAATATATACTGTTTGGCATTATTGTCAAAAAGGGGGAGATAGACTTCAAGAGCTAACTGTGAAAAAGATATATGTATTGACTTATAAATACTGTACATATTGTATGGGGGAGATATATGTAAATAAAAGGATGTGTTGCAAGATTTGCAAAAACTAAATTTTGAACTGTATGTCATTTTGATTTTGCACATAAACTTTGATTCATAATTTTTTTTGTCACTAATGCCAAAGGGGGAGATTGTTGGCATAAAGGTATTTGCCATTAGTGACAACACTCATGACACAGTTCAAACTGAGCATCAAAGACACAGTTCAAATCGAGCGTCAAAGACACAGGTCAAATCAAGCATCAAAGACACAGTTCAAACCAAGAAAGTTGCACGCAATGTTAACCGAGTAAAGATAGAAGCAATGTTAACCGAGTAAAGATGGACACAGTGTTAACCGAGTGAAGATGTACTTAGTGTTAACGGAGTAAAGATGGACTCAGTATTGACCGAGTGAAGAAGGACTCAATATTAACAGAGCTCAATCGGTTAACAAAGAAATTAGTTTTTACCGAGTGACACTATATCTACCAAATCACCAATGGTTACCGAGTTCTAGGCAATGTTGTATGACTAGCATGAACCGAGCCCCTACTTCTACTGAGTGCATGATGATGCTGTGTAACGTAGTGGATGTCGTGTATCAGAAGGTCATCAAGTCTGTCTGAAGAACCTGAGTTATACTGAATTAACTTAAAAGTTGTACTGTTACTGATTCACCCCTCCCCTCTCAGTAACTTGTTCTATCTTGAATGTTTCCAACACTTTAATCCCGACCGTTGATTGAAATCAATCTCAACCGTTGATGAATTCTAGGAAAGTCTATTTAAGAGACCCTCATCTCTTCATTTTGAAAGGTTGAATGAAAATTTGCATCGAATTGTTGCTGGAATTCATACTCACATTTGCTCATATTCACAGACGCAAAGATCAAGTTTGACCAAAAGTTGACCAGATTTAACCACGGTTGACTTGAGTCGACTAATTTCGAAAAAAAATTTGAAATAATTAAACGAAATTATATAATTAAATGGAGTAATTACTTCTAATTAATTAAACAAAGTTATTTAATTAAATGAGAAGCCATTCCTAATTAATTAAATGAAGTTATTTAATTAAATAAGAAAAGTGTCTCTAATTAATTAAAGATTACTTAATTAAATAGAAAAGGTAATTATGAGAGCATATCTCATTTTATTAAATTAAATATCTCAACAAAATCTTTTTTTAGTTCAAAAAGGGAAATCTCCAGTTCACTATTGATCAAAAATGAGTTAAATCAGTTAACTCCTTTTTCTACTCAAATTGAATCAGTTAACTCCTTATTTTACTTAAATTAAATCAGTTAACTCCCTTTAATTTGAAAATCTCCCTTTATGACTGAACTTCACCTTTAATCATGACCGTTGATTGAAATCGATCTCAACCGTTGATGAATTTCAGGAAAGTCTATTTAAGAGACCCTCATCTCTTCATTTTGAAAGGTTGAATGAGAATTTGCATCGAATTCTTGCTAGAATTCATACTCACATTTGCTCATATTCACATACGCAAAAATCAAGTTTGACCAAAACTTGACCAGATTTAACCACGGTTGACTTGACTTGACTAGTTTCGAAAAGAATTCATAAATAATTAAAATAAATTATTTAATAAAATAAGAAAAGTGTCTCTAATTAATTAAAGATTACTTAATTAAATAGAAAAAGTAATTATGAGAGCATATCTCATTTTATTAAATTAAATATCTCAACAAAATCTCTCTTCAGTTCAAAAAGGGAAATTTCTAATTCACTATTGATCAAAAATGAGTTAAATCAATTAACTCCTTTTTCTACTCAAATTGAATTAGTCAACTCTTTATTTTACTCAAATTAAATATGTTAACTCCCTTTAATTTGGAAATCTCCCTTTATGACTGAACTTCACCTTTAATCCTGACCATTGATTGAAATCGATCTCAACCGTTGATAAATTCCAAGAAAGTCTATTTAAGAGACCCTCATCTCTTCATTTTGAAAGGTTGAATAAAAATTTGCATCGAATTGTTGCTGCAATTCATACTCACATTTCCTCATATTCACATACGCAAAGATCAAGTTTGACCAAAAGTTGACCAGATTTAACCACGGTTGACTTGAGTTGACTAGTTTCGAAAAGAATTTTGAAATAATTAAACGAAATTATTTAATTAAATGGAGTACTTACTTCTAATTAATTAAACAAAGTTATTTAATTAAATGAGAAGCCATTCCTAATTAATTAAATGAAGTTATTTAATTAAATAAGAAAAGTGTCTCTAATTAATTAAAAATTACTTAATTAAATAGAAAAAGTAATTATGAGAACATGTCTCATTTTATTAAATTAAATATCTCAACAAAATCTCTCTTCAGTTCAAAAAGAGAAATTTCTAGTTCACTATTGATCAAAAATGAGTTAAATCAGTTAACTCTTTTTTTTACTCAAATTTAATCAGTTAACTCCTTATTTTACTCAAATTAAATCTGTTAACTCTCTTTAATTTGGAAATCTCCCTTTATGACAGAACTTCACCTTTAATCCTGACCGTTCATTGAAATCGATCTCAACCGTTGATGAATTCCAGGAAAGTCTATTTAAGAGAACCTCATCTCTTCATTTTGAAAGGTTGAATGAGAATTTGCATCGAATTATTGCTGGAATTCATACTCACATTTGCTAATATTCGCAGACGCAAAGATCAAGTTTGACCAAAAGTTCATCAGATTTAACCACGGTTGACTTGAGTTGACTAGTTTCGAAAAGAATTTTGAAATCATTAAATGAAAATATTTAATTAAACGGAGTACTTACTTCTAATTAATTAAACAAAGTTATTTAATTAAATGAGAAGCCATTCCTAATTAATTAAATGAAGTTATTTAATTAAATAAGAAAATTGTCTCTAATTAACTAAAGATTATTTAATTAAATAGAAAAAGTAATTATGAGAGCATATCTCATTTTATTAAATTAAATATCTCAACATAATCTCTCTTCAATTCAAAAAGGGAAATTTCCAGTTCACTATTGATCAAAAATGAGTTAAATCAGTTAACTCCTTTTTCTACTGAAATTGAATCAGTTAGTTGCTTATTTTATTCAAATTAAATCCGTTAACTCCCTTTAATTTGGAAATCTCCCTTTATGACTGAACTTCACCTTTAATCCTGACCGTTGATTGAAATCGATCTCAACCGTTGATGAATTCCAGGAAAGTCTATTTAAGAGACCCTCATCTGTTCATTTTGAAAGGTTGAATGAGAATTTGCATCGAATTGTTACTAAAATTCATACTCACATTTGCTCATATTCACATACGCAAAGATCAAGTTTGACCAAAAGTTGACCAGATTTAACCACGGTTGACTTGAGTTAACTAGTTTCGAAAAGAATTTTGAAATAATTAAATGAAATTATTTAATTAAATGGAGTACTCACTTCTAATTAACTAAACAAAGTTATTTAATTAAATGAGAAGCCATTCCTAATTAATTAAATGTAGTTATTTAATTAAATAAGAAAAGTGTCTCTAATTAATTAAAGATTATTTAATTAAATAGAAAAATTAATTATGAGAGCATATCTCATTTTATTAAATTAAATATCTCAATAAAATCTCTCTTTAGTTCAAAAATGGAAATTTTCAGTTCACTATTGATCAAAAATGAGTTAAATCAGTTAACTCCTTTTTCCACTCAAATTGAATCAGTTAACTCCTTATTTTACTCAAATTAAATATGTTAACTCCTTTTAATTTGGAAATCTACCTTTATGACTGAAATTTAATTTTAATCCTAACCGTTGATTGAAATCGATCTCAACCTTGATGAATTCCAGGAAAGTCTATTTAAGAGACCCTCATCTCTTCATTTTGAAATGTTGAATGAGAATTTGCATCGAATTGTTGTTGGAATTCATACTCACATTTGCTCATATTCACATAACCAAAGATCAAATTTGACCAAAAGTTGACCAGATTTAACCACGGTTGACTTGAGTTAATTAGTTTCGAAAAGAATTTTGAAATAATTAAACGAAATTATTTAATTAAATGGAGTGCGTACTTCTAATTAATTAAACAAAGTTATTTAATTAAATGAGAAGCCATCCTAATTAATTAAATGAAGTTATTTAATTAAATAAGAAAAGTGTCTCTAATTAATTAAAGATTACTTAATTAAATAGAAAAAGTAATTATGAGAGCATATCTCATTTTATTAAATTAAATATCTCAACAAAATCTCTCTTCAGTTCAAAAAGGGAAATTTCCAGTTCACTATTGATAAAAAATGAGTTAAATCAGTTAACTCCTTTTTCTACTCAAATTGAATCCGTTAACTCCTTATTTTACTCAAATTAAATCCATTAACTCCCTTTAATTTGGAAATCTCCCCTTATGACTCAACTTCACCTTTAATCCTGACTATTGATTGAAATCATTCTCAACCGTTGATGAATTCTAGGAAAGTCTATTTAAGAGACCCTCATCTTTTCATTTTGAAAGGTTGAATGAGAATTTGCATCGAATTGTTGCTAGAATTCAGACTCACATTTGCTCATATTAACATACACAAAGATCAAGTTTGACCAAAAGTTGACCAGATATAACCATGGTTGACTTGAGTTGACTAGTTTCAAATTTCTTTTTAAAATAATTAATCGAACTTATTTAATTAAATGGAGTACTTACTTCTAATTAATTAAACAAAGTTATTTAATTAAATGAGAAGCCATTCCTAATTAATTAAATGAAGTTATTTAATTAAATAAGAAAAGTGTCTCTAATTAATTGAAGATTACTTTATTAAATAGAAAAAGTAATTATGAGAGCATATCTCATTTTATTAAATTAAATATCTCAACAAAATCTCTCTTCAGTTTAAAAAGGGGAATTTCCAATTCATTATTGATCAAAAATGAGTTAAATAAGTTAACTCCTTTTTCTACTCAAATTGAATCAGTTAACTCCTTATTTTACTCAAATTAAATATGTTAACTCACTTTAATTTGAAAATCTCCCTTTATGACTGAACTTCACCTTTAATCCTGACCTTTGATTGAAATCAATCTCAAACATTGATGAATTCCATGAAAGTCTATTTAAGAGACCCTCATCTCTTCATTTTGAAAGGTTGAATGAGAATTTGCATCGAATTGTTGTTGGAATTCATACTCACAATTGCTCATATTCACATACGCAAAGATCAAGTTTGACCAAAAGTTGACCAGATTTAACCACGGTTGACTTGAGTTGACTAGTTTCGAAAAGAATTTTGAAATAATTAAACGAAATTATTTAATTAAATAGAGTGCGTACTTCTAATTAATTAAACAAAGTTATTTAATTAAATGAGAAGCCATTCCTAATTAATTAAATGAAGTTATTTAATTAAATAAGAAAAGTGTCTCTAATTAATTAAAGATTACTTAATTAAATAGAAAAAGTAATTATGAGAGCATATCTCATTTTATTAAATTAAATATCTCAACAAAATCTCTCTTCAGTTCAAAAAAGAAAATTTACAGTTCACTATTGATCAAAAATGAGTTAAATCAGTTAACTCATTTTTCTACTCAAATTGAATCAGTTAACTCCTTATTTTTGTTGGGGTTTAGTTAGGTTAGGTGCTTTGTAGAGTGAGTATTAAGGTAAGTTAGTAGGTAGGTTAGTGTTAGTTTGAGGTAAGGGTTAGTGTAGGCATGTTAGTTTTTAGGATAAGTTTAGTATATGTTAAGATGAGTCATAGTTAAATTTAGATAGTTTTAAAATTAGTTAGTTGTTAATTAATTTAGTTTTAGTTTTAGGATTTATGTTAGAGTTAAAGTAAGTTTGTATGTTTTTAATAATGTTATTAAATTATTTAGTTAGTTTAATTGTTTATGAAAGATTAAGAAACATGCTTTCTTTTAAATATAGGTTTGTAGTGAAATTAGTCTTAGTTTAATTATATTATGGTTTGTTTTAATTTTAAGTGATTATTATATGTTGTAGCTTAGTTATTTTTAATATATATATATATATATATTAGCAAAGTTAAAGTTTTAAACTTAATGTTAAGAGTAATGAAATTTCTTCATTAGAATTTATTAAAAAACTTGAGATAGTGTTAGTGTAGGGTACTAATTAATTTTGGAATATTAATTAGTTTCAATCTAGTTATATGTAAAATTGAATTCAGTATTTAATTTAAGTTAAATTTTGTTTTTAGTTAGTGCTTAATCTAAACTAAGTTGTGTTTTAAGTTAATATTTATTTTAAGATAGTTGTTTGACTGGTATTAAATTAAGTTAGTATGAGATTAAACTTAAATTTAATTTAGTTTAGATTTAATTTAATTTCAATTAATTTTTTGTCTAGATTTAAGTTAAGTTTTATATATAAGAAATATTAGTATTAAATAGTATCTTTGTTAATTTGTTTCGGTAAATTGTTTTATTAAAATTAGTTTAGTTTAATGGTAGTTAGCATTGGATGTAAATATTAATTAGATTTAATTAAAGTTGGTTAGTCTCATGGATTTTATTTTAGTAGCTTAATTAATAATTTAATTAATTAATGATCTAATAACTAAAGTTATTTTGAATAATTTAAAGTTATTGTGAACAAGTATATAAAATTACCAATATGATAAAACTTTTTAAAATAGAAATTTGATTGTTAAAATAATTAACCGAGTTAATGATGAAAGATAAATTGATGATTAATTCAGGTGTAAAGATTACAAACTTAAGATGTATCGTAGTGAACCTTCACTTCTCTTGCATGAGATCAGATTAAAACTTAGAGCATTTTAATTATTATTATTCAAAAAAAAATTGTGTGTGTTTTTGTCCTCGTAGTTTGGGCATGACATTTTGGTATCAGAACCCGTGTTTCAACACTAGGAACCTTAAACCCTTACGCTTCTGAAATTTAATCTAAACATTAAATTGTGTAGGATGCCTCCTGTTACTCGAAGAAACCCACGAGGTAGAGGTCGTAGGGCGAGAGGTGGTAGAGTGGGACAAGCGGATGGACCACCTCCACCTCCACCATCACCGAACTCGAATCAGGATATTATAGATGCACTTCAGACTTTTATCGATGTAGTTCAGCAGAGAGTAGTACCTGTAGTTCAGCCAGTTCAAGAGATCCCAGTAGTGGAAGCAGAGGGACTTGGTGGAGGCGGGCCCAGAGGTAGAGAGAGGACTAGAAGTCCCCCACCGAGACAGTTAGAGGGGTAGGATGAGCATGAAGGTGAGTCAATACACCAGAGAAGACCCCCACTTGACAGACCTCCTAGACATGTAGGAGATGATATCAGGGAATTGATCCAACTTGGGCCGCCATTATTTACTGGTTCTACTGAGGGGATAGTAGCAGAAGCATGGTTGTAGAGCCTACAGCGGTGCTTTGGATTACGACCCTATGGGAGTAATCTAAAGGCATGCCTAGCAATTCATCAGTTGAGAGGGGATGCCTCCAATTGGTGGCATCAGGAGGAGATCATAGGTGGAGTGAGGATGGATACCCTCACATGGGAATCATTCCTAGAAAGGTTCCGAGAGAGGTACTTGTCAGAGCATTTTCGACAGAAACAAATAGAGGAGTTCCATTCTCTTTATTAGAGAGGTCTTACAGTGGCTTAGTATGAGAGCAGGTTTCTCGAGCTCCTTCCTTATGTGGAATACATGAAGGATGAGAAACTACGGGTACATTGCTTTATCATGGATTTGAATTTTTCACTTCAGGGTCCAATTCGGATGGCCTTCCCTACCACCTTCAGATAGGTAGTGGAGATAGCACTAGTGGTAGAGGATACTCAGGGTAGATAGGAATCACGGGATCGATCTCAAAACCAAAATTCTACCTGACAGAAACCCCCTTGGAAAGGGAATCAGAGCTATACACCAGGGTCCTCTAAGGGCCAACAGTCTCAGCAGCAGCAGGTACCCTCACAGGGTTATCAGGGCTCTAACCCCAGGCAGTGGTAGTCACAGCAAGATCAGAAAGTACATACCCCATAGTCACAGTCAGTGCAGACTCAGTAGTCTTCCAGGGGTGGTTACAGTGGGTCTAGCAGGTCAGGAGGTCCACAGCAGTCTGGATCACAGGATGCACGATCTTATACCCGAGGACCATGCTATACTTGTGGAGGCATGGGTCACATAGCTAGAGAGTGTTCACAAGGACAGTCATCCAGTTGTCAGAGACAGACTTTTTCAGAGCTGACAGTTGGAGACATGGGCAGGTCTCACAGAGTTTTCGCAGCGGTTGACAACTGCCAGATTGAACATCAGGGTGCAGTTATTGAGGCTTCAAGTGGAGTTGGTCGGCCAGTTAGTGCTAGAGACTATCCATATTATTGCCCGACAGACCCTAGCTCCTCGAGGTCGAGAGCTAGACCAAGTTAGGGTCTAGGGGGAATGTTGCGATGAGGTCATGATTTCTTGGGAGGATGCAGCACGGATGCGATCTCTATACCTTTATCTTTTGATGAACTCCAAGAGGAAGTTCATGCCTAGTGGAGGAGGATGTGAAGCCTCACCCCGACCCTTTGTAGCCTTAGATATTACTTTATCATTTTGATACTCACGACTCGAGATGTCGAGACATTATCTGATGCTCAGAACATATTATATTATTTCATGTTGTGTGATGTCACTTTTAGATATTTGATGTTGTCATTTAATGTTTTATGTATATGTATGTCGATGAATTAAGTAAGAGGTAGGATTAATAGTTTGGTTTAAGATATTTTAAATGGTTAAGAATTGAATAGCATGAGAGGAACCCTTATTGATGTATGTTTTAATTTATGAGAATTTTTGATACGTATACATTTATGTACATGTGATTTTACAAGACTACTGATGTGTGCAATGAGTGTGCAGATATTCAGCCGAGAAACCCTATGAAGGAACAGAACTGATCTCTTTGTGCTAATTTTGGAAACCTTATTGTTCGTAATTCACGTATTGTATTGTGAGATGTATGTATGTATCTTTCGGTGTTCAGTGAATGTTAGTGTTCGTAACTAAGTTCTTTTAGTGTCGCTTGACACTTGTAAATTGTATATGTTCTCCAATGTGCTGATTAGCGTTAGTTGTGTAACCTTTGGACCCAAGTTGGCTTAAGTTAGTGCCAGTTGCTAATTGAGTTCTTAATCAAGGTTAGTCATCCCTTAATTTGAATTAGTGCTTAATCTATTTTGTTAGAGTTGTTTGTTGGTCCTAATTATTTTTTAACTTTTGTTTGGCTCTAAACCTTTTTCCTAAGGCTTAAAACATGAAATTTTTATACTCAAAGGGTATGGGTATGGGTTAGGGGTCTTTTTCAACCCCTAAGCCCCTTTTTTTGACTTTTGAGGCCACTCAAAAAGTCCCATTCTACCTTTGTGCGAAAATTGACCATGGCTATCTTGAGTCACCTCACCTCATCTCCATTTAGGGTTTAACCATAGTGTAGGTTGAGTTAGGAGTTTCTAGAATTGCTAGTGGGTGGAAATAGTTATTGCTCCTTTTGGTGGTTGAGTAGAGGCCTTTCTTAGAATTGTGGAGGTTGTTACCCAATCTCTACATTTAGAGAGGAGTTCTTGAAGATTGAAGCAAGAAAAGGGGAGCTCTACTCAAACTTATTCATTTTTTATTACCTCTTTGTGAAGGTTGGAATTCTCATCTCCCTTGTTTAGATTTCATTCTTGTTTTATGCTTATGCTACCTTGTTGTTGTTTGAATGTTTGTATGGTTGTGGGTATGTTGGAAAGATTTGAAAACTATGTTATTTTTTTGATGTTTTCTTTTGATGTTTATATTTGCAATTTTGAGATTTTCTTGAATGGGTGTTTTGGTATTACTCACCCTTGGAGAGGGCAGAAGTGACCAATTTTGGGAAAGGTTTGTTTAGTCGGACTCCATCTAGTGTAGAGTCTCTTCTCAAGATGAGAAGAGAGAGAAAGGGTAGGTTGTTATGGGCCCCTACCTATCAGCACAAACCTTGTATGATTTTGGTAATATTGAAATGAAAGAACGAAAGTTCTTGGTATATAGTGTCGATTGGGCATCTGTTTGGTGTTGTGCTTGATTTCTCCTGGTTGGAAGAATCCACATTTCCCTAGTTTTGATTCATTGTGAATCCTATTGTGTAAACCATGTATGATTATGCATGTTTGATTGTCTCTTGGTTATGCTTGGTTGTCACCCGATCAGATATTTGTTTCCTTCACGGTTCTAGAGATGTGTTCTAGAAAACATTATAAATCACTTCATTAGGGTCATGAAGAAAATTCTTTTATATTGTTGAAATTTGGGATTAATATCCTATGTAAATTGTTATTTCAAACTTTTTTGGATTGGCAACGAAGTCGGATTTTCTTTCTGATTCTTTCTCGGCTGAGCCCTTGAATCGGGTTTCCAAATAAAAATGGTGATTGAGTAATGTTACTTGTCATGTGATTCGATCGTAATTTTAATTTAGATGGATGCACATCAAGAATTAGGATGAAATGATGATAGTTTAATTAAGTAAAATTTTGAGTTTACTTTATGTGGGAAACGAAAATTATATCATGGATGTAGATTCAGTTTTATTGAGCAAAATTTCAAGTTCTTCATATGTTCCCTATATGTTCAAAATGATAATTATGTTCAAGAAAGAAATTAATGTCTATGGTTGATATATTGCAAATTCAAGTTGCATAAGAAATCACATTAATATGGTGCTATTATGCCTCAAACTATTGTATCCATGTTTTAATTATATACAAAAATTAGACAAAAAAAATATATACATGCATTGCTTGTAATTCTATATTTAGATAAATTTTTCCAAAAAAAAAGGTTGTATCCAAGAGCCAAATAGTCTTTGGAATTTGTATGGGGAAACAACTTAAATGCCCCTTTCATAACAGAGAATATTCTTTTAAATATCTTCTTTTAAATCATTTGTAAAATCTTGTAAATTAAAATTAAAATAATAATGATAATAGAAATGGTGTATAACATAATTTAAAACTAATATCCTAAATATCTATGTTACCTAAAAAACTTTAAGAGTTTAATGCTTATGCATCTCCCCATGGACGTCAGTTTTGAAATTAATATTTAAAAAGGGTCTATGTAATAAGTTGTTTTGTGAAAGTCAGAATCAACATGGGGGGGGTGATGTCACCCTACCCCCATGTCCCATCCACCTTTTTTTTTCCTTGTTTGGAGTGCTCACTTGTTTATCCCTTTTCTCATGTTTATTTTGGCAGTGGGAAAGTTGTTTTATGGTTCAAAAAATTTTGGGGCTTGCATTTTGTTTGGGCGGCCCTTCACCCATGACAAGATGGGTTGATGGGTGGGGGGGGACAATTCTAACGTAGGGTCAGCATTGTGGGTCAGCGCGCGCAGGCCTAGGATAGGCATGGGAAGAGGAGGGTGTAAGGGGAGTAGGGTGTTGGGGCTTAGTTAGGTTAGGTGCTTTGTAGAGTTAGTATTAAGGTAAGTTAGTAGGTAGGTTAGTGTTAGGTTGAGTTAAGGGTTAGTGTAGGTATGTTAGTTTTTGTGTTAGTTTTTAGGATAAGTTTAGTATATGTTAAGATGAGTCATAGTTAAATTTAGATAGTTTTAAAATTAGTTAGTTTTTAATTAACTTAGTTTTAGTTTTAGGATTTATGTTAGAGTTAAAGTAAGTTTGTATGTTTTAAATAATGTTATTAAATTATTTAGTTAGTTTAATTGTTTATGAAAGATTAAGAAACATGATTTCTTTTAAATATAGGTTTGTAGTGAAATTACTCTTAGTTTAATTATATTATGGTTAGTTTTAATTTTAAGTGATTATTATTGTAATGCCTCGCCAAGGGATCCAAAGAATTAACCTAGAATTTCACTAAATTTGGTAACATTTTTTTTTTTTTTATAACATGAAAGTAAATACCATATAGAACTTGTACATAATAACGAAAGCAATAGCAATGTCCATCTAAAAGTAAACATAACATACATAACCAATTTCATTCTTTAAGAATCCCTTAACGTTGAGTTACATCTAAACTAACTAACATACATGAATCCATCTAGTACAACATCCACATGAATAATAATAAGTCTTATGTTCATACATTACATTTTCAAATGCTTAATCATCCACTATACATCTCACAGGGTATGAAGGCTTAAAACAATATACATATGTGAAATAAGGTACATCATCCTATTCCAATCCATGATACATCAAAGTAGAGATAATAAAATGATACATCATTATAGAAGACATATACATCCATCATAAAGGTCAAACAAAATAAACTAAGTGCACGGTTCTTCCCAATCGTTAATAGCATCATTAGACCATCGTGGATCCTAACCAACCCTCTATGCGTAACATTCCAAAGCACCGAAGAGATCATCGGTATTAACATAGTAGGAATGTCACTCCTAAAACATCCTACTAATCATGCAAAGTAAAGCATAGGATACCATCATCTAATATATGCAAATCATCAATATAGGAAACATACCAACAAATACATCCATCATAAGGTATATCATCTATCATAATGCTCCAAGAACATAATGAAGATAAATACCAACCAAGAATGGTCCAGCCACGGTGTCTTCGACGGATCTCAAATGATAAGAGTGGAAAATACACTACTACTCGACCGCGTGAAACCTAAGTGGTCCACTCCCACCGTGCTAAGGAGATAATCTCAAGTCCCAAATAGGCTATCAATCCACAAAGCATAAATCTCTATAAGTCCAAAAATCCTAAAAGTATACTAACTCAAAGGTTTCAATCACAGACAAAATCGACATCTAATTCCCAGAGGCACACAAAGACATGTAGGAAACCTACTCTGCAAGCGAGAAAGTGTCATCGCATTTATCACATACAAGTTACCCTGGCAATTAGCTAAACTCCACAGGTCTATACTGATCTCATGCGGCCACTAGTATCCTCTCATACTGACGAGGCATACTACAGAATGCACGGTCGCAACCATGCATTCTCACTACTCCCATCATAGCCTGTACAAGCACTCAAGGCATGGACGAGAACATCAAAACAATTATCTTTTTAAGTTCATTTAATCCCCATTTAGTGTGTAAATGTTATCACTTATTAACCAAACTTGCAATGAGTTACCCTAGCAGCCACTTAGGGCCCCAGCCCCCATTGCAAGCCACTTCCCGACACTACAAGTAGATTACCTACCCTAAGCTCATGGAATCATAACTTTCAAAATCAAAAAAATAATCCATAATAAAATCATCAAATATTCATAATAAAAATCATCAAACCTCCAAGATAAGAATCATCAAATCTCCATGAGCATCCGAAAAGCATCCATAGAAAATCATGACCATAAAAATTCTCTATTGGCAACTGAAGGCATCACTGATAATCATAAGTATCCATTGGTTCTCAATAATCAAAATATATCTCAAAATAAATCACAATTTCCATTGGTTCTCAATAAGCAACCAAGAATATCTCAAAATCATACTGATTGAAGACTCCAAAATGGTTGAGTCAAACATGTCACAACATGACATCATCAAGAAATAAATCCACATTTCAGTTCCATCATGGTGACTAGAAAATAATCCAAGGATAATTGATCGATGACTCAAAAATGATTAGCTCAAGTGTCTCATACACATACATCTCAGCTTCACACATGAAGACTGATGAACAAATACAAACATTTCATAAAGCATACGATCACATTACCATGGTTGGGCTTAAAAAATTGAGACCAAATAAGATCAACATGCCATCACATCTCATAACTCCCGAACCTCTGGTAACAACCTAGGACTGGTCAACACTAGTTAACCCAAAACCCAAAATAAGAAGCATATAGAATACACGATACAGACACATATTTTGGTTTATTAAAATCACAAAGTTGAATAATGTGTAGGGATTTCCAATTTTCTGTTTGCAATTATATTATCAAGTGTCTTAAGTTTCATCATTTGACCTACAAGTCAACCCATTTGTTCCTCGATAGCATTATCCTTCTGTTATTAAGAATTACATTCGAAGAATTGACCTTTAATTAAATTTTCCTCTATATTTAACCATGATCCAAATTCTAATTGATTAACCTTTCAACTTTTCTAAGATCATTATTCGTTATATTATAAGAGGACCAATTATCATTCTTTGAATAAGAGATTATAACTTCATTAGAATGATCAATTAATATCGGTTCACAATCTTTGACCTTTTATCGTTCTAATAATTCTCAATTATATATTACTAAGTCTTCACCATTAAAATATCTAAAGTCATTATTCAAGTCATCGGAATAAGACCTATCAACTTGATATCAATATTTTTACAATCTCATTAAAAGAATTATATCAATTAAATCTCTATTACATAACTTAATTATTAATTAAATCCTATTAACTCTAGTTCATTGATTTAATTAATAATTTCACAACCAAACCATCAACCCAATGAATATTAGTTGACTAATAACTAAAAGTCAGCCATACACAAATATTCAGGTTCATAGTTCAATAATAATAACTTGCTAATATTTAATGACAAGCTATATTGGGAATCTTATTAATAGATCACATTCATCATTCTTTATTAATACTATTGTTTCCTTAATTAATTCGTACTACTGATAGTCATTTCAAGATAAATCTCAATCGCATAATTATATTGACAACTCAATGAATATCAATTGATTAAAATCAATTATAATCCAACTTCAAAAATTATTATCTTTTACTAAACTTCAATCAATAAATAATCTCTACTAGATTAACTCTAATCAAATTTGTTGATATCTATTTAAACCATTATTTATTAATAGTTTGCTAGTCCTTACAAATATTAATAAATAATAACTCCTCAAACTATAAATACTCGGTCTATAAAATCTTTCCATAAACTCATTAGTTAATATTTGAATAACTCTTAACTCCATTAAGGTATTCAAACGTGTTAACCAATAACATAATAATTCAGTCTTAATCCAATATCAACATAATATAAATTATCATCTTACAATTATTTAATCAATATTAAAATCAACCATTAGACTCCATTTTTTTAATTGTTCTAATAACATTTTGTCTATATAAACGTTGTTTGAAAAAAGATCCCTATCACAAACCAATAAGACTCATTGTAGATTTTAACATGAATAATCTTCAAATTCTTAACATTATCATCTTCATTAAACAACTCTAAAATTGTTTTATATATATTAAATAGTATTTAATATACATTATAAAAAGTTCATTATATAAACTATATTAAAATTTCTTTTCTTTTAATTTTCTCTCATTTAAAAATCCATTTACTTAGATTGGCTAATAATTAATTACGCTTCTTCTACTATTAACTAATTTTAATTAAATTTGATTTAATTAGATTAGATAATAAACCATATAAAATTAATACATATTAATAAGATTCTAATAAGAAAAGATTACAATAATATTTTTAATTCATTTCATGCTTTGATATATATTATTTTTGTGAAGTTAAAGCATACAGAACTCTTGGTTATGGGAAATGGAAAAATATTTGTCCTTGAATAAAACAGTCTCAGTACGATGGTCATATCTCCCTAATGAACTATTGGATCATACTGAAATTTAAATATGTTGGAGAAGGTCAAGTTGCGTCACTTCTGACCGGAGCGATTGAATAAATTCGATCACAATAAAAAGTTATGAATGACTGAGTTCGGATCCATCCAAGGGGCAGCGACAGGACAATTTGTGATGAATTAAGAATTTCTTCTTAAAATAATTGTTCTCTAAATTTAACCATAAAAGAGTTTGTTCATACACATCTAAAAATATAATTGATAGAAATATTACATCTAATCATTCGAATTCTCACCATAAAATTTTTATTTTAATTCCAAATTTTGTCTTTCTAATTTAATATAAATTCGAACCCAAACCCAATTCATATCTAATTATTTCTCCTTAATTGGATCTAAAGTTTTTCTATTGTTTTCTTCTCAACCAAATAAAATATCTAGATTCTAATTCATATCATAGATTCAATCATAGAGAAGATTCAAACACATATAACAGACACGATGAAGATAGGAATGCATGATTTGAAAATAGCATAAGTAAAATCACAAGAATCTACCCAAGTTCTAATGCTAATTCGCTCTTCATCAGAAAACCCGTAGAGCAAGCTCCCATCTTCAGAGTTCTCTAGTTCTCCCATGCTCCAATTGCTCTCCACCCTATCTCTAAGCTTCTATGAATGCCTGAATATAAAGAGCACTCAAGAAATTTTTGGAATGCTTCTTGAAACAATTGGAAGGCGTCACCAACTAAGCATGGGTTTTTTCCAACTTTTTTGATGAGTCATAGAGTTGTAGACACATTGTGCTTAATTGATGCACTAACCCCCGTGTTGTTGACACATGTTAATTCTCATGCAAGCTTATAACTCCAATTTACTTTACTCTTTCCAATTTTATTTATTTATTTATTAAGTCTCATGCACTAACTTTAATATCTCCACTTTTCAATCTTAATATATTTATATTTAAATCATATGAGATTTAGAATCTTTTAATAATTTAAAATATATTTTGCACTTTTAAATTTCATTTTCTAAAATTTTATTGCTAAAATATTTATTAGCTTTAATAATAATATTATTTAGTCATTTATTTAAAAATGAGCTCCAAATATATTATTATTAAAATAAATATTGTCACATTCCAAATTTAATATTATAACTTTTAAATTTTTATTTTCAAATTTAATTATTTTATTTAATTAATTTTTTAATTAATTAAATAAAATAAATATTAAAATATCATATTAATTTTTTATTAAATTAAACCATTGATTAAATCTTTTAATTAGGCTTAATTAATAGAAAATACATCAAAGATTCACAAGGTAAAAATATGAAAACCCGTCATAGCCAAAATACATACAAAATCAAACCAAGGGTTAATATAACGAATTATGTCATCCGACATATTCGGAGGGTACTCAACTCGAATACTTGTCCTAATTTTTCAATTAGACCAAATGGCTTAAAGGGTTGGGATTTGGACTTGAGAATTTATCTCTCCTCTCTTATCATTGAGATAATGTGATAGGGTACGCTCATCTTGGCAATTCAGGAAAGTCGATACCTGGTACCTGCAACTTGCATAAAAACTATGCATATACAAGCACAATATATACTAAACTAAACAGGCAATGGCAGAAAGTGGTGCATCGTATAGAGAAAGCAAACACGCACACCATACACATGCAAGTATGGAGTAAGTATCCATAAGAAAACACATATGATAATAAATCATCTTACTAATCATCATTAATAATTGCAAACACTAAGAATAATCATCATACATACATGAAATGTAGAGTCTAAGTAATCTCATCACATATCAACTGAATCCATAGCGCAATATCTGATAATCTCAAAACAATGTTGCTAACTAACAACATCAAACTAGCTCTAAAAGAGTTCAGCAATGATAAAAAAAATGCGAACCAGGGGTAGGCACTACATCCACCCCCCCTAGGATTAGGCTTACTCTTGGAAGCCTACAAGAATGAAAAGCTAAGATACTCACTATGCAGGTCTCATTGAACCCTTTTCCTCCCTACAGGGGAATATGATTCCACTGAGAATTTTACAACACATTTAGAGCAATATGATTCTGGTTTAATAGTAAATCAAAAACCATATCGATCCAACATCATTCCTTTAACAACTACTGAAATATATCTCTTAATACATTCTAAACAAGAGCAACTTAATGCTTGCAAAGAAAAACAAAGGTATACTACCTTGAAACTTAGATAAAAGATACATATTTTGCAACTAGAATAAGTTTTCAATTTTTAGTTTTACCTTCGTTTAAGTTTTCAGCAGAATTTTTAATTTTGAAAGCTAAGTGTTGAAGTATGAAAAATATGCAATTAACAGTTTTAAGTTCTATTTCAATTTACCTAGTTTTCAAGTTTTCAGTTTGAAAGAGATACACATGATAGTTCAAAGTTTTTATTTTGTTTTACTAGTTAACAACTAGTGACATTCCAATATACCCAGAGTTCCCAATGTTGAAACTCGGGCTCTGATACCAAATGTAATGCTCCACCAAGAGATCCAAAGAATTAACCTAGAATTTCACTAAGTTTGGTAACATTTTTTTTTTTTTTATAACATAAAAGTAAATACCACATATAACTTATACATAATAACGAAAGCAATAGCAATGTCCATCTAAAAGTAAACATAACATACATAACCAATTTCATTCTTTAAGAATCTCTTAACGTTGAGTTACATCTAAACTAACTAACATACATGAATCCATCTAGTACAACATCCACATGAATAATAATGATAAGTCCTATGTTCATACATTATATTTCCAAATGCTCAATCATCCACTGTACATGTCATAGGGTATGAAGGCTTAAAAGAATATACATATGTGAAATAAGGTACATCATCCTATTCTAATCCATGATACATCAAAGTAGAGATAATCACATGATACATCATCATAGAAGACATATACATCCATTATAAAGATCAAACAAAATAAACTAAGTGCACGGTTCCTCCCAACCGTTAATAGCATCATTAGACCATTGTGAATCCTAGCCATCCTTCCATGCGTAACATTCCAAAGCACCGAAGAGATCATCGGTATTAACATAGTAGGAATGTCACTCTTAAAACATCTTACTAATCATGCAAAGTAAAGCATAGGATACCATCATCTAACATATGCAAATCATCAATATAGGAAACATACCAGAAAATACATCCATCATAAGGTATATCATCTATCATAATGCTCCAAGAACATAATGAAGATAAATACTAACCAAGAATGCTCCAGCCACGGTGTCTCCGACGGATCTCAAATGATAAGAGTAGAAAATACACTACCACCCGATCGCGTGGAACCTAAGTGGTCCACTCCCACTGTGCTAAGGAGCTAATCTCAAATCCTAAACAGGGTATCAATCCACAAAGCATAAATCTCTATAAGTCTAGGAATCCTAAAAGTATACTAACTCAAAAGTTCCAATCACACAAAAAATTGACATCTAGTTCCTAAAGGCACACAAAGACATGTAGGAAACCTACTCTGCAAATGGGAAAGTGTCATCGCATTTATCACGTACAAGTTATCCTGGCAGTTAGCTAAACTCCACGAGTCCATACTGATCTCATGCGGCCACTAGTATCCTCTCATATTGACGAGGCATACTACGGAATGCATGGTCGCAACTATGCGTTCTCACTACTCCCATCCTAGCTTGTACAAGCACTCAAGGCATGGACGAGAACATCAAAACAATTATCTTTTTAAGTTCATTTAATATCTATTGAGTGTCTAAATGTTATCACTTATTAACCAAACTTACAATGAGTTACCCTAACATCCACTTACGGCCCCGACCCCCATTGCAAGCCACTTCCCGACACTACAAGTAGATTACCTACCCTAAGCTCATGAAATCATAAATTTCAAAATCAAAAAAGATAATCCATAATAAAATCATCAAATATGCATAAAATCATCAAATATCCATAATAAAAATTATCAAACCTCCAAGATAAGAATCATCAAATTTCTATGAGCATCCGAAAAGCATCCATAGAAAATCATGACCACAACAGTTCTCTATTGGCAACTGAAGGCATCACTGATAATCATAAGTATCCATTGGTTCTCAATAATCAAAATATATCTCAAAGTAAATCACAATGTCCATTGGTTCTCAATAAGCAACCAAGAATATCTCAAAGTCATACTGATCGAAGACTCCAAAATGGTTGAGTCAAACATGTCACAACATGACATCATCAAGAAATAAATCCACATTTCAGTCCCATCATGGCGACTAGAAAATAATCCAAAGATAACTGATCGATGACTCAAAAATGATTAGCTCAAGTGTCTCATACACATACATCTCAGTTTCACACATGAAGACTGATGAACAAATACAAATATTTCATAGAGCATCAGATCACATTACTATGGTTGGGCTTAAAAGATCGAGACCAAATAAGATCAACATGCCATCACATCTCATAATTCTCGAACCTCTGGTAACAACCTAGGACTGGTCAACACTAGTTAACCCAAAATCCAAAACAATAAGCATATAGAATACACGATGCAGACACATGTTTTGGTTTATTAAAATCACATAGTTGAATAATGTGTAAGAATTTCCAATTTTTTGTTTGCAAGTATATTATCAAGTGTCTTAAGTTTCATCATTTGACCTACAAGTCAACCCATTTGTTCCCCGATAGCATTATCTTTCTGTTATTAAGAATTACATTCGAAGAATTGACCTTTAATTAAATTGTCCTCTATATTTAACCATGATCCAAATTCTAATTGATTAACCTTTCAACTTTTCTAAGATCATTATTCGTTATATTATAAGAGGACTAATTATCATTCTTCGAATAAGAGATTATAACTTCATTAGAATGATCAATTAATATCGGTTCACAATCTTTGACCTTTTATCGTTTTAATAATTCTCAATTATATATTACTAAGTCTTCACCATTAAAATATCTAAAGTCGTTATTCAAGTCATTGGAATAAGACCTATCAACTTAATATCAATATTTCTACAATTTCATTAAAAGAATTATATCAATTAAATCTCTATTACATAACTTAATTATTAATTAAATCCTATTAACTCTAGTTAATTGATTTAATTAATAATTTTACAACCAACCCATCAACTCAATAAATATTAGTTGACTAATAACTAAAAGTCAGCCATACACAAATATTCAGGTTCATAGTTCAATAATAATAACTTGCTAATATTTAATGACAAGCTATATTGGGAATCTTATTAATAGATCACATTCATCATTCTTTATGAATACTATTGTTTCCTTAATTAATTCGTACTACTGATAGTCATTTCAAGATAAATCTCAATCGCATAATTATATTGACAACTCAATGAATATCAATTGATTAAAATCAATTATAATCCAACTTCAAAAATTATTATCTTTTACTAAACTCCAATCAATAAATAATCTCTACTAGATTAACTCTAATCAAATTTGTTGATATCTATTTAAACCATTATTTATTAATAGTTTGCTAATCCTTACAAACATTAATAAATAATAACTCCTCAAACTATAAATACTCGGTCTATAGAATACTTCCATAAACTCATTAATTAATATTTGACAAACTTTTAACTCCATGAAGGTATTCAAACGTGTTAACCAATAACATAATAATTCAGTCTTAATCCAATATCAACATAATATAAATTATCATCTTACAATTATTTAATCAATATTAAAATCAACCATTCGACTCTATTTTTCTAATTATTCTAATAATATTTTGTCTATATAAACGTTGTTTGAAAAAGATCCCTATCACAAACCAATAAGACTCATTGTAGATTTTAGCATGAATAATTTTCAAATTCTTGACATTATTATCTTCATTAAACAACTCTAAAATTGTTTTATATATATTAAATAGTATTTAATATACATTATAAAAAGTCTATTATATAAACTATATTAAAATCTCTTTTCTTTTAATTTTTTCTCATTTAAAAATCTATTTACTTAGATTGGCTAATAATTAATTACACTTCTTCTACTATTAACTAATCTTAATTAAATTTGATTTAATTAGATTAGATAATAAACCATATAAAACTAATGCATATTAATAAGATTCTAATAAGAAAATATTACAATAATATCTTTAATTCATTTCATGCTTTGATATATATTATTTTTGTGAAGTTTAAGCATAAAGAACTCCTTGTTATGAAAAATGGAGATATATCTGTCTTTTAATAAAACAGTCTCAGTATGATGGCCATATCTCCCTAATGAACTTTTGGATCGGGCTGAAATTTAAATATGTTGGAGAGGGCCAAGTTGCACCACTTCTGACTAGAGCGATCGAATAAATTCGATCACAATAAAAAATTATGAATGACTGCGTTCGGATCTATCCAAGGGGCAGCGACAAGACAATTTGTGATGAATTAAGAATTTCTTTTTAAAATAATTGTTCTCTAAATTTAACCATAAAAGGGTTTGTTCATACACATCTAAAAATATAATTGATAGAAAGATTACATCTAATCATTCGAATTCTCACAATAAAATTTCTATTTTAATTCCAAATTTTGTCTTTATAATTTAATATAAATTTGAACCCAAACCCAATTCATATCTAATTATTTCTCCTTAATTGGATCTAAGGTTTTTCTATTATTTTCTTCTCAACAAAATAAAATATCTAGATTCCAATTCATATCATAGATTCAATCATAGAGAAGATTCAAACACATATAACAGACACGATGAAGACAGGAATGCATGATGCGGAAATAGCATAAGTAAAATCACAAGAATCTACCCGAGTTCTGACGCTAATTCGCTCTTCTTCAGAAAATCCGCAGAGCAAGCTCCCTTCTTCAGAGTTCTTGAGTTCTCCCATGCTCCAATTGCTCTCCACCCTATCTCTAAGCTTCTATGAATGCTTGAATATAAAGAGCTCTCAAGAAACCTTTGGAATGCTTCTTGAAACAACTGGAAGGTGTCACCAACTAAGCATGGGTCTTTTCCAATCTTTTTGATGAGTCAAAGAGTTGTAGAAACTTTGTGCTTAATTGATGTACTAACCCCCGTGTTGTTGACACATGTTAATTCTCATGCAAGCTTATAACTCTAATTTACTTTACTCTTTCCAATTTAATTTACTTATTTATTAAGTCTCATGCACTAACTTTAATATCTCCACTTTTCAATTTTAATGTATTTATATTTTAATCATATGAGATTTAGAATCTTTTAATAATTTAAAATATATTTTTCACTTTTAAATTTCATTTTATAAAACTTTATTGCTAAAATATTTATTAGCTATAATAATAATATTATTTAGTCATTTATTTAAAAATAAGCTCCAAATATATTATTATTAAAATAAATATTATCATATTCCAAATTTAATATTATAACTTTTAATTTTTTATTTTCCAACTTAATTATTTTATTTAATTAATTTTCTAATTAATTAAATAAAATAAATATTAAAATATCATATTAATTTTTTATTAAATTAAACCATTAATTAAATCTTTTAATTAGGCTTAATTAATAGAAAATACATCAAAGATTGACATGGTAAAAATATGAAAACCCGTCATAGCCAAAATACATACAAAATCAAATCAAGGGTTAATATCACGAATTATGTCATCCGACATATTCAGAGGGTACTCAACTCAGATACTTGTCCTAATTTTTTAATTAGAATAAATGGCTTAAAGAGTTGGGATTTGGACTTGAGAATTTATCTCCCCTCTCTTATCATTGAGATAATGTGATAGGGTACGCTCATCCTGGCAATTCAGGGAAGTCGATATCCGGTACCTGCAACCTGCATAAAAACTATGCATGTACAAGCACAATATATACTAAACTAAATAGGCAAAGGTAGAAAGTGGTGCATTGTGTAAATTCTGACTAGCAGGTGACTACGACTCCCTTCCTTAACCACATCGGACACACCATACAAAAGCAAACACACAAAGCAAACACGCACACCATACACATGCAAGTATGGGGTAAGTATCCATAAGAAAACACATATGATAATAAATCATCTTACTAATCATCATTAATAACTACAAACACTAAAAATAATCATCATACATACATGAAATGTAGAGTCTAAGTAATCTCATCACATATCAACTGAATCCATAGCACAATATCTGATAATCTCAAAACAATGTTGCTAACCAACAACATAAAACTAGCTCTAAAAGAGTTCAACAATGATAACAAAATGCGAACCAAGGGCAGGCACTACAATTATATCTTGTAGCTTAGTTATTTTTTAAAATATATATATATTAGCAAAGTTAAAGTTTTAAACTTAATGTTAAGAGTAATGAAATTTCTTCATTAGAATTTATTAAAAAACTTGAGATAGTGTTAGTGTAGGGTACAAATTAATTTTGGAATATTAATTAGTTTCAATCTAGTTATATGTAAAATTGAATTTAGTATTTAATTTAAGTTAAATTTTGTTTTTAGTTAGTGCTTAATCTAAACTAAGTTGCTTTTTAAATTAATATTTATTTTAAGATAGTTGTTTGACTGGTATTAAATTAAGTTAGTATGAGATTAAACTTAAATTTAATTTAGTTTAGATTTAATTTAATTTCGATTAAATTTTTGTCTAGATTTAAGTTAAGTTTTAGATATAAAAAATGTTAGTATTGAATAGTATCTTTGTTAATTTGTTTCGGTAAATTGTTTTATTAAAATTAGTTTAGTTTAAATGTAGTTAGCATTGGATGTAAATATTAATTAGATATAATTAAAGTTGGTTAGTCTCATGGATTTTATTTTAGTAGCTTAATTAATAATTTGTTTAATTAATGATCTAATAACTAAAGTTATTTTGAATAATTTAAAGTTATTGTGAACAAGTATATAAAATTACCAATATGATAAAATTTTAAATAATAGAAATTTGATTGTTAAAATAATTAACCGAGTTAATGATGAAAGATAAATTGATGATTAATTTGTTAACTCCCTTTAATTTGGAAATCTCTCTTTATGATTGAACTTCAACTTTAATCCTGACCATTGATTGAAATCAATCTCAACCGTTGATGAATTCCAAGAAAGTCTATTTAAGAGACCCTCATCTCTTCATTTTGAAAGGTTGAATGAGAATTTGCATCAAATTGTTACTGAAATTCATACTCACAGTTGCTCATATTCACATACCCAAAGATGATGTTTGACCAAAAGTTGACCAGATTTAACTATGGTTGACTTGAGTTGACTAGTTTGGAAAAGAATTTTGAAATAATTAAACGAAATTATTTAATTAAATGGAGTACCTACTTCTAATTAATTAAACAAAGTTATTTAATTAAATGAGAAGCCATTCCTAATTAATTAAATGAAGTTATTTAATTAAATAGGAAAAGTGTCTATACTTAATTAAAGTTTACTTAACTAAATAGAAAAAGTAATTATGAGAGCATATCTCATTTCATTAAATTAAATATCTCAACAAAATCTCTCTTCAGTTCAAAAAGGGAAATTTTCAGTTTACTTTTCATAAAAAATGAGTTAAATCAGTTAACTCCGTTTTTACTAAAATTGAATCAGTTAACTACTTATTTTACTCAAATTAAATCCGTTAACTCCCTTTAATTTGGAAATCTTCCTTTGTGACTGAACTTCATCTTTAATCCTGACTGTTGATTGAAATCGATCTCAACCGTTGATGAATTTCAGGAAAGTCTATTTAAGAGACCCTCATCTCTTCATTTTGAAAGGTTGAATGAGAATTTGCATCGAATTGTTGCTGGAATTCAGACTCACATTTGCTCATATTCACATACGCAAAGATCAAGTTTGACCAAATGTTGACCAGACTTAACCACGGTTGACTTGAGTTGACTACTTTTGAAAAGAATTTTGAAATAATTAGACGAAATTATTTAATTAAATGGAGTACTTACTTCTAATTAATTAAACAAATGTATTTAATTAAATGAGAAGCCATTCCTAATTAATTAAATGACGTTATTTAATTAAATAAGAAAAGTGTCTCTAATTAAATAAAGATTATTTAATTAAATAGAAAAAGTAATTATGAGAGTATATCTCATTTGATTAAATTAAATATCTCAACAAAATCTCTCTTCAGTTTAAAAAGGGCAATTTCTAGTTCACTATTGATCAAAAATGAGTTAAATCAGTTAACTCCTTTTTCTACTCAAATTGAATCAATTAACTCCATATTTTACTCAAATTCAATCCGTTAACTCCCTTTAATTTCGAAATCTCCCTTTATAACTGAACTTCACCTTTAATCCTGACTGTTGATTAAAATCGATCTCAACCGTTGATGAATACCAAGAAAGTCTATTTAAGAGACTCTCATCTCTTCATTTTGAAATGATTGAATGAGAATTTACATCGAATTGTTGCTGGAATTCATACTCACATTTGCTCATATTCACATAAGCAAATATCAAGTTTGACCAAATGTTGACCAGATTTAACCACGGTTGACTTGAGTTGACTAGTTTCGAAAAAAAAATTGACATAATTAAATGAAATTATTTAATTAAATGGATTACTTACTTTTAATTAATTAAACAAAGTTATTTAATTAAATGAGAAGCCATTCCTAATTAATTAAATGAAGTTATTTAATTAAATAAGAAAAGTGTCTCTAATTAATTAAAGATTATTTAATTAAATAGAATAAGTAATTATGAGAGCATATCTTATTTTATTAAATTAAATATCTCAACAAAATCTCTCTTCAGTTCAAAAAGGAAAATTTCGAGTTCACTATTGATCAAAAATGAGTTAAATCAGTTAACTCCTTTTTCTACTCAAATTGAATTAGTTAATTCTTTATTTTACTCAAATTAAATCTGTTAACTCCCTTTAATTTGGAAATCTTCCTTTATGACTGAACTTCACCTTTAATCGTGACCGTTGATTGAAATCGATCTCAACCGTTGATGAATTCCAGGAAAGTCTATTTAACAGGCCCTCATCTCTTCATTTTGAAAAGTTGAATGAGAATTTGTATCGAATTGTTGATAGAATTCATACTCACATTTTCTCATATTCACATACACAAAGATCAAGTTTGACCAAAAGTTGACCAGATTTAACCACGGTTGACTTGAGTTGACTAGTTTCAAAAAAAATTTGAAATAATTGAACAAAATTATTTAATTAAAAGGAGTACATACTTCTAATTAATTTAAATAAGTTATTTAATTAAATGAGAAGCTATTCCTAATTAATTAAATGAAATTATTTAATTAAATAAGAAAAGTGTCTCTAATTAATTAAAGATTATTTAAATAAATAGAAAAAGTAATTATGAGAGCATATCTCATTTTATTGAATTAAATATCTCAACAAAATCTCTCTTCAATTCAAAAAGGGAAATTTTCAGTTTACTATTGATCAAAAATCAGTTAAATCAGTTAACTCATCTTTCTACTCAAATTGAATCAGTTAACTCCTTATTTAATTCAAATTAAATCTGTTAACTCCCTCTAAATTGGAAATCTTCCTTTATGACTGAACTTCACCTTTAATCCTAACCGTTGATTAAAATCGATCTCAACCGTTCATGAATTTTAGAAAAGTCTATTTAAGAGACCCTCATCTTTTTATTTTGAAAGGTTGAATGAGAATTTGCATCGAATTGTTGCTGGAATTCATACTCACATTTGCTCATATTTACATACGCAAAGATCAAGTTTGACCAAAAGTTGACCAAATTTAACCACGGTTGACTTGAGTTGACTAGTTTCGAAAAGAAATTTGAAATAGTTAAAAGAAATTATTTAATTATATGGAATACTTACTTCTAATTAATTAAACAAAGTTATTTAATTAAATGAGAAGCCATTCCTAATTAATTAAATGAAGTTATTTAATTAAATAAGAAAAGTGTCTCTAATTAATTAAATATTTTTTAATTAAATAAAAAAAGTAATTATGAGAGCATATCTCATTTTATTAAATTAAATATCTCAACAAAATCTCTCTTCAGTTCAAAAAGGGAAATTTCCAGTTCACTATTGATAAAAAATGAGTTAAATTAGTTAACTCCTTTTTCTACTCAAATTGAATCAGTTAACTCCTTATTTCACTCAAATTAAATCCGTTAACTCCCTTTAATTTGGAAATCTCCCTTTATGACTGAACTTCACCATTCATCCTGACCGTTGATTGAAATCGATCTCAACCATTGATCAATTTTAGGAAAGTCTATTTAAGAGACCCTCATCTCTTCATTTTGAAAGGTTGAATGAGAATTTGCATCGAATTGTTGCTGGAATTCATACTCACATTTGCTCATATTTACATACGCAAAGATCAAGTTTGACCAAAAGTTGACCAGATTTAACCACGGTTGACTTGAGTTGACTAGTTTCGAAAAGAATTTTCAAATAGTTAAACGAAATTATTTAATTAAATGGAATACTTACTTCTAATTAATTAAACAAAATTATTTAATTAAATGAGAAGCCATTCCTAATTAATTAAATGAAGTTATTTAATTAAATAAGAAAAGTGTCTCTAATTAATTAAATATTTTTTAATTAAATAGAAAAAGTAATTATGAGAGCATATCTCATTTTATTAAATTAAATATCTCAACAAAATCTCTCTTCAGTTCAAAAAGGGAAATTTCCACTTCACTATTAATAAAAAATGAGTTAAATCAGTTAACTCATTTTTCTACTCAAATTGAATCAGTTAACTCCTTATTTTACTCAAATTAAATCCGTTAACTCCCTTTAATTTGGAAATCTCCCTTTATGACTGAACTTCACCATTCATCCTGACCGTTGATTGAAATCGATCTCAACCATTGATGAATTTTAGGAATGTCTATTTAAGAGACCCTCATCTCTTCATTTTGAAAGGTTGAATGAGAATTTGCATCAAATTGTTGTTGGAATTCATACTCACATTTGCTCATATTCACATACGCAAAGATCAAGTTTGACCAAAAGTTGACCAGATTTAACCACGGTTGACTTGAGTTGACTAGTTTCGAAAAAAAATTTGAAATAATTAAGCCAAATTATTTAATTAAATGGAGTACTTACTTCTAATTAATTAAACAAAGTTATTTAATGAAATGACAAGTCATTCCTAATTATTTAAATGAAGTTATTTAATTAAATAAGAAAAGTGTCTCTTATTAATTAGAGATAACTTAATTAAATAGAAAAAGTAATTATGAGAGCATATTTTATTTTATTAAATTAAATATCTCAACATAATCTCTCTTCATTTCAAAAAGAAAAATTTTCAGTTCACTATTGAATAAAAATGAGTTAAATCAGCTAACACCTTTTCTACTCAAATTGAATCAGTTAACTCTTTATTTTACTCAAATTAAATCCATTAACTCTCTTTAATTTGAAAATCTCCCTTTATGATTGAACTTCACCTTTAATCCTAACCATTAATTGAAATTGATTTCAACCGTTGATGAATTCCAGGAAAGTCTATTTAAGAGACCCTCATCTCTTTATTTTGAAAGGTTCAATGAGAATTTGCATCGAATTGTTGCTGGAATTCACACTCACATTTGCTCATATTCACATATGCAAAGATCAAGTTTGACCAAAATTTGACCAGATTTAACTATGGTTGACTTGAGTTGACTAGTTTCGAAAAGAATTTTGAAATAATTAAACGAAATTATTATTTAAATGGAGTACTTACTTTTAATTAATTAAACAAAGTTATTTAATTAAATGAGAAGCCATTCCTAATTAATTAAATGAAGTTATTGAATTAAATAAGAAAAGTGTCTCTAATTAATTAAAGATTACTTAATGAAATAGAAAATGTAATTATGAGAGCATATCTTATTTTATTAAATTAAATATCTCAACAAAATCTCTATTTAGTTCAAAAAGGGAAATTTCCAGTTCACTATTGATCAAAAATGAGTTAAATCAGTTAACTCTTGTTTCTACTCAAGTTGAATCAGTTAACTCATTATTTTATTCTAATTAAATCTGTTAACTCCCTTTAATTTGGAAATCTCCCTTTATGATTGAACTTCACTTTTAATCTTGACCGTTGATCCAAATCGATCTCAACAGTTGATGAATTCTAGTAAAGTCTATTTAAGAGACCCTCATCTCTTCATTTTGAAAGGTTGAATGAGAATTTGCATTGAATTGGTTCTAGAATTCACACTCACATTTGCTCATATTCACATACGCAAAGATCAAGTTTGACCAAAAGTTGACCAGATTTAACCACGGTAAACTTGAGTTGACTAGTTTTGAAAAGAATTTTGAAATAATTAAACCAAATTATTTAATTAAATGGAGTAGTTACTTCTAATTAATTAAACAATGTTATTTAGTTAAATGAGAAGCCATTCCTAATTAATAAAATGAAGTTATTTAATTAAATAAGAAAAGTGTCTCTAATTAATTAAAAACTACTTAATTAAATAGAAGAAGTAATTATGAGAGCATATCTCATTTTATTAAATTAAATATCTCAACAAAATCTCTCTTCAGTTCAAAAAATGAAATTTCCAATTCACTATTGATCAAAAATGAGTTAAATTAGTTAACTCCTTTTTCTACTCAAATTGAATCAGTTAACTCTTTATTTTACTCAAATTAAATTTGTTAACTCCCTTTAATTTGAAAATCTCCCTTTATGACTGAACTTCACCATTAATCCGGACCGTTGATTGAAATCGATCTCAACCGTTGATGAATTCCAAAAAAGTCTATTTAAGAGACCCTCATCTCTTCATTTTGAAAGGTTGAATGAGAATTTGCATCGAATTGTTGCTGGAATTCATACTCACATTTTCTCATATTCACATACGCAAAGATCAAGTTTGACCAAAAGTTGACCAGATTTAACCACTGTTGACTTGAGTTGACTAGTTTCAAAAAAAATTTGAAATAATTAAACGAAATTATTTAATTAAATGGAGTATTTGCTTCTAATTAATTAAACAAAATTATTTAATTAAATGAGAAGCCAATCCTAATTAATTAAATGAAGTTATTTAATTAAATAAGAAAAGTGTCTCTATATAACTAAAGATTATTTAATTAAATAGAAAAAGTAATTATGAGAGCATATCTCATTTTATTGAATTAAATATCTCAACAAAATCTCTCTTTAGTTCAAAAAGGAAAATTTTCAGTTCACTATTGATCAAAAATGAGTTAAATTAGTTAACACATTTTTCTACTCAAATTGAATCAATTAACTCCTTATTTTACTCAAATTAAATTTGTTAACTCTCTTTAATTTGGAAATCTCCCTTTATGATTGAACTTCACCATTAATCCTGATTGTTGATTGAAATCAATCTCAACCGTTGATGAATTTCAAGAAAGTCTATTTAAAAGACCCTCATCTCTTCATTTTGAAAGGTTGAATGAGAATCTGTATTGAATTGTTGTCGGAATTCATACTCACTTTTGCTCATATTTACATACGCAAAGATCAAGTTTGACCAAAAGTTGACCAGATTTAAGCACGGTTCACTTTAGTTGACTAGTTTCGAAAAGAATTTTGAAATAATTAAACGAAATTATTTGATTAAATGGAGTACTTACTTCTACTTAATTAAACAAAATTATTTAATTAAATGAGAATCCATTCCTAATTAATTAAATGAAGTTATTTAATTAAATAAGAAAAGTATCTATAATTAATTAAAGATTACTTAATTAAATAGAAAAAGTAATTATGAGTGCATATCTCATTTTATTAAATTAAATATCTCAACAAAATCTCTCTTTAGTCCACAAAGGGAAATTTCCAGTTCACTAGTGATCAAAAATGAGTTAAATCAGTTAACTCCTTTTTCTACTCAAATTGAATCAGTTAACTCCTTATTTTACGCAAATTAAATCTATTAACTCACTTTAATTTTAAAATCTCCCTTTATGACTGAACTTCACCTTTAATCCTGACCGTTGATTGAAATCGATGTCAACCGTTGATGAATTCCATAAAAGTCTATTTAAGAGACCCTCATCTCTTCATTTTGAAAGGTTGAATGAGAATTTGCATCGAATTGTTGCTGGAATTCATACTCACATTTGCTCATATTCACATACGCAAAGATCAAGTTTGACCAAAAGTTGACAGATTTAACCACGGTTGACTTGAGTTGACTAGTTTTAAAAAGAATTTTGAAATAATTAAACTAAATTATTTAATTAAATGGAGTACTTACTTCTAATTAATTAAAAAAAGTTATTTAATTAAATGAGAAGTCATTCCTAATTAATTAAATGAAGTTATTTAATTAAATAAAAAAATTGTCTCTAATTAATTAAAGATTACTTAATTAAATAAAAAAAGTAATTATGAGAGCATATCTCATTTTATTAAATTAAATATCTCAACAAAATCTCTCTTCAGTTCAAAAAGGGAAATTTCTAATTCACTATTGATCAAAAATGAGTTAAATCAGTTAACTCCTTTTTCTACTCAAATTGAATCAGTTAACTCTTTATTTTACTCAAATTAAATCTGTTAACTCCCTTTAATTTGGAAATCTTCCTTTATGATTGAACTTCACCTTTAATCCTGACCGTTGATTGAAATCGATCTCAACCATTGATGAATTCTAGGAAAGTCTATTTAAGACACCCTCATCTCTTCATTTTGAAAGGTTTGACTGAGAATTTGCATCGAATTGTTGTTGGAATTCATACTCACATTTGCTCATATTCACATACGCAAAGATCAATTTTGACCAAAAGTTGATCAGATTTAACCATGGTTGACTTGAGTTGACTAGTTTCGAAAAAAAATTTAAAATAATTAAATGAAATTATTTAATTAAATGGAGTACTTACTTTTAATTAATTAAGCAAAGTTATTTAATTAAATGAGAAGCCATTCCTAATTAGTTAAATGAAATTATTTAATTAAATAAGAAAAGTGTCTCTAATTAATTAAAGATTATTTAATTAAATAGAAAAAGTAATTATGAGAGCATATCTCATTTTATTAAATTAAATATCTCAACAAAATCTCTCTTCAATTCAAAAAAGAAAATTTTCAGTTCACTATTGATCAAAAATGAGTTAAATGAGTTAACTCCTTTCTCTACTCAAATTGAATCAGTTAACTCCTTATTTTATTCAAATTAAATCTGTTAACTCCCTTTAATTTGGAAATCTCCATTTATGACTGAACTTCACCTTTAATCCTGACCGTTGATTGAAATCGATCTCAACTGTTGATGAATTTTAGAAAAGTCTATTTAAGATACCCTCATCTCTTCATTTTGAAAGGTTGAATGAGAATTTTCATCGAATTGTTGCTGAAATTCATACTCACATTTGCTCATATTCACATACGCAAAGATCAAGTTTGACCAAAAGTTGACCAGATTTAACTACGGTTGACTTGAGTTGACTAGTTTCGAAAAGAATTTTGATATAATTAAATATAATTATTTAATTAAATGGAGTACTCACTTCTAATTAATTAAAGAAAGTTGTTTAATTAAATGAGAAGCCATTCCTAATTATGTGATGCCGAAAATACGAGGGCAAAAACACAATTAATTTTTTTTTTTAATTTTAAAAATGTTAACTAAAATGCTCTAAGAGAAAAGATTGAGATAACATTTCAAGTACAGGTTCTCTACATTACGTCTAAGGATAATAACTAAGGACGATTACATCGATAAGATATTAAAACGTTGTTCTAAGATTTATAATTGTAACTTATGTTCTTACATGTCTTATACAACATCATAGTTAAAATTGTTTAAATTAAAAGTGTAGATGACTACGAGATTTTTGGGTCAAATATCCAAGCAATTAAAATCTACTTAAAAAAAAATTTTAATTAACCAATGACCCTTAAATTAAGCTACTTTACTAAACAGATTTAAAACTTAATCGATTAACACTTAACTATATAACCATTTAATTAGGAATGCATATATAAAAAGAAACACTACCAAACTAACATAATTAATACTAATCCATATTTTAATCAACATAATATGTAGACTGATCTCAACTAATAATTATTAATCTAAAACTAATTGAAAATTATCTAACATTTGATAAAAAAAATAACTAAATTAATCTAAGAACAAAACTAACTAAATCTAATACGTACTGACTAAATATAAATCAATAATACATTAAAACTAGTTAAAAGAAAACATTAGAAGAGAATTATAGTTCTACAAGTTAAATGATGATAGAACCTATAATTTAGCACAATACACAATTTATAACAAAATTAAACTTACCTTTTTAATTCTAATAAGATCACCATTCTATTAACGCCAAATTAAAACTATATTATAGCTAAACTAAACTAGAATATACATGTATCTACAAATACCAACTAATTAAAATCTAAACTATATTACATTAAAACAATATTATTGTAAGCTAACTTAATTTTCTACTAACTTTAAAATAACACAACATCTAACCTAAACTAACACAACTTATTACTTAACAAATTAAGATTACATTTTAAACTAACTATTAGAAAATATTAATAAAGAAACTAAAATCAAATAAATAAATAACTAACTAAATCTAAAATATCCTACACTAACCTAAGACTATCCTACTTTCCAACCACTCGTCACCACCTACATTCTACCCTACACTCCACCCTACACTCCTCTCACCCAAGAAGGGTTTGGGTGAATCCCCAAGCACACCCACGCAAATCGAGGGTCTGCAACACGCAGACCCACGTAGACCTGACCCAAGTACATGGGACAGCAAGTCCACCTAACAAGAGCTCCCTTAAAAGGTGATTGTTGAGGAAGATGGGTTGAAAACAAAATTAAATCTTATACAAACCTACGCACAAACCAAAACCAGCGTCCATAAAGGGAAGGCATGGTAGGTGACGTCATCACATATGATGACACTTGACTTGCATAAAAATTAAAACATTTCTTTTTTAAACCTGCCTTCCAAATGACGCCCAAGGCAGAAGGTAGCATTGATGAGATAAAGTTTTTATGGTAAGAAAGGATATTTAGATTATATTAATTTTAAATTATGCTATACACAATTTCTATTATCATTATAAATTTAATTTTAATTTACAAGATTTTACAAATGATTTAAAAGAGGATATTTAAAAGAATATTCTCTGTAATGAAAGTGGCATTTAAGTTGTTTCCCCATACAAATTCTAGAGACTATATGGCTCTTGGATACAACTTTTTTTTGAAAATTTATCTAAGTGTAGAATTACAAGCAATGCATGTATATATATATTTTTAAGGTGAATAATTTTCTAAGTATAAAATTTTAAAGTGATATATTACCAAGAGGGGATTAAATTTTTCCTTTCAAAGAAAATCTATAAGAACTTGTTACAACTTAATATACCAAGAAATTTGGAATTATCCATTTTAATCAATAATGCAAGGATTGATTTAACTCCATTAATCACAAAAACTAATTTTCCATTCATAATAGAATTTTCGTTTTCCACATATATGAAAGGTTGAATGAGAATTTGCATCGAATTGTTGTTGGAATTCATACTCACATTTGCTCATATTCACATACGAAAAGATTAAGTTTGACCAAAAATTCACCAAATTTAACCACGGTTAACTCGAGTTGACTAGTTTCGAAAAGAATTTTGAAATAATGAAATGAAATTATTTAATTAAATGGAGTACCTCTAATTAATTAAACAAAGTTATTTAATTAAATGAGAAGCCATTCCTAATTAATTAAATGAAGTTATTTAATTAAATAAGAAAAGTTTCTCTAATTAATTAAAGATTATTTAATTAAATAGAAAAAGTAATTATGAGAGCATATCTCATTTTATTAAATTAAATATCTCAACAAAATCTCTCTTCAGTTCAAAAAAGAAAATTTGCAATTCACTATTGATCAAAAATTAGTTAAATCAGTTAACTTCTTTTTCTACTCAAATTGAATCAGTTAACACTTTATTTTACTCAAATTAAATCCGTTAACTCCCTTTAATTTGGAAATCTCTCTTTATGACTGAAGTTCACCTTTAATCCTGGCCGTTGATTGAAATCGATCTCAACCGTTGATGAATTCCAAAAAAGTCTATTTAAGAAACTCTCATCTCTTCATTTTGAAAGGTTGAATGAGAATTTGCATCGAATTGTTGCTGGAATTAATACTCACATTTGCTCATATTCACATACGCAAAGATCAAGTTTGACCAAAAGCTAACTAGATTTAACCACGGTTGATTTGAGTTGACTAGTTTCAAAAAAAAAATTGAAATAATTAAACAAAATTATTTAATTAAATGGAGTACTTACTTCTAATTAATTAAACAAAGTTATTTAATTAAATGAGAAGCCATTCTTAATTAATAAAATGAAGTTATTTAATTAAATAAGAAAAGTGTCTCTAATTAATTAAAGATTATTTAATTAAATAGAAAAAGTAATTATGAGAGCATATCTCATTTTATTAAATTAAATATCTCAACAAAATTTCTCTTCAATTCAAAAAAGGAAATTTTCAGTTCACTATTGATAAAAAATGAGTTAAATCAGTTAACTCCTTTTTCTAATGAAATTGAATCAGTTAACTCCTTATTTTACTCAAATTAAATCCGTTAACTCCTTTTAATTTGGAAATCTCCCTTTATGACTGAACTTCATATTTAATCCTGACTGTTGATTGAAATTGATCTCAACCGTTGTGTGAGGCCTCGCCCCAACCCTCCGTAGCCCTAGTTGTTATTTTATCATTTTGTTACTCACGACTCGAGATGGTCGAGACACTATCAGATACTTGAACATATCATATTATTTCATGTTGTGTGATGTTGTTTTCAGATATTGATGTCCGTCATTTAATGCTTTATGTATATGTATGTGCTGAATTAAGTAAAATGTAGGATTAACACATTGATTTGGAATCTTTATGATTAAGGATATAAGTAGGATGCAAGAAACCCTGATTTATGTACGTTTCAATTTATTTAAATTTTTGATACGTATGTATGTACATGTGATTTTTTGGGACTACTGATGTGTGCAATGAGTGTGCAGATATTTGAGTCGAGGAAACCGACGGAGGAACAAAACTGATCTCCATGTGCTAATTTTGGAAACTTTGTTGTTCGTAATTGAAATATTGTATTGTGAGATGTATGTATGTATCTCTTTGTGTTCAGTAAATGTTAATGTTCGTAACTATGTTCTTTCAGTGTCGCTTGACACTCGTGAATTGTTTGTGCTCCTCAGCATGCTAGTTAGGGCTAGCTATGCAACCCATGGACCTAAGTCAGTTTAAGTTAGTGTCAGTTTGCTAATTGAGTTGTTAATCGAGGTTAGTCATTCCTTAATTTGAATTAGTGCTTAATCTGCTTTTTAGAGTTGTTAGTTGGTCCTAATTTTATTCTTAGCTTTTGGATGGCTCTAAACCTATTCCTAAGACTTCAAAACATGAAATAATCATACCCAAGGGGTATGGGTATGGGTTAGGGGTCTTTTCCAACCCTTAAGCCCCTTTTTTTGACTTTTGAGGCCACTCAAAAAGTCTACTTTTGTCTTTGTGCAAAAATTGCAAGTGGTTGCCATGAGTTGTCTTACCCCACCTCCTTTTTAGTGTCTAACCATAGTGTAGGTTGAGTTAGGAGTTTCTAGAATTGTAAGTGGGTGGGTGTAGTTATTGCTCCTTTTGGGTGGTTGAGTTGGAGGCTTATTTAGAGGCCTTCATTAGACTAGTTGAGGTTGTTACCCAATCTCTACATTTAGAGAGGAATGCTTGAAGGTTGAAGGAAGGAAAGGGATACTCTACTCAAACTTGTTCATTGCCATTACCTCTTTGTGAACGTAGGAAATTCTCATCTCCCCTATTCAGTTTTATGTTTTGTTTCATGTTCATGTTACCTTGTTGTTGTTTCACTGTTTATATGGATGTGGGTATGTTGGGAAGATTTGATAACCATGTTATTTTGGTTGTTTTTCCTTTCTTGTTTATGTTGAAATTTTGAGTTTTCCTTGCATGGGTGTTTTGGTATTACTCACCCTTGGAGAGGGCAGAAGTGACCAATTTTGGGAAAGGTCTGTTTAGTTGGACTCCAACCAGTGTAGAGTCTCTTCTCAGGTTGAGAAGAGGGATAAAAGGGTAGGGTGTTATGGGCCCCTACCTATCAGCACAAACTTGGTATGAGTATGGCATGTTTAAATGGAAGAACGGAAGTTCTTGGTTATTAGCCCCGATTGGGCATCTGAATTGGTGTTGTGCTTGACTTCTCCTGTTGGAAGAATCCACCTTTCCCTAGTTTTTTATTCATTGTGAATCCCTTGTGTAAACCATGTATGATTATGCATGTTTGATTTTCTTTTGGTTCTACTTGGTTGTCACCCGATCAGTTATTGGTTTCCTCCATGGTTCTTGAAAAGAGATTCAGAAAACATTACAAATTCCTTGATTTTGATCATGAGGAAAAATTTGATTTAATTGTTGAAATTTGGGATTGAGATCCTATTGTAAATTGTATTTTAAACCTTATTGTAAATGGCAACAAAGTCGGGTTTTCTTCCTGGTTCTTTCCCGGCTGAGCCCTTGAATCAGGTTGATAATAAAATAAGTGATTGAGTAAATTTTGCTTCTCTTAAAATTTTCGTATTCTATGTTGTCATATGAATGTGTATCAAAGATAAGATGAAATAATGATATCCAATTATGCAAGATTCAAATTGTAAATGTATGGTATTTCCTTGAGTTTGGTATGATTTAGTTTATGTAAGGTTGTGTTGAAAGTGAATTTGCAAGAACATGAAGGAAAGAATTATGTCAAGATATCCAACTTAAATCTGAAAACACGATAGAGGAAAGAACGTGGTGCGTTTTGATACTCCCATCAAAATGAATGGAGCATTATCATTTTGATCTCTTTATTGTCTCAATTGCCTTAAGACTAGTTTAGTCACTATGTTATTTCAATTTTGCTCCATTAGTTATAATAGATAGTTAAATGAATATGTGGATGATTATTTCATGTAATGTAGGTATCATTGAAATACATAGCATCTAAGGTTCATGAAAATTATTAAGCAGGAATTCATAAGAAATTTACGTAGATTTTGATGATCTTGCAATAGTTGATTTTGTTGAGCATAATGCATAAAAAGGTGGTAGATTAATATCATTATGAATTAAAAACATCAATCCTATAAAGCTGCATAGTAAGATCTAAGCCAACAAGTAAAGTTCAAAAATGCATATTATAAGAGGCCTATAGAAGCACATTTATCCTTCTGGAATTTGTATGGCAATCACTAATATAGTTCACTCTATTACAGACTAATAAAATAATAGACCATCATTAAAATAAACTTTTTCAAAAGTATTTCTATCCTAAATATCCTAAAACTTACCAAGATAACTTTTGGCATTAACTATTCTGCACTAGCGCCTACCTTTGGAGATGGGCTTGAAAGGAATATGTTAATAAATCTTATAACGTGGGTCTTGGGGTGATGTCAACCCACCTTTTAACCTTTTCGCAGGTCATCATTTGGTTTGAAATTCATTGAAGTGATTGGTGGTTTTAGAAGGCTTTATCCCCTCTTTATCCTGCGCTTACATCATGGTAGGCTCTGCCTTGCGCGGGGGATGGGGACAGACCTGACAGTACTTGTGTCAGCGTATCCCACTGGTGACTGCGCTTGCAGGCGTGGGGCAGCGCACCCCCACTTGGGAATTCGCCCAAGTAAGTGGGGAATGGGGGGATTGGTAGGGTAGTAGGATGGATGGTTAGTGGTTAGAGTAGGTAGGTTAGTTGAGTATTAAGTTTTATTTTTATTTTTATTTAGTTTAGTTTTTATTTAATAATATTAATTCATTGCTAGTTTATGTTTTACTTACTTAGTTGTTAATTAATTTAATTAAATTTAAGATTATGTAGGTTTGTTTAAGTTATAGGTGTTAGTGGATATTTACTTTAGTTTTAATATAAGTTAGTTTTTGATCTATAGTTTTAGGAGTTAATTTTAGTTAGATTTAGTTAGGTGTTAGGGTATTGTGTTAAGTTAATTTAAATTTTAAGTTTTTTAAATTTTTTTAGTTTGTTAGTTTTGTGATAAGTAATTTAGTTAGGGTTTAGAATTAAGTTACTTATTTATTAAGTTAGTTTAGTATCAAAATTATATTAAATGTAATATATTTTAGATTTTAATTTAGTTAGTATTTCTTTTAAATAAATTTATCTTTTTAATATAGTTTAGTTGCAATCATAGTTTTAATTTAGCATAAATCGAATTGGTATCTGAATGGTGATTTTATTTGAATTACAAGGTTAAGTTAAATTTTGATATAAGCATCATGATAAATTAATACTAAATTTTAGGTTCTATGATCATGCAAATTTAGTAAGATTAGATAGTTAATTTTTATGTTAAAATAGTTGAAATGTTTAAAGTTAATAAATTATATATATATAATATGTTTTAATTCTAGTTAAATTGTTTTTCCTTAAAGTGACTTCTCAATATCGATTAGTTTGTAAATTGATTATTGTCTAAGAGTTTTATAGTTGATTTTGATTATACATTCTCAATGAATCTAAACTCGAATACATTTGCTTTGTCATTTAAATAATTGTTTTCTTATTATTAAAAGTTAATGTAAGAACATAAGTTTATCGATATGAATCTTATAACTAAAGTTTCAAATCTTAATAATATAACCATCCTCTTGTTTATAATCTTAAGACGTAATGTAGAGAAACTGACTTAAACTATAATCACAATCATTTTCAAACTTAGAGTAATTTTATCATTATTCAAAAAAAAAAATTGTGTGTGTTTTTGGCTTCGAGTTTTTGGGCATGACACGTTGATGAATTCCAGGAAAGTCTATTTAAGAGACTCTCATGTCTTCATTTTGAAAAGTTGAATGAGAATTTGCATCGAATTGTTGCTGGAATTCAAACTCACATTTGCTCATATTCATATACGTAAAAGATCAAGTTTGACCAAAAGTTGACCAGATTTAACCACGGTTGACTTGAGTTGACTAGTTTCGAAAAGAATTTTGAAATAATTAAACGAAATTATTTAATTAAATGAAGTACTTACTTCTAATTAATTAAACAAATTTATTTAATTAAATGAGAAGCCATTCCTAATTAATTAAATGAAGTTATTTAATTAAATAACAAAAGTGTCTCTAATTAATTAAAGATTATTTATTTAAATAGAAAAAGTACTTACGAGAGCATATCTCATTTTATTAAATTAAATATCTCAACAAAATCTCTCTTCAGTTCAAAAAGGAAAATTTCCATTTCACTATTGATCAAAAATGAATTAAATCAGTTAACTCCTTTTTCTACTCAAATTGAATCAGTTAACTCCTTATTTTACTCAAATTAAATCCGTTAACTCCTTTTAATTTAGAAATCTTCCTTTATGACTGAACTTCACCTTTAATCCTGACCGTTGATTGAAATCGATCTCAACCATTGATGAATTCTACGAAACTCTATTTAAGAGACCCTCAGCTCTTCATTTTGAAAGGTTGAATAAAAATTTTCATCGAATTGTTGCTAAAATTCATACTCACATTTGCTCATATTCACATATGCAAAGATAAATTTTGACCAAAAGTTGACCAGATTTAACCACGGTTGACTTGAGTTGACTAGTTTCGAAAAGAATTTTGAAATAATTAAATGAAATTATTTTATTAAATGGAGTACTTACTTCTAATTAATTAAACAAAGTTATTTAATTAAATGAGAAGCCATTCCTAATTAATTAAATGAAATTATTTAATTAAATAAGAAAAGTGTCTCTAATTAATTAAAGATTATTTAATTAAATAAATAAAGTAATTATGAAAGCATATCTCATTTTATTAAATTAAATATCTCAACAAAATCTCTCTTCAGTTCAAAAAAGGAAATTTCCAGTTCACTATTGATAAAAAATGAGTTAAATCAGTTAACTCCTTCTACTCAAATTGAATCAGTTAACTCCTTATTTTACTCAAATTAAATCTGTTAACTCCCTTTGATTTGGAAATCTCCCTTTATGACTGAACTTCACCTTTAATCTTAACCGTTGATTGAAATCGACCGCAACTGTTGATAAATTCTAAGAAAGTCTATTTAATAGACTCTCATCTCTTCATTTTGAAAGGTTGAATGCGAATTTGCATCGAATTCTTGCGGGAACTCATACTCACATTTGCACATATTCACATACGCAAAGATCAAGTTTGACCAAAAGTTGACCAGATTTAACCACGATTGACTTGAGTTGACTAGTTTCGAAAAAAAATTTGAAATAATTAAACGAAATTATTTAATTAAATGGAGTACTTACTTTTAATTAATTAAACAAAGCTATTTAATTAAATGAGAAGCCATTCCTAATTAATTAAATGAAGTTATTTAAATAAATAAAAAAAGTGTCTCTAATTAATTAAAGACTATTTAATTAAATAAAAAAAGTAATTACGAGAGCATATCTCATTTTATTAAATTAAATATCTCAACAAAATTTCTCTTCAGTTCAAAAAGAGAAATTTTTAATTGACTATTGATCAAAAATGAGTTAAATCAGTTAACTCCTTTTTCTACTCAAATTGAATCAGTTAACTCCTTATTTTACTCAAATTAAATTTGCTAATTCCCTTTAATTTGGAAATCTCCCTTTATGACTGACCTTCACATTTAATCCTGACCGTTGATTGAAATCGATTTCAATCGTTGATGAATTTTAAGAAAGTCTATTTAAGAGACCCTCATCTTTTCATTTTGAAAGGTTGAATGAGAATTTGCATCGAATTGTTACAGAAATTCATACTCACATTTGCTCATATTCACATACTCAAAGATCAAGTTTCACCAAAAGTTGACCAGATTTAACCACAATTGACTTGAGTTGACTAGTTTCGAAAAGAATTTTGAAATAATTAAATGTAATTATTTTATTAAATGGAGTACTTACTTCTAATTAATTAAACAAAGTTATTTAATTAAATGAGAAGTCATTCCTAATTAATTAAATGAAGTTATTTAATTAAATAACAAAAGTGTCTCTAATTAATTAAAGATTATTTAATTAAATAAAAAAAGTATTTATGAGAGCATATCTCATTTTATTAAATTAAATATCTCAACAAAATCTCTCTTCAGTTCAAAAAGAGAAATTTTCAGTTCACTATTGATAAAAAATGAGCTAAATTAGTTAACTGTTTTTTTTACTCAAATTGAATCAGTTAACTCCTGACTTTACTCAAATTAAATCTGTTAACTCCCTTTAATTTGCAAATCTCCCTTTATGACTGAACTTCACCTTTAATCCTGACCGTTGATTGAAATCGATGTCAACCGTTGATGAATTTCAGGAAAGTCTATTTAAGCGACCCTCATCTCTTCATTTTGAAAGGTTGAATGAGAATTTGCATCAAATTGTTGCTGGAATTCATACTCACATTTTCTCATATTCACATACGCAAAGATCAAGTGTCTCTAATTAATTAAAGATTATGTAATTAGATATAAAAAGTAATTATGAGAAAATATCTTATTTTATTAAATTAAATATCTCAACAAAATCTCTCTTCAGTTCAAAAAGGGAAATTTCCAGTTCACTATTGATAAAAAATGAGTTAAATCAGTTAACTCCTTTTTCTACTCAAATTAAATCAGTTAACTCCTTATTTTACTCAAATTAAATCTGTTAAGTCCTTTTAATTTGAAAATCTCTCTTTATGACTGAATTTCACCTTTAATCCTAATCGTTGATTGAAATCGATCGCAACCGTTGATGAATTACAGGAAAATCTATTTAAGAGACCCTCATCTCTTCATTTTGAAAGGTTGAACGAGAATTTGCATCGAATTGTTGCTGGAATTCATACTCAAATTTTCTCATATTCACATACGAAAAGATCAAATTTGACCAAAAGTTGACCAGATTTAACCACGGTTGACTTGAGTTGACTAGTTTCGAAAAGAATTTTGAAATAATTAAACAAAATTATTTAATTAAATGGAGTACTTACTTCTAATTAATTAAGCAAAATTATTTAATTAAATAAGAAGCTATTCTTAATTAATTAAATGAAGTTATTTAATTAAATTAGAAAAGTGTCTCTAATTAATTAAAGATTATTTAATTAAATAGAAAAAGTAAAAATGAGAGCATATCTCATTTTATTAAATTAAATATCTCAACAAAATTTCTCTTCAGTTCAAAAAGGGAAATTTCCAGTTCACTATTGATAAAAAATGAGTTAAATGAGTTAACTCCTTTTTCTACTCAAATTGAATCAGTTAACTCCTTATTTTACTCAAATTAAATCCGTTAACTCCCTTTAATTTGGAAATCTCCTTTATGACTGAACTTCACCTTTAATCCTAACTGTTGATTGAAATCGATCTCAACTGTTGATGAATTCTAGGAAAGTCTATTTAATAGACCCTCATCTCTTCATTTTGAAAGGTTGAATGAGAATTTGCATCGAATTGTTGCTAGAATTTATACTCACATTTGCTCATATTCACATATGCAAAGATCAAGTTTGACCAAAAGCTGACCAGATTTAATCACGGTTGACTTGAGTTAAGTAGTTTCGAAAAGAATTTTGAAATAATTAAACGAAATTATTTAATTAAATGGAGTACTTACTTCTAATTAATTAAACAAAGTTATTTAATTAAATGAGAAGCCATTCCTAATTAATTAAATAAAGTTATGTCATTAAATAAGAAAATTGTCTCTAATTAATTAAATATTATTTAATTAAATAAGAAAAGTAATTATCAGAGCATATCTTATTTTATTAAATTAAATATCTCAACAAAATCTCTCTTTAGCTCAAAAAGAGAAATTTCTAATTCACTATTGATCAAGAATGAGTTAAATCAGTTAACTCCTTTTTCTACTCAAATTGAATCAGTTAACTCCTTATTTTACTCAAATTAAATCTGTTAACTCCCTTTAATTTGGAAATCTCCTTTTATGACTGAACTTCACTTTTAATTCTAATCGTTGATTGAAATCGACCTCAACCATTGATTAATTCTAGGAAAGTCTATTTAAGAGACTCTCATCTCTTCATTTTGAAAAGTTGAATGCGAATTTGCATCGAATTGTTGCGGGAATTCATACTCACATTTGCTCATATTCACATATGCAAAGATCAAGTTTGACCAAAAGTTGACTAGATTTAACCATGATTGACTTGAGTTGACTAATTTCAAAAAGAATTTTGAAATAATTAAATGAAGTTCTTACTTCTAATTAATTAAACAAATTTATTTAATTAAATGAGAAGTTATTACTAATTAATAAAATGAAGTCATTTAATTAAATAAGAAAAGTGTCTCTAATTAATTAAAGATTATTTATTTAAATAGAAAAAGTACTTACGGGAGCATATCTCATTTTATTAAATTAAATATCTCAACCAAATCTCTCTTCAGTTCAAAAAGGGAAATTTTCAGTTCACTATTGATCAAAAATGAGTTAAATGAGTTAACTCCTTTTTCTACTCAAATTGAATCAGTTAACTCCTTCTTTTACTCAAATTAAATCTGTTAACTCCCTTTAATTTAGAAATCTCCTTTTATGACTGAACTTCACCTTTAATCTAGACAGTTGATTGAAATCGATTTCAACCATTGATGAATTCCAAGAAAGTCTATTTAAGAGACCCTCATCTCTTCATTTTGAAAGGTTGAATGAAAATTTGCATCGAATTGTTGTTGGAATTCATACTCACATTTGCTCATATTGACATACGCAAAGATCAAGTTTGACCAAAAGTTGACCAGATTTAACCAGAGTTGACTTAAGTTGACTAGTTTCAAAATTTTTTTTGAAATTATTTAATTAAATGGAGTACTTACTTCTAATTAATTAAACAAAATTATTTAATTAAATGAGAAACCATTCCTAATTAATTAAATGAAGTTATTTAATTAAATAAGAAAAGTGTCTCTAATTAGTTAAAGATTATTTAATTAAATAGAAAAAGTAATTATGAGAGCATATCTCATTTTATTAATTTAAATATCTCAGCAAAATCTCTCTTCAGTTCAAAAAGGGAAATTTGTAGTTCACTATTGATCAAAAATGAGTTAAATCAATTAACTCCTTTTTCTACTCAAGTTGAATATGTTAACTCCTTATTTTACTCAAATTAAATCTGTTAACTCCCTTTAATTTGAAAATCTCCCTTTATGACTGAATTTCACCTTTAATCCTAACCGTTGATTGAAATCGATCTCAATCGTTGATGAATTCTAAGAAAGTCTATTTAAGAGACCCTCATCTCTTTATTTTAAAAGGTTGAATGAGAATTTGTATCGAATTGTTGCTAGAATTCATACCCACATTTGCTCATATTCACATACGCAAAGATTAAGTTTGACCAAAAGTTGACCAGATTTAACCATGGCTGACTTGAGTTGACTAATTTCGAAAAAAAAATTTGAAATAATTAAACGAAATTATTTAATTAAATGGAGTACATACTTCTAATTAATTAAACAAAGTTATTTAATTAAATGAAAAGCCATTCTTAATTAATTAAATGAAGTTATTTAATTAAATAAGAAAAGTGTCTCTAATTAATTAAAGATTATTTAATTAAATAAAAAAAGTAATTATGAGAGCATATCTCATTTTATTAAATTAAATATCTCAACAAAATCTCTCTTCAGTTCAAAAAGGGAAATTTCCAGTTCACTATTGATCACAAATGAGTTGAATCAGTTAACTCTTTTTTCTACTCAAATTGAATCAGTTAACTCCTTATTTTACTCAAATTAAATCTGTTAACTCCCTCTAATTTGAAAATCTCCCTTTATGACTGAATTTCACCTTTAATCCTGACCGTTGATTGAAATCGATCTCAACCGTTGATGAATTACAGAAAAGTCTATTTAAAAGACCCTCATCTCTTCATTTTGAAAGTTTGAATGAGAATTTGCATCGAATTGTTGCTGGAATTCATACTCACATTTGCTCATATTCACATATGCAAAGATCAAGTTTGACCAAAAGTTGACCAGATTTAACCACGGTTGACTTGAGTTAGCTAGTTTTGAAAGTAATTTTAAAATAATTAAATGAAATTATTTAATTAAATTTAGTACTTGCTTCTAATTAATTAAAAAAAGTTATTTAATTAAATGAGAAGCCATTCCTAATTAATTAAATGAAGTTATTTAATTAAATAAGAAAAATGTGTCGAATTAATTTAAAAAAATTTAATTAAATAGAAAAAGTAATTATGAGAGCATATCTCATTTTATTAAATTAAATATCTCAACAAAATCTTTCTTCAGTTCAAAAAGGGAAATTTTCAGTTCACTATTGATCAAAAATGAGTTAAATCAGTTAACTAGTTTTTCTACTCAAATTGAATCAGTTAACTCCTTATTTTACTCAAATTAAATATGTTAAGTCCCTTTAATTTGGAAATCTCCCTTTATGACTGAACTTCACCTTTAATCCTGACCGTTGATTGAAATCGATCTCATCCGTTGATGAATTCCAAGAAAGTTTATTTAAGAGACCCTCATCTCTTCATTTTGAAAGGTTGAATAAAAATTTGCATCGAATTATTGCTAGAACTCATACTCACATTTGCTCATATTCACATACGCAAAGATCAAGTTTGACCAAAGGTTAACCAAATTTAACCACGGTAGACTTTAGTTGACTAGTTTCGAAAAGAATTTTGAAATAATTAAACGAAACTATTTAATTAAATGAAGTACTTACTTCTAATTAATTAAACAAAGTTATTTAATTAAATGGGAAGCCATTCCTAATTAATTAAATGAAGTTATTTAATTAAATAAGAAAAGTATCTCTAATTAATTAAAAATTATTTAATTAAACAGAAAAATTAATTATAAGAGCATATCTCATTTTATTAAATTAAATATCTCACCTATAATGCACCGGCAAGGGATTCAAAGAATTACACTAAGTTTACGTAAAAAAAAAAAAATTACACATGCAAGATAAACCATTCACAAGACTTGCAGAAGCAATAAAATCAATTCGAATAGAAGTACACATAACATAACATAACAGATTACATTCTTTAAAGATCCCTTAACGTTGAATCACATCTAATCAGAACTTATTCATCTAACATCACATCCTTATGAAATAACAATGATACATCCAATTAAACAATATTAAAAGTGTCATTTTTGTATCTACATTTCAGATTGCTCAATCATCCACCATACATATCACATGGTATGAAAAAGCTTAAAGGAATAAAGCATCCACGTAAATAAAGTACATCATCATCCAATATTAATCCATGATGCAATTAAAGTAAATGAAACCACATATCATACATGATACATCATTATCATAAAAATATAAATATCTTTTGTAAGAGATAACCATATATCACAAACATAAATAACTAAGTGCACGGTTCCTCCCAACTGTAAATAGCATCATTAGACCATCGTGGATCCTAGCCATCCCTCCGTGCGTAATATTCTAATGCACCGAAGAGATCATCGGTATTAACATAGTAGGAATGTCACTCATAAAACATCCTACTAACATGCAAAGTAAAGCATAGGATACCATCATCTAACATATGCAAATCATCAATATAGAAAACATTCTGGTAAATACATCCATCACAAGGTATATCATCTATCATAATGATGAAGATAAATACCAACCAAGAATACTCCAGCCACGGTGTCTCGGATGGATCTCTAATGATAAGAGTGGAAAATACACAACCACTTGACCGCGTGGAACCTAAGTGGTCCACTCCCACCCTGCTGAAGAGATAATCTCAAGTCCCAAACAGGCTATCAAAACCACAAAGTATAAATCTCTATAAGTCCAAGAATCCTAAAGTATACTACTCAAAGGTTCCATCACACAAAATCGACATCCAATTCCTAGAGGCACAACAATGACATGTAGGAAACCTACTCTACAAGCAGGAAAGTGTCATCGCATTTATCACGTACAAGTTATCCTAACAGTTAGCTAAACTCCACGAGTCCATATTGATCTCATGCGGCCACTAGTATCCTCTCATACTAACGAGCCATACTACGAAATGCACGGTCGCAATCATGCATTCTCACTACTCCCATCCTAGCCTGTACAAGCGCTCAAGGCATGGGCGAGAACATCAAAGCAATTATCTTTTTAAGTTCATTTAATCCCCATTTAGTGTGTAAATGTTATCACTTATTAATTAAACTTACAATGAGTTACCTTGGCAGCCACTTAGGGCCCTAGCCCCCATTGCAAGCCACTTTCTGACACTACAAGTAGATAACCTACCCTAAGCTCATGGAATCATAAATCTCAAAATCACAAAAGATAATCCATAATAAAATCATCAAATATGCATAAAAGCATCAAATATCTACAATAAGAATCATAAAATCTCCAAGATAAAAATCATCAAATCTCCATGAGCAGCTAAAAAGCATCCATAGAAAATCATGACCACAACAGTTCTCTATTGGCAACTGAAGGCATCACTGATAATCATAAGTATCCATTGGTTCTCAAACAAACAACCAAGAATATCTCAAAATCATACTGATCGAAGACTCTAAAATGGTTGAGTCAAAGCATGTCACAACATGACATCATCAATAAATAAATCAACATTTTAGTCCCATTATGGCGACTAGAAAATAATCCACGGATAACTGATCGATGACTAAAAAATGATTAGCTCAAGTGTCTCATACACATACATCTCAGCTTCACACATGAAGACTGATGAACAATAACAATCAGTAAATACAAATATTTCATAGAGCACACGATCACATTACCATGATTGGGTTTATAAAGATCGAGACCAATAAAGATTAACATGTCATCACAATCACATAACCCCAGAGTCTCTGGTAACAACCTAGGACTGATCAACACTAGTCAACCCAAAACCCAAAACAAGAGCATATAGAATACACGATGCAAACACATGTTTTGGTTTACTAAATTTACATAGTTGAATAATGTGTAGGGGTTTCCAGTTTTCTGTTTGTAAGTATATTTTCAAGTGTCTTAAGTTTCATCATTTGACCTACAAGTCAACTCAATTGTTCCCCGGTAGCATTATCCTTCCATTATTAAGAATTACATTATAAGAATAACTTAAAGATAAATATTCACTAAACTGATCATCATTGACTTTTAATTAAATTGTCTTCTATATTTAACCATGATCCATATTCTAATTGATTAACCTTTCAACTTTTCTAAGATCATTATTCGTTATATTATAAGAAAGTCAATTATCAATCTTCGAATAAGAATATGATAACTTTATTTATCTCAATCCATTAACATAGGTACACCATCCATGACCTATTACATCTTATTAGTTGTCAATTAGAAACTTAATTAAGTATTACTAAAGTTTGAGTCTTTTAATTTAATCGTCATCATCGTTGACAATCATATAATATCTAAAATCATATTTCAAGTCATAAGAATAAGACCTATCAACTTGATATCAATATTTATACAATCTTATTAAAAGAATTAAATCTTCATTACATAAATTAAATATTAATTAAATCTAATTAACTTTAGTTAATTGATTTAATTAATAATTTCACAACCAAACTATCAACCCAATGAATATTAATTGACTAATAACTAAAAGTAAGTCATACACAAATATTCATGTTCATAATTCAATAATAATAATTTGCTAATATTCAATGACAAGCTATATTGAAATTTTTTTTAATAGATCCCATTCATCATTCTTTATGAATACTAATATTTCCTTAATTAATTCATATTAATGATAGTCATCTCAAGATAAATCTCAATCACATAATTATATTGACAACTCAATGAATATTGATTAAAAATCAATCATACTTCAAACTAAAAACTAATATCTTTTTACAAAACTTTAATCATTAAATAATCTCCACTAGATTAACTCTAATCAAATTTGTTGATATCTATTTAAACTATTATTTATTAATAGTTTGCTAGTTCTTACAAACATTAATAAATAATAAATTCTTCAAACTATAAATACTTAATCTATAGAATCCTTCCATAAACTCATTAATTATTATTTGGCTAACTCTTAACTCCATTAAGGTATTCAAACATATTAAGCAATAACATAATAATTCAGTCTTAATCCAATATCATTCAGAGTTTCTAAATCTAAATCAACATAATATAAATTATCATCTTACAATTATTTAATCAATATTAAAATCAACCATTAGACTTCATTTTCTAATTGTTCTAATAATATTTTGTCTATATAAACGTTTGAAAAAAATCTCTATCACAAACCAATAAGACTCATTGTAGATTTTAACATGAATAATCTCAAAATTCTTAACATTGTCATCTTCATTAAACAACTCTAAAATTGTTTAATATATATTAAATAGTATTCAATATACATTATAAAAAGTTCACTATATAAACTATATTAAAATATCTTTTCTTTTAATTTTCTCTCATTTAAAAATCTATTTACTTAAATTAATTAATAATTAATTACACTTCTTCTACTATTAACTAATCTTAATTAAATTTGATTTAATTATATTAGATAATAGACCATATAAAACTAATGCATATTAATAAGATTCTAATAAGTGAAGATTGCAATAATGTCTTTAATTCATTCTATGTTTTGATATATTATTTTTGTAAAGTTTAAGCATAAAGAACTCTTGGTTATGAGAAAAGAAGAAATATCTGTATTTGAATAAAACAGTCCCAGTACGACGGTCATATCTCCCTAATGAACCGTTGGATCGGGCTAAAATTTAAATATGTTGGAGATGGCCAAGTTACGTCAGTTTTGACCGGAGCGGTCGAATAAATTCGATCATGATAAAAAATTTATGAATGACTGAGTTCGGGTCTATCCAAAGGGCAGCAACAGGACAATTAGTGATGAATTAAAATTTTCCTCTTAAAATAATTGTTTTCTAAATTTAACCATAAAAGGGTTTGTTCATATGAATCTAAAAATATAATTGATAGAAATATTACATCTAATCATTCGAATTTTCACCATAAATTTTCTATTTTAATTTTAAATCTTATCTTTCTAATTTAATATAAACTCGAACCCAAACCTGATTAAAATCTAATTTCTTTTTCATTTGGAACTAAGGTTTTTCTATTATTTTCTTCTCAACCAAATAAAATATCTAGATTCTAATTCATATCATAGATTCAATCATAGAGAAGATTCAAACACATATAATAGACACGATGAAGATAGGAATGCATGATGCAAAAATAGAATAAGTAAAATCACAAAAATCTATCCGGATTCTGATGCTAATTCGCTCTTCATCAAAAAACTCGCAGAGCAAGCTCCCTTCTTCAGAGTTCTTGAGTCCTCGCATGCTCCAATTGCTCTTCACGCTATCTCTAAGTTTCTATAAATGCCTGAATATAAAGAGCTCTCAAGAAACCTTTGGAATGCTTCTTGAAACAGCTGGAAGGTGTCACCAACTAAGTATGGGTCTTTTCCAACCTTTTTGATGAGTCATAGAGTTGTAGACACCTTGTGTTTAATTGATGCACTAACCCCCGTGTTGTTGACACATGTCAATTCCCATGCAAGCTTATAACTCCAATTTACTTTACTCTTTTCAATTTAATTTATTTATTTATTAAGTCTCATGCACTAACTTTAATATCTCCACTTTTCAATCTTAATATATTTATATTTTAATTATATGAGATTTAGAATCTTTTAATAATTTAAAATATATTTTTCACTTTTAAATTTCATTTTTCAAAACTTTATTGCTAAAATATTTATTAACTTTAATAATAATATTATTTAGTCATTTATTTAAAAATGAGCTCCAAATATATTATTATTAAAATAAATATTGTCACATTCCAAATTTAATATTATAACTTTTATCTTCCAATTTAAATATTTTATTTTCAAATTTAATTATTTTATTTTCAAATTTAATTATTTTATTTAATTAATTTTTTAATTAATTAAATAAAATAAATATTAAAATATTATATTAATTTTTTATTTAATTAAACCATTAATTAAATCTTTTAATTAGGCTTAATTAATAGAAAATACTCCAAAGACTCACAAAGGTAAAAATACGAAAAACTCATCATAGCCAAAATACATACAAATCAAACCAAGGAGTTTATATCACGAATTACATCATCTGACGCATTCGGAGAGTACTCAACTTAGATACTTGTCCTAATTTTTCAATTAGAACAAATAGCTTAAAATGTTGGGATATGGACTCGAGAATTTATCTCCCCTCTCTTATCATTGAGATAATGTGATAAGGTACGCTCATCTTGGCAATTCAAGAAAGTCGATATCCGGTACCTGCAACTTGAATAAAAATCATGCATTTACAAGCACAATATATACTAAACTAAACAGGCAATGGCAAGAAATGGTGCATCGTGTAGATCTCGACTAGCAGGTGACTACAACTTCCTTCCTTAACCACATCAGACACACCATACAAAAGCAAACACGCACACCATACACATGCAAGTATGGGGTAAGTATCCATAAAAAAATACATATGATAATAAATTATCTTACTAATCATCATTAATAACTACAAAAACTGAAAATAATCATCATACATACATGAAATGTAGAATTTAAGTAATCTCATCACATATCAATTGAATCCATAGCACAATATCTGATAATCTCATAATAATGTTACTAACCATCAACATGAAACTAGCTTTAAAAGAGTTCAGCAATGATAACAAAATGCAAACTAGGAGCAGGCACTACATCCACCCCCTTGGGATTAGGCTTACTCTTGGAAGCCTACAAGAATGATAATACTGAAGAACTCACTGTGTGGGTCTTATTGAACCCTTTTCCTCCCTACAGGAGAAAATGATTCCACTGAGAATTTTACAACACACTTAGAGCAATATGATTCTGGTTTAATAGTAAATCAAAAATCATATCGATCCAACATCATTCTTTTAACAACTACTAAAAGATATCTCTTAATACATTCTTAACAAGAGCAACCTAATGCTTACAAAGATAAACAAAGGTATACTACCTTGAAACTTAGATAAAAGATACATGTTTTGCAACTAGAATAAGTTTTCAATTTTCAGTTTTGCTTTCGTTTAAGTTTTCAGTAGAATTTTCAGTTTTGAAAGTTAAGTGTCGAAGTATGAAAAATATGCAAGTAACAGTTTCAAGTTCTATTTCAGTTCACCTAGTTTTTAAGTTTTCAGTTTGAAAGAGATACACATGATAGTTTAAAGTTTTTATTTTGTTCAACTAGTTAACAACTAGTGGTATTCAAATATATACCCAGAGCTCCCAATGTTGAAACTCGGGCTCTGATACCAAATGTAATGCCCCGCCAAGGGATCCAAAGAAGCACACTAAGTTTACCTAACAATTTTTTTTTTAAACATGAAAGATAAACCATTCACAACACTTGCGGAAGTAATAGAAACAATTCGAATAAAAGTACAAATTACATAACATAATATATTACATTCTTTAAAGATCTCTTAACGTTGAATCACATCTAATCATAACTTATTCATCTAACATCACATCCTTATGAAATAACAATGATACATCCAATGTACTTAAACAATATTACAAGTGTCTTTTTTGTAACTACATTTCAGATTGCTCAATCATCCACCATACATATCACAAGGTATGAAAAAGCTTAAACGAATAAAGCATCCACGTAAATAAAGTACATCATCATCCAATATTAATCCATGATGCAATTAAAGTAAATAAAATCACATATCATACATGATACATCATCATCATAAAGATATAAATATCCATTATAAGAGATAACCATATATCAAAAACATAAATAACTAAGTGCACGGTTCCTCCCAACCGTAAATAGCATCATTAGACCATCGTGGATCCTAGCCATCCCTCCGTGCGTAACATTCCAATGCACCGAAGAGATCATCGGTATTAACATAATAGGAATGTCACTTCTAAAACATCCTACTAACATGCAAAGTAAAGCATAGGATACCATCATCTAACATATGCAAATCATCAATATAGGAAACATATCAGTAAATACATCCATCACAAGGTATATCATCTATCATAATGATAAAAATAAATACCAACCAAGAATACTCCAGCCACGGTGTCTTGGACGGATCTCAAATGATAAGAGTGGAAAATACACTACCACCCGACCGCATGGAACCTAAGTTGTCCACTCCCACCGTGCTGAGGTAATAATCTCAAGTTCCAAATAGGCTTTCAAAATCACAAAGTATAAATATCTATAAGTCCAAGAGTCTCAAAGTATACTACTCAAAGGTTCCATCACACAAAATCGACATCTAATTTTCAGAGGCACAACAATGACATGTAAGAAACCTACTCTGCAAGCGGGAAAGTGTCATCGCATTTATCACGTACAAATTACCCTTGCAGTTAGCTAAATTCCATGGGGCCATATTGATCTCATGCGGCCACTAATATCCTCTCATACTAACGAGGCATACTACGAAATGCACGGTCGCAACCATGCATTCTCACTACTCCCATCCTAGCTTGTACAAGCGCTCAAGGCATGGGCGAGAACATCAAAGCAATTATCTTTTTAGGTTCACTTAATCTCCATTTAGTGTGTAAATGTTATCACTTATTAACCAAATTTACAATGAGTTACCCTAGCAGCCACTTAGAACCCCGGCCCCCATTGCAAGCCACTTTTCGACACTGCAAGTAGATAACCTACTCTAAGCTCATGGAATCATAAATCTCAAAATCATAAAAGATAATCCATAATAAAATCATCAAATATGCATAAAAACATCAAATATCCACAATAAGAATCATCAAATCTCCATGAGCATCTGAAAAGCATCCATAGAAAATCATGACCACAACAGTTCTCTATTGGCAATTGAAGGCATCACTGATAATCATAAGTATCCATTGGTTCTCAAACAAGCAACCAAGATATCTCAAAATCATACTAATCGAAGACTCCAAAATGGTTGAGTCAAAGCATGTCACAACATGACATCATCAATAAATAAATTAACATTTCAGTCCCATCATGGCGACTAAAAAATAATCCAAGGATAATTGATCGATGACTCAAAAATGATTAGCTCAAGTGTCTCATACACATACATCTCAGCTTCACACATGAAGACTGATGAACAATAACAATCAGTAAATACAAACATTTCATAGAGCACACAATCACATTACCATGGTTGGGTTTATAAAGATCGAGACCAATAAAGAGCAACATGTCATCACAATCTCATAACCTCCGAGCCTCTGGTAACAACCTAGGACTGATCAACACTAGTCAACCCAAAACCCAAAACAAGAGCATATAGAATACAAGATGCAAACACATGTTTTGGTTTACTAAATTTACATAGTTGAATAATGTGTAGGGATTTTCAGTTTTCTGTTTGCAAGTATACTTTCAAGTGTCTTAAATTTCATCATTTGACCTACAAGTCATCCCAATTGTTCCTCGATAGCATTATCCTTCCATTATTAAGAATTACATTCTAAGAATAACTTAAAGATAAATATTCACTAAACTTATCATCATTAACCTTTAATTAAATTGTCCTCTATATTTAACCATGATCCATATTCTAATTAATTAACCTTTCAACTTTTCTAAAATTATTATTCGTTATATTATAAGAAAGCCAATTATCAATCTTCGAATAAGAATATGATAACTTTATTTATCTCAATCCATTAACATAGGTACACCATCCATGACCTATTACATCTTATTAATTTTTAATTAAAAACTTAATTAAGTATTACTAAAGTTTGAGTCTTTTAATTTAATCGTCATCATCGTTGACAATCATATAATATCTAAAATCATATTTCAAGTCATAAGAATAAGACCTATCAACTTGATATCAATATTTTTACAATCTTATTAAAAGAATTAAATCTTCATTACATAACTTAAATATTAATTAAATCTAATTAACTTTAGTTAATTGATTTAATTAATAATTTCACAACCAAACCATCAACCCAATGAATATTAACTGACTAATAACTAAAAGTCAGTCATACACAAATATTCATGTTCATAGTTCAATAATAATAACTTGCTAATATTCAATGACAAGCTATATTAGAAATCTTATTAATAGATCTCATTCATCATTCTTTATGAATACTAATGTTTCCTTAATTAATTTGTATTAATGATAGTCATCTCCAGATAAATCTCAATCACATAATTATATTGACAACTCAATGAATATTGATTAAAAATCAATCATACTTCAAACTAAAAACTAATATCTTTTTACAAAACTTTAATCATTAAATAATCTCCACTAGATTAACTCTAATCAAATTTTTTGATATCTATTTAAACTATTATTTATTAATAGTTTGCTAGTTCTTACAAACATTAATAAATAATAAACTTCTCAAACTATAAATACTCAATCTATAGAATCCTTCCATAAACTCATTAGTTATTATTTAGCTAACTCTTAACTCCATTAAGGTATTCAAACGTATTAAGCAATAACATAATAATTCAGTCTTAATCCAATATCATTCAGAGTTTCTAAATTTAAATGAACATAATATAAATTATCCTCTTACAATTATTTAATCAATATTAAAATCAACCATTAGACTCCATTTTCTAATTGTTCTAATAATATTTTGTCTATATAAACGTTGTTTGAAAAAGATCCCTATCACAAACCAATAAGACTCATTGTAAATTTTAACATGAATAATCTCCAAATTCTTAACATTATCATCTTCATTAAGCCACTCTAAAATTGTTTAATATATATTGAATAGTATTCAATATACATTATAAAAAGTCCACTATATAAACTATATTAAAATATCTTTTCTTTTAATTTTCTCTCATTTAAAAATTCATTTACTTAGATTGACTAATAATTAATTACACTTTTACTATTAACTAATCTTAATTAAATTTGATTTAATTAGATTAGATAATAGACCATATAAAACTAATGCATATTAATAAGATTCTAATAAGAGAAGATTGCAATAATATATTTAATTCATTCCATGTTTTGATATATTATTTTTGTGAAGTTTAAGCATAAAGAACTCTTGGTTATGGGAAAAGGAAAAATATTTGTCTTTGAATAAAACAGTCTCAATACGACAGTCATATCTCCCTAATGAACCGTTGGATCGGGCTAAAATTTAAATATGTTAGAGAGGGCAAAGTTGCGCCACTTCTGACTGGAGCGATCGAATAAATTCGATCACGATAAAAAGTTATGAATGACTGAGTTCGGGTATATCCAAGGGGCAGCAACAGGACAATTAGTGATGAATTAAGAATTTCTTCTTAAAATAATTCTTCTCTAAATTTAACCATAAAAGGGTTTGTTCATATGCATCTAAAAATATAATTGATAGAAAAATTACATCTAATCATTCGAATTTTCACCATAAATTTTTTATTTTAATTTCAAATCTTGTCTTTCTAATTTAATATAAACTCGAACTCAAACCCGATAAAAAACTAATTTCTTTCTCATTTGAAACTAGAATTTTTCTATTGTTTTCTTCTCAACCAAATAAAATATCTAGATTCCAATTCATATCATAGATTCAATCATAGAGAAGATTCAAACACATATAACAGACACGATGAAGACAGGAATGCATGATGCAAAAATAGCATAAGTAAAATCACAAGAATATATCTGAATTTTGATGTTAATTCGCTCTTCTTCAAAACACCCGCAGAGCAAGCACCCTTCTTCAGAGTTCTTGAGTCCTCTCATGGTCCAATTGCTCTCCACGCTATCTCTAAGCTTCTATGAATACCTGAATATAAAGAGCTCTCAAAAAACTTTTGGAATGCTTCTTAAAACAGCTGAAAGGTGTCACCAACTAAGCATTGGTCTTTTCCAACCTTTTTGATGAGTCATAGAGTTGTAAACACCTTGTGCTTAATTGATGCACTAACTCCCATGTTGTTGACACATGTTAATTTCCATGCAAGCTTATAACTCCAATTTACTTTACTCTTTTCAATTTTATTTATTTATTTATTTAGTTTCATGCACTAACTTTAATATCTCCACTTTTCAATCTTAATATATTTATATTTTAATCATATGAAATTTAGAATCTGTTAATAATTTAAAATATATTTTCCACTTTTAAATTTCATTTTCCAAAACTTTATTGCAAAAATATTTATTGGCTTTAATAATATTATTATTTAGTCATTTATTTAAAAATGAGCTCCAAATATATTATTATTAAAATAAATATTGTCACATTCCAAATTTAATATTATAACTTTTATCTTCCAATTTAATTATTTTATTTTTAAATTTAATTATTTTATTTAATTAATTTTCCAATTAATTAAGTAAAATAAATATTAAAATATCATATTAATTTTTTATTTAATTAAACCATTAATTAAATTTTTTAAGTAGGCTTAATTAATAGAAAATACTCCAAAGACTCACAAAGGTAAAAATACGAAAAACTCATCATAGCCAAAATACATACAAATCAAACCAAGGGGTTTATATCACGAATTACATCATCTGACGCATTCGGAGAGTATTCAACTTAGATACTTGTCCTAATTTTTCAATTTGAACAAATAGCTTAAAGGGTTGGGATTTGAACTCAAGAATTTATCTCCCCTCTCTTATCATTGAGATAATGTGATAGGGTACGCTCATCTTGGCAATTCAGGGAAGTCGATACCCGGTAGCTGCAACCTACATAAAAACCATGCATGTACAAGCACAATATATATTAAACTAAATAGGCAATGGCAAGAAGCGGTGCATTGTGTAGATCCCGACTAACAGGTGATTACGACTCCCTTCCTTAACCACATCAGACACACCATACAAAAGCAAACACACAAAACAAACACACACACCATACACATGCAAGTATGGGGTAAGTATACATAAGAAAATACATATGATAACAAATCATCTTATTAATCATCATTAATAACTAAAAACAGTGAAAATAATCATCATACATACATGAAATGTAGAGTCTAAGTAATCTCATCACATATCAACTGAATCCATAGCACAACATCTGATAATCTCATAATAATGTTACTAACCATCAACATAAAACTAGCTCTAAAAAAATTCAGCAATGATAAATAAATGCGAACTAGGGGCAGGCACTACATCAACAAAATCTCTCTTTAGTTCAAAAAGGAAATTTTCCAGTTCACTATTGATAAAAAATGAGTTAAATCAGTTAACTCCTTTTTCTACTCAAATTGAATCAGTTAACTTCTTATTTTACTCAAATTAAATCTGTTAGCTCCCTTTAATTTAAAAATCTCCCTTTATGACTGAACTTCACCTTTAAATCCTGACCGTTGATTGAAATCGATCTCAACCGTTGATGAATTTCAGGAAAGTCTATTTAAAAGACCCTCATCTCTTCATTTTGAAACGTTGAATGAGAATTTGTATCAAATTGTTGCTGAAATTCATACTCACATTTGCTCATATTCACATACGCAAAGATCAAGTTTGACCTAAAGTTAACCAAATTTAACTACGATTGACTTGAGTTGACTAGTTTCAAAAAAAAATTTAAAATAATTAAACGAAATTATTTAATTAAATGGAGTACTTACTTCTAATTAATTAAACAAACTTATTTAATTAAATGAGAAGCCATTCCTAATTAATTAAAAGAAGTTATTTAATTAAATAAGAAAAGTGTCTCTAATAAATTAAAGATTATTTAATTAAATAAAAAAAGTAGTTATGAGAGCATATCTCATTTTATTAAATTAAATATCTCAACAAAATCTCTCTTCAGTTCAAAAAGGAAAATTTTCAGTTCACTATTGATAAAAAATGAGTTAACTCCTTTTTCTACACAAATTGAATCAGTTAACTCTTTATTATACTCAAATTAAGTCTGTTAACTCCCTTTAATTTGAAAATCTACCTTTCTGACTAAACTTCACCTTCAATCCTGATCGTTGATTGAAATCGATCTCAACCGTTGATGAATTCTAGGAAAGTCTATTTAAGAGACCCTCATCTCTTCATTTTGAAAGGTTGAATGATAATTTGCATCGAATTGTTGCTGAAATTCATACTCCCATTTGCTCATATTCACATATGCAAAGATCATGTTTGACTAAAAGTTGACCACATTTAACCACGGTTGACTTGAGTTGACTAGTTTCGAAAAGAATTTTGAAATAATTAAACGAAAGTATTTAATTAAATCGAGTACTTACTTCTAATTAATGAAAAAAAACTATTTAATTAAATGTGAAGCTATTCTTAATTAATTAAATGAAGTTATTTAATTAAATAAAAAAACTGTCTCTAATTAATTAAAGATTATTTAATTAAATAGAAAAGGTAATTATGAGAGCATATCTCATTTTATTGAATTAAATATCTCAACAAAATCTCTCTTTAGTTTAAAAAAGGGAAATTTCCAGTTCACTGTTGATCAAAAATGAGTTAAATGAGTTAACTCATTTTTCTACTCAAATTGAATCAGTTAACTCCTTATTTTACTCAAATTAAATCTTTTAACTCCCTTTAATTTAGAAATCTCTATTTATGACTGAACTTCACCTTTAAATCTTGACCATTGATTGAAATTGATCTCAATCGTTAATGAATTTCAAGAAAGTTTATTTAAGAGATCCTCATTTCTTCATTTTGAAAGGTTGAATTAGAATTTGCATCGAATTGTTGCTGGAATTCATACTCACATTTGCTCATATTCACATACGTAAAGATCAAGTTTGAAACTCATAATATCTGATAATCTCATAATAATGTTACTAACCATCAACATGAAACTAGCTCTAAAAGAGTTCAGCAATGATAACAAAATATGAACTAGGGGCAGGCACTACATCAACAAAATCTCTCTTCAGTTCAAAAAGGACAATTTCTAGTTCACTATTGATAAAAAATGAGTTAAATCAGTTAACTCCTTTTTCTACTCAAATTGAATCAGTTAACTCCTTATTTTACTCAAATTAAATCTGTTAACTACCTTTAATTTGGAAATCTCCCTTATGACTAAACTTCACCTTTAATCCTGACCGTTGATTGAAATCAATCTCAACTGTTGATGAATTTCACGAAAGTCTATTTAAGAGACCCTCATCTCTTTATTTTAAAAGATTGAATGAGAATTTGCATCGAATTGTTGCTGGAATTCATACTCACATTTGCTCATATTCACATATGCAAAGATCAAGTTTGACCAAAAGTTGACCAGATTTAACCACGGTTGACTTGAGTTGACTAGTTTCGAAAAGAATTTTGAAATAATTAAACGAAATTATTTAATTAAATGGAGTACTTACTTTTAATTAATTAAACAAAGTTATTTAATTAAATGAGAAGCCATTCCTAATTAATTAAATGAAGTTATTTAATTAAATAAGAAAAGTGTCTCTAATTAATTAAAGATTATTTAATTAAATAAAAAAAGTAATTATGAGAGCATATCTCATTTTATTAAATTAAATATCTCAACAAAATCTCTCTTCAGTTCAAAAAGAGAAATTTTCAGTTCACTATTGATAAAAAATGAGTTAAATCAGTTAACTCCTTTTTCTACTCAAATTGAATCAGTTAACTCTTTATTTTACTCAAATTAAATATGTTAACTCTTTTTAATTTGAAAATCTTCCTTTATGACTGAACTTCACCTTTAAATCCTTACCGTTGATTGAAATTGATCTCAACCGTTGATGAATTCTAGGAAAGTCTATTTAAGAGACTCTCATCTCTTCATTTTGAAAGGTTGAATGAGAATTTGCATCAAATTGTTGTTGGAACTCATACTCACATTTGCTCATATTCACATACGCAAAGACCAAGTTTGACCAAAAATTGACCAGATTTAACCACGGTTGACTTGAGTTGACTAGTTTGATAAAGAATTTTGAAATAATTAAACGAAATTATTTAATTAAATGAAGTACTTACTTCTAATTAATTAAACAAAGTTATTTAATTAAATGAGAAGCCATTCCTAATTAATTAAATGAAGTTATTTAATTAAATAAGAAAAGTGCCTCTAACTAATTAAAGATTATTTAATTAAATAGAAAAACTAATTATGAGAGCATATCTCATTTTATTAAATTAAATATCTCAACAAAATCTCTCTTCAGTTCAAAAAGGAAAATTTCCAGTTGACTATTGATCAAAAATGAGTTAAATCAGTTAACTCCTTTTTCTACTCAAATTGAGTCAGTTAACTCCTTATTTTACTCAAATTAAATCTGTTAACTCCCTTTAAGTTGGAAATCTTCCTTTATGACTAAACTTCACTTTTAATCCTGACCGTTGATTGAAATCGATCTCAACCATTGATGAATTCCAAGAAAGTCTATTTAAGAGACCCTTATCTCTTCATTTTCAAAGGTTGAATGAGAATTTGCATCGAATTGTTGCTGAAATTCATACTCACATTTGCTCATATTCACATACGCAAAGATCAGGTTTGACCAAAAGTTGACCAGATTTAACCACGATTGACTTGTGTTGACTAGTTTCAAAAAAAAATTTGAAATAATTAAACGAAATTATTTAATTAAATGGAGTACTTACTTCTAATTAATTAAAAAAAGTTATTTAATTAAATAAGAAGCCATTCCTAATTAATTAAATGAAGTTATTTAATTAAATAAGAAAAGTGTCTCTAATTAATTAATGATTATTTAATTAAATAGAAAAAGTAATTATGAGAGCATGTCTCATTTTATTAAATTAAATATCTCAACAAAATCTCTCTTCAATTCAAAAAGGGAAATTTCCAGTTCACTATTGATCAAAAATGAGTTAAATGAGTTAACTCTTTTTTCTACTCAAATTGAATCAGTTAACTCCTTATTTTACTCAAATTAAATCTGTTTATTCCCTTTAATTTGAAAATCTCCCTTTATGACTGAACTTCACTTTTAATCCTGACCGTTGATTGAAATCGATCTCAACCGTTGATGAATTCTAGGAAAGTCTATTTAAGAGACCCTCATCTCTTCATTTTGAAAGGTTGAATGAGAATTTGCATCGAATTGTTGCTAGAATTCATACTCACATTTGCTCATATTCACATACTATCAGAGCCTAGTTTTCAACACTAGAAACCTTAAACCATTGTGCTTTCTAAATTTAACTCAAACTTTTAATTGTGTAGATGTTGCCTGTTACTCATAGCCAGCGAGGTAGAGGTCGTATGGCTAGGGGTAGTAGAGCGGAATAGGAGGATGGACCACCTCCACCACCACCACCTCCACCACCACCGAACCCGAACCAGGACATTATAGATGCACTTCAGACTTTGATCAGTGTAGTTTAGCAGAGAGTAGTACCTGTAGGTCAGCCAATTCAGTAGATTCTAGTAGTGTAAGCAGAGGGACCCGGAGGAGGCAGGCCTAGAGTCAGAGAGAGTACTAGGATTCCCCCACTGAGGCAGTTAGAGGGTCAGGGTGAACACGAGGAAGAGTCCATACACCAGAGCGGACCCCCATTTGACAGACCTCCTAGACATGTAGAAGATGATATCAGGGAATTGATTCGACCTGGGGCACCATTATTTACCGGTTCCACTGAGGGAACAGTAGCAGAGGCATGGTTGCAGAGCCTACAACAGTGCTTTGGGTTACGCCCTAATGGGAGTAATCTAAAAGCATGCCTAGAAATTCATTAGTTGAGAGGGGATGCCTCCAACTAGTGGCATTAGGAGGAGATCATAGGTGGAGTGAGGATGGACACCCTCACATGGGAATCTTTCCTAGAAAGATTCTGAGAGAGGTACTTGTTAGAGCATTTTTGACAGAAATAGATTGAGGAGTTTCATTCTCTTTATCAAAGAGCCCTTACAGTGGCACAGTACGAGAGCAAATTTCTCGAGGTCCTTCCTTATGTGGAATACATGAAGGACGAGAAACTACGGGTGTATCGCTTTATCATGGGGCTGAATTTCTCTCTTCAGGGACCAGTTCGGATGGCCTTCCCTACCACCTTTAGATAGGCAGTGGAGATAGCACTAGTTGCTGAGGATACTCGAGGTAGGCAGGAGTCACGGGATCGGTCTCAAAATTGAAACTCCTCCCAGCAGAAACTCCCTTGGAAAGGGAATCAGAACTATACAGCAGGGTCCTCTAAGGGCCAGCAGTCTCAGCAGCGAAAATCTTAGTAGCAGCAGCAGCAGAAACCTTCTCAGGGTTATCAGGGCTCCAAGCCCAAGAAGTGGCAGTCACAGGGACCTAGGCAGGATCAAAAAGTACAAGCCCCATAGTCACAGTCAGTGAAGACTCAGCAGTCTTCTAGGGGTGGATATAGTGGATCTAGTAGGTCAGGAGGCCCATAGCAGTCTAGTTCACAGGGTGCACGATCTTATACTCGCAGACCATGCTACACTTGTGGTGGCATGGGTCATATAGCTAGGGAGTGTCCACATGGATAGGCATCCAATGGTCAGAGCAGGGCTTTTTCAAAGCTGATAGTTGATGACATGGGTAGATCCCATAGAGTTTTTGCAGCGATTGACAACTGCCAGGCTGAGCATTCGGCCACAGTTATCGAGGCTACAAGTATTATATAGGGCCATATGGTTGCAATTTTATTTGATTCCGGGGCTACTGACTCTTTTATATCTCCATTTGTGGTAGAGCATTGCGGGCTAGTGGCAGTTAGACAGGATGTTTGTTGGGAGGTAGAGTTAGCCTCAAGAGCTAGAGTGTCAGTTAGTTCCTTGGTGCAGAGTTGTTAGATGCAGATTGGAGACATGTCCACTAGGACTAATCTACGCATTACACCTCTAGGTTCTTATGATGTTGTTCTTGGCATGGATTGGCTTTATGCCCACAGCGCCAAGATGGATTGTCAACATAAGAGGGTGGAATGTGTGGATTATTATGGTATCTCTAGGGAGATCTTCGGAGTGAAGAAGCCAGTGTCCCTTCATATGATTTCTACTATGCAGATACATTATTTGGGTCATGTCATATCAGGTGATGGTGTCTTAGTAGACCCATCAAATATTAGGGCTATCATGGATTGGCCAACACCCACCAGTGTTACTGAAGTGAGGAGCTTCATGGGGCTAGCAGGATATTACCGACGCTTCATTTTAGGATTCTCTAGATTGGCACACCCCATCACATCTCTTCAGAGAAAGGGGAAGAAGTATGAGTGGACAGAAAAGTGTGATAGAGCTTTTCAAGAGCTCAAGAAAACCCTCACGAGTGCATCAATTCTTGCAGTACCAGATCCTATTGCAGATTTTGTGGTGTGCACCGATGCATCTTTAGATGGTGTAGGGGCAACCCTAATGCAGTAAGGACGACCTATTTCCTTTAAGTCTAGGAAGTTGAAGACTCATGAAATCAATTATCCTACTCATGACCTAGAACTAGCGGCAATGGTTCATGCCTTGGTGAGATGGCGACATTTTCTTCTGGGTCATAGATTCGAGCTTCATTCCAATCACCAGAGCTTGCAGTACATATTTTCTCAGCCGAAACTTAATGCTAGGCAAAGAAGGTGGATGGAGTTCCTGTGTGAGTATGATTTTGATGTTCATTACATCAAGGGAAAGGAGAATGTGGTTGTAGATGCCTTAAGGAAAAGGCACCATGAGCTTTTATCTGTGACTACTTGCACTGACTTGAGAGAGCGGATCTTACAGCACTTACCAACTGATGAGCTTTATGTAGAAGTTAGTCAGTTAGTACTTTCTCAGAGACCCTTGGAAGGAAAGTTTGCAGAGTATTCCTTGGAGTTTGATGGACTTTTGCGTCATAAGGGACGTATGTATGTACCTTCCATTGGGGGTTTGCGCGAGCTCATTGTACTGGAGGCTCACAGAGCACCTTATGCAGTGCACCCCGGTGTTAAGAAGTTACATGCAGATTTGAGGGAGTTGTATCATTTGCCAGGCATGAGAGTGCAGATTGCTAGCATAGTTGTGAGATGCCTTGAGTGCCAAAGGGTGAAGGCGGAGCATCGTCACCCTGGTGGGCTTCTCCAGCCGCATGAGATTGCAGTGTGGAAATGGGACACTATATCTATGTATTTTATTGTCGGTCTTCCTATCTCATCTCGTCGCCATGATGTCATTTTGGTGATAGTTGACACATTGACCAAGGTTTCCCATTTCTCACCCGTGCGTACTACATTCACAGCACGAGATATAGCCCAGGTGTTCTTGCGGGACATTGTTAGACTTCATGGTGTTCCCCGTAAGATCATCTCCGATAGAGACTCATTGTTCACTTCTTCATTTTGGAGAGAGTTGCAGTTGGCTTTGGGCACTAGGCTCAATTTTAGTACAGTGTACCATCCTCAGATTGATGGCTAGATCGAGCGAGTGAATCAGGTTTTGGAGGACATGCTACGTATGTATGTGATGGATCATCAGGTCAAATGAGAGAAATACCTACATCTTGTCGAGTTTTCCTATAAAAATGGGCATCATTCTTCCATAGGTATGTGGCCTTATGAGGCCTTGTATGGGAGACCATGCAGGACACCCTTGAGTTGGGACAAGATTGAGGATCGAGTATCTATTGGTCCCCAGTTAGTAAAGGAGATAGAGTAGCAGGTGACCCTGATTAGACAGCGCCTAAGAGAGGCATAGGACAGGTAGAAGAAGTATGCTAATGCGAAGAGGACAGATCGAGAGTATCAGGTTGGTGATAGAGTGTTCTTGAGGGTGTGACCACACAAGAGTCTGATTGGATTCGGAAAGGGCTCTAAGTTGGCACCCCATTTTGTTGGACCGTTCGAGATCCTTGAGAGGATAGGACCTGTTGCATACCGTTTAGCTTTGCCACCTAGTTTGTCACGCATCCACGATGTGTTTCATATTTCAGTACTTAGAGGATACATTTATGATGAGTCTCATATTATAGATTAGGATGCTTTACAGGTGGAGTCGGACGGACAGCTAGCACTGGAGCCTATTCACATTATTGCCTGACGGACCCTAGCACTTCGAGGTCGAGAGCTAGACCAGTTTAGGGTCCAATGAGATTGTTACGATGAGGTCATGGCTTCATGGGAGGATGCAGCACAGATGCGATCTCAGTACCTGTATCTTTTTTATGAACTCCAGGAGGAAGTTCATGCCTAGTGGAAGAGGATGTGAGGCCTCGCCCCGACCCATCATAGCATAGTGATACATTACTATTATTTTGATATTCACGACTCAAGATGTCGAGACATTATCTGATGCTTAGAACATACTTTATTATTTCATGTTGTGTGATGTTACTTTCAAATATATTCGGTGATTGTCATTTAATGTTTCATGTATATGTATGTTGATGAAATCAGTAAATGTAAGATTAAGACTTTGATTTAAGAGATTTTAAATGATTAAGAATTAAGCAAGATGAAGAAACCCTTATTGATGTATGTTTTAATTTATGTGAATTTCTAATATGTATACATTATGTACATGTGATTTTATGAGACTATTGATGTGTGCAATGAGTGTGCAGATATTTAGCCGAGAAACCCTACTGAAGAAAAGAACTGATCTCCTTGTGCTAATTTTGGAGACCTTGTTGTTCGTAATTCACGTATTGTCTTGTGAGATATATGTATGTATCTTCTTTGTTCAGTGAATGTTAATGTTCGTAATTATGTTCTTTCAGTGTCGCTTGACACTCGTAAAATGTTTATGTGCTTTAGTGTGCTATTTAGGATTAGTTGTTTAACCTTTGGACCCAAGTTGGTTTAGTTGGTGTCAGTTTGCTATTGGGTTCTTAATCGAGGTTAGTCATCCCTTAATCCAAATTAGTGTTTAATGTGCAAAGTTAGAGTAGTTAGATGGTCCTATTTTATTCCTAGATTTTATTTGGCTCTAAACCTCTTTTCTAAGGCTTAAAACTTGATATAATTATACCCAAAGGGTATGGGTATGGGTTAGGGGTCTTTTTCAACCCCTAAGCCCCTTTTATTGACTTTTGAGGTCACTCAAAAAGTCTCTTTTGCCTTTGTGCGAAAATTGACCATGGTTATCTTGAGTTACTTCACCTTATATCCACTTAGGGTTTAATCATAGTGTAGGTTGAGTTAGGAGTTTTTAGAATTGCAAGTGGGTGGGGTAGTTATTGAGCCCTTGGGTGGTTGAGTTGGAGGCCTATTTAGAGGCCCTTCTTGGTCTTGTGGAGGTTGTTACCCAATCTCTACATTTAGAGAGGAGTTTTGAAAATTGAAGGAAAGAAGTGGAAACTCTACTCAAACTTGTTCTTTGCCATTACCTCTTTGTGAAGGTAGGAAATTATCATCTCCCTTATTTAGTTTTCATGTTTGTTTCATGCTTTTGCTACTTTGTTGTTGTTTCAATGTTTGTATGTTTGTGGGTATGTTGGGGAGATTTGAAAACCTTGTTATTGTGGATGTTTTCCTTTCTTGTTTATGTTTGCAATTTTGAGATTTTTTTTGCATGGGTGTTTTGGTATTACTCACCCTTGGAAAGGGCAGAAGTGACCAATTTTGGGAAAGGTATGTTTAGTTGGACTCCAACTAGTGCAGAGTCTCTTCTCAAGATGAGAAGAGCGAGAAAGGGTAGGGTGTTATGGGCCCCTACCTGTCAGCACAAACTTCGTATGAGTATGGCATTTTTAAATGGAAGAATGAAAGTTCTTGGTTAATAGCCCCGATTGGGCATCTGATTTGGTGTTGTGCTCGACTTCTTCTATTTGGAAGAATCCACCTTTCCCTAGTGTTGATTTATTGTAGATCTTGTTGTGAAAACCTTGTATAAATATGCATGTTTTGAATTGTTCTTGTTCATGCTTTTGTTCACTTGATCAGATTCTGTTCCCTCCATGGTTCTAGAAATGAGTTGCAGAAAACATTATAAATACCTTGAATAGGGTCATGAAGAAAATTTGATTTAATTGTTGAAATTTGGGATTGAGATCCTATTGTAAATTGTATTTTAAACCTTGTTGTAATTGGCAATGAAGTCGGGTTTTCTTCCTGATTCTTTCTAGGCTGAGCCTTGAATCAGGTTTGCCAATAAAATTGGTGTTGAGTATAATTTATTGTCATGTGATGTAATTTTGTAAACTTTATTTTGGATGGATGCACATCAAAATAAGATGGAAATGGTGTTGATTTAATTAGGCAAATTTCAAGTTTACTTCTATGTTGGAAATGAAAATTATATCATGGATGTAGATTTAGTTGGATTGAGCAAATTTTCAAGTTCTTTATATGTTCCTTATATGTTCAAATGATAACTATGTTCAAGAAAGGAATTAACGTCTATGGTTGTTTTATTGCAATGCAAGTTACATAGACCGAGTTCATATTAAATATGGTGTTAATATACCTTAAAGTTTTGTATCAATGTTTAAAGCCTTTCAAAAAAAAAATATACATCCTTAAAAAAAAAATACATGGCTTGAAATCTATACTTAGAAATTCTCATCAAACAAAAAAAAACGTTGCAAGAGAGTAAAACTCTCTGCCTTTTGTATGGGAGGAAATTTAAATGCCTCCTTGCAACAAAGAATATTCCCCAAAATATTCTTATTTTTAAAATTCGAAATTAAAAAAAAAAAAAAAATATATAGATATTAATTTTCAAAATTCAAAAGAAATTCAAAAAAAACATATATATAATCATCTACCTAAATATCCTACTCTTACCAAATTAACTTTTAAATTTAATACTTACCTCCCATCCTACTCTCCCTAGGCGATGGGATTGACAGGGTCATCATGTCCATCGATGATGTCATCTGTCCCCATAAATGTTTCACCCATCTCCTTTATCCCTTACTGAGCGCTCACGTTGGTTGGTTTGCTTATGGCAAGTTGTTTAAATTAAATCAATGCATTTGACCTTGTTGTTTGGCGCCTCCCTTCCTCCTTGGGCCTGCGCTCCTCTCATTGGGCAAAGCGTTGTCACAAGGACAGTGCTTCGGAAGCGCTTCCTTGGGAAGCGCTGCCCAAGTGGCAGGGTTGGCAGGTGGCGTTTAGGGTAGAGGGTTAGTTTGGAGTAGGGTTTAGAGTGTTGAGTTAGGTTTAGTTAGTATGTTAGTAGTTTTTTATTGAATGTAATTTGTGTTTTTTTTTAATGTTAAAAATAAGATAAGTTTAGTTATTTATGTTAGTTAGTTTATTGGTTATTTAAAACTATGTTTTATTAAATGTTTTAAATGTAGTTAGTATTAGATGTTAGTTTAGATTAAGATAAGTTAGTTGGTTTGTTTTAATTTAATTGATTTATTCTTGTCATGTAAATTGTTAAGTTATTGTTTACATTTTATAATTATATTTCTTTTGTAATTTTAGTTTAATGTCATGATTTAATTAGATAGTTTTAATTTTATTTAAATTGTAAAGTTAAGTTCTATTGAAAGATTAGATACTCATTTTGTATATGGTTACATTAATGTTAGATTTCGTTAGTTAGTTGTTAGTAAAATTAAATTTATGACTAGTGTATAATTCACATTAGTAACCTTTAATTTAAGTCTGAGATTTATGGTTTGATTTTAATTATTAGAATTGTTTTAGTTCGTTCAAAGTAGATAAAGTATGAAAGGTTAATTGGCTATTTTGATATAGGATTAAAATCGGGTTTATTGATTTGGATTTTTTGATTTATCTAAACCCAATTTCATTTGGATTGTTATTAAAATAATTTTCACTTGATTGTTTAAGCAATGTAATAACGAATTAAGTAAACATTGATTTCAACCTAATAACAAAGTACTTCAAAATCCTGATGATGCATTCCTCCACAAGAGTTTTAAACTAAGATGATTTAGAGAACCTTTACTTAAACTATAATCAATCATTTCAAAACTTAAATCAATTTAATTATTTTAAATAAAAAATTGTGTGTTTTTGCCCTCGTAGATTGGGCGTGACACATAAGCAAAGATCAAGTTTGACCAAAAGTTGACCAGATTTAACTACGGTTGACTTGAGTTGACTAGTTTTGAAAAGAATTTTGAAATAATTAAACGAAATTATTTAATTAAATGGAGTACTTACTTCTAATTAATTAAACAAACTTATTTAATTAAATGAGAAGTCATTCCTAATTAATTAAATGAAGTTATTTAATTAAATAAGAAAAGTGTCTCTCATTAATTAAAGATTATTTAATTAAATAGAAAAAGTAATTATGAGAGCATATCTCATTTTATTAAATTAAATATCTCGACAAAATCTCTGTTCAATTCAAAAAGGGAAATTTCAAGTTCATTATTGATCAAAAATGACTTAAATCAGTTAACTCTTTTTTCTACTCAAATTGAATCAGTTAACTCTTTATTTTACTCAAATTAAATCTGTTAACTCCCTTTAATTTGGAAATCTCCCTTTATGACTGAACTTCACCTTTAATCCTGACCGTTGATTGAAATCGATCTCAAACGTTGATGAATTCTAAGAAAGTCTATTTAAGATACCCTCATCTCTTCATTTTGAAAGGTTGAATGAGAATTTGCATCGAATTGTTGCTGGAATTCATAGTCACATTTGCTCATATTCACATACGCAAAGATCAAGTTTGTCCAAAAGTTGACTAGATTTAACCACGGTTGACTTGAGTTGACTAGTTTTAAAAAGAATTTTGAAATAATTAAACAAAATTATTTAATTAAATGGAGTACTTACTTTTAATTAATTAAACAAAGTTATTTAATTAAATGTGAAGCCATTCCTAATTAATTGAATGAAGTTATTTAATTAAATAAGAAAAGTATCTCTAATTAATTAAAGATTATTTAATTAAATAGAAAAAGTAATTATGAGAGAAAATCTCATTTTATTAAATTAAATATCTCAAAAAAATCTCTCTTCAGCTCAAAAAGGAAAATTTTCAATTCACTATTGATAAAAAATGAGTTAAATCAGTTAACTCCTTTTTCTACTCAAATTGAATCAGTTAACTCCTTATTTTACTCAAATTAAATCTGTTAACTCCCTTTAATTTTGAAATCTCCCTTTATGACTGAACTTCACCTTTAATCTTGACCGTTGATTGAAAGTGATCTCAATCGTTGATGAATTTCATGAAAGTCTATTTAAGACACCCTCATCTCTTCATTTTGAAAGGTTGAATGAGAATTTGCATTGAATTGTTGTTGGAATTCATACTCACATTTTCTCATATTCACATACGCAAAGATCAAGTCTGACCAAAAGTTGACCAGATTTAACCACAGTTGACTTGAGTTGACTAGTTTCGAAAAGAATTTTGAAATAATTAAACGAAATTATTTAATTAAACGGAGTACTTACTGCTAATTAATTTTAAAAAGTTATTTAATTAAATGAGAAGCCATTCCTAGTTAATTAAATGAAGTTATTTAATTGAATAAAAAAAGTGTCTCTAATTAATTAAAGATTATTTAATTAAATAGAAAAAGTAATTATGAGAGCATATCTCATTTTATTAAATTAAATATCTCAACAAAATCTCTCTTCAGTTCAAAAAGGGCAATTTCCAGTTCACTATTGATCAAAAATGAGTTAAATCAGTTAACTTTTTTCTCTACTCAAATTGAATCAGTTAACTCATTATTTTACTCAAATTAAATCTGTTAACTCCCTTTAATTTGGAAATCTCCCTTTATGATTGAACTTCACCTTTAATCTTGATCGTTGATTGAAATCGATCTCAATCATTGATGAATTCCAGAAAAGTCTATTTAAGAGACCCTCATCTCTTCATTTTGAAAAGTTGAATGAGAATTTGCATCGAATTGTTGCTGGAATTCATACTCATATTTGCTCATATTCACATACGCAAAGATCAAGTAATGTTGACCAGATTTAACCATGGTTGACTTGAGTTGACTAGTTTCGAAAAAAAATTTGAAATAATTAAACGAAATTATTTAATTAAATAGAATACTTACTTCTAATTAATTAAACAAAGTTATTTAATTAAATGAGAAGTCATTCCTAATTAATTAAATGAAGTTATTTAATTAAATAAGAAAAGTGTCTCTAATTAATTAAAGATTATTTAATTAAATAAAAAAAGTAATTATGAGAGCATATCTCATTTTATTAAATTAAATATCTCAACAAAATCTCTCTTCAATTCAGAAAGGGAAATTTCCAGTTCACTATTGATAAAAAATGAGTTAAATAAGTTAACTCTTTTTTCTACTCAAATTGAATCAGTTAACTCCTTATTTTACTCAAATTAAATCTATTAACTCCTTTTAATTTGAAAATCTCCTTTTATGACTGAACTTCAACTTTAATCCTGACCGTTGATTGAAATCGATCTCAACCGTTGATGAATTTCAGAAAAGTCTATTTAAGAGACCCTCGTCTCTTCATTTTGAAAGGTTGAATGAGAATTTGCATCGAATTGTTGCTGGAATTCATACTCACATTTGCTCATATTCACATACGCAAAGATCAAGTTTGACCAAAAGTTGACAAGATTTAACCACAGTTGACTTGAGTTGACTAGTTTCGAAAAGAATTTTAAAATAATTAAACGAAATTATTTAATTAAATGGAGTACTTACTTCTAATTAATTAAACAAAGTTATTTAATTAAATGAGAAGTCATTCCTAATTAATTAAATGAAGTTATTTAATTAAATAAGAAAAGTGTCTCTAATTAATTAAAGATTATTTAATTAAATAGAAAATGTAATTATGAGAGCATATCTCATTTTTTCAAATTAAATATCTCGACAAAATCTCTCTTCAGTTCAAAAAGGAAAATTTTCAGTTCACTATTGATCAAAAATGAGTTAAATTAGTTAACTCTTTTTTCTACTCAAATTGAATCAGTTAACTCCTTATTTTACTCAAATTAAATCTGTTAACTCCCTTTAATTTTGAAATCTCCATTTATGACTGAACTTCACCTTTAATCTTGACCGTTGATTGAAATCGATCTCAACCATTGATGAATTCTAAGAAAGTCTATTAAAGAGACCCTCATCTCTTCATTTTGAAAAGTTGAATGAGAATTTGCATCGAATTGTTGTTGGAATTCATAGTCACATTTCCTCATATTCACATACGCAAAGATCAAGTTTGACCAAAAGTTGATCAGATTTAACCACGGTTGACTTGAGTTGACTAGTTTCGAAAAGAATTTTGATATAATTAAACAAAATTATTTAATTAAATGGAGTACTTACTTATAATTAATTAAACAAAGTTATTTAATTAAATGGGAAGCCATTCCTAATTATTTAAATGAAGTTATTTAATTAAATAAGAAAAGTGTCTCTAATTAATTAAAGATTATTTAATTAAATAGAAAAAGTAATTATGAAAGCAAATCTCATTTTATTAAATTAAATATCTCAACAAAATCTCTCTTTCTAATGCCTCGCCAAGGGATCCAAAGAATTTTGCTAAGTTTTCCAAACAATTTTTTTTTTAAACATGAAAGATAAAACCATTCGTAACATTTGCAGAAGCAATAGCAACAATTCAAATTAAAATAAACATAACATATATACATAACATGCTACATTCTTTAAAAATCCCTTAACGTTGTATCACATCTAAATTAACTATTCATCTAACATCTCATCCTTATGAAATAACAATGATACATCCAATGTACTTAAACAATATACAAGTGTCCTTTTGTAATTATATTTTAGTTTAGCTCAATCATCCACTGTACATGTCATAAGATATGAAGGCTTAAAAGAATATACATCCATGTAAATAAAGTACATCATCATCCAATATTAATCCATGATGCAATTAAAGTAAATGAAATCACATATCATACATGATACATCATTATCATAAAGATATAAACATCCATCATAAGAGATAACCATAAATCACAGACATAACTAACTAAGTGTACGGTTCCTCCCAACCGTTAATAGCATCATTAGACCATCGTGAGCCCTAGCCATCCCTTCGTGTGTAACATTCCAAATCACCGAAGAGATCATCGGTATTAACATTGTAGGAATGTCACTCCTAACACATCCTACTAACATACAAACTAAAGCATAAGATATCATCATCTAACATATGCAAATCATCAATATAACATACCAGTAAATACATCCATCATAATATATATCATCAATCATAATGCTACAAGAACATAATGAAGATAAATACCAACCAAGAATGCTCCAGCCACGGTGTCTCAGACGGATCTCAAATGATAAGAGTGGAAAAACACTACCACCTGACCGCATGGAACCTAAGTGGTCAACTCCCACCATGCTGAGTAGATAATCTCAAGTCTCAAATAGGCTATCCATAACACATAGCACAAATCTCTATAGTCTAGGAATCCTAAAAGTATTCTAACTCAAAGGTTCCAACACACACAAAATCGACATCTAATTTCCAGAGGCACACAATGACATGTAAGAAACTTACTCTACAAGCGAGAAAGTGTCATCGTATTTATCACGTACAAGTTACCCTAGCAGTTAGCTAAACTCCACGGGTCCATACTGATCTCATGTGGCCACTAGTATCCTCTCATACTAACGAGGCATACTACGGAATGCACGATCGCAACCATGCGTTCTCACTACTCTCATCCTAGCCTGTACAAGCACTCAAAGCATGGGCAAGAACATCAAAACAATTATCTTTTTAAATTCATTTAATCTCCATTTAGTCTGTAAATATTATCACTTATTAACCAAACTTACAATGAGTTACTCTGGCAGCCACTTAGGGCCCCGTCCCCCATTGCAAGCCACTTCCCGACACTACGAGTAGATTACCTACCCTAAGCTCATGAAATCATAAATTTCAAAATCACAAAAGATAATCCATAATAAAATCATCAAATATGCATAAAAGCATCAAATATCCATAATAAAAATCATCAAACCTCCAAAATAAGAATTATCAAATCTCCATGAGCATCCGAAAAGCATCCATAGAAAATCATGACCACAACAGTTCTCTATTGGCAACTAAAGGCATCACTGATAATCAGAAGTTTCCATTGGTTCTCAATAACCAAAATATATCTCAAAATCATACTGATCGAAGACTTCAAAATGGTTGAGTCAAAGCATGTCACAACATGACATCATCAATAAATAAATTAACATTTCAGTCCCATCATGGCGACTAGAAAATAATCCAAGGATAACTGATCGATGACTCAAAAATGATTAGCTCAAGTGTCTCATATACATACATCTCAGCTTCACACATGAAGACTGGTGAACAATAATAATCAGTAAATACAAACATTTCATAGAGCACACGATCACATTACCATGGTTGGGTTTATAAAGATCGAGACCAGTAAAGATCAACATGTCATCACAATCTCATAACCCTCGAGCCTCTGGTAACAACCTAGGACTGGTCAATACTAGTCAACCCAAAAGCCAAAACAAGAGCATATAGAATACACGATGCAAACACATGTTTTGGTTTACTAAATTCACATAGTTGAATAATGTGTAGGGGTTTCCAGTTTTCTGTTTGCAAGTATACTTTCAAGTGTCTTAAGTTTCATCATTTGACCTACAAGTCAACCCAATTGTTCTCCGATAGCATTATCCTTTCATTATTAAGAATTACATTCTAAGAATAACTTAAGGATAACTATTTACTCATTAAACTGATCATCATTAAAAAAAATTAATTTATCTATGATCCATATTCTAATTGATTAACCTTTCAACTTTTCTAATATCATTATTCGTTATATTATAAGAGGACCAATTATCATTCTTCGAATAAGAGATTATAACTTTATTTATCTCAATCCATTAACATAGGTACACCATCCATGACCTATTAACATCTTATTAGTTTTCAATTAGAAACTTAATTAAGTATTACTAAAGTTTGAGTCTTTGAATTTAATCGTCACCATCGTTGACAACCATACAATATCTAAAGTCATAATTCAAGTCATAAGAATAAGACTTATCAACTTCAATATAGATAATCTACAATCTCGTTAAAAGAATTATATCAAATAAATCTCTATTACATAACTTAATTATTAATTAAATCTAATTAACTCTCATTAATTGATTTAATTAATAATTGTATAACCATAACAACGTTCTAATTAACATCAGTTGACTAATAACTAACTAGAATTCTGTAAGTTAAAAGTCAACTATAATTCAATACTCAAATGATCATATTAATAATTCAATAATAATAACTTGTTAATATTTAATGACAAGCTATATTGGAAATCTTATTATTAAATCTTTAATGATCACATACATCACTCTGCAACAATGTTCTCATTTATATTTTAATAATAACAAGTTATAATAAATCCTCAATACCAAGTATTATTATCTCAAATAAGTTTTCCCTATGTACGTTGATTCAGTTAACTAATAATCTTCCAAATTATTAACCAATTCAATTTGATTAATATCTTTTATAGTACTTCAATCATTAATTAATCTTCTTTAGAGTAACTCTGTTCGTATTAGTTGATAACTATTTAAACTATTTATACTATTATTTATTAATAATTTGTTAGACCCAACAAACATTAATAAATAATAAACTTATCACAACTATAAATAATCAATTTAGAGAACTTTTACATAGAACTTCATTAGCTAACTCTTAATACCATTAAGGTATTCAAACGTATTAACCAATAACATAATAATTCAATCTTAATCCAATATCATTTAGAGTTTTTAAATTTAAATCAACATAATATAAATTATCATCTTACAATTATTTAATCAATATTAAAATCAACCATTAGACTCCATTTTCTAATTGTTCTAATAATATTTTGTCTATATAAACGTTGTTTGAAAAAAATCTCTATCACAAACCAATAAGACTCATTGTAGATTTTAACATGAATAATCTCAAAATTCTTAACATTATCATCTTCATTAAACAACTCTAAAATTGTTTAATATATATTAAATAGTATTCAATATACATTATAAAAAGTCCACTATATAAACTATATTAAAATATTTTTTCTTTTCATTTTCTCTCATTTAAAAATTCATTTACTTAGATTGACTAATAATTAATTACATTCCTTCTACTATTAACTAATCTTAATTAAATTTGATTTAATTAGATTAGATAATAAACCATATAAAACTAATGCATATTAATAAGATTCTAATAAGGAAAAATTGCAATAATTTTTTTAATTCATTCCATATTTTGATATATTATTTTTATGAAGTTTAAGCATAAAGAACTCTTGGTTATGGGAAATAGAGAAATATCTGTCCTTGAATAAAACAGTCCCAGTACGACGGCCATATCTCCCTAATGAACCGTTGGATCGGGCTGAAATTTAGATATGTTGGAAAGGGCCAAGTTGCACCAATTCTGATTGGAGCGATCGAATAAATTCAATCACAGTAAAGAGTTATTAATGACTGAGTTCGGGCCTATCCAAGAGGCACCGATAGAGCAATTTGTGATGAATTAAAAAATTTCTCTTAAAAAGGTAATTGTTCTCTAAATTTATCCAATAATTTCACTAATGAATTTGGCCATAAATCTTGAAACTATTTTCAAATCTATTTCAATTTGATTCTAATTCGAACCCAAACCCTTTTTCTTTTTTTTTTAAATCTATGCATATAAAATTTTCAAATAAATTTAATTGCCCAAATTGAAAATGCATACAATAAAAATATGAAATTTATCAAAAGACATATGGAAGACACGAAGAAGACAGGAATTCATGATGCGGAAATAGCATAAGAAAAATCACAAGAATCTACCCGGATTCTGATGCTAATTCATTTTTTTTCAGAAAACTAGCAGAGCAAGCTCCCTTCTTCAAAGTTTTTGAGTCCTCCAATGCTCCAATTGCTCTCCACCCCCTCCCTAAGCTTCTATGAATGCCTGAATATAAAGAGCTCTCAAGAAATTTTTGGATTGCTTCTTGAAACCGCTGAAATGTGTCACCAACTAAACATGGGTCTTTTCCAACCTTTTTGATGAGTCATAGAGTTGTAGACACCTTATGCTTACTTGATGCACTAACCCCCGTGTTGTTGACACATGTTAATTCTCATGCAAGCTTATAACTCCAATTTACTTTACTCTTTCTAATTTAATTTATTTATTTATTAAGTCTCATGCACTAACTTTAATATCTCCACTTTTCAATTTTAATATATTTATATTTTAATCATAAGAGATTTAGAATCTTTTAATAATTTAAAATATATTTTCCACTTTTAAATTTTATTTTACAAAATTTTATTGCTAAAATATTTATTAGCTTTAATCGTAATATTATTTATTTAAAAAATGAACTCCAAATATATTATTATTAAAATAAATATTGTCACATTCCAAATTTAATATTATAACTTTTATTTAATTAAACTATTAATTAAATCTTTTAATTAAGCTTAATTAATAGAAAATACTCCAAAGACTCACAAAGGTAAAAATACGAAAAACTTATCATAGCCAAAATACGTACAAATCAAACCATGGGGTTTATATCACGAATTACATCATCTGAAGAATTCAGAGGGTACTCAACTCAGATACTTGTCCTAATTTGACAAATGGCTCAAAGGGTTGGAACTTGGACTTGAGAATTTATCTCCCCTCTCTTATCATTGAGATAATGTGATAGGTACGCTCATCCTGGCAATTCAGGGAAGTCGATACTCAGTACCTGCAACCTGCATAAAAATCATGCATGTACAAGCATAATATATACAAAACTAAACAGGCAATGGCAGGAAGTGGTGCATCGTGTAGATCCCGACTAGCAGGTGACTACGACTCGCTTCCTTAACCACATCAGACACGCCATATAAAAGTAAACACACAAAGCAAACACGCACACCATACACATGCAAGTATGGGGTAAGTATCCATAAAAAAACACATATGATAATAAATCATCTTACTAATCATCATTAATAACTGAAAGCAATGTAATGATAATCATCAATAATTGCGAACACTAAAAATAATCATTATACATACATGAAATGTAGAGTCTAAGTAATCTCATCATATAACAAACTGAATCCATAACACAATATCTGATAATCTCAAAAGAATGCTGCTAGTAAATAACATAAAACTAGTTCTAAAAGAGTTCAGAAACGATAACAAAATGTGAACTAAGGGCAGAAACTACACTCTTCAGCTCAAAAAGAGAAATTTTCAGTTCACTATTGATCAAAAATGAGTTAAATCAGTTAACTCCTTTTTCTACTCAAATTGAATCAGTTAACTCCTTATTTTACTCAAATTAAATCTGTTAACTCCCTTTAATTTGAAAATCTCCCTGTATGACTGAACTTCACCTTTAATACTGACCGTTGATTGAAATCGATCTCAACCGTTTATAAATTCCAAGAAAGTCTATTTAAGATACCCTCATCTCTTCATTTTGAAAGGTTGAATGAGAATTTGCATCGAATTGTTGTTGGAATTCATACTCACATTTGCTCATATTCACATACGCAAAGATCAAGTTTGACCAAAAGTTGACCAGATTTAACCACGGTTGATTTGAGTTGACTAGTTTAGAAAAAAAAATTTGTAATAATTAAACGAAATTATTTAATTAAATAAAGTACTTACTTCTAATTAATTAAACAAAGTTATTTAATTAAATGAGAAATCATTCCTAATTAATTAAATGAAGTTATTTAATTAAATAAGAAAAGTGTCTCTAATTAATTAAAGATTATTTAATTAAATAGAAAAAGTAATTATGAGAGCATATTTCATTTTATTAAATTAAATATCTCAACAAAATCTCTCTTTAGTTCAAAAAGGAAAATTTTCAGTTCACTATTGATCAAAAATGAGTTAAATCAGTGAACTTCTTTTTCTACTCAAATTGAATCAGTTAACTCCTTATTTTACTCAAATTAAATCTGTTAACTCTCTTTAATTTGGAAATCTCCCTTTATAACTGAACTTAACCTTTAATCCTGACCGTTGATTGAAATCAATCTCAACCGTTGAAGACTTCCAGGAAAGTCTATTTAAGAGACCCTCATCTCTTCATTTTGAAAAGTTGAATGAGAATTTGCATCGAATTGTTGCTGGAATTCATACTCACATTTGCTCATATTCATATACGCAAAAATCAAGTTTGACCAAAAGTTGACCAGATTTAACCACGGTTGACTTGAGTTGACTAGTTTCGAAAAAAAAATTTAAATAATTAAACGAAATTATTTAATTAAATGGAGTACTTACTTCTAATTAATTAAACAAGGTTATTTAATTAAATGAGAAGCCATTCCTAATTAATTAAATGAAGTTATTTAATTAAATAAGAAAAGTATCTCTAATTAATTAAAGATTATTTAATTAAATAAATAAAGTAATTATGAGAGCATATCTCATTTTATTAAATTAAATATCTCGACAAAATCTCTCTTCAGTTCAAAAAAGGAAATTTCTAGTTCACTATTAATTAAAAATGAGTTAAATCAGTTAACTGCTTTCTCTATTCAAATTGAATCAGTTAACTCCTTATTTTATTCAAATTAAATCTGTTAACTCCCTTTATCATTGAACTTCACCTTTAATACTGACCGTCGATTGAAATCGATCTCAACCGTTGATGAATTCCAGAAAGGTCTACTTAAGAGACTCTCATCTCTTCATTTTGAAAGAGTGAATGAGAATATTCATCGAATTGTTGCTGGAACTCATACTCACATTTGCTCATATTCACATACGCAAAGATTAAGTTTGACCAAAAGTTGACCAAATTTAACCACGGTTGACTTGAGTTGACTATTTTCGAAAAGAATTTTGAAATAATTAAAAAAAATTATTTAATTAAATGGAGTACTTCCAATTAATTAAACAAAGTTATTTAATTAAATGAAAAGCCATTTCTAATCAATTAAATGAAGTTATTTAATCAAATAAGAAAAGTGTCTCTAATTAATTAAAGATTATTTAATTAAATAAAAAAGGTAATTATGAGAGCATATCTAATTTTATTAAATTAAATATCTCGACAAAATCTCTCTTCAGTTCAAAAAGGGAAATTTCTAGTTCACTATTCATCAAAAATGAGTTAAATCAGTTAACTCTTTTTTCTACTCAAATTGACCATTCACTGAAATCGATCTCAATCGTTGATGAATTATAGAAAAGTCTATTTAAGAGACCCTCATCACTTCATTTTGAAAGGTTGAATGAGAATTTGCACCAAATTGTTGCTGAAATTCATACTCACATTTGTTCTTATTCACATATGCAAAGAGAAAGTTTGACCAAAAGTTGACAAGATTTAACCTCTGGTTGACTTGAGTTGACTAGTTTTGAAAAGAATTTACAAATAATTAAATGAAATAATTTAATTAAATGGAGTACTTACTTCTAATTAATTAAACAAAGTTATTTAATTAAATGAGAAGCAATTCCTAATTAATTAAATGAAGTTATTTAATTAATTAAAAAAAGTGTCTTTAATTAATAAAAGATTATTTAATTAAATAGAAAAAGTAATTATGAGAGCATATCTCATTTTATTAAATTAAATATCTCAACAAAATCACTCTTCAGTTCAAAAAGGGAAATTTTCAGTTCACTATTGATCAAAAATGAATTAAATCAGTTAACTCCTTTTTCTACTCAAATTGAACTAGTTAACTCTTTATTTTATTCAAATTAAATATGTTAACTCCCTTTAATTTGGAAATCTCCTTTTATGACTGAACTTCACCTTTAATTCTTACCATTGATTGAAATCGATCTCAACCATTGATTAATTCCAACAAAGTCTATTTCAGAGACCCTCATCTCATCATTTTGAAAGGTTGAATGAGAATTTGCATCGAATTGTTGCTAGAATTCATACTCGCATTTGCTCTTATTCACATACGCAAAGATCAATTTTGACCAAAAGTTGACCAAATTTAAATACACTAGACTTGAGTTGACTAGTTCTGAAAAGAATTTTGAAATAATTAAATGAAATTATTTAATTAAATGGAGTACTTATTTCTAATTAATTAAACAAAGTTATTTAATTAAATGAGAAGCCATTCCTAATTAATTAAATGAAGTTATTTAATTAAAGAAGAAAAGTGTCTCTAATTAATTAAAAATTATTTAATTAAATAGAAAAAGTAATTATGAGGGCATATCTCATTTTATTAAATTAAATATCTCAACAAAATCTCTTTTCAATTCAAAAAGGAAAATTTCCTGTTCACTATTGATCAAAACTGACTTAAATCAATTAACTCATTTTTCTACTCAAATTCAATCAGTTAACTCCTTATTTTACTCAAATTAAATCTGTTAATCACCTTTAATTTGGAATCTCTCTTTATGACTGAATTTCACTTTTAATCCTGACCGCTGATTGAAATCTATCTCAACCGTTGATGAATTCCAAAAAAGTCTATTTAAGAGACCCTTATCTCTTCATGTTGAAAGGTTGAATGAGAATTTGCATCGAATTGTTGCTGGAACTCATACTCACATTTGCTCATATTCACATACGCAAAGATCAAATTTGACCAAAAGTTGACCAGATTTAACCACGGTTGACTTGAGTTGACTAGTTTCGAAAAGAATTTTGAAATAATTAAACGAAATTATTTAATTAAATGGAGTACTTACTTTTAATTAATTAAACAAAGTTATTTAATTAAATGAGAAGCCATTCCTAATTAATTAAATGAGGTTATTTAATTAAATTAGAAAAGTGTCTCTAACTGATTAAAGATTATTTAATTAAATAAAAAAAGTAATTATGAGAACATATCTCATTTTATTAAATTAAATATATTAACAAAATCTCTCTTTAGTTCAAAAAGAGAAATTTCTAGTTCACTATTGATCAAAAATGAGTTATATCAGTTGACTCCTTTTTCTACTCAAATTGAATTAGTTAACTTCTTATTTTACTCAAATTAAATCTGTTAACTCTCTTGAATTTGAAAATCTTCCTTTATGACTGAACTTCACCTTTAATCCTGACCGCTGATTGAAATCAATCTGAACCGTTAATGAATTCCAGGAAAGTTTATTTAATAGACCCTCATCTCTTCATTTTGAAAGGTTGAATGTGAATTTGCATCGAATTATTGCTAGAATTCATACTCACATTTGCACATATTCACATACGCAAAGATCAAATTTGTGCAAAAGTTGACCAGATTTAACAACGGTTGACTTGAGTTAACTAGTTTCAAAAAGAAATTTTTAAATAATTAAATGAAATTATTTAATTAAATGGAGTACTTACTTCTAATTAATTAAACAAAGTTATTTAATTGAATGAGAAGCCATTCCTAATTAATTAAATGAAGCTATTTAATTAAATAAGAAAAGTGTCTCTAATTAATTAAAGATTATTTAATTAAATCTAAAATGTAATTATGAAAGCATATCTCATTTTATTAAATTAAATATCTCAACAAAATCCCTCTCCAATTCAAAAAGAAAAATTTTCAGTTCACTATTGATCAAAAATGAGTTAAATCAATTGACTCCTTTTTTTACTGAAATTGAATCAGTTAACTCCTTATTTTAATCAAATTAAATCTGTTAACTCTCTTTAATTTGGAAATCTCCCTTTATGACTGAACTTCTCCTTTAATCCTGACCGTTGTTTCAAATTGATCTCAACCGTTGATGAATTCCAGGAAAGTCTATTTTAAAGACCCTCATCTCTTCATTTTGAAAGGTTGAATGAGAATTTGCATCGAATTGTTGCTGAAATTCATACTCGCATTTGCTCATATTCACATACGCAAAGATCAAGTTTGACCAAAAGTTGACCAGATTTAACCACGGTTGACTTCAGTTGATTACTTTCGAAAAAAATTTGAAATAATTAAACAAAATTATTTAATTAAATGGAGTACTTACTTCTAATTAATTAAACAAAGTTATTTAATTAAATAAGAAGTCATTCCTAACTAATTAAATGAAGTTATTTAATTATATAAGAAAAGTGTATTTAATTAATTAAAGATTATTTAATTAAATAGAAAAAGTAATTATGAGAGCATATCTCATTTTATTTAATTAAATATCTCAACAAAATCTCTCTTCAGTTCAAAAAAGGAAATTTTCAGTTCGCTATTGATCAAAAATGAGTTAAATTAGTTAACTCCTTTTTTTACTCAAATTGAATTAGTTAACTCCTTATTTTACTCAAATTAAATCTGTTAACTTCTTTTAATTTGAAAATCTCCCTTTATGACTGTACTTCACCTTTAATCCTGACCGTTGATTGAAATCGATTTCAACCGTTGATAAATTTCAGGAAAATCTATTTAAGAGACCCTCATCTCTTCATTTTGAAAGGTTGGATGAGAATTTACATGAAATTGTTGCTGGAATTCATATTCACATTTGCTCATATTCACATACGCAAAGATCAAGTTTGACCAAAAGTTGACCAAATTTAACCACGGTTGACTTGAGTTGACTAGTTTCGAACAGATTTTTGAAATAATTAAATAAAATTATTTAATTAAATGGAGTACTTAATTTTAATTAATTAAACAATGTTATTTAATTAAATGAGAAGCCATTCTTAATTAATTAAATTAAGTTATTTAATTAAATAAAAAAAGTGTCTCTAATTAATTAAAGATTATTTAATTAAATAGAAAAATTAATTATCAGTGCATATTTCATTCTATTAACTTAAATATCTCGACAAAATCTCTCTTCAGTTCAAAAAGGGAAATTTTCAGTTCACTATTGATCAAAAATGAATTAAATCAGTTGACTTCTTTTTCTACTCAAATTGAATCAGTTAACTCATTATTTTAATCAAATGAAATCTATTAACTCCCTTTAATTTGGAAATCTCCCTTTATGACTGAACTTCACCTTTAATCTTGACCGTTGTTTGAAATCGATCTCAACCGTTGATGAATTCTAAGAAAGTCTATTTTAGATACCCTCATCTCTTCATTTTTAAAGGTTGAATGAGAATTTGCATCGAATTGTTGCTGAAATTCATACTCACATTTGTTCATATTCACATACGCAAAGATCAAGTTTGACCAAAAGTTAACCATATTTAACCACGGTTGACTTGAGTTGACTAGTTTCGAAAAGAATTTTGAAATAATTAAACGAAATTATTTAATTAAATGGAGTACTTACTTGTAATTAATTAAACAAAGTTATTTAATTCAATCAGAAGCCATTCCTAATTAATTAAATGAAATTATCTAATTAAATAAGAAAAGTGTCTCCAATTAATTAAAGATTATTTAATTAAATAGAAAAAGTAATTATGAGAGCATATCTCATTTTATTAAATTAAATATCTCAACAAAATCTCTCTTAAGTTCAAAAAGGGAAATTTCCAGTTCACTATTGATCAAAAATGAGTTAAATCAGTTGACTCCTTTTTCTACTCAAATTGAATCAGTTAACTCATTATTTTACTCAAATTAAATCTGTTAACTCCCTTTAATTTGGAAATCTCCTTTTATGACTGGACTTCACCTTTAATCCTGACCGTTGATTGAAATCGATCTCAACTGTTGATGAATTCTAGAAAAGTCTATTTAAGAGACCCTCATCTCTTTATTTTGAAAAGTTGAATGAAAATTTGCATCGAATTGTTGTTGGAATTCATACTCACATTTTCTCATATTCACATACGCAAACATCAAGTTTGACCAAAAGTTGACCAGATTTAACCACGGGTTACTTGAATTGACTAGTTTCAAAAAAAAATTGAAATAATTAAACAAAATTATTTAATTAAATGGAGTATTTACTTTTAACTAATAAAACAAAGTTATTTAATTAAATGATAAGTCATTCCTAATTAATTATATGAAGTTATTTAATTAAATAAGAAAAGTGTCTCTAATTAATTAAATAGATAAAATAATTATGAGAGCATATCTCATTTTATTAAATTAAATATCTCAACAAAATCTCTCTTCGGTTCAAAAAGGGAAATTTCGAGTTCACTATTGATCAAAAATGAGTTAAATCAGTTAACTCCTTTTTCTACTCAAATTGAATCAGTTAACTCCTTATTTTACTCAAATTAAATCTGTTAACTCCTTTTAATTTGGAAATCTCCCTTTATGACTAAACTTCACCTTTAATCCTAACCGTTGATTGAAATCGATCTCAACCGTTTATGAACTTCAGGAAAGTCTATTTAAGAGAGGCTGAACTTTTTATTTTGAAAAGTTGAATGAGAATTTGCATTGAATTGTTACTAGAATTCGTACTCACATTTGCTCATATTCACATACGCAAAGATCAAGTTTGACAAAAAGTTCACCAGATTCAACCACGGTTGACTTGAGTTGACTAGTTTCGAAAAGAATTTTGAAATAATTAAACGAAATTATTTAATTAAATGGAGTACTTACTTCTAATTAATTAAACAAAGTTATTTAATTAAATGAGAAGCCATTCCTAATTAATTAAATGAAGTTATTTAATTAAATAAGAAAAGTGTCTCTATTTAATTAAAGATTATTTAATTAAATAGAAAAAGTAATTATGAGAGCATATCTCATTTTATTAAATTAAATATTTTAACAAAATCTCTCTTTAGTTCAAAAAGGGAAATTTTCAGTTCACTATTGATCAAAAATGATTTAAATCAGTTTACTCCTTTTTCTACTCAAATTGAATCAATTAACTCTTTATTTTACTCAAATTAAATTTGTTAACTCCCTTTAATTTGGAAATCTCCCTTTATGACTGAACTTCACCTTTAATCTTGACCGTTGATTGAAATCAATCTCAATCGTTAATGAATTCCAAGAAAGTCTATTTAAGAGAGTGTGAGGCCTCGCCCTGACCCATCGTAGCATAGTGATGCATTAGTATTATTTTTTTTGATATTCACGGCTCGAGATGTTGAGACATTATCTGATGCTTAGAACATATTTTATTATTTCATGTTGTGTGATGTTACTTCAGATATATTTGATGATTATCATTTAATGTTCATGAATATGTATGTTGATGAAATCAGTAAATGTAGGATTGAGATTTTGATTTAAGATATTTTAAATGGTTAAGAATTAAATAAGATAAAGAAACCCTTATTGATGTATGTTTTAATTTATGAGAATTTCTTAATACATATACATTTATATACATGTGATTTTACGGGACTACTGATGTGTGCAATGAGTGTGCAAATATTTTAGCTGAGAAACCCTATGGAGGAACAAAACTGATCTCTATGTGCTAAATTTGAAAACCTTGTTGTTCGTAATTCACATATTTGCATTGTGAGATGTATGTATGCATTTTCCTTGTTCAGTGAATGTTAATCTTCGTAATTATGTTCTTTCAGTGTCGCTTGACACTCCTAAAATGTTTATGTGCTTCGGTGTGCTATTAGGGTTAATTGTTTAACTTTTGGACCAAGTTGGTTTAAGTTAGTGTCAGTTTTCTATTGGGTTCTTAATCAAGGTTAGTCATCCCTTAATCCGGATTAGTGTCTTTTTTTGCATGATAGAGTAGTTACATGGTCATATTTTATTCCTAGATTTTATTTGACTCTAAACCTCTTTCCTTAGGCTTTTAAACATGCTTTTATTCTAACCAAAGGGTATGGGTATGGGTTAGGGGTCTTTTCCAACCCCTAAGCTCTTTTTTTTTACTTTTGAGGTCACTCAAAAAGTCCCTTTTTGCCTTTGTGCGAAAATTGATCGTGGTTATCTTGAGTTACCTCACCTCATCTCCACTTAGGGTTTAACCATAGTGTAGGTTGAGTTAGGAGTTTCTAGAGTTGCTACTGGGTGGAAATAGTTATTGCTCCTTTTGGGTGGTTGAGTTGGAGGCTTATTTAGAGGCCTTCCTTGGACTAGTGTGTTGTTACCCAATCTCTACATTTAAAGAAGATTTCTTGAAACTTGAAGGAAGGAAAGGGATACTCTACTCAAACTTGTTCATTGCCATTACCTCTTTGTGAAGGTAGGAAATTCTCATCTCCCTTATTCAGTTTTTATGTTTGGTTTCATGTTCATGTTACCTTGTTTTTGTTTCACTGTTGTATGGTTGTGGGTATGTGGGAAGATTTGAAAACCATGTCATTTTGGTTGTTTTCTTTTCTTGTTTATGTTTGCAATTTTGAGTTTTCCTTACATGGGTGTTTTGGTATTACTCACCCTTGGAGAGGGCAGAAGTGACCAATTTTGGGAAAGGTCTGTTTAGTTGGACTCCAACTAGTGTAGAGTCTCTTCTCAGGATGAGAAGAGGGAAAAAGGGTAGAGTGTTATGGGCCCCTACCCGTCAGCACAAACCTGGTATGAGTATGGCATGTTTAAATGGAAGAACGGAAGTTCTTGGTTATTAGCCCCGATTGGGCATCTGAATTGGTGTTGTGCTTGACTTCTCCTGTTGGAAGAATCCACCTTTCCCTAGTCTTGATTCATTGTGAATCCTATTGTGTAAACCATGTATGATTATGCATGTTTGATTTTCTTTTGGTTTTGCTTGGTTGTCACCCGATCAGATATTGGTTTCCTCCATGGTCCTTGAAATGAGATTCAGAAAACAATTTTAACTCCTTGATTATGATCATGAAGAAAATTTGATATAATTGTTGAAATTTGGGATTGAGATCCTATTGTAATTTGTATTTTAAACCTTATTGTAAATGGCAACGAAGCCGGATTTTGTACCTGATTCTTTCCCGACTGAGCCTTTGAATCAGGGTTGCCAATAAAATTGGTGTTGAGCATATTTGGTTATCATGTGATTTAAATTGTGTATTAAATTTAATATGGTTGCACATAAAAAAATAAAAAAATAAGAGTAACGGATAATGTTATGAATTATGATATTTCAAGTTTTTAAATTGTTAGGGAAGAACAATTTGATAGAATGCATTTCCAAGTTGATGTATAAGTATCAGATGAATCAGGATTCCTACCTTGAGAACTCAATTATCTCTTCTTTGTTAAATTTCCTTATGAACGAATCAATTGGACTAAGAGATCTTGTATCTCCTTAAATTTTTAAAGCATAAATCAATTAGTTATCTTTAACCTTGCCATGGATTGCTTATCGGCTGCATTAACTTTTATGTTGATTGTTATATGAATTATCATCCTAAACCATACTTAGTCCAATAAGTAACTCGCACTATCATTTTAATATCTTATCATGAGTAACTTAGACTATTGGAGTAGGAAACCAAGTAGGAAGGAATTGATGATGTTAAATTTGATAAAATTCGAAGCTTTCATAATGTTGAAAACAAAAACTATGATCATGCATGCAGATTCACTTTGTATAATTGTTAGATCCAAATGATAAAGTATTGCACTATTGAATGAAACGAATAATTCAAACTCTTGATAGGTTATGGTTGTATCAAGTCATTATAGATTTGCCTTAAAAAAAAAGGAATTTAACAACGAATTTAGTCCTTGAATCAATCTATTTAGATGTGATAGAAATTGCATTGAATCCTACCTTAATCATCTAATAGATTTAAAAGAAGCACTATTAATGTTGTAAGCCATAAGAAACTTTAAGAATTAATACTTGGGATAACATTAGCAATATGTTAGCCTTTCAATTTTTGATCCAACAAAAAAGAGAGTAAAATAACTTTTCATACCATCCCTTAAAGAAAATTTCCAAAACACCCACCTACAGGATTCTGGAAATTGTATGGAGAAATAATTTATTCTTTTGTTGAACAGAGAGTATTCCATTTGATTCTTTATTTCAAATTTAATGAATAATCAATAAATTAATTAGGAATATCTTAAGCAACTTATAATGGTCTTTAAAAATATAATCTAAATATCTTTTATCTCACCTATAAAACTTTATCACATTAACGCTTTATCTCTTTTCTCTTGTTGGGCGTCAGATTTTAAGAGGTGAACTTGATGGGTTTTGTTTTAAACAAAAAAAAAAAGTATTTTGGTCAATGCTTTGTTTAGGGTGACATCACCCACCACCTTTTTCCCTCTGTTTTGGCGCGCTTATCTCAAGTGAGGATGGGATGGCAGTATCCAAACTTTGTGTCAATTTATTATTATTTTTTTTGCTAAGCCTTCACCCTAGGTCGCTGCCTTAGGGGATTTGCCTATACCCTTTTTGGCAAGGGCGCTGGCTCATGGAGCGCCCAATCAGCGCTTGGGCAGCGTGTCAGTCCTTGCCCAAGGACCAAGTGGATGTTAGGCGCTAGGGTGTAGGTAAGATCTTAAGGTAGGGGGTTTGGTAGGGTTAGTAGGGTTGAGGGTTAGTGGTTAGGTGTTAGTTAGTAGGTAGGTTTAGTTAGTAGTATTTAATTTAAATGTAATTTTCAGATTTAATGTAGTTAGTAATTTAAAATATGGTTTCGTTTAGATTTAGATAGTTTAGTATTAATTGGTTAGTTGTTTGATTATGTTGTTTAAGTTTAAATTTGTTAAAGAGAAATTTGTTTAATTTAATCAAGTTTTAAGTTAGCATTATATTGAAGTTGATTTATAATCATTTAGTTATTTAGTTAGTTAATAACTATGTTTGTTTAATTATAATTGTTTTAGGATTAATTGTTTTAAAAGTTAAGAGTAACTTATATTGTTATTATCTTTTGATATGTTTAATTCTTATATAGCGTTATGAGTTTAAATAAATAAAAATAAAATAAAAATTTGAGATTTGCATTAAGTAAATTTTAGTATAGTTATATGATCGGGTAGACATGATTTTTCGAGTAATTAGACCTTGATCAGCTTTTTCAATTAATTTTTACCTAAAATTTATTTAGATTGTCATTTAAATAACTTCAGTATGTTATTGTGAAGTTAATGTAATAACGTAACTTAAGATTGATATCAATCTTATAGCAAAAGTTTTAATATCTTAGCGATGTGATTTTCCTCATGTTCTAATCTTAAGACATAAGGTAAAGAACCTGTACAAAAACTTCTATCTCAAACATATCAAACTTAAAGCATGTTTAATTATTAGTTATTATTCAAAAAAAAAGTTCTATGTTTTTGCCCTCGTAGTCTGGGCATGACAGAGAGGCTCATCTCTTCATTTTGAAAGATTGAATGAGAATTTGCATCAAATTGTTGCTGGAATTCATACTCACATTTGCTCATATTAAAATACGCAAAAATCAAGTTTGACCAAAAGTTGACCAGATTTAACCACGGTTGACTTCAATTGACTAGTTTCAAAAAGAATTTTGAAATAATTAAACAAAATTATTTAATTAAATGAAGTATTTACTTCTAATTAATTAAACAAAGTTATTTAATTAAATGAGAAGTCATTCCTAATTAATTAAATGAGGTTATTTAATTAAATAAGAAAAGTGTCTCTAATTAATTAAAAATTATTTAATTAAATAGAAAAAGTAATTATGAGAGCGTATCTCATTTTGATAAATTAAATATCTCAACAAAATCTCTCTTCGGTTCAAAAAGGGAAATTTTCAGTTCACTATTGACGAAAAAAGAGTTAAATCAGTTAACTCTTTTTTCTACTCAAATTGAATTAATTAACTCCTTATTTTACTCAAATTAATCTGTTAACTCCCTATAATTTGGAAGTATCCCTTTATGACTGAACTTCACCTTTAATCTTGACCGTTCATTGAAATCGATCTCAACCGTTGATGAATTTCAGAAAAGTCTATTTAAGAGACCCTCATCTCTTCATTTTGAAAGGTTGAGTGAAAATTTGCATCGAATTGTTACTGAAATTCATACTCACATTTGCTCATATTCACATATGCAAAGATCAAATTTGCCCAAAAGTTGACCATATTTAACCACGGTTGACTTCAGTTGACTAGTTTCGAAAAAAAATTTGAAATAATTAAACGAAATTATTTAATTAAATAGAGTACTTACTTCTAATTAATTAAACAAAATTATTTAATTAAATGAGAAGCCATTCCTAACTAATTAAATGAAGTTATTTAATTAAATAAGAAAAGTGTCTCTAATTAATTAAAGAGTAATTAATTAAATAGAAAATGTAATTATGAGAGCATATCTCATTTTATTAAATTAAATATCTCAACAAAATCTTTCTTCAGTTCAAAAAAAGAAATTTTCAGTTCACTATTGATCAAAAATGAATTAAATCAGTTAACTCCTTTTTCTACTCAAATTGAATCAGATAACTCCTTATTTTACTCAAATTAAATCTGTTAACTCCCTTTAATTTGAAAATCTCCCTTTATGACAAGACTTCACCTTTAATCTTGACTGTTGATTGAAATCGATCTCAACCATTGATGAATTTCAAAAAAGTCTATTTAAGAGACCCTCATCTCTTCATTTTGAAAGGTTGAATGAGAATTTGCATCGAACTGTTGCTGAAATTCATACTCACATTTGTTCATATTCACATACGCAAATATCAAATTTGACCAAAAATTGACCAAATTTAACCACAGTTGACTTGAGTTGACTAGTTTCAAAAAAAAATTTGAAATAATTAAATGAAATTATTTAATTAAATAGAGTACTTACTTCTAATTAATTAAACAAAGTTATTTAATTAAATGAAAAGTCAATCCTAACTAATTAAATGAAGTTATTTAATTAAATAAAGAAAGTGTTTCTATTTAATTAAATAGATAAAGTAATTATGAAAGCATATCTCATTTTATTAAATTAAATATCTCAACAAAATCTCTCTTCAGTTCAAAAGGGAAAATTTCCAATTCACTATTCATCAAAAATGAGTTAAATCAGTTAACTCCTTTTTCTACTCAAATTGAATCCGTTAACTCCTTATTTTACTCAAATTAAATCTGTTAATTCCTTTTAATTTGAAAATCTCCCTTTATGATAGAACTTCACCTTTAATCCTGACCGTTGATTGAAATCGATCTCAACCGTTAATAAATTCCAGGAAAGTCTATTTAAGAAACCCTCATCTCTTCATTTTGAAAGGTTGAATGAGAATTTGCATCGAATTGTTGCTGGAATTCATACTCACATTTGCTCATATTCACATACGCAAAGATCAAGTTTGACCAAAAGTTAACCATATTTAACCACGGTTGACTTGAGTTGACTAGTTTCGAAAAAAAAATTGAAATAATTAAACGAAATTATTTAATTAAATGGAGTACTTACTTCTAATTAATTAAACAAAGTTATTTAATTAAATGAGAAGCCATTCCTAACTAATTAAATGAAGTTATTTAATTAAATAAGAAAAGTGTCTCTAATTAATTAAAGATTATTTAATTAAATAGAAAAAGTAATTATGAGAGCATATCTCATTTTATTAAATTAAATATTTCAACAATATCTCTCTTCAGTTCAAAAAGGGAAATTTTCAGTTCACTATTGATCAAAAATGAGTTGAATCAGTTAACTATTTTTTCTACTCAAATTGAATCAGTTAACTCCTTATTTTACTTAAATTAAATCTGTTAACTCCCTTTAATTTGAAAATTTCGCTTTATGACTGGACTTCACCTTTAATCCTGACCGTTGATTGAAATCAATCTCAACCGTTGATGAATTCCAAGAAAGTCTATTTAGGAGACCCTTATCTCTTCATTTTGAAAAGTTGAATGAGAATTTGCATCGAATTGTTGCTAGAATTCATACTCATATTTGCTCATATTCACATAAGCAAAGATCAATTTTGACCAAAAGTTGACCAGATTTAACCACGGGTGACTTGAGTTGACTAATTTCAAAAAAAAATTTGAAATAATTAAACGAAATTATTTAATTAAATGGATTACTTACCTCTAATTAATTAAACAAAGTTATTTAATTAAATGAGAAGCCATTCTTAATTAATTAAATGAAGTTATTTAATTAAATAAGAAAAGTGTCTCTAATTAATTAAAGATTATTTAATTAAATAGAAAAAAGTAATTATGAGAGCATATCTCATTGTATTAATTTAAATATCTCAACAAAACCTCTCTTCAATTCAAAAAGAGAAATTCCTAGTTCACTATTGATCAAAAATGAGTTAAATCAATTAACTCATTTTTTAACTCAAATTTAATCGGTTAACTCCTTATTTTACTGAAATTAAATCTGTTAACTCCCTTTAATTTGGAAATCTCCCTTTATGACTGAACTTCACCTTTAATCTTGACCGTTGATTGAAATCGATCTCAACCGTTGATGAATTCTAAAAAAGTATATTTAAGAGACTCTCATCTCTTCAATTTGAAAGGTTGAATGAGAATTTGCATCGAATTGTTGCCGAAATTGATACTCACATTTGCTCATATTCACATACGCAAAGATCAAGTTTGACCAAAAGTTGACCAGATTTAATCACGGTTGACTTGAGTTGACTTGTTTCGAAAAGAATTTTGAAATAATTAAACAAAATTATTTAATTAAATGCAGTACTTACTTCTAATTAATTAAACAAAGTTATTTAATTAAATGAGAAGCCATTCCTAATTAATTAAATGAAGTTATTTAATTAAATTATAAGAAAAGTGTCTTTAATTAATTAAAGATTATTTAATTAAATAGAAAAAGTAATTATAAGAGCATATCTCATTTTATTAAATTAAATATCTCAACAAAATCTCTCTTCAGTTCAAAAAGGAAAATTTTCAGTTCAATATTGATCAAAAATGAGTTAAATCAGTTTACTCCTTTTTTTACTCAAATTGAATCAGTTAACTCCTTATTTTACTCAAATTAAATCTGTTAACTTCCTTTAATTTGGAAATCTCCCTTTTATGACTGAACCTCACTTTTGATCCTGACCGTTGATTGAAATTGATCTCAACTGTTGATGAATTCCAGGAAAGTCTATTTAAGAGACTCTCATCTCTTCATTTTGAAAGGTTGAATGAGAATTTGCATCGAATTGTTGTTGGAATTCATACTCACATTTGCTCATATTCACATACGCAAAGATCAAGTTTGACCAAAAGTTGACTACATTTAACCACGGTTGACTTGAGTTGACTAGTTTCGAAAAGAATTTTGAAATAATTAAATGAAATTATTTAATTAAATGGAGTACTTACTTCTAATTAATTAAACAAAGTTATTTAATTAAATGAGAAGCCATTCCTAACAAATTAAATAAAGTTATTTAATTAAATAAAAAGAGTGTCTCTAATTAATTAAAGATTATTTAATTAAATAGAAAAAGTAATTATGAGAGCATATCTCATTTTATTAAATTAAATATCTCAACAAAATCTCTTTTCAGTTCAAAAAGAGAAATTTCCAGTTCACTATTGATCAAAAATGAGTTAAATCAGTTAACTCATTTTTCTACTCATTGAATGAGAATTTGCATCGAATTGTTGTTGGAATTCATACTCAAATTTGCTCATATTCACATACGCAAAGATCAAGTTTGACCAAAAGTTCACCAGATTTAACCACGGTTGACTTGAGTTGACTAGTTTCGTAAAGAATTTTGAAATAATTAAACGAAATTATTTAATTAAATGGAGTACTTACTTCTAATTAATTAAACAAAGTTATTTAATTAAATGAGAAGCCATTCTTAATTAATTAATTGAAGTTATTTAATTAAATAAGAAAAGTGTCTCTAATTAATTAAAGATTATTTAATTAAATAGAAAAAGTAATTATGAGAGCATATCTCATTTTATTAAATTAAATATCTCAACAAAATCTCTTTTCAGTTCAAAAAGAGAAATTTCCAGTTCACTATTGATCAAAAAATAGCTAAATCAGTTAACTCCTTTTTCTACTCAAATTGAATCAGTTAACTCTTTATTTTACTCAAATTAAATCTGTTAACTCCCTTTAATTTGAAAATCTCCCCTTATGACTAAACTTCACCTTTAATCCTAATCGTTGATTGAAATCGATCTCAACCGTTGATGAATTTCAGAAAAGTCTATTTAAGAGACCCTCATCTCTTCATTTTGAAAGGTTGAATGAGAATTTGCATCGAATTGTTGCTGGAATTCATACTCACATTTGCTCATATTCACATATGCAAAGATCAAGTTTGACCAAAAGTTGACCAGATTTAACCACGGTTGACTTGAGTTGACTAGTTTCGAAAAGAATTTTGAAATAATTAAACGAAATTATTTAATTAAATGGAGTTCTTACTTCTAATTAATTAAACAAAGTTATTTAATTAAATGAGAAGCCATTTCTTATTAATTAAATGAAGTTATTTAATTTGTTAGAAATGGAAAAAAAAATATGTAAATAAGCAAAACCAGGAAAGAATCTAAGTGAGTAAATGCATGATAAGATATTACCTTAAGATAAGAGAGAGAAAGCTTCAAGCTCCAACACCATGAGACAAGATATTTGGAAAGGAGAAAGCAAAGAAAACCCCTTGTGACATTATGAATGAGGCATGAAAAGCCTAAGGGGAGAGAGAGAGAGAGAAAGAGAGAGAGAGAGAGAGAGAGAGAGAGAGAGAGAGATGCTCTTACAATAATTGAGAAGAGGAAGAAACCTCATTCTTAAGAAATGAGAGAGGAGGGTCATCTCTTAAATAGAGATGATAGAGAGGAGTTAGAATGTAACTCCCATGTCTATGAATGCCACCATTCATAAGTGTGTGAGGCCAAGTGTGAGATTCTTCTTAAAAAGGAATAATCTAAATTACAAATTACAATATATATTTGTCCTCACATATTCCACTAGAGGACAAAATAAGATGTAGTGAAAAAAAGGACAAAAAAGAAATATATTAGGATACCTTGGCTTATATCCTAATATATTATAACAATAAAGAAAGGAGATCTAACCTTGGTTTATAAGCACACCAAGGAAAGATTACAACTTCTAACATAATTAAATAAGAAAAGTGTCTCTAATTAATTAAAGATTATTTAATTAAATAGAAAAAGTAATTATGAGAGCATATCTCATTTTATTAAATTAAATATCTCAACAAAATCTCTCTTCAGTTCAAAAAGTAAAATTTTCAGTTCACTATTGATAAAAAATGAGTTAAATCAGTTAACTCCTTTTTCTACTCAAATTGAATCAGTTAACTACTTATTTTACTCAAATTAAATTAGTTAACTCCCTTTAATTTGGAAATCTCCGATTATGACTGAACTTCACCTTTAATCCTGACCTTTGATTGAAATCAATCTCAACCGTTGATGAATTCCAGAAAAGTCTATTTAAGAGACCCTCATCTCTTCATTTTGAAAGGTTGAATGAGAATTTGCATCGAATTGTTACTGGAATTCATACTCACATTTGCTCATATTCACATACGCAAAGATCAAGTTTGACCAAAAGTTGACCAGATTTAACCACGGTTGACTTGAGTAGACTAGTTTCGAAAAGAATTTTGAAATAATTAAACAAAATTATTTAATTAAATAGAGTTTTTACTTCTAATTAATTAAACAAAGTTATTTAATTAAATGAGAAGCCATTTCTTATTAATTAAATGAAGTTATTTAATTAAATAAGAAAAGTGTCTCTAATTAATTAAAGATTATTTAATTAAATAGAAAAAGTAATTATGAGAGCGTATCTCATTTTATTAAATTAAATATCTCAACAAAATCTCTCTTCAGTTCAAAAAGGAAAATTTCCAGTTCACTATTGATAAAAATGAGTTAAATCAGTTCACTCATTTTTCTACTCAAATTGAATTAGTTAATTCTTTATTTTACTCAAATTAAATCTGTTAACTCCCTTTAATTTGAGAATCTCCCTTTATGACTGAACTTCACCTTTAATCCTGACCGTTGATTGAAATCGATCTCAACCGTTGATGAATTCCAAAAAAGCCTATTTAAGAGACCCTCATCTCTTCATTTTGAAAGGTTGAATTAGAATTTGCATCGAATTGTTGCTAGAATTCATACTCACATTTGCTCATATTCACATACGCAAAAATCAAGTTTGACAAAAAGTTGACCAGATTTAACCATGGTTGACTTGAGTTGACTAGTTTCGAAAAAAATTTTGAAATAATTAAACAAAATTATTTAATTAAATGGAGTACTTACTTCTAATTAATTAAATAAAGTTATTTAATTAAATGAGAAGCCATTCCTAATTAATTAAATGAAGTTATTTAATTAAATAAGAAAAGTGTCTCTAATTAATTAAAGATTATTTAATTAAATAGAAAAATTAATTATGAGAGCATATCTCATTTTATTAAATTAAATATCTCAACAAAATCTCTCTTCAGTTCAAAAAGGAAAAATTCTAGTTCACTATTGATCAAAAATGAGTTAAATCAGTTAACTCTTTTTTCTACTCAAATTAAATCAATTAACTCCTTATTTTACTCAAATCAAATCTGTTAACTCCCTTTAATTTGGAAATCTCCCTTTATGACTGAACTTCATCTTTAATGCTGACCGTCGATTGAAATCGATCTCAACCGTTGATGAATTTCAGAAAAGTCTATTTAAGAGACCCTCATCTTTTCATTTTGAAAGGTTGAATGAGAATTCACATCGAATTGTTGCTGGAATTCATACTCACATTTGCTCGTATTCACATACGCAAAGATCAAGTTTGACCAAAAGTTGACCAGATTTAACCACGGTTGACTTGAGTTGACTAGTTTCGAAAAGAATTTTGAAATAATTAAACGAAATTATTTAATTAAATGGAGTACTTACTTCTAATTAATTAAACAAAGTTATTTAATTAAATGAGAAGCCATTCTTAATTAATTAAATGAAGTTATTTAATTAAATAAGAAAAGTGTCTCTAATTAATTAAAGATTATTTAATTAAATAGAAAAAGTAATTATGAGAGCATATCTCATTTTATTAAATTAAATATCTCAACAAAATCTCTCTTCAGTTCAAAAAGGGAAATTTCCAGTTCACTATTGATAAAAAAATGAGTTAAATCAATTCACTCTTTTTTCTACTCAAATTGAATCAGTTAATTCATTATTTTACTCAAATCAAATATGTTAACTCCCTTTAATTTGAAAATCTCTCTTTATGATTGAACTTCACCTTTAATCTTGACCATTGATTGAAATCGATCTCAACCGTTGATGAATTTCAAGAAAGTCTATTTAAGAGACTCTCATCTCTTCATTTTGAAAGGTTGAATGAGAATTTGCATCGAATTGTTGCTGGAATTCATACTCGCATTTGCTCATATTCACATACGCAAAGATCAAGTTTGACCAAAAGTTGACCAGATTTAACCACGGTTGACTTGAGTTGACTAGTTTCAAATTTTTTTTTGAAATAATTAAACAAAATTATTTAATTAAATGGAGTACTTACTTCCAATTAATTAAACAAAGTTATTTAATTAAATGAGAAGCCATTCCTAATTAATTAAATGAAGTTATTTAATTAAATAAGAAAAGTGTCTCTAATTAATTAAAGATTATTTAATTAAATAGAAAAAGTAATTATGAGAGCATATCTCATTTTATTAAATTAAATATCTCAACAAAATCTCTCTTTAGTTCAAAAAGGGAAAGTTCTAGTTCACTATTGATCAAAAATGAGTTAAATCAGTTAACTCCTTTTTCTACTCAAATTGAATCAGTTAACACCTTATTTTACTCAAATTAAATCTGTTAACTCTTTTTAATTTGGAAATCTCCCTTTATGACTGAACTTCACCTTTAATCCTGACCGTTGATTGAAATCGATCTCAACCGTTGATGAATTCTAGGAAAGTCTATTTAAGAGACCCTCATCTCTTCATTTTGAAAAGTTGAATGAGAATTTGCATCGAATTGTTGTTGGGATTCATACTCACATTTGCTCATTTTCACATACACAAAGATCAAGTTTGACCAAAAGTTGACCAAATTTAACCACGATTGACTAGAGTTGACTAGTTTCAAAAAAAAATTGAAATAATTAAACGAAATTATTTAATTAAATGAGAAGTCATTCCTAATTAATTAAATGAAGTTATTGTAAGGTCCCTCCTCGCATGTACTTATTAAATATGAATTTCTCTGTCAAATCTGTTGTAGGAGATTTGAATGGATATGGAGTAATGTTGTAAATTTTTAGATGTCTTAATAAAAATTGAGAACAACAGATACATCCATGCTTTAATACTTAAATATTAGAGAACAACTATGTTGGCACTAACAATAATAGAAGGTGTTTCACTTAATGATGATGTTATTGATTTTGTTACCTCAATGATTAGGATTCTATGCATTTAGATTGTTCAATATTCACTATTGGTGATGTTATGATTTTTAGGTATATGCATGCCTAACAATGATAATTCTTGTACTTAACCTGAATTAGTGAATAAGTTATATGTCATATTGAGTAAGTAATTACTGATGATTAAATGATGTAAGGCCTCCCCCCGACCCTTTGTAGCCTTAGTTGTTACTTTATCATTTTGATACTCACGACTCGAGATGTCGAGACATTATCAGATACTTGAACATATTATATTATTTTATGTTGTGTGATGTTATTTTTAGATATTGGTGTTCGTCATTTAAGGTTTTATGTATATGTATGTTGATGAATTAAGTAAAAATGTAAGATTAACATTTTGGTTTAAGATATTTTAAATGGTTAAGAATTGAATAGGATGAAAGGAACCTTTATTTTGTTATAGATGGATGTTTTAATTTATGTGATTCCTAATATGTGTATATACATATGTACATGTGATTTTTGGGACTACTAATGTGTGCAATGAGTGTGCAGATATTTTAGCTGAGGAAACCGACAGAGGAACAGAACTGATCCCTATGTGCTCATTATGGAAACCTTGTTGTTCGTAATCAAATTTATTGTGAGATGTATGTATGTATCTTTCTGCAATCAGTAAATGTTAATGTTCGTAACTATGTTCTTTTAGTGTCGCTTGACACTCGTGAATTGTTTGTGCTCTATAGCGTGCTAGTTAGGGTTAGCTGTGTAACCCTTGGACCTAAGTTGGATTAAGTTAATATCTTTTGCTAATTTGGTTCTTAATCGAGTTTAGTCATCCTTAATCCAGATTAGAGCTTAATCTGCATTTTAGAGTTGTTAGTTGGTCTTAATTATTTCCTAGCTTTTGTTTGGCTCTAAACCTATTCCTAAGGCTTTAAAACATGAAATAATTATACTCAATGGGTATGGGTATGGGTTGGGGGTCTTTTCCAACCCTTAAGCCCCTTTTGTTGACTTTTGAGATCACTCAAAAAGTCTCATTTTGCCTTTGTGCGAAAATTGCAAGTGGTTACCATGAGTTGCCTTACCTCACCTCCACTTAGTGGTTAACCATAGTATGGGTTGAGTTAGGAGCTTCTAGATTTTTAGGTGGGTGGGAGAAGTTATTGATCCCTTTGGTGGTTAAGTTTGAGGCTTATTTAGAGGCCCTTCTGGGACTAGTGGAAGTTGTTACCCAATCTCTACATTTAGAGAGCAATCTTGGAAGATTGAAGCAAGGAAGGGAAAAGCTCTACTCAAACTTGTTCATTGTCATTACCTCTTTGTGCAGGTAGGAATTCTCAGTTCCCTTGATCAGATTTCATGTTAGTTGCATGCTTATGCTACCTTGTTGTTGTGTGAATGTTTGTAGGATTGTGGGTATATTGGGAAGATTTGAAAACTATGTTATTTTGGATGATTTGTTTTCATGTTTATGTTTGAAATTTTGAGATTTTCTTGCATGGGTGTTTTGGTATTACTCACCCTTGGATAGGGCAGAAGTGACCAATTTTGGGAAAGGTCAATTTAGTCGGACTCCAACCAGTGTAGAGTCTCTTCTCAGGATGAGAAGAGGGAGAAAGGGTAGGGTGTTATGGGCCCCTACTTGTCAGCACAAACCTGGTATGATTATGGTATGTTGAAATGGAAGAATGGAAGTTATTGGTTTATAACCCCGATTGGGCATCTGTTGGTGTTGTGCTTGACTTCTCCTAGTTGGAAGAATCCACCTTTCCCTAGTGTTGATTCATTGTGAATCATATAGTAAAAACCTTGTATGAATATGCATGTCTGATTTGTTTCTTGGTCATGCTTGTTATCACCTGATCGGATTTTGTTTCCTCCACGGTTCGTAGAAATGTGTTGTAGATTTTATTATGAATCCCTTGATGAGGGTCATGAAGAAAGTTCAATTGAATTGTTGTAATTCATGATTGAAATGCTATGTAATTTGTATTTCTAAACTTTGTGGTAATGGCAACGAAGCCAAGTTTTCTTCTTGGTTCTTTCCCGGCTGAGCCTTTGAATCAAGTTTGTCAATAAAATGGTGTTTGAGTAAATATGTTTGCATTGAGTCTTATAGCTTTGTTTTCAGTTTTGCATATGTAATTTAAAAATCAGATGTGATGGTGTTACCTTACTGCACATTTTTATGGTTGGTAATCACATTCGTTTAAATTAGAATTATCAGATAACATGTTGATATATACTTAGCTATGCAATTTTAAGTTTAAAATATGTTAAAAAAATTTGCATTTGAGTTGTGCTTAATTTTTATAATTATACATGTGCATGAGGAAGTTAAGTGAATTTATTTGAATACTTGTTTATTACATTTTATCCTATTATCACTTTTAAATTTTAAAACAAAACTTGTTGGTGACCTGGGCATGACATTTATTTAATTAAATAAGAAAAGTGTCTCTAATTAATTAAAGATTATTTAATTAAATAGAAAAAGTAATTATGAGAGCATATCTCATTTTATTAAATTAAATATCTCAACAAAATCTCTCTTCAGTTGAAAAAGGAAAATTTTCAGTTCACTATTGATCAAAAATGAGTTAAATGAGTTAACTCTTTTTTCTACTCAAATTGAATCAGTTAACTCCTTATTTTATTCAAATTAAATATATTAACTCCCTTTAATTTGGAAATCTGCCTTTATGACTAAACTTCACCTTTAATCCTGACCGATGATTGAAATCGATCTCAACCGTTGATGAATTCTAAGAAAGTCTATTTAAGAGACCCTCATCTCTTCATTTTGAAAGGTTGAATGAAAATTTGCATCGAATTGTTGCTGGAATTCATACTCACATTTGTTCATATTCACATACGCAAAGATTAAATTTGACCAAAAGTTGACCAGATTTAACCATGGTTAACTTGAGTTGACTAGTTTCGAAAAGAATTTTGAAATAATTAAATGAAATTATTTAATTAAATAGAGTACTTACTTCTAATTAATTAAACAAAGCTATTTAATTAAATGAGAAGTCATTCCTAATTAATTAAACGAAGTTATTTAATTAAATACTTGAAAAGTGTCTCTAATTAATTAAAGATTATTTAATTAAATAGAAAAGTAATTATGAGAGCATATCTCATTTTATTAAATTAAATATCTCAACAAAATCTCTCTTCAGTTCAAAAAGGGAAATATCCAGTTCACTATTGATCAAAAATGAGTTAAATCAGTTGACTCCTTTTTCTACTCAAATTGAATCAGTTAACTCCTTATTTTACTCAAATTAAATCTGTTAACTCCCTTTAATTTGGAAATTTCCCTTTATGACTGAACTTCACCTTTAATCCTGACCGTTGATTGAAATCGATCTCAACCATTGATGAATTCTAGAAAAGTCTATTTAAGAGACCCTCATCTCTTCATTTTGACAGGTTAAATGAGAATTTGCATCAAATTGTTGCTGGAATTCATACTCACATTTGCTCATATTCACATATGCAAAGATCAAGTTTGACCAAAAGTTGACCAGATTTAACCACGGTTGACTTGAGTTGACTAGTTTCGAAAAGAATTTTGAAATAATTAAACGAAATTATTTAATTAAATGCAGTACTTACTTCTAATTAATTAAACAAAGTTATTTAATTAAATGAGAAGCCATTCCTAATTAATTAAATGAAGTTATTTAATTAAATAAGAAAATTGTCTCTAATTAATTAAAAAAAATTTAATTAAATAAAAAAAGTAATTATGAGAGCATATCTCATTTTATTAAATTAAATATCTCAACAAAATCTCTCTTCAATTCAAAAAGGGAAATTTCCAATTCTCTATTGATCAAAAATGAGTTAAATTAGTTAACTCCTTTTTCTACTCAAATTGAATCAGTTAACTCCTTATTTTACTCAAATTAAATCTGTTAACTCCCTTTAATTTGGAAATCTCCCTTTATGACCGAACTTCACCTTTAATCCTGACCGTTGATTGAAATCGATCTCAACCGTTGATGAATTCCAAGAAAGTCTATTTAAGAGATGCTCATCTCTTCATTTTGAAAGGTTGAATGAGAATTTGCATCCAATTGTTGCTAGAATTCATACTCACATTTGCTCATATTCACATACGCAAAGATCAAGTTTGACTAAAAGTTGACCAGACTTAACCATTGTTGACTTGAGTTGACTAGTTTCGAAAAGAATTTTGAAATAATTAAATGAAATTATTTAATTAAATGGAGTACTTACTTCTAATTAATTAAACAATGTTATTTAATTAAATGAGAAGCCATTCCTAATTAATTAAATGAAGTTATTTAATTAAATAAGAAAAGTGTCTCTAATTAATTAAAGATTATTTAATTAAATAGAAAAAGTAATTATGAGAGCATATCTCATTTTATTAAATTAAATATCTCAACAAAATCTCTCTTCAGTTCAAAAAGCGAAATTTTCAGTTCACTATTGATCAAAAATGAGTTAAATTAGTTAACTCCATTTTCTACTCAAATTGAATAAGTTAACTCCTTATTTTACTCAAACTAAATCTGTTAACTCCCTTTAATTTGGAAATCTTCTTTTATGACAGAATTTCACCTTTAATCCTGACTGTTGATTGAAATCAATCTCAACCGTTGATGAATTACAGGAAAGTCTATTTAAGAGACCCTCATCTCTTCATTTTGAAAGGTTGAATGAGAATTTGTATCGAATTGTTGTTGGAATTCATACTCACATTTTCTCATATTCACATACGTAACAATCGAGTTTGACCAAAAGTTGACCAAATTTAACCACAGTTGACTTGAGTGGACAAGTTTCGAAATTTTTTTTGAAATAATTAAACGAAATTATTTAATTAAATGGAGTACTTACTTCTAATTAATTAAACAAAGTTATTTAATCGAACGAGAAGCCATTCCTAATTAATTAAATGAAATTATTTAATTAAATAAGAAAAGTGTCTCTAATTAATTAAATATTATTTAATTAAATAGAAAAAGTAATTATCAGAGCATATCTCATTTTATTAAATTAAATATCTCAACAAAATCTCTCTTCAGTTCAAAAAGGGAAATTTTCAGTTCACTCTTGATAAAAAATGAGTTAAATGAGTTAACTCCTTTTTCTACTCAAATTGAATCAGTTAACTCCTTGTTTTACTCAAATTAAATCTGTTAACTCCCTTTAATTTGGAAATCTTCTTTTATGACTGAACTTCATTTTTAATCTTGACCGTTGATTCAAATCGATCTCAACCGTTGATGAATTCACAGAAAGTCTATTTAAGAGACCCTCATCTCTTCATTTTGAAAGGTTGAATGAGAATTTGCATCGAATTGTTGCTGGAATTTGCATCGAATTGTTGCTGAAATAATTAAACGAAATTATTTAATTAAATGGAGTACTTACTTCTAATTAATTAAACAATGTTATTTAATTAAATGAGAAGCCATTCCTAATTAATTAAATGAAGTTATTTAATTAAATAAGAAAATTGTCTCTAATTAATTAAAGATTATTTAATTAAATAGAAAAAGTAATTATCAGAGCATATCTCATTTTATTAAATTAAATATCTCAACAAAATCTCTCTTCAGTTCAAAAAGGGAAATTTTCAGTTCACTATTGATCAAAAATGAGTTAAACCAGTTAACTCCTTTTTCTACTAAAATTGAATCAGTTAACTCCTTGTTTTACTCAAATTAAATCTGTTAACTCCTTTTAATTTGGAAATCTCCCTTTATGACTGAACTTCATGTTTAATCCTGACCGTTGATTGAAATCGATCTCAACCGTTGATGAATTTCAGGAAAGTCTATTTAAGAGACCCTCATCTCTTCATTTTGAAAGGTTGAATGAGAATTTGCATCGAATTGTTGGAGGAATTCATACTCGCATTTGCTCATATTCACATATGCAAAGATCAAGTTTGACCAAAAGTTGAGCAGAATTAACCACGGTTGACGTGAATTGACTAGTTTCGAAAAGAATTTTGAAATAATTAAATGAAAATTATTTAATTAAATGGAGTACTTAATTATAATTAAGTAAAAAAAGTTATTTAATTAAATGAGAAGCCATTCCTAATTAATTAAATGAAGTTATTTAATTAAATAAGAAAAGTGTCTCTAATTAATTAAAGATTATTTAATTAAATAGAAAAAGTAATTATGAGAGCATATCTCATGTTATTAAATTAAATATCTCAACAAAATCTCTCTTCAGTTCAAAAAGAGAAATTTTTAGTTCACTATTGATCAAAAATGAGTTAAATCAGTTAACTCCATTTTCTACTCAAATTGAATCAGTTAACTCCTTATTTTACTTAAATTAAATCTGTTAACTCTCTTTGATTTGGAAATCTTCCTTTATGACAGAATTTCACTTTTAATCTTGACTGTTGATTGAAATCGATCTCAATTGTTGATGAATTCCAGGAAAGTCTATTTAAGAGACTCTCATCTCTTCATTTTGAAAGGTTGAATGAGAATTTGCATCGAATTGTTGCTGGAATTTGCATCGAATTGTTGCTGAAATAATTAAATGAAATTATTTAATTAAATGGAATACTTACTTCTAATTAATTAAACAATGTTATTTAATTAAATGAGAAGCCATTCCTAATTAATTAAATGAAGTTATTTAATTAAATAAGAAAAGTGTCTCTAATTAATTAAAGATTATTTAATTAAATAGAAAAAGTAATTATGAGAGCATATCTCATTTTATTAAATTAAATATCTCAACAAAATCTCTCTTCAGTTCAAAAAGGAAAATTTCCAGTTCACTATTGATAAAAAATGAGTTAAATCAGTTAACTCCTTTTTCTACTCAAATTGAACCAGTTAACTCCTTGTTTTACTCAAATTAAATCTGTTAACTCCCTTTAATTTGGAAATCTCCCTTTATGACTGAACTTCATGTTTAATCCTGACCGTTGATTGAAATCGATCTCAACCATTGATGAATTTCAGGAAAGTCTATTTAAGAGACCCTCATCTCTTCATTTTGAAAGGTTGAATGAAAATTTGCATCGAATTGTTGGAGGAATTCATACTTGCATTTGCTCATATTCACATATGCAAAGATCAAGTTTGACCAAAAGTTGACCAGATTTAACCACGGTTGACGTGAATTGACTAGTTTTGAAAAGAATTTTGAAATAATTAAAAGAAAATTATTTAATTAAATGGAGTTCTTAATTCTAATTAATTAAACAAAGTTATTTAATTAAATGAGAAGCCATTCCTAATTAATTAAATGAAGTTATTTAATTAAATAAGAAAAGTGTCTCTAATTAATTAAAGATTATTTAATTAAATAGAAAAAGTAATTATGAGAGCATATCTCATTTTATTAAATTAAATATCTCAACAAAATCTCTCTTCAGTTCAAAAAGCGAAATTTTTAGTTCACTATTGATCAAAAATGAGTTAAATCAGTTAACTCCATTTTCTACTCAAATTGAATCAGTTAACTCCTTATTTTACTCAAATTAAATCTGTTAACTCCCTTTAATTTGGAAATCTTCCTTTATGACAGAATTTCACTTTTAATCCTGACTGTTGATTGAAATCGATCTCAACTGTTGATGAATTCCAGGAAAGTCTATTTAAGAGACCCTCATCTCTTCATTTTGAAAGGTTGAATGAGAATTTGCATCGAATTGTTGCTGAAATTTGCATCGAATTGTTGCTGAAATAATTAAATGAAATTATTTAATTAAATGGAATACTTACTTCTAATTAATTAAACAATGTTATTTAATTAAATGAGAAGCCATTCCTAATTAATTAAATGAAGTTATTTAATTAAATAAGAAAAGTGTCTCTAATTAATTAAAGATTATTTAATTAAATAGAAAAAGTAATTATGAGAGCATATCTCATTTTATTAAATTAAATATCTCAACAAAATCTCTCTTCAGTTCAAAAAAGAAAATTTCCAATTCACTATTGATAAAAAATGAGTTAAATCAGTTAACTCCTTTTTCTACTCAAATTGAACCAGTTAACTCCTTGTTTTACTCAAATTAAATCTGTTAACTCCCTTTAATTTGGAAATCTCCCTTTATGACTGAACTTCATGTTTAATCCTGACCGTTGATTGAAATCGATCTCAACCATTAATTAATTTCAGGAAAGTCTATTTAAGAGACCGTCATCTCTTCATTTGGAAAGGTTGAATGAGAATTTGCATCGAATTGTTGGAGGAATTCATACTCGCATTTGCTCATATTCACATATGCAAAGATCAAGTTTGACCAAAAGTTGACCAGATTTAACCACGGTTGACGTGAATTGACTAGTTTTGAAAAGAATTTTGAAATAATTAAAGGAAAATTATTTAATTAAATGGAGTACTTAATTCTAATTAATTAAACAAAGTTATTTAATTAAATGAGAAGCCATTCCTAATTAATTAAATGAAGTTATTTAATTAAATAAGAAAAGTGTCTCTAATTAATTAAAGATTATTTAATTAAATAGAAAAAGTAATTATGAGAGCATATCTCATTTTATTAAATTAAATATCTCAACAAAATCTCTCTTCAGTTCAAAAAGGGAAAATTTTATTTCACTATTGATAAAAAATGAGTTAAATCAGTTAACTCCTTTTTCTACTCAAATTGAATCAGTTAACTCCTTATTTTACTCAAATTAAATCTGTTAACTCGCTTTAATTTGAAAATCTCCCTTTATGACTAAACTTCACCTTTAATCCTGACCATTGATTGAAATTGATCTGAACCGTTGATGAAGTCGAGGAAATTCTATTTAAGAGACCCTCATCTCTTCATTTTGAAAGGTCGAATGAGAATTTGCATCGAATTGTTGCTAAAATTCATACTCGCATTTGCTCATATTCACATACGCAAAGATCAAGATTGACTAAAAGTTGACCAGATTTAACCACGGTTGACTTCAGTTGACTAGTTTCGAAAAGAATTTTGAAATAATTAAATGAAATTATTTAATTAAATGGAGTACTTACTTCTAATTCATTAAACAAAGTTATTTAATATTATGAGAAGCCATTCCTAATTAATTAAATGAAGTTATTTAATTAAATAAGAAAAGTGTCTCTAATTAATTAAAGATTTTTTAATTAAATAGAAAAACTAATTATGAGAGCATATCTCATTTTATTAAATTAGATATCTCAACAAAATCTCTCTTCAGTTCAAAAAGGGAAATTTCCAGTTCACTATTGATAAAAAATGAGTTAAATTAGTTAACTCCTTTTTCTACTCAAATTGAATCAATTAACTCCTTATTTTACTCAAATTAAATCCGTTAACTCCCTTTAATTTGGAAATCTCCTTTTATGACTGAACTTCACCTTTAATCTTGACCGTTGATTGAAATCGATCTCAACCGTTGATGAATTCCAAAAAAGTCTATTTAAGAGACCCTCACTCTTCATTTTGACAGATTGAATGAGAATTTGCATCGAATTGTTGTTGGAATTCATACTCACATTTGCTCATATTCACATACACAAAGATCAAGTTTGACCAAAAGTCGACGACATTTAACCACGGTTGACTTGAGTTGACTAGTTTCGAAAAGAATTTTGAAATAATTAAACGAAATTATTTAATTAAGTAGAGTACTTACTTCTAATTAATTAGACAAAGTTATTTAATTAAATGAGAAGCCATTCTTAATTAATTAAATGAAGTTATTTAATTAAATAAGAAAAGTGTCTGTAATTAAATTGCTCATATTCATATACGCAAAGATCAAGTTTGCCCAAAAGTTGACAAGATTTAACTACGGTTGACATGAGTTGACTAGTTTCGAAAAAAAATTTGAAATAATTAAACAATTTTTTAAAATTAAATGGAGTACTTACTTCTAATTAATTAAACAAAGTTATTTAATTAAATGAGAAGCCATTCCTAATTAATTAAATAAATTTATTTAATTAAATAAGAAAAGTTAAGAAAAGTAATTTGCTCATATTCACATATGCAAAGATCAAGTTTGACCGAAAAGTTGACAAGATTTAACTACGGTTGACTTGAGTTGACTTGTTTCGAAAATAATTTTGAAATAATTAAACAAAATTATTTAATTAAATGGAGTACTTACTTCTAATTAATTAAAAGGAGTTATTTAATTAAATGAGAAGCCAATCCTAATTAATTAAATAATAAAAGTGTCTCTAATTAATTAAAGATTATTTAATTAAATAGAAAAAGTAATTATGAGAGCATATCTCATTTTATTAAATTAAATATCTCAACAAAATCTCTTTTCAGTTCAAAAAGGGAAATTTTCAGTTGACTATTAATCAAAAATGAGTTAAATTTGTTAACTACCTTTAATTTGAAAATCTCCCTTTATGACTGAACTTCACCTTTAATCTTGACCGTTGATTGAAATCGATCTCAACCGTTGATGAATTCCAGAAAAGTCTATTTAAGAGACCCTCATCTCTTCATTTTGAAAGGTTGAATGGAAATTTGCATTAAATTGTTGCTAGAATTCATACTCATATTTGCTCATATTTACATACGCAAAGATCAAGTTTGACAAAAAGTTGACCAAATTTAACCACGGTTGACTTGAGTTGACTAGTTTCGAAAAGAATTTTGAAATAATTAAACGAAATTATTTAATTAAATGGAGTTCTTACTTCTAATTAATTAAACAAAGTTATTTGATTAAATGAGAAGCCATTCCTAATTAATTAAATGAAGTTATTTAATTAAATAAGAAAAGTGTCTCTAATTAATTAAATAGAAAAAGTAATTATGGGAGCATATCTCATTTTATTAAATTAAATATCTCAGCAAAATTTCTCTTCAGTTCAAAAAGGGAAATTTTCAATTCACTATTGATCAAAAATTAGTTAAATCAGTTGACTGCTTTCTGTACTCAAATTGAATTAGTTAACTCCTTATTTTATTCAAATTAAATCCGTTAACTCCCTTTAATTTGGAAATCTCCCTTTATGACTGAACTTCACCTTTAATCCTGACTGCTGATTGAAATCAATTTCAACCGTTGAAGAATTATAGGAAAGTCTATTTAAGAGACCCTCATCTCTTCAATTTGAAAGGTTGAATGAAAATTTACATCGAATTGTTGTTGGAATTCATACTCACATTTGCTCATATTCACATACGCAAAAATCAAGTTTGACCAGATTTAACCACGGTTGACTTGAGTTGACTAGTTTCGAAAAAGTTTTTGAAATAATTAAACAGAATTATTTAATTAAATGGAGTACTTACTTCTAATTAATTAAACAAAGTTATTTAATTAAATGAGAAACCATTCCTAATTAATTAAATGAAGTTATTTACTTAAATAAGAAAAGTGTCTCTAATTAATTAAAGATTATTTAATTAAATAGAAAAAGTAATTATGAGAGCATATCTCATTTTATTAAATTAAATATCTCAACAAAATCTCTCTTCAGTTGAAAAATGGAAATCTTCAGTTCACTATTGACAAAAAATGAGTTAAATCATTTGACTCCTTTCTCTACTCAAATTGAATCAGTTAACTCCTTATTTTACTCAAATTAAATCTGTTAACTCCCTTTAATTTGGAAATCTCCCTTTATGGCTGAACTTCACCTTTAATCCTGACCGCTGATTTAAATCGATCAACCGTTGATGAATTCAAGGAAAGTCTATTTAAGAGATCCTCATCTCTTCATTTTGAAAGGTTGAATGAGAATTTGCATCAAATTATTGCTAGAATTTTTACTCACATTTGCTCATATTTACAACCGCAAAGATCAAGTTTGACCAAAAGTTGACCAAATTTAACCACGGTTGACTTGAGTTGACTAGTTTCGAAAAGAATTTTGAAATAATTAAACGAAATTATTTAATTAAATGGAGTACTTATTTCTAATTAATTAAACAAAGTTATTGAATTAAATGAGAAGCCATTACTAATTAATTAAATGAAGTTATTTAATTAAATAAGAAAAGTGTCTCTGATTAATTAAAGATTATTTAATTAAATAGAAAAAGTAATTATGAGAGCATATCTCATTTTATTAAATTAAATATCTCAACCAAATCTCTCTTCAGTTCAAAAAGGGAAATTTTCAGTTCACTGTTGATCAAAAATGAGTTAAATCAGTTGACTCCTTTCTCTACTCAAATTGAATCAGTTAACTCCTTATTTTACTCATATTAATTCTGTTAACTCTCTTTAATTTGAAAATCTTCCTTTATGACTGAACTTGACTTTTAATCCTGACCGCTGATTGAAATCGATCTCAACCATTGATGAATTCTAGGAAAGTCTATTTAAGAGACCCTCATCTCTTCATTTTGAAAGGTTTAATGAGAATTTGCATCGAATTGTTGCTGGAATTCATAGTCACATTTGCTCATATTCACATACGCAAAGATCAAGTTTGACCAAAAGTTGACCAGATTTAACCACGGTTGACTTGAGTTGACTAGTTTCGAAAAGAATTTTGAAATAATTAAACAAAGTTATTTAATTAAATGAGAAGCCATTCCTAATTAATTAAATGAAGTTATTTAATTAAATAAAAAAAGTGTCTCTAATTAATTAAAGATTATTTAATTAAATAGAAAAAGTAATTATGAGAGCATATCTCTTTTTATTAAATTAAACATCTCAACAAAATCTCTCTTCAGTTCAAAAAGAAAAATTTTCAATTCACTATTGATCAAAAATGAGTTAAATCAGCTAACTCTTTTTTCTACTCAAATTGAATCAGTTAACTCCTTATTTTACTCAAATTAAATCTGTTAACTCCCTTTAATTTGGAAATCTCTCTTTATGACTAAACTTCACCTTCAATCCTGACCACTGATTGAAATCGATCTCAACCGTTGATGAATTTCAGGAAAGTCTATTTAAGAGACCCTCATCTCTTCATTTTGAAAGGTTGAATGAGAATTTGCATCGAATTGTTGCTAGAATTCATACTCACATTTGCTGATATTCACATACACAAAGATCAAGTTTGACCAAAAGTTGACCAGATTTTACCACGATTGACTTGAGTTGACTATTTTCGAAAAGAATTTTGAAATAATTAAACGAAATTATTTAATTAAATGGAGTACTTACTTCTAATTAATTAAACAAAGTTATTTAATTAAATTAGAAGCCATTCCTAATTAATTAAATGAAGTTATTTAATTAAATAAGAAAAGTGTCTCTAATTAATTAAAGATTATTTAATTAAATAGAAAAAGTAATTATGAGAGCATATCTCATTTTATCAAATTAAATATCTCAGCAAAATCTCTCTTCTGTTCAAAAAGAGAAATTTCTAGTTCACTATTGATAAAAAATGAGTTAAATTAGTTAATTCGTTTCTCTACTCAAATTGAATCAGTTAACTCCTTATTTTACTCAAATTAAATCTGTCAACTCCCTTTAATTTGAAAATCTTCCTTTATGACTGAACTTTACCTTTAATCCTGACCGTTGATTGAAATCGATCTCAACCTCTGATGAATTTCAGGAAAGTCTATTTAAGAGACCCTCATCTCTTCGTTTTGAAAGGTTGAATGAAAATTTGCATCGAATTGTTGCTAAAATTCATACTCACATTTTATCATATTCACATATGCAAAGATCAAGTATCAGAGCTCGCGTTTCTACATTAGGAGCTCTGGGTATTTCAGAACAACTAGAACTATGAACTATTAAGTGTAACTTTCCAAACTTGATCTAGGTGAATTGAAACAGGACTCAAACTGTTACTTTAATATTTTTCATACTTCAACACTTAGTTTAAAAACTGAAAATTTTACTTAAACCTAGACATAGAACTGAACTTAACACCTTGTACTGTTGTAGGATGTTATCTTGGACTAGGTCTTCTGTTAGAGGCCATGGTAGAGGTCGTGGTCGTGGTAGAGCTATCAGTGTCCATGAGTCTGCCCATGAGGGATCGACTCATGTAGAGAGCATGGAAGAGCACTCTAGTAGGCAACAGGAAGAGAGCTGTAGAGAGGACTAAGCTGAGTCTAAGGAGGTCGGTTTGAGGCAGATGATGCAAACTATTCTAGAACATCTACCTCCTGTTCAAGAACAGCTTAAAGTGCATCAGACAGAACAAGAGCATTGACCCAGATCTAAAAGTCCTCGAAAGGAATGTCAGAGGTCCATTGTGTCCACTCAGATGAAGGATCTTTCAAGATCCAAGGTTAAGCCTTTGAATGGGCAAGGTTCTGGTTATGTGGCCGAGCAGTGGCTTATTTTCCTCGAAAGGATTTTTGCCATGTAGGAGTTCGACAACAATGTTAAGGCAAGATTTGCGATCACTAATTTAGAGAATTTTTGGGCCACTTGGTGGACAATAGAGGAGAAGAAGTTGAGAATTGATATGAGCAGTGTTACATGGGAGTTATTCCTAGAGAGTTTCTGTGAACGATTCCTACTAGAGGAATGGAAACAACAAAGGGCTGATGAATTTCATAATCTTAGACAGTACACTTTGTCAGTGACCGAGTATGAGCGTAAGTTTTATGAGCTTATGCCTTTTTAAGGGTTCAATAAAAATTCCGCTCAGTTGACACAACATTTTATTAGGGGTTTGAATAACCGTATTATTGGGGGAGTTAAGGTATTTGAACCAAAAACCCTCAAGGATGTGGTGCATCGAGCTATCCTTGTTGAGCAATGTGTCAACCTTGGTCAAGGTGGTTTTGTAGGACTGCCAGCGGCATTAGGATCTAAAAGCAACTACAATTTAGGTGGTAACAAGAAGTTTTCTTTCTCTAAGGGGAAATAGTATCAGCAGCAGTCTCAACAAACACAGCAATAGAAGGGATCGAATTCTCAAGCTCAAGGCGGTGGCAAAGGTGCTAACACCAAGAACAACCGCAATGCTCAACGCAATAAATAGAATTAGTCCAATCAGCCAGCTCAAAGTAGCCAATCTTTTATGAGCAGGAACAGTCGTCAGCAATCAAATATACCACCTATGGGAAGAGGTTATGGCAAAAATACGGAATGCTTTTCATGTGGTCTGTAATGCCCCGCTAAGGGATCCAAAGAATTAACATAGAATTTCACTAAGTTTGGTAACATTTTTTTTTTTTTAATAACATGAAAGTAAATACCACATCTAACTTGTACATAATAACGGAAGTAATAGCAATGTCCATCTAAAAGTAAACATAACATACATAACCGATTTCATTCTTTAAGAATCCCTTAATGTTGAGTTACATCTAAACTAACTAACATACATGAATCCATCTTGTACAACATCCACCTGAATAATAATGATAAGTCCAATGTTCATACATTACATTTTCAAATGCTCAATCATCCACTGTACATGTCACAGGGTATGAAGGCTTAAAAGAATATACATATGTGAAATAAGGTACATCATCCTATTCCAATCCATGATACATCAAAGTAGAGATAATCACATGATACATCATCATAGAAGACATATACATCTATCATAAAGATCAAACAAAATAAACTAAGTGCATGGTTCCTCCCAACTGTTAATAGCATCATTAGACCATCGTGGGTCCTAGTCATCCCTCCGTGCATAGCATCCCAAATCACCGAAGAGATCATCAGTATTAACATAGTAGGAATGTCACTCCTAACATATACAACATCATATGTAGAGAGTAATCTAACATGCAAATATAAGCATAAGATAACACCATCTAACATATGCTAATCATCAATGAAAGGATACATATCCACCATCACAAAGGATGCATCAGCCACGATGTCTCAATGAATCTCAAATGATAAGAGTGGAAAATACAATACCACCCGACCGCGTGGTACCTAAGTGGTCCACTCCTAAAGTGCTGAGGAGATAATCTCAAGTCCCAAACATGTTATCCATAACACATAGCACAAATCTCTATAGTCCATGAATCCTAAAAGTATACTAACTCAAAGGTTTCAATCACACAAAACTGACATCTAATTCTCAGAGGCACACAATGACATGTAGGAAACCTACTATGCAAGCGGAAAAGTGTCATCGCAATTATCACGTACAAATTACCCTGGTAGTTAGCTAAACTCCACAGGTCCATACTGATCTCATGCGGCCACTAGTATCCTCTCATACTGACGAGGCATACTACGGAATGCACGGTCACAACCATGCGTTCTCACTACTCCCATCCTAGCCTATACAAGCGCTCAAGGCATGGGCAAGAACCAAAACAATTATCTTTTTAGGTTCATTTAATTCTCATGTAGTGTGTAAATGTTATCACTTATTAACCAAACTTACAATGAGTTACCCTAGCAGCCACTTAGGGCCCTGACCCCCATTGCAAGCCACTTCCCGACACTACAAGTAGATTACTTACCCTAAGCTCATGGAATCATAAAAATCACCACAGTCCTATACAAGCGACTGTAAAGAAAATCCAAAAGATAAAAAGAATCATCAAATATACATGATAAAAGCATCAAATATCCACAATAAGAATCATCAAATCATGAGCATCTAAAAAAGCATCCATAGAAAATCATGACCACAACAATTCTCTATTGGCAACTGAAGGTATCACTGATAATCATAAGTATCCATTGGTTCTCAATAACCAAAATATATCTCAAAATCATACTGATCAAAGACTCCAAAATGGTTGAATCAAACATGTCACAACATGACATCATCAAGAAATAAATCAACATTTCAGTCTCATCATGGCGACTAGAAAGTAATCCAAGGATAACTGATTGATGACTCAAAAATGATTAGCTCAAGTGTCTCATACATATACATCTCAGCTTCACACATGAAGACTGATGAACAATAACAATCAGTAAATACAAACATTTCATAGAACATACGATCGCATTACCATGGTTGGGCTTATAAAGATCGAGACCAAATAAGATCAACATGCCATCACATCTCATAACCTCCGAGCCTCTGGTAACAACCTAGGACTGGTCAACACTAGTCAACCCAAAACTCAAAACAAGAAGCATAAAAAATACACGATGCAAACACATGTTTTAATTTTGCTAAAATCTCATAGTTGAATCAAGTGTAGGGGTTTCCAGTTTTCTGTTTGCAAGTATATTTTCAAGTGTCTTAAGTTTCATCATTTGACCTACAAGTCAACCCATTTGTTCCCCGATAGCATTATCCCTCCATTATTAAGAATTACATTCTAAGAATAACTTAAGGATAAGTATTTACTTATTGGCCTTTAATTAAATTATTCTCTTTATTTAACTATGATCCACATTCTAATTGATTAACCTTTCAACTTTTCTAAGATCATTATTCGTTATATTATAAGAGGACCAATTATCATTCTTCAAATAAGAGATTATAACTTTATTTATCTCAATCCATTAACATAGGTACACCATCCATGACCTATTAACATCTTATTAGTTTTCAATTAGAAACTTAATTAAGTATTACTAAAGTTTGAGTTTTTGAATTTAATCATCACCATCGTTGACAACCATACAATATCTAAAGTCATAATTCAAGTCATAAGAATAAGACCTATCAACTTCAATATAGATAATCTACAATCTCGTTAAAAGAATTATATCAAATAAATCTCTATTACATAACTTAATTATTAATTAAATCTAATTAACTCTCATGAATTGATTTAATTAATAATTGTATAACCATAGTAACGTTCTAATTAACATCAGTTGACTAATAACTAACTAAAATTTTGTAAGTTAAAAGTCAACTATAATTCAATATCAAATGATCATATTAATAATTCAATAATAATAACTTGTTAATATTTAATGACAACCTATATTGGGAATCTTATTATTAAATCTTTAATGATCACATACATCACTCTGCAAAAATGTTCTCATTTATATTTTAATAATAACAAGTTATAATAAATCCTCAATACCAAGTATTATTATCTCAAATAAATTTTCTCTATGTACGTTGATTCATTTAACTGATAATCCTTCAAATTATTAACCAATTCAATTTGATTAATATCTTTTACAATACTTCAATCATTAACTAATCTCTTTTAGAGTTACACTGTTCGTATTAGTTGATAACTATTTAAACTATTTATATTATTATTTATTAATAGTTTGTTAGACCCAACAAACATTAATAAATAATAAACTTATCACAATTATAAATAATCAATCTAGAGAACTTTTACATAGAACTTCATTAGCTAACTCTTAATACCATTAAGGTATTCAAACGTATTAATCAATAACATAATAATTCAATCTTAATCCAATATCATTTAGAATTTCTAAATTTAAATCAACATAATATAAATTATCATCTTACAATTATTTAATCAATATTAAAATCAACCATTAGACTCCATTTTCTAATAGTTGTAATAATATTTTGTCTATATAAAAGTTGTTTGAAAAATATCCCTATCAAAAACCAATAAGACTCATTATAGATTTTAACATGAATAATTTTCAAATTCTTAGCATTATCATCTTCATTAAACAACTCTAAAATTGTATAATAGTATTCAATATACATTATAAAAAGTCCACTATATAAACTATATTAAAATATCTTTTCTTTTAATCCATTTACTTAGATTGACTAAAAATTAACTACACTTCTTTTACTATTAACTAATCTTAATTAAATTTGATTTAATTAGATTAGATAATAGACCATATAAAACTAATGCATATTAATAAGATTCTAATAAGGGAAGATTGCAATAATATCTTTAATTGATTAAATAATCTCCTCTAAATTATCTTTAATCAAATTTGTTGATAACTATTTAAACCATTATTTATTAATAGTTTGTTAGACCCAACAAACATTAATAAATAATAACTCATTCAACTATATTTCCATAAGCCCCATTAGTTATTATTTAACTAACCTTTAAGGCATATCAATAATTCAAATCGTAGCTATGTTATAACAATGTTATAATGTAACTATGACTCCTTGTCAATATAATAATTCTTATTTAAATCTAAATCCAATATCATTAAAATTTGAGTCTCTTAATAATCATCATTAAACACTTTTATAAATTACCACCTCTTAACATTAATATTAAAAGTCATTCATTCTCTATTGAATTCAATATCTCTATCCATCAACTCCATTCACAAAATTTCCATTAAAAATCTCCAGTAATTCATTTAGAACATTCTTATTAGTCTTTAGAATAATTAAATAATTAGTAAATTCTAATTATATTACTTTAATATATTATTTTTGTGAAGTTTAAGCATAAAGAACTTTTGGTTATGGAAAATGAAGAGATATCCGTTCTTGAATAAAACAGTCTCAGTACGATGGCCATATCTCCCTAATGAACCGTTGGATCGGGCTGAAATTTAAATATATTGGAGAGGGCCAAGTTGCGTCAATTCTGATTGGAGCGATCGAATAAATTCGATCACAATAAAAAGTTATGAATGACTGAATTCGGGTCTATCCAAGGGGCAGTGACAGGACAATTTGTGATGAATTAAGAATTTCCACTTAAAATAATTGTTCTCTAAATTTATCCATTCATCCATCTAATAGGTTTGTCCATACGCATCTAAAAATATAATTTGATAGAAAGATTACATCTAATCATTCGAATTTTCAACTTAGAATTTCTATTTTAATTTCAAACCTTGTCTATCTAATTTTACAATATAAATTCGAACCCAAACCCGATTAAGATCTAATTTCTTTCTCATTTGGAACTAGAGATTTTCTATTGTTTTCTTTTCATCTAAATAAAATATCTATATTCCAATTTCAAATAGTAGATTCAATCACAGAGAGTATTCAGACACATAAAACATATATGATGAAGACAGGAAGAGAAAGAGTGCAAAGGGAATATGAGAATATCACGAGTGCACCTGGACACTAATGCTAATTTGCCATGCCTCAGAAGTCCATAGAAAATCTCTTCTTTCTCCATCATTCGCAATTCTTCCAAGAATTCAAGCCGATCGAATCCTCCAAGTGATTAGAAGTGCTAGAAGGAGCATAGAAGCAAGTAGAAAATATATGAGCATATGAATCTTCTCCCCTGCATGTAAGCTTTGAAGCTTCTCCTTTTTGCTTGTAGCTCGTGGCTTCCATTAAGCTTGTAGCTTTCATTAAGCTCTTCTTTTAAGCTTCTATGAATGTCTGAATATCAAGAGCTCTCAAGAAACTTTTGGAATGCTTCTTGAAACCACTGAAAGGTGTCACCAACTAAGCATGGGTCTTTTCCAATTCTTTTGATGAGTCATAGAATTGTAGACACCTTGTGCTTAATTGATGCACTAACCCTCATATTTTTGACACATGTTAATTCTCATGCAAACTTATAACTCCAATTTACTTTACTCTTTCCAATTTAATTTATTTATTGATTAAGTCTCATGCACTAACTTTAATATCTCCACTATTCAATCTTAATATATTTATATTTTAATCATATGAGATTTAGAATCTTTTAATAATTTAAAATATATTTTCCACTTTTAAATTTCATTTTCTAAAACTTTATTGCTAAAATATTTATTAGCTTTAATAATAATATTATTTAGTCATTTATTTAAAAATGAGCTTCAAATATATTGTTATTAAAATAAATATTGTCACATTCCAAACTTAAACTTTTAACTTTTATTTTCAAATTTAATTATTTTATTTAATTAATTTTTCAATTAATTAAATAAAATAAATATTAAAATATCATATTAATTTTTATTTAATTAAACCATTAATTAAATCTTTTTATTAGGCTTAATTAATAGAAAATACTCCAAAGACTCACAAAGGTAAAAATACAAAAAACTCATCATAGATAAAATACATACAAATCAAACCAAGGGGTTTATATCACGAATTACATCATCTGACGCATTCGGAAGGTACTCAACTTAGATACTTGTCTTAATTTTTCAATTAGAACAAATGGCTTAAAGGGTTGAGATTTGGACTTGAGAATTTATCTCCCCTCTCTTATCATTGAGATAATGTGATAGGGTACGCTCATCCTAGCAATTCAGGGAAGTCGATACCCGGTACCTGCAACCTGTATAAAAACCATGCATGTGCAAGCACAATATATACTAAACTAAACAAGCAATGGCAGGAAGTGGTGCATCGTGTAGATCCTAACTAACATGTGACTACGACTCCCTTCCTTAACCACATTAGACACATCATACAAAAGCAAACACACAAAGCAAACATGCACACCATACACATGCAAGTATAGGGTAAGTATCCATAAGAAAACACATATGATAATAAATCATCTTACTAATCATCATTAATAACTACAAACACTGAAAATAATCATCATACATACATGAAATGTAGAGTCTAAGTAATTTCATCACATATCAATTGAATCCATAGCACAATATCTGATAATCTCATAATAATGTTACTAACCATCAACATGAAACTAGCTCTAAAAGAGTTCAGCAATGATAACAAAATGTGAACTAGGGGCAGGCACTACATGTTCAGATTGGACATTATGCAGCTCAGTGTCCTCGGCGAGCACCTCAGTTTTCAAGATCTAGACCTACCGTTTCAGAGCCTACAGTTGGTGATGTAGGTAGAGCTCATAGAGTTTTTGCAGCAGTTGATCAGTGTCAGGAAGATCATCAGGGAATAGTGGTTGAGACCACATGTGCTATTAGAGGTATATCTCTTTCAATATTGTTTGATTCAGGAGCTACAGATTCATTTATTTCACCATCTATAGTTTCTAAGTGTAAGCTAGATGCGGTGAAGCAAGATCGTGGTTGGAAAGTGGAACTAGCCTCAGGCATTAAGGTCTCCACAGATTCTGTAGTTCATAAGTGTGGGCTTAGCTTAGGAAGCTTTGATACTGCAGTGGATCTTCGAATCATACCCCTTGGTTCCTATGATGTGGTTTTAGGCATGGACTGGCTTGGATCTCATAGAGCCAGTATAAATTGCAGGAAGAAGATTATTATGTGCCAAGATGACCAAGGGAATGATGTACAGATAGTTGGGATACCGAGGCCTATATCTCTGCGGATGATTTCTGCTAAGCAATTGAAGTGAAGTTTTCGGAAGGGATGTCAAATACTTGTTGTTATGGTAAATGATCTTGATGAAGAAGATCCCATGAGGGAGACTTTAGATCACCCGATTTTGCAGGAGTACGCAAATATTTTTTCCAAGTGAGATTCGAGGCATGCCTCCAAAGAGGGACTTTGACTTTAGTATTGATCTGATTCCTGGAGCGGAGCCTATCTCTAAAGCTTCTTATCGCATGACAACACAAGAATTGGGTGAGCTACGTCTTTAGCTAGAGGAACTTCTGGCCAAAGGGAGCATTCGACCTAGTGTATCACCATGGGGAGCTCCAGTGCTTGTAAGGCCCCTCCTCACATGTACTTATTAAATATGAACTTCCTTGTTCAATTTGTTGTAGGTGATTAGAATGGATGTGGAATAATGTTTTATGGTTTAGATGTCCTAATAAGAATTGATATCCTAATACATTCATGTTTTAAATAATTAAGTAATGCAAGAACAAACTACATTATCTTGACTGTTTAAACATTAAAATTTTACTAAAGAGGATACGAGGCATTTTCACCTGATGATAAAGGTGTTGATTTTGACATCCTAACAATTAAGTTTTATGTCATGATAGTTTAGTATTCCTTAAATGAATATGCTTATGATGTTAGGTATATGCATGCCTAACGATGATTTTCTAGCATTTTAATCTAAATAAATGAATTGTAGTGCCTGCCCCTAAGTCGCATTTCTGTCATCCTTGCCAAACTCTTTTAGGCCAATTTATGTTTGATGATTAGTATTATTATTTTAGAGATTATCATATGTTGTTTTACACTTAGTTTATTATATGATGAGATTACTTGGTACTCTATATTTCATGCATGTATGATGATTATTCAATATTTTCAGTTATCGATGATGATTAGTTAGATGGTTTATTATCACATGTGCTTTCTTATGGATACTTACCCCATACTACATGTGTACGGTGTGCGTGTTTGTTTTATTTATGTATGGTGTTTATGATGTGGTTAAGGAAGGGAGTCATAGTCACCTGCTAATCGGGATCTACACGATGCACCATTTCCTGCCATTGTCTGTTTAGCTTAGAATATTGTGTTTGTACATGTGTGGATTTTATGCAGGTTGTAGGTACTGGGTATCGACTTCCCTGAATTGCCAGGATGAGCGTACCCTATCGCATTATCTCAATGGTAAGAGAGAGGAGATAAACTCTTAAGTCCAAATCCTAAACCCTTTAGCCAATTGTCCTAATTGATAATTAGGACAAATATCTGAGTTAAGTACCCTCCGAATGCATCAAATGATGTAATTTCGTGATTATAACCCTTTTTGTCTGATTTAGTATGTGTTTTTCTATGATGGGTTTTCGTATGTTGCTTTATGAGTCCTTGGTGTAGTTTCTATTAATTAAGTCTAATTAAAAAGATTAATTAATGATTTAATTTAATGGAGGATTAATATGAAATCTTTAATATTTAATTAATTGAGAAATTAATTAAATAAAAGAATTAAATTTGAAGATAAAAGTTCAAAGATAAGTTTAGAACATGATAATATGTATTTAATTTAATAATAATATATTTGGAGTTCATTTTTAAATAAATGCTAAATATTATTGTTATTTAATTTAATTAAATATGTTATCAATTAAGTTTCTAAAATAAATTTTAAAAAAGTTGAAAGATATTAAATTATTAAGAATTCTAGATCGCATGATCTAAGCATGAGTTTAAACATGAGAAATAAATTAAAAGATTAAATAATAGAAAATAATAATGTTATTTTAATTTCATAAAGTGCACACGAGATTAAAGTAATAAATTAATTTAAAATAGAAGTCAAGTGGAATATTAAATAAAGTTATTTAATAATTCAACTTAATGTGCATGAAAAGATGAATGCAAAATAAAATAAAAGATAATAAAAGTTAATCGGGAGTTAACTCAGTGGTGCAAAGAGTCTTCTCGGGTGAACGCACAATTAGTGCCCCGATTTGAGGAGAAAACTTCTTATCACAACTTTGGGGGTTCATTTTTGGGGACACACGAATTTGGACAGGAATTTTTGGGGGAGACAACTTTTGGAAGCGAATTTTTCAGAAGGCTAATACTAAGAAAAGATTTTCGGAAGAAGGTTATTGAGAGGAGCGAATTCTCTTACAGTTCTTGGAGATTGCATAATAGCATCAGGATCAGGTAGGGTCTTATGTTTTTTATTATCCATTAAATACGCAATTATCCTTTCCTGTCTTCTTCGTGTCTGGGGTTTGTAAATCCGAATTCTCTGTGATAAAAGTTTTAACTTTTCAATATTGTGAATTATTAATTGCTTATCAATAATTTCTGTATCCATGGAGACTGGAAGAGTTATTAGAACCCTTGTTTTCTAGATTTAAGAAATTAAGATTTAATTTGGTAAGGGTTTTGAATTTAAAATTAAACAAAACTAATTTAAAATAAAACATAATTTATTTTATATATATATTTCCTTTGGAGGAAATTGTTTTAATAAAATTAAACAAAACTAATTTAAAATAAAATATAATTTATTTTATATATATTTAAAAAGGAGATGAAAATTTAAATTTAAAAAAATATATAATAAAATATATTGGAGTGGGGCGGGGCCACCACTTCCCACGCCCCACATCCACGCTGCAGCGACAGGTGGTACTGCTACCTGCGGCAGCAGTAACACCTGCGGTCGCAGGGTGAGGCAGGCCGGCGGGCCTTTAAACACGTCGTTTTTAAAAAAGAAAAGTAAAGTAAATTTTGATTTATTTATGTTATTTGATTTTTTTGTTAAAACGTTTTAAATAAAATTGTTTTAATTAATATAATTATTATTTAATTTAAACTATATTAAATTTTAAATTATATTGAAAATTTATTATTATTTATTAATAATTTTATAAATAAATAAATTATTAATAAATGTAATATGGTTCTTTTATGTATTATTAATTAATTTTATTTAAAGTTTGATTTAAATTAAGATTAATTAAATCAAAAATTTGTTTAAGCAAGTTTAATATTATAATATTGATTTTAATGAAAGCGTAGATTACTATAATTAAAAATCAACAAGTATTATTTATAATTTAATTATTACCCTTAGATTGTTTTAGGACTTTGACTTGAAATCAATTAGGGGTAAGTAGGTGTTTCATTTGGAGATAGGAACGGGGTAATTTGTAAAGGTGAACTATGGGTTCTATTTGTTTAAAACATACGTTCAACTGGAAAAGGAAACCTCACATTAACTCAATAGTATATTATCAATCAAATTGAACTATAAGACTTTTTACTTGAATATAAACATTGAAAACTGAAACCTTATTGTTTAACTCAACTGTATGTTTTCAAATCAAAACCAATTGTGAGACTATGATGTTTTCTATATATATATTGTTTATGATTTGAGTGTTATGGGGTTGGTTTAGCGTTGACCAGTTTAGGTTGTTACCAGAGGCTCAAAGTTGTGAATGTGATGTTATGATGATTTGTTCTCGATCTTTTCAAACCAACCAAGGTAATGTGATAGTATGCTCTATGATGGATGTATTTACTGTTTGTTATTGCTTTCCAGTTTCCTTGTGTGAAGCTGAGGTGTATGTATTTGAGATACCTAACTTAACCATTTTTAAGTCTCGATCAGTTATATTTGATAACCATTTTTGAGTCTCGATCAGTTATACTTGGATTGCTTTTCGGTTGCTTGAGAGGACTGAAGTGTTTGTTATGTTCTTGATGATGTCATGTGTTGACTTGACCATTTTGGAGTCTTTGATCAATATTGTGATTTATTATTAGGATACTTTCTGGTTGCTCATTGGAGAACCATTGGATTTTGTGATTTATCATTGATGTCTTCAGTTGCTGATAGAGAACTGTTGTGATCATATGATTATTATTTGATGCTTATCTGTTTCTCATGAAGAACTGATGTAATTTTTGTGGCTTATCTTTTATGATGTTTTTTCAGTTGCTTGTGTAGGACTGAGGTGATTTTATTATGATTCTTTGATTTATGATTTCATGAGCATATGGTAGGTTATCTATGTGTAGAATCGGAAAGTGGCTTGCAATGGGGATCAGGGCCCTAAGAGGCTGCCTGGAGAAACCCATTGTAAGTCATTTTAATAAGTGAAAACATTTACACTAAATGAGAGAAAATGAACCTAACAAGATAATTGTATGTTCTCTCCCATACCTTGAGTGCTAGTACAGACTAGGATGGGGTAGAGAGAATGCTTGGTTACGACCTTGCATTCCGTAGTATGCCTCGTCAGTACAAGAGGATACTAGTGGCCGTAGGGATCACTGGGGACCCAGGATTGCTCGGGTAACTTCTACATGACTTTTGCGATGACACTTTCCTGCTTGCATAGTAAGTTTCCTACGTGTCTTTGTGGTACCTCTGGGTTTAGATGTCGATCTTTTTAGGAACCCTTGAGTTAGCATACTTATAGGATTTCCTGGACTTAGAGAGTATTTATGATTATAGATTTTGTTATCCTATTTGGGACTTGAGACTATCTCCTCAGCGCGGTGGGAGTGGACCATTTAGGTTCCACGCGGTCGGGTGGTAGTGCTTTTTACTCTTACCATTGAGATCCATTCCGTGGTCACCGTAACCGGAGTTTTCTTGGTTGGCATTTACCTTCACTATGTTCTTGGATTATTATGATGGATGGTTAGATTTTATGATAGATGTTTTATCATTATGGATGTATGGATGTATCATGTATGGTGAATAGTTTCATATATTTTTACTATACTTTGTATCATGGATTCGTGGAGGTTGATGCATTTCTATTTTTACATATGTATATTCTTTTAAGCCTTTCATACCCTGTGACTTGTACAGTGGATGATTGAGCATTCCGAATTAATTTGCCAAGGAGCATTCGAAACAAATGTATATTATGGACATTGGAGTTTCTGATTATTCTTTCATATGTATGTGATAGTTGTTAGACTTAGAATTAATCAAATTTAAACGTGACTCAACGTCTTGGGATCCTTAAGAGATGTAACTTGCGATGTATGTTTATCGATGATTCATGTTATTGCTTCCGCTACTATGTGTTTGATGTGTATGTTATACATTCTTACTTAAAAAAAAAAAAATGTTTAGCAAACTTAGTGAAACTTTAGGTTAATTCTTTTGGATCCCTTGGCGGGGCGTTACATGAATAAGTTATGTTTTATTGATTATGTGATTTTTGATGATTAAATGTGAGTAGAAATCAATCAAACAGTTAATTATGTGAGAGATTCATGTTTTGATTTATGTAACGATCCAAATAAGCTTTGAATATATGTGTGATTTTTGGGGCTATTGATACTCACAACTCGAGATGTCGAGACATTATCTGATGCTTAGAACATATTATATTATTTCATGCTGTGTGATGTGACTTCCAGATATTTGATGTTCATCATTTAATGTGTTATGTATATGTATGTTGATGAAATTAGTAAACGTAGGATTGATACTTTGATTTTGGAATCTTTATGATTAAGGATATAAGTAGGATGAAAGAAACCCTAATTGATGTATGTTTCAATTTATGTGAATTTCTGATATGTATATACATATGTACATGTGATTTTACAAGACTACTGATGTGCGCAATGAGTGTGCAGGATATTTTAGCCAAGAAACCTAATGGAGGAATAAAACTGATCCCTATGTGTTAATTGTGGAAACCTTGTTGTTTGTAATTAAATTAATTGTGAGATGTATGTAAGTATCTTTCATGTTTAGTAAATGTTAATGTTTGTAACTATGTTCTTTTAGTGTTGCTTGACACTTGTGAAATGTTTATGTTCTTCAATGTGCTAGTTAGGGTTAGCTGTGTAACTTTTGGACCTAAGTCGGATTAGGTTGGTGTCTTTTGCTAATTTGGTTCTTAATCGAGTTTAGACACCCTTAATCTAGATTAGTGCTTAATTTGCATTTTAGAGTTGTTAGTTGGTCCTAATTAATTCTTAGCTTTTGTTTGGCTCTCAACCTTTTCCTAGGGCTTTAAAATATGGAATATTTATACCCAAGGGGTATGGGTATGGGTTAGGGGTCTTTTCCAACCCCTAGGTCCCTTTTTTTGACTTTTGAAGTCACTCAAAAAGTCTCTTTTTGCCTTTGTGCGAAAATTGACTATGGTTACCATGAGTTGCATCACCTCACCTCCACTTAGTGGTTAACCATGCTATGGGTTGAGTTAGGAACTTCTAGATTTGTAAGTGGGTGGGGAGAAGTTATTGATCCTTTTGGTGGTTGAGTTGGAGGCTTATTTAGAGGCCCTTCTTGGAGTAGTAGAGGGGCTTACCCAATCTCTACATTTAGAGAGGAGTTTTCTTTTGAAATTTGAAGGAAGGAAGTGGAAACTCTACTCAAAATTGTTCATTGCCATTACCTCTTTGTGAAGGTAGGAAATTCTCTTCTCTCTTATTTAGTTTTCAGTTTGTTTCATGCTTATGCTACCTTGTTGTTGTTTCTATGATTGTATGTTTGTGGGTATGTTGGGAAGATTTAAAAACCATGTTATTTTGGATGATTTCCTTTCATGTTTAAGTTTAGAATTTTGAGATTTTTCTTGCATGGATGTTTTGGTATTACTCACCCTTGGAGAGGGCAGAAGTGACCAATTTTGGGAAAGGTCTATTTAGTCGGACTCCAACCAATGTAGAGTCTCTTCTCAGGATGAGAAGAGGGAGAAAGGGTAGGGTGTTATGGGCCCCTACCTGTTAGCACAAACCTTGTATGATTATGGTATGTTGACATGGAAGAATGGAAGTTCTTGGTTTATAGCCCCGATTGGGCATCTGTTTGGTGTTGTGCTTGACTTCTCCTAGTTGGAAGAATCCACCTTTCCCTAGTGTTGATTCATTGTGAATCATATAGTGATAACCTTGTGTGAATATGCACGGTTGAATTGTTCTTGGTCATGCTTGTTGTCACCTGATCAAAATTCTGTTCCCTCCATGGTTCTAGAAATGTGTTGCAGAAATTGTTATGAATCCCTTGATGAGGGTCATGAAGAAAATTCAATTAAATTGATGTAATTTGGGATTGATATCCTATGTAATTTGTATTTCAAAACTTTTTTGTAATGGCAACGAAGCCGCGTTTTCTTCTTGGTTCTTTCTAGGCTGAGCCTTTGAATCAGGTTACCAATAAAATAATGGTTGAGTATTATTGCTTCTCTTGAGATTTAATTGTAATTTTCAGTTATATGGATGAAATGATGATGTGTCACTCTTCCTACAGTAATTGTGTGTTTGGTAATTATACTCTTTTGATTGAAGTTAATTAGGTAACATAGTGATATATATCAATCTATGCAATTTTAAGTTTAAAATGTGTTAAGAAAATTTGCATTTGAGTTGTGTTTAAATTTTATAATTATACATGTGCGTGAGGAAGTTTAGTGAATTTATTTGAATACTTGTTTATTACATTTAATCCTATTATCACTCTTAAATATTAAAACGTAACTTGTTGGTGTTTTTGGGCATGACATTTTGGTATCAGAGCGCTAGGTTTCGTAACACTGGGGCAACAATGGGTCCATGTAAAGTGTGGATGTTCAAAAATTTATAAAATAAACCTTCTCTCGCATTTGTGTATTTGATTGGAAGGGGAAATAATCTTATGTTATTGTATTAATAAGACATTTAAACTCTATATTATAATTCGAATTTAAAAAAAAAAAGTCCCCCTTGGCTATATAAAAATTTGAAAATTCTACTCTTAGAAAAAAAATATAAGACTTGTGAAAAATTTTACATTCTTAGAGCAAAAAGCTCACTGCTTTTTGTATGAGGAAATTTTTTAATCCTCTTTGAAACAGAGAATATTCTATTCTAATTCTTTATATATTAAATAATTCAAAAAAAAAAAAAGAATTAAAAATAAATAGATAAATAAATAAAGATCTGAAACTATTAGCCTCATCTTATCCTATCCTAAACCAAATAAACTTTTAGTCATAAATATTTATAGTTGTCCTTGGTTAACGTCACCATCCATCCAATCACGTTTAAGCTTTAAAGCAAAGTCGCCTAGACAGGGTCTGCACTTGGGGGCTGCCAGTACAGGCCTAGGTCCATGTAAAACCCTCCAAGCAACCCACTGGCGACACATGGAGGGAGTTTGGTCGATGTGGGAAGGCAACATCCTAAATTATTTTATGGGCCACCTTTAACCCATCTTTATCCTTTTCAAGCGTCGAGTTTCAACCTTTCTTGGGCAGTGTAGAGGAGGGGTCGGTTTGGAATCTTGGATCACGTGCTCCATGCCAAGTTTATCGCTGAAAATAAAAAGGGAAGTGATTGCATGCAGTTTCAAACAAATATCCTAAATATCTATCCTAAGTTTCACCTTATGACCCTTAAATGCTCACCAACATTTTTACGCTATGTCAAAGCTTTTAAAAGGATGATGTCACCCCTCCTGCAAGAAAGTGCACCTTTCCTTCTATACTGACCACGTGGCATGCGAATTAATCTACTTGTCTAAGCATTAAAATGGTGTATAAATCCCCTTCCACCAAGTCAAAGGAGGTTCTTGGGATCACGTGTGGAGACGAGGAAGCCGCCCAAGGCATTTGTAAGGAGTTAAAAGGAGTTAGAGCTTAGCTTTTATGGAAATCACATTAAATGGTTTCTTTTTGGGCAATGGCTTCTTTGGTTAGCGAGCTACCTGTCTACCCATCCCTACATATACGTGTTCATCAAGTCTATCTTCTTTGCAGTGGCAGGAGTGGTAAACGGCACTGAAAAAGCTCTTTTGCCAACATTTCCCTAAACTAAATTACTCCTAAGGCAATAACCTGCATTGTTACATCTGACATATGCATGGGCAAATTGCTTTACTATGCTTGCCAACCTAAGGATGTTTTTACTTATGAATTATAGAGCCATTAAGGAAAAGTACATTACCACACAAGATGAAGACACAATATATAATGTTGTGTTGTCTTTGTAATTACTGAAGAGGTAAGCGGGGAAAACAAATCTGCAATTTGAAATTCGCCCAAGCCCACCTGGGCCACGTGAGCTTGCTTGGGAAGCACCCAAGTCCACTTGAGGTGACAGTTTGACTTGGTGCTAGCTTCTCCCAAACTTCAAACTACCACCCTTCTTCATGATTATGCCTACCACCATGGTGCAAAATATTCAAACTTTAAAGGCAAGTTGCATGAACAGGATCTGCGCTTAGGGGCTGCCAGAACAGGCCTGCGTCCAAGAGGAAACTTTTTGCAAGCATCCAAATATTGTATAAAAGTCAATGATAAGTTAATGCTCTGTTTCTTTTTAGAATATTTCCTTCTCCCTTTGGCTATTGTACTTCCCATGCGGGCAGAGCCATGGCCAACATGAGGGGACGAAGCCTTGGCCAATGTGTTTTCCTACTTTTGTCTTTATTACATTTGTGTGCAGATTACTCTATCCAATTATGGTCTATGGCTGGTAATTTATTGGCCATTTCATACAAGTATTAGTTTCAAAGCTATTAACATGGGTTTGTGATCATATGAATTTTAGACTAAGAACATGCACTCGAAAGAAAAATAGATCAGTGCCTAAAGAATCACCTTTCATTGAAATGTTTGGAACACTTCATTATTATCATGTGCAATTGTGACCCATTAGTTGCAAGAAGAGACTCAATCTCTCTTAGCTCTTCTCTAAAGGAAAAGTCGACCATCATTTCAAAGTATGGCGCCTCCAACACTCACGTCTCCTTGGTCGATGTGAGTTGAGTGGGGCAATGAGCCCACATGGATTGTGGGTGGGGATAGCGTGCCCTCCCACTTGGGCGATGTGACATAGTCGGGCGGTGGAAGATGTTTGGGAGGTTAGTGGTTAGGAAAGGTTAATAGGGGTAGAGAGTTAGGGGGTTAGTTCAGTATTGTATTTAAGTTGTTAAATGTTAGGAGTTGCTTTTTTAAGTTTTTAATGTTAGATTTTTGTTAGTGTGAGATTATATTTAGGTTAGTTAATAGGTAAGTTATTAAAGTTAGTTAGTTTGTTATTATGATTAATAGTTAGCTTAAGTTAGTAGTTAGAAATGTATAATGTTATTCTAAAATTTGTATTATGAAAGTTAGTTGTGTTAGAGGTAGAGATAATAGATGTTAAGTTTGTTGTGAATATTTTTTTTTTTGCATCAATATTTTAGTAATTAGTAATTAAAAAGGTGTTAGATGTTACTTTAATATTAGTTGTTTTAACCTTATTTAATAATGTTATTAGTTATGGGTTAGGATTGTTAGTTGGTGTTTAAGTTAGGTAGTTAGATTATAATTAAGCTTAGTTAGTAAGTAAAAAAAAAAAAAAACAAAAAAAAAAAAAAAATTTGTTAATGGTAAGTCATCTTAATTAAGTTAGTGATTTTGTAAAATGTTAAAGTTAACAAGAGTTGACTTATATGATCTTAGTGTTTTCTTTTAATGTTAGTAGTTAATGTTAGATGTGATATAGTTCGTTTTATTATTGGTTTTATCATGTGGTTAAGGTTTATGAGAGTTATTTTATTTTAAATAACTAGATTACTTAGTTTATGATAAGAGTTTAGTTAAGCTTTAAGTGTTTAAATAAATGATTGGATTAAATTAGTATGTTATTAATGTTCAGGATACTAGGAATTACTGAGTTATGATGTTAGGTATATGCATGCCTAATGATGATTTTCTAGTATTTTAATCTAAATAAATGAATAAGTTATGTTTTATTGATTATGTGATTTTTGATGATTAAATGTGAGTAGAAATCAATCAAACAGTTAATTATGTGAGAGATTCATGTTTTGATTTATGTAAGGATCCAAATAAGCTTTGAATATATGTGTGATTTTGAAATGTCCCTTTCTCTGATTTTGTATGATATTTCCAACCTCTAATCAGATCTTTAAGATCAAACAACTGATATCACAAAGATCCACCAAATTTCTCCAGAAACCCCAAATCGGGTATGCCAGAAATTGTGCCAAAAGCTTCATAGCTTCACCTATTATTAATAAATCTGAAAGTGGAAATTTTTACAGAAATTTCAGTAGCATAACAGCCTACAAAATGAAATTTCTAGATCCGTATAGCCTTTACACAACAGTTCTCAAATGTAGGACAAAAACTATGCTCATCGGGCTCCCAAAATTAACACAAAAATGCTCGGAAACACCACAAAAACACTAATAATATATCTCAGAAGTTTAATCACGTCCCAATACATATATTCAGCTCTATTTTAACACCTTAAAGTCTGAAATACAGCAGCAACCCAAACTGATATGAAATACTCAACTGAAAAGACCAAACTCATACAAAAAACACACCCGAAAATCCACAAATCTGCACTGTTCAGCACAAAGGCAAACTCTGTATGAGCATGCACATGGAATGGCTTCAAACTCCCGTCTTTAGCCTTCCTAGAAACCTGCAAAATCCCATTTTTGGGTCTCCCTGGAAACCTACAAACTCCCGTTCTTGGGTCTCCTTCTCCACAGGTTTGACAGCCTCTGAAGAATAACAAAGAATGAGCAAAAATCAAGTTCTGGAATCTGCCCAAAATGCCTCCAAACCCCTTAAAAGAGGGCATAACTGTAACTCATGTCCAAGAGAGGTTAATGAAACATATTTTAATAATAATTTTCATTTATTAGTCCAACAGTTTCCAAATATTAACCCCCTTTTTCCGAAACTTCACTTTCTTGGGCCTGCCTGCCTTAGCAAAGATTATTATTTTTTAATTATTTGAAAAGGGGACATGACAAGTCCTCCCCTCCCAAACATTGCTTGTCCTCAAGCAATGGCTGAACAATAAACCAATCAATCCACCTGGATCCCAAATGTAGTCATGAACTATGCTACTACCAATTAACACAGGCTCCTGCAATATCCTCTGCAATATGACCAAGAGGAATCCATAATCAAATTGACAATTATAGCTCTACCAAACTCCAAAATCACCACTACCACAGTCAAAAACCCATGAGACACAAACTCTTAGAGCATCAGAACCCAAGTAAAGTGAACAAATCAAACTACCAACACAGTAAATACCATCAACGCATCCCACTGGCCTATACAGAATGTACAATCCAACTCTGCAACAATGGTGAACGCTCTCGAATGAAACTGTACCAAGTATGGAGAATCCACACACTGTACAACTCCTGTAGTCAACAAAACTCTGCAAATCACCGGCCACTATCTCATAACCATAACTCCCATGCACTGCTGATGGTGAAAAGACATTACAAGATAAAGAGTAAGAAATGGAATCCAAATCAAATTTGCCTGCCATCAACTCCTCAAAACAAGGATCAAATGCTAACTGATGTACATACCCTGCAATATAATGTTGATTAAAAAAACCAACCTTAGTCAACAGCTCACCATGAACAAGTGATATAACCCACTGTGACTAATCACTAGCTAAGTCAGGAGATGTCATAGCCAAAGGAATAGAATCAATAACAACACCTGCTGAAGCATCACTCCAAAACTCCTGCTCTAAGTCATGTATTATCAAGCTATCAACTGCAGGACCTATTGCCATGTCGTGCCCATCACAACTCTCATCCTGAGGCATCAAACTATTCCATAACTGATGATAAGCACTAGGAACCAAAGTACATCTCTGTATCATAATCTCATCAACATGGTCATCAAAGGTAAATTGATGAGCGTACCTCATAGTGTAATGCCGATAGAATTCGCCAATCTCAGTCAGTGGCTCAGACTATAATCTAGATGAAACTAACTGATATTGATCATTAACCATGCTGAAACTTACTACTACCTCCGAAGATATCACCAAGGGAGTAGTATTACTAGCAGGAACCATGCCAACTGCCGACTCACCAACATCACACATGATCTTTGATACATCTCTAGTCTTCGTGCCATCAGTACTAGAGGCCACCACCATGTCAGGCATACAACACCCAACTCAACTGAACCTGACTCTAGTGGGAATGAACCTGATATGCCAATGTTAGTATCAAGGATGGATGCATCCCCATCTCCACTATCTCTGACAATCTCAGCCATGGACATCCTCGGATCACTAAACACCATAGCTTGTGACTGTATAGAATCAGGTAAAGACTGTAGTCGCTCTAACTCCATGGTCACCTTAGCCAAATGAAACTGTGAATCCTTGAAAGCCAACTGTGTACTCTCAAGAATCTCAGAAGTCACCTCAAGCTGCTTAGTAAGCTCACTCACCTCATCTTCCTTGGCCAACAATGCATGATATGCTGTACTTCCCCACTCCATAAGATAATCTCTGTCGGCTACCAACTGCATATAATTCTGTCTCAAAATCCGAATAGCCTCCCATAAAGAGTGGATCTCTATCAAAGAAAGATAACTTCCTTCTTGCTCATCACTAGTAGGAGAACCCCATCCATAAATTGCTAACAACTGACGAGCAGCATCGAAATGCTGGCAAGTGATAGCAATGTCTCGGTCACTAACTCTCAACTGATTACACACATGATGGCACTGGCTTGACTGTCTCTTACAAACCTCCTCTGATGCACTGTCTAAAGGAGTATCCTCAAACTTACTAGTCTCTAGAGTATTACCATCCGTATCCTGTGAATCAAATCTAAAGCTCATATCAACATACAGAGTATCAAAAACATTAGCATTGCTGTCCAACTCCTCTATACCCAAGGAAACTAAGTCTTCAAAACTGCCCACTGCATCCTCCTGGATGTCATCAATGCCAATATGATCCTGGGACTCATCTATACACACTGCCAAATATGAAATATCATCAACACATTTTAGCAAGTATGGTCGATTGGATATATGAACAAAGCCCAACATCGGTGTATAAAAACTAATATCAACATCAAACAAGATACTGGCACAAGAAAAGACAACATCGTGTAATCTGCTAATCAAATCCATGATAGCACCCAAACAAACACTGCTACCAAAAAGTGTTAAAGATCTCCAGTCAACTGAATCCCAAACGCCAATATAACAATCTCGAGTGGATATCCGTAAACTAGAATCAACTGATAACTCAAGCAAACTCCTCACCTGAGTAATATGACCAATACCAACTAACTCCACATACCTATCATGATGAGATAATGAAGTCACAATACTATCTTTGTTCACCTTCAACTGGCTGGACAAATCATGTGAAGTACTACCAACCTCAACCTCATGTGATGAACCATCTAACTGTTCCTGGTACTCTTTCTCAGCAAAGTCATGAATGCTCAATGTCTGCTCATCTCTACCAGGTATCTCACCATCCTGCACAACAACATCCTCATAATCATCATCTGAACCCACTACACTGTAGTCACTGCCTGTTATAACTATACCATCCTGAATACTTGTGGCATCACCCTTTGACAACCTGTAAACAATTGTCTCAATTTGAGTATCAAGTTGACTGTTACTATCAATCTATGTAATATCCTTTCCCACCACCTCCTGTGGCAGAGTAGAATCTGAGACCTCTACCTGGCTATCAGCTAGTTTCTCAAACTCCTCATGCAAGTTCTTGGGAATTGTGTCATCTGTCTTGTGAGAAAATCTGCCAAATAGAAATCCAGTCAACTTATCCACCTTAGCTAGGTCGGACAACATGTCATTCATTATACGGTGGTGCTCAACCAACTGTTCAGACATGTCATGGCTTATTTTCATAAGTTTATCTCGAATGTCTAAATAACCATCCTTTCTACTGTTTTGACTCTGGATATCAATTGTCCAAGATCGTGTCCTCTGAGACTCTGTACTATACTTGTCCATTTTGGATAAAGTAGAGTGTAACCCCAATAGGATATAAATTCTTCAAACACTAAGAACTAACATGCAAATGATTAGAAGTAGCATGCAACCCTAGATTTTGACATGCAATTGATTAGAAGCAATATGCAACCACCAAATTCACCAAGAACTAACATGCAAATGATTAGCTGTAGCATGCAACCATAAATTTTTTCATGCATCTGATTAGAAGCAACATGCAATCATCAATTATGACATGCAAGATCTGGGTAGTTGTCAAAAATGCAAAATCTGGGTAGTTGTCAAAATTGACATGCAAGATCTGGGTAGTTGTCAAAATTGACATGCAAGATTTGGGTAGTTGTCAAAACTGACATGCAAACTTCTACAACCACCAAATTCACCAAGAACTAACATGAAAATGATTAGAAGTAGCATGCAACCATAAATTTTGACATGTAGCTGATTAGAAGCAACATGCAACCATAAATTATGACATGCAAGATTTGGGTAGTTCTAAAAACTGAAATGCAAGATCTGGGTAGTTGTCAAAACAGACATTCAACTTCTACAAACCCTCAGGCTGGCAAGATCATTGCTCTGATACCACTGAAATGTCCCTTTACTGGTTTTATATGATATTTCCAACCTCTAATCAGATCTTTAAGATCAAACAACTAATATCACAAAGATCCACCAAATTTCTCCAGAAACCCCAAATCGGGTATGCCAGAAATTGTGCCAAAAGCTTCACAGCTTCACCTATTATTAATAAATTTGAAAGTGGACATTTTTACAGAAATTTCAGCAGCATAACATCCTACAAAATGACATTTCCAGATCCATATAGCCTTTACACAACAGTTCTCAAATGTAGGACAAAAACTATGCTCATCGGGCTCCCAAAATTAACACAAAAATGCTCGGAAACACCACAAAAACACTAATAATCTATCTCAAAAGTTTAATCACGTCCAAATACATATATTCAGCTCTATTTTAACACCTTAAAGTCTGAAATACAACAGCAACCCAAACTGATATGAAATACTCAACTGAAAACACCAAACTCATACAAAAAACACACCCGAAAACCCACAAATCTGCACTGTTCAGCACAAAGGAAAACTCTGTATGAGCATGCACATGGAATGGCTTCAAACTCCCATCCTTAGCCTTCTTGGAAACCTGCAAACTCTCGTTCTTGGGTCTCCCTAGAAACCTGCAAACTCCCGTTCTTGGGTCTCCTTCTCCACAGGTTTGACAGCCTCTGAAGAATAACAAAGAATGAGCAAAAATCAAGTTCTGGAATCTGCCCAAAATGCCTTCAAACCCCTTAAAAGAGGGCATAACTGTAACTCACATCCAAGAGAGGTTAATGAAACATATTTTAATAATAATTTTCATTTATTAGTCCAACGGTTTCCAAAGATTAACCCCCTTTTTCCGAAACTTCACTTTATTGGGCCTGCCTGCCTTAGCAAATATTATTATTTTTTAATTATTTGAAAAGGGGACATGATAGATTTTTGGGGCTATTGATACTCACAACTCAAGATTTCGAGACATTATCTGATGCTTAGAACATATTATATTATTTCATGCTGTGTGATGTGAGTTCCAGATATTTGATGTTCATCATTTAATGTGTTATGTATATGTATGTTGATGAAATTAGTAAACGTAGGATTGATACTTTGATTTTGGAATCTTTATGATTAAGGATATAAGTAGGATGAAAGAAACCCTAATTGATGTATGTTTCAATTTATGTGAATTTCTGATATGTATATACATATGCACATGTGATTTTACAAGACTACTGATGTGTGCAATGAGTGCGCAGGATATTTTAGCCGAGAAACCCAATGGAGGAACAAAACTGATCCCTATGTGTTAATTGTGGAAACCTTGTTGTTTTTAATTAAATTAATTGTGAGATGTATGTAAGTATCTTTCATGTTTAGTAAATGTTAATGTTTGTAACTATGTTCTTTTAGTGTCGCTTGACACTCGTGAAATGTTTATGTTCTTCAACGTGCTAGTTAGGGTTAGCTGTGTAACTTTTGGACCTAAGTCGGATTAGGTTGGTGTCTTTTGCTAATTTGGTTCTTAATCGAGTTTAGACACCCTTAATCCAGATTAGTGCTTAATTTGCATTTTAGAGTTGTTAGTTGGTCCTAATTAATTCTTAGCTTTTGTTTGGCTCTCAACCTTTTCCTAAGGCTTTAAAACATGGAATATTTATACCCAAGGGGTATGGGTATGGGTTAGGGGTCTTTTCCAACCCCTAGGCCCCTTTTTTGACTTTTGAGGTCACTCAAAAAGTCTCCTTTTTTCTTTGTGCGAAAATTGACTATGGTTACCATGAGTTGCATCACCTCACCTCCACTTAGTGGTTAACCATGGTATGGGTTGAGTTAGGAACTTCTGGATTTGTAGGTGGGTGGGGAGAAGTTATTGATCCTTTTGGTGGTTGATTTGGAGGCTTATTTAGAGGCCCTTCTTGGAGTAGTAGAGGGGGTTACCCAATCTCTACATTTAGAGAGGAGTTTTCTTTTGAAGATTGAAGGAAGGAAGTGGAAACTCTATTCAAACTTGTTCATTGTCATTACCTCTTTGTGAAGGTAGGAAATTATCTTCTCTCTTATTTAGTTTTCATGTTTGTTTCATGCTTATGCTACCTTGTTGTTGTTTCTATGATTGTATGTTTGTGGGTATGTTGGGAAGATTTGAAAACCATGTTATTTTGGATGATTTCCTTTCATGTTTAAGTTTACAATTTTGAGATTTTTCTTGCATGGGTGTTTTGGTATTACTCACCCTTGGAGAGGGCAGAAGTGACCAATTTTGGGAAAGGCTTGTTTAGTTGGATGAGAAGAGGGAGAAAGGGTAGGGTGTTATGGGCCCCTACCTGTCAGCACAAACCTTGTATGATTATGGTATGTTGAAATGGAAGAACGAAAGTTCTTGGTTTATAGCCCCGATTGGGCATCTGTTTGGTGTTGTGCTTGACTTCTCCTAGTTGGAAGAATCCACCTTTCCCTAGTGTTGATTCATTGTGAATCATATAGTGATAACCTTGTGTGAATATGCATGGTTGAATTGTTCTTGGTCATGCTTGTTGTCACCTGATCAAAATTCTGTTCCCTCCATGGTTCTAGAAATGTGTTGCAGAAATTGTTATGAATCCCTTGATGAGGGTCATGAAGAAAATTCAATTAAATTGATGTAATTTGGAATTGATATCCTATGTAATTTGTATTTCAAAACTTTTTTGTAATGGCAACGAAGCCAGGTTTTCTTCCTGGTTCTTTCCCGGCCGAGCCTTTGAATCAGGTTACCAATAAAATAATGGTTGAGTATTATTGCTTCTTTTGAGATTTAATCATAATTTTTAGTTATATGGATAAAATGATGATGTGTCACTCTTCCTACAGTAATTGTATATTTGGTAATTATACTCTTTTGATTGAAGTTAATTAGGTAACATAGTGATATATATCAATCTATGCAATTTTAAGTTTAAATATGTTAAGAAAATTTGCATTTGAGTTGTGTTTAAATTTTATAATTATACATGTGCATGAGGAAGTTTAGTGAATTTATTTGAATACTTTTCTATTACATTTAATCCTATTATCACTCTTAAATATTAAAATGTAACTTGTTGGTGTTTTTGAGCATGACAGTGCTCTTTGTGAAGAAGAAAGACGGTTCTTTGCACCTTTGTATTGAGTATAGACAGTTGAATAAGGTGACTATTAAGAACAAGTATCCTTTACCTAGGATTGATGACTTATTCGATCAAATCAAGGGAGCTACAGTATTCTCCAAGATTGATCTTAAGTCAAAATACCACTAGCTTCGCATTAAGGAAGCAGATATTCACAAGACTGCTTTTCGAACTCATTATGGGAATTATGAGTTCACAGTGGTACCCTTTTGGATTGACTAATGCTCCATCAATTTTTATGAGTTTGATGAATGGTGTGTTTCGATCTTATCTAGATAGGTTTGTACTTGTGTTTCTTGATGACATATTGATATATTCTAAGACTCAGAAGGAGCATGAGGAACACCTGCGGTTGGTTTTGCAGTGTTTGAGGGACAATCAGCTTTATGCCAATGCAGCTAAGTGTGAATTCTTCAAAATGGAGATTCAGTATTTAGGGCATTTTATTTCAGGTGATGGTATTTTAGTAGATCCTGCAAAGATTCAGGCGATAATAGATTGGCCAACACTGACTAATGTGTCAAAGATTCATAGCTTAATGGTTTTAGCTGGTTATTATCGTAGATTTGTCTAGAACTTCTCACGAATAGCACATCCTATCACTTCTCTTCAAAGGAAAGCAAAGAAGTTCGTATGGACAAAGAAATGTGAGGAAGCTTTCTAGAAGCTCAAGGAGCTTTTGACCAATGCACCGATTCTAGCTGTACCTGATCCAAAAGGTGATTTCATGGTATGTACAGATGCTTCTCTTGAAGGGATTGGGGCAGTGTTGATGTATAATGGACGGGTGATTGCGTATGAATCACGCAAGCTCAAGGATCATGAGTTAAATTATCCTACACATGATCTTGAGTTAGTGGCAGTAGTTCATGCTTTGACAAGGTGGAGACATTTCTTGTTGGGGCACAGATTTGAGCTACATAGCGATCATCGTAGTCTTCAGTACATTTTTACTCAGCCTAATTTGAATGCTCGCCAGAGGCGATGGATGGAGCTTCTATGCGAATATGATTTTAAGGTTAAGTACATTCAGGGTAAGGAGAATGTGGTGGCAGATGCTTTGAGTCGTAGGAGACATGTGGCATCATCGATGACTCTTAGTGTGGATTTGAGGAGTCAGATTCTTTAGGTACTTCCTACAGATTCATGGTATCAGGAAGTGTGTAGAGAGATTGATTCAGGAAGATCTTTGGAAGGTAAATTTGCAGGTTACATTCGAGAATCAGATGGTCTTTTAAGACATTTGGGGAGGATTTATGTGCCATTTTTGGATGAGCTTCGCACCTTGATTTTGGCAGAAGCCCATCGTACACCTTACTCAGCACATCTAGGTGTCAAGAAGATGCATGTTGATTTGAGACGTTTGTTCTTTTGGTCTGGGATGAAGCGAGATATTGTTGATTTTGTGGCTAGGTGCCTTGACTGTCAAAGAGTTAAGGCAGAACATCAGCACCCAGCTGGACTTTTGCAGCCTAATCTTATTCCTTCTTGGAAGTGGGATATCATCTCCATGGATTTCATAGTATGATTACCTATGACAGTTCGACGTCATGATGCTATCATGGTCACCGTTGATCGGTTGACTAAGGTGGCACATTTTTCACCGATTAGGTCTTCCTACACAGCAGCTTCTGTAGCTAATGTCTTTATGCGTGATATTGTGAGATTACATGGTATTCCTAGAAAGATCATTTCTGATAGGGATCCTATATTCACATCTGCATTCTGGACATCACTGCAGCATGAGCTTGGAGCGCAGTTAAACTTCAGTTCGGCATATCATCCAGAGACTGATGGTCAGACAGAGAGGGTGAATCAAGTTTTGGAGGATATGTTACGGATGTATGTGATGGATAGGCAGACACATTGGGAGGATTACCTCTACTTAGTGGAGTTTGCTTACAACAATGGATATCATAGTTCTATTGGTATGGCACCATTTTAGGCATTATATGGGCGTCCTTGTTGTACACCATTGAGTTGGGACAGTCTTGAGGATCATATCCTGTTGGGACCTGAGATGCTTCATGATATGGAGCAGCAGGTAGTGCGTATCCATGAGCATTTGACTATAGCACAGGATAGGCAGAAGAAGTATGCCGATGCTCATAGGATTGATAAGCAATTTGCTGTGGGTGATAAGGTTTTCTTGAGAGTGCGACCGTGAAAGAGTCCGATCCGATATGGAAAGGGTTCTAAGCTAGCAGCTCGCTTTGTGGGACCATTCAAGATTTTGGAGAGGATTGGCCTGGTTGCTTACCGCCTTGCTCTACCGCCCAGCCTAGCTCGCATTCATGATGTTTTCCATGTTTCGGTGCTTCGACAGTATATTCCTGATATTGTACATGTTCTTGATTGGAATGTGTTGCAGGTAGAGGACAGGTAGCTGGTTTTGGAGCCAGTTCGTATTCTGGAGCAGTAGAGGTTGACCCTCAGGGGTCGAACCATCGAGCAGGTAAGGGTCCAATGGGACCCTCCTGATGATTCTTCAGCTACTTGAGAGGATGCAGCTAGATTGAGGGAGTTATATCCCAACTTGTTTGTAGGCTTCCAGGAGTAAGCCTAACCCAAGGGGGGGTGGATGTAGTGCCTACCCTCGTTCACATCTTTTTTGGATATTGTTAATATTATCAGACTATGATAGACTAGTTTTCTGTTGATAGATTAGTGGTATTGTTTTGACATTATCAGACATTATGTTATGGATTCAATGGTTATAAGATGAGATCATTTAGACTTTACATTTCATGCATACATGATGATCATTATATTGTTTTTAGTTATTATTGATGATTAGATGGATGGTTTATTATCTTATGTGTTTTATTATGGATACTTACCCCATACTTGCATGTGTATGGTGTGCGTGTTTTATTATTGTATGGAATTTCTAATGTGGTTAAGGAAGGGAGTCATAGTCACCTGCTTAGTTGGGATCTACACGATACACCACTTCTTGCCATTGTCTATTTAGCTTAGCATTATAAATATTTTATGTACATGCATAGTTTTTCTGCAGGTTGCAGGTACTGGGTATCGACTTTCCTGAATTGCCAGGATGAGCGTACCCTATTATACTATCTCAATGATAAGAAAAGGGAGATAAATTCTCAAGTCCAAATCCCAAACCCTTAAACCAATTGTCCTAGTGAGGTAGGACAAGTATCTGGATATTTTACCCACCGAATGTGTCGGATGACATAATTCATGATTTTTAACCCTTTAGACTGATTTTGAGTGATTTTCTCTATGATGAGTTTTCATATTCTATCTTGGAGGTCTATGGTGAATTATCTATTAATTAAGTCTTAATAAATAGATTTAATTAATAAATTAATGATTTGAGGAAATTAATATAAAATATCATCTTATTTGATATTTTGATTATAATTAATTGAATGGGAATTAATTGAGGGAAAAGAATTAAAAGAAAATTAGAAATTAAAAATAAAAATAATAATAAAATAATAATAAAGTAACAAATAAATAATAATAATAAAAGTTATAAAGTTAAAATGAAAGTTATAAATATTTAAATAGAAATTATATAGAAAGTAAATTGGAGTTATAAGCTTGCATGAGAATTAACAGACTTCTCTATTTCTCATGTGTCAACAACATGGGGGTTAGTGCATCAATTAAGCACATGGTGTCTACAACCCTATGGCTCATCTTGAAGGTTGGAAAAGACCCATGCTTAGTTGGTGACACCTTCCAGCTGTTTCTAGAAGCATTCTAGATGTTTCCTAAAAGCTCTTTATATTCAGGCATTCATAGAAGTTTAGACACAGTGTTGGGAGAGCAATTGGAGCATTGGAGGACTCAAGAATTCTAAAGAAGGGAGGAGCTTGCTCTGCAGATTTTCTGAGGAAGAGTGATTTAGCATCAGAATTCGGGTAGATTCTTGTGATTTTACTTATGCTATTTTCGCATCACGCATTCCCTGTCTTCTTCGTGTCTTCCATATGTCTTTTGAGAAGTTTCATATTTATATGCATTCTCAATATGGGTAGATTAATTTTATTGGAAAATTTTATATGCATTCATAATTGTAGATATAATCTTTGTGAAAAAAAAAAAAAGCAAACATGGTTATATATTCAGATCTGCATACATATACATACATACATACATATATATATATATATATATATATATATATATGCATATGTATATATTTATTATGGATCTATTATAAAATTTTGGGAGGGTTTAATTGATGTTAATGTTATGCAAAAATAAATGTTATGTTAAAACTTTTATAAACAATCAATTCACATTGCTATATAATATGGTGTCAATCGAAATTGTTAAATCGATTTTATGAAAACGTATTAATATATTTACATATGTGTGTGTGTGTGTGTGTGTGTGTGTAAATAAGTTATTCATAAATTTAAGTTATTATTTGATCAATGATTTATATTGAAGATTTATTTTCATAAAGGTGACTCTTTAATAACTTTCAACTATTTAATAATTTAATTATTTTAAATTATTAAATAAGAAATTTATAGTTTGGTGGGAGATGTATCAAACAAATATTATAAATTGGAAAATGGATTTTTAATTCTAATAAGGAAAACTTTTATTTATCCAAAACAATATGAGTGTTTTCCCATTCATTCTTCAAACTTGGAAACTTAAACTGAGATCTCTACATTTAAACTCAAGTTGTAAAACCAAAACATGTGTTTACATTGTGTATTCTTTATGCTATTGTTTTGGGTTTTGGGTTGACTAGTGTTGACCAGTATAGGACGTCTACCAGAGGCTTGGGGGTTATGTGATTATGGTGACATGATGATGTTTTAATCTCGATCTTTATAAACCCAACCATGGTTATGTGATGGAATGCTCTATGTATTGGTTGTCATTACTGATTGTTATAGTTGAGATTCTTATGTATGAGACACTTGACTTAACCATTATTTTGGTCATCGATCAGTTATCCTTGGTTTATTTTTTTAGTCGCCATGATGGGACTAAAATGTGGATTTATTATTGGTGATGTCATGTTGTGACATGTTTGACTCAACCATTTTTGGAGTCTTCAATCAGTATGATTGAGATATATATTTTGGTTATTGAGAACCATTGGATATTTGATTATCAGTGATACTTCAGTTGCCAATAGAGAGCTGTTGTGTTCATGACTTTCTATGGATGTTAGCTCATGGAGATTTGATGCTTTTATTCATATTTGATGATTTTATGGTTTATCTTTTGTGATTTTGAGATTTATGAGTCCATGAGCATTAGGGTAGGATATCTGCATGTAGTGACGGGAAGTGGCTTGCAATGGGGGTCGGGACCCTAAGAGGCTGCCAGGGTAACTCATTATAAGTTGGATTAATAAGTGATAACATTCACACCTAATACTAATTGAATGAACCTAAAAAGATAAGTGTTTTGTTCTCGCCCATGCCTTGAGTGCTTGTACAGGCTAGGATGGGAGTAGTGAGATGCATGGTTGCGACCTTACATTCCGTAGTATGCCTCGTCAGTATGAGAGGATACTAGTGGCCGCATGAAATTAGTATGGACCCATGAAGTTTAGCTAACTACCAGGGTAACTTGTACGTGATAATTGTGATGACACTTTCGTGCTTGCATGGTAGGTTCCTACATGTCATTGTGTGCCTCTGGGATTAGATGTCATATTTTGTGTTTGGAACCTTTGAGTTAGTATACTTTTAGGATTCTTGGACTTATAGAGATATGTGTTATATAATTTTGAAAGCCTGTTTGGGACTTGAGATTATCTCCTTAGCACGATGGGAGTGGGCCACATAGGTACCACGCGGTCGGGTGGTAGTGTATTTTCCACTCTTATCATTTTGAGATTCATTGAGACATTGTGGCTGATGCGTCCCTTATGATGGTGGATATGTATCCTTTTTCACTGATGATTAACATATGTTAGATGATGTTATCTTATGCTTTTATTTGCATGCTAGATTACTTTCTACATATGATGTTGTATATATTAGGAGTAACATTCCTACTATGTAACACTGATGATCTCTTTGATGATTTGGAATGTTACGCACGGAGGGATGGCTAGAATCCACGATGGTCTAATGATGCTATTGACGGTTGGGAGGAACCGTGCACTTAGTTTATTATGTTTGATCTTTATGATGGATGTATATGTGTTTGTATCATGTGATTATCTCTACTTTGATGTATCATGGATTAGAATAGGATGATGTACCTTATTCTATGTATGTATATTTTTTTAAGCTTGTCATACCCTGTGAAATGTACAGTGGATAATTGAGTATTTAAAATGTAATGTATAAACATTGGACTTATCATTATTATTTCATGTGAATGTTGTACTAGATGGATTCATGTATGTAATTCAACGTTAAGGGATCTTAGAGAATGTAATCTGTTATGTATGTTATGATGGACAATGCTATTGCTTCCGTTATTGTGCATGAGTTATATATATGGTATTTATTTTTTTAAAAAAAAAATGCCAGTAACGTTAGTGAAATTCTAGGTTAATTCTTTGGAACCCTTGGCAAGGCATTACATCAAGCTTGACCAAAAGTTGAACAGATTTAACCACGGTTGACTTGAGTTGACTAGTTTCGAAAAGAATTTTGAAATAATTAAACGAAATTATTTAATTAAATGGAGTACTTACTTCTAATTAATGAAACAAAGTTATTTAATTAAATGAGAAACCATTCCTAATTAATTAAATGAAGTTATTTAATTAAATAAGAAAAGTGTCTCTAATTAATTAAAGATTATTTAATTAAATAGAAAAAGTAATTATGAGAGCATATCTCATTTTATTAAATTAAATATCTCAACAAAATCTCTCTTCAGTTCAAAAAGGGAAATTTCCAGTTCACTATTGATCAAAAATGAGTTAAATCAATTAACTCCTTTTTCTACTCAAATTGAATCAGTTAAGTCCTTATTTTACTCAAATTAAATCTGTTAACTCCCTTTAATTTAGAAATCTCCCTTTATGACTGAAGTTCACCTTTAATCCTGACCGTTGATCGAAATCGATCTCAACCGTTGATGAATTCTAGGAAAGTCTATTTAACAGACCCTCATCTCCTCATTTTGAAAGGTTGAATGAGAATTTGCATCGAATTGTTGCTGGAACTCATACTCACATTTGCTCATATTCACATATGCAAAAATCAAGTTTGACCAAAAGTTGACCAGATTTAACCACAGTTGACTTGAGTTGACTAGTTTCGAAAAGAATTTTGAAATAATTAAACGAAATTATTTAATTAAATGGAGTACTTACTTCTAATTAATTAAACAAAGTTATTTAATTAAATGAGAAGCCATTCCTAATTAATTAAATGAAGTTATTTAATTAAATAAGAAAAGTGTCTCTAATTAATTAAAGATTATTTAATTAAATAAAAAAAGTAATTATGAGAGCATATCTCATTTTATTAAATTAAATATCTCAACAAAATCTCATTCAGTTCAAAAAGGGAAATTTTCAATTCACTATTGATCAAAAATGAGTTAAATGAGTTAACTCCTTTCTCTACTCAAATTGAATCAGTTAACTCCTTATTTTACTAAAATTAAATCTGTTAACTCCCTTTAATTTGGAAATCTCCCTTTATGACTGAACTTCACCTTGAATCCTGATCGCTGATTGAAATCAATCTCAACCGTTGATGAATTCTAGGAAAGTCTATTTAAGAGACCCTCATCTCTTCATTTTGAAAGGTTGAATTAGAATTTGCATCGAATTGTTGCTGAAATTCATACTCACATTTGCTCATATTCACATAGGCAAAGATCAAGTTTGACCAAAAGTTGACCAGATTTAACCATTGTTGACTTGAGTTGACTAGTTTCGAAAAGAATTTTGAAATAATTAAACGAAATTATTTAATTAAATGGAGTACTTACTTCTAATTAATTAAACAATGTTATTTAATTAAATGAGAAGCCATTCCTAATTAATTAAATGAAGTTATTTAATTAAATAAGAAAAGTGTCTCTAATTAATTAAAGATTATTTAATTAAATAGAAAAAGTATTTATGAGAGCATATCTCATTTTATTAAATGAAATATCTTAACAAAATCTCTCTTCAGTTCAAAAAATGAAATTTTCAGTTCACTATTGATCAAAAAATGAGTTAAATGAGTTAACTCATTTTTCTACTCAAATTGAATCAGTTAACTCCTTATTTTACTCAAATTAAATCTGTTAACTCCCTTTAATTTGGAAATCTCCCTTTATGATGGAATTTCACCTTTAATCCTGACTGTTGATTGAAATCGATCTCAACCATTGATGAATTCCAGGAAAGTCTATTTAAGAGACCCTCATCTATTCATTTTGAAAGGTTGAATGAGAATTTGCATCAAATTGTTGTTGGAATTCATACTCACATTTGCTCATATTCACATACGCAACGATCGAGTTTGACCAAAAGTTGACCAGATTTAACCACAGTTGACATAAGTGGACAAGTTTCGAAAAGAATTTTGAAATAATTAAACGAAATTATTTAATTAAATGGAGTACTTACTTCTAATTAATTAAACAAAGTTATTTAATTAAACGAGAAGCCATTCCTAATTAATTAAATGAAATTATTTAATTAAATAAGAAAAGTGTCTCTAATTAATTAAAGATTATTAAATTAAATAGAAAAACTAATTATCAGAGCATATCTCATTTTATTAAATTAAATATCTCAACAAAATCACTCTTCAGTTCAAAAAGGGAAATTTCCAGTTCACTCTTGATAAAAAATAAGTTAAATGAGTTAATTCCTTTTTCTACTCAAATTGAATCAGTTAACTCCTTATTTTAATCAAATTAAATTTGTTAACTCCCTTTAATTTGGAAATCTCCTTTTATGACTGAACGCCACCTTTAATCCTAACCGTTGATTGAAATCGATCTCAAATGTTGATGAATTGCAGGAAAGTCTATTTAAGAGACCCTCATCTCTTCATTTTGAAAGGTTGAATGAGAATTTGTGTCGAATTGTTTCTGGAATTCATACTCACATTTGCTCATATTCACATACGCAAAGATCAAGTTTGACCAAAAGTTGACCAGATTTAACCACAGTTGACTTGAGTTGACTAGTTTCAAAAAAAATTTGAAATAATTAAATAAAATTATTTAATTAAAAGGAGTACTTCTAATTAATTAAACAAAGTTATGTAATTAAATGAGAAGCCATTCCTAATTAATTAAATGAAGTTATTTAATTAAATAAGAAAAGTGTCTCTAATTAATTAAAGATTATTTAATTAAATAGAAAACGTAATTATGAGAGCATATCTCATTTTATTAAATTAAATATCTCAACAAAAATCTATCTTCAGTTCAAAAATGAGTTAAATCAGTTAACTCCTTTCTTTACTCAAATTGAGTAATTTAACTCCTTATTTTACTCAAATTAAATCTGTTAACTCTGTTTAATTTAAAAATCTCTCTTTATGACTGAACGTCACCTTTAATCCTGACCGTTGATTGAAATCGATCTGAACCGTTGATGAATTCTAGGAAAGTCTATTTAAGAGACCCTCATTTCTTCATTTTGAAGGGTTGAATGAGAAATTGCGTTGAATTGTTGCTGGAATTCATACTCACATCTGCTCATACTCACATACCCAAAAATTAAGTTTGACCAAAAGTTGACCAGATTTAACCACGGTTGACTTGAGTTGACTAGTTTTGAAAAGCATTTCGAAATAATTAAACAAAATTATTTAATTAAATAGAGTACTTATTTCTAATTAATTAAACAAAGTTATTTAATTAAATGAGAAGCCATTCCTAATTAATTAAATGAAGTTATTTAATTAAATAAGAAAAGAGTCTCTAAGTAATTAAAGATTATATAATTAAATAGAAAAAGTATTTATGAGAGGATATTTCATTTTATTAAATTAAATATCTCAACAAAATCTCCCTTCAGTTCAAAAAGAGAAATTTTTAGTTCACTATTGATAAAAAATGAGTTAAATTAGTTAACTCCTTACTCTACTCAAATTGAATCAGTTAACTCTTTATTTTACTCAAATTAAATCTGTTACCTACCTTTAATTTGGAAATCTCCCTTTATGACTGAACTTCACCTTTAATCTTGACCGTTGATTAAAATCGATCTCAACCGTTGATGAATTCTAGGAAAGTCTATTTAAGAGACCCTCATCTCTTCATTTTGGAAGGTTAAATGAGAATTTGCATCGAATTGTTGCTGGAATTCAAACTCACATTTGCTCATATTCACATACACAAATATCAAGTTTGACAAAAAGTTGACCAGATTTAACCACGGTTGACTTGAGTTGACTAGTTTTGAAAAGAATTTTGAAATAATTAGACGAAATTATTTAATTAAATTGAGTGCTTAGTTCTAATTAATTAATCAAAGTTATTTAATTAAATGAGAAGCCATTCCTAATTAATTAAATGAAGTTATTTAATTGAATAAGAAAAGTGTCTCTAATTAATTAAAGATTATTTAATTAAATAGAAAAAGTAATTATGAGAGCATATCTCATTTTATTAAATTAAATATCTCAACAAAATTTCAATTAGACAAAATTATTTAATTAAATGGAGTACTTACTTTTAATTAATTAATCAAAGTTATTTAATTAAATGAGAAGCCATTCCTAATTAATTAAATTAAGTTATTTAATTGAATAAGAAAAGTGTCTCTAATTAATTAAAGATTATTTAATTAAATAGAAAAAGTAATTATGAGAGCATACCTCATTTTATTAAATTAAATATCTCAACAAAATCTCTCTTCAGTTCAAAAAGGAAAATTTTCAGTTCACTATTGATCAAAAATGAGTTAAATCAATTAACTCCTTTCTCTACTCAAATTGAATCAGTTACCTCCTCATTTTACTCAAATTAAATCTATTAACTCCCTTTAATTTGGAAATCTCTCTTTATGATTGAACTTCACCTTTAATTATGACCGTTGATTGAAATCGATCTCAACCGTTGATGAATTCCAATAAAGTCTATTTAAGAGACCCTCATCTCTTAAATTTGAAAGGTTGAATGAGAATTTGCATCGAATTATTGCTAGAATTCACACTCACATTTGCTCATATTCACATACGCAAATATCAAAATTGACCAAAAGTTGACCAGATTTAACTACGATTGACTTGAGTTGACTAGTTTCGAAAAGAATTTTGAAATAATTAAACAAAATTATTTATATAAATGGAGTACTTACTTTTAATTAATTAAACAAAGTTATTTAATTAAATGAGAAGCCATTACTAATTAATTAAATGAAGTTATTTAAATAAATAAGAAAAGTGTCTCTAATTAATTAAAGATTATTTAATTAAATAGATAAAGTAATTATGAGAGCATATCTCTTTTTATTAAATTAAATATCTCAACAAAATCTCTCTTCATTTCAAAAAAGGAAATTTCTCGTTTACTATTGATAAAAAATGAGTTAAATCAGTTAACTCCTTTCTCTACTCAAATTGAATCAGTTAACTCCTTATTTTACTCAAATTAAATCTGTTAACTCCATTTAATTTTTAAATCTCCCTTTGTGACTGAACTTCAGCTTTAATCCTGACCGTTGATTGAAATCGATCTCAACCGTTGATAAATTTAAGAAAAGTCTATTTAAGAGACCCTCATCTCTTCATTTTGAAAGGTTGAATGAGAATTTGCATCGAATTATTGCTGTAATTCGTACTCACATTTGCTCATATTCACATATGCAAAGATCAAGTTTGGCCCAAAGTTGACTAGATTCCATCACATTTGACTTGAGTTGACTAGTTTAGAAAAAAATTTTGAAATAATTAAACGAAATTATTTAATTAAATGGAGTACTTACTTCTAATTAATTAAACAAAGTTATTTAATTAAATGAGAAGGCATTTCTAATTAATTAAATGAAGTTCTTTAATTAAATAAGAAAAGTGTCTCTAATTAATTAAAGATTATTTAGTTAAATAGAAAAAGTAATTATGAAAGCATATCTCATTTTATTGAAATAAATATCTCAACAAAATTTCTCTTCAGTTCAAAAAGGGAAATTTTCAGTTTACTATTGATAAAAAATGAGTTAGATCAGTTATCTCCTTTCTCTACTCAAATTGAATCAGTTAACTCTTTATTTTACTCAAATTAAATCTGTTAACTCCCTTTAATTTGGAAGTCTCCCTTTATGACTGAACTTCACCTTTAATCCTGACCGTTGATTGAAATCGATCTCAACCGTTGATGAATTGTAAAAAAGTCCATTGAAGAGACCCTCATCTCTTCATTTTGAAAGGTTGAATAAAAATTTGCATCGAATTGTTGCTAGAATTCATACTCACATTTGCTCATATTAACATACGCAAAGATCAAGTTTGACCAAAAGTTGACTAGATTTAACCACGGTTGACTTGAGTTGACTAGTTTCGAAAAGAATTTTGAAATAATTAAACGAAATTATTTAATTAAATAGAGTACTTACTTCTAATTAATTAAGAAAAGCTATTTAATTAAATGAGAAGCCATTCCTAATTAATTAAATGAAGTTATTTAATTAAATAAGAAAAGTGTCTCTAATTAATTAAAGATTATTTAATTAAATAGAAAAAGTAACTATGAGAGCACATCTCATATTATTAAATTAAATATCTCAACAAAATCTCTCTTCAGTTCAAAAAGGGAAATTTCTAGTTCACTATTGATAAAAAATGAGTTAAATCAATTAACTCCTTTCTCTACTTAAATTGAATCAATTAACTTCTTATTTTACTCAAATTAAATTTGTTAACTCTCTTTAATTTGGAAATTTCCCTTTATGACTGAACTTCACCTTTAATACTGACCGTTGATTGAAATCGATCTCAACCGTTCATGAATTTCAGGAAAGTCTATTTAAGAGACCCTCATCTCTTTATTTTGAAAGGTTGAATGAGAATTTGCATCGAATTGTTGCTACAATTCATACTCACATTTGCTCATATTCACATACGCAAATAAAAAATTTGACCAAAAGTTGACCAGATTTAACCACGGTTGACTTGAGTTGACTAGTTTCGAAAAGAATTTTGAAATAATTAAATGAAATTATTTAATTAAATGGAGTACTTACTTCTAATTAATTAAATAAAGTTATTTAATTAAATGAGAAGCCATTCCTAATTAATTAAATGAAGTTATTTAGTTGAATAAGAAAAGTGTCTCTAATTAGTTAAAGATTATTTAATTAAATAGAAAAAGTAATTATTAGAGCGTATCTCATTTTATTAAATTAAATATGTCAAAAAAATCTCGCTTTAGTTCAAAAAGGGAAATTTCCAGTTCACTATTGATAAAAAATGAGTTAAATCAGTTAACTCCTTTTTTTACTCAAATTGAATCAGTTAACTCCTTATTTTACTCAAATTAAATCTGTTAACTCCTTTTAATTTGGAAATCTCCCATTATGACTGAACTTCACCTTTAATCCTGACCTTTGATTGAAATCGATCTCAACCTTTGATGAATTTGAAGAAAGTTTATTTAAGAGACCCTCATCTCTTCATTTTGAAAGGTTGAAGGAGAATTTGCATCGAATTGCTGCTGGAATTCATACTCACATTTGCTCATATTCACATACGCGAAGATCAAGTTTGACCAAAAGTTGACTAGATTTAACCATGGTTGACTTGAGTTGTATAGTTTCGAAAAGAATTTTGAAAAAATTAAAAGAAATTATTTAATTAAATGAGAAGCCATTCCTAACTAATTAAATGAAGATATTTAATTAAATAAGAAAAATGTCTCTAACGAATTAAAGATTATTTAATTAAATAGAAAAAGTAATTATGAGAGCATATTTCATTTTACTAAATTAAATATCTGAAAAAAATCTCTCTTCAGTTCAAAAAGGAAAATTTCAAGTTCACTATTGATAAAAAATGAGTTAAATCAGTTGACTCCTTTTTCTACTCAAATTGAATTAGTTAACTCCTTATTTTACTCAAATTAAATCTGTCAACTCCTTTTAATTTGAAAATTTTCCTTTATGACTGAACTTCACCTTTAATCCTGACCGTTGATTGAAATCGATGTCAACCGTTGATGAATTCTAAGAAAGTCTATTTAAGAGACCCTCATCTCTTCATTTTGAAAAGTTGAATGTGAATTCACATTGAATTGTTGCTGGAATTCATACTCACATTTGCTCATATTCACATACGCAAAGATCAAGTTTGACCAAAAGTTGACCAGATTTAACCACAGTTGACTTTAGTTGACTAGTTTTGAAAAGAATTTTGAAATAATTAAATGAAATTATTTAATTAAATGGAGTACCTACTTCTAATTAATTAAACAAAGTTATTTAATTAAATGAGAAGCCATTCCTAATTAATTAAATGAAGTTATTAAATTAAATAAGAAAAGTGTCTCTAATTAATTAAAGATTATTTAATTAAATAGAAAAAATAATTATGAGAGCATATCTCATTTTATTAAATTGAATATCTTAACAAAATCTCTCTTTAGTTCAAAAAGGGAAATTTCGAGTTCACTATTGATCAAAAATGAGTTAAATCAATTAACTCCTTTTTCTACTCAAATTGAATTAGTTAATTCCTTATTTTACTCAAATTAAATCTATTAACTCCCTTTAATTTTGAAATCTTCCTTTATGACTGAACTTCACCTTTAATCCTGACTGTTGATTGAAATCGATCTCACCCGTTGATGAATTTCGAAAAAGTTTATTCAAGAGACCCTCATCTCTTCATTTTGAAAGGTTGAATGAGAATTTGCATCGAATTGTTGCTGGAATTCATACTCACATTTGATCATATTCACATATGAAAAGACCAAGTTTGACCAAAAGTTGACCAGATTTAACCATGGTTGACTAGTTTTGAAAAGAATTTTGAAATAATTAAACGAAATTATTTAATTAAATGGAGTACTTACTTCTAATTAATTAAACAAAGTTATTTAATTAAATGAGAAGCCATTCCTAATTAATTAAATGAAGTTATTTAATTAAATAAGAAAAGTGTCTCTAATTAATTAAAGATTATTTAATTAAATAGAAAAAGTAATTGTGAGAGCATATCTCATTTTATTAAATTAAATATCCCAACAAAATCTCTCTTCAGTTCAAAAAGGGAAGTTTCCATTTCACTATTGATCAAAAATGAGTTAAATCAGCTGACTCCTTTTTCTACACAAATTGAATCAGTTAACTCCTTATTTTACTCAAATTAAATTTGTTAACTCCCTTTAATTTGAAAATCTCCCTTTATGACTGAACTTCACCTTTAATCTTGACCGTTGATTGAAATCGATCTCGATCATTGATGATTTCAAGGAAAGTCTATTTAAGAGACCCTCATCTCTTCATTTTGAAAGGTTGAATGAGAATTTGCATCGAATTGTTGCTGGAATTCATATTTACATCTACTCATATTCACATACGCAAATATAAAGTTTGACCAAAAGTTGACCAGATTTAACTACGGTTGACTTCAGTTGACTAGTTTTGAAAAGAATTTTTAAATAATTAAATGAAGTACTTACTTCTAATTAATTAAACAAAGTTATTTAATTAAATGAGAAGCCATTCCTAATTAATTAAATGAAGTTATTTAATTAAATAAGAAAAGTGTCTCTAATTAATTAAAGATTATTTAATTAAATAGAAAAAGTAATTATGAGAGCATATTTCATTTTATTCAATTAAAAATCTCAACAAAATCTCTCTTCAGTTCAAAAAGGGAAATTTTCAGTTCACTATTGATAAAAAATGAGTTAAATTAGTTGACTCTTTTTTATACTCAAATTGAATCAGTTAACTCCTTATTTTACTCAAATTAAATCTGTTAACTCTGTTTAATTTGGAAATCTCCTTTTATGACTGAACTTCACCTTTAATCCTGACCGTTGATTGAAATCGATATCAACAGTTGATGAATTTTAGGAAAGTCTATTTAAGAGACCCTCATTTATTCATTTTGAAAGGTTGAATGAGAATTTGCATCAAATTGTTGCTAGAATTCATACTCACATTTGATGATATTCACATACGCAAAGGTCAAGTTTGACCACAAGTTGACTTGATTTAAACACGGTTGACTTGAGTTGACTACTTTCGAAAATAATTTTGAAATAGTTAAAAGAAATTATTTAATTAAATGGAGTACTTGTATTTAATTAAACAAAGTTATTTAATTAAATGAGAAGCCATTCCTAATTAATTAAATGAATTTATTTAATTAAATAAGAAAAGTGTCTTTAATTAATTAAAGATTATTTAATTAAATAGAAAAAGTAATTATGAGAGTATCTCTCATTTTATTAAATTAAATATCTGAACAAAATCTCTCTTTAGTTCAAAAAGGAAAATTTTCAGTTCACTATTGATAAAAAATGAGTTAAATCAGTTGACTCCTTTTTCTACTCAACTTGAATTAGTTAACTCCTTATTTTACTCAAATTAAATCCGTTAACCCCCTTTAATTTGGAAATCTCCCTTTATGACTAAACTTCAGCTTTAATCCTGACCGTTGATTGAAATCGATCTCAACCGTTGATGAATTCCAGGAAAGTCTATTTAAGAGACCCTCATCTCTTCATTTTGAAAGGTTGAATGTGAATTCGCATGGAATTGTTACTGGAATTCATACTCACATTTGCTCATATTCACATATGCAAAGACCAAGTTTGACCAAAAGTTGACTAGATTTAACCACGGTTGACTTGAGTTGACTAGTTTCGAAAAGAATTTTGAAATAATTCAACGAAATTATTTAATTAAATGGAGTACTTACTTCTAATTAATTAAACAAAGTTATTTAATTAAAGGAGAAGCCATTCCTAATTAGTTAAATGAAGCTATTTAATTAAATAAGAAAAGTGTCTCTAATTAATTAAAGATTATTTAATTAAATAAAAATAATAATTATGAGAGCATATCTCATTTTATTAAATTAAATATCTTAACAAAATCTCTCTTTAGTTCAAAAAGGGAAATTTCCAGTTCACTATTGATAAAAAATGAGTTAAATCAGTTAACTCCTTTTTCTACTCAAATTGAATCAGTTAAGTCCTTATTTTACTCAAATTAAATCTGTTAACTCTCGTTAATTTGGAAATCTCCTTTTATGACTGAACTTTACCTTTAATCCTGACCGTTGATTGAAATCGATCTCAACCGTTGATGAATTCCGAGAAAGTCTATTTAAGAGACCCTCATCTTTTCATTTTGAAAGTTTGAATGAGAATTTGCATTGAATTGTTTCTGGAATTCATACTCACATTTGCTCATATTCACATACGCAAAGATTAAGTTTGACCAAAAGTTGACCAGATTTAACCACGCTTGACTAGTTTCGAAAAGAATTTTGAAAGAATTAAACGAAATTATTTAATTAAATGGAGTACTTACTTCTAATTAATTAAACAAAGTTATTTAATTAAATGAGAAACCATTCCTAATTAATTAAATAAAGTTATTTAATTAAATAAGAAAAGTGTCTCTAATTAATTAAAGATTATTTAATTAAATAGAAAAAGTAATTATGAGAGCATATCTCATTTTATTAAATTAAATATCTCAACAAAGTCTCTGTTCAGTTCAAAAAGGGAAATTTCTAGTTCACTATTGATGAAAAATGAGTTAAATGATTTAATTCCTTTTTCTACTCAAATTGAATTAGTTAACTCCTTATTTTATTCAAATTAAATCTGTTAACTCCCTTTAATTTGAAAATCTCCCTTTATGACTGAACTTCACCTTTAATCCTAACCGTTGATTGAAATCGATCTCAACCGTTGATGAATTCCAAGAAAGTCTAGTTAAGAGACCCTCATCTCTTCATTTTGAAAGGTTGAATAAGAATTTGCATCGAATTGTTGCTGGAATTCATAATCACATTTGCTCATATTCACATACGAAAAGATCAAGTTTGACCAAAAGTTGACCAGATTTAACCACGGTTGACTTGAGTTGACTAGTTTCGAAAAGAATTTTGAAATAATTAGACAAAATTATTTAATTAAATGGAGTACTTACTTTTAATTAATTAAACAATGTTATTTAATTAAATGAAAAGCCATTCCTAATTAATTAAATGAAGTTATTTAATTAAATAAGAAAAGTGTTTCTAATTAATTAAAGATTATTTAATTAAATAGAAAAATTAATTATGAGAGCATATCTCAAATTATTAAATTAAATATCTCAACAAAGTTTCTCTTCAGTTCAAAAAATGGAAATTTCCAGTTCACTATTGATAAAAAATGAGTTAAATAAGTTAACTCATTTTTCTACTCAAATTGAATCAGTTAACTCCTTGTTTTTACTCAAATTAAATCTGTTAACTCTTTTTAATTTGGAAATCTCCCTTTATGACTGAACTTCACCTTTAATCCTGACCGTTGATTGAAATCGATCTCAACCGTTGATGAATTTCAGGAAAGTCTATTTAAGAGACCCTCATCTCTTCATTTTGAAAGTCTGAATGAGAATTTGCATTGAATTGTTGCTGGAATTCATACTCACATTTTCTCATATTCACATACGCAAAGATCAAGTTTGACCAAAAGTTGACTAGATTTAACCACGGTTGACTTGATTTGATTAGTTTTGAATTATTTTTAAAAATAATTAGATGAAATTATTTAATTAAATGGAGTACTTACTTCTAATTAATTAAACAAAGTTATTTAATTAAATTAGAAGCCATTCCTAATTAATTAAATGAAGTTATTTAATTAAATAAGAAAAGTGTCTCTAATTAATTAAAGATTATTTAATTAAATAGAAAAAGTAATTATGAGAGCATATCTAATTTTATTAAATTAAATATCTCAACAAAATCTGTCTTCAATTCAAAAAGGGAAATTTCCAGTTCACTATTGATAGAAAACGAGTTAAGTCAGTTAACTCCTTTTTCTACTCAAATTGAATCAGTTAACTCCTTATTTTACTCAAATTAAATTTGTTAACCCCCTTTAACTTGGAAATCTGCTGTTATGACCGAACTTCACCTTTAATCCTGACCATTGATTGAAATCGATCTCAACCGTTGATGAATTCCAGAAAAGTCTATTTAAGAGACCCTCATCTCTTCATTTTGAAAGTTTGAATGAGAATTTGCATAGAATTGTTGGTGGAATTCATGCTCACATTTGCTCATATTCACATACGCAAAGATCGAGGTTGACCAAAAGTTGACCATATTTAACCACGGTTGACTTGAGTTGAGTAGTTTCAAATTTTTTTTTGAAATAAATAGACAAAATTATTTAATTAAATAGAATACTTACTTCTAATTAATTAAACAAAGTTATTTAATTAAATGAGAAGCCATTCCTAATTAATTAAATGAAGTTATTTAATTAAATAAGAAAAGTGTCTCTAATTAATTAAGAAAAGTGTCTCTAATTAATTAAAGATTATTTAATTAAATAGAAAAAGTAATTATGAGAACATATCTCATTTTATTAAATTAAATATCTCGGCAAAATCTCTCTTCAGTTCAAAAAGGGAAATTTCCAGTTCACTATTGATAAAAAATGAGTTAAATTAGTTAACTCATTTTTCTACTCAAATTGAATCAGTTAACTTTTTAGTTTATTGAAATTAAATCTGTTAACTCCTTTTAATTTGGAAAGCTCCCTTTTTGACTGAACTTCACCTTTAATCTTGACCGTTGATTGAAATCGATCTCAACCATTGATGAATTTCAAGAAAGTCTCTTTAAGAGACCCTCATCTCTTCATTTTGAAAGGTTGAATGAGAATTTGCATCGAATTGTTGCGAGAATTCATACTCACATTTGCTCATATTTACATACGCAAAGATCAAGTTTGACCAAAAGTTGACCAGATTTAACTACGGTTGACTTGAGTTGACTAGTTTCGAAAAGAATTTTGAAATAATTAGACGAAATTATTTAATTAAATGGAGTGCTTACTTCTAATTAATTAAACAAAGTTATTTAATTAAATGAGAAGCCATTCCTAATTAATTAAATGAAGTTATTTAATTAACTAAGAAAAGTGTCTCTAATTAATTAAAGATTATTTAATTAAATAGAAAAAGTAATTATGAGAGCATATCTCATTTTATTAAATTAAATATCTCAACAAAATCTCTCTTCAGTTCAAAAAGAGAAATTTCTAGTTCACTATTGATAAAAAATGAGTTAAATGAGTTAACTCCTTTTTCTACTCAAATTGAATCAGTTAACTCTTTATTTTACTCAAATTAAATCTGTTAACTTGTAATGCCCCGCCACGGGATCCAAAGAATTAACATAGAATTTCACTAAGTTTGGTAACATTTTTTTTTATAAAAAAAATAACATGAAAGTAAATACCACATATAACTTGTACATAATAACAGAAGCACTACCAATGTCCATCTAAAAGTAAACATAATATACATAACTGATTTCATTCTTTAAGAATCTTTTAACGTTTAGTTACATCTAAATTAACTAACATACATGAGTTCATCTAGTACAACATCCACATGAAATAATAATGATAAGTCCAATGTTCATACATTACATTTCCAAATGCTCAATCATCCACTGTACATGTCACAGGGTATGAACGCTTAAAAGAATATACATATGTGAAATAAGTTACATCATCCTATTCTAATCCATGATACATCAAAGACAATCACATGATACGCATGATACATCATCATAGAATATATATACATCCATCGTAAGATCAAACATAACTAACTAAGTGCACGGTTCTTCCCAACCGTTAATAGCATCATTAGACCATCGTGGGCCCTAGCCATCCCTCCGTGTGTAACATCCCAAATCATCGAAGAGATCATCGGTTTTAACATAGTAGGAATGTCACTCCTAACATATATAACATCATATGTAGAAAGAAATCTAACATGCAAATATAAGCATAAGATAACATCATCTAACATATGCTAATCATCAATGAAAGGATACATATCCACCATCATGAAGGACGCATCAGCCACGATGTCTCAATGAATCTCAGATGATAAGAGTGGAAAATACACTACCACACGACTGCGTGGTACCTAAGTGGTCCACTCCCACCGTGCTCAGAAGATAATCTCAAGTCCCAAACAGGCTATCCATAACATATAGCACAAACCTCTATAGTCCAAGAATCCTAAAAGTATACTAACTCAAAGGTTTCAATCACAAAACTGACATCTACTTCCCAGAGGCACACAATGACATGTAGGAACCTACTATGCAAACGGAAAAGTGTCATCGCATTTATCACGTACAAGTTACCCTGGCAGTTAGCTAAACTCCACGGGTCCATACTAATCTTATGCGGCCACTAGTATCCTCTCATACTGACAAGGCATACTATGGAATGCAAGGTCGCAACCATGCGTTCTCACTACTCCCATCCTAGCCTATACAAGCACTCAAGGCATGGGCGAGAACAAAACACTTATCTTTTTAGGTTCATTTAGTTAGTATTAGGTGTGAATGTTATCACTTATTAATCCAACTTACAATGAGTTACCCTAGCAACCTCTTAGGGCCCCGACCCCCATCGCAAGCCACTTCTCGACACTACATGCAGATATCCTACCCTAATGCTCATGGACTCATAAATCTCAAAATTATAAAAGATAATACATAATAAAATCATCAAATATGCATAAAAGCATCAAATCTTCATGAGCAAACATCGATAGAAAATCATGACCACAACAACTCTCTATTGGCAACTGAAGCATCATTGATAATCAAAAGTATCCAACGGTTCTCAATTACCAACAATATATCTCAAACACATTGATCGAAGACTCCAAAAATGGTTGAATCAAACATGTCACTACATGACATCATCAAAAATAAATTCACATTTTAGTCCCATCATGGCGACTAGAAAATAACCAAGGATAACTGATCGATGACCAAAAATAATGGTTAAGTCAAGTGTCTCATCTATAACAATCAGTATTCACATCCAATACATAGAGCATTCCATCACATAACCATGGTTGGGTTCATAAAGATCGAGATTAAAACATCATCGTGACATCACAATCACATAACTCTCAAGCCTCTAGTAGACGTCCTATAATTGGTCAACACTAGTCAACCCAAAACCCAAAACAATAGTATAAAGAATACACAGGTTTTGCTAAGTTTACAACTTAAATGCAAAAGTCTCAGTTTACGTTCCAAGTTGGATAATGAATGGAGAAACATTTTGTATGTTTTCCTAGCCCACGTAATTGTTGATAGATAAAAGTTTTTCCCTCTAACTCTTAGAACTCAATTATCTAAATGTTTTTAAGAATATACATTATACGTTATTCTGGTATTGAGTTATCATAACTCAATTTATAGTATTGAAAAGGGCTAAAATATTTGATAATTTAAATGTTATAACTTTTAAATTTACCTTAATTAAACTAAATTCTAATTAAGTAATTTTGATTAATTAAAACCCATATTATTTATTTAAAAACTCTAAATAACTTTGAATATTAAAATTTCATTATTATTACATATATATACATATATATACATATATATATATATATATATATATAAATATTATATATATATACACATATATTTACATATATATATATATATATATATATATATATATATATATATATATATATATATATATATATATATATATAAATATTATATATATATACACATATATTTACATATATATATATATATATATATAATAAATAACATATAACAATATTTACTAATACATATAACAATTAATATTTAATTTTAATACAAAATCAAATTTTGTTTAAGGGACTTATAAAAAAGCCGAATGTATTTATAAACAAAGGTGAGTTTATACTCGCACCACCATTTATATACGGCAGCGCCGTGCAGCCTGCCTCTGTCGCAAGGCCTGCGATGACAGTCGTAGTACCTGCGACAGCAGGCCTGCTGCCTGCGGCTCTAAAGAATGGGTTGGGTGGAATAAAAACCCCCGCCCTTCTTAAAACGAAGGTTTTGAAAACAAAAATTTTGCATACGTATCGCATACGAATATATTTTTCACAAATCGTTTACTATGAACGATTTCAGACTTATAAATATATTATATATTTTTGAAAAATGTTTCAAATAACGATTTCTCATATATAATTTTTAAAGAAACGTTTGTAGATTCTTTTTAAAAGAACTTACATATATATATATATATTCGCAAAATTTAATTAAGTATCACACACACACACATATATATATATATATGTATGCAGATACGAAAATATAAACATGTATATTTTACAATGAGCATATACACAATCTATTTAAAGATTTTAATTTTTAGAATTTTCTTATAAACCATTTGGCCTCAAAATTTATCCATTAAATCATTTAATGGTTTTGGCTGCGAATTTAAACCCTAGCCCCATGTTCTTTTCAGATTTATGCATATAAAATTTTCAAATAAACTAAACTACCCATATGCATAAAAAAAAATACGAAATTCCTCAGAAGACATATGGAAAACATGAAGAAGATAGGGAATGCATGATGCAGAAATAGCATAAGTAAAATCATACCCGAATTTTGATGCTAAATCGCTCTTCCTTAGAAAATTCGTAGAGCAATCTCCTCCCTTCTTCAGAGTTCTCGAGTCCTCCAATGCTCCAATTGCACTCCAAACGCTATCCCTAAGCTTCTAAGAATGCCTGAATATAAAGAGCTCTCAAGAAACCTTTGGAATGCTTCTTGAAACAGCTGGAAGGTGTCACCAACCAAGCATGGGCCTTTTCCAACCTTTTTGATGAGTCATAGAGTTGTAGACACCTTGTGCTTAATTGATGCACTAACCCCCGTGTTGTTGACACATGTTACTTCCCATGCAAGCTAATAACTCCAATTTACTTTTTAAATAATTTCTATTTAAATTTTATAACTTTCATTTTAATTTTTATAACTTTTATTATTATTATTTTATTTATTACTTTATTATTATTTTATAATTATTATTAATTTTAATTTCTAGTTTTCTTTTATTCAATTCCTTTCCTCAATAATTCACATTTAATTAATCACAATCAAAATATCAAAGATCATGATATTTTATTAATTTTCTCAAATAAATAATTTATTAATTAAATCTATTTATTAAGACTTAATTAATGGAAAATTCACCATAGACCTCCAAGATAAAATATGAAAACTCATCATAGAACAAATCATACAAAATCAATCTAAAGGGTTAAAAAATCACGAAATATGTCATCCGACACATTCAGTGGGTATTCAACTCTGATACTTGTCCTAACTCACTAAGAAAAATGGTTTTTAGGTTTGGGATTTGGACTTGAGAATTTATCTCCCTTCTCTTATCATTGACATAGTATAATAGGGTATGCTCATCTTGGCAATTCAGGGAAGTCGATACCCGGTACCTGCAACCAGCAAAAAAACTATGCATGTACATACAATATATAATGCTAAGCTAAACAGACAATGGCAGGAAGTGGTGCATCGTGTAGATCTCGACTAAGAAGGTGACTACGACTCCCTTCCTTAACCACATCAAAATGCCATACAATAAGAAAACACGCAAACCAGAGACATGCAAGTATGGGGTAAGTAACCATAATAAAACACATGAGATAATAAATCATCTAACTAATCATCATTAATAACTAAAAACAATGTAATGATAGTCATTAATACATGAAATCTAAAGTCTAAATGATCTCATCATATATCAGCTGAATCCCTATCATAATATCTGATAGTGTCAAAACAACACCACTAAACCATCAACATAAAACATAGTCTGATAATAATAGCAACAATGAGTCTAGAAAATATGTGAACGAAGGTAGGCACTACATAACTCCCTTTAATTTAGAAATCTCCCTTTATGACTTAACTTCACCTTTAACCCTGACCGTTGATTGAAATCGATCACAACCATTGATGAATTCAAGGAAAGTCTATTTAAGAGACCCTTATCTCTTCATTTTGAAAGGTTGAATGAGAATTTACATCGAATTTTTGCTAGAATTCATACTCACATTTGCTCATATTCACATACGCAAAGATCAAGTTTGACCAAAAGTTGACCAAATTTAACCACGGTTGACTTGAGTTGACTAGTTTCGAAATTTTTTTTGAAATAATTAAACAAAATTATTTTATTAAATGGAGTACTTACTTCTAATTAATTAAACAAAGTTATTTAATTAAATGAGAAGCCATTCCTAATTAATTAAATGAAGTTATTTAATTAAATAAGAAAAGTGTCTCTAATTAATTAAAGATTATTTAATTAAATAGATAAAGTAATTATGAGAGCATATCTCATTTTATTAAATTAAATATCTCAACAAAATCTCTCTTCAGTTCAAAAAGGGAAATTTCCAGTTCACTATTGATAAAAAATGAGTTAAATATGTTAACTCCTTTTTCTACTCAAATTGAATCAGTTAACTCCTTATTTTACTTAAATTAAATCTGTTAACTCCCTTTAATTTGGAAATCTCCCTTTATGACTGAATTTCACTTTTCCTATTTAATTAAATAAAAAAAGCGTCTCTAATTAATTAAAGATTATTCAATTAAATAGATAAAGTAATTATGAGAGCATATCTCATTTTATTAAATTAAATATCTCAACAAAATCTCTCTTCAGTTCAAAAAGGGAAATTTCCAGTTCACTATTGATCAAAAATGAGTTAAATATGTTAACTCGTTTTTCTACTCAAATTGAACCAGTTAACTCCCTATTTTACTCAAATTAAATCTGTTAACTCCCTTTAATTTGGAAATCTCTCTTTATGACTGAACTTCACCTTTAATCCTGACCGTTGATTGAAATCGATCTCAATCGTTGATGAATTCTAGGAAAGTCTATTTAAGAGACCCTCATCTCTTCATTTTGAAAGGTTGAATGTGAATTTGCATCGAATTGTTGCTGGAATTCATACTCACATTTGCTCATATTCACATACGCAAAGATCAAGTTTGACCAAAAGTTGACCAGATTTAACCACGGTTGACTTGAGTTGACTAGTTTCGAAAAAAAATTTTAAATAGTTAGACAAAATTATTTAATTAAATGGAGTACTTACTTCTAATTAATTAAACAAAGTTATTTAATTAAATGAGAAGCCATTCCTAATTAATTAAATGAAGTTATTTAATTAAAAAAGAAAAGTGTCTCTAATTAATTAAAAATTATTTAATTAAATAGAAAAAGTAATTATGAGAGCATATCTCATTTTATTAAATTAAATATCTCAACAAAATCTCTCTTCAGTTCAAAAAGGGAAATTTCCAATTCATTATTGATCAAAAATGAGTTAAATGAGTTAACTCCTTTTTCTACTCAAATTGAATCAGTTAACTCCTTATTTTACTCAAATTAAATCTGTTAACTCCTTTTAATTTGGAAATCTCCCTTTATGATTGAACTTCACCTTTAATCCTGACCGTTGATTGAAATCGATCTCAACCATTGATGAATTTCAGGAAAGTCTTTTTAAGAGACCCTCATCTCTTCATTTTGAAAGGTTGAATGAGAATTTGCATCGAATTGTTGTTGGAATTCATACTCACATTTGCTCATATTCACATATGCAAAGATCAAGTTTGACCAAAAGTTGACCAGATTTAACCACAGTTGACTTGATTTGACTAATTTTGAAAAGAATTTTGAAATAATTAAACAAAATTATTTAATTAAATGGAGTACTTACTTCTAATTAATTAAACAAAGTTATTTAATTAAATGAGAAGCCATTCCTAATTAATTAAATAAAGTTATTTAATTAAATAAGAAAAGTGTCTCTAATTAATTAAAGATTATTTAATTAAATAGAAAAAGTAATTATGAGAGCATATCTCATTTTCTTAAATTAAATATCTCAACAAAATCTCTCTTCAGTTCAAAAAGGGAAATTTTCAGTTCACTATTGATAAAAAATGAGTTAAATGAGTTAACTCCTTTTTCTACTCAAATTGAATCAGTTAACTCCTTATTTTATTCAAATTAAATATGTTAACTCTTTTTAATTTGGAAATCTCCCTTTATGACTTAACTTCACCTTTAATCCTGACCACTGATTGATGTCGATCTCAACCGTTGATGAATTCAAGGATAGTCTATTTAAGAGACCCTCATCTCTTCATTTTGAAAGGTTGAATGAGAATTTGCATCGAATTGTTACTGGAATTCATACTCACATTTTCTCATATTCACATACGCGAAGATCAAGTTTGACCAAAAGTTGACCAGATTTAACCATGGTTGACTTGAGTTGACTAGTTTCAATTTTTTTTTTGAAATAATTAAATGAAATTATTTAATTAAATGGAGTACTTACTTCTAATTAATTAAACAAAGTTATTTAATTCAATGAGAAGCCATTCCTAATTAATTAAATGAAGTTATTTAATTAAATAAAAAAAGTGTCTCTAATTAATTAAAGATTATTTAATTAAATAGAAAAAGTAATTATGATAGCATATCTCATTTTATTAAATTAAATATCTCAACAAAATCTCTCTTTAGTTCAAAAAGTGAAATTTCCAGCTCACTATTGATCAAAAATGATTTAAATCAGTTAACTCCTTTTTCTACTCAAATTAAATCAGTTAACTCCTTATTTTATTCAAATTAAATATGTTAACTCCTTTTAATTTGAAAATCTCCCTTTATGACTTAACTTCTCCTTTAATCCTGACCGTTGATTGTAATCGATCTCAACCGTTGATGAATTCTAGGAAAGTCTATTTAAGAGACCGTCATCTCTTCATTTTGAAAGGTTGAATGAGAATTTGCATCGAATTGTTGCTGGAATTCATACTCACATTTGCTCATATTGACATACGCAAAGATCAAGTTTTACTAAAAGTTGACCAGATTTAACCACGGTTGAACTGAGTTGACTAGTTTCGAAAAGAATTTTGAAATAATTAAATGAAATTATTTAATTAAATGGTGTACTTACTTCTAATTAATTAAAAAAAGTTATTTAATTAAATGAGAAGGCATTCCTAATTAATTAAATGAAGTTATTTAATTAAATCAGAAAAGTGTCTCTAATAAATTAAAGATTATTTAATCAAATAGAAAAAGTAATTATGAGAACATATCTCATTTTATTAAATTAAATATCTCAGCAAAATCTCTCTTCAGTTCGAAAAGGGAAATTTTCAGTTCACTATTGATCAAAAATGAGTTAAATCAGTTAACTCTCTTTTCTACTCAAATTGAATCAGTTAACTCCTTATTTTACTCAACTTAAATCTGTTAACTCCCTTTAATTTGGAAATCTCCCTTTATGACTGAACTTCACCTTTAATCTTGATCGTTGATTGAAATCGATCTCAACCGTTGATGAATTCTAGGAAAGTCTATTGAAGAGACCCTCATATCTTCATTTTGAAAGGTTGAATGAGAATTTGCATCAAATTGTTGCTGGAATTCATACTCACATTTGCTCATATTCACATACGCAAAGATCAAGTTTTACCAAAAGTTGACCAAATTTAACCACGGTTGACTTGAGTTGACTAGTTTCGAAAAGAATTTTGAAATAATTAAATTAAATTATTTAATTAAATGGAGTACTTACTTCTAATTAATTAATCAAAGTTATCTAATTAAATGAGAAGCCATTCCTAATTAAATAAATGAAGTTATTTAATTAAATAAGAAAAGTGTCTCTAATTAATTAAAGATTCCTTAATTAAATAGAAAAAGTAACTATGAGAGCATATCTCATTTTATTAAATTAAATATCTCAACAAAATCTTTCTTCAGTTCAAAAAGGAAAATTTCCAGTTCACTATTGATAAAAAATGAGTTAAATGAGTTAACTCTTTTTTCTACTCAAATTGAATCAGTTAACTCCTTATTTTACTCAAATTAAATATGTTAACTCCCTTTAATTGGGAAATCTTCTTTTATGACTGAACTTCACCTTTAATCCTGACCGCTGATTGAAATCGATCTCAACCGTTGATGAATTCCAAGAAAGTCTATTTAAGAGACCCTCATCTCTTCATTTTGAAAGGTTGAATGAGAATTTGTATCGAATTGTTGTTGGAATTCATACTCACATTTGCTCATATTCACATACGCAAAGATCAAGTTTGACAAAAAGTTGACCAGATTTAACCACAGTTGACTTGAGTTGTCTAGTTTTGAAAAGAATTTTGAAATTATTAAACGGAATTATTTAATTAAATGGAGTACTTACTTCTAATTAATTTGTAACGCGCCGCTCGGGAACCCAAGAGAATTAAACCTAACATGTTACAATGTTTATTGAACTATTTTTTTTTTGAAGTTTAAACAACATCAAGATAACATTAATGCGGAAGCAATAAGAACATACATATCAAATACACATTTGCAATTACAGATATAGTTTCAATTCCTCAAAGGTTCCTTTACGTTGAGTCACATTTAATAATTTTAAATTAATCAGTTTAATTTTCCAAGTACAATGTCTCATGATCATAAAGAAATAAAAAATACATAATCACATAAGTATATCTAATACAATGAAAGTACATCCACTAAATAACATCCACTGCACATGTCGCAGGGTATGTGAAAATAGATACAACAAATCAAAATACATGATAACATATATACATCATCAGAAAAGAAATCTCCAAGATAAGAAATAAAAATGATAAAGGTACATCTCTGCAACGAACATCCAACAGCTGGCAATGTAAAAGGGGGACCCAAATGGTAAGAAGGCACTACCTCCCGACCGTGTGGTTACCTATTCAGGCTTCCACTCCCACCGTGCAGGAAAGATAATGAACGATCCACATACGACTATCAAACATAAAGCATTCCAAGGCATGGAACTCCTAAAGGCCACAACTATCTCAAAGGTAACACATGCTACTAAAGAAGATAAAATAATCTAAAAGTAAGAACACTCAATCCAATACCGACACCACATAACCAAACATCATACACGAACCAAGTATAAACCAAATACCACAATCATAAGATAAAGTCAACAAAAGATAATCACCTCAAGTAAAAAATCACATATCAAGAGTACATCATCCATGAATCAACAATCATCCTCAATGAAAGTAATAACCACAATAAACACATCCAACAATAAATACACCACCAGAGGCACACAAAATCCACAAAGATCTACAGAGGGGACTCAGGCTACATACTAGGGAGTGTCATCACATGGTTGCTTGAGTTACCTTAGACTGATCTCTTAAAAGACCTCAGACCCTCAAGCGTTGAGTTACCTTGGACTGGTTACTCTGAACCCCGGACACTCAACATCACACATATGGAAACTAGAAAGCCCTCTCAAGAAGACGAGGCACTCATCTCATTCCCATCCTTAGTCTATACAAGCACTAAAGGCATGGGTAGATCAAAAATCTCTAACTTATCTTTTTAGTGTGTTTTCCCCCAAAAGTTTTAATTACTAGATTATCACTTATTACATAACTTGCATTAGGTTACCCTGGTACTGACCACTTTGGGTCCCGGACCCCTATGCAAGCCACTCCCAAGTCACGTACCTAGACAACCTCTCTTAAGCACATAAAAAAACACAGTTGTGTCCTATACCACAACATTCATAAAGATCAAACTCGGTTCCTTAACAGGCAACCCGAAAACAAGATGGTTCTTCCATCCAAGTACACATAATCTCCACAAGTAAATCTCACAAATAAAATCTCACTTTGAATCACATAACACATCATGACAACTAGCCACATAAATGGTATAACAAAAATTCCACAAAACCTCTGGTGTATGTCCTAGACTGGTCAACATCTAATCAACACCAAAATCCCAAAGCATAGACAATATAAGCAAAACAGTATAGTTTCATAGTTTGCGTTAGTTTTTAAAACATAAAGTTTTAGTTTTGTGTTCAATGTACGTTTTCAAGTAGATACAATCCATTGTTTACTCCTTCCATTAACCTATTCTTTTGTTTACATAATTACGCAATCACCCCTATACTGGGCTTTAAATCAATTTTTCCAAAATACTCAAAGAGAAATTATTTATTTAACTTATTGAAATAAATAAGTAATTAAGATCTAAACAATATTATTAAAAATAATATTAAAATAGATCTATAATTTTATTAACAATACTCATCATTAGTTAAATTTAGTTAAACCAATTTTAATTAAATTAATTAATAATTATCTGACTAAGCACTCATTTTAATATGTCATTAACTATCGATTTATTAAATTTTAACAAAACTATTAATAAATTGATAATTTCAAATAGCTATATTTAAATATATTTAGTAATTTAAAATAACTTAAATTTACTAACATTAATAATTAACAACTTAAATACCATTTTAATTCTAATTGAATCAATATTCAATAAATTAAAATAAATATAATTTAATTTTAATAAAATAATAATAAATAAAATTGTTTAATAAATTATGATTAATTTATAATAATAATAATAATCTTTTAATAAAATTATTAATATTTAATATTATACTTAAACTTTTTCACATTCCAAACTTAACATATGTCTGTTCAAAAACCATGCGATTTAATATAATCGCAGGCTGTCGGCTTAATACTTAGCCGTGCGGCCATGTACTAGTACCTCCTGCATCGCAGGTATGTACTCTATGTTTGCAGGCCCGCCATCGACCAATGAGAGGTAAGTAAGGTGGGGGGTGCAATGAATTCGGTTTTTATTTATTTATTTATAATAATAATTATTTTTTTATATAAAAGAAATTAATTTATTATATAGCCTTTTTAAATTTTTTTTTTTATAATTATGTTTTATAAATTTTAATTTATATAAAGTTTAATAAAAACTAATAAAACTCTCCTTTCTAAAATCTTTTTTAAAAAAAATATATATATATTTTTTAATACACTTTTATAAATATAACCCGATAGAAATATTTTGATAAGTAGGAGATAATTTCCATAGAAAAGATATCGTTAATCAAGTGAATTTCTAACCTAGAATTTTCTTCTCTTTCAAGTCCATTTCCGGATTAATTTCCATTCCTAAAATTTATTGAAAAAGGACAACATTTATCTTTTAAATCTCAAGCCCGATTTCAATATCCAATAGATTCTCGCATTTGTTTGATTTCTTATTCAATCTTATTCATATTAAAATACAATTCCCTAAAATATACTCAGCGAAGTCCCCATCTAAGCCATGTACAGATATTTCTCAAACAAGAACAATATTGCATACCAGATAAACAACATATGCAAAAGACACAGAGCAGACAGAAACTTGAAGAGTGAAAACCACTATACAATCAAGCCACGAGATCCTACCTGGATCTGATGCTAACCTCTGACAACTAGATGCAAAATTCCTACTGCAAGCAAAATTTTTCAAGCCACGTAAAATTCTTTTCCTTCCAAACCCTTCGAGTTGCTCTCTATAAACCTGTGTGTGCCCTGAAATCTGTGTGTGCAATAATGACCCGAAACCCTCTAATATAGAATCTAATTACCTTTTAGGGTTTTTGTCACCACCACTTCTAAATTACAATTATTTTAAATTAATTAATTCTTTAACACACAATTAATTTTTTTTTTAATTAAAATATTATTTTATTATTCCTTCATACACTTTAAGTGAATTGTTAAATTACTTTATTTAACTTTCCACTTTACTTTACTTTTAAAATTAATTTATAACTTTAATCTCATGCGCACTTTATTAAAATATCTTAATCATGTGCACATATTTTATCTTTTAAATTAATTTCTTATATTTAAAACTCATTCATGCGAACTTAAATTTTTTTCATAATTTAATATCTTTCTCCTTTTAATATATTTTTGAACGTTTAACTTGAGAAATATTTATTAAACTAAAATAACAATAATTTTTAGCATTTATTTAAAAATGAACTCTAAATATATTATTATTAAATTAAATAAATATTATCACATTCTAAATTTACTCTTAAAACTTTTATCTTCAATTTAATTCGTTATATTTAATTAATTTCTCAATTAATTAAATATAATTAAATATTCATAATATCATAATAATTTTTCATTAAATTAAATTATTAATTTAATTTATTAATTAGACTTAATTTAATAGAAATTCATCAAAGACTCACAAAACAACATATGCACAAAATACTCATGGGTTTAAAAAGGGTAGACAGTCTGTTATGAGTCCTCCTTATAGAACAAGTATTTTAGGTTATGGCTAGGATTGGACCTGATCATTATCTTCCCATTCTCACCATTTGAGTATTTGTAATAGGGCATGCTCATCCTGGCAATTCAGGGAAGTCGATGCCCGGTACCTGCATCCTGCATAAAAAATGAGCATGTACATGTATATAGTTATATCTAAACTAAACAGACAATGGCGGGGAGTAGTTCATCGTGTAGATCCCGACTAGCAGGTGACTATGACTCCCTCACTTAACCACATCAAACACTTCAGACAGAAAGATAAAATAAACACACACACCATACACATGCAAGTATGGGGTAAGTATAAAAATCACAAATCTAAAATCAAATGCGTACATATAATAATGCATCTCTATCAATACAACATAATCATCATTAAAGACATCCTGTTAACATTTTTATAAAAGAAATCACATTTACTAACTAGGATCATTAAAATATCATTAACAACACATGAATGAAATCAACTAAGCAATAATAACTGATACATTTGTAATCAAATTCATGAAATAATATCATAATATTACAATTCTAGTATCTCTAAAGCTAATCGAAGCATAAAGTCAACCTAAAAGAATTTGACAATGATAATAGAAATGCGATCTAGGGGCGGGCACTACATAATTAAACACAATTATTTAATTAAATAAGAAGCCATTCCTAATTAATTAAATGAAGTTATTTAATTAAATAAAAAAAGTGTCTCTAATTAATTAAAGATTACTTAATTAAATAGAAAAAGTAATTATGAGAGCATATCTCATTTTATTAAATTAAATATCTCAACAAAATCTCTCCTTAGTTCAAAAAGGAAAAATTTCAGTTCATTATTGATCAAAAATGAGTTAAATTAGTTAACTCCTTTTTCTACTCAAATTGAATCAGTTAACTCCTTATTTTACTTAAATTAAATCTTTTAACTCCCTTTAATTTGGAATTTTTCCTTTATGACTGAACTTCACTTTTAATCCTGACCGTTGATTGAAATCGATCTCAACCGTTGATGAATTCCAAGAAAGTCTATTTAAGAGACCCTCATCTCTTCATTTTGAAAGGTTGAATGAGAATTTGCATCGAATTGTTACTGAAATTCATACTCACCTTTGCTCATATTCACATACGCAAAGATCAAGTTTGACCAAAAGTTGACCAGATTTAACCTGGATTGACATGAGTTGACTAGTTTTGAAAATAATTTTGAAATAATTAAATGAAATTATTTAATTAAATTGAGTACTTACTTCTAATTAATTAAAGAAAGTTATTTAATTAAATGACAAGCCATTACTAATTAATTAAATGAAGTTATTTAATTAAATAAGAAAAGTGTCTCTAATTAATTAAAGATTATTTATGAGAGCATATCTCATTCTATTAAATTAAATATCTCAACAAAATCTCTTTTCAGTTCAAAAAGGGAAATTTCCAGTTCACTATTGATCAAAAATGAGTTAAATTAGTTAACTCATTTTTCTACTCAAATTGAATCAGTTAACTCCTTATTTCATTCAAATTAAATCTGTTAACTACCTTTAATTTGGAAATCTCCCTTTATGACTAAACTTCACCTTTAATCCTGACCGCTGATTGAAATCGATCTCAACCGTTGATGAATTCAAGGATAGTCTATTTAAGAGACCCTCATCTCTTCATTTTGAAAGGTTGAATGAGAATTTGCATCAAATTGTTGCTGGAATTCATACTCACATTTGCTCATATTCACATACACAAAGATCAAGTTTGACCAAAAGTTGACCAAATTTAACCACGGTTGACTTGAGTTGACTAGTTTCAATTTTTTTTTTGAAATAATTAAACGAAATTATTTAATTAAATGGAGTACTTAGTTCTAATTAATTAAACAAAGTTATTTAATTAAATGAGAAGCCATTCCTAATTAATTAAATGATGTTATTTAATTAAATAAGAAAAGTGTCTCTAATTAATTAAAGATTATTTAATTAAATAGAAAAAGTAATTATGAGAGCATATCTCATTTTATTAAATTAAATATCTCAACAAAATCTCTCTTCAGTTCAAAAAGAGAAATTTCAAGTTCACTATTGATAAAAAATGAGTTAAATCAGTTCACTCCTTTTTCTACTCAAATTGAATCAGTTAACTCCTTATTTTACTCAAATTAAATCTGTTAACTCCCTTTAATTTGAAAATCTCCCTTTATGACTGAACTTCACCTTTAACCCTAATCGTTGATTTAAATCGATCTCAATCGTTGATGAATTCCAGGAAAGTCTATTTAAGAGACCCTCATCTCTTCATTTTGAAAGGTTGAATGAGAATTTGCATCGAATTGTTGCTGAAATTCATACTCACATTTGCTCATATTCACATACACAAAGATCAAGTTTGACCAAAAGTTGACTAGATTTAACCATAGTTGACTTGAGTTGACTAGTTTCAAAAAGAATTTTGAAATAATTAAACGAAATTATTTAATTAAATGGAGTACTTACTTCTAATTAATTAAACAAAGTTATTTAATTAAATGAGAAGCCATTCCTAATTAATTAAATGAAGTTATTTAATAAAATAAGAAAAGTATCTCTAATTAATTAAAGATTACTTAATTAAATAGAAAAAGTAATTATGAGAGCATATCTCATTTTATTAAATTAAATATCTCAACAAAATCTGTCTTCAGTTCAAAAAGGGAAATTTTCAGTTCACTATTGATCAAAAATGAGTTAAGTCAGTCAACTCCTTTTTCTACTCAAATTGAATCGGTTAACTCCTTATTTTACTCAAATTAAATCTGTTAACTCCCTTTAATTTGGAAATCTCCCTTTATGACTGAACTTCACCTTTAATCCTGACCGTTGATTGAAATCGATCTCAATCATTGATGAATTCTAGGAAAGTATATTTAAGAGACCCTCATCTCTTCATTTTTAAAGGTTGAATGAGAATTTGTATCGAATTGTTGCTAGAATTCATACTCACATTTGCTCATATTCACATACGCGAAGATCAAGTTTAACCAAAAGTTGACTAGATTTAACCACAGTTGACTTGAGTTGACTAGTTTCGAAAAGAATTTTGAAATAATTAAATGAAATTATTTAATTAAATGAAGTACTTACTTCTAATTAATTAAACAAAGTTATTTATTTAAATGAGAAGCCATTCCTAATTAATTAAATGAAGTTATTTAATTAAATAAGAAAAGTGTCTCTAATTAATTAAAGATTATTTAGTTAAATAGAAAAAGTAATTATGAGAGCATATCTCATTTTATTAAATTAAATATCTCAACAAAATCTCTCTTCAGTTGAAAAAGGGAAATTTTCAGTTCACTATTGATAAAAAATGAGTTAAATCAGTTAACTGCTTTTTCTACTCAAATTGAATCAGTTAACTCCTCATTTTACTCAAATTAAATCTTATAACTCCCTTTAATTTGGAAATCTCCTTTTATGACTGAACTTCACCTTTAATTCTGACCGTTGATTGAAATCGATCTAGACCGTTGATGAATTTCAGAAAAGTCTATTTAAGAGACCCTCATCTCTTCATTTTGAAAGGTTGAATGAGAATTTGCATCGAGTTGTTGCTGGAATTCATACTCACATTTGCTCATATTCACAGACGCAAATATCAAATTTGATCAAAAGTTGACCAGATTTAACCATGGTTGACTTGAGTTGACTAGTTTTGAAAAGAATTTTAAAATATTTAAATGAAATTATTTAATTAAATGGAATACTTATTTCTAATTAATTAAACAAAGTTATTTAATTAAATGAGAAGTCATTCTTAATTAATTAAATAAAGTTATTTAATTAAATAAGAAAAGTGTCTCTAATTAATTAAAAATTATTTAAATAAATAGAAAAAGTAATTATGAGAGCATATCTCATTTTATTAAATTAAATATCTCAACAAAATCTCTCTTCAGTTCAAAAAGGGAAATTTTCTTTTCACTATTGATCAAAAATGAGTTAAATCAGTTAACTCTTTTTTCTACTCAAATTGAATAAGTTAACTCCTTATTTTACTCAAACTAAATCTGTTAACTACTTTTAATTTGGAAATCTCCCTTTATGACTGAACTTCATCTTCAATCCTGACCGTTGATTGAAATCGATCTCAACCGTTGATGAATTCCAAGAAAGTCTATTTAAGAGACCCTCATCTCTTCATTTTGAAATGTTGAATGAGAATTTGCATCGAGTTGTTGCCGAAATTCATACTCACATTTGCTCATATTCACATACGCAAAGATCAAGTTTGACCAAAAGTTGACCAGATTTAACCATGGTTGAATTGAGTTGACTAGTTTCGAAAAGAATTTTGAAATAATTAAACGAAATTATTTGATTAAATGGAGTACTTACTTCTAATTAATTAAACAAAGTTATTTAATTAAATGAGAAACCATTCCTAATTAATTAAATGAAGTTATTTAATTAAATAAGAAAAGTTTATCTAATTAATTAAAGATTAATTAATTAAATAGAAAAAGTAATTATGAGAGCATATTTCATTTTATTAAATTAAATATCTCAACAAAATCTCTCTTTAGTTCAAAAAGGAAAATTTCCAGTTCACTATTGATAAAAAATGAGTTAAATCAGTTAACTCTTTTTTCTACTCAAATTGAATCAGTTAACTCCTTATTTTACTCAAATTAAATCTGTTAACTCCCTTTAATTTGAAAATCTTCCTTTATGACTGAACTTCACCTTTAATCCTGACCGTTGATTGAAATCGATCTCAACAGTTGATGAATTCCAGTAAAGTCTATTTAAGAGACCCTCATCTCTTCATTTTGAAAGGTTGAATGAGAATTTTTATCGAGTTGTTGCTGGAATTCATACTCACATTTGCTCATATTCACATACGCAAAGATCAAGTTTGACCAAAAGTTGACCAGATTTAACCACGGTTGACTTGAGTTGACTAGTTTCAAATTTTTTTAAAAAATAATTAACCAAAATTGTTTAATTAAATGGAGTACTTACTTCTAATTAATTAAACAACAAAATTTAATTAAATGAGAAGTCATTCCTAATTAATTAAATGAAGTTATTTAATTATATAAGAAAAGTGTCTCTAATTAATTAAAGATTATTTAATTAAATAGAAAAAGTAATTATGAGAGCATATCTCATTTTATTAATTTAAATATCTCGACAAAATCTCTCTTCAGTTGAAAAAGAAAAATTTCCAGTTCACTGTTGATCAAAAATGAGTTAAATCAGTTAACTCCTTTTTCTACTCAAATTGAATCAGTTAACTCTTTATTTTACTCAAATTAAATCTATTAACTCCCTTTAATTTGGAAATCTCCCTTTATGACTGAACTTCACTTTTAATTCTGACCGTTGATTGAAATCGATCTCAACCGTTGATGAATTCCAAAAAAGTCTATTTAAGAGACCCTCATTTTTTCATTTTGAATTGTTGAATGAGAATTTGCATCGAGTTGTTGCTGGAATTCATACTCATGCAATGCCTCGCCAAGGGATCCAAAGAATTTCACTAAGTTCGCCAAACAATTTTTTAAAAAAAAACATGAAAGATAAACCATTCATAACATTTGCGGAAGCAATAGTAACATCCAACTGAAAGTAAACATAACATAACATAACAAGTTATATTCTTTAAATATCTCTTAACGTTGTATCACATCTAAATTAGCTATTCATCTAACATCCCATCCTTATGAAATAACAATGATACATCCAATGTTCTTAACAAAATTACAAGTGTCTTTTTAGTAATTACACTTTAGAATTGGTCAATCATCCACTGTACATGTTACAAGGTATGAAAGGCATAAAAGAATATACATCCATATAAATAAAAAACATCATCATCCAATATTAGTCTATGATGCAATAAAAATAAATGAAACCATAAACAATACATGATACATCATCATAGAAGATATAAACATCCATCATAAGAGATAACCATACATCACAAAATATAATTAACTAAGTGCACGGTTCCTCCCAATCATAAATAGCATCATTAGATCATCGTGGATCCTTGCTATCCCTCCATGCGTAACATTCCAAAGCACCAAAGAGATCATCGGTATTAACATAGTAGGAATGTCACTCCTAAAACATCCTACTAACATGTAAAGTAAAGCATAGGATACCATCATCTAACATATGCAAATCATCAATATAGGAAACATACCAGTAAATACATCCATCATAAGGTATATCATCTATCATAATGCTCCAAGAACATAATGAAGATAAATACCAACCAAGAATGCTCCAGCCACGGTGTCTCCGACGGATCTCAAATGATAAGAGTGATAAAACGCTACCACTCGACCGCGTGGAACCTAAGTGGTCCACTCCCACCATGCTAAGGAGATAATCTCAAGTCTCAAATAGGCTATCAAAACCACAAAGTATAAATCTCTATAAGTCCAAGAATCCTAAAGTATACTACTCAAAGGTTTCATCACACAAAACCGACATCTAATTTTCAGAGGCACACAATGACATGTAGGAAACCTACTATGCAAGCAAGAAAGTGTCATTGCAATTATCATGTACAAGTTACCCTAGTAGTTAGCTAAACTCCACGGGTCCATACTGATCTTATGCGGCCACTAGTATCCTCTCATACTGACGAGACATACTACGAAATGCACAATCGCAACCATGCATTCTCACTACTCCCATCCTAGCCTGTACAAGCACTAAAGGCATGGGCGAGAACATCAAAACAATTATCTTTTTAAGTTCATTTAATCCCCATTTAGTGTGTAAATGTTATCACTTATTAACCAAACTTACAATGAGTTACCCTAGCATCCACTTAGGGCCCTAGCCTCCATTGCAAGCCACTTTTTGACACTACAAGTAGATTACCTACCCTAACCTCATGGAATCATAAATTTCAAAATCACAAAAGATAATCCATAAGAAAATCATCAAATATGCATAAAAGCATCAAATATCCATAATAAAAATCATCAAACCTCCAAGATAAGAATCATCAATTTTTCATGAGCATCTGGAAAAGCATTCATAAAAAATTATGACCACAACAGTTCTTTATTGGCAACTGAAGGTATCACTGATAATCATAAGTATCCATTGGTTCTCAATAACCAAAATATATCTCAAAATAAATCACAATATCCATTGGTTCTCAACAAGCAACCAAGAATATCTCAAGATCATATTGATCGAAGACTCCAAAATGGTTGAGTCAAATATGTCACAACATGACATCATCAAAAAATAAATCAACATTTCAGTCTCATCATGGTGACTGGAAAGTAATTCAAGGATAACTAATCGATGACTCAAAAATGGTTAGTTCAAGTGTTTCATACACATACATCTCAGCTTCACACATGAAGACTGATAAGAATAACAATCAGTAAATACAAACATTTCATAGAGCATACGATCACATTACCATGGTTGAGCTTATAAAAATCGAGACTAAATAAAATCAACATGCCATCACATCTCATAACCCCCGAGCCTCTGGTAACAACCTAGGACTGGTCAACACTAGTTAACCCAAAATCTAAAACAAGAAGCATATAGAATACACGATGTAGACACATGTTTTGATTTTGCTATCTTACATAGTTGAATCAAGTGTAGAGGTTTCCAGTTTTCTGTTTGCAAGTATATTTTTAAGTGTCTTAAGTTTCATCATCAACCCATTTGTTCCTTGATAGCATTATCCTTCCATTATTAAGAATTACATTCTAAGAATAACTTAAGGATAAGTATTTACTTATTGGCCTTTAATTAAATCATTCGCTTTATTTGCTAAGATCAAAGTTACTAATTGAATAACTCTTCCTTATCATTAATTCAACTTTTTAACATAATCAAAGGATCATTATTCATTTATAAAAAAACTAATTATCAATCTTCAAATAGAAAGATTATAACTTTATTAAAATGATCAATTAAATCCACCAATTAACTTAGGTACACAATTTCATGACCTAATATTTAATTATATGTTATTAAATTTTCACCATTAAAATATCTAAAATCATAATTCAAGTCATAAGACTTACCAACTTTTGATACCAATATTTTAACAATCTTTTTAAAGAATTATATCAATTAAATCTTTACTACATAATTTAATTATTAATTAAATCTAATTAACTCTAGTTAATTGATTTAATTAATAGTTGTATAACCATAGCATTGTTCCAATTAATATCAGTTGACTAATAACTAACTAGAATTCTATAAGATTAAGGTCAACTATAATCTAGTACACAAATATTCATATTCATAGTTCAATAATAATAACTTGTTAATATTTAATAACAAGCTATGTTGGGAATCTTATCTATAATGACCACATTCGTCATTCTTTTCAAATAACTCTCTATCACACAACTTAATTATTAATATCATGGTTATGATATCAGCTCAAAGAATATCAATTGATCAATTATACTTCAAATCTCAAAAACTAATATCTTTTTACAAAACTTTAATCATTAAATAATCTCCACTAGATTATTTCTAATCAAATTTGTTGATAACTATTTAAACTATTATTTATTAATAGTTTGTTAAACCCAACAAACATTAATAAATAATAAACTTATCAAACTATATTTCCATAAGCCCCATTAGTTAATATTTAACTAATCTTTAAGAAAAATCAATAATTTATAACCAATATAATAATTCAAATCGTAGCTATGTTATAACAATGTTATAATGTAACTATGACTCCTTGTCAATATAATAATTCTTATTTAAATCTAAATCCAATATCATTAAAATTTGAGTCTCTTAATAATCATCATCAAACACTTTTATAAATTACCACCTCTTAACTATATATTAAATAGTATTTAATATACATTAAATAATTAATATTAAAAGTCATCCATTCTCTATTGAATTCAATATCTCTATCCATCAACTCTTTCCACAAACTTTCCATTAAAAATTTCTATTAATTCATTTAGAACATTTTTATTAGTCTTTAGACTAATTAAATAATTATTAAATTTTAATTATATTACTTTGATATATTATTTTTGTGAAGTTTAAGCATAAAGAACTCTTGGTTATGGAAAATGAAGAAATATTCGTCTTTGAATAAAAGTCTCAGTACGATGGCAATATCTCCCTAATGAACCGTTGGATTGGGTTGAAATTTAAATATGTTGGAGAGGGCCAAGTTGTGCCGATTCTGACCAGAGCGATCGAATAAATTCGATCACAACAAAAAGTTATGAATGACTGAGTTTGGGTCTATCCAAGGGGTAGCGACAAGACAATTTGTGATGAATTAAGAATTTCTTCTTAAAATAATTGTTCTCTAAATTTACCCATTCATCCATCTAATAGCTTTGTCCATACACATCTGAAAATATAATTTGATAGAAAGATTACATCTAATCATTCAAATTTTCAACTTAGAATTTCTATTTTAATTTCAAATCTTGTCTATCTAATTTCACAAAATAAATTCGAACTCAAATCCGATTAAGATCTAATTTCTTTCTCATTTGGAACTAGGGTTTTTCTATTGTTTTCTTCTCATCCAAATAAAATATCTAGATTCTAATTTCAAATACAGAGAGTATTCAGACACATAAAACAGATATGATGAAGATAGAAAGAGAAAGAGTGCAAAGGGAATATGAGAATATCACGAGTGCACCTGGACACTGATGCTAATTTTCCATGCCTCAGAAGTCCATAGAAAATCATTTCCTTCTCCATCATTCGCAATTCTTTCAAAAATCCAAGCCGATCAAATCTTCCAAATGATTAGAAGTGCTGGAAGGAGCATAGAAGCAAGTAGAAAATATATGAGCATATGAATCTTCTCCTATGCATGTAAGCTTTGAAGCTTCTATTTTTTTTTAGCTTGTAGCTCCCATTAAACTTTTCATTTAAGCTTCTATGAATGCCTGAATATCAAGAGCTCTCAAGAAACTTTTGGAATGCTTCTTGAAACAGTTGGAAGGTGTCACCAACTAAGCATGGGTCTTTTTCAACCTTTTTGATGAGTCATAGAGTTGTAGACACCTTGTGCTTAATTGATGCACTAACCTCCGTGTTGTTGACACATGTTAATTTCCATGCAAGCTTATAACTCCAATTTACTTTACTCTTTCCAATTTAATTTATTTATTTTCAAGTTTAATTATTTTATTTAATTAATTTTCCAATTAATTAAATAAAATAAATATTAAAATATCATATTAATTTTTTAATTTAATTAAACCATTAATTAAATCTTTTAATTAGGCTTAATTAATAGAAAATACTCCAAATACTCACAAAGGTAAAAATATGAAAAATTCATCATAGCCAAAATACATACAAATCAAACCAAGGGGTTTATATCACGAATTACATCATCTGATGCATTCAGAGGGTACTCAACTTAGATACTTGTCCTAATTTTTCAATTAGAACAAATGGCTTAAAGGGTTGGAATTTGGACTGGAGAATTTATCTCCCCTCTCTTATCAATGAGATAATGTGATACGGTATGCTCATCCTGGCAATTCAGGGAAGTCGATACTCGGTACCTGCAACCTGCATAAAAACTATGCATGTACAAGCACAATATATACTAAACTAAACAGACAATGGCAGAAAGTGGTGCATCGTGTAGATCTCGACTAGCAGGTGTCTACGACTCCCTTCCTTAACCACATCAGACACATCATACAAAAGCAAACACACAAAGCAAACACGCACACCATACACATGCAAGTATGGAGTAAGTATCCATAAAAAAACACATATGATAATAAATCATCTTACTAATCATCATTCATAACTGCAAACACTGAAAATAATCATCATACATACACGAAATGTAGAGTCTAAGTAATCTCATCACATATCAACTGAATCCATAGCACAATATCTGATAATCGCATTAATGATGTTACTAACCATCAACATGAAACTAGCTCTAAAAGAGTTCAGCAATGATAACAAAATGCGAACCAGGGGTAGGCACTACAACTCACATTTGCTCATATTTACATACGCAAAGATTAAGTTTGACCAAAAGTTGACCAGATTTAACTACAGTTGACTAGTTTCGAAATAATTAAAAAAAATTATTTAATTAAATGGAGTACTTCTAATTAATTAAACAAAGTTATTTAATTAAATGAGAAGCCATTCCTAACTAATTAAATAAAGTTATTTAATTAAATAAGAAAAGTGTCTCTAATTAATTAAAGATTACTTAATTAAATAGAAAAAGTAATTATGAGAGCATATCTCATTTTATTAAATTAAATATCTCAACAAAATCTCTCTTCAGTTTCAAAAGGGAAATTTTCTGTTCACTATTGATAAAAAATGAGTTATATTAGTTAACTACTTTTTCTAATCAAATTGAATCATTTAACTCCTTATTTTACTCAAATTAAATCTGTTGACTCCCTTTAACTTGGAAATCTCCTTTTATGACTGAACTTCACCTTCAATCGTGACTGTTGATTGAAATTGATCTCAACCGTTAATGGATTCCAGGAAAGTTTATTTAAGAGACCCTCATCTCTTCATTTTGAAAGGTTGAATGAGAATTTGCATCGAGTTGTTCCTAGAATTCATACTCACATTTGCTCATATTCACATACGCAAAGATCAATTTTGACCAAAAGTTGACCAGATTTAACCACGGTTGACTTGAGTTGACTAGTTTCGAATTTTTTTAAAAAATAATTAAACAAAATTATATAATTAAATGGAGTACTTACTTCTAATTAATTAAAGAAAGTTATTTAATTAAATGAGAATCCATTCCTAATTAATTAAATGAAGTTATTTAATTAAATAAGAAAAGTGTCTCTAATTAATTAAAGATTACTTAATTAAATAGAAAAAATAATTATCGGAGCATATCTCATTTTATTAAATTAAATATTTCAAAAAAATCTCTCTTCAGTTCAAAAAGAGAAATTTTCAGTTCACTGTTGATAAAAAATGAGTTAAATCAGTTAACTCCTTTTTCTACTCAAATTGAAATAGTTAACTCCTTATTTTACTCAAATTAAATCTGTTAACTCCTTTTAATTTGGAAATCTTCCTTTATGACTGAACTTCACCTTTAATCTTGACCGTTGATTGAAATTGATCTCAACCGTTGATGAATTCCATGAAAGTCTATTTAAGAGACCCTCATCTCTTGATTTTGAAAGGTTGAATAAAAATTTGCATCGAATTGTTGCTGGAAATCATACTCACATTTGCTCATATTCACATACGCAAAGATCAAATTTGACCAAAAGTTGATCAGATTTAACCACGGTTGACTTGAGTTGACTAGTTTCGAAAAGAATTTTGAAATAATTAAACGAAATTATTTAATTAAATAGAATACTTACTTCTAATTAATTAAACCAAGTTATTTAATTAAATGAGAAGCCATTTCTAATTAATTAAATGAACTTATTTAATTAAATAAGAAAAGTGTCTCTAATTAATTAAAAATTACTTAATTAAATAGAAAAAGTAATTATGAGAGCATATCTCATTTTATTAAATTAAATATCTCAACAAAATCTCTCTTCAGTTCAAAAACGAAAATTTCAAGTTCACTATTGATAAAAAATGAGTTAAATCAGTTCACTCCTTTCTCTACTCAAATTGAATCAGTTAACTCCTTATTTTACTCAAATTAAATCTGTTAACTCTCTTTAATTTGAAAATATCCCTTTATGATTGAACTTCACATTTAATCCTGACTGTTGATTGAAATCGATTTCAACCGTTGATAAATTTCAGACAAGTTTATTTAAGAGACCCTCATCTCTTGATTTTGAAAAGTTGAATGAGAATTTGCATCAAGTTGTTGCTGGAATTCATACTCACACTTGCTCATATTCACATACACAATGATCAAGTTTCACCAAAAGTTGACTAGATTTAACCACGGTTGACTTAAGTTGACTAGTTTCAATTTTTTTTAAAAATAATTAAAAAGAAATATTTAATTAAATGAAGTACTTACTTCTAATTAATTAAAAAAAATTATTTAATTAAATGAGAAGCCATTCCTAATTAATTAAATAAAGGTATTTAATTAAATAAGAAAAGTGTCTCTAATTATTTAAAGATTACTTAATTAAATAGATTTAACCACGGTTGACTTGAGTTGACTAGTTTCGAAAAGAATTTTGAAATAATTAAACGAAATTATTCAATTAAATGAAGTACTTACTTCTAATTAATTAAACAAAGTTATTTAATTAAATGAGAAGCCATTCCTAACTAATTAAATGAAGTTATTTAATTAAATAAGAAAAGAGTCTCTAATTAATTAAAGATTACTTAATTAAATAGAAAAAGTAATTATGAGAGCATATCTCATTTTATTAAATTGAACATCTCAACAAAATCTCTCTTCAGTTCCAAAAGGAAAATTTTTTGTTCACTATTGATAAAAAATGAGTTAAATCAGTAAACTCCTTTTTCTATTCAAATTAAATCAGTTAACTCCCTATTTTACTCAAATTAAATCTATAAACTCATTTTAATTTGGAAATCTCCCTTTATGACTGAACTTCAACTTCAATCATGACCGTTGATTGAAATCGATCTCAACCGTTGATGAATTCCAACAAAGTCTATTTAAGAGACCCTCATCTCTTCATTTTGAAAGGTTGAATGAGAATTTGCATCGAATTGTTGCTGGAATTCATACACACATTTGCTCATATTCACATACGGAAAGATCAAGTTTGACCAAAAGTTGACCAGATTTAACCACGGTTGACTTGAGTTGACTAGTTTCAAAAAGAATTTTAAAATAATTAAATGAAATTATTTAATTAAATAAGAAAAGTGTCTCTAATTAATTAAAGATTACTTAATTGAATATAAAAAGTAATTATGACAGCATATCTCATTTTATTAAATTAAATATCTCAACAAAATCTCTCTATAGTTCAAAAAAGGAAATTTCTAGTTCACTGTTGATAAAAATGAGTTAAATGAGTTAACTCCTTTTTCTACTCAAATTGAATCAGTTAACTCCTTATTTTACTCAAATTAAATATGTTAACTTTCTTTAATTTGGAAATCTCCCTTTATGACTGAACTTCACCTTTAATCGTTACCATTGATTGAAATCGATCTCAACCATTGATGAATTCCAAAAAATTCTATTTAAGAGAGCCTCATCTCTTCATTTTGAAAGGTTGAATGAGAATTTGCATCGAATTGTTGCTGGAATTCATACTCACATTTGCTCATATTCACATACGCAAATATCAAGTTTGACCAAAATTTAACCAGATTTAACCACGGTTGACTTGAGTTGACTAGTTTCAAATTTTTTTTTGAAATAATTAAATGAAATTATTTAATTAAATGGAGTACTTCTAATTAATTAAACAAAGTTATTTAATTAAATAAGAAGCCATTCCTAATTAATTAAATGAAACTATTTAATTAAATAAGAAAAGTGTCTCTAATTAATTAAAAATTACCTAATTAAATAGATTTAACCATGGTTGACTTGAGTTGACAAGTTTCGAAAAGAATTTTGAAATAATTAAACGAAATTATTTCATTAAATGGAGTACTTACTTCTAATTAATTAAACAAAGTTATTTAATTAAATGAGAAGCCATTCCTAATTAATTAAATGAAGTTATTTAATTTAATAAGAAAAGTGTCTCTAATTAATTAAAGATTACTTAATTAAATAGAAAAATTAATCATGAGAGCATATCTCATTTTATTAAATTGAATATCTCAACAAAATCTCTCTTCAGTTCAAAAAGAGAAATTTTCTATTCACTATTGATAAAAAATGAGTCATATGAGTTAACTCCTTTTTCTACTCAAATTGAATCAGTTAACTCCTTATTTTACTCAAATTAAATCTGTTAGATCCCTTTAATTTGGAAATCTCCCTTTATGACTGAACTTCACCTTTAATCCTGACCGTTGATTGAAATCGATCTCAATCGTTGATGAATTCCAAAAATTTCTATTTAAGAGATCCTCATCTCTTCATTTTGAAAGGTTGAATGAGAATTTGCATCGAGTTGTTGCTGGAATTCATACTCACATTTGCTAATATTCACATACGCAAAGATTAAGTTTGACCAAAAGTTAACTAGATTTAACCACGGTTGACTTGAGTTGACTAGTTTCGAAAAGAATTTTGAAATAATTAAACAAAATTATTTAATTAAATGGAGTACTTACTTCTAATTAATTAAAAAAAGTTATTTAATTAAATGAGAAGCCATTCCTAATTAATTAAATGAAGTTATTTAATTAAATAAGAAAAGTGTCTCTAATTAATTAAAGATTATTTAATTAAATAAAAAAAGTAATTATGTGAGCATATCTCATTTTATTAAATTAAATATCTGAACAAAATCTCTTTTCAGTTCAAAAAGAGAAATTTCCAGTTCACTATTGATAAAAAATGAGTTAAATAAGTTAACTCATTTTTCTACTCAAATTGAATCAGTTAACTCCTTATTTTATTCAAATTAAATCTATTAACTCCCTTTGATTTAGAAATCTCCCTTTATGACTGAACTTCACCTTTAATCCTGACTGTTGATTGAAATCGATCTCAATTGTTGATGAATTCAAGAAAAGTCTATTTAAGAGACCCTCAGCTCTTCATTTTGAAAGGTTGAATGAGAATTTGGATCGAATTGTTGCTGAAATTCATACTCACATTTCCTCATATTCACATACGCAAAGATCAAGTTTGACCAAAAGTTGACCAAATTTAACCACGGTTGACTTGAGTTGACTAATTTCGAAAAGAATTTTGAAATAATTAAACGAAATTATTTAATTAAATGGAGTACTTACTTCTAATTAATTAAACAAAGTTATTTAATTAAATGCGAAGCCATTCCTGATTAATTAAAAGAAGTTATTTAATTAAATAATAAAAGTGTCTTTGATTAATTAAAGATTATTTAATTAAATAGAAAAAGTAATTATGAGAGCATATCTCATTTTATTAAATTAAATATCTCAACCAAATCTCTCTTCAGTTCAAAAAGGGAAATTTCCAGTTCACTATTGATCACAAATGAGTTAAATAAGTTAACTCCTTTTTCTACTCAAATTGAATCAGTTAATTCTTTATTTTATTCAAATTAAATCTGTTAACTTCTTTTAATTTGGAAATCTCCCTATCTGATTGAAGTTCACCTTTAATCCCGACCGTTGATTGAAATCGATCTCAACCGTTGATGAATTCCAGAAAAGTCTATTTAAGATACCCTCAACTCTTTATTTTGAAAGGTTGAATGAGAATTTGCATCGAATTGTTGCTGGTATTCATACACACATTTGCTCATATTCACATATGCAAAGATCAAGTTTGACCAAAAGTTGACCAGATTTAACCACGGTTGACTTGAGTTGACTGGTTTTAAAATTTTTTTTGAAATAATTAAATAAAATTATTTAATTAAATGGAGTACTTACTTTTAATTAATTAAACAAAGCTATTTAATTAAATGAGAAGCCATTCCTAATTAATGAAATGAAGTTATTTAATTAAATAAGAAAAGTGTCTCTGATTAATTAAAGATTATTTAATTAAATAGAAAAAGTAATTATGAGAGCATATCTTATTTTATTAAATTAAATATCTCAACGAAATCTCTCTTCAGTTCAAAAAGGGAAATTTTCAGTTCACTATTGATAAAAAATGAGTTAAATAAGTTAACTCCTTTTTCTACTCAAATTGAATCAGTTAACTCCTTATTGTACTCAAATTAAATCTATTAACTTCCTTTAATTTGGAAATTTCTCTTTATGACTGAACTTCTTCTTTAATTTCGACCGTTGATTGAAATCGATTTCAACCGTTGATGAATTCAAGGAAAGTCTATTTAAGAGACCCTCATCTCTTCATTTTGAAAGGTTGAATGAGAATTTGCATCGAATTGTTGCTGGAATTCATACTCACATTTGCTCATATTCACATACGCAAATATCAAGTTTGACCAAAAGTTAACCAGATTTAACCATGGTAGACTAGAGTTGACTAGTTTCGAAAAGAATTTTGAAATAATTAAACGAAATTATTTAATTAAATGGAGTACTTACTTCTAATTAATTAAACAAAGTTATTTAATTAAATGAGAAGCCATTCCTAATTAATTAAATGAAGTTATTTAATTAAATAAGAAAAGTGTCTCTAATTAATTAAAGATTATTTAATTAAATAGAAAAAGTAATTATGAGAGCATATCTCATTTTATTAAATTAAATATCTCAACAAAATCTCTCTTCAGTTCAAAAAGGGAAATTTCCAGTTCACTATTGATAAAAAATGAGTTAAATCAGTTAACTCCTTTTTCTACTCAAATTGAATCAGTTAACTCCTTATTTTACTCAAATTAAATCTGTTAACTCCCTTTAATTTGGAAATCTCCCTTTATGACTGAAGTTCACCTTTAATTTTGACCGTTGATTGAAATCGATCTCAATCGTTGATGAATTCCAAGAAAGTCTATTTAAGAGACCCTCATCTCTTCATTTTGAAAGATTGAACGAGAATTTGCATCAAATTGTTGCTGGAATTCATACTCACATTTGCTCATACTCACATATGCAAAGATCAAGTTTGATCAAAAGTTGACCAGATTTAACCACGGTTGACTTGAGTTGACTAGTTACGAATTTTTTTTGAAATAATTAAACAAAATTATTTAATTAAATGGAGTACTTACTTCTAATTAATTAAACAAAGTTATTTAATTAAATGAGAAGCCATTCCTAAATAATTAAATGAAGTTATTTAATTAAATAAAAAAAGTGTCTCTAATTAATTAAAGATTATTTAATTAAATAGAAAAATTAATTATGAGAGCATTCACATATGATTCCATTCACACTTGAACTCATGTAGTAGCATTCACATATCATACTTTGAGCAATGTCCTTCCATCCTTTCTAAAAGGGAGTAGAATTGAATGGACTTAAACGTGAAGTTAATGATCATTTCACAACAGTGCATGATTAAATTGATTTTCTAAACAAACTTGAATTAAATTATATCAACCATATCCATTATTTTATTTTTCTTAACACAATTTCATTTTAAACAAATAAAGAAACTTGAAAATTTGCTCAATTAAACCATCATCAAAACACCTTATTCCTGATGTGCATCCATCTGGGTGAACCCACAATAGTGGGTTACACTTTTTTGCCTAAACTAACACTGAACTCTGAATTTTTAAGAAAACGTTCACTTTCAAATGCAAATTCATGTTTAACGGTTAGGAATTTGAAGATGAAGTAAACTAGAGTCTTTTAGGATTTTGTGTCTAAATTCTAAATCTATTTTTTTTTTTTTGAAAAAAAAATTATTTTATTGAATTATTTTTTCTCCTACGAAAATTGGTATGATATCAAAAACCTGATTTTTAAAGAGTGACACTGTTTTTGACACACATAACTTTTTTTCTTCAATAGATATCAATGTGATTCTTTTGAACTTAGTTTTTTAACATCCATACCTAAACCGTAGAGTTGGTCTTATATCTTTATCATTAGTATTTCATATTTTATTGTAGTTTAAAGTTGGCATAACACTAATTTAGACATACGTGGCTTTTGACACATGTAACTTATTATATATTTACCAAATTTTTAAAAAGTAAAATTTGATTGGAAGGTGACTCAAATACGAAGACCGTACTTATTTTTTAAAAATTTTATTTTTATATTTACTATTTTTCCATGAGCGTTGAATATCATAGTTTATTTTTTACAATAAACCTATATTTAATTCATGTTAAAAAATATATACCTAAAAAATTTGAAAAGCACCAAATTCATAGTCATTAGAAAGCTAGTTCAGAGTACTTCAATCATGTACAATTTTAGGTCTTTAGTGCTCCATTTGAACCTGGTAATTCAGCTCCGAAGAAAGGAAATCATTGAAAAAACTTCAAACTATTCATGGTGGCTTCTAACTAGCTAGTTTCGATAGAAACTTAGTTTCTATCGAAATTATTTTACAAACTTTTGATAGAAAAAAAATTTCTTAGTTTCTATCGAAACTATTGGGAGCTTGACCACGCGGTTAGCAAACCGCTTTCCTAGTTTCGATTGAAACTATCCACCTAGTTTCGATCGAAACTAGGAAAGCCGGTTAACCCCATCTATTTTTAAATTATGATTTAAATCACAAGATAAATTTTTTTACTCAAACACCAATTTTATTGGCAAACTTGATTCAAAGGCTCAGCCGGGAAAGAACCAGGAAGAAAACTCGGCATCGTTGCCATTACAACACAGTTTTGAGATATAACTAACATAGGATTTCAATCCTGAATTACATCACTTAAATTAAATCTCCTTCATGGCCCTCATCAAGGGTTCCATATCCAATTTTGCAACATATTACTAGAACCATGGAGGAAACAAAATCTGATCGGGTGACAACCAAGCATAACCAAGAGACAATCAACATACAAACTCATACATGGTTTACACAATAGGATTCACAATGAATCAAAACTAGGAAAAGGTGGATTCTTCCAACTAGGAGAAGTCAAGCACAACACCAAACAAATGTTCAATCGGGGCTATATACCAAGAACTTTCATTCTTCCATTTCAATATACCAGAATCATACAAGGTTTGTGCTGACAGGTAGGGGCCCATAACACCCTACCCTTTCTCCCTGTTCTCATCCTGAGAAGAGACTCTACACTGGTTGGAGTCCGACTAAATAGACTTTTCTCAAAATTGATCACTTCTGCCCTCTCCAAGGGTGAGTAATACCAAAACACCCATGCAATAAAATCTCAAAATTGAAAACATAAACATGTAAGGAAATCATCCAAAAATAACATGGTTTTCAAAGCTTCCCAACATACCCACAACCATACAAACATTGAAACAACAACAAGGTAGCATAAGCATGAAACAAGAATGAAATCTGAACAAGGGAGATGAGAATTCCAACCTTCAAAAGAGGTAATGGCAATGAACAAGTTTGAGTAGAGTTTCCTTCTCCTCGCTTCAATCTTCAAGAACTCCTCTCTAAATGTAGAGATTGGGTAACCACCTCCACAAGTCCAAGAAGGGCCTCTAAATAAGCCTCAACTCAACCACCAAAAGGAGCAATAACTATTTCCACCCACTAGCAATTCTAGAAACTCCTAACTCAACTTACACTATGGTTAAACACCAAAAGGAGGTGGGGTGAGGCATCTCATGGAACCATAGTCAATTTTCGCACAAAAGCAAAAAGAGACATTTTGAGTGGCCTCAAAAGTCAAAAAAAGGGGCTTAGGGGTTAGAAAAGACCCCTAACCCATACCCATACCCTTTGGGTATAACAATTTCATGATTTAAGCCTTAAGAATAGGTTTAGAGCCACACAAAGGCTAAGAAATAATTAGGACCCACTAACAACTCTCAAAAAGCAGATTAAGCACTAATCCAGATTAGGGATGACTAAACTCAATTAAGAAGCAAATTAGCAAGCTGACATTGACTAAAACTGACTTAGATACAAAGGCTACACAACAACCCTAGGTAGCACGCAAAGAACATAAACAATTTATGAGTATCAAGCGACACCAAAAGAACATAATTACGAGACATTCACATTTACTAAACATGAAAAGATACATACATACATCTCAAAATACAATACGCGAATTATGAACAACAAGGTTTCCAAAATTAACACATAGAGATCAATTCTGTTCCCCTGTCGGTTTCCTCGGCTAAAATTATCTGCACACTCATTGCACACATCAGTAGTCCCGAAAATCACATGTAAATATATACGTATCAGAAATTCAAATAAATTGAACCATACATCAATCAAAGTTTCTTCCATCCTACTTAATTCTTAACCATTTAAAATCTGTTAAATCAAAGCATCAATCGTATATTTACCGATTTCATCAACATACATATACATAAAACATAGATATATCTAAAAGTAACATGAAATAATATAATATGTTCTAAGTATCAGATAATGTCTCGGCATCTTGATTCGTGAGTGTCAAAATGATAAAATAACAACTAAGGCTACGAAGGGTCGGGGCGAGGCCTCACACTTCTAATTAATTAAACAATGTTATTTAATTAAATGAGAAGCCATTCCTAATTAATTAAATGAAGTTATTTAATTAAATAAGAAAAGTGTCTCTAATTAATTAAAGATTATTTAATTAAATAGAAAAAGTAATTATGAGAGCATATCTCATTTTATTAAATTAAATATCTCAAAAAAATCTCCCTTCAGTTCAAAAAGGAAAATTTCGAGTTCACTATTGATCAAAAATGAGTTAAATCAGTTAAATCATTTTTCTACTCAAATTGAATCAGTTAACTCCTTATTTTACTCAAATTAAATCTGTTAACTCCTTTTAATTTGGAAATCTCACTTTATGACTGAACTTCACCTTTAATCCTGACCGTTGATTGAAATCGATCTCAACCGTTGATGAATTCCAAGAAAGTCTATTTAAGAGACCCTCATCTCTTCATTTTGAAAGGTTGAATGAGAATTTGCATCAAATTGTTGCTAGAATTCATACTCACATTTGCTCATATTCACATACGCAAAGATCAAGTTTGACCAAAAGTTGACCAGATTTAACCACGGTTGACTTGAGTTGACTAGTTTCGAAAAGAATTTTGAAATAATTAAACGAAATTATTTAATTAAATGGAGTACTTACTTTTAATTAATTAAACAAAGTTATTTAATTAAATTAGAAGCCATTCCTAATTAATTAAATGAAGTTATTTAATTAAATAAGAAAAGTGTCTCTAATTAATTCAAGATTATTTAATAAATAGAAAAAGTAATTATGAGAGCATATCTTATTTTATTAAATTAAATATCTCAACAAAATCTCTCTTCAGTTCAAAAAGGGAAATTTCTAGTTCACTATTGATAAAAAATGAGTTAAATCATTTAACTCATTTTTTTGCTCAAATTGAATCAGTTAACTCTTTATTTTACTCAAATTAAATATGTTAACTCCTTTTAATTTGGAAATCTCTTTTTATGACTGAACTTCACCTTTAATCCTGACCGTTGATTGAAATCGATCTCAACCGTTGATGAATTCCAAGAAAGTCTATTTAAGAGACCCTCATGTCTACATTTTGAAAGGTTGAATGAGAATTTGCATCGAATTGTTGCTGGAATTCATAATCACATTTGCTCATATTCACATACGCAAAGATCAAGTTTGACCAAAAGTTGATCAGATTTAACCACAGTTGACTTGAGTTGACTAATTTTGAAAAGAATTTTGAAATAATTAAATGAAATTATTTAATTAAATGGAGCACTTACTTCTAATTAATTAAACAAAGTTATTTAACTAAATGAGAAGCCATTCCTAATTAATTAAATGAAGTTATTTAATTAAATAATAAATGTGTTTCTAATTAATGAAAGATTATTTAATTAAACAGAAAAAGTAATTATGAGAGCATATCTCATTTTATTAAATTAAATATCTCAACAAAATCTCTCTTCAGTTCAAAAAGGGAAATTTTCAGTTCACTATTGATAAAAAATGAGTTAAATTAGCTAACTCCTTTTTCTACTCAAATTGAATCAGTTAACTCCTTATTTTACTCAAATTAAATCTGTTAACTCCCTTAAATTTGAAAATCTCCCTTTATGACTGAACTCCACCTTTAATCGTGACTGTTGATTGAAATCGATCTCAACCGTTGATGAATTTCAGGAAAGTCTATTTAAGAGACCCTCATCTCTTCATTTTGAAAGGTTGAATGAGAATTTGCATCGAATTGTTGCTGGAATTCATACTCACATTTGCTCATATTCACATACGCAAAGATCAAGTTTGATGAAAAGTTAATCAGATTTAACCACGATTGACTTGAGTTGACTAGTTTCGAAAAGAATTTTGAAATAATTAACCGAAATTATTTAATTAAAAGGACTATTTACGTCTAATTAATTAAACAAAGTAATTTAATTAAATGAGAAGCCATTCTTAATTAATTAAATGAAGTTATTTAATTAAATAAGAAATTTATCTCTAATTAATTAAAGATTATATAATTAAATAGAAAAAGTAATTATGAGAGCATATCTCATTTTGTTAAATTAAATATCTCAACAAAATCTCTCTTCAGTTCAAAAAGGGAAATTTCCAGTTCACTATTGATAAAAAATGAGTTAAAACAGTTAACTCCTTTTTCTACTCAAATTGAATAAGTTAACTCCTTATTTTACTCAAATTAAATCTGTTAACACCCTTTTCTCTTCATTTTGAAAGGTCCAATGAGAATTTGCATCGAATTGTTGCTGGAATTCATACTCACATTTGCTCATATTCACATACACAAAGATCAAGTTTGACCAAAAGTTGACCAGATTTAAGCATGGTTGACTTGAGTTGACTAGTTTCGAAAAGAATTTTGAAATAATTAAACGAAATTATTTAATTAAATGGAGTGCTTAGTTCTAATTAATTAATCAAAGTTATTTAATTAAATGAAAAGCCATTCCTAATTAATTAAATGAAGTTATTTAATTAAATAAGAAAAGTGTCTCTAATTAATTAAAGATTATTTAATTAAATAGAAGAAGTAATTATGAGAGCATATCTCATTTTATTAAATTAAATATCTCAACAAAATCTCTCTTCAGTTCAAAAAGAGAAATTTCTAGTTCACTATTGATAAAAAATGAGTTAAATCAATTAACTCATTTTTCTACGCAAATGGAATCAGTTAACTCCTTATTTTACTCAAGTTAAATCTGTTAGCTCTCTTTAATTTGGAAATCTCCCTTTATGACTGAACTTCACCTTTAATCCTGACCATTATTTGAAATCAATCTCAACCGTTGATGAATTTCAGGAAAGTCTATTTAAGAGACCTTCATCTCTTAATTTTGAAAAGTTGAATGAGAATTTGCATCAAATTGTTGCTAGAATTCATACTCACATTTGCTCATATTCACATACACAAAGATCAAGTTTGACCAAAAGTTGACCAGATTTAACCATGGTTGACTTGAGATGACTAGTTTCGAAAAGAAATTTCAAATAATTAAACAAAATTATTTAATTAAATGGAGTACTTACTTCTAATTAATTAAAACAAGTTATTTAATTAAATGAGAAGCCATTCCTAATTAATTAAATGAAATTATTTAATTAAACAAAAAAAGTGTCTCTAATTAATTAAAGATTATTTAATTAGATAGAAAAAGTAATTATGAGAGCATATCTCATTTTATTAAATTAAATATCTCTACAAAATATCTCTTCAGTTTAAAAAGGGAAATTTTCAGTTGACTATTGATAAAAAATGAGTTAAATCTGTTAACTCCTTTTTTTACTCAAATTGAATTAGTTAACTCCTTTACTCAAATTAAATCCGTTAACTCTCTTTAATTTGAAAATCTCCCTTTATGACTGAACTTCACCTTTAATCCTGACCGTTGATTGAAATCGATCTCAACCGTTGATGAATTCTGAGAAAGTCTATTTAAGAGACCGTCATCTTTTCGTTTTGAAAGGTTGAATGAGAATTTTTATCAAATTGTTGCTGGAATTCATACTCACATTTGCTAATATTCACATAGACAAAGATAAAGTTTGACAAAAAAATTGACCAAATTTAACTACGATTAACTTGAGTTGACTAGTTTCGAAAAGAATTTTGAAATAATTAAATGAAATTATTTAATTAAATGGAGTACTTACTTCTAATTATTTAAACAAAGTTATTTAATTAAATGAGAAGCCATTCCTAATTAGTTAAATGAATTTATTTAATTAAATAAGAAAAGTGTCTCTAATTAATTAAAGATTATTTAATTAAATAGAAGAAGTAATTATGAGAGCATATCTCATTGTATTAAATTAAATATCTTAACAAAATCTCTCCTCAGTTCAAAAAGGAAAATTTCCAGTTCACTATTGATAAAAAATGAGTTAAATCAGTTGACTCATTTTTCTAATCAAATTTAATTAGTTAACTCCTTATTTTACTCAAATTAAATCTGTTAACTCCCTTTAATTTGGAAATCTACTTTTATGATTGAACTTCACCTTTAATCCTAACCGTTGATTCAAATCGATCTCAACCTTTGATGAATTCTAGGAAAGTCTATTTAAGAGACCCTCATCTCTTCATTTTGAAAGGTTGAATGAAAATTTGCATCGAATTGTTGCTGGAATTCATACTCACATTTGCTCATACTCACATATGCAAAGATCAAGTTTGACCAAAAGTTTACCAGATTTAACCACGGTTGACTTGAGTTGACTAGTTTTGAAAAGAATTTTGAAATAATTAAACAAAATTATTTAATTAAATGGAGTACTTACTTCTAATTAATTAAACAAAGTTATTTAATTAAATGAGAAGCCATTCCTAATTATTTAAATGAAGTTAATTAATTAAATAAGAAAAGTGTCTCTAATTAATTAAAGATTATTTAATTAAATAGAAAAAGTAATTATGAGAGTATATCTCATTTTATTAAATTAAATATCTCAACAAAATCTCTCTTAAATTCAAAAAAGAAAATTTCCAATTCACTATTGATAAAAAATGAGTTAAATCAGTTGACTCATTTTTCTACTCAAATTGAATCAGTTAACTGCTTATTTTACTCAAATTGAATCTGTTAACTCCCTTTAATTTGAAAATATCGCTTTATGACTTAATTTCACCTTTAATCTTGACGGCTGGTTGAAATCGTTCTCAACCGTTGACGAATTCCAGGAAAGTCTATTTAAGAGACCCTCATCTCTTCATTTTGAAAGGTTGAATGAGAATTTGCATCGAATTGTTGCTGGAATTCATACTCACATTTGCTCATACTCACATATGCAAAGATCAAGTTTGACCAAAAGTTGACCAGATTTAACCACGGTTGACTTGAGGTTACTAGTTTCGAAAAGAATTTTGAAATAATTAAACGAAATTATTTAATTAAATGGAGTACTTACTTCTAATTATTTAAACAAAGTTATTTAATTAAATGAGAAGCCATTCCTAATTAGTTAAATGAAGTTATTTAATTAAATAAGAAAAGTGTCTCTAATTAATTAAAGATTATTTAATTAAATAGAAAAAGTAATTATGAGAGCATATCTCATTGTATTAAATTAAATATCTTAACAAAATCTCTCCTCAGTTCAAAAAGGAAAATTTTCAGTTCACTATTGATAAAAAATGAGTTAAATAAGTTGACTCATTTTTCTACTCAAATTGAATCAGTTAACTCCCTTTAATTTGGAAATCTCCCTTTATGACTGAACTTCACCTTTAATCCTGACCGTTGTTTGAAATCAATCTCAACCGTTGATGAATTCTAGTAAAGTCTATTTAAGAGACCCTCATCTCTTAATTTTGAAAGGTTGAATGAGAATTTGCATCGAATTGTTGCTAGAATTCATACTCACATTTGCTCATATTCACATACGAAAAGATCAAGTTTGACCAAAAGTTGACCAGATTTAACCACGGTTGACTTGAGTTGACTAGTTTCGAAAAGAATTTTAAAATAATTAAACGAAATTATTTAATTAAATGGAGTACTTACTTCTAATTAATTTAACAAAGTTATTTAATTAAGTGAGAAGCCATTCCTAATTAATTAAATGAAGTTATTTAATTAAATAAGAAAAGTATCTCTAATTAATTAAATATTACTTAATTAAATAGAAAAAGTAATTATGAGAGCATATCTCATTTTATTAAATTAAATATCTTAATAAAAATTTTCTTCATTTCAAAAAGGAAAATTTGCAGTTCACTATTGATAAAAAATGAGTTAAATCAGTTGACTCCTTTTTCTACTCAAATTGAATAAGTTAACTCCTTATTTTACTCAAATTAAATTCGTTAACTCCCTTTAATTTAGAAAATCTCCGTTTATGAATGAACTTCACCTTTAATCTTGACCGTTGATTGAAATCGATCTCAACCGTTGATGAATTCCAAGAAAGTCTTTTTAAAAGACCCTCATCTCTTCATTTTGAAAGGTTGAATGAGAATTTGCATCGAATTGTTGCTAGAATTCATATTCACATTTGCTGATATTCATATACGCAAAGATTAAGTTTGACCAAAATTTGACCAAATTTAACCACAGTTGACTTGAGTTGACTAGTTTTGAAAAGAATTTTGAAATAATTAAATGAAATTATTTAATTAAATGGAGTACTTCCTTCTTATTAATTAAACAAAGTTATTTAATTAAATGAGAAGCCATTCCTCATTAATTAAATGAAGTTATTTAATTAAATAAGAAAAGTGTCTCTAATTAATTAAAGATTATTTAATTAAATAGAAAAAGTAATTATGAGAGTATATCTCATTTTATTAAATTAAATATGTCAACAAAATCTCTCTTCAATTCAAAAAGGAAAATTTCCAATTCACTATTGATCAAAAATGTGTTAAATTAGTTGACTCATTTTTCTACTCAAATTGAATCAGTTAACTCCTTATTTTACTCAAATTAAATCTGTTAACTCTCTTTAATTTGGAAATCTCCCTTTATGACTGAATTTCACCTTTAATTGTGACTGTTGGTTGAAATCGTTCTCAACCGTTGATGAATTCCAGGAAAGTCTATTTAAGAGACCCTCATCTCTTCATTTTGAAAGGTTGAATGAGAATTTGCATTGAATTGTTGTTGGAATTCATACTCACTTTTGCTCATATTCACATACGGAAAGATCAAGTTTGACCAAAAGTTGATAAAGAATTGGAATATCTTTACTCCATACTACTGACCCCTTTGATGGAAAAGACTTTTGAATATAGAAAAATAAACAAATCAAAAGTGAACCGAATTTGCAGGGATTGTTTTTGGAAGTTCTTATGCTTTCCATATTCTTATTGAATTGGGACAAAAGCAATTCTGATAAATCAAATTCTACATTCTTCTTTACTATTTTGTATGCCAAATCCACAGCTTCACAGGATACATTGTTTGGACGGCTTGAACTGTAGATTTTGTGAGCAATGACGTGAATACCAAATCTCAATTCAACGACAGCTACTGTACTGAGCTTAAGTCCCCTACCATCCCATTCTGCTTGGGTCAGTCTCTGCAATTCTTCTCGACCTAGGGTTTTGGTAGTCTTGGCTTTGCTCAACATAGGGAGTCCAACAATTTTGCTAATCATTTTCTTTGTGATGGGCACTGGTTGCTCTAACCAAAATTGGCCATTGTGAACCCGACTGAGTACATACCTAACCCATTTTACATGAAATTTCCTTGGCAAGTGCGAAATATGGGTTAACCCTTTTGTTTCAAGATGTTTATGTTCGGGTTTTAGGTTTCCATTTATGCTCATTTCACCTAGGGCATTATCAATTTCTAGGTTTCCAAGTTCTTGAATGGAGCATTTGAAATGAGAGCGGATATCATTAATAAGAAGTACCTTTGTAGGGATTTGAGATTGAGCACCGTTAGGGTCCAGTGATTCTGCAATAGCTGGTGCCAGTTTGAAGTTCGGCGCCTTCCATTCTTCTCCTTTAAGCAACATTTCTGAACCTTTCTTGGTCTTGGAGCTGCGACTTCTGGATGCCATTGCTACTTGGTAGGTGTAGAAGAATTCTGAACTGATTCTTTCACTCTTTTGAAAAATTCGCTCGAGAATGTTTTAAGCTCGTTCTGAAATCGCAGAAGATAACTTAGCTCTTTGTTCGCAGTAAAAATTAAGATCAAATTTTTCCCCTTTTGATAACAAATTTTCCATAAATGTTTTGGTACAATGGTAGATGAAATGACAGGTTGTCATCCACTAGCTCGGTAGATATTATCAACTCGGCGATCGAATGAAAATATTGAAGTACCGACCTAACTCGGTTAGGTCACGAACTGACCTCGCTTGGTTGAGACAACTTGGTTAATGAAACTTTGTTGCGTCCGACCGAACTCGGTAAAGTCTCTTACTGACTCAACTCGGTAACTGCTACTCGGTTAATGAAGCTTTGTTACAATCGACCGAACTCGGTAAAGTGTTGAACAGACTTGGAATCAAAGTGTATCTAAAAGACTGATTTGATCATTCTTCTTCCTTTGGAGCTGCTTAGGATAAATCTTGGAAGATGCAGTTCCAATATTTCTTAAATGAATATTAATTGGAAATGGTGGAGTCACCCATTTCTTGAGTGACATTTCTATCTGACTTATCTTGCTCGGTAGATTTTGGAATCCATTGCTGTTTCATTTGTTTTCGAATGTTGTCTGCTTTGATTTTCTTCTCATCTTCAATTTTTTTGATATTCATGCAATTTTTAGCTATATGACCAAGTTTTGTACATGTATAGCACCTTACAGTAGTGTCCTTCTTCCTTAGGTGATGTCTAACACAATTTATGTCAGTATGTCCATATTCTCCACAATAGTGACATCTGCACCAGGTGTTGTAGTCCCATCCGAATATAGCTTTGAAAAGTTGTTTAGCTGGATTGAATGATTTGGATTTGCACTGGAATGCCTTATGACCATGCTTTTTTCATTTGTGACAATTGCCCTCAAATTTTGGTTTTTCTTTACACTCATTTGCCTTGTGACCATGCTGATTGCAGTTGAAGCATTTACCATTGAATTTTGCTTTCCCATTGCTCCAGCATTTGTTTGATGTATGACCTAACTTGCCATAGTGATTACAAGTGAGTTTTTTATTCCTTTTTTCACCTTGTTTGGAGGATTCACCAGCTTCCTTGTATCCAAGACCAGCTTTTCCTGTTTGTCTATGAAGATTCTGCTCATTTAATTGATTCACATCTGCCTGAGATTTCATCATCCTTTCATTGACTTGCCTTTCAGAGATTAGGTAATTTTCCAAGCTTTCATTGATTTGTCTCTCAGATCTTAAGTCACTCTGTAGACTTTCATTGATTTGCTTTTCAGTGTTTAAATCATTCCTTATTCTTTCATTTTGTGCTCTGAGAATCTTGATTTCTTCATTTGCATTGGCAAGTTGGTCTATAAGATCATCATGCTGATGAGATTGATTGTAGATTTCATGACTTCTATCTTCCAGTTCTTCTTGTGCTTTGTTTCTTTGATCCAAAACTTCACATAGCCTGATTGACTATATTTCTTGTTCTCTCTTAAGCTTTCTTACCTCTTCTTGCAGAGATCCATTCTTTCCTAGAAGTTCTTTGATTGCTTTGTCAGCTTCTTCTGAATTGCTTGATGGTAACAGATCTTCAATCCTTTCTTCAACATAAAGATGGTCATTCATTTGTTTTTCAAGTTCCTTTCTTCTTTTTAGGGATTGAGAAAGATGTTCCTTTGCTTCTTTGAGTTGAACCATGGCCATTTCTAGATCTAACTTTTCATTTTCTATAACTTTCTCCAGTCTGAATATCTCCATTGACTTTGATCTTTGCTCAAGCTGTCAAGCTTTGTCCTGAGAACCAAAAAAGCTTTGATACCAATTGTTGGAAATATTAAAGATATAACAGGTTACTGAGAGGGGAGGGGTGAATCAGTAACAATACACCTTTTAATCAATTCAACATAAATAGAAAGTAAAACTGGGGTGGGGATGAAACCCACAAATCTTCTTTACTGCAGTAGGAAGTTAGCCGGTTAAGGCATACAATGATCACTTCTGGTGATCTGCCCTATTAAGAGCATGAAGGATTGCTAGATCCACCTTGTTAAAGGATTTGAAACACACTTTATAAGTATGCACTCTGTTAGGAGATTTTATACAAAGACTGTTAAGTCTACCTGGTTAGAGGATTTACAAGATGATTCACCTGTTAGGATGAACCAATCAGATCTATATATGACTTGATTAGATCTTTTATAATTGATCACCTCTTGTGATTTATGAAGTCTTTGCTGCACCTTGTAGACCTTGCTAATATACTATTCTGCTGCTAAATTCGCATCACACATCCTTTCATTGTTATTATTATTATTGTTGTCTCCTTTTTACAAAATGTAAAGTATTATTTATACCATTCCAGTAATAATAGATGCAAGGTCGGCTGAACACAAGTAAACAAAATACAACTGAGTCGGCCATATGGTAAAATAAACTCGGGTTCTTCAGACAGACATGATGACCTTCTGATACACGGCAACCACCACGTTACATGGCATCGTCATGCACTAGGTAGAGGTAGGGGCGTGGTTCATACTAGTCATACAACGTTGCCTGGAACTCGGTAACCATTGGTGACTCGGTAGATATAGTGTCACTCGATAGAAACTAACTTCTTTGCTTACCGACTGAGCTCAGTTAACGTTGAGTCCTTCTTTACTCGGTTAATACTACACTCGGTTAACACTAAGTGCATTTTCACTCGGTTAACACTAAGTGCAACTTCACTCGTTAACACTAAGTGCAAATTTACTCGGTTAACACTAAGTGCAACTTTACTCGGTTAATACTGCTTCTATCTGCTCGGTTTGAACTGTTGTCACCAACGCTCGGTTTGAACTGAGTCTTCAACACTCGGTTTGAACTGTGTCTTCGATGCTCGGTTTGGACTGTGAGAAAAGTGTTGTCACTAATGGCAAATAACTTTATGCCAACAGTACTTACTTCTAATTAATTAAACAAAGTTATTTAATTAAATGAGAAGCCATTCCTAATTAATTAAATGAAATTATTTAATTAAATAAGAAAAGTTTTTTTAATTAATTAAAGATTATTTAATTAAATAGAAAAAGTAATTATGAGAGCATATCTCATTTTATTAAATTAAATATCTCAACAAAATCTCTCTTCAGTTCAAGAAGGAAAATTTCCAGTTCACTATTGATAAAAAATGAGTTAAATTAGTTGACTCCTTTTTCTACTCAAAATGAATCAGTTAACTCCTTATTTTACTGAAATTAAATCTGTTAACGCCCTATAATTTGAAAATCTCCCTTTATGACTAAACTTCACCTTTAATCCTGACAGTTGATTGAAATCGATCTCAACTGTTGATGAATTCTAGGAAAGTCTATTTAAGAGACCCTCATCTCTTCATTTTGAAAGGTTGAATGAGAATTTGCATCGAATTGTTGCTGGAATTCATACTCACATTTGCTCATATTCACATACGTAAAGATCAAGTTTGACCTAAAGTTGACCAGATTTAACGACGGTTGACTTGAGTTGACTAGTTTCGAAAAGAATTTTAAAATAGTTAAACGAAATTATTTAATTAAATGGAATACTTACTTCTAATTAATTAAACAAAGTTATTTAATTAAATGAGAACCGATTCTTAATTAATTCAATAAAGTTATTTAATTAAATAAGAAAAGTGTCTCTAATTAATTAAAGATTATTTAATTAAATAAAAGAAGTAATTATGAGAGCATATCTCATTTTATTATATTAAATATCTCAACAAAATCTCTCTTCAGTTCAAAAAGCAAAATTTCCAGTTCACTATTGATAAAAAATGAGTTAAATCGGTTAACTCATTTTTCTAATTAAATTGAATCAGTTAACTCCTTAATTTACTCAAATTAAATCTGTTAACTCCGTTTAATTTGAAAATCTACTTTTATGATTGAACTTCACTTTTAATCCTGATCGTTGATAGAAATCGATCTCAACCGTTGATGAATTCTAAGAATGTCTGTTTAAGAGACCCTCATCTCTTCATTTTGAAAGTTTTAATGAGAATTTGCATCGAATTGTTGCTGGAATTCATACTCACATTTGCTCATATTCACATACGCAAAGATCAAGTTTGACCAAAAGTTGACCAGATTTAACCACGGTTGACTTGAGTTGACTAGTTTCAAAAAGAATTTTGAAATAATTAAATGAAATTATTTAATTAAATGGAGTACTTACTTCTAATTAATTAAACAAAGTTATTTAATTAAATGAGAAGCCATTCCTAATTAATTAAATGAAGTTATTTAATTAAATAAGAAAAGTGTCTCTAATTAATTAAAGATTATTTAATTAAATAGAAAAAGTAATTATGAGAGCATATCTCATTTTATTAAATTAAATATCTCAACAAAATCTCTCTTCAGTTCAAAAAGGGAAATTTCCAGTTCACTATTGATCAAAAATGAGTTAAATCAGTTAACTCCTTTTTTCTACTCAAATTGAATCAGTTAACTCCTTATTTTACTCAAATTAAATCTGTTAACTCTTTTTAATTTGAAAATCTCCCTTTATGACTGAACTTCACCTTTAATCCTGACCGTTGATTGAAATCAATCTCAACCGTTGATGAATTCCAAGAAAGTCTATTTAAGAGACCCTCAACTCTTCATTTTGAAAGGTTGAATGAGAATTTGCATCAAATTGTTGCTGGAATTCATACTCACATTTTTTCATATTCACATACGCAAAGATCAAGTTGTCATGCCCAAACTACGAGGGCAAAAACACACTCCAATTTTTTTTTTTTTTTTTAGTCAATCACCATTTTTATTTGGAAACCTGATTCAAAGGCTCAGCCAATAAAGAATCAGGAAGAAAACTCGGCTTCATTGCCAAACCAACAAAGTTTGAAATACCAATTTACATAGGATATTAATCCCAAATTTCAACAATATAAAAGAATTTTCTTCATGACCCTCATGAAGGGGTTTATAATGTTTTCTGCAACACATCTCTAGAACCATGGAGAAAACAAATATCTGATCGGGTGACAACCAAGCATAACCAAGCGACAATCAAACAAGCATAATTATACAGGGTTTACACAATATGATTCACAATGAATCAAAACTAGGTAAAGGTGGATTCTTCCAATCAGGAGAAGTCAAGCACAACACCAAACAGATGCCCAATCGGGGCTATAAACCAAGAACTTCCGTTCTTCCCTTTCAACATACCATAATCATACAAAGTTTGTGCTGATAGGTAGGGGCCCATAACACCCTACCCTTTCTCCCTCTTCTCATCCATAGAAGAGACTCTACACTATTTGGAGTCCGACTAAACAGACCTTTTCCAAAATTGGTCACTTCTGCCCTCTCCAAGGGTGAGTAATACCAAAACACCCATGCAAGAAAAATTTCAAAATTTCAACATAAACATGAAAGGAAATCATTCAAAAATAAAATGGTTTTCAAAGCTTCCCAACATACCCACAAACATACAATCATTGAAACAACAAGAAGATAGCATAAGCATGAAACAAACATGAAAACTGAACAAGGGAGATGAGAATTTTCTACCTTCACAAGAGGTAATGGAAATGAACAAGTTTGAGTAGAGTTTTCCTTTCCTTCCTTCAATCTTCAAGAACTCCTCTCTAAATATAGAGATTGGGTAACCACCTCCACAAGTCCAAGAAGGGCCTCTAAATAAGCCTCCAACTCAACCATCCAAACGGATCAATAACTTCTCCCACCCAATTGCAATTCTAGAAACTCCTAACTCTACCCTCACTATGGTTAGAAACTAAAAGGGGGTGGGGTGAGGCATCTCATGGAACCAAGGTCAATTTTCGCACAAAGGCAAAAAGAGACTTTTTGAGTGACCCCAAAAGTCAAAAAAAGGGGCTTAGGGGTTGGAAAAGACCCCTAACCCATACCCATACCCTTTGGGTATAATTATTTCATGATTTAAAGCCTTAGGAATAGGTTTGGAGCCAAACAAAAGTTAGGAAATAATTAGGACCAACTAACAACTCTAAAATGCAAATTAAGCACTAATTCGGATTAAGGGAAGACTAACCTCGATTAAGAACCCAAAAGCAAACTGACACCAACAAAACCAATCTTGGGTCCAAAGGTTAAACAACTAACCCTAACAGCACACTGAAGCACATAAACAATTTACGAGTGTCAAGCGACACTAAAAGAACATAATTACGAACATTAACATTCACTGAACAAAGAAGATATATACATATATCTCAGAATACAATACGTGAATTACGAACAACAAGGTTTCCAAAATTAGCAGAAAGAGATCAGTTATGTTCCTTCGTAGGTTTTCTCGGCTAAAATATCTACACACTCATTGCACACATCAGTAATTCCGAAAATTACATGTACATATGTATATATATACCTATCAGGAATCATATAAATTAAAACATCCATTTATAACAAAAAAAATTATGGTTTCTTGCATTCTACTTATATCCTTAACCATAAAGATTCTAAAGTCGATGTGTTAATCCTACATTTTACTTAATTCATCAACATATATATATATACATAAAGCATTAAATGACGGACATCAAATATCTTAAAATAATATCACACAACATAAAATAATATGATATGTTCAAGTATCTGATAATGTCTCGACATCTCGAGTCATGAGTAACAAAAAGATAAAGTAATAACTAAGGCTACGTAGGGTCAGGGCGAGGCCTCACATCCTCTCCCACTTGGCATGAACTTCCTCCTAGAGTTCATCAAAAGACAAGGGTATAGAGATCGCATCCGTGCTGCATCCTCCCAAGAAATCATGACCTCATCACAACATTCCCACTAGACCCTAACTTGGTCCATCTCTCGACCTTGAGGAGCTAGGGTTTTTCGGGAAATAATATGGATAGTCTCTAGAGCAATCTGGCTGACCAACTCCACCTATAGCCTGATGCTTAGTCTGGTGGTTGTCAACTGCTATAAAAGCTCTGTGGGACCTGCCCATGTCTCCTACTGTCAGCTTTGAAAGAACCCCTCTCTGACCACTGGATGACTGTCCCTGCGGACACTCTCTAGCTATATGACCTATGCCACCACAAGCATAGCATGGCCCTCGAGTATAAGATCGTGTATCCTGTGATCCTGACTGCTATGGGCCTCCTAACCTACTAAAACCACTATATCCACCCCTAGAAGACTGTTGAGTCTGCACTGATTGTGACTGTGGGGTATATACTTTCTGATCCTGCTGTAACTGCCACTGCTTGGGCCCGGAACCTTGGTAACCCTGTGAGAGTTCCTGCTACTACTGTTGAGATTGTTAGCCCTTAGAGGACCCTGGTGTATAGTTCTAATTCCCTTTCCAAGGGGGTTTCTGCCGGGTAGAGTTTCAGTTTTGAGATCGATTCCGTGATTCCTGTCTACCCCGAGTATCCTTTGCCACTAGTGCTATCTCCACTACCTGTCTGAAGGTGGTAGGGAAGGCCATCCGAACTGGACCCTAAAGTGAGAAATTCAAACCCATGATAAAGCGATGTACCTGTAGTTTCTCATCCTTCATGTATTCCACATAAGGAAGGAGCTTGAGAAACCTGCTCTCATACTGTGCCACTATAAGACCTCTTTGATAAAGAGAATGGAACTCCTCTATCTATTTCTGTCGAAAATGCTCTGACAAGTACCTCTCTCAGAATCTTTCTAGGAATGATTCTCATGTGAGGGCATCCATCCTCACTCCACCTATGATCTCCTCCTGATGCCACCAATTGGAGGCATCCCCTCTCAACTGATGAACTGCTAGGCATGCCTTTAGATTACTCCCATAAGGGCGTAATCCAAAGTAATGCTATAAGCTCTGCAACCATGCCTCTGCTACTGTCCCCTTAGTAGAACCCATAAATAATGGTGGCCTGAGTCGAATGAATTCCTTGATGTCATCTCCTATATGTCTAGGAGGTCTATCAAGTGGGGGTCTTCTCTGGTGTATCGACTCACCTTCATGCTCATCCTGCCCCTCTAACTGCCTCGGTGGGGGACTCCTAGTCCTCTCTCTACCTTTGGGCCCGCCTCCTCTGGGTCCCTCTGCTTTCACTACTGGAATCTGCTGAACTGGCTGAACTACAGGTACTACTCTTTGCTGAACTACATTGATCAAAGTTTGAAGTGCATCTATAATGTCCTAATTCAGGTTCGATGGTGGTGGAGGTGGAGGTGGTGGTGGTGGAGGTGGTCCATCCCCCTATCTCGCTCTACCACCTCTCGCCCTATGACCTTTGACTCATGGGTTGCTTCGAGTAATAGGAGGCATCCTACACAATTTAATGTTTAGTTTTATGTTTAAGGAGCGTAAGGGTTTAAGGTTCCTAGTGTTGAAACACAGGCTCTGATACCAAAATGTCATGCCCAAACTACGAGGGCAAAAATGTACTCCAAATTTTTTATTTTTTATTTTACTCAATCACCATTTTTATTTGGAAACCTGATTCAAAGGCTCAGTTGGGAAATAATTAGGAAGAAAACTCGGCTTCATTGCCAAACCAACAAAGTTTGAAATACCAATTTACATAGGATATTAATCCCAAATTTCAACAATATAAAAGAATTTTCTTCATGACCCTCATCAAGGGATTTATAATGTTTTCTGCAACACATCTCTAGAACCATGGAGAAAACAAATATCTGATCGGGTGACAACCAAGCATAACCAAGAGACAATCAAACAAGCATAATCATACAGGGTTTACACAATAGAATTCACAATGAATCAAAACTAGTGAAAGGTGGATTCTTCCAATCAGGAGAAGTCAAGCACAACACCAAACAGATGCCCAATTGGGGCTATAAACCAAGAACTTCCATTCTTCCCTTTCAACATACCATAATCATACAAGGTTTTTGCTGACAGGTAGGGCCCATAACACCCTACCCTTTCTCCCTCTTCTCATCCTGAGAAGAGACTCTACACTGGTTGGAGTTTGACTAAATAGACCTTTTCCAAAATCGGTCACTTCTGCCCTCTCCAAGGGTGAGTAATACCAAAATAACCATGCAAGAAAAAACTCAAAATTTCAACATAAACATGAAAGGAAATCATCCAAAAATAACATGGTTTTCAAAGCTTCCCAACATACCCACAAACATACAATCATTGAAACAACAAGAAGGTAGCATAAGCATGAAACAAACATGGAAACTGAACAAGGGAGATGAGAATTTCCTACCTTCACAAGAGGTAATGGCAATGAACAAGTTTGAGTAGAGTTTTCCTTTCCTTCCTTCAATCTTCAAGAACTCCTCTCTAAATGTAGAGATTGGGTAACCACCTCCACAAGTCCAAGAAGGGCCTCTAAATAAGCCTCCAACTCAACCACCCAAAAGGATCAATAACTTCTCCCACCCACTTGCAATTCTAGAAACTCCTAACTCTACCCTCACTATGGTTAGACACTAAAAGGGGGTGGGGTGAGGCATCTCATGGAACCAAGGTCAATTTTCGCACAAAGGCAAAAAGAGACTTTTTGAGTGACCCCAAAAGTCAAAAAAAGGGGCTTAGGGGTTGGAAAATACCCCTAACCCATACCCATACCCTTTGGGTATAATTATTTCATGATTTAAAGCCTTAGGAATAGGTTTGGAGCCAAACAAAAGTTAGGAAATAATTAGGACCAACTAACAACTCTAAAATGCAAATTAAGCACTAATCTGGATTAAGGGAAGACTAACCTCGATGAAGAACCCAAAAGCAAACTGACACCAACAAAAGCAATCTTGGGTGCAAAGGTTAAAACACTAACCCTAACAACACACTAAAGCACATAAACAATTTACGAGTGTCAAGCGATACTAAAAGAATATAATTACGAACATTAACATTCACTGAACAAAGAAGATATATACATATATCTCAGAATACAATACGTGAATTACGAACAACAAAGTTTCCAAAATTAGCAGAAAGAGATCAGTTATGTTCCTCTGTAAGTTTTCTCGGCTAAAATATCTGCACACTCATTGCACACATCAGTAGTCCCAAAAATCACATGTACATATGTATATATATACGTATCAGGAATCACATATGTTAAAACATCCATTTATAACAAAAAAAATTAGGGTTTCTTGCATTCTACTTATATCCTTAACCATAAAGATTCTAAAGTCGATGTGTTAATCCTACATTTTACTTAATTCATCAACATATATATACATAAAGCATTAAATGATGAACATCAAATATTTGAAAATAATATCACACAACATAAAATAATATGATATGTTCAAGTATCTTATAATGTGTCAACATCTCAAGTCGTGAGTAACAAAAAGATAAAGTAATAACTAAGGGTACACAGGGTTAGGGTGAGGCCTCACACAAGTTTGACCAAAAGTTGACTAGATTTAACCACAGTTGACTAGTTTCGAAAAGAATTTTGAAATAATTAAACGAGATTATTTAATTAAATGGAGTACTTACTTCTATGTCATGCCCAAACTACGAGGGCAAAAACACAAAATTTTTTTTGACTTAATAATTTAAAAAAATCTCAAAGTTCGATAAGGTTGAGTTTAAAATCAATGGGTATGATTAGATCATCAAAATTAAAACTTTCATAGTTTAGTCGATTAATTAATTTAAACAAATCCAAATTTAGTTTATGCAAGTTTTAACACATTGATGCTTCATTTACTTTAAAGGATAAAAGAAATTAATGATTAAATAGAAATAAGGATTAATACCCTTAAATCAATTGGATAACAATTATAATTCGAGGTTTGATTTTTTTTTGAAACTTTTGCACTAAAGGATATCATCTAATTAAAGTAACATTTCATCCACCATTAAACTCAAATTAAGATTTCAATATTATTTAAATCCATTCTTAAATATCATAAAAAACTTAAACTTTATAAAGATAAATTAGTCATAAAGATATAATTACATTTAGATTCACAATCTAACTTAATTAAGGTATTTCCATTGATAATAACAATTACCAAAAAAATAAAACTAAATAATACTAATACATCTAATACTAAAATTAACTAAAAAGAAACAAATATTTTTTAAACTAATCCTTTAAATTCTACTAACTTAATTTTTACTAACATTTAAAATAACATAAAATAAAAACAAACTATAAAAAAAATACTAACTAATGTAAATCTAACTAAACTAACCTACCTTCTAACCGCACCCCCAAACTAACACCTATCTCTACCCCCCCTACACCCCAATCTAAACCCTATGCCCCACTTGCTTGGGTGCATCCCCAAGCAAGGTGCGCTGCCCCACACAAGTCAGACCTATCCCCTTGGCCCATCAACTTATGGAAAAAGAGCCCAAGTTGGGCGCTAAACAAGATGGAGGAGGGTTTTAAAAAAAATGATTTGATTAACACGTCAACCCCAAGGTGGATGTGACTGATGACATCATCCCTAAGATGACTTCTGATTTGTTAAATCAAATAAAAACTTTACTTTATAACCATTGTGCTACGCCCAAAATGATGGGACAAGGGGGTGACATCATCACTTCAAAATCTCATTTGGTCAAGTCTTAAGATATAGTCATATTAATTGGGAAAAGTTTTCTAGGTGGGGAGATGAGGATATTAGGATATTTAGCTTAGTTTAAAAGTTTCTTTTTTTTTAAATATATTTAATTACCATTTCTTTTAATTTAATACAATATTTAATAGAACCAAGAGGAAAATAAGAGAATCTTTTAGATTCTCTGTTACCAAAAAGGTAACAATTAGTTTCCAATACAAAAGACATAGAGTTTACTCTCTTGAAACATACATTTTTTTTTGATAAAATTTCTAAGTATGGATTTATAAGGCAATATATATATATTTTTAGGTGTATAATTTTTTTTTTATAAAGAGGTATACATATTGGAATGGATTTAAACCCTGGATTTACTGATTTCTCAAACAACTTGAATTGAACTATAAATCATAATTATTATTATTTTTCTTTCCTCAACATAGTTTTCATTTTGAACGTATAAGGAACTTGAAAATTTGCTCAATCAAATTGAATCTACATCCATGATATAATTTTCGTTTTCAACATAAGAGTAAAATTGAAATTTTTACCAATTTAAACATCATCAATTCCATCCAAATTTTAAAATTCATCCATCTAAATTTAGAATTTACAATTAGATCACATGACAAGCAATTATACTCAACACCAATTTTATTGGCCAACCTAATTCAAAGGCTCAGCTGGGAAAGAATCAGGAAGAAAACCTGGCTTCGTTGCCAATTACAACAAGGTTTAAAATACAATTTACAATAGGATCTCAATCCAAAATTTCAACAATTTAATCAAATTTTCTTCATGACCCTAATCAAGGGATTTATAATATTTTTTGCAACTTATTTCTAGAACCATGGAGGAAACAGAATCTGATCAGGTGACCAAAAGCATGACCAAGAACAATTCAAAACATGCATATTTATACAAGGTTTTCACAAAAATATCTACACTAAATCAACACTAGGGAAAGGTGGATTCTTCCAACTAGGAGAAGTCAAGCACAACACCCAAACAGATGCCCAATCGGGGCTAATTATCAAGAACTTTCGTTCTTCCATTTAGAAATGCCATACTCATATGAGGTTTGTGTTGACGGGTAGGGGCCCATAACACCCTACCCTTTCTCCCTTTTCTCATCCTGAGAAGAGACTCTACACTAGTTGGAGTCCAACTAAACAGACCTTTCCCAAAATTGGTCACTTCTGCCCTCTCCAAGGGTGAGTAATACCAAAACACCCATCCAAGAAAAATCTCAAAATTGCAAACATAAACATGAAAGGAAAACAACCAAAATAAAATGGTTTTCAAATCTTCCCAACATACCCACAACCATACAAACATTGAAACAACAACAAAGTAGCATGAGCATGAAACAAAACATAAAGATTGAATAAGGGAGATGAGAATTTCCTACCTTCACAAAGAGGTAATGGCAAAGAACAAGTTTGAGTAGAGTTTCCATTTCCTTCCTTCAATCTTCAAGAACTCCTCTCTAAATGTAGATATTGGGTGACAAACTCCACAAGTCCAAGAAGGGCCTCTAAATAGGCCTCCAACTCAACCACCCAAGGGCTCAATAACTACCCCTACCTACTTGCAATTCTAGAAACTCCTAACTCAACCTACACTATGATTAAACCCTAAGTGGAGATGAGGTGAAGTAACTCAAGATAACATTGGTCAATTTTCGCACAAAGGCAAAAAGAGACTTTTTGAGTGACCTCAAAAGTCAATAAAAGGGGCTTAGGGATTGGAAAAGACCCCTAACCCATACCCATACCCTTTGGGTATAATTATATCAAGTTTTAAGCCTTAGGAAAGAGGTTTAGAGCCAAATAAAATTTAGGAATAAAATAGGACCATCTAACTACTCCAACTTTGCAGATTAAACACTAATTCGGATTAAGGGATGAATAACCTCGATTAAGAACCCAATTAGCAAACTGACACCAACTAAACCAACTTGGCTCCAAAGGTTAAACAACTAACCCTAAACAGCCACTGAAGCACATAAACATTTTACGAGTGTCAAGCAACATTGAAAGAACATAATTACGAACATTAACATTCACTGAACAAAGAAGATACATACATATATCTCACAAGACAATACGTGAATTACGAACAACAAGGTCTCAAAAATTAGCACAAGGAGATCAGTTATGTTCCTTCGTAGGGTTTTTCGGCTAAATATCTGCACACTCATTGCACACATCAGTAGTCCCATAAAATCATATGTACATAATTGTATACGTATCAAAAATTCTCATAAATTAAAACATACATCAATAAGGGTTTCTCCATCATGCTTAATTCTTAATCATTTAAAATCTCTTAAATCAAAGTCTCAATCCTACATTTATTGATTTCATCAACATACATATACATGAAACATTAAATGACAATCATCAAATATATCTGAAAGTAACATCACACAACATGAAATAATAAAGTATGTTCTAAGCATCAGATAATGTCTCGACATCTTGAGTCATGAATTTCAAAATAATAGTAATGTATAACTATGCTACGATGAGTCGGGGCAAAACCTCACATTCTTATTAATTAAACAAAGTTATTTAATTAAATGAGAAGCCATTCCTAATTAATTAAATGAAGTTATTTAATTAAATAAGAAAAGTCTCTCTAATTAATTAAATATTATTTAATTAAATAGAAAAAGTAATTATGAGAGCATATCTCATTTTATTAAATTAAATATCTCAACAAAATCTCTCTTAAGTTCAAAAAGGGAAATTTCCAGTTCACTATTGATAAAAAATGAGTTAAATCAGTTAGCTCCTTTTTCTACTCAAATTGAATCAGTTAGCTCCTTATTTTACTCAAATTAAATCTGTTAACTCACTTTCATTTGGAAATCTCCCTTTATGACTGAACTTCACCTTTAATCCTGACTGTTGATGGAAATCGATCTGAACCGTTGATGAATTCCAGGAAAGTCTATTTAAAAGACCCTTATCTCTTCATTTTGAAAGGTTGAATGAGAATTTGCATCGAATTGTTGCTAGAATTCATACTCACATTTGCTCATATTCACATATGCAAAGATCAAGTTTGACCAAAAGTTGACTAGATTTAACCACGATTGACTTGAGTTGACTAGTTTCAAAAAGAATTTTGAAATAATTAAACGAAATTATTTAATTAAATGGAGTACTTACTTCTAATTAATTAAACAAAGTTATTTAATTAAATGAGAAGCCATTCCTAATTAATTAAATGAAGTTATTTAATTAAATAAGAAAAGTGTCTCTAATTAATTAAAGATTATTTAATTAAATAGAAAAAGTAATTATGAGAGCATATCTCATTTTATTAAATTAAATATCTCAACAAAATCTCTCTTCAGTTAAAAAAGGGAAATTTTCAGTTCGCTATTGATAAAAAATGAGTTAAATCAGTTAACTCCTTTTTCTACTCAAATTGAATCAATTAACTCCTTATTTTACTAAAATTAAATCTGTTAACTCCGTTTAATTTGGAAATCTCCCTTTGTGACTGAACTTCACCTTTAATCCTGATCGTTGATTGAAATCGATCTCAACCGTTGATGAATTAAAAAAAAGTCTATTTAAGAGACCCTCATCTCTTCATCTTGAAAGGTTCAATGAGAATTTGCATCGAATGGTTGCTAGAATTCATACTCACATTTGCTGAGATTCACATATGCAAAAATCAAGTATGAGCAAAAATTGACCAGATTTAACCACGTTTGACCTGAGTTAACTAGTTTCAATTTTTTTTTGAAATAATTAAAGGAAATTATTTAATTAAATGCAGTACTTACTTCTAATTAATTAAACAAAGTTGTTTAATTAAATGAGAAGCCATTCCTAACTAATTAAATGAAGTTATTTAATTAAATAAGAAAAGTGTCTCTAATTAATTAAAGATTATTTAAATAAATAGAAAAAGTAATTATGAGAGCATATCTCATTTTATTAAATTAAATATCTACACAAAATCTCTTTTCAGTTCAAAAAGAGAAAATTTCAGTTCACTATTGATAAAAAATGAGTTAAATCAGTTAACTCCTTTTTCTACTCAAATTGAATCAATTAACTCATTATTTTACTCAAATTAAATATGTTAACTCTCTTTAATTTGAAAATATTCCTTTATGACTGAACTTCACTTTTAATCCTGACCGTTGATTGAAATCGATCTCAACCATTGATGAATTCTAGGAAAGTCTATTTAAGAGACCCTCATCTCTTCATTTTGAAAGGTTGAATGACAATTTGCATCTAATTGTTGCGTGAATTCATACTCATATTTTCTCATATTCACATACGCAAAGATCAAATTTGACCAAGAGTTGATCAGATTTAACTACGGTTGACTTGAGTTGACTAGTTTCGAAAAGAATTTTCAAATAATTAAACAAAATTGTTTAATTAAATGGAGTACTTATTTCTAATTAATTAAACAAACTTATTATTTAAATGAGAAGCCATTCCTAACTAATTAAATGAAGTTATTTAATTAAATAAGAAAAGTGTCTCTAATTAACTAAAGAGTATTTAATTAAATAGAAAAAGTAATTATGAGAGCATATCTCATTTTATTAAATTAAATATCTCAACAAAATCTCTTTTTAGTTCAAAAAGGGAAATTTCCAGTTCACTATTGATAAAAAATGAGTTAGTTGAGTTAACTCATTTTTCTACTCAAATTGAATCAGTTAACTCCTTATTTTACTCAAATTAAATCTGTTAACTCTCTTTAATTTGGAAATCCTCCTTTATGACTGAAGTTCACCTTTAATTCTGACCGTTGATTGAAATAGATCTCAACCGTTGATGAATTCCAAGAAAGTCTATTTAAGATATCCTCATCTCTTCATTTTGAAAGGATGAATGAGAATTTGCATCGAATTGTTGCTGAAATTCATACCCACATTTGCTCATATTCACATACGCAAAGATCAAGCTTTACCAAAAGTTGACCAGATTTAACCACGGTTGACTTGAGTAGACAAGTTTCGAAAAGAATTTTGAAATAATTAAAAAAAATTATTTAATTAAATGGAGTACTTACTTCTAATTAATTAAACAAAGTTATTTAATTAAATGAGAAGCCATTCCTAACTAATTAAATGAAATTATTTAATTAAATAAGAAACGTGTCTCTAATTAATTAAAGATTATTTAATTAAATAGAAAAAGTAATTATGAGAGCATATGTCATTTTATTAAATTAAATATCTCAACAAAATCTCTCTTCAGTTCAAAAAGGGAAATTTCAAGTTCACTATTGATCAAAAATGAGTTAAATCAGTTAACTCTTTTTTCTACTCAAATTGAATTAGTTAACTCCTTATTTTACTCAAAATAAATCTGTTAACTCCCTTTAATTTGAAAATCCCCCTTTATGACTGAACTTCTCCTTTAATTCTGACCGTTGATTGAAATCGATCTTAGCCGTTGATAAATTCCAAGAAAGTTTATTTAAGAGATCCTCATCTCTTCATTTTGAAAGGTTGAATGAGAATTTGCATCGAATTGTTGCTGGAATTCATACTCACATTTGGTCATATTCACATACGTAAAGATTAAATTTGACCAAAAGTTGACCAGATTTAACTACGGTTGACTTGAGTTGACTCGTTTCAAAAAAAATCTTAAAATAATTAAATGAAATTATTTAATTAAATGGAGTACTTACTTCTAATTAATTAAACAAAGTTATTTAATTAAATGAGAAGCCATTCCTAACTAATTAAATGAAGTTATTTAATTAAATAAGAAAAGTGTCTCTAATTAATTAAAGATTATTTAATTAAATAAAAAAAGTAATTATGAGAGCATATCACATTTTATTAAATTAAATATCTCCACAAAATCTCTCTTCAGTTCAAAAAGTGAAAATTCCAGTTCACTATTGATCAAAAATGAGTTAAATCAGTTAACTCCTTTTTCTACTCAAATTGAATTAATTAACTCTTTATTTTGCTCAAATTAAATCTGTTAACTCCCTTTAATTTGAAAATCTCCCTTTATGACTGAACTTCACCTTTAATCCTGACCGTTGATTGAAATCGATCTCAACCGTTGATGAATTTCAAGAAAGTCTATTTAAAAGACCCTCATCTCTTCATTTTGAAAGGTTGAATCAGAATTTGGATCTAATTGTTGCTGGAATTCATACTCATATTTGCTGATATTCACATACGCAAAAATCAAATTTGACCAAAAGTTGACCAGATTTAACCACGGTTGACTTGAGTTGACTAGTTTCAAAAAAAAATTTCAAATAATGAAATGAAATTGTTTAATTAAATGGAGTACTCACTTCTAATTAATTAAACAAAGTTATTTAACTGAATGAGAAGCCATTGCTAACTAATTAAATGAAGTTATTTAATTAAATAAGAAAAGTGTCTCTAATTAATTAAAGATTATTTAATTGAATAGAAAGAGTAATTATGAGAGCATATCTCATTTTATTAAATTAAATATCTCAACAAAATCTCTCTTTAGTTCAAAAAGGGAAATTTTCAGTTCACTAATGATAAAAAATGAGTTAAATCAGTTAACTCCTTTTTTTACTCAAATTGAATCAGTTAACTCCTTATTTTACTCAAATGGAATCATTTAACTCCTTATTTTACTCAAATTAAATCTGTTAACTCTTTTTAATTTGGAAATCTCCCATTATGACTGAACTTCACCTTTAATCCTGACCGTTGATTGAAATCGATCTCAATTGTTGATGAATTTCAAGAAAGTCTATTTAAGAGACCCTCATCTCTTCATTTTGAAATGTTGAAAGAGAATTTGCATCGAATTGTGGCTGGAATTCATACTCACATTTGCTCATATTCACATACGCAAAGATTAAGTTTGACAAAAAGTTGACCAGATTTAACCATGGTTGACTTGAGTTGACTAGTTTAGAAAAGACTTTTGAAATAATTAGACGAAATTATTTAATTAAATAGAGTACTCCATTCTTATTAATTAAACAAAGTTATTTAATTAAATGAGAAGCCATTCCTAACTAATTAAAAGAAGTTATCTAATTAAATAAGAAAAGTGTCTATAATTAATTAAAGATTATTTAATTAAATAGAAAGAGTAATTATGAGAGCATATCTCATTTTATTAAATTAAATATCTCAACAAAATCTCTCTTCAGTTCAAAAAAGGAAATTTCCAATTCACTATTGATAAAAAATGAGTTAAATCAGTTAACTCCTTTTTATACTCAAATTGAATCAGTTAACTCCTTATTTTACTCAAATTAAATTTGTTAAACTCTTTTAATTTGAAAATCTCCCTTGATGACTAAACTTCACCTTTAATCCTGACCGTTGATTGAAATCGATCTCAACCGTTAATGAATTTCAGGAAAGTATATTTAAGAGACCCTCATTTTTTCATTTTGAAAGGTTGAATGAGAATTTGCATCGAATTGTTGCTAGAATTCATACTCACATTTGCTCATATTCATATATGGAAAGATCAAGTTTGACCAAAAGTTGACCAAATTTAAACACGGTGGACTTGAGTTGACTAGTTACGAAAAGAATTTTGAAATAATTAGACAAAATTATTTAATTAAATGGAGTACTTACTTCTAATTAATTAAACAAAGTTATTTATAAAAATGAGAAGCCATTCTTAATTAATTATATGAAGTTATTTAAGTAAATAAGAAAAGTGTCTCTAATTAATTAAAGATTATTTAATTAAATAGACAAAGTAATTATGAGAGCATATCTCATTTTATTAAATTAAATATCTTAACAAAATCTCTCTTCAGTTCAAAAAGGGAAATTTCCAGTTCACTATTGATCAAAAATGAGTTAAAGCAGTTAACTCCTTTTTCTACTCAAATTCAATAAGTTAAATCTTTATTTTACTCAAATTAAATATGTTAACTCTCTTTAATTTGGAAATCTCCTTGTATGACTGAACTTCACCTTTAATCCTGACCGTTGATTGAAATCGATCTCAACCGTTGATGAATTTTAGGAAAGTCTATTTAAGAGACCCTCATGTTTTCATTTTGAAAGGTTGAATGAGAATTTGCATCGAGTTTTTTTTGGAATTCATACTCACATTTGCTCATATTCACATACGCAAAGATCAAGTTTGACCAAAAGTTGACTAGATTTAACCACGGTTGACTTGAGATGACTAGTTTCAAAAAGAATTTTGAAATAATTAGACAAAATTATTTAATTAGATGGAGTACTTCTAATTAATTAAACAAAGTTATCTAATTAAATGAGAAGCCATTCCTAATTAATTAAATGAAGTTATTTAATTAAATAAGAAAAGTGTCTCTAATTAATTAAAGATTATTTAATTAAATAGAAAAAGTAATTATGAGAGCATATCTCATTTTATTAAATTAAATATCTCAACAAAATCTCTCTTCATTTCAAAAAGGGAAATTTCTAGTTCACTATTGATAAAAAATGAGTTAAATGAGTTAACTTCTTTTTCTACTCAAATTAAATCAGTTAACTCCTTATTTTACTGAAATTAAATCTGTTAACTCCCTTTAATTTGGAAATCTTCATTTATGACTGAACTTCACCTTTAATCCTGATCGTTGATTGAAATCGATCTCAACCGTTGATGAATTCCAGAAAATTCTATTTAAGAGACCCTCATCTCTACATTTTGAAAGGTTGAATGAGAATTTGCATCGAATTGTTGCTGGAATTCATACTCACATTTGCTCATATTCACATACGCAAAGATCAAGTTTGAGCAAAAGTTGACCAGATTTAACCACGGTTGACTGGAGTTGACTAGTTTTGAAAATAATTTTTAAATAATTAAACGAAATTATTTAATTAAATGGAGTACTTACTTCTAGTTAATTAAACAAAGTTATTTAATTAAATGAGAAGCCATTTCTAATTAATTGAATGTAGTTATTTAATTAAATAAGAAAAGTGTCTCTAATTAATTAAAAATTACTTAATTAAATAGAAAAAGTAATTATGAGAGCATATCTCATTTTATTAAATTAAATATCTCAACAAAATCTCTCTTCAGTTCAAAAAGGGAAATTTTCAGTTCACTATTGATCAAAAATGAGTTAAATCAGTTAACTTCTTTTTCTACTCAAATTGAATCAGTTAACTCCTTATTTTACTCAAATTAAATCTGTTAACACCCTTTAATTTGGAAATCTCCCTTTATGACTGAACTTTACCTTTAATCCCGACCGTTGATTGAAATCGATCTTAACTGTTGATGAATTGCAGGAAAGTCTATTTAAGAAACCCTCATCTCTTCATTTTGAAAGGTTGAATGAGAATTTGCATCGAATTGTTGCTGGAATTCATACTCACATTTGCTCATATTCACATACGCAATGATCAAGTTTGACCAAAAGTTGATCAGATTTATCCATGGTTGACTTTAGTTGACTAGTTTCGAAATTTTTTTTGAAATAATTAAACAAAATTATTTAATTAAATGGAGTACTTACTTCTAATTAATTAAACAAAGTTATTTAATTAAATGAGAAGCCATTCCTAATTAATTAAATGAAGTTATTTAATTAAATAAGAAAAGTGTCTCTAATTAATTATGATTACTTAATTAAATAGAAAAAGTAATTATGAGAGCATATCTCATTTTATTAAATTAAATATCTCAACAAAATCTTTCTATAGTTCAAAAAGGGAAATTTCCAGTTCACTATTGATTAAAAATGAGTTAAATCAGTTAACTCCTTTTTCTACTCTAATTGAATTAGTTAACTCCTTATTTTACTCAAATTAAATCTGTTAACTCCCTTTAATTGAGAAATCTTCTTTTATGACCGAACTTCACCTTTAATCCTGACCGTTGATTGAAATCGATCTCAACCGTTGATGAATTCAAGGAAAGTCTATTTAAGAGACCCTCATCTCTTCCTTTTGAAAGGTTGAATGAGAATTTGCATCGAGTTATTGCTGGAATTCATACTCACATTTGCTCATATTCACATATGCAAAGATTAAGTTTGACCAAAAGTTGACCAGATTTAACCACGATTGAATTGAGTTGACTAGTTTCGAACAAAATTTTGAAATAATTAAACGAAATTATTTAATTAAATGGAGTACTTACTTCTAATTAATCAAACAAAGTTATTTAATTAAATGAGAAGCCATTCCTAATTAATTAATTGAAGTTATTTAATTAAATAAAAAAATTGTCTCTAATTAATTAAAGATTATTGAATTAAATAGAAAAAGTAATTATGAGAGCATATCTCATTTTATTAAATTAAATATCTCAACAAAATCTCTCTTCAGTTCAAAAAGGGAAATTTTCAATTCACTATTAATAAAAAATGAGTTAAATCAGTTAACTCCTTTTTCTACTCAAATTGAATCAGTTAACTCCCTATTTTACTCAAATTAATTTGTTAACTCCCTTTAATTTGGAAATCTCCCTTTATGATTGAACTTCACCTTTAATCCTGACCGTTGATTAAAATAGATCTCATCCATTGATGAATTCCAGAAAAGTCTATTTAAGAGACCCTCATCTCTTCATTTTGAAAGGTTGAATGTGAGGCCTCGCCCCGACCCTTCTTTGCCTTAGTTATTACTTTATCTTTTTTATACTCACTATTCAAGATGTTGAGACATTATCTAATGGTTAGAACATATCATATTATTTCATGTTGTGTGATGTTATTTTCAGATATTTGATGTCCATCAGTTAAAGTTTTATTTATATATATGTCAATGAATTAAGTAAAAGGTAGGATTAACATTTTGGTTTAAGATATTTTAAATGGTTAAGAATTGAATAGGATGAGAGAAACCTTGATTTTTGTTATAGATGGATGTTTTAATTTATGTGATTCCTAATACGTATATATATACATATGTGCATGTGATTTTTGGGAATACTGATGCGTGCAATGAGTGTGCAGATATTTTAGTTGAAAAAACTAACGGAGGAACAAAACTTATCCCTATGTGTTAATTTTTGAAACCTTGTTGTTCGTAATTCAAGTATTGTACTGTGAGATGTATGTATTTTATTTCTGTGTTCAGTGAATGTTAATATTCATAACTATGTTCTTTTAGTGTCACTTGACACTCGTGAATTGTTTGTGCTCCTTAGCATGCTAGTTAGGGTTAGCTATGTAGCCTTTGGACCAAAGTCAGTTTAAGTTAGTGTCAGTTTGCTAATTGAGTTCTTAATCAGGGTTAGTCATCCCTAATCTGGATTAGTGCTTAATTTGCATTTTAGAGTTGTTAGTTGGTCCTAATTATTTTTTAGCTTTTGTTTGGCTCTAACCTATTCCTAAGGCTTTATATCATGAAATTATTATACCAAAAGGGTATGGGTATGGGTTAGGGGTCTTTTTCAACCCCTAAGCCCCTTTTTTTGACTTTTGAGGCCACTCAAAAAGTCTCTTTTTGCCTTTGTGCGAAAATTGCAAGTGGCTACCATGAGTTTCATCACACCACCTCCACTTAGTGTTTAACCATGGTGTGGGTTGAGTTAGGAGTTTCTAGAATTGTAAGTGGGTGGGTGTAGTTATTGATCCTTTTGGGTAGTTGAGTTTGAGGCTTATTTAGAGGCCTTTCTTGGACTAGTAGAGGTTGTTACCCCATCTCTATATTTAGAGAAGAGTTCTTGAAGATTGAAAGAAGGAGAAGGAAACTCTACTCAAACTTGTTCATTGCCATTACCTCTTGTGAAGGTTGGAATACTCATCTCCCTTGTTCAGATTTCATTCTTGTTTCATGCTTATGCTACCTTGTTGTTGTTTCAATGTTTGTATGTTTGTGGGTATGTTGGGAAGCTTAAAAACCATGTTATTTTTTTGATGATTTCCTTTCATGTTTATGTTTGCAATTTTTTTTTTGAGATTTTTTTTGCATGGGTGTTTTGGTATTACTCACCCTTGGAGAGGGCAGAAGTGACCAATTTTGGGAAAGGTATGTTTAGTCGGACTCCAACCAGTGTAGAGTCTCTTCTCAGGATGAGAAGAGGGAGCAAGGGTAGGGTGTTATGGGCCCCTACCTGTCAGCACAAACTTTGTATGATTATGGTATGTTGAAATGGAAGAACGAAAGTTCTTGGTATATAGCCTTGATTGGGCATTTGTTAGTTTTGTGCTTGACTTCTCCTGGTTTGAAGAATCCACCTTTCCCTAGTTTTGATTCATTGTGAATCACATTGTGTAAACCATGTATGAATATGCATGTTTGATTGTCTCTTGGTTATGCTTGGTTGTCACCTGATCAGATTTTGTTTCCTCCATGGTTCGTAGAAATGTGTTGCAAAATTGGATATGGAACCCTTGTTGAGGGTCATGAAGGAAATTTCATTTAAGTGTTGTAATTCAGGATTGAAATCCCATGTAAATTGTATCTCAAAACTTTGTTGGATTGGCAACGAAGCTGGGTTTTCTTCCTGATTCTTTCCTGGCTGAGCCTTTGAATCAGGTTTGCCAATAAAATTGGTGTTTGAGTATAATTGTTTATCATGTGATTTAATCGCAATTTTAGTTTAGATGGATGCATATAAAAAATAGGATGAAAATGATGACATTCAATTATGCAAATTTTGAGTTTAAGTATGTTAAGAAAGGAAGATGGATATGATTAATTTTTTTAATTCAATTTCGTACCTATTAGAAGATCAAATAAATATTGTATTGTTGTGAACAAACTTTTGAACCTATGTTTTAAAGCCATTAAGAACATAAAATAATAATACCTATTTTAGAAAAATCAAATACATTGCTTGTAAATCTTTACTTAGAAAAATTTAGCTATAAAAAAAAAAAGTACCAAGAGAGCAACAACACTCTGGATTTTTGTATGGGGAGCAATTTAAATGCTCCCCCTTGAGACAGAGAATCTAAGAGATTCTCTTATTATCCTTCTTGTTTATTTTAGATATTTTTTTATTTCTAATTAAATATAGTAATGGAATTAACAAAGACAAATAAAAAAAAAAGAAATTTTCAACTAAGCTAATATCCTTAATATCTACTTTTCGTACCTAGAAAACTTTATGTGTTTAATGCTTCCATCCCTTCTTGGGCATCAGTTCCCATGATATTGAATAAGTTTTGTTTAAGAAATATGTTTTATTGCAAAGTCATTAGTCATCATACAGATGACGTCACCCGGTCACATCAACCTATGTTGCAAACCCTTGGAAAAGTTTGAATTTGGTTATGAGTTTTTTTTTTTTTTTTTTTGCTTTGATTGTTTTGGGCATCTCTCTTTTTGTTTAAGCCTGCGCCTGCTTTGGCTTTGGGCAGAGCACTGTCCTTGGTCAGCGCTTGGGCAGCGATTGACCTTGGGAAGCGCTCACCCAAGGTAGGGGTAGGTGATCATAGGGGCGGGCAGAGGGTTAGTAGATTAGAGTTAGTCTTGTTAGGTGTTAGAATTAGGTTAGTATGTAGGTTAGCTTGTTTGTATTAATTTAGTTATGTTTTATTAAATGTTTTTTTTAGTTAGAATGATAAGGGGTTATTAGAGGTTAGTTAAATTAGTTTAGTATATGTTTGTGAGTGTATGTTAACTTTAGTTAATAAGTGGTTATTAAAAAGTTGTTATAAATTTTGTTTAATTGTTTAAAATTAATTATTAACTTAGTTGCTAGCTTGTTTTAGTTAATTAGTTTTATTTTATTTAAGTTTTAAAGTTTAAGTTATATGTTTTTTTTTGTTTAATCTATAGGATTAGTTGTGTTTTATTATGTTTGTTTAATAGTTATTTGAAAAAAAAAATTATTGCTTTAAATTTTTATAGAATTACATTAGAATTTGATTATCTTCTAATTAAGGATAGAATTATGGCTAACTTATTATTAGATTTAGATAGTTTAGTTTTTAGATTAATTTAGTTGTTTAATTAACTTAGAAAGTTGTAACTTAATGGGTAGATAAAAGATTAGTTAATAATGATAAATTAGTCTTAAGTTAAAATTAAAGATGTAAGTTAGTTTCGATTTTGATTCATTCAATTGTCAGATTTTATGGATATAATCGTTAAGTTAGATTTGATTTCTTTTAATTAATTTTTTTAAAAAAATGTATTTAGTTTGGGTATTGAAGTAAGTCTAAATTTTTGAGTACTAATTAGTTTTAGACTTCAGGTTATTGCCTATTGAAAATAAGATTTAATGTCGATGTTATTTTCTTAGTTGTTTCATTAAACTAATTTTGTAGTCATCTACATCTTTAAAAAAAAAAAAAACTTTTACTATAATGTTGTATAAGAAATGTAAGAACATAAGTTTATCGATATCAATCTTATAAAAAAAGTTTCAATATCTTAACGATGCAATCGCCCTCATATTTATAATCTTAAGACGTAATGTAGAGAACCTGTACTAAAATTTTTATCTATCTTTTCAACTTAGAGCATGACAAATTATTAATTATTATCAATTTTTTTTTTGGTATGTTTTTGCTTTCGTAGTTTGGGCATGACATTAAATGAGAATTTGCATCGAATTGTTGCTAAAATTCATACTCACATTTTCTCATATTCACATACGCAAAGATCAAGTTTGACCAAAAGTTGACTAGATTTAACCACGGTTGACTTGAGTTGACTAGTTTCGAAAAGAATTTTGAAATAATTAAATGAAATTATTTAATTAAATGGAGTACTTACTTCTAATTAATTAAACAAATTTATATAATTAAATGAGAATCCATTCCTAATTAATTAAATGAAGTTATTTAATTAAATAAGAAAAGTGTCTCTAATTAATTAAAAATTACTTAATTAAATATAAAAAGTAATTATGAGAGCATATCTCATTTTATTAAATTAAATATCTAAACAAAATCTCTCTTCAGTTCAAAAAGGGAAATTTCCAGTTCACTATTGATAAAAAATGAGTTAAATTAGTTAACTCTTTTTTCTACTCAAATTGAATAAGTTAACTCCTTATTTTACTCAAATTAAATCTGTTAACTCCCTTTAATTTGGAAATCTCACTTTATGACTAAACTTCACCTTTAATCCTGACCGTTGATTGAAATCGATCTCAACAGTTGATGAATTCCAGGAAAGTCTATTTAAGAGACCCTCATCTTTTCATTTTTAAAGGTTGAATGAGAATTTGCATCGAATTGTTGCTGAAATTCATACTCACATTTGCTCATATTCACATACGCAAAAATCAAGTTTGACCAAAAGTTGACCAGATTTAACCATGGTTGACTTGAGTTGACTAGTTTCAAAAAGAATTTTAAAATAATTAAACGATATTATTTAATTAAATGCAGTACTTACTTCTAATTAATTAAACAAAGTTATTTAATTAAATGAGAAGCCATTCCTAATTAATTAAATGAAGTTATTTAATTAAATAAGAAAAGTGTCTTTAATTAATTAAAGATTACTTAATTAAATAGAAAAAATAATTATGAGAGCATATCTCATTTTATTAAACTAAATATCTCAACAAAATCTTTCTTTAGTTCAAAAAAGGAAATTCCCAGTTCACTATTGATAAAGAATGAGTTAAATGAGTTAACTCCTTTTTCTACTCTAATTGAATCAGTTAAATCCTTATTTTACTCAAATTAAATCTATTAACTCCCTTTAATTTGGAAATCTCGCTTTATGACTGAACTTCACCTTTAATCCTGACCGTTGATTGAAATTGATCTCAACCATTGATGAATTCCAGGAAAGTCTATTTAAGAGACCCTCATCTCTTCATTTTGAAAGGATGAATAGGAATTTGCATCGAATTGTTGTTGGAATTCATACTCACATTTGCTCATATTCACATACGCAAATATCAAGTTTGACCAAAAGTTGACCAGATTTAGCCACGATTGACTTGAGTTGACTAGTTTCAAATTTTTTTTGAAATAATTAAACGAAATTATTTAATTAAATGGAGTACTTACTTCTAATTAATTAAACAAAGTTATTTAATTAAATGAGAAGCCATTCCTAATTAATTAAATGAAATTATTTAATTAAATAAAAAAAGTGTCTCTAATTAATTAAAGATTACTTAATTAAATAGAAAAAGTAATTATCAGAGCATATCTCATTTTATTAAATTAAATATCTCAACAAAATCTCTCTTTAGTTCAAAAAGGGAAATTTTCAGTTCACTATTGATCAAAAATGAGTTAAATGAGTTAACTCCTTTTTCTACTCAAATTGAATCAGTTAACTCCTTATTTTACTCAAATAAAATCTATTAACTCCCTTTAATTTGAAAATCTCACTTTATGACTGAAATTCACCTTTAATCCTGAACGTTGATTGAAATCGATCTCAACCGTTCATGAATTCCAGGAAAGTCTATTTAAGAGACCCTCATCTCTTCATTTTGAAAGGTTGAATGAGAATTTGCATCGAATTGTTGCTGGAATTCATACTCACATTTGCTCATATTCACATACGCAAAGATCAAGTTTGACCAAAAGTTGACCAAATTTAACTACGGTTGACTTGAGTTGACTAGTTTCGAAAAGAATTTTGAAATGATTAAATGAAATTATTTAATTAAATGGAGTACTTACTTCTAATTAATTAAACAAAGTTATTTAATTAAATGAGAAGCCATTCCTAATTAATTAAATGAAGTTATTTAAATAAATAAGAAAAGTGTCTCTGATTAATTTCAGATTATTTAATTAAATAGAAAAAGTAATTATGAGAGCATATGTCATTTTATTAAATTAAATATCTCAACAAAATCTCTCTTCAGTTCAAAAAGGGAAATTTTCAGTTCACTATTGATAAAAAATGAGTTAAATTAGTTAACTCCTTTTTTTACTCAAATTGAATCACTTAACTCCTTATTTTACTCAAAATAAATCTGTTAGCTACTTTTAATTTGGAAATCTCCCTTTATGACTGAACTTCACCTTTAATCCTGACCGTTGATTGAAATCGATCTTAATCGTTGATGAATTCAAGAAAAGTCTATTTAAGAGACCCTCATCTCATCATTTTGAAAGGTTGAATGAGAATTTGCATCGAATTGTTGCTGAAATTCATACTCACATTTGCTCATATTCACATACGCAAAGATCAAGTTTGACCAAAAGTTGACCAGATTTAACCACGGTTGACTTGAGTTGACTAGTTTCGAAAAGAATTTTGAAATAATTAAACGAAATCATTTAATTAAATGGAGTACTTACTTTTAATTAATTAAATAAAGTTATTTAATTAAATGAGAAGCCATTCCTAAATAATTAAATGAAGTTATTTAATTGAATAAGAAAAGTTTTTTTCTAATTAATTAAAGATTATTTAATTAAATAAAAAAAGTAATTATGAGAGCATATCTCATTTTATTAAGTTAAATATCTCAAGATAATCTCTCTTCATTTCAAAAAGGGAAATTTCCAGTTCACTATTGATAAAAAATGAGTTAAATCAGTTAACTCCTTTTTCTACTCAAATTGAATTAGTTAACTCCTTATTTTACTCAAATTAAATCTGTTAACTCCCTTTAATTTGGAAATCTCGCTTTATGACTGAACTTCATATTTAATCCTGACCGTTGATTGAAATCGATCTCAACCGTTGATGAATTCTAAGAAAGTCTATTTAAGAGACCCTCATCTCTTCATTTTGAAAGGTTCAATGAGAATTTGCATCGAATTGTTGCTGGAACTCATACTCACATTTGCTCATATTCACATATGCAAACATCAAGTTTGATCAAAAGCTGACCAAATTTAACCACGGTTGACTTGAGTTGACGAGTTTTGAAATTTTTTTTGAAATAATTAAATGAAATTATTTAATTAAATGGAGTACTTACTTCTAATTAATTAAACAAAGTTATTTAATTAAATGAGAAGCCATTCCTAATTAATTAAATGAAGTAATTTAATTAAATAAAAAAAGTGTCTCTAATTAATTAAAGATTATTTAATTAAATAGAAAAAGTAATTATGAGAGCATATCTAATTTTATTAAATTAAATATCTCAACAAAATCTCTCTTCAGTTCAAAAATGGAAATTTTCAGTTCACTATTGATATAAAAATGAGTTAATATTCAAATTGAATCAGTTAACTCCTTATTTTACTAAAATTAAATCTGTTAACTCCCTTTAATTTACAAATCTCCCTTAATGACTTAACTTCACCTTTAATACTGACCGTTGATTGAAATTGATCTCAATCGTTGATGAATTCCAGGAAAGTCTATTTAAGAGACCCTCATCTCTTCATTTTGAAAAGTTGAATGAGAATTTGCATCGAATTGTTGCTGAAATTATACTCACATTTGCTCATATTCACATACTCAAAGATCAAGTTTGACCAAAAGTTGACCAGATTTAACCACGGTTGACTTGAGTTGACTAGTTTCAAATTTTTTTTTGGAATAATTAAACGAAATTATTTAATTAAATGGAGTACTTACTTTTAATTAATTAAAGAAATTTTTTTAATTAAAGGAGAAGCCATTCTTAAATAATTAAATGAAGTTATTTAAATAAATAAGAAAAATGTCTCTGATTAATTAAAGATTATTTAATTAAATAAAAAAAGTAATTATGAGAGCATATCTCATTTTATTAAATTAAATATCTCAACAAAATCTCTCTTCAGTTCAAAAAGAGAAATTTCAAGTTCACTATTGATAAAAAATGAGTTAAATTAGTTAACTCTTTTTTTTACTCGAGTTGAATCAGTTAACTCCTTATTTTAGTCAAATTAAATCTGTTAACTCCCTTTAATTTGAAAATCTTCCTTTATGACTGAACTTCACCTTTAATCCTGACCGTTGATTGAAATCGATCTCAACCGTTGATGAATTCCAAGAAAGTCTATTTAAGAGACCCTCATCTCTTCATTTTGAAAGGTTGAATGAGAATTTTCATCGAATTGTTGCTGGAATTCATACTCACATTTTCTCATATGGACATACGCAAAAATCAAGTTTTACCAAAAATTGACCAGATTTAACCACGGTTGACTTGAGTTTACTAGTTTCGAAAAGAATTTTGAAATAATTAAACGAAATTATTTAACTAAATAGAGTATTTACTTCTAATTAATTAAACAAAATTATTTAATTAAATGAGAAGCCATTCCTAATTAATTAAATGAAGTTATTTAATTAAATAAGAAAAGGGTCTCCAATTAATTAAGTATTATTTAATTAAATAGAAAAAGTAATTATCAAAGCATATCTTATTTTATGAAATTAAACATATCAACAAAATCTCTCTACAGTTCAAAAAGGGAAATTTCCTGTTCACTGTTGATCAAAAATGAGTTAAATCGGTTAACTCAATTTTCTACTTGAATTGAATCAGTTAACTCTTTATCTTACTCAAATTAAATCTGTTAACTCAATTTAATCTAGAAATCTTCCTTTATGACTGAACTTCACCTTTAATCCTGACCATTGATTGAAATCGATCTCAACCCTTGATGAATTCCAAGAAAGTCTATTTAAGAGACCCTCATCTCTTCATTTTGAAAGGTTGAATGAGAATTTGCATCGAATTGTTGCTGAAATTCATACCCACATTTGCTCATATTCACATACGCAAATATCAAGTTTGACAAAAAATTGACTAGATTTAACTACGGTTGACTTGAGTTGAGTAGTTTCGAAAAGAATTTTGAAATAATTAAACGAAATAATTTAATTTAATGGAGTACTTACTTCTTATTAATTAAACAAAGTTATTTAATTAAATGAGAAGCCATTCCTAATTAATTAAATGAAGTTATTTAATTAAATAAGAAAAGTGTCTATAATTAATTAAAGATTACTTAATTAAATAGAAAAAGTAATTATGAGAGCATATCTCATTTTATTAAATTAAATATCTCAACAAAATTCCTCTTCAGTTCAAAAATAGAAATTTCTAGTACACTATTGATAAAAAATGAGTTAAATCAGTTAACTCATTTTTTTACTCAAATTGAATCAGTTAACTCCTTATTTTACTCAAATTAAATCTGTTTACTCCATTTAATTTGGAAATCTCCATTTATGACTGTACTTCACCTTTAATCTTGACCGTTGATTGAAATCGATCTCATCCGTTGATGAATTCCAGAAAAGTCTATTTAAGAGACCCTCATCTCTTCATCTTGAAAGGTTGAATGAGAATTTGCATCAAATTGTTGCTGAAATTCATACTCACATTTGCTCATATTCACATACGCGAAGATCAAGTTTGACCAAAAGTTGACCAGATTCAACCACGGTTGACTTGAGTTGACTAGTTTCGAAAAGAAATTTAAAATAATTAAACGAAATTATTTAATTAAATAGAGTATTTACTTCTAATTAATTAAACAAAGTTATTCAATTAAATTAGAAGCCATTCCTAATTAATTAATTGAAGTTATTTAATTAAATAATAAAAGTGTCTTTAATTAATTAAAGATTACTTAATTAAATAGAAAAAGTAATTATGAGAGCATATCTCATTTTATTAAATTAAATATCTCAACAAAATATGTCTTTAGTTCAAAAAGAGAAATTTCTAGTTGACTATTGATAAAAAATGAGTTAAATCAGTTAACTACTTTTTCTACTCAAATTGAATCAGTTAACTCCATATTTTACTCAAATTAAATCTATTAACTCCCTTTAATTTGGAAATCTCCCTTTAATTTGGAAATCTCCTTTTATGACTGAATTTCACCTTTAATCCTGACCGTTGATTGAAATCGATCTCAACCGTTGATGAATTCCAAGAAAGTCTATTTAAGAGACCCTCATCTTTTCATTTTGAAAGGTTGAATGAGAATTTGCATCGAGTTGTTGCTAGAATTCATACTCACATTTGCTCATATTCACATACGCAATGAAAAGGTTTGACCAAAAGTTGACTAGATTTAACCATGGTTGACTTGAATTGACTAGTTTCAAATTTTTTTTTGAAATAATTAAATGAAATTATTTAATTAAATGGAGTAGTTACTTTTGATTAATTAAACAAAGTTATTTAATTAAATGAGAAGCCATTCCTGATTAATTAAATGAAGTTATTTAATTAAATAAGAAAAGTGTCTCTGATTAATTAAAGATTATTTAATTAAATAGAAAAAGTAATTATGAGAGCATATCTACTTTTATTAAATTAATTATGTCAACAAAACCTCTCTTAAGTTCAAAAAGGAAAATTTTCAGTTCACTATTGATAAAAAATGAGTTAAATCAGTTCACTCCTTCTTTTACTCAAATTGAATCAGTTAACTCCTTATTTTACTCAAATTAAATCTGTTAACTCCCTTTAATTTGAAAATCTCCCTTTATGACTGAACTTCACCTTTAATCCTGACCGTTGATTGAAATCGATCTCAACCATTGGTGAATTCTAGAAAAGTCTATTTAAGAGACCTTGATCTCTTCATTTTGAAAGGTTGAATGAGAATTTGCATCAAGTTGTTGCTAGAATTCATACTCACATTTTCTCATATTCACATACGCAAAGATCAAGTTTGACCAAAAGATGATCAGATTTAACCACAGTTGACTTGAATTGACTAGTTTCAAATTTTTTTTAAAAATAATTAAACGAAATTATTTAATTAAATGGAGTACTTACTTTTAATTAATTAAACAAAGTTATTTAATTAAATGAGAAGCCATTCTTAATTAATTAAATGAAGTTATTTAATTAAATAAGAAAAATGTCTCTAATTAATTACAGATTACTTAATTAAATAGAAAAAGTAATTATGAGAGCATATCTCATTTTATTAAATTAAATATCTCAAAAAAATCTCTCTATAGTTTAAAAAGGGAAATTTTCAGTTCACCGTTGATCAAAAATGAGTTAAATCAGTTAACTCCTTTTTCTGCTCAAATTGAATCAGTTAACTCCTTATTTTACTCAAATTAAATCTGTTAACTTACTTTAATTTGTTAATCTCTCTTTATGATTGAACTTCACTTTTAATCCTGACTGTTGATTAAAATTGATCTTAACCGTTGATGAATTTCAGAAAAGTCTATTTAAGAGAGCCTCGTCTCTTCATTTTGAAAGGTTGAATGAGAATTTGCATCGAATTGTTGTTGGAATTGATATTCATATTTGCTCATATTCACATACGTAAAGATGAAGTTTGACCAAAAGTTGACCAGATTTAACCACGGTTGACTTGAGTTGACTAGTTTTGAAAAGAATTTTGAAATAATTAAACAAAATTATTTAATTAAATGGAGTACTTACTTTTAATTAATTAAACAAAGTTATTTAATTAAATGAGAAGCGATTCCTAATTAATTAAATAAAGTTATTTAATTAAATAAAAAAAGTGTCTCTAATTAATTAAAGATTATTTAATTAAATAGAAAAAATAATTATGACAACATTTCTCATTTTATTTAATTAAATATCTCAACAAAATCTCCCTTCAGTTCAAAAAGAAAAATTTCGAGTTCACTATTGGTAAAAAATGAGTTAAATTAGTTAACTCCTTTTTCTACTCGAATTGAATCAGTTAACTCCTTATTTTACTCAAATTAAATCTGTTAACTCTCTTTAATTTGGAAATCTCCCTTTATGACTGAACTTCACCTTTAATCCTGACCGTTGATTAAAATCAATCTCATCCGTTGATGAATTTCAGGAAAGTCTATTTAAGAGACACTCATCTCTTCATTTTAAAAGGTTGAATGAGAATTTGCATCGAATTGTTGCTGGAATTCATACTCACATTTGCTCATATTCACATACGCAAAGATTAAGTTTGACCAAAAGTTGACCAAATTTAACCACGATTGACTTGAGTTGACGATTTTGGAAATTTTTTTGAAATAATTAAACAAAATTATTTAATTAAATGAAGTACTTACTTTTAATTAATTAAACAAAGTTCTTTAATTAAATGAGAAGCCATTCCTAATTAATTAAATGAAGTTATTTAATTAAATAAGAAAAGTGTCTCTAATTAATTAAAGATTATCTAATTCAATAGAAAAAGTAATTACGAGAGCATATCTCATTTTATTAAATTAAATATTTCAACAAAATCTCTCTTCAGTTCAAAAAGGAAAATTTCCAGTTCAATATTGATGAAAAATGAGTTAAAACAGTTAACCCCTTTTTCTACTCGAATTGAATAAGTTAACTCCTTATTTTACTCAAATTAAATCCGTTGACTCCCTTTTTAATTTGAAAATCTCCTTTATGAAAATTATTTAATTAAATAGAGTACTTACTTCTAATTAATTAAACAAAGTGATTTAATTAAATGAGAAGCCATTCCTAATTAATTAAACGAATATATTTAATTAATTAAGAAAAGTGTCTCTAATTAATTAAAGATTACTTAATTAAATAGAAAAAGTAATTATGAGAGCATATCTCATTTTATTAAATTAAATATCTCAGCAAAATCTCTTTATAGTTTAAAAAGGAAAAATTTTAGTTCACATTTGATAAAAAATGAGTTAAATTAGTTACCTCTTTTTTCTACTCAAATTGAATCAGTTAACTCCTTATTTTACTCAAATTAAATCTGTTAACTTCTTTTAATTTAGAAATCTTCCTTTATGACTCAACTTCACCTTTAATCCTGACTGTTGATTGAAATTGATCTCAACCTTTGATGAATTCCAGGAAAGTCTATTTAAAATAGCCTCATCTCTTCATTTTGAAAGGTTGAATGAGAATTTGCATCAAATTGTTGCTGGAATTCATACTCACATTTGCTCATATTTAAATACGCAAATATCAAGTTTGACCAAAAGTTGACCAGATTTAACCACGGTTGACTTGAGTTGACTAGTTTCAAATTTTTTTTTGAAATAATTAAACAAAATTATTTAATTAAATGGAGTACTTACTTCTAATTAATTAAATAAAGTTATTTAATTAAATGAGAAGCTATTCTTAATTAATTAAATGAAGTTATTTAATTAAATAAAAAAAAGTGTCTCTAATTAATTAAAAATTATTTAATTAAATAGAAAAAGTAATTATGAGAGCATATCTCATTTTATTAAATTAAATATCTCAACAAAATTTCTCTTAAGTTCAAAAAGGGAAATTTCCAGTTCACTATTGATAAAAAATGAGTTAAATGAGTTAACTCCTTTTTCTACTCGAATTGAATCAGTTAACTAGTTATTTTGCTTAAATTAAATCTGTTAACTCCCTTTAATTTAGAAATCTTCCTTTATGATTGAACTTCACGTTTAATCCTGACCGTTGATTAAAATCGATCTCAACCGTTGATGAATTTCAAGAAAGTCTATTTAAGAGACCCTCATCTTTTCATTTTGAAAGGTTGAATGAGAATTTGCATCAAATTGTTGCTAGAATTCATACTCACATTTGCGCATATTCACATACACAAAGATCAAGTTTGATGAAAAGTAGACCAGATTTAAGCACGGTTGACTAGTTTCGAAAAGAATTTTGAAATGATTAAACGAAATTATTTAATTAAATGGAGCACTTACTTTTAATTAATTAAACAAAGTTATTTAATTAAATGAGAAGGCATTCTTAATTAATCAAATGAAGTTATTTAATTAAATAAGAAAAGTGTCTCTGATTAATTAAAGATTATTTAATTAAATAGAAAACGTAATTATGAGAGCATATTTCATTTTATTAAATTAAATATTTCAACAAAATCTCTCTTCAGTTCAAAAAGAGAAATTTCTAATTCACTATTTGTAGTGCCTACCCCTGGTTCGCATTTTGTTATCATTGTTGAACTCTTTTAGAGCTAGTTTTATGTTGTTGTTTAGCAGTATTGTTTTGAGATTATATGATATTGTGCTATGGATTCAGTTGATATATGATGAGATTACTTAGACTCTACATTTAATGTATGTATGATGATTATTTTTGGTGTTTGGAGTTATTAATGATGATTAGTAAGATGATATATTATCATATGTGTTTTCTTATGGATACTTACCCCATACTTGCATGTGTATGGTGTGTGTGTTTGCTTTGTGTTCGATGTGGTTAAGGAAGGGAGTTGTAGTCACTTGCTAGTCGAGATCTATACGATGCACCACTTCCTACCATTGCTTATTTAGTTTAGTATATATTGTGCTTGTACATGCATAGTTTTTATGCAAGTTGCAAGTACTGGGTATGTACTTCCATGAATTGCTAGGATGAGCGTACCTTATCACATTATCTCAATGATAAGAGAGGGGAGATAAATTCTGAAGTTCAAATCCCAACCCTTTAAACCATTTGTTCTAATTGAAAAATTAAGATAAGTATCTAAGTTGAGTACACTACGAATGCGTCAGATGATGTAATTTGTGATTTAAACCCCTTGGTTTGATTTGTATGTATTTTGGCTATGATGGATTTTTCGTATTTTTACCTTATGAGCCTTTGATGTATTTTCTATTAATTAAGCCTAATTAAAATATTTAATTAATGATTTAATTAAATACAAAATTAATATGGTATTTTAATATTTATTTTATTTAATTAATTGAGAAATTGATTAAATAAAATAATTAAATTTGAAAATAAAAGTTAAAGATTTAAATTTGGAATGTGACGATATTTATTTTAATAATAATATATTTGGAGCTCATTTTTAAATAAATGACTAAATAACAATATTATTAAAGCTAATAAATATTTTAGCAATAAAGTTTAAAAAAATAAAATTTAAAAGTGAAAAATATATTTTAAATTATCAAAAGATTCTAAATCTCATATGATTAAAATATAAATATATTAAGATTGAAAAGTAGAGATATTAAAGTTAGTGCATGAGACTTAATAAATAAATAAATTAAATTGAAAAGAGTAAAGTAAATTGGAGTTATAAGCTTGCATGAGAATTAACATGTGTCAACAACACGAGGGTTAGTGCATCAATTAAGCACAAGGTGTCTACAACTCTATGACTCATCAAAAAGATTGGAAAAGACTCATGCTTAGTTGGTGACACCTTTCAACTGTTTCAAGAAGCATTCCAAAGGTTTCTTGAGCTCTTTATATTCAGGCATTCTTAGAAGCTTAGAGATAGCGTGGAGAGCAATTGGAACATGGGAGAACTCAAGAACTCTGAAGAAGGGAGCTTGCTCTGCGGATTTTCTGAAGAAGAGCGAATCAGCATCAGAACCTGGGTAGATTTTATTGATTTTACTTATGCTATTTCCGCATCATGCATTCATGTCTTCATCGTGTCTGTTATATGTGTTTGAATCTTCTCTATAATAGAATCTATGATATGAATTGAAATTTAAATATTTTATTTAGTTGAAAAGAAAACAATAGAAAAACCTTAGATCCAATTGAAGAGAAATAATTAGATATGAATTGGGTTTGGGTTCGAATTTATATTAAATTAAAAAGACAAGATTTGAAATTAAAATAGAAATTTTATGGTGAGAATTCGAATGATTAGATATAATCTTTCTATCAATTATATTTTTAGATGTGTATGAACAAACCCTTTTATGGTTAAATTTAGAGAACAATTATTTTAAGAAGAAATTCTTAATTCATCACAAATTGTCCTGTTGCTGCCTCTTGGATAGACTCAAACTCAGTCATTCATAACTTTTTATCGTGATTGAATTTATTCGATCGCTCCAGTCAGCAGTGGCACAACTTGGCCCTCTCCAACATATTTAAATTTCAGTACGATCCAACAGTTCATTAGGGAGATATGACTGTCGTACTGGAACTATTTTATTCAAAGACAGATATTTCTCCATTTTCCATAACCAAGAGTTCTTTATGCTTAAACTTCAAAAAAATAATATATATCAAAGCATGAAATGAATTAAAGATATTATTGTAATATTTTCTTATTAGAATCTTATTAATATGTATTAGCTTTATATTATTTATTATTTAATCTAATTAAATCAAATTTAATTAAGATTAGTTAATAGTAGAAGAAGTGTAATTAATTATTAGCCAATCTAAGTAAATGGATTTTTAAATGAGAAAAAATTAAAAGAAAAAAGATTTTAATATAGTTTATATAGTGAATTTTTTATAATTTATATTAAATACTATTTAATATATATAAAACAATTTTAGAGTTGTTTAATGAAGATGATAATGTTAAGAATTTGAAGATTATTCATATTAAAATCTATAATGAGTCTTATTGGTTTGTGATAGGGATCTTTTTCAAATAACGTTTATATAGACAAAATATTATTAGAACAATTAAAAAAATGAAGTCTAATGGTTGATTTTAATATTGATTAAATAATTGTAAGATGATAATTTATATTATGTTGATTTAAATTTAGAAACTCTGAATGATATTGGATTAAGATTGAATTATTATGTTATTGGTTAACACGTTTGAATACCTTAATGGAGTTAAGAGTTAGTCAAATATTAACTAATGAGTTTATGGAAGGATTCTATAGACCGAGTATTTATAGTTTGAAGAATTATTATTTATTAATATTTAAAGACTAGCAAACTATTAATAAATAATAGTTTAAATAGATATCAACAAATTTGATTAGAGTTAATCTAGTAGAGATTATTTATTGATTGAAGTTTAGTAAAAGATAATAATTTTTGAAGTTGAATTATAATTGATTTTAATTAATTGATATTCATTGAGTTGTCAATATAATTATGCAATTGAGATTTATCTTGAAATGACTATCATTAGTATGAATTAATTAAGGAAACAATAGTATTCATAAAGAATGATGAATGTGATCTATTAATAAGATTCTCAATATAGCTTGTTATTAAATATTAGCAAGTTATTATTATTGAACTATGAACCTAAATATTTGTGTATGGCTGACTTTTAGTTATTAGTCAACTAATATTCATTGGGTTGATGGTTTGGTTATAAAATTATTAATTAAATCAATTAACTAGAGTTAATATGATTTAATTAATAATTAAGTTATGTAATAGAGATTTAATTGATATAATTCTTTTAATAAGATTGTAGAAATATTGATATCAAGTTGATAGGTCTTATTTCGATGACTTGAATAACGACTTTAGATATTTTAATGGTGAAGACTTAGTAATATATAATTGAGAATTATTAAAACAATAAAAGGTCAAGGATTGTGAACCGATATTAATTGATCATTCTAATGAAGTTATAATCTCTTATTCGAAGAATGATAATTGGTCCTCTTATAATATAACAAATAATGATCTTAGAAAAGTTGAAAGGTTAATCAATTAAAATTTGGACCATGGTTAAATATAGAGGACAATTTAATTAAAAGTCAATGATGATAAGTTTAGTGAATATTTATCCTTAAGTTATTCTTCGAATGTAATTCTTAATAATAGAAGGATAATGCTATCGGGGAACAAATGGGTTGACTTGTAGGTCAAATGATGAAACTTAAGACACTTAAAAATATACTTGCAAACAGAAAACTGGAAACCTCTACACTTGATTCAACTATGTAAGATAGCAAAACCAAAATATGTGTCTGCATCATGTATTCTATATGCTTCTTGTTTTGAGTTTTGGGTTAACTAGTGTTGACCAGTCTTAGGTTGTGACCAGAGGCTCGAGGGTTATGAGATGTGTTGGCATGTGGATCTTATTTGGTCTCGATCTTTATAAGCCCAACCATGGTTATGTGATCGTGTGCTCTATGAAATGTTTGTATTTACAGTTTGTATTTGTTCATCAGTCTTCATGTGTGAAGCTGAAATGTATGTGTATGAGACACTTGAGCTAATCATTTTTGAGTCATCGATTAGTTATCCTTGGTTTACTTTTTAGTCGCCATGATGAGACTGAAATGTTGATTTTTTTTTGATGATGTCATGTTGTGACATGTTTGACTCAACCATTTTGGAGTCTTCGATCAGTATGATTTTGAGATATTCTTGGTTGCTTGTTGAGAACCAATGGATACTTATGATTATCAGTGATGCCTTCAGTTGCCAATAGAGAACTGTTATGGTCATGATTTTCTATGGATGCTTTTCGGATGCTCATGAAGATTTGATGATTCTTATCTTTGAAGTTTGATGATTTTTATTATGGATATTTGATGCTTTTATGCATATTTGATGATTTTTTTATGGATTATCTTTTGTGATTTTAATATTTATGATTCCATTAGCTTAGGGTAGGTATTCTACTTGTAGTGTCGGAAAGTGGCTTGCAATGGGGGCCGGGGCCCTAAGTGGCTACCAGGGTAACTCATTTTAAGTTTGGTTAATAAGTGATAACATTTACACACTAAATGGAGATTAAATGAACCTAAAAAGATAATTGTTTTAATATTCTCGCCCATGCCTTGAGCGCTTGTACAGGCTAGGATAGGAGTAGTGTGAATGCACGGTTGCGACCGTGCATTCCGTAGTATGCCTCGTCATTATGAGAGGATACTAGTGGCCGCATGAGATTAGTATGGACCCGTGGAGTTTAGCTAACTGCTAGGGTAACTTGTACGTGATAATTGTGATGACACTTTCTTGCTTGCATAGTAGGTTTCCTACATGTCTTTGTGTGCCTCTAGGAATTAGATGTCGATTTTGTGTGTGATTGGAACCTTTGAGTTAGTATACTTTTAGGATTCCTGGACTATATAGATTTGTGCTATGTGTTATGGATAGCCTATTTGGGACTTGAGATTATATCCTCAGCACGGTGGGAGTGGACCACTTAGGTTCCACGCGGTCGGGTGGTAGTGTTTTGTCACTCTTATCATTTGAGATCTGTCGGAGACACCATGGCTGGAGCATTCTTTGTTGGTATTTATCTTCATTATGTTCTTGGAGCATTACGATAAATGATATACCTTATGATGGATGCATTTTCTAGTTTGTTTCCTATATTGATGATTTGCATATGTTAGATGATGGTATCTTATGCTTTACTTTGCATGTTAGTAGAATGTTTTAGGAGTGACATTCCTACTATGTTAATACTGATGATCTCTTCGGTGCTTTGGAATGTTAAGCACGAAGGGATGGCTAGGATCCATGATGGTCTAATGATGCTATTAATAGTTGGGAGGAACCGTGCACTTAGTTTATTTTGTTTGATCTTTATGATGGATGTATATGTCTTCTATGATGATGTATCATGTGATTATCTCTACTTTGATGTATCATGGATTGGAATAGGATGATGTACCTTATTTCACATATGTATATTCTTTTAAGCCTTCATACCCTATGATATGTACAGTGAATGATTGAGCATTTGGAAATGTAATGTATGAACATTGGACTTATCACTATTATTCAAGTGGATGTTGTACTAGATGGATTCATGTATGTTAGTTAGTTTAGATGTAACTCAACGTTAAAAGATTCTTAAAGAATGAAATCGGTTATGTATTTTATGTTTACTTTTAGATGGACATAGCTATTGCTTCCGTTATTATGTACAAGTTATATGTGGTATTTACTTTCATGTTATATAAAAAAAAATGTTACCAAACTTAGTGAAATTCTAGGTTAATTCTTTAGATCCCTTGGCGGGGCATTACTGTTGATAAAAAATGAGTTAAATGAGTTAACTCCTTTTTCTACTCAAATTGAATCAGTTAACTTCTTATTTTACTCAAATTAAATCTGTTAACTCCTTTTAATTTGGAAATCTCCCTTTACGACTGAACTTCACCTTTAATTCTGACCGCTGATTGAATTCGATCTCAATCGTTGATAAATTCTAGCAAAGTCTATTTAAGAGACCCTCATCTCTTCATTTTGAAAAGTTGAATGAGAATTTGCATCAAATTGTTACTGAAACTCATACTCACATTTGCTCATATTCACATATGCAGAGATCAAGTTTGACCAAAAGTTGACCAGATTTAACCACGGTTGACTTGAGTTGACTAGTTTCAAAAAAAAATTAAAAATATTTAAACGAAATTATTTAATTAAATGGAGTAATTACTTCTAATTAATTAAACAAAGTTATTTAATTAAATGAGAAGCCATTCCTAATTAATTAAATAAAGATATTTAATTAAATAAAAAAATTGTCTCTAATTAATTAAGGATTATTTAATTAAATAGAAAAAGTAATTATAAGAGCATATCTCATTTTATCAAATTAAATATGTCAACAAAATCTCTCTTCAGTTCAAAAAGAGAAATTTCCAGTTCACTATTGATAAAAAATGAGTTAAATCAGTTAACTCCTTTTTCTACTCAAATTGAATCAGTTAACTCCTTATTTTACTCAAATTAAATCTATTAACTTCCTTTAATTTGGAAATCTCTCTTTATGACTGAACTTCACCTTTAATCTTGACCGCTGATTGAAATCGATCTCAACTGTTGATGAATTCCAAGAAAGTTTAATTAAGAGACCCTCATCTCTTCATTTTGAAAGGTTGAATGAGAATTTGCATCGAATTGTTGCTGGAATTCATACTCACATTTGCTCATATTCACATACGTAGAGATCAAGTTTGATGAAAAGTTGACCAGATTTAACCATAGTTGACTAGTTTTGAAAAAAAATTTGAAATTATTTAATGAAATTATTTAATTAAATGGAGTACTTACTTCTAATTAATTAAACAAAGTTATTTAATTAAATGAGAAGCCATTCCTAATTAATTAAATGAAGTTATTTAATTAAATAAGAAAAGTGTCTCTAATTAATTAAAGATTATTTAATCAAATAGAAAAAGTAATTATGAGAGCATATCTCATTTTATTAAATTAAATATCTCAACAAAATCTCTCTTCAGTTCAAAAAGGGAAATTTCTAGTTCACTATTGATAAAAAATGAGTTAAATTAGTTAACTCCTTTTTCTACTCAAATTAAATTAGTTAACTCCTTATTTTACTCAAATTAAATCTGTTAACTCCTTTTAATTTGAAAATCTCCCTTTATGACTGAATTTCACATTTAATCCTGACTGCTGCTTGAAATCGATCTCAACCGTTGATCAATTTCAAGAAAGTCTATTTAAGAGACCGTCATCTCTTCATTTTCAAAGGTTGAATGAGAATTTGCATCAAATTTTTGCTGAAATTCATACTCACATTTGCTCATATTCACATACGCAGAGATCAAGTTTGACCAAAAGTTGACTAGATTTAACCACGGTTGACTTGAGTTGACTAGTTTCAAAATTTTTTTAAAAATAATTAAATGAAATTATTTAATTAAATGGAGTACTTACTTTTAGTTAATTAAACAAAGTTATTTAATTAAATGAGAAGCCATTCCTAATTAATTAAATCAAGTTATTTAATTAAATAAGAAAACTGTCTCTAATTAATTAAATAGAAAAAGTAATTATGAGAGCATATCTCATTTTATTAAATTAAATATCTCAACAAAATCTCTCTTCAGTTCAAAAAGGAAAATTTTCAGTTCACTATTGATAAAAAATGAGTTAAATCAGTTAACTCATTTTTCTACTCAAATTGAATTAGTTAACTCCTTATTTTACTGAAATTAAATCTGTTAACACCCCTTTAATTTGAAAATCTCCCTTTATGACTGAACTTCCCCTTTAATCCTGACTGTTGATTGAAATCGATCTCAACCATTGATGAATTCCAAAAAAGTCTATTTAAGAGACCCTCATGTCTTCATTTTGAAAGGTTGAATGAGAATTTGCATCAAATTGTTGCTGGAGTTCATACTCACATTTGCTCATATTCACATACGCAAAGATTAAGTTTGATCAAAAGTTGACCAGATTTAACCACGGTTGACTTGAGTTGACTAGTTTCAAAAAGAATTTTGAAACAATTAAACGAAATTATTTAATTAAATGGAGTACTGCTAATTAATTAAACAAAGTTATTTAATTAAATGAGAAGCCATTCCTAATTAATTAAATGAAGTTTTTTAATTAAATAAGAAAATGTCTCTAATTAATTAAAGATTATTTAATTAAATAGAAAAAGTAATTACGAGAGCATATCTCATTTTATTAAATTAAATATCTCAACAAAATCTCTCTTCAGTTCAAAAAGGGAAATTTTCAGTTCACTATTGATCAAAAATGAGTTAAATCAGTTAACTTCTTTTTCTACTCAAATTGAATCAGTTAACTCCTTATTTTACTCAAAATAAATCCGTTAACTCCCTTTAATTTGGAAATCTTCCTTTATGACTGAACTTCACCTTTAATCCTGACTGTTGATTGACATCGATCTCAACCGCTGATGAATTCTAGGAAAGTCTATTTAAGAGACCCTCATCTCTTCATTTTCATAAGTTGAATTAGAATTTTCATCGAGTTGTTGCTGGAATTCATACTCACATTTGCTCATATTCACATACGCAAAGATCAAGTTTGACAAAAAGTTGACCAGATTTAACCATGGTCGACTTGAGTTGACTAGTTTCGAAAATAATTTTGAAGTAATTAAATGAAATTATTTAATTAAATGGAGTACTTACTTTTAATTAATTAAAAAAATTTATTTAATTAAATGAGAAGCCATTCCTAATTGTAGTGCCTGCCCCTATATCGCATTTCTGTTATCATTGTCAAATTTTTTTAGGTTGATTAAATGCTTTGATTAGCTTTAGAGATATTAGATTTGTAATATTATGATATTATTTCATGACTTTGATTACAAATGTATCAGTTATTGTTGCTTAGTTGATTTCATTCATGTGTCGTTAATGATGTCTTAATGATTCCTAATTAGCAAATGTGGTTTCTTTTGTAACAATGTTAACGTGATATCTTTAATGATGATTATGTTGTACTGATAGAGATGCATTATTACATGTGCGCATTTGATATTAGACTTGTGATTTTTACAATACTTACCCCATATTTGCATGTGTATGGTGCGCGTGTTTATTTTATCTTTCTGTCTATAGTGTTTGATGTGGTTAAGGGAGGGAGTCGTAGTCACCTGCTAGTCGGGATCTACACGATGAACCACTCCCCGCCATTGTTTGTTTAATTTAGATATATTATATACATGTACATGCTTGTCTTTAATGCAGGATGCAGGTACCGGGCATCGACTTCCCTGAATTGCTAGGATGAGTGTGCCCTATTACAAATACTCAAATGGTGAGAATGGGAAGATAATGATCAGGTCCAATCCTAGCCATAAGCCTATAATACTTGTCTTGCAAGGAGGACTCGTAACAGACTATCTACCCTTTTTAAACCTGTGAGTATTTTATGCGTATGTTGTTTTGTGAGTGTTTGATGTATTTTCTATTAAATTAAGTCTAATTAAAAGATTAAATTAATGATTTAATTTAATGGAAAATTATTATGATATTTTGAATATTTAATTATATTTAATTAATTGAGAAATTAATTAAATATAAAGAATTAAATTGAAGATAAAAGTTTTAAGAATAAATTTAGAACGAGATAATATTTATTTAATTTAATAATAATATATTTAGAGTTCATTTTTAAATAAATGCTAAATAATATTTTTATTTAAGTTAATAAATATTTATCAAATTTAAAACGTTCAAAAATAAATTAAGAAATTAAAAGATATTAATTTATGGGAAAGATTTAAGTTCGCATGAATGAGTTTTAAATATAAGAATTAATTAAAAGATAAATACGTGAACTTAATAAGGATATTTTATTATAGTGTGCATGAGATTAAAGTTAATAAATTAATTTAAAGTAAAGCAAAGTGGAAAGTTAAATAAAGAAATTTAACAATTCACTTATAGTGCATGAAGGAATAATAAAAGAATATTTTAATTTTAAAAGAAAATTAATTGTGCATGAATGAATTAATTAAATAAAGTAATTATTATTTTAGACTGGTGGTGACAGAAACCCTAAAAGGTAATTAGATTCTATATTAGAGGGTTTTGGGGTCATTATTATAGACACAGATTTCAGGACACACACAGGTTTGAAGAGAAAATCAGAGAGTTTGGAAAAGAAGGGAAGTCTTTCGTAGCTTGAAGGTTTCGCTTGCAGTAGGAATTTTTATCTAGCTGCCACTATTTAGCATTAGATCCAAGTAGGATCTCGTGGTTTAATTGTATAGTAGTTTTTGCTTTTCAAATTTCTGTCTGCTCCGTATCTTTTGCATGTGTTGTGTTTCGGGTATGCAATATTGTTCTTGTTTAAGAAATATCTGTACATGACTTAGATGGATACTTCGTTGAATTTATTTTAAAGGATTGCATAAGATTGAATAAGAAATCAAACAATACGAGAATCTATTAGATAATTGAAAGAGGGTTTGAGGTTTAAAAGTAAATTTAATTGAGAAATTCGAATGTTAGACAAACTTTTTTATTGGATGGTTGGGAAGAATTTGAAAATTGAAATAGGACTTTGTACATTATATATTTATATATATGGTTAATAGAAACTCTTCTATTAGACCATAATTGCAAGATATATATATATATATATATATATATATATATATATATATATATATATATATATATATTAAAAATTTATGGGAATGGTTTTATTTATTTTTCATATAAAAAAAAAATTAAATTAAAAAAAAATATATATATATAAAATTTAGGGGGGGAGGCAGCGCTACCACATCCCTACCTCCCACACCCTATGCATAGCCTCTAGGGCTGAGCACGGCAGGCAAGACTGCTGCACGGCAGCAGTCGTACCTGCGGCCGCAGAGCAGCGCAGGCCGACGGGCCTTAAAACATGTCCATTCTCATTTTTTTTTAATTTTTTAAATTTATTTATTATTAAAGTTTATTAATACTTATTAATATTTAATAATAAATTTTACATAAACTTTGTTATTATTTATTAATGAATTTTTAATATGTTAATTTTATTAATATTTAATAATATTTTATTAACAAATTTTTATAATGTAAATTATATGATTATTTAGTATTTGGTCTAATGAATGTTATGATGAATTTATTAACATTTATTATTTTTATAAATGAGTAAGATTATTTTAATTTTATATTATTAATTAGTTTAATTAAATGAAATTTAATTAAAATTAATTACTATAAGAGAGTACTTAGCGGAATTTATAATTATTTTAATATTAATGATATTGGCTTTAATGAAATTGAAATAATTAATTTTATTGGAAGAACAATCATTATTATTTTAATAATTAATTGATATTATAGAAATGGGGGTAATTTTATAGTTTATCCAAATTAATTAATGAGTTGACTTGTAGGATAAACTGAAAATCTTATACACTTAAACGTTCATTGAAATGCAAATTGAAAACTTTATTTTTGACTCTATTGTGTCTTTTCAAATCAAACCCAACTATGAACTGTATTGTTTGTTTGTAATATCTATGCACTCGGATTTTGGAGTCGAGTAGGTGTTGACCAATCTAGGATGTACACCAGAGGTTTTGTGAAATTTTTTGTTATACCGTTTATGTGCTAGTTGTCATGATGTTTTTTTTGATTCATATTGGAGATTATATTTAGGAGGTTTACTTTATGAAGCATTTATGTGTACTTGGGTGGGAGAACCATCTTATTATCAGGTTGCCTGTTAAGGAACCGAGTTTGATCTTTATGGGTGTTGTGGTATGGGACACAACTGTGTTTTTATGTGCTTAGGAGAGGTTGTCTAGGTACATGACTTGGGAGTGGCTTGCATAGGGGTCCGGGACCCAAAGTGGTCAGTACTAGGGTAACCTAATGCAAGTTATGTAATAAGTGATAATCTAGTAATTAAAATTTATGGGGGGGAAACACACTAAAAAGATAAGTTAGGGATTTTGATCTACCCATACCTTGAGTGCTTGTATAGACTAAGGATGGGAATGAGAAGAGTGCCTCGTCTTCTTGAGAGGGCTTTCTAGTTTCCATATGTGTGATGTTGAGGGTCCAGGGTTCAAAGTAACCAGTCGAGGGTAACTCAACGCTTGAGGGTTCGGGGTCTCTTAAGAGATTAGTCTAGGGTAACTTAAGCATCCATGTGATGACACTCCCTAGTATGTAGCCTGAGTCTCCTCTATAGATCTTTGTGGATTTTGTGTACCTCTGGTGCTGTACTTATTGTTGGATGTGGTGTACTTATTATTGTTGGATGTGTTTATTATGGATATTTACTTTCATTAAGGATGATTGGTGATTCATGGATGCTATAATTTTGACATGTGGCTTTTGACTTGAGGAGGATTATCTTTTGTTGACTTTATCTTGTGATCTTGGTATTTGGTTTATACTTGGTTCGTGTATGATGTTTGGTTATGTGGTGTCGGTATTGGATTAAGTGTTCTTACTTTTGGATTATTTTATCTTCTTGAGTAGCATGTGTTACCTTTGAGGTAGTTTTGGCTATTAGGGGTACCTTGCCTAGGAATGTTTTATGTTTGATAGCCGTTTGTGGATTGTTCATTATCTTCCCTGCACGGTGGGAGTGGAAGCCCGACTAGGTAACCACGCGGTCGGGAGGTAATGCCTTCTTACCATTTGGGTTCCCCTCACATTGCCAGCTGTTGGATGTTCGTTGTAGAAGATGTACCTTTATCATTCTTATTTCTTATCTCAAAGACTTCTTTTCAGATGATGTATATATGCTATCATGTATTATGATGTATTGTATCTATTCTCACATACCTTGCGACATGTGCAGTGGATGTTATTTAATGGATGTACTTTCGTTGTATTGTTTATACTTATGCATTTGCTTATGCGATTATGTATATGTTATTCCTTTATGATCTTGAGACATTGTACTTGGAACTTAAACTAATTAATTTAAAAATATTAAATGTGACTCAACGTAAAGGAACTCTTGACGAATTGAAACTATATCTGTAATTGCAAATGTGTATTTGTTGTGTATGTTCATATATCTTCCACATTAATGTTATCTTGATGTTGTTTAAACTTCAAAAAAAAAAAAAAAATAGTTCAGTAAACATTGTAACATGTTAGGTTTATTTCTCTTGGGTTCCCGAGCGGGGTGTTACATCTGGTATCAGAGCCTGAGTTTCAACATTGGGAACTCTGGGCATTATGTGCGCCATCACTTGAGCAATTAGTAAACTTGCAACTTATTTAAATGACAAACTTATATTGACATCAAACTTGAAACCAAACAGTTGAACATTAAACTCTGAAATGATACAAATTTTGAACATGGAACTAGAAAACTTATAAAACTTTTCGGATTATTGCTTTTATGTCAGTTAGTTATGACCCTATGGTTATGATGGATTCTTAGATGTCGTTGTTGTGTGTGGGTGTTGTAGGAGAGATGACTTCTGATTCTAGATCCATTGCTGGGGGTCGTAGCTCAGGTTGTGGTAGATGTCGTGGGAGAGTTAGTCCCCATATTCCTTCCTTGTTCCATTCAGGGGACCCTATTCAAGAAGAGGTTAGGGAGGATGGTAGTGTTAAGCAAGATGCTGAGACAGAAGGACCGATCACTAGAGACTTGGTCAAGGAGATCCTAGCACACCTACCTTTGCAGGATAGAGCTCATAATTTAGAGCATGGAGATAGAGATAGGTCCATGAGTCCTAGAGGGAGGAACCTAGAGAGCATCAGGCGGTCTAGCCAGTCCATCCAGATGAAGGACCTATTACAGGTTAAGATTAAACCTTTTAATGGAGAAGGTACTGGATATGATGCTGAGAATTGGTTGATTGCACTAGATAGATGTTTTTTCATGCAAGACTTTGACTCCAATGTTAAAGCAAGATATGCCATCACCCACTTAGAGCTCTTTGCAGAAAATTGGTGGAATATAGAGGAGAAGAAACTTGGGATAAATATGCAGACGGTCACATGGGAGTTGTTCCTTGAACACTTCCATGAGCGATTTCTATCAGAGCAGTAGCAACTTCAGAGGGCAGATGAGTTCCATGACTTGAGATAGGGTACCAAGACTGTGGTGGAGTATGAGCGTAAGTTCTTCGAGCTTATGTCTTATGCGAGAGTTAGTGATAGCTCACCATTGATGGTCCAACATTTCATTAGAGGGCTTAATGCTAACATCATTGGGGGTGTTAAGATTTTCCAACCTAAAACCCTTAAGGATGTTATATTGCGAGCTACTTTGGTTGAGGTGAGTGTGACTTCAGGCCAAGGTGGCCTACCAGGTGTCCAGGCTAGTGGGGCACTTTATTCAGGAGCATTGAGGGTTAACCAGTCTCAAGGGGCTAGAAGTTCTAGAAATTCTCCTAACTTCTCTAAAGGTAATCAAGAGAAGCCGGGAAGAAAGTTCTTCCATGGTAACAGTGGTGGTTCACAGTTAGGGAACTATCGCAACTGGAACCGTAGTATGCGCAATAGGTTGGATCGAGTTCCTTGAGCTCTCAGTGAGGATGCTAGTGTTGGTAGTTGTGATTAGTTGCGTGCACCTGGGGCTCAGGGAGGCTTTAGTGGAGATTACTACTTTTGTGGACAATATGGTCATAGAGCGACCAATTGTCCCGATCGTGGACCTTAGTTTTGAGTTTATGAGTTTGATTCATGTCTCTTAGTAATGGGCTTCCAGGAGTAAGCCTAATTCTAGGGGGGGTGGATGTAGTGCCTGCCCCTAGATCACATTTCTGTTATCATTGTCAAATTCTTTTAGGTTGATTTTATCCTTTGATTAGATTTAGAGATATTAGATTTGTAATATTATGATATTATTTCAGGACTTTGATTACAAATGTATCAGTTATTGTTGCTTAGTTGATTTCATTCATGTGTCGTTAATGATGTCTTAATGATTCCTAATTAGTAAATGTGGTTTCTTTTGTAACAATGTTAACGTGATATCTTTAATGATGATTATGTTGTATTGATAGAGATGCATTATTACATGTGCGCATTTGATATTAGACTTGTGATTTTTACGATACTTACCCCATACTTGCATGTGTATGGTGCGCGTGTTTATTTTATCTTTCTATCTGAAGTGTTTGATGTGGTTAAGGGAGGGAGTCATAGTCACCTGCTAGTCGGGATCTACATGATGAACCACTCCCCGCCATTGTTTGTTTAGTTTATATATATTATATACATGTACATGCTTGTCTTTTATGCAGGATGCAGGTACCGGGCATCGACTTCCCTGAATTGCCAAGATGAGCGTGCCCTATTACAAATACTCAAATGGTGAGAATAAGAAGATAATGATCAGGTCCAATCCTAGCCATAAGCCTATAATACTTGTCTTGCAAGGAGGACTCGTAACAGAATGTCTACCCTTTTTAAATCCGTGATTATTTTATGTGTATGTTGTTTTGTGAGTGTTTGATGTATTTTCTATTAAATTAAGTCTAATTAAAAGATTAAATTAATGATTTAATTTAATGGAAAATTATTATGATATTTTGAATATTTAATTATATTTAATTAATTGAGAAATTAATTAAATATAAAGAATTAAATTGAAGATAAAAGTTTTAAGAATAAATTTAGAACGAGATAATATTTATTTAATTTAATAATAATATATTTAGAGTTCATTTTTAAATAAATGCTAAATATTATTGTTATTTAAGTTAATAAATATTTATCAAATTTAAAACGTTCAAAAATAAATTAAGAAGTTAAAAGATATTAATTTATGGAAAAGATTTAAGTTCGCATGAATGAGTTTTAAATATAAGAATTAATTAAAAGATAAATATGTGAACCTAATAAGGATATTTTATTATAGTGTGCATGAGATTAAAGTTAATAAATTAATTTAAAGTAAAGTAAAGTGGAAAGTTAAATAAAGAAATTTAACAATTCACTTAAAGTGCATGAAGGAATAATAAAAGAATATTTTAATTTTAAAAGAAAATTAATTGTGCATGAATGAATTAATTAAATAAAGTAATTATTATTTTAGACTGGTGGTGACAGAAACCCTAAAAGGTAATTAGATTCTATATTAGAGGGTTTTGGGGTCATTATTATAGACACAGATTTCAAGACACGCACAAGTTTGAAGAGAAAATCAGAGGGTTTGGAAAAGAAGGGAAGTCTTTCGTAGCTTGAAGGTTTCGCTTGCAGTAGGAATTTTTATCTAGCTGCCACTGTTTAGCATCAGATCCAGGTAGGATCTTGTGGTTTAATTGTATAGTAGTTTTTGCTTTTCAAATTTCTGTCTGCTCCGTGTCTTTTGCATGTGTTGTGTTTCGGGTATGCAATATTGTTCTTGTTTAAGAAATATCTGTACATGGCTTAGATGGATACTTCGTTGAATTTATTTTAAAGGATTGCATAAGATTGAATAAGAAATCAAACAATACGAGAATCTATTAAATAATTGAAAGAGGGTTTGAGGTTTAAAAGTAAATTTTATCAGATGGTTGGGAAGAATTTGAAAATTGAAATAGGACTTTGTACATTATATATTTATATATATGGTTAATAGAAACTCTTCTATTAGACCATAATTGCAAGATAGGTTTAAAATATATATATATATATATAATTTAAAATTTATGGGAATGGTTTTATTTATTTTTCATATAAAAAAAAAATTAAATTAAAAAAATTAAAAAAATATATATATATATATATATATATATATATATATATATATATATATATATATATATAATTTAGGGGGGGAGGCAGGGCCACCACATCCCTACATCCCACACCCTATCCATAGCCTTTAGGGCTGAGCGCGACAGGCAAGACTGCTGCGCAACAGCAGTCGTACCCGCGGCCGCAGAGCAGCACAGGCCGACGGGCCTTAAAACATGTCCATTCTCATTTTATTTTATTTTGTTTTTATTTATTTATTATTAAAGTTTATTAATACTTATTAATATTTAATAATAAATTTTACATAAACTTTGTTATTATTTATTAATGAATTTTTAATATGTTAATTTTATTAATATTTAATAATATTTTATTAACAAGTTTTTATAATGTAAATTATATGATTATTTAGTATTTGGTCTAATGAATGTTATGATGAATTTATTAACATTTATTATTTTTATAAATGAGTAAGATTATTTTAATTTTATATTATTAATTAGTTCAATTAAATGAAATTTAATTAAAATTAATTACTATAAGAGAGTACTTAGCGGAATTTAGAATTATTTTAATATTAATGATATTGGCTTTAATGAAATTGAAATAATTAATTTTATTGGAAGAACAATCATTATTATTTTAATAATTAATTGATATTATATAAATGGGGGTAATTTTATAGTTTATCCAAATTAATTAATCAGTTGACTTGTAGGATAAACTGAAAATTTTATACACTTAAACGTTCATTGAAATGCAAATTGAAAACTTTATTTTTGACTCTATTGTGTCTTTTAAAATCAAACCCAACTATGAACTGTATTGTTTGTTTGTAATATCTATGCACTCAAATTTTGGAGTCGAGTAGGTGTTGACCAATCTAGGATGTACACCAGAGGTTTTGTGAAATTTTCTGTTATACCGTTTATGTGGCTAGTTGTCATGATGTGTTTTGTGATTCATATTGGAGATTATATTTAGGAGGTTTACTTTATGAAGCATTTATGTTTACTTGGGTGGGAGAACCATCTTATTATCAGGTTGCCTGTTAAGGAACTGAGTTTGATCTTTATGGGTGTTGTGTTATGGGACACAACTGTGTTTTTATGTGCTTAGGAGAGGTTATCTAGGTACATGACTTGGAAGTGGCTTGTATAGGGGTTCGGGACCCAAAGTGGTCAGTACTAGGGTAACCTAATGCAAGTTATGTAATAAGTGATAATCTAGTAATTAAAATTTATGGGGGGGGGGAACACACTAAAAAGATAAGTTAGGGATTTTGATCTACCCATACCTTGAGTGCTTGTATAGACTAAGGATGGGAATGAGAAGAGTTCCTCGTCTTCTTGAGAGGGCTTTTTAGTTTTCATATGTGTGATGTTGAGGGTCCGGGGTTCAAAGTAACTAGTCCAGGGTAACTCAACGCTTGAGGGTCCGGGGTCTCTTAAGAGATCAGTCCAGGGTAACTTAAGCAGCCATGTGATGACACTCCCTAGTATGTAGCCTGAGTCTCCTCTGTAGATCTTTGTGGATTTTGTGTACCTTTGGTGCTGTACTTATTGTTGGATGTGGTGTACTTATTATTGTCAGATGTGTTTATTATGGATATTTACTTTCATTAAGGATGATTGGTGATTCATGGATGTTGTACTTTTGACATGTGGCTTTTGACTTGAGAAGGATTATCTTTTGTTGACTTTATCTTGTGATCTTGGTATTTGGTTTATACTTGGTTCGTGTATGATGTTTGGTTATGTGGTGTCGGTATTGGATTGAGTGTTCTTACTTTTGGATTATTTTATCTTCTTAAGTAGCATGTGTTACCTTTGAGGAAGTTTTGGCTATTAGGGGTACCTTGCCTAGGAATGTTTTATGTTTGATAGCCGTTTGTGGATCGCTCATTATCTTCCCTGCACGGTGGGAGTGGAAGCCTGACTAGGTAACAATGCGGTCGGGAGGTAGTGCCTTCTTACCATTTGGGTTCCCCTCACATTGCCAGCTGTTGGATGTTCGTTGTAGAAGATGTACCTTTATCATTCTTATTTCTTATCTCAAAAACTTCTTTTCAAATGATGTATTTATGCTATCATGTATTATGATGTATTGTATCTATTCTCACATACCCTGCGACATGTGCAGTGGATGTTATTTAGTGGATGTACTTTCATTGTATTGTTTATACTTATGCATTTGCTTATGTGATTATGTATATGTTATTCCTTTATGATCTTGAGACATTGTACTTGGAACTTAAACTAATTAATTTAAAAATATTAAATGTGACTCAACGTAAAGGAACTCTTGACGAATTGAAACTATATCTGTAATTGCAAATGTGTATTTGTTGTGTATGTTCATATTGCTTCCGCATTAATGTTATCTTGATGTTGTTTAAACTTCAAAAAAAAAAAAAAATAGTTCAGTAAACATTGTAACATGTTAGGTTTATTTCTCTTGGGTTCCCGAGCGGGGTGTTACACTAATTAAGTAAATCAAGTTATTTAATTAAATAAGAAAAGTGACTCTAATTAATTAAAGATTACTTAATTAAATAGAAAAAGTAATTATGAGAGCATATCTGATTTTATTAAATTAAATATCACAACAAAATCTCACTTTAGTTCAAAAAGGAAAATTTTTAGTTCACTATTGATCAAAAATGAGTTAAATTAGTTAACTCCCTTTTCTACTCAAATTGAATCAGTTGACTAGTTATTTTACTCAAATTAAATCTGTTAACTCCCTTTAATTTGGAAATCTTGTTTTATGACTGAACTTCACCTTTCATCCTGACTGTTGATTGAAATCGATCTCAACCGTTGATGAATTCCAGAAAAGTCTATTTAAGAGACCTTCATCTCTTCATTTTGAAAGGTTGAATGAGAATTTGCATCGAATTGTTGCTGGAATTCATACTCACATTTGCTCATATTGACATATGTAAAGATAAAGTTTGACCAAAAGTTGACCAGATTTAACCACAGTTGACTTGAGTTGACTAGTTTCGAAAAGAATTTTGAAATAATTAAACGAAATTATTTAATTAAATGGAGTACTTACTTCTAATTAATTAAAAATAGTTATTTAATTAAATGAGAAGCCATTCCTAATTAATTAAATGAAGTTATTTAATTAAATAAGAAAAGTGTCTCTAATTAATTAAAGATTACTTAATTAAATAGAAAAAGTAATTACGAGAGCATATCTCATTTTATTAAATTAAATATCTCAACAAAATCTCTCTTCAGTTCAAAAAGGGAAATTTTCAGTTCACTATTGATAAAAAATGAGTTAAATCAGTTAACTCCTTTTTCTACTCAAATTGAATCAGTTAACTTCTTATTTTACTCAAATTAAATCTGTTAACTCCCTTTAATTTGGAAATCTCCCTTTATGACTGAACTTCACCTTTAATCCTGACCGCTGATTGAATTCGATCTCAATCATTGATGAATTCTAGCAAAGTCTATTAAAGAGACCCTCATCTCTTCATTTTGAAAGGTTGAATGAGAATTTGCATCGAATTGTTACTGGAATTCATAGTCACATTTGCTCATATTCACATACATAGAGATCAAGTTTGACCAAAAGTTGACCAGATTTAATCACGGTTGACTTAAGTTGACTAGTTTTGAAAAAAAATTTGAAATATTTAAACGAAATTATTTAATTAAATGGAGTACTTACTTCTAATTAATTAAACAAATTTATTTAATTAAATGAGAAGCCATTCCTAATTAATTAAATAAAGATATTTAATTAAATAAGAAAAGTGTCTCTAATTAATTAAAAATGATTTAATTAAATAGAAAAAGTAATTATGAGAGCATATCTCATTTTATCAAATTCAATATGTCAACAAAATCTCTCTTCAGTTCAAAAAGAGAAATTTCCAGTTCACTATTGATAAAAAATGAGTTAAATGAGTTAACTCCTTTTTCTACTGAAATTGAATTAGTTAACTCCTTATTTTACTCAAATTAAATCTGTTAACTTCCTTTTATTTGAAAATCTCCCTTTATGACTGAACTTCACCTTTAATCCTGACCGCTGATTGAAATTGATATCAACCGTTGATGAATTCTAGGAAAGTCTAATTAAGAGACCCTCATCTCTTTATTTTGAAAGGTTGAATGAGAATTTGCATCAAATTTTTGCTGGAATTCATACTCACATTTGCTCATATTCACATACGCAGAGATCAAGTTTGACCAAAAGTTGACCAGATTTAACCATAGTTGACTTGAGATGACTAGTTTTGAAAAGAATTTTGAAATAATTAAAAGAAATTATTTAATTAAATGGAGTACTTACTTCTAATTAATTAAACAAAGTTATTTAATTAAATGAGAAGCCATTCTTAATTAATTAAATGAAGTTATTTAATTAAATAAGAAAAGTGTCTCTAATTAATTAAAGATTATTTATTTAAATAGAAAAGGTAATTATGAGAGCATATCTCATTTTATTAAATTAAATATCTCAACAAAATCTCTCTTCAGTTCAAAAAGGGAAATTTCCAGTTCACTATTGATAAAAAATGAGTTGAATGAGTTAACTCCTTTTTCTACTCAAATTAAATCAGTTAACTCCTTATTTTACTCAAATTAAATCTGTTAACTCCTTTTAATTTGGAAATCTCCCTTTATGACTGAATTTCACCTTTAATCCTGACTGCTGATTGAAATTGATCTCAACCGTTGATCAATTCCAGGAAAGTCTATTTAAGAGACCCTCATCTCTTTATTTTCAAAGGTTGAATGAGAATTTGCATCGAATTGTTGCTGGAATTCATACTCACATTTGCTCATATTCACATATGCAGAGATCAAGTTTGACCAAAAGTTGACTAGATTTAACCACGGTTGACTAGTTTCGAAAAGAATTTTGAAATAATTAAAGGAAATTATTTAATTAAATGGAGTACTTACTTCTAATTAATTAAACAAAGTTATTTAATGTCATGCCCAGACTACGAGGGCAAAAACACACAAATTTTTTTTTAATTTTTAAAAATAATAATTAATAATTAAACATGCTCTAAGTTTGAAAAGATTGAGATAACATTTTAAGTATAGGTTCTCTGCATAACGTCTTAAGTTTATAGTCTGGAGGAGGAATTGATTCGTTAAATATGAACTCTCGATACAAATCTAATATCGTCAAAAGCTACCTTGTTATTTTAATTAAAGAGCAATCTATTATAACTTAGAATGATTAAATCAAATTTTCTAATCTCACAAAACAAAATAATTCTCTAGATGAATAATTAACATTAAAGTTAAATCTAACAATCTCACTTAATTTTACCACCTTTACTAACCTAAAGCATTTCAAGGCAAAATAATACGAACTTTTGTTTTAAGAACAATATAACCATTTATAATAAATCTCAAGCAATTTTAAGGAAAATTAAGTATGCTAACTACTCAACTTAACAACATATTAAAATAATGCCTAATATACAATTAAATGCACTTTTATTTTAATAACAATTTATTTAAAACTATAATCTAATTTATAATTAATAATTTTACTAACAACTAAATGAACTTAAAACAATACTAACAACTTAATTACATTAAATACTAACTAATTACAAGTATTATCAATAACAAAAGTAACTACATGAACAATTTATTATACTAAACTAATTACAATAACTAACTTAAAAACTAAAAAAAGAATAACACAATTCTAAATTTAATATTTTAATTACTAACTTAAGTTAAACTAACTACTAAAATAAACTAACCTAACTAACCCCTAAAACCTATTACTAACTTCCTATACTAACCTCTTATTTTTCCCTATACCCTACTCTCCATCCTACACACCTCTCACCCAAGAAGGGCTTGGGCGAATCCCAAGCATACCCACGCAAACTGAGGGTTTGCAATACGCAGACCCAAGTGGACCTAACCCAAGTACATGGGACAGAAATTCCACCAACCAAAAGCTCCCTTAAAAGGTGATTGGTGAGGAAGATGGGTTGAAAACAAAATTTAATCTTTAAACACACCTTCACACAACCCAAAACCAACGTCCATAAAAAGGGAAGGCATGGCAGGTGACATCATCACATAGGATGACACTACTCCAGCAACACCTAGAACATAGGTACTTCCACCAACCGATCCAAAGGATGTCTTCAGCATAAATTCCATTGTTTGGTTTAAAATCTCAGCGCTTTCCAAAAAGGAAATCGACCCCTGCACAAGTACAGGGTGACATCACCTAAGATTGACATCCTCTCCATTACCAAAAAGGTTAATCATAACCTTCCTACGAGCTGGCTTCAAGTGGATGCAAGGAATTAATGCATAAAGTTTATATGGTAAGAAAAGACTTTAGTAGCTTAGATATAAATATTTTTTTTAAGCATTGTTTTTTTATATATTATTATTTCATTGGGGGGTATATTATTTTATTAGCCTGTAATAGAATCAACTATATATGTGTTTGCCATACAAATTCTAGAATGATTTATGTGCTACTACAGGCTTTTTTACAAGCATTTTGAAACTCACTTGTTGGTTTAAGTTTTTTATTTATTTATGGAGTCTTATGGGATTAGTGTTTTAATTCTTAAGGATATTCACTAATCATCTATTATACAACATGCTTAACAAAGCAACTTATTGAAAGATAATCAAAATCTACTTAAAACTCTCATGAGTTTTCTGGTTAATAATTTTTTTCATGAGCCCCAAATTCTATGCATTGCAATGATACCCACCATACAAGGAACAATCATCTACATAATTCATTTAACCATCTATTATAACTGATGGATCAAAATTGGAAAACATAGTGACTAAACTAGTCTTAACGCAATTGAGAAATAAAGAGATCAAAATGATAATGCTCTATTCATTTTGATGGGAGTATCAAAACACACCAAGTTCTTTCCTCTATCATGTTTTCAGATTTAAGTTTGGATATCATGACATAATTCTTTCCTACATGTTCTTGCAAATTCACTTTCAACACACCATCCATAAACTAGATCATACCAAACTCAAAGGAAATACCATACATTTACCATTCGAATCTTGCAAAATTGAACATCCTTGTTTCATCTTATCTTTGATACACATTCATATGACAACATAGAATACGAAAATTTTAAGAGAAGCAAAATTTACTCAATCACTTATTTATTATCAACCTGATTCAAGGGCTCGGCCGGGAAAGAACCAGGAAGAAAACCCGACGTTGTGGCCACTTCACAATCAAAATTGAAATTACAAGATACATAGGGTTTCCATCCTAATTTCAACAATTTAATCAAATTTTCTTCATAACACTAATCAAGGGATTTATAATGTTTTCTGCAACTCACTTCTAGAACCATGGAGGAAACCAATATCTGATCGGGTGACAACCAAGCAGAACCAAAAGAAAATCAAACATGCATAATCATACATGGTTTTCACAAAAAAGATCCACAATGAATCAATACTAGGGAAAGGTGGATTCTTCCAACCAAGAGAAGTCAAGCACAACACCAAATCAGATGCCCAATCGGGGCTATTAACCAAGAACTTCCGTTCTGTCATTTAAACATGCCATACTTATACCAAGTTTGTGTTGACGGGTAGGGGCCCATAACGCCCTACCCTTTCTCCCTCTTCTCATCCTGAGAAGAGACTCTACACTAGTTAGAGTCCAACTAAACAGGCCTTTCCCAAAATTGGTCACTTCTGCCCTCTCCAAGGGTGAGTAATACCAAAACACCCATGCAAGGAAAACTCAAAATTGCAACATAAACAAGAAAGAAAACCAACGAAAATGACATGGTTTTCAAATCTTCCCGACATACCCACAACCATACAACAGTGGAACAACAACAAGGTAACATGAACATGAAACAAAACATAAAAACTGAATAAGGGAGATGAGAATTTCCTACCTTCACAAAGAGGTAATGGCAATGAACCAGTTTGAGTAGAGTATCCCTTTCCTTCTTTCAACCTTCAAGAATTCCTCTCTAAATGTAGAGATTGGGTAACAACCAACTAGTCCAAGGAGGGCCTCTAAATAAGCCTCCAACTCAACCACCCAAAAGGAGCAATAACTATCTCCACCTACTAATAAATCTGGAAACTCCTAACTCAACCTACACCATGGTTAAACCCTAAGTGGAGATGAGGTGAGGTAACTCAAGATAGACATGGTCAATTTTCGCACAAAGGCAAAAAGAGACTTTTTGAGTGACCTCAAAAGTCAAAAAAAGGGGCTTAGGGGTTGGAAAAGACCCCTAACCCATACCCATACCCTTTGGGTATAATTATATCAAGTTTTAAGCCTTAGGAAAGAGGTTTACAGTCAAATAAAATCTAGGAATAAAATAGGTCCTTCTAACTACTCTAATATGCAAATAAGCACTATCCAGATTAAGGGATGACTAACCTAAATTAAGAACCTAATGGAAAAACTGACACTAACCTAAACCAACTTGGTCCAAAGGTTAAACAATTAACCCTAACAGCCACTGAAGCACATAACCATTTTACGAGTGTCAAGCGACACTGAAAGAACATAATTACGAACATTAACATTCACTGAATGAAGAAGATGCATACATACATCTCACAATACAAATAAGTGAATTACGAAGAATAAGGTTTTCAAAAATTAGCACAAAGAGATCAGTTCTGTTCCATCCGTAGGGTTTCTCGGCTAAATATCTGAACACTCATTGCACACATCAGTAGTCCCATAAAATCAAATGTACATAAATCTATACGTATTAAAAAATTTACATAAATTAAAACATACATCAATAAGGGTTTCTTTATCCTACTTAATTCTTAATCATTTAAAGTCTCTTAAATCCAAGTCTCAATCCTATATTTACTGATTTCATCAGCATACATATGGATGAAACATTAAATGAAAATCATAAAATATATCTAAAAATAACATCACACAACATGAATAATGAAATATGTTCTAAGCATCATATAATGTCTTGACATCTTGAGTCGTGAATATCAAAAAAATAATAGTAATGCATCACTATGCTACGATGAGTCGGGCGAGGCCTCACATTTAATTAAATGAGAAGCCATTCTTAATTAATTAAATGAAGTTATTTAATTAAATAAGAAAACTGCCTCTAATTAATTAAAGATTATTTAATTAAATAGAAAAAGTAATTACGAGAGCATATCTCATTTTATTAAATTAAATATCTCAACAAAATCTCTCTTCAGTTCAAAAAGGGAAATTTCCAGTTCATTATTGATAAAAAATGAGTTAAATTAGTTAACTCCTTTTTCTACTCAAATTAAATCAGTTAACTCCTTATTTTACTTGAATTAAATCTGTTAACTCCTTTTAATTTGGAAATCTCCCTTTATGACTGAATTTCACCTTTAATCCTGACTGCTGATTGAAATCGATCTCAACTGTTGATCAATTCCAGAAAAGTCTATTTAAGAGACCCTCATCTCTTCATTTTCAAAGGTTGAATGAGAATTTGCATCGAATTGTTGCTAGAATTCATACTCACATTTGCTCATATTCACATACGCAGAGATCAAGTTTGACCAAAAGTTGACTAGATTTAACCACGGTTGACTTGAGTTGACTAGTTTCAAAATTTTTTTTGGAATAATTAAACAAAATTATTTAATTAAATGGAGTACTTACTTCTAATTAATTAAACAAAGTTATTTAATTAAATGAGAAGCCATTCCTAATTAATTAAATGAAGTTATTTAATTAAATAAGAAAAGTGTCTCTAATTAATTAAAGATTATTTAATTAAATAGAAAAAGTAATTATGAGAGCATATCTCATTTTATTAAATGAAATATCTCAACAAAATCTCTCTTCGGTTCAAAAAGGGAAATTTTCAGTTCACTATTGATCAAAAATGAGTTAAATCAGATAACTCCTTTTTCTACTCAAATTGAATCAGTTAACTCCTTATTTTACTCAAATTAAATCTGTTAACTCCCTTTAATTTAGAAATCTCCCTTAATGACTGAACTTCACCTTTAATCTTGACCGCTGATTGAAATCGATCTCGACCGTTGATGAATTTCAGGAAAGTATATTTAAGAGACCCTCATCTCTTCATTTTGAAAGGTTGAATGAGAATTTGCATCGAATTGTTATTGAAATTCATACTCACATTTGCTCATATTCACTTACGCAAAGATCAAGTTTGACCAAAAGTTGACCAGATTTAACGAAGGTTGACTTGAGTTGAAAAGTTTCGAAAAGAATTTTGAAATAATTAAATAGAGTACTTACTTCTAATTAATTAAACAAAGATATTTAATTAAATGAGAAGCTATTCTTAATTAATTAAATGAAGTTATTTAATAAAATAAGAAAAGTGTCTCTAATTAATTAAAAATTATTTAATTAAATAGAAAAAGTAGTTATGCGAGCATATCTCATTTTATTAAATTAAATATCTCAAAAAAATCTCTCTTCAGTTCAAAAAGGGAAATTACCAGTTCACTATTGATAAAAAATGAGTTAAATCAGTTAACTCCTTTTTCTACTCAAATTGAATCAGTTAACTCCTTATTTTACTCAAATTAAATCTGTTAACTCCCTTTAATTTGGAAATCTCCCTTTATGACTGAACTTGACATTTAATCTTGACCATTGATTGAAATCGATCTCAACCATTGATAAATTTCAAGAAAGTCTATTTAAGAGACCCTCATCTCTTCATTTTGAAAGGTTGAATGAGAATTTGCACAGAATTGTTGCTGGAATTCATACTCACATTTGCTCATATTCACATACGCAAAGATCAAGTTTGACCAAAAGTTGACCAGATTTAACCACGGTTGACTTGAGTTGAGTAGTTTCGAAAAAATATTAAAATAATTAAATGAAATTATTTAATTAAATGGAGTACTTACTTATAATTAATTAAACAAAGTTATTTAATTAAATGAGAAGCCATTCCTAATTAATTAAATGAAGTTATTTAATTAAATAAGAAAATTGTCTCTAATTAATTAAAGATTATTTAATTAAATAGAAGAAGTAATTATGAGAGCATATCTCATTTTATTAAATTAAATATCTCAACAAAATCTCTCTTCAGTTCAAAAAGGGAAATTTCCAGTTCACTATTGATAAAAAACAAGTTAAATGAGTTAAATCTTTTTTCTTGTCAAATTGAATCAGTTAAATCCTTATTTTTTGCAAATTAAATCTGTTAACTCCCTTTAATTTGAAAATCTTCCTTTATGACTGAACTTCACTTTTAATCCTGACCGCTGATTGAAATCGATCTCAACCGTTGATGAATTCCAGGAAAGTCTATTTAAGAGACCCTCATCTTTTCATTTTGAAAGGTTGAATGAGAATTTGCATCGAATTGTTGCTTGAATTCATACTCACATTTGCTCATATTCACATACGCAAAGATCAAGTTTGACCAAAAGTTGACCAGTTTTAACCACAGTTGACTTCAGTTGACTAGTTTCGAAAAGAATTTTGAAATAATTAAATGAAATTATTTAATTAAATGGAGTACTTACTTCTAATTAACTAAATAAAGTTATTTAATGAAATGAGAAGCCATTCCTAATTAATTGAATGAAGTTATTTAATTAAATAATAAAAGTGTCTCTAATTAATTAAAGATTATTTAATTAAATAGAAAGAGTAATTATCAGAGCATATCTCATTTTATTAAATTAAATATCTCAACAAAATCTCTCTTCAGTTCAAAAAGGGAAATTTCTAGTTCATTATTGATAAAAAATGAGTTAAATGAGTTAACTCCTTTTTCTACTCAAATTGAATCAGTTAACTCCTTATTTTACTCAAATTAAATCCGTTAACTCCCTTTAATTTGGAAATCTCCCTTTATGACTGAACTTCACCTTTAATCCTGACCGTTGATTGAAATCGATCTCAACCATTGATGAATTGAAGGAAAGTCTATTTAACAGACCCTCATTTCTTCATTTTGAAAGGTTGAATGAGAATTTGCATTGAATTGTTGCTGGAATTCATACTCACATTTGATCATATTCACATACGCAAAGATCAAATTTTACCAAAAGTTGACTAGATATTTAATTTAATAAAATGAGATATGCTCTGATAATTACTTTTTCTATTTAATTAAATAATCTTTAATTAATTAGAGACACTTTTCTTATTTAATTAAATAATTTGATTTAGTTAATTAGGAATGACTTCTTATTTAATTAAATAACTTTATTTAATTAATTAGAAGTAAGTACTCTATTTAATTAAATAATTTTATTTAATTATTTCAATTTTTTTTTCGAAACTAGTCAACTCAAGTCAACCGTGGTTAAATCTAGGCAACCTTTGGTCAAACTTGATCTCTGCGTATGTTAATATGAGCAAATGTGAGTATGAATTCCAGCAACAATTCGATGCAAATTCTCATTCGACCTTTCAAAATGAAGAGATGAGGGTGTCTTAAATAGACTTTCCTAGAATTCATCAACGGTTGAGATCGATTTCAATCAACGGTCAGGATTAAAGGTGAAGTTCAGTCATAAAGGGAGATTTCCAAATTAATGGGAGTTAACAGATTTAATTTGAGTAAAATAAGGATTTAACTGATTGAATTTGTGTTGAAAAAGGAGTTAACTCATTTAACTCATTTTTGATCAATAGTGAACTGAAAATTTACCTTTTTGAACTGAAGAGAGATTTTGTTGAGATATTTAATTTAATAAAATGAGATATGCTCTCATAATTATATTTTCTATATGATTAAATAATTTTTAATTAATTAGAGACACTTTGCTTATTTAATTAAATAATTTGATTTAATTAATTAGCAATGGCTTCTCATTTAATTAAATAACTTTGTTTAATTAATTAGAAGTAAGTACTCCATTTAATTAAATAATTTCGTTTAATTATTTCAAAATTCTTTTTGAAACTAGTCAACTCAAGTCAACCGTGGTTAAATCTGGTCAACTTTTGGTCAAACTAGATCTCTGTGTATGTAAATATGAGCAAATGTTAGTATGAATTCCAGCAACAATTTGATGCAAATTCTCCTTCAACCTTTCAAATTGAAGAGGTGAGGGACTCTTAAATAGACTTTCCTGAAATTCATCAACGGTTGAGATCAATTTCAATAAACGGTCAGGATTAAAGGTGGAGTTCAGTCATAAAGGGAGATTTTCAAATTAAAGGGAGTTAACAAATTTAATTAGAGTAAAATAAGGAGTTAACTGATTCAATTTGAGTAGAAGGAGTTAACTGATTTAACTAATTTTTGATTAATAGTGAACTGACAATTTACCTTTTTGAACTGAAGAGAGATTTTGTTTAGATATTTAATTTAATAAAATGAGATATTCTCTCATAATTATTTTTTCTATTTAATTAAATAATCTTTAATTAATTAGAGACACTTTTCTTATTTAATTAATTAGGAATGTCTTCTCATTTAATTAAATAACTTTGTTTAATTAATTAAAAGTAAGTACTCCATTTAATTAAACAATTTCATTTAGTTATTTCAAAATTCTTTTCGAAACTAGTCAACTCAAGTCAACCATGGTTAAATCTGGTCAACTTTTGGTCAAACTTGATCTTTGCGCATGTGAATATGAGCAAATGTGAGTATGAATTCCAGCAACAATTCGATGCAAATTCTCATTCAACCTTTCAAAATGAAGAGATGAGGGTCTCTTAAATAGACTTTCCTAGAATTCATCAACGATTGAGATCGATTTCAATCAACGGTCAGGATTAAAGGTGAAGTTCAGTCATAAAGGGAGATTTCCAAATTAAAGGGAGTTAATAGATTTAATTTGAGTAAAATAAGGAGTTAACTGGTTCAATTTGAGTAGAAAAAGGAGTTAACTCATTTAACTCATTTTTGATCAATAGTGAATTGGAATTTTTTTTTTTTGAACTGAATAAAGATTTTGTTAAGATATATAATTTAATAAAATGAGATATGCTCTCATAATTACTTTTTCTATTTAATTAAATAATCTTTAATTAATTACAGACACTTTTCTTATTTAATTAAATAACTTCATTTAATTAATTAGGAATGGCTTCTCATTTAATTAAATAACTTTGTTTAATTAATTAGAAGTAAGTACTCCATTTAATTAAATAATTTCGTTTAATTATTTCAAAATTGTTTTCAAAACTTGTCAACTCAAGTCAACCGTGGTTAAATCTGGTCAACCTTTGGTCAAACTTGATCTTTGCGTATGTGAATATGACCAAATGTGAGTATGAATTTCAACAACAATTTGATGCAAATTCTCATTCAACCTTTCAAAATGAAGGGATGAGGGTCTCTTTAATAGACTTTTCTAGAATTCATCAACGGTTGAGATCGATTTCAATCAACGGTCAAGATTAAAGGTGAAGTTAAGTCATAAAGGGAGATTTCCAAATTAAAGGGAGTTAACAGATTTAATTTGAGTAAAATAAGGAGTTAACTGATTCAATTTGAGTAGAAAAAAGAGTTAACTAATTTAAATCATTTTTGATCAATAGTGAACTGGTAATTTACCTTTTTGAACCGAAGAGAGATTTTCTTGAGATATTTAATTTAATAAAATTAGATATGCTCTCATAATTACTTTTTCTATTTAATTAAATAATCTTTAATTAATTAGAGACACTTTTCTTATTTAATTAAATAATTTTATTTAATTAATTAGGAATGGCTTCTCATTTAATTAAATAACTTTGTTTAATTAATTAGAAATAAGTACTTCATTTAATTAAATAATTTCATCTAATTATTTCAAAATTCTTTTCGAAACTAGTCAACTCAAGTCAACCGTGGTTAGACCTGGTCAACTTTTGGTCAAACTTGATCTTTGTGTATGTGAATATGAGCAAATGTGAGTATGAATTCTAGCAACAATTAATGAAGAAATTAGGGTCTCTTGAATAGACTTTCCTGGAATTCATCAATGGTTGAGATCAATTTCAATCAACGGTTAGGATTAAAGGTGAAGTTCAATCATAAAGGGAGACTTCCAAATTAAAGGCAGTTAACAGATTTAATTTGAGTAAAATAAGGAGTTAACTGATTCAATTTGAGTAGAAAAAGGAGTTAATTGATTTAACTCATTTTTGATCAATAGTGAAATGGAAATTTCCCTTTTTGAACTGAAGAGAGATTTTGTTGAGATATTTAATTTCATAAAATGAGATATGCTCTCATAATTACTTTATCTATTTAATTAAATAATCTTTAATTAATTAGAGACACTTTTCTTATTTAATTAAATAACTTCATTTAATTAGTTAGGAATGGCTACTCATTTAATTAAATAACTTTGTTTAATTAATTAAAAGTAAGTACTCCATTTAATTAAATAATTTCATTTAATTAATTTAAAATTCTTTTCGAAACTAGTCAACTCAAGTCAGGCGTGGTTAAATCTGGTCAACGTTTGGTCAAACTTGATCTTTGTGTATGTGAATATGAGAAAATGTGAGTATGAATTCCAACAACAATTCGATGCAAATTCTCATTAAACTTTTCAAAATGAAGAGATGAGGGTCTCTTAAATAGACTTTCCTGAAATTCATCAACGGTTGAGATCAATTTCAATCAACGGTCAGGATTAAAGGTGAAGTTAATTCATAAAGGGAGATTTCCAAATTAAAGGGAGTTAACAGATTTAATTTGAGTAAAATAAGGAGTTAACTGATTCAATTTGAGTAGAAAAAGGAGTTAACTGATTTAACTCATTTTTGATCAATAGTGAACTGGTAATTTCCCTTTTTGAACTGAAGAGAGATTTTTTTGACATATTTAATTTAATAAAATCAGATATGCTCTCATAATTACTTTTTCTATTTAATTAAATAATCTTTAATTAATTAGAGACACTTTTCTTATTTATTTAAATAATTTCATTTAATTAATTAGGAATGGCTTCTCATTTAATTAAATAACTTTGTTTAATTAATTAAAAGTAAGTACTCCATTTAATTAAATAATTTCGTTTAATTATTTCAAAATTCTTTTCGAAACTAGTCAACTCAAGTCAACCGTGGTTAAATCTGGTTAACTTTTGGTAAAACTTGATATCTGTGTATGTGAATATGAGAAAATGTGAGTATGAATTCCAGCAACAATTTGATGCAAATTCTCATTCAAACTTTCAAAATGAAGAGATGAGGGTCTCTTAAATAGACTTTCCTGGAATTCATCAACGGTTGAGATCGATTTCATTCAATGGTCAGGTTTAAAGGTGAAGTTCAGTCATAAAGGGAGATTTTCAAATTAAAGGGAGTTAACAGATTTAATTTGAGTAAAATAAGGAGTTAACTGATTCAATTTGAGTAGAAAAATGATTTAAGTCATTTAACTCATTTTTGATCAATAGTGAACTAGAAATTTCCCTTTTTGAACTGAAGAGAGATTTTGTTGAGATATTTAATTTAATAAAATGAGATATGCTCTCATAATTACTATTTTTATTTAATTAAATATTCTTTAATTAATTAGAGACACTTTTCTTATTTAATTAAATAACTTCATTTAATTAATTAGGAATGGATTCTCATTTAATTAAATAACTTTGTTTAATTAATTAGAAGTAAGTACTCCATTTAATTAAATAATTTCATATAATTATTTTATATTTTTTTTCGAAACTAGTCAACTCAAGTCAAGCGTGGTTAAATCTGGTCAACTTTTGGTCAAACTTGATCTCTGTGTATGTGAATATGAGCAAATGTGAGTATGAATTTCAACAACAATTCGATGCAAATTCTCATTCAACCTTTCAAAATGAAGAGATGAGGGTCTCTTAAATAGACTTTCCTGGAATTCATCGACGGTTGAGATCGATTTCAATCAACGGTTAGGATTAAAGGTAAAGTTAAATCATAAAGGGAGATTTCCAAATTAAAGGGAGTTAACAGATTTAATTTGAGTAAAATAAGGAGTTAACTGATTCAATTTGAGTAGAAAAAGGAGTTAACTGATTTAACTCATTTTTTATCAATAGTGAACTGGTAATTTCCCTTTTTGAACTGAAGAGAGATTTTGTTGAGATATTTAATTTAATAAAATGAGATATGCTCTCATAATTACTTTTTTCTATTTAATTAAATAATCTTTAATTAATTAGAGACACTTTTCATATTTAATTAATTAATTTCATTTAATTAATTAGGAATGGCTTCTCATTTAATTAAATGACTTTATTTAATTAATTAGAAATAAGTACTCCATTTAATTAAATAATTTCGTCTAATTATTTCAAAATTCTTTTCGAAACTAGTCAACTCAAGTCAACCGTGGTTAAATCTGGTCAACTTTTGGTCAAACTTGGTCTTTGCGTATGTGAATATGAGCAAATGTGAGTATGAATTCTAGCAACAATTCGATGTAAATTCTCATTCAACCTTTCAAAATGAAGAAATTAGGGTGTCTTGAATAGACTTTCCTGGAATTCATCAACAGTTGAGATCAATTGCAATCAACAGTTAGGATTAAAGGTGAAGTTCAATCATAAAAGGAGACTTACAAATTAAAAGGAGTTAACAAATTTAATTTGAGTAAAATAAGGAGGTAACTAATTCAATTTGAGTAGAAAAAGGAGTTAATTGATTTAACTATTTTTGATCAATAGTGAAATGGAAATTTTCCTTTTTGAACTGAAAGGAGATTTTGTTGAGATGATTAATTTAATAAAATGAGATATGCTCTCATAATTACTTTATCTATTTAATTAAATAATATTTAATTAATTAGAGACACTTTTCTTATTTAATTAAATAACTTCATTTAATTAGTTAGGAATGGCTTCTCATTTAATTAAATAACTTTGTTTAATTAATTAGAAGTAAGTACTCCATTTAATTAAATAATTTCGTTTAATTATTTCAAAATTCTTTTCGAAAGTAGTCAACTCATGTCAAGCGTGGTTAAATATGGTCAACCTTTGGTCAAACTTGATCTCTGCATATGTGAATATGAGCAAATGTGATTATGAATTCCAACAACAATTCAATGCAAATTCTCATTCAACTTTTCAAAATGAAGAGATGAGGGTCTCTTAAATAGACTTTCCTGAAATTCATCAATGGTTGAGATCGATTTCAATCAACGATCAGGATTAAAGGTGAAGTTAAGTCATAAAGGGAGATTTCCAAATTAAAGGGAGTTAACAGATTTAATTTGAGTAAAATAAGGAGTTAACTAATTCAATTTGAGTAGAAAAAGGAGTTAACTGATTTAACTCATTTTTTATCAATAGTGAACTGGTAATTTCTCTTTTTGAACTGAAGAGAGATTTTTTTGAGATATTTAATTTAATAAAATGAGATATGCTCTCATAATTACTTTTTCTATTTAATTAAATAATCTTTAATTAATTAGAGACACTTTTTTTATTTAATTAAATAATTTCATTTAATTAATTAGGAATGGCTTCTCATTTAATTAAATAACTTTGTTTAATTAATTAAAAGTAAGTACTCCATTTAATTAAATAATTTTGTTTAATTATTTCAAAATTCTTTTCGAAACTAGTCAACTCAAGTCAACCATGGTTAAATCTGGTTAACTTTTGGTAAAACTTGATCTCTGCGTATGTGAATATGAGAAAATGTGAGTATGAATTCCAGCAACAATTTGGTGCAAATTCTCATTCAAACTTTCAAAATGAAGAGATGAGGGTCTCTTAAATAGACTTTCCTGGAATTCATCAATAGTTGAGATCGATTTCAATCAACGGTCAGGATTAAATGTCATGCCCAAACTACGAGGGGAAAAACACACTCCAAAATTTGTTTAGAATAATAATTATTAATTAAACATGCTCTAAGTTTGAAATGATTGATAAAAGTTTTAGAACAGTTTCTCTACATTACGTCTTAAGATTATAAACATGAGGTCGATAACATCGATAAAATTTTGAAACTTTCATTATTAGATTGATATCGATAACTTTATGTTCTTACATTAACTTTCAACAATAAGAAATAATTATTTAAATGGAAATGTAAATGTCTTCGAGTTTAGATTTATTGAAAGATATCTAAATCAAAGACAACTATAAATCTCTTAGAAAAATATTGATTGATAATCTAACTGATATTGTAAGGTCAGTTTTAAGAAAAAAAATTTAACTAAAATTGAAACTGAATATATATATATATATATATATGTATATATATATACATATACATATGTATACATATATATATACATATATACATATATATATACATATATACATATATATATATATATATATACATATGTATATATATATATATGTATATGTATATATGTATATGTATATATATATGTATATATATGTATATATGTATATATATATGTATATATATATATATATATGTATATATATATATATATATATATATATATATATATATATATATATATATCTAAAGTTTATTAACTTTAAACATTTCAACTATCTTAACATAAAAATTAACCATCTAATCTTACTAAATTTAAATTTCATTTACTAACAACTATCTAAATCTAATACATACTAACTAAATATAAATCAATAATAGATTAAAACTAGTTAAATGAAAACATTAGAGGAGAACTATAGTTCTACAAGTTAAATGATGATAGAACCTATAATCTAGCACGATACACAATTTATAGAAAAATTAAACTTACCCTTTTAATTCTAATAGGATCACCATTCTATTAACGCCAAATTAAAACTATAATTGCTACTAAACTATAATAAAATGAATATCTATTTTAAAAAAAACTAACTAATTAAAACCTAAACTATATTACATTTAATATTAATTTTAATGACTAATACTAAAATATACTAATAAATTAATACAACTTAAAAAAAAATATATATATATCTACTAAACTATAATAAAATGAATATCTATTTAGCAAAAAACTAACTAATTAAAACCTAAACTATATTACATTTAATATTAATTTTAATGACTAATACTAAAATATACTAATAAATTAATACTACTTAAAAAAAAAAATATATATATATATATATATATATATATATATATATATATATATATATATATATATATATATATATATATATATATATATAGAAATTTAAACAAACATATTTAAACAACTAAATAATTAATACAAAAAACTAACTAAATCTAAACTTAATACTAATACTAACAAACATAACATAACTAATCACAATAAAATTAACAACTACTAATATGAACAAACTAATCTAAATATAAAACAAACAACTTACCACTAAAACTATTTAATTAAGTCTATATAAAAAAAAGACTAACTAACATACTAACCTAACTCTAACATAATACCTACACTAACTAACTAGCATTAACTTCTATTAAAAAACTAACCTAAACTGCCCCTCGTAATCCTAAAACCATGCCCCTCCTTTCTACCCACGCCTCAGTCTTTTCCCCAACACGCTGCCCCAAGTGCGTGAGAGCCTGCGCAGACCTGCCAACGCACTGCCAACAATCATTAGGCGAGTGCAAGGAAGGATGAAGGAGGAGTTAAGGGGGAAAAAAAAGGTTAAAGTTTTATGCAAGAGTTTAAAATTCCAACTTGTCAATTCGCCCTTCCATAAAACGTGCACGACAACCAAAAGATTTGTGCTTAGACTGACGTTAAAGAGGGGTGATGTCATCCGTACTTTCAATGGCTGACTTTGTCTCCATATGATACACTTAGATTTAAGGGTTATGGGTGGTGTAATTATGTTTTAAAGTTTATTTGGTAGATAGGGTATTTAGGATATATGATGTTATGCATAATCTTTTTGAATTCCTTTTAAAACTTTATCATGTATAATATGCTTTAAACTGATTTTGTTTTATTTTATGTCTTAAAGGGAATCATCTAGGGAATATGCTCTGCAGACTTTGGAGGGATTTAAATGTTCTCCCCATGCATTTTCCAGAGAGTTTTTACTCCTGGAAGTGCATATTTATTTTGAAGCAATTTTTTTTTTTGAATAAGCAAGGATATGTTATAAATATGCATACCATTGTGTTAAATCATGATTTAATATAATCTATTGTTAGCATAGGTTCTTTAAACTAACATACCAATGCAAGAGAGTGCATATGCATAGTCTCTTAGTCTTTTATAAAAAAAATGTATGCTTTACATATATTCATCAAAGAACATGATACATGTTCTAATTCTTGTTTTTGATTCAAGGAATACAAAACCTCTTAATCCAATTGGTTTTATTTTGAAGGACTCATGAGGAGTATGATACTATACACCGGGTTAAAAAGGTGGTGCATAATTTTAAATCAATTTTCTTGTATCCATTTATGAAATTTATCAAGGAATGAGGGAAACTTAGAATTCACAAAGTGGGCTTTTTTTTTTTTTTTTGATTTCATCATCATAGTTATACATCAAATTTAAAACTTCATCATATCAATTTTTTTCTCTTCATTATCATAATTGAAACTTGAACATCCATAATTCAATGGCATTATCTACCAACTATTGTATCACATACATATGCCAAAATTTGAGTTCACAAGTAAACATTGCAAAGAGCATTTCATAATTTTTCTTTTCTTTTCTTTCTCTATTATGCATCCTGGTTCAAGGCTCCATCGGAAAAGAACCAGTAAGAAAACTCGATATCGTTGCCATTATATCAAAGTTTTGAGATACAAATTACATAGGATTTCAATCCTGAAATACAACACTTAAATGAAATTTCCTTCATGACCCTCAACAAGGGTTCTATATCCAATTCTGCAACACATTTCTACAACTGTGGAAGAAACAGAATCTGATCGGGTGACAACCAAGCATAACCAAGAGACAATCAAACACACATATCATACATGGTTTACACAATAGGATTCACAATGAATCAAAACTAGGGAAAGCTGGATTCTTCCAACCAGGAGAAGTCAAGCACAACACCAACCAGATGCCCAATCAGAGCTATATACCAAGAACTTCCGTTCTTCCATTTCAACATACCAGAATCATACAAGGTTTGTGCTGATAGGTAGGGCCCCATAACACCCTACCCTTTCTCCCTCTTCTCATCTTGAGAAGAGACTCTACACTAGTTGGAGTCCGACTAATAGACCTTTCTCAAAATTGGTCACTTCTGCCCTCTCCAAGGGTAAGTAATACCAAAACACCCATGCAAGAAAAACATCAAAAAAATAACATAAACATGAAAAGAAATCATCCAAAACAACATGGTTTTCAAAGCTTCCCAACATACCCACAAACATACAAACAATGAAACAACAACAAGGTAGCATAAGCATGAAACAAGAATGAAATCTGAACAAGGGAGATGAGAATTCCAACCTTCACAAAGAGGTAATGGCAATGAACAAGTTTGAGTAGAGTATCCCTTTCCTTCCTTCAACCTTCAAGAATTCCTCTCTAAATCTAGAGATTGGGTAACAACCTCCACAAGACCAAGAAGGGCCTCTAAATAAGCCTCTAACTCAACCACCCAAAAGGAGCAATAACTATTTCCACCCACTAGCAATTATAGAAACTCCTAACTTAACCTACACTATGGTTAAACCCTAAGTGGAGGTGAGGTAATGTAACTCAAGATAACCATGGTCAATTTTCGCACAAAGGCAAAAAGAGACTTTTTGAGTGATCTCTAAAGTCAACAAAAGGGGCTTAGGGATTGAAAAAGACCCCTAACCCATACCCATAGCCCTTGAGTATAATTATCTCATGTTTTAAAGCCTTATGAATAGGTTTAGAGCCACACAAAGGCTAGAAAATAAATTAAGACCAATTAACAACTCTAAAATGTAGATTAAGCACTAAACTGGATTAAGGGTGACTAAACTCGATTAAGAACCAAACTAGCAAGGATACACTAACTAAAACTAACTTAGGTCCAAAGGGTACACAACTAACCCTAATCAACATGCTGAAGAGCACGAACAAATCACGAGTGTCAAGCGACACTGAAAGAACATAGTTACGAACATTCACATTTACTGAACACAGAAAGATACATACATACATCTCACAATACAATACGTGAATTACGAACAACAAGGTTTCAAAAATTAACACATAGGGATCAGTTATGTTCCTCTGTTGGTTTCCTCGACTAAAATATCTACACACTCATTGCACACATCAGTAGTCCCGAAAATCACATGTACATACATACGTATCAGAAATTTACATAAATTGAAACATACATAAATTAGGGTTTGTTGCATCCTACTTATATCCTTAATCATAAAGATTCCAAAATCAATGTGTTAATCCTACATTTTACTTAATTCATCGCATACATATACATAAAGCATTAAATGACAGACATCAATATCTGAAAACAACATCACACAACATGAAATAATATGATATGTTCAAGTATCTGATAGTGTCTCGACCATCTCGAGTCATGAGTATCAAAATGATAAAATAACAACTAGGGCTACAGAGGGTCGGGGCGAGGCCTCACATTAAAGGTGAAGTTCAATCATAAAGGGAGATTTCCAAATTAATGGGAGTTAACAGATTTAATTTGAGTAAAATAAGGAGTTAACTGATTCAATTTGAGTAGAAAAAAGATTTAACTAATTTAACTCATTTTTGATCAATAGTGAACTGGAAATTTCCCTTTTTGAACTGAAGAGAGATTTTGTTGAGATATTTAATTTAATAAAATCAGATATGCTCTCATAATTACTTTTTCTATTTAATTAAATAATCTTTAATTAATTAGAGACATTTTTCTTATTTAATTAAATAATTTTATTTAATTAATTAGGAATGGCTTCTCATTTAATTAAATAACTTTTTTTAATTAATTAGAAGTAAGTACTCCATTTAATTAAATAATTTTGTTTAATTATTTCAAATTTCTTTTTGAAACTAGTCAACTCAAGTCAATCGTGGTTAAATCTGGGCAACCTTTGGTCAAACTTGATCTCTGCGTATGTTAATATGAGAAAATGTGAGTATGAATTCCAGCAACAATTCGATGCAAATTCTCATTCAACCTTTCAAAATGAAGAGATGAAGGTCTCTTAAATAGACTTTCCTAGAATTCATCAACGGTTGAGAACGATTTCAATCAATGGTCAGGATTAAAGGTGAAGTTCAGTCATAAAGGGAGATTTCTAAATTAATGGGAGTTAACAGATTTAATTTGAGTAAAATAAGGAGTTAATTGATTGAATTTGCATAGAAAAAGGAGTTAACTCATTTAACTCATTTTTTATCAATAGTGAATTGAAAATTTCTCTTTTTGAACTGAAGAGAGATTTTGTTGAGATATTTAATTTCATAAAATGAGATATGCTCTCATAATTACTTTATTTATTTAATTAAATAATCTTTAATTAATTAGAGACACTTTTCATATTTAATTAAATAACTTCATTTAATTAATTAGGAATGGCTTCTCATTTAATTAAATAACTTTGTTTAATTAATTAGAAGTAAGTACTCCATTTAATTAAATAATTTTGTTTAATTATTTTAAAAGTCTTTTCGAAACTAGTCAACTTAAGTCAGGCGTGGTTAAATCTGGTCAACATTTGGTCAAACTTGATCTCTGCGTATGTGAATATGAGGAAATGTGAGTGTGAATTCCAACAACAATTCGATGCAAATTCTCATTCAACTTTTCAAAATGAAGAGATGAGGGTCTCTTAAATAGACTTTTCTAAAATTCATCAACGGTTGAGATCAATTTCAATCAACGGTCAGGATTAAAGGTGAAGTTAATTCATAAAGGGAGATTTCCAAATTAAAGGGAGTTAACAGATTTAATTTGAGTAAAATAAGGAGTTAATTGATTCAATTTGAATAGAAAAAGGAGTTAACTGATTTAACTCATTTTTGATCAATAGTGAACTGGTAATTTCCCTTTTTGAACTGAAGAGAGATTTTCTTGAGATATTTAATTTAATAAAATGAGATATGCTCTCATAAATACTTTTTCTATTTAATTAAATAATCTTTAATTAATTAGAGACACTTTTCTTATTTATTCAAATAATTTCATTTAATTAATTAGGAATGGCTTCTCATTTAATTAAATAACTTTGTTTAATTAATTAAAAGTAAGTACTCCATTTAATTAAATAATTTTGTTTAATTATTTCAAAATTCTTTTTGAAACTAGTCAACTCAAGTCAACCGTGGTTAAATCTGGTTAACTTTTGGTAAAACTTGATCTCTGCGTATGTGAATATGAGAAAATGTGAGTATGAATTCCAGCAACAATTTGATGTAAATTCTCATTCAAACTTTCAAAATGAAGAGATGAGGGTCTCTTAAATAGACTTTCCTGGAATTCATCAACGATTGAGATCGATTTCAATCAATGGTCAGGATTAAAGGTGAAGTTCAGTCATAAAGGGAGATTTCCAAATTAAAGGGAGTTAACAAATTTAATTTGAGTAAAATAAAGAGTTAACTGATTCAATTTGAGTAGAAAAAAGATTTAACTGATTTAACTCATTTTTTTATCAATAGTGAACTAGAAATTTCCCTTTTTGAACTGAAGAGAGATTTTGTTGAGATATTTACTTTAATAAAATGAGATATGCTCTCATAATTACTTTTTCTATTTAATTAAATAATTTTTAATTAATTAGAGACACTTTTCTTATTTAATTAAATAACTTCATTTAATTAATTAGGAATGACTTCTCATTTAATTAAATAACTTTGTTTAATTAATTAGAAGTGATTACTCCATTTAATTAAATAATTTCGTTTAATTATTTCAAATTTTTTTTGAAACTAGTCAACTCAAGTCAACCGTGGTTAAATCTGGTCAACTTTTGGTCAAACTTGATCTCTGCGTATGTGAATATGAGCAAATGTGAGTATGAATTCCAGCAACAATTCGATGCAAATTCTCATTCAACCTTTCAAAATGAAGAGATGAGGGTCTCTTAAATAGACTTTTCTGAAATTCATCAACAATTGAGATCGATTTCAATCAACGGTCAGGATTAAAGGTGAAGTTCAGTCATAAAGCGAGATTTCCAAATTAAAGGGAGTTAACAGATTTAATTTGAGTAAAATAAGGAGTTAACTGATTCTATTTTAGTAGAAAAATGATTTAACTGATTTAACTCATTTTTGATCAATAGTGAACTGGAAATTTCCCTTTTTGAATTGAAGAGAGATTTTGTTGAGATATTTAATTTAATAAAATAAGATATGCTCTCATAATTGCTTTTTCTATTTAATTAAATAATCTTTAATTAATTAGAGACACTTTTCTTATTTAATTAAATAACTTCATTTAATTAATTAGGAATGGCTTCTCATTTAATTAAATAACTTTGTTTAATTAATTAGAAGTAAGTACTCCATTTAATTAAATAATTTCGTTTAATTATTTCAAATTTTTTTTGAAACTAGTCAACTCAAGTCAACCGTGGTTAAATCTGGTCAACCTTTGGTCAAACTTGATCTCTGCGTATGTGAATATGAGCAAATGTGAGTATGAATTCCAGCAACAATTTGATGCAAATTCTCATTCAACCTTTAAAAATGAAGAGATGAGGGTCTCTTAAATAGACTTTCCTGGAATTCATCAACGGGTGAGATCGATTTCAATCAACGGTTAGGATGAAAGATGAAGTTCGATCATAAAGGGAGATTTTCAAATTAAATAGAGTTAACAGATTTAATTTTAGTAAAATAAGGAGTTAACTGATTCAATTCGAGTAGAAAAAGGAGTTAACTGATTTAACTCATTTTTGATCAATAGTGAATTAGAAATTTCCCTTTTTGAACTGAAGAGAGATTTTGTTGAGATATTTAATTTAATAAAATGAGGTATGCTATCATAATTACTTTTTCTATTTAACTTTAATTAATTAGAGACACTTTTCTTATTTAATTAAATAACTTCATTTAATTAATTAGGAATGGCTTCTCATTTAATTAAATAAATTTTTTTAATTAATTAGAAGTAAGTACTCTATTTAATTAAATAATCTCGTTTAGTTATTTCAAAATTCTTTTCGAAACTAGTCAACTCAAGTCAACTGTGGTGTGAGGCCTCGCCCCGACCCATCGTAGCATAGCGATGCGTTACTATTATTTTTTTTGATATTCACGACTCGAGATGTCGAGACATTATCTGATGCTTAGAACATATTTTGTTATTTCATGTTGTGTGATGTTATTTTATAATATATTTGATGATTGTCATTTAATGTTTCATGTATATGTATGTTTATGAACTCGGTAAATGTAGGATTGAGACTTTGATTTAAGAGATTTTTAATGATTAAGAATTAAGTAGGATAAGGAAACCCTTATTGATGTATGTTTTAATTTATGTGAATTTCTGAATACGTATACATTATGTACATGTGATTTTACGGGACTACTGATGTGTGAAATGAGTGTGCAGATATTTAGCCGAGAAACCCTATGGAGGAACAAAATTGATCTCCATGTGCTAAATTTGGAAACTTTGTTGTTCGTAATTCACGTATTGTATTGTGAGATGTATGTATGCATCTTCCTTGTTCAGTGAATGTTAATGTTCGTAATTATGTTCTTTTAGTGTCGCTTGACACTCGTAAAATGTTTGTGTGCTTCGGTGTGCTGTTTAGGGTTAATTGTTTAAGCTTTGGATCAAGTTGGTTTAAGTTAGTGTCAATTTTTCTATTAGGTTCTTAATCAAGGTTAGTCATCCCTTAATCCGGATTAGTGCTTATTTGCAAGTTAAAGTAATAAGTTGGACCTATTTTATTCCTAGATTTTATTTGACTCTAAACCTCTTTCCTAGGCTTTAAAACTTGTTATTATTCTAACCAAAGGGTATGGGTATGGGTTAGGGGTCTTTTCCAACCCCTAAGCCCCTTTTTTTGACTTTTGATGTCACCCAAAAAGTCTCTTTTTGCCTTTGTGCGAAAATTGACCATGGCTATCTTGAGTTACCTCACCTCATCTCCACTTAGGGTTTAACCATAGTGTAGGTTGAGTTAGGAGTTTCTAGAGTTGCTAGTGGGTAGAAATAGTTATTGCTCCTTTTGGGTGGTTGAGTTGGAGGCTTATTTAGAGGCCTTCCTTGGACTAGTTGGTTGTTACCCAATCTCTACATTTAGAGAAGTTTTCTTGAAGCTTGAAGGAAGGAAAGGGATACTCTACTCAACTTGTTCATTGCCATTACCTCTTTGTGAAGGTAGGAAATTCTCATCTCCCTTATTCAGTTTTTATGTTTGGTTTTATGTTCATGTTACCTTGTTGTTGTTTCACTGTTGTATGGTTGTGGGTATGTGGGAAGATTTGAAAACCATGTGATTTTGGTTGTTTTCCTTTCTTGTTTATGTTTGCAATTGTGAGTTTTCCTTACATGGGTGTTTTGGTATTACTCACCCTTGGAGAGGGCAGAAGTGACCAATTTTGGGAAATGTCTATTTAGTTGGACTCCAACCTGTGTAGAGTCTCTTCTCAGGATGAGAAGAGGGATAAAGGGTAGGGTGTTATGGGCCCCTACCCGTCAGCACAAACCTGGTATGAGTATGGCAAGTATAAATGGAAGAACGGAAGTTCTTGGTTATTAGCCCCGATTTGGCATCTGAATGGGTGTTGTGGTTGACTTCTCCTGTTGGAAGAATCCACCTTTCCCTAGTCTTGATTTATTGTGAATCCTATTGTGTAAACCATGTATGATTATGCATGCTTGATGTTCTCTTGGTTCTTCTTTGTTGTCACCCGATCAGATATTAGTTTCCTCCATGGTTCTTGAAATGAGATTCAGAAAATATTACAAACTCCTTGATTTGATCATGAAGAAAATTTGATAAAATTGTTGAAATTTAAGATTGAGATCCTATTGTAAATTGTATTTTAAAACCTTATTGTATATGGCAACGAAGCTGGGTTTTCTTCCTGATTCTTTCCTGGCTGAGCCTTGAATCAGGTTTGCCAATAAAATTGGTGTTTTGAGCATAATTGTTGGTCATGTGATTAAATTTTGTAACACATTATTTTGGATGGATGCACATCAAAAATAGGATGAAATGATGATGGTTTAGTTAAGCAAAATTTTTTAGTTCCTTTTATGTTCAAAATGAAAATTATGATTGAGGAAAGAAAACAATGGCTATGGTTGATTTATTGCAATTCAAGTTATTTAGGAGATCAAATTTACCATGCATTATTGTGACCCGAATATTAACTTCTTGTTATAAATCTGTTCTATTAATATATTCCTTGTAGAAGAAAAGAAAATAAATATATCCATTACCTTGTAATCTATGCTTATAAAAAATAAAGCTTCAAAAGAAAATTTCCAAGAGCAAAATGCTCTCTGGATTTTGCATGGGAAAGAAAATTAAATCATGGTAGAACAAAGAATATTATCTGTAGATCTTTTGTTCATATTTAAATTCAAAAAAAAATATAAATAAATAATCAAAAAAATAAAACATGAATATCTCAATTAATATAAAACTTATATCTATCTTAATATCCTACCATACCAAATAAACTTTTAGACATAACCCTTAACTCTTACCTAGGCGCAGTAGTTGGAGGCAAAGTGAACAATGGACATGGGGAGGGTGACATCACCCTGTCCCCATGTCACATCCCCCCTTTATTTTCTCCTCCCAAAATGTGCGCTCATTCTTTCCTTGGATGGGAAGTTGAGTGATTTGTTTAAAAAAAATTTACATCTTGCCTCACGTCAGCCTGGGGTCCTTTGTGGGTGGGGGGGATGAGACAGGACTGACGTAGACCGTCAGTCACGTGGTCCTTTGCGCAGGGAAGCATGGGAGGACGTTTTGATAGGTGGAGGGGGTAGGCGTTTTAGGGGGTAGGTGTTTTAGGTATAGGTTAGCATTAAGTTTTGTTAGTTAGTTTTAATTATTTTTTTAGTTAAGTTTTTTTTTGATGTTTTAATATTATGTTAGAATGTTAAGGGGGTTAGTTTAGATATTAGTTAGGTTAGATTAGTTGTTTTAGTAGTTAGGTTGTTAAATTTAATTGGGTTTTATTTAATGTTAAAATATGTTAGTGAGTTTATTTATTAGTTTTATTATTATTAAGCTATATTTAGTAAGTGGTGTTAGTATTTAGTTTTTAGTTTTTATTAGTTTAAAGTGTAATTTGATTAAAGTATGTTGTTTAAATTTTATATATATTGCTTTAGTAATGCTAGTTTAGTTTCATGTTTTAATTAATAGTCTTTGAATTTTATTTAAATTGTAAAGTTAAGTTCTATTTAATAGATTAGACGTTCTTTTATGAATTATTAGATCAACTATAGATTTAGTTAGTTAGTTTTAAGATAAATTAGCTTAATATGAAATTAATATTAAATTTAGTTTAGATCTAATTTATATTCGATTAAATTTTTGTTGAAGATTAAGCTAAGTTGGAGATTTAAGAAATGTTGGTATTAATAGTATCTTTGAAAATTTGTTTAATTAGTGTCCTAATAGCTTAAGTTATTCAAATAATCTAAACCCAATCTTCTTTAGATTGTTATTAAAATAATTTTCGCATGATTGTTTAAGCAATATAATAACGAATCAGTAAACATTTATATCAACCTAATAACAATGTACTTCAGAATCCTGACGATGTATTCCTCCACAAAAGTTTTTAAACCAAGAATGTTGTAGAGAAACTTTTCTTAAACTGTAATCAATCTTTTCAAACTTAGAGCACGTTTAAGTATTAATTATATATAATAAAAAAAAATTTGTGTGTGTGTTTTGCGCTCGTAGTTTGGGCATGACACGTGGTTAAATATGGTCAACCTTTGGTCAAACTTGATCTCTACGTATGTAAATATGAGCAAATGTGAGTATGAATTCTAGCAACAATTCGATGCAAATTCTCATTCAACCTTTCAAAATGAAGAGATAAGGGTCTCTTAAATAGACTTTACTGAAATTCATCAACGGTTGAGATTGATTTCAATCAACGGTCAGGATTAAAGGTGAAGTTCAGTCATAAAGAGAGATTTCAAAATTAAAGGGAGTTAACAGATTTAATTTGAGTAAAATAAGGAGTTAACTGATTCAATTTGAGTAGAAAAAGGAGTTAATTGATTTAACTCATTTTTGATCAATAGTGAACTCAAAATTTTCCTTTTTGAACTGAAGAGAGATTTTGTTGAGATATTTAATTTAATAAAATGAGATATGCTCTTATAATTACCTTTTCTATTTAATTAAATAATTTTAAATTAATTAGAGACACTTTTCTTATTTAATTAAATAACCTCATTTAATTAAGTAGGAAATGGCTTCTCATTTAATTAAATAACTTTGTTTAATTAATTAGAAGTAAGTACTCCATTTAATTAAATAATTTTGTTTAATTATTGCAAAAAAAATTTCGAAACTAATCAACACAAGTCAACCGTGGTTAAATTTGGTCAACTTTTGGTCAAACTTGATCTTTGCAAATGTGAATATGAGCAAATGTGAGTATGAATTCAAGCAACAATTCCATGCAAATTCTCATTCAACCTTTCAAAATGAAGAGATGATGGTCTCTTAAATAGACTTTCTTGGAATTTATCAACGGTTGAGATCGATTTCAATCAACGGTCAGGATTAAAGGTGAAGTTAAGTCATAAAGGGAGATTTTCAAATTAAAGGAAGTTAACAGATTTAATTTGAGTAAAATAAGGAGTTAACTGATTCAATTTGAGTAGAAAAAGGAGTTAATTGATTTAACTCATTTTTTATCAATAGTGTACTGAAAATTTCCCTTTTTGAACTAAAGAGAGATTTTAGTGAGATATTTAATTTAATAAAATGAGATATGCTCTCACAATTACTTTTTCTATTTAATTAAATAATTTTAAATTAATTAGAGACACTTTTCTTATTTAATTAAATAACTTCATTTAATTAAGTAGGAAATGGCTTCTCATTTAATTAAATAACTTTGTTTAACTAATTAGAAGTAAGTACTCTATTTAATTAAATAATTTAGTTTAATTATTGCAAATTTTTTTTTGAAACTAATCAACTCAAGTCAACCGTGGTTAAATATGATCAACTTTTGGTCAAATTTGATCTCTGCGTATGTGAATATGAGCAAATGTGAGTATGAATTCCAGCAACAATTCAATGCAAATTTTCATTCAACCTTTCAAAATGAAGAGACGAGGGTCTCTTAAATAGACTTTCCTATAATTCATCAATGATTGATATCGATTTCAATCAACGGCCAAGATTAAAGGTGAAGTTCAATCATAAAGGGAGATTTCCAAATTAAAGGGAGTTAACAGATTTAATTTGAGTAAAATAAAGAGTTAACTGATTCAATTTGAGTAGAAAAAGGAGTTAACTGATTTAACTCATTTTTTTATTAATAGTGAACTGGAAATTTCCCTTTTTGATCTGAAGAGAGATTTTGTTGAGATATTTAATTTAATAAAATGAGATATGCTCTCATAATTACTTTTTCTATTTAATTAAATAATCTTTCATTAATTAGAGACACTTTTCTTATTTAATTAAATAACTTCATTTAATTAAGAAGGAAATGGCTTCTCATTTAATTAAATAACATTGTTTAATTAATTAGAAGTAAGTAGTCCATTTAATTAAATAATTTTGTTTAATTATTGCAAATTTTTTTTTGAAACTAATCAACTCAAGTCAACAGTGGTTAAATCTGGTCAACTTTTTGTCAAACTTGATCTCTGCGTATGTGAATATGAGCAAATGTGAGTATGAATTCCAGCAACAATTCGATACAAATTCTCATTCAACTTTTCAAAATGAAGAGATGAGGGTCTCTTAAATAGACTTTCCTAGAATTCATCAACAATTGATATCGATTTTAAAAAACGGTCAGGATTAAAGGTGAAGTTCAGTCATAAAGAGAGATTTTCAAATTAAAGGGAGTTAACAGATTTAATTTGAGTAAAATAAGGAGTTAACTGATTCAATTTGAGTAGAAAAAGGAGTTGACTAATTTAACTCATTTTTGATCAATAGTGACCTCAAAATTTCCCTTTTTGATTTGAAGAGAGATTTTGTTGAGATATTTAATTTAATAAAATGAGATATGCTCTCATAATTACTTTTTCTATTTAATTAAATAATCTTTAATTAATTATAGACAATTTTCTTATTTAATTAAATAACTTCATTAATTAAAAAGGAAATGGCTTCTCATTTAATTAAGTAACATTGTTTAATTAATTAGAATTAAATAGTCCATCTAATTAAATAATTTCGTTTAATTATTGCAATTTTTTTTTCGAAACTAATCAACTCAAGTCAACATTGCTTAAATTTGGTCAACTTTTTGTCAAACTTGATCTTTACGTTTGTGAATATGAGCAAATGTGAGTATGAATTCGAGCAACAATTCGATGCAAATTCTCATTCAACTTTTCAAAATGAAGAGATGAGGGTTTCTTAAATAGACTTTCTTGAAATTCATCAACGGTTCAAATCGATTTCAATCAACGGTCAAGATTAAAGGTGAAGTTCAGTCATAAACGGCGATTTCCAATTTAAAGGGAGTTAACAGATTTAATTTGAGTAAAATAAGGAGTTAACTGATTCAATTTGAGTAGAAGAAGGAGTTAACTGATTTAACTCATTTTTTATCAGTAGTGAACTGAAAATTACACTTTTTGAACTGAAGAGAGATTTTGTTAAGATATTTAATTTAATAAAATGAGATATGCTCTCATAATTACTTTTTCTATTTAATTAAATAAACTTTAATTAAATAGAGACAATTTTCTTATTTAATTAAATAACTGCATTTAATTAATTAGGAATGGCTTCTCATTTAATTAAATAACTTTGTTTAATTAATTAGAAGTAAGTACTCCATTTAATTAAATAATTTCGTTTAATTATTTCAAAATTTTTTTCGAAACTAGTCAACTCAAGTCAAGTGTGGTTAAATCTGGTCAAATTTTGTTCAACCTTGATCGCTGCATATGTGAATACGAGAAAATGTGAGTATGAATTTCAGCAACAATTCGATGCAAATTCTCATTCAACCTTTCAAAATGAAGAGATGAGGGTCTCTTAAATAGACTTTCCTAAAATTCATCAACTGTTGAGATCGATTTCAATCAATGGTCAAGATTAAAGGTGAAGTTCAGTCATAAAGGGAGATTTCCAAATTAAAGGGAGTTAACAGATTTAATTTGAGTAAAATAAAGAGTTAACTGATTCAATTTGCATAGAAAAAGGAGTTAACTGATTTAACTCATTTTTGATCAATAAAGAATTGGAAATTTCCCTTTTTGAACTGAAGGGAGATTTTCTTGAGATATTTAATTTAATAAAGTGAGATATGCTCTCATAATTACTTTTTCTATTTAATTAAATAATCTTTAATTAATTAGAGACACTTTTCTTATTTAATTAAATAACTTCATTTAATTATTTAGACATGGCTTCTCATTGAATTAAATAACTTTGTTTAATTAATTAGAAGTAAGTACTCCATTTAATTATTTCAAAATTCTTTTCAAAACTAGTCAACTAAAGTCAGCCGTGGTTAAATCTGGTCAACTTTTTGTCAAACTTGATCTCTGCGTACGTGAATATGACCAAATGTGAGTATGAATTCCAGCAAAAATTCAATGCAAATTCTCATTCAACCTTTCAAAATGAAGAGATGAGGGTCTCTTAAATAGACTTTCCTGAAATTCATCAACGGTTCAAATCGATTTCAATCAACGGTCAGGATTAAAGGTGAATTTCAGTCATAAACGGCGATTTCCAATTTAAAGGGAGTTAATAGATTTAATTTGAGTAAAATAAAGAGTTAACTGATTCAATTTGAGTAGAAGAAGGAGTTAACTGATTTAACTCATTTTTTATCAGTAGTGAACTGAAAATTACCCTTTTTGAACTGAAGAGAGATTTTGTTAAGATATTTAATTTAATAAAATGATATATGCTCTCATAATTACTTTTTCTATTTAATTAAATAAACTTTAATTAATTAAAGACACTTTTCTTATTTAATTAAATAACTTCATTTAATTAATTAGACATGGCTTCTCATTTAATTAAATAACTTTGTTTAATTAATTAGAAGTAAGTACTCCATTTAATTAAATAATTTTGTTTAATTATTTTAAAATTCTTTTCGAAACTAGTCAACTCAAGTCAAGTATGGTTAAATCTGGTCAAATTTTGGTCAACCTTGATCGCTGCATATGTGAATACGAGAAAAAGTGAGTATGAGTTTCAGCAACAATTCGATGCAAATTCTCATTCAACTTTTCAAAATGAAGAGATGAGGGTCTCTTAAATAGATTTTTCTGGAATTCATCAAAGGTTGAGATCGATTTCAATCAACGGTCAGGATTAAAGGTGAAGTTCAGTCATAAAGGGAGATTTCCAAATTAAAGGGAGTTAACAGATTTAATTTGAGTAAAATAAGGAGTTAACTAATTCAATTTGAGTAGAAAAAAGAGTTAACTAATTTAACTCATTTTTGATCAATAGAGAACTGAAAATTTCCCTTTTTGAACTAAATAGAGATTTTGTTGAGATATTTAATTTAATAAAATGAGATATGCTCTCATAATTACATTTTTTATTTAATTAAATAATCTTTAATTAATTAGAGACACTTTTCTTATTTAATTAAATAACTTCATTTAATTAATTAGGAATGACTTCTCATTTAATTAAATAACTTTGTTTAATTAATTAGAAGTAAGTACTCCATTTAATTAAATAATTTCGTTAAATTATTTCAAAATACTTTTCGAAACTAGTCAACTCAAGTCAAGCGTGGATAAATCTGGTCAACTTTTAGTCAAACTTGATCTCTACATATGTGAGTATGAGCAAATGTGAGTATGAATTCCAGCAACAATTCGATGCAAATTCTCATTCAACCTTTCAAAATGAAGAGATGAGGGTCTCTTAAATAGACTTTCCTTAAATTCATCAACGATTGAGATCGATTTCAATCAACGGTCAAGATTAAAGCTGAAGTTCAGTCATAAAGGGAGATTTCCAAATTAAAGGGAGTTAACAGATTTAATTTGAGTAAAATAAGGAGTTAAGTGATTCAATTTGAGTAAAAAAAGGAGTTAACTGATTTAACTCAATTTTGATTAATAGTGAACTGGAAATTTCCCTTTTTGAACTGAAGAGAGATTTTGTTGAGATATTTAATTTAATAAAATGAGATATGCTCTTATAATTAATTTTTCTATTTAATTAAATAATCTTTAATTAATTAGAGACACTTTTCTTATTTAATTAAATAACTTCATTTAATTAGTTAGGAATGGCTTCTCATTTAATTAAATAACTTTATTTAATTAATTAGAAGTAAGTACTCCATTTAATTAAATAATTTTGTTAAATTATTTCAAAATACTTTTCGAAACTAGTCAACTCAAGTCAACCGTGGTTAAATCTGGTCAACTTTTGGTCAAACTTGATCTTTGCATATGTGAATATGAGTAAAAGAGTGTATGAATTCTAGCAACAATTCGATGCAAATTCTCATTCAACCTTTCAAAATGAAAAGATGAGGGTCTCTTAAATAGGCTTTCTTGTAATTCATCAACGGTTGAGATCGATTTCAATCAACGGTCAGGATTAAAGGTGAAGTTCAGTCATAAAGGGAGATTTCCAAATTAAAGAGATTTAACAGATTTAATTTGAGTAAAATAAAGAGTTAATTGATTCAATTCAGGTAGAAAAAGGAGTTAACTGATTTAACTCATTTTTAATCAATAGAGAACTGAAAATTTCCCTTTTTGAACTGAAGAGAGATTTTGTTGAGATATTTAATTTAATAAAATGAGATATGCTCTCATAATTACTTTTTCTATTTAATTAAATAATCTTTAATTAATTAGAGACACTTTTCTTATTTAATTAAATAACTTCATTTAATTAAATAGGAATGGCTTCTCTTTTAATTAAATAAATTTGTTTAATTAATTATAAGTAAGTACTCCATTTAATTAAATAATTTCGTTTAATTATTTTAATTTTTTTTTTGAAATTAGTCAACTCAAGTCATCCGTGGTTAAATTTGGTAAACTATTAGTCAAACTTGATCTCTACATATGTGAGTATGAGCAAATGTGAGTATGAATTCCAGCAACAATTCGATACAAATTCTCATTCAACCTTTCAAAATGAAGAGATGAGGGTCTCTTAAATAGACTTTCTTTAAATTCATCAACGATTGAGATCGATTTCAATCAACGGTCAAGATTAAAGCTGAAGTTCAGTCATAAAAGGAGATTTCCAAATTAAAGGGAGTTAACAGATTTAATTTGAGTAAAATAAGGAGTTAAGTGATTCAATTTGAGTAGAAAAAGGAGTTAACTGATTTAACTCAATTTTGATTAATAGTGAACTGGAAATTTCCCTTTTTGAACTGAAGAGAGATTTTGTTGAGATATTTAATTTAATAAAATGAGATATGCTCTTATAATTAATTTTTCTATTTAATTAAATAATCTTTAATTAATTAGAGACACTTTTCTTATTTAATTAAGTAACTTCATTTAATTAATTAGGAATGGCTTCTCATTTAATTAAATAACTTTGTTTAATTAATTAGAAGTAAGTACTCCATTTAATTAAATAATTTCGTTTAATTATTTCTAAATTTTTTTCGAAACTAGTCAACTCAAGTCAACCGTGGTTAAATCTGGTCAACTTTTGGTCAAACTTGATCTTTGCGTATGTGAATATGAGCAAATGTGAGTATGAATTCTAGCAACAATTCGATGCAAATTCTCATTCAACCTTTCAAAATGAAGAGATGAGGGTCTCTTAAATAGACTTTCCTTAAATTCATCAACGACTGAGATCGATTTCAATCAACAGTTAGGATGAAACATGAAATTCGGTCATAAAGGGAGATTTTCAAATTAAATAGAGTTAACAGATTTAATTTTAGTAAAATAAAGAGTTAACTGATTCAATTCGAGTAGAAAAAGGAGTTAACTGATTTAACTCATTTTTGATCAATAGTGAACTGGAAATTTCCCTTTTTGAACTAAAGAGAGATTTTGTTGAGATCTTTAATTTAATAAAATGAGATATGCTCTTATAATTACTTTTTCTATTTAATTAAATAATCCTTAATTAATCAGAGACACTTTTCTTATTTAATTAAATAAGTTCATTTAATTAATTAGGAATGGCTTCTCATTTAATTAAATAATTTTGTTTAATTAATTAGAAGTAAGTACACCATTTAATTAAATAATTTCATTTAATTATTTGCAATTTTTTTCGAAACTAGTCAACTCAAGTCAACCGTGGTTAAATCTGGTCAACTTTTGGTGAAATTTGATTTACGCGTATGTGAATATGAGCAAATGTGAGTATGAATTCCAGCAACAATTCGATGCAAATTCTCATTCATACCTTCAAAATGAAGAGATGAGGGTCTCTTAAATAGACTTTCCTGGAATTCATCAACGGTTGAGATCGATTTCAATCAACGGTCAAAATTAAAGGTGAAGTTCAGTCATAAAGGGAGATTTCCAAATCAAAGGGAGTTAACAGATTTAATTTGAGTAAAATAAGGAGCTAACTGATTCAATTCGAGTAGAAAAAGGAGTTAACTGATTTAACTCATTTTTGATCAATAGTGAATTAGAAATTTCTTTTTTTGAACTGAAGAGAGATTTTGTTGAGATATTTAATTTGATAAAATGAGATATGCTCTCATAATTACTTTTTCTATTTAATTAAATAATCTTTAATTAATTATAGACACTTTTTTTATTTAATTAAATAACTTCATTTAATTAATTAGGAATGGCTTCTCATTTAATTAAATAATTTTGTTTAATTAATTAGAAGTAAGTACTCCATTTAATTAAATAATTTCGTTTAATTATTTCAAAATTCTTTTCGAAACTAGTCAACCGTGGTTAAATTTGGTCAATTTTTGGTCAAACTTGATCTTTGCGTATGTGAATATGAGAAAATGTGAGTATGAATTCCAACAACAAGTCGATGCAAACTCTCATTCAACGTTTCAAAATGAAGAGATGAGGGTCTCTTAAATAGACTTTCTTGGAATTCATCAACAGTTGACATTGATTTCAATCAACGGTCAGGATTAAAGGTGAAGTTCAGTCATAAAGGGAGATTTCCAAATTAAAGGGAGTTAACAGATTTAATTTGAGTAAATTAAGGAGTTAACTGATTCAATTTGAGTAGAAAAAAGAGTTAACTGATTTAACTCATTTTTTTATCAATAGTGAACTGAGAATTTCTCTTTTTGAACTGAAGAGAGATTTTGTTGAGATATTTAAATTAATAAAATGAGATATGCTCTCATAATTACTTTTTCTATTTAATTAAGTGATCTTTATTTAATTAAAGACACTTTTCTTATTTAATTAAATAACTTCATTTAATTAATTAGGAATGGCTTCTCATTTAATTAAATAACTTTGTTTAATTAATGAGAAGTAAGTACTTCATTTAATTAAATAATTTCATTTAATTATTTCAAAATTCTTTGCCAAATTAGTCAACTCAAGTCAATCGTGGTTAAATCTAGTCAACTTTTGGTCAAACTTGATCTTTGCATATGGTAATTATTAAAGCTAATAAATATTTTAGCAATAAAGTTTAAAAGTGAAAAATATATTTTATTAAAAGATTCTAAATCTCATATGATTAAAATATAAGTATATTAAGATTGAAAAGTGGATATATTAAAGTTAGTGCATGAGACTTAATAAATAAATAAATAAAATTGGAAAGAGTAAAGTAAATTGGAGTTATAAGCTTGCATAAGAATTAACATGTGTCAACAACATGGGGGTTAGTGCATCAATTAAGCACAAGGTGTCTACAACTCTATGACTCATCAAAAAGGTTGGAAAAGACCCATACTTAGTTGGTGACACATTTCTGCTGTTTCAAGAAGCATTCCAAAGGTTTCTTGAGAGCTCTTTATATTCAGGTATTCATAGAAGCTTAAATATAGCGTGGAGAGCAATTGGAGCATGAGAGGAGTCAAGAACTCTGAAGAAGGGAGCTTTCTCTGTGGGTTTTCTAAGAAAGAGCGAATTAGCATCAAAATCTGAGTAGATTCTTATGATTTTACTTATGCTATTTCCGCATCATGCATTCCTGTCTTTATCGTGTCTGTTATATGTGTTTGAATCTTCTCTATGATTGAATCTATGATATGAATTGGAATCTAGATATTTTAGTTGGTTGAGAAAAAAATAATAGAAAAATCTTAGATCCAATTAAAGAGAAATAATTAGATCTTAATCGAGTTTGGGTTTGAATTTATATTGTAAAATTAGATAGACAAGATTTGGAATTAAAATAAAAATTCTAAGTTGAAAATTCGAATGATTAGATGTAATCTTTTTATCAAATTGTATTTTCAGATGTGTATGAACAAACCTATTAGATGGATGAATGGGTAAATTTAGAGAACAATTATTTTAAGACAGATATTTCTCTATTTTTCATAACCAAGAGTTCTTTATGCTTAAACTTCACAAAAATATATATCAAAGCATGAAATGAATTAAAGATATTATTGTAATCTTTCCTTATTAGAATCTTATTAATATGTATTAGTTTTATATGGTTTATTATCTAATCTAGTTACTAGTGGAAGAAGTGTAATTAATTATTAGTCAATCTAAGTAAATAGATTTTTAAATGAGAGAAAATTAAAAGAAAAAAGATTTTAATATAATTTATATAGTGAAATTTTTATAATGTATATTAAATACTATTTAATATATATAAAACAATTTTAGAGTTGTTTAATGAAGATGATAATGTTAAAAATTTGAATATTATTCATGTTAAAATCTATAATGAGTCTTATTGGTTTGTGATAGGGATCTTTTTCAAACAACGTTTGTATAGACAAAATATTATTAGAACAATTAAAAAATAGAGCCTAATGGTTGATTTTAATATTGATTAAATAATTGTAAGATGATAATTTATATTATGTTGATTTAAATTTAGAAACTCTAAATGATATTGGATTAAGATTGAATTATTATGTTATTGGTTAATACGTTTGAATACCTTAATGGTATTAAGAGTTAGCTAATGAAGTTCGATGTAAAAGTTCTTTAGATTGATTATTTATAGTTGTGATAATTTTATTATTTATTAATAGTTTGTTGGGTAACAAACTATTAATAAATAATAGTATAAATAGTTTAAATAGTTATCAAATAATACGAACAGAGTTACTCGAAAGGGGATTAGTTAATGATTGAAGTACTGTAAAAGATATTAATCAAATTGAATTGGTTAATAATTTGGAGGATTATCAGTTAACTGAATCAACGTACATAGGGAAAACTTATTTGAGATAATAATACTTGTTATTGAGAATTTATTATAACTTGTTATTATTAAAATATAAATGAGAACATTGTTGCAGAGTGATGTATGTGATAATTAAAAATTTAATAATAAGATTTCCAATATAGCTTGTCATTAAATATTAACAAGTTATTATTATTGAATTATTAATATGATCATTTGAGTATTGAATTATAGTTGAGTTTTAACTTGCAGAATTCTAGTTAGTTATTAGTCAACTGATGTTAATTAGAACGTTGCTATGGTTATACAATTATTAATTAAATCAATTAATGAGAGTTAATTAGATTTAATTAAGAATTAAGTTATGTAATAGAGATTTATTTGATTTAAGCCTTTTAACGAGATTGTAGATTATCTATATTGAAGTTGATAGGTCTTATTCTTATGACTTGAATTATGACTTTAGATATTGTATGGTTGTCAACGATGGTGACGATTAAATTCAAAGACTCAAACTTTAGTAATACTTAATTAAGTTTTTAATTGAAAATTAATAAGATATTAATAGGTCATGGATGGTGTACCTATGTTAATGGATTGAGATAAATAAAGTTATAATCTCTTATTCGAAGAATGATAATTGGTCCTCTTATAATATAACGAATAAAGATCCTAAAAAAGCTGAAAGGTTATTCAATTATAATATGGATCCTAGATAAATTAAGAAAATTTAATGATGATCAGTTAATGAGTAAATAGTTATCCTTAAGTTATTCTTAGAATGCAATTCTTAATAATGAAAGGATAATGCTATCAGGGAACAAATGGGTTGACTTGTAAGTCAAAAGATGAAAAGTATACTTGAAAATGGAAACTGAAACCCCTACACTTGAAAATCAAAAGTGAAACCCCTACACATTATTCAACTATGTGAATTTAGTAAACCAAAACATGTGTCTGCATCGTATATTCTATATGCTTTTTGTTTTGGGTTTTGGGTTAAATAGTGTTGACTAGTCTTAGGTTGTTACCAGAGGCTCGGAGGTTATGAGATGTGATGACATGTTGATTTTATTTGGTCTCAATCTTTATAAGCTCAACCATGGTAATGTGATCATATGCTCTATGAAATGTTTGTATTTATTGATTGTTATTATTCATCAGTCTTCATGTGAGAAGCTGAGATGTATGTGTATGAGACACTTGAGCTAATCATTTTTGAGTCATCAATCAAGTATCTTTGAATTATTTTTTAGTCGCCATGATGGGACTAAAATGTGGATTTATTTCTTGATGATGTCATGTTGTGACATGTTTGAATCAACCATTTTGAAGTCTTCGATTAGTATGATTTTGAGATATTTTTGGTTGCTTATTGAGAACCAATGGATATTGTGATTTATTTTGAGATATATTTTGATTGTGAGAACCAATGGATACTGATGATTATCAGTGATGCCTTCAGTTGCCAATAGAGAACTGTTGTGGTCATGATTTTCTATGGATGCTTTTCGATTGCTTATGGAGATTTGATGATTCTTATCTTGGAGGTTTGATGATTTTTATTATGGATATTTGATTCTTTTATGCATATTTGATAATTTTATTATGGATTATCTTTTGTGATTTTGAAATTTATGATTCCATGACCTTAGGGTAGGTAATCTACTTGTAGTGTCATAAAGTGGCTTGCAATGGGGGCCGGGGCCCTAAGTGGCTACCAGGGTAACTCATTGTAAGTTTGGTTAATAAGTGATAATATTTACACACTAAATAGGGAATAAATGAACTTAAAAAGATATTTTTTTTGATATTCTCGCCCATGCCTTGAGTGCTTGTATGGGATAAGATGAGAGTAGTGAGAACGCATGGTTGCGACCGTGCATTCCGTAATATGCCTCGTCAGTATGAGAGGATACTAGTGGCCGCCCCATAGAGTTTAGCTAACTGCCAGGGTAACTTGTACGTGATAAATGTGATGACACTTTCCCGCTTGTAGAGTAGGATTCCTACATGTCATTGTGTGCCTCTGAGAATTAGATGTTGATTTTGTGTGTGATTGGAACCTTTGAGTTATTATACTTTTAAGATTCCTGGACTATAGAGATTTGTGCTATGTGTTATGGGTAGCCTATTTGAGACTTGAGATTATCTCTTCAACACGGCGGGAGTTGACCACTTAGGTTCCACGTGGTCAAGTGGTAGTATTTTTCCACTCTTATCATTTGAGATTCATCCGAGACACCGTGGCTGGAGTATTCTTGGTTGGTAATTATCTTCATTATGTTCTTGAATCATTATGAATTATGATATACCTTATGATGGATGTATTTACTGGTATGTTTCTTATATTGATGATTTGCATATGTTAGATGATGGTATCCTATGCTTTACTTTGTATGTTAGTAGGATGTGTTAGGAGTGACATTCCTACTACGTTAATACCAATAATCTCTTCGATGATTTGGGATGTTACGCACGGAGGGATGGCTAGGGTCCACGATGGTCTAATGATGCTATTAACGGTAGGGAGGAACCGTGCACTTAATTTATTTTGTTTGATCTTTATGATAGATGTATATGTCTTCTATGATGTATCATGTGATTATCTCTACTTTGATGTATCATGAATTGAAATAGGATGATGTACCTTATTTCACATATGTACATTCTTTTAAGCTTTCATACCTTGTGACATGTACAGTGGATGATTGAGCATTTGAAAATGTAATGTATGAACATTGAACTTATCATTATTATCCATGTGGATGTTGTACTAGATGGATTCATGTATGTTAGTTAGTTTAGATGTAACTCAACGTTAAGGGATTCTTAAAGAATGAAATCGGTTATGTATGTTATGTTTACTTTTAGATGGACATTGCTATTGCTTCCGTTATTATGTACAAATTATATGTGGTATTTACTTTCATGTTATAAAAAAAAAAATAAATGTTACCAAACTTAGTGAAATTTTAGGTTAATTCTTTGGATCCCTTGCCGAGGCATTACAAATTATTTCAATTTTTTTTTCGAAACTAGTCAACTCAAGTCAACTGCGGTTAAATTTGGTCAACTTTTGGTTAAACTTGATATTTGTGTATGTGAATATGAGAAAATGTGAGTATGAATTCTAGCAACAATTCGATGCAAATTCTTATTCAACCTTTCAAAATGAAGAGATGAGGGTCTCTTAAATAGACTTTCTTGGAATTCATCAACGGTTGCGATCGATTTCAATTATCGGTCAAGATTAAAAGTGAAGTTCAGTCATAAAGGGAGATTTCTAAATTAAAGAAAGTTAATAGATTTAATTTGAGTAAAATAAGGAGTTAACTGATTCAATTTGAGTAGAAAAAAGAATTAACTCATTTAACTGATTTTTTATAAATAGTGAACTGAAAATTTTCCTTTTTGAACTGAAGAGAGATTTTGTTGAGATATTTAATTTAATAAAATTAGATATGCTCTCATAATTACTTTTTCTATTTAATTAAGTAATCTTTAATTAATTAGAGACACTTTTCTTATTTAATTAATTAACTTAATTTAATTAATTAAGAATGACTTCTCATTTAATTAAATAACTTTATTTAATTAATTAGAAGTAAGTACTCCATCTAATTAAATAATTTCGTTTAATTATTTCAAAAATATTTTTGAAACTAGTCAACTAAAGTCAGCTGTGGTTAAATCTGATCAACTTTTGGTCATACTTGATCTTTGCCTATATGAATATGAGCAAATGTGAGTATGAATTTTAGCAACAATTCGATGCAAATTCTCATTCAACCTTTCAAAATGAAGAGATGAGGGTCTCTTAAATAGACTTTTTTAGAATTCATCAATGGTTGAGATCGATTTCAATCAACGGTCAGGATTAAAGGTGAAGTTCAATCACAAAGAGAGATTTTCAAATTAAAGGGAGTTAACAGATTTAATTTGAGTAAAATAAGGAGTTAACTGATTCAATTTGAGTAGAAAAAAGCGTTAACTGATTTAACTCATTTTTGATCAATAGTGAACTGAAAATTTCCCTTTTTGAACTTAAGAAAATTTTTGTTGAGATATTTAATTTAATAAAATGAGATATGCTCTCATAATTACTTTTTCTATTTAATTAAGTAATCTTTAATTAATTAGAGACACTTTTCTTATTTAATTAAATAACTTCATTTAATTAATTAGGAATAGCTTTTCATTTAAATAAATAACTTTGTTTAATTAATTAGAAGTAAGTACTCTATTTAATTAAATAATTTTGTTTAATTATTTCAAATTTTTTTTTGAAACTAGTCAACTCAAGTCAACCATAGTTAAATCTATTCAACTTTTGGTCAAACTTGATCTTTGCGTATGTGAATATGAGCAAATGTGAGTATGAATTCTAGCAATAATTTGATGCAAATTCTCATTCGACCTTTCACAATGAAGAGATGAGGGTCTCTTAAATAGACTTTCCTGGAATTCATCAACGATTGAGATCGATTTCAATCAGCGGTCAGGATTAAAGGTGAACTTCAGTCATAAAGGGAGATTTCCATATTAAAAGGAGTTAACAGATTTAATATGAGTAAAATAAGGAGTTAACTGATTCAATTGGAGTAGAAAATGGAGTTAACTGATTTAACTCATTTTTTATCAATATTGAACTGAAAATTTTCTTTTTTGAACTAAAGAGAGATTTTGTTGAGATATTTAATTTAATAAAATGAGATATGCTCTCATAATTACTTTTTCTATTTAATTAAGTAATCTTTAATTAATTGGAGACACTTTTCTTATTTAATTAAATAACTTCATTTAATTAATTAGGAATGGCTTCTCATTTAATTAAATAACTTTATTTAATTAATTAGAAGTAAGTACTCCATTTAATTAAATAATTTCGTTTAATTATTTCAATTTTTTTCGAAACTTGTCAACTCAAGTCAACCGTGGTTAAATCTGGTCAACTTTTGGTCAAACTTAATTTTTGCGTATGTGAATATGAGCAAATGTGAGAATGAATTTTAGCAACAATTCGATGCAAATTCTCTTTCAACCTTTCAAAATGAAGAGATGAGGGTCTCTTAAATATACTTTCATAGAATTCATCAATGGTTGAGATCGATTTCAATCAACGGTAAGGATTAAAGGTGAAGTTCAATCATAAATGAAGATTTTCAAATTAAAAAGAGTTAACAGATTTAATTTGAGTAAAATAAAGAGTTAACTGATTCAATTTGAGTAGAAAAAGGATTTAACTCATTTAACTCATTTTTGATCAATAGTGAACTGGAAATTTCCCTTTTTGAAATGAAGAGAGATTTTGTTAAGATATTTAATTTAATAAAATGAGATATGCTCTCATAATTAATTTTTCTATTTAATTAAGTAATTTTAAATTAATTAGAGAGATTTTTCTTATTTAATTAAATAATTTTATTTAATTAATTAGGAATGACTTTTCATTTAATTAAATAACTTTGTTTAATTAATTAGAAGTAAGTACTCCATTTAATTAGGTAATTTTATTTAATTATGTAGTGCCTATCCCTAAGTTGCAATTTTGCTGTCATTGTTGAGCTTTTTAGGGCTAATTTTATGCTGATGGTTAGCAGCATTTTTATGAGATTATCAGATATTGTGCTATGGATTCAGTTTATTATGTTGTGAGATTACTTAGACTCTAAATTTTATGTATGTATGATGATTATTTTGAGTGTTCACAATTATTGATAATGATTATTACATTGCTTTCAGTTATTACTGATGATTAGTAAGATGATTTACCATATGTGTTTTCTTATGGATACTTACCCAATACTTGCATGTGTATGGTGTGTGTGTTTGCTTTTGTATGTTGTGTCTGATGTAGTTAAGGAAGGGAGTCGTAGTCATCTGATAGTCGAGATCTACAAGATGCACCACTTCCTACCATTGCCTGTTTAGTTTAGTATATATTGTATTTGTACATGCATAGTTTTTATGCAGGTTGCAGGTACCGGATATTGACTTCCCTGAATTTTTAAGATGAGCATACCCTATCACATCATCTCAATGATAAGAGAGGGGAGATAAATTCTCAAATCCAAATCCCAACCCTTTAAGCCATTTGTTCTAATTGAAAAATTGGGACAAGTATCTGAGTTGAGTACCCTCCGAATATGTCGGATGACATAATTCGTGATATTAAACCCTTGATTTGATTTTGTATGTATTTTGGCTATGATAGATTTTCATATTTTTACCTTGTAAATCTTTGGAGTATTTTCTATTAATTAAGCCTAATTAAAAGATTTAATTAAATGAAAAATTAATAGGATATTTTTAATATTTATTTTATTTAATTAATTGAAAAATTAATAAAATAAAATAATTAAATTGGAAGATAAAAGTTATAATATTAAATTTGGAATGTGACAATATTTATTTTAATAATAATATATTTAGAGCTCATTTTTAAATAAATGACTAAATAATAATATTATTAAAACTAATAAATATTTTAGCAATAAAATTTTAAAATGAAAAATATATTTTATTAAAAGATTCTAAATCTCATATGGTTAAAATATAAATATATTAAGATTGAAAAGTGGAGATATTAAAGTTAATGTATGAGACTTAATAAATAAATAAATAAAATTGAAAAGAGTAAAGTAAATTGGAGTTATAAGCTTGCATGAGAATTAACATGTGTCAACAACACGGGGGTTAGTGCATCAATTAAGCACAAGGTGTCTACAACTCTATGACTCATCAAAAAAGTTAGAAAAAACCCATGCTTAGTTGATGATATCTTCTAGCTGTTTCAAAAAGCATTCCAAAGATTTTTTGAGAGCTCTTTATATTCAGACATTCATAGAAGCTTAGATATAGCGTGGAGAGCAATTGGAGCATGAGAGGACTCAAGAACTCTGAAGAAGGGAGCTTGCTCTGAGAATTTTTTTAGGAAGAGCGAATTAGCATCAGAATTTGGGTAGATTCTTGTGATTTTACTTATGCTATTTCTGCATCATGCATTCCTGTCTTCATTGTGTCTGTTATATGTGTTTGAATCTTCTCTATCATTAAATCTATGATATGAATTGGAATCTAGATATTTTATTTGGTTGAGAAGAAAATAATAGAAAAATCTTAGATTCAATTAAGGAGAAATAATTAGATCTTAATTGGATTTGGGTTTGAATTTATATTGTAAAATTAGATAGACAAGATTTAGAATTAAAATAAAAATTCTAAATTAAAAATTTGAATGATTAAATGTAATCTTTCTATCAAATTGTATTTTCAGATGCGTATGGACAAACCTATTAGATGGATGAATAGGTAAATTTAGAGAACAATTATTTTAAGAAAAAATTCTTAATTCATCACAAATTGTCCTGTCATTGCCCCTTGGATAGATCCGAACTCAGTCATTCATAACATTTTATCGTGATTGAATTTATTCGATCACTCCAGTCAGAATTGGCGCAACTTGGCCCTCTCCAACATATTTAAATTTCAGCTTGATCCAACAGTTCATTAGGGAGATATGACCGTCGTACTAGAACTGTTTTATTTAAAGACAGATATTTTTCCATTTTTCATAACTAAGAGTTCTTTATGCTTAAACTTCACAAAAATATATATCAAACCATGAAATGAATTAAAGATATTATTATAATCTTTCCTTATTAGAATCTTATTAATATGCATTAGTTTTATATGGTTTATTATCTAATCTAATTAAATTAAATTAAATTAAGATTAGTTATTAGTAGAAAAAGTATAATTAATTATTAGTCAATCTAAGTAAATTAATTTTTAAATGAGAGAAAATTAAAAGAAAAGAGATTTTAATATAGTTTATATAGTGGACTTTTTATAATGTATATTAAATACTATTCAATATATATAAAACAATTTTAGAGTTGTTTAATGAAGATGATAATGTTAAGAATTTGAAGATTATTCATGTTAAAATCTACAATGAGTCTTATTGGTTTGTGATAGGGATATTTTTCAAACAACGTTTGTATAAACAAAATATTATTAGAACAATTAGAAAATAGAGTCTAATGGTTGATTTTAATATTGATTAAATAATTGTAAGATGATAATTTATATTATATTGATTTAAATTTAGAAACTCTAAATGATATTGGATTAAGATTGAATTATTGTGTTATTGGTTAATACGTTTGAATACCTTAATGGTATTAAGAGTTAACTAATGAAGTTCTATGTAAAAGTTCTCTAGATTGATTATTTATAGTTGTGATAAGTTTATTATTTATTAATATTTGTTAGGTCTAACAAACTATTAATAAATAATAGTATAAATAGTATAAATAGTTATCAACTAATACGAACAAAGTTACTCTAAAGGAGATTAGTTAATAATTGAAGTACTGTAAAAGATATTAATTAAATTGAATTAGTTAATAATTTGAAAGATTATCAGTTAATGGAATCAAAGTACATAGAAAAAACTTATTTGAGATAATAATACTTGGTATTGAGGATTTATTATAACTTGTTATTATTAAAATATAAATGAGAACATTGTTGCAGAGTGATGTATGTGATCATTAAAAATTTAATAATAAGATTCTCAATATAGCTTGTCATTAAATATTAACAAGTTATTATTATTGAATTATTAATATGATCATTTGAGTATTGAATTATAGTTGACTTATAACTTACAGAATTCTAGTTATTGATTAGTCAACTGATGTTAATTAGAACGTTGCTATGGTTATACAATTATTAATTAAATTAATTAATGAGAGTTAATTAGATTTAATTAATAATTAAGTTATGTAATAGAGATTTATTTGATATAATTCTTTTAACGAGATTGTAGATTATCTATATTGAAGTTGATAGGTCTTATTCTTATGACTTGAATTATGGCTTTAGATATTGTATGGTTGTCAACGATGGTGACGATTAAATTCAAAGACTCAAACTTTAGTAATACTTAATTAAGTTTCTAATTGAAAACTAATAAGATATTAATAGGTCATGGATGGTGTACCTATGTTAATGGATTGAGATAAATAAAGTTATAATCTCTTATTCGAAGAATGATAATTGGTCCTCTTATAATATAACGAATAAGGATTGTAGAAAAGTTGAAAGGTTAATCAATTAGAATATGGATCATAGATAAATTAAGAAAATTTAATGATGATCAGTTAATGAGTAAATAGTTATCTTGAAGTTATTCTTAGAATGTAATTCTTAATAATGGAAGGATAATGCTATCGGAGAACAAATGGGTTGACTTGTAGGTCAAAGGATGAAAAGTATACTTGAAAATAGAAACTGAAACCCCTACACTTGAAAATGGAAAATGAAACTCCGACACATTATTCAACTATGTGAATTTACTAAACCAAAACATGTGTCTACATCGTGTATTCTATAAGTTAACTAGTGTTGATCAGTCCTAGGTTGTTACCAGAGGCTCGGGGGTTATGAGATGTGATGGCATGTTGATTTTATTTGGTCTCGATCTTTATAAGCTCAACCATGGTAATGAGATCATATGCTCTGTGAAATGTTTGTATTTACTAATTGTTATTGTTCATTAGTCTTCATGTGTGAAGCTGAGATGTATGTGTATGAGACACTTGAGCTTATCATTTTTGAGTCATCAATCAGTTATCCTAGGATTTTTTTTTAGTCGCCATGATATGACTGAAATGTGGATTTATTTCTTGATGATGTCATGTTGTGACATGTTTGACTCAACTATTTTGGAGTCTTCGATCAGTATAATTTTGAGATATTCTTGGTTGCTTATTGAGAACCAATGGATATTGTCATATATTTTTAGATATATTTTGATTATTGAGAACTAATAGATACTTATGATTATCAGTGATGCCTTCAGTTGCCAATAGAGAACTGTTGTGGTCATGATTTTCTATGGATGCTTTTCGGTTGCTCATGATGATTTGATGATTCTTATCTTGAAGGTTTGATGATTTTTATTATGAATAATTCATACTTTTATGCATATTTGATGATTTTATTATAGATTATCTTTTGTGATTTTGAAATTTATGATTTTATGAGCTTAGGGTAGGTAATCTACTTGTAGTGTCGGAAAGTGGCTTGCAATGGAGGCCGAGACCCTAAGTGGCTACCAGGGTAACTCATTGTAAGTTTGGTTAATAAGTGATAACATTTACACACTAAATGGGGATTAAACAAACTTAAAAAGATAATTTTTTTGATGTTCTCGCCCATGCCTTGAGTGCTTGTACAGGCTAGGATGGGAGTAGTGAGAACGCATGGTTGCGACCGTGCATTCCGTAGTATGCCTCGTCAGTATGAGATGATACTAATGGCCGCATGAGATCAGTATGGATCCATGGAGTTTAGCTAACTGCTAGGGTAACTTGTACGTGATAAATGCGATGACACTTTTCCGCTTGCAGAGTAGGTTTCCTACATGTCTTTGTGTGCCTCTGAGAATTAGATATCGATTTTGTGTGTGATTAGAACCTTTGAGTTAGTATACTTTTAGGATTTCTAGACTATAGAGATTTGTGCTATGTGTTATGGATAGCCTATTTGAGACTTGAGATTAACTCCTCAGCACAGATGGAGTGGACCACTTAGGTTCCATGTGGTCGGGTGGTAGTGTTTTTTCACTCTTATCATTTGAGATCCATCCGAGACACCGTGGCTGGAGTATTCTTGATTGGTATTTATCTTAATTATGTTTTTGGATCATTATTATTGATGATATACCTTATGATGGATGTATTTACTGGTATGTTTCTTATATTGATGATTTGCATATGTTAGATGATGGTATCCTATGTTTTACTTTGTATGTTAGTAGGATGTGTTAGGAGTGACATTCCTACTATGTTAATAATGATGATCTCTTCGATGATTTGGGATGTTACGCACAGAGGGATGGCTAGGGCCCACGATGGTCTAATGATGCTATTAACGGTTGGGAAGAATCGTGCACTTAGTTTATTTTATTTGATCTTTATGATAGATGTATATGTCTTCTATGATGATGTATCATGTGATTATCTCTACTTTGATGTATCATGGATTAGAATAGGATGATGTACCTTATTTCACATATGTATATTCTTTTAAGCCTTCATACTCTATGACATATACAGTGGATGATTGAGCATTTGAAAATGTAATGTATGAACATTGGACTTATCATTATTATCCATGTGGATGTTGTACTAGATGGATTCATGTATGTTAGTTAGTTTAGATGTAACTCAATGTTAAGGGATTCTTAAAGAATGAAATTGGTTATGTATGTTATGTTTACTTTTAGATGGACATTGGTATTGCTTTCGTTATTATCTACAAGTTATATGTGGTATTTAATTTCATGTTATAAAAAAAAATGTTACTAAACTTAGTAAAAGTTTAAGTTAATTCTTTGAATCTTTTGGCGGAGCATTACATTTGGTATCAGAGCTCAAGTTTCAACATTGGGAGCTCTAGGTATATTGGAATGTCACTAGTTATTAACTAGTTAAACAAAATGAAAACTTTGAACTATCATGTGTATCTATTTCAAAACTGAAAACTTGAAACTAGGTAAACTGAAATAGAACTTAAAACTATTACTTGCATATTTTTCATACTTCAGCACTTAGTTTTCAAAACTAAAATTTTATTAAACCTAAACTTGGAAAAAACTGAAAATTGAAACTCATTATAGTTGCAAAACATGTATCTTCTATCTATGTTGTAAGATAGTATACCTTTGTTTATCTTTGCAAGTATTAAGTTGCTCTTATTTAGAATGTATTAAGGGATCTATTTTAGTAGTTGTTAAAAGAACGAATGTTGGATCGATATGATTTTCGGTTTACCATTAAACTAGAATCATATTGCTGTAATACTTTCAGTGAAATCATGTTTCCCTACAGAGGGAAAGGGTTCAATGGGACCCGCATAGTGAGTATCTAAGTTTTTCATTCTTGTAGGATTCTAAGAGTAAGCTTAATTTTAGGAGGGGTGGATGTAGTGCCTGCCCCTAAGTTGCAATTTTTCTGTCATTGTCGAGCTCTTTAGAGCTAGTTTTATGCTGATGGTTAGCATCATTGTTATGAGATTATTAGATATTGTGCTATGGATTAAGTTTATTATGTGATGAGATTACTTAGACTCTACATTTTATGTATGTATGATGATTATTTTTAGTGTTCGCAATTATTGATGATGATTATTACATTGCTTTTAGTTATTAATGATGATTAGTAAGATGATTTACCATATGTGTTTTTTTATGGATACTTACCTCATACTTGCATGTGTATGGTATGCGTGTTTGCTTTGTGTGTTTGCTTTTGTATGGTGTGTTTGATGTAGTTAAGGAAGGGAGTCGTAGTCACCTACTAGTCAGGATCTACACGATGCACCACTTCCTGCCATTGCCTGTTTAGTTTAGTATATATTGTGTTTGTACATGCATAGTTTTTATGCAAGTTGCAGGTACCGGGTATCGACTTTCCTGAATTGCCAAGATGATCGTACCCTATCACATCATCTCAATGATAAGAGAGGGGAGATAAATTCTCAAGTCCAAATCCCAACCCTTTAAGCTATTTGTTCTAATTGAAAAATTAGGACAAGTATTTGAGTTGAGTATCCTCTGAATATGTCGGATGACATAATTCGTGATATTAAACCTTTGGTTTGATTTTGTATGTATTTTGACTATGATGGGTTTTCATATTTTTACCTTGTGAATCTTTGGAGTATTTTCTATTAATTAAGCCTAATTAAAAGATTTAATTAAATGAAAAATTAATAAGATATTTTTAATATTTATTTTATTTAATTAATTAAAAAATTAATTAAATTAAATGATTAAATTGGAAGATAAAAGTTATAATATTAAATTTGGAATGTGACAATATTTATTTTAATAATAATATATTTGGAACTCATTTTTAAATAAATGACTAAATAATATTATTATTAAAGCTAATAAATATTTTAGCAATAAAGTTTAAAAGTGGAAAATATATTTTATTAAAAGATTCTAAATCTCATATGGTTAAAATATAAATATATTAAGATTGAAAAGTGGAGATATTAAAGTTAGTGCATGACACTTAATAAATAAATTAATTAAATTGGAAAGAGTAAAATAAATTAGAGTTATAAGCTTGCATAGGAATTAACATGTGTCAACAACACGAGAGTTAGTGCATCAATTAAGCACAAGGTGTCTACAACTCTATGACTTATTTAAAAGGTTGGAAAATACCCATGCTTAGTTGGTGACACGTTCCAGTTGTTTCAAAAAGCATTCCAAAAGTTTCTTGAGAGCTCTTTATATTCAGACATTCATAGAAGCTTAGATATAACGTGGAGAGCAATTGGAGCATGAGAGGACTCAAGAACTCTGAAGAAGGGAGCTTGCTCTGTGGGTTTTCTGAGGAAGAGCGAATTAGCATCAGAATCCGGGTAGATTCTTGTGATTTTACTTATGCTATTTCTGCATCATGCATTCCTGTCTTCATCATGTCTGTTATATGTGTTTAAATCTTCTCTATAATTGAATCTTTGATATAAATTGGAATCTAGATATTTTATTTGGTTGAGAAAAAAATAATAGAAATTTTTTAAATCCAATTAAAGAAAAATAATTAGATCTTAATCGAGTTTGAGTTCGAATTTATATTGTAAAATTAGATAGACAAGATTTGGAATTAAAATAGAAATTCTAAGTTGAAAATTCGAATGATTAGATGTAATCTTTCTATCAAATTGTATTTTCAGATGCGTATGGACAAACCTATTAGATGGATGAATGGGTAAATTTAGAGAATAATTATTTTAAGAGAAAATTCTTAATTCATCACAAATTGTCCTGTCGCTAACCCTTGGATAGACCCGAACTCAGTCATTCATAATTTTTTATCGTGATTAAATTTATTCGATCGCTCCATTCAAAATTGGCGCAACTTGGCCCTCTCCAACATATTTAAATTTCAGCCCGATCCAACGGTTCATTAGGGAGATATGATCGTCGTACGGAAACTATTTTATTCAAAGACAGATATTTCTCTATTTTTCATAACCAAGAGTTCTTTATGCTTAAACTTCACAAAAATATATATCAAAGCATGAAATGAATTAAAGATATTATTGTAATATTTTCTTATTAGAATCTTATTAATATGCATTAGTTTTATATGGTTTATTATCTAATCTAATTAAATTAAATTAAATTAAGATTAGTTATTAGTAGAAAAAGTATAATTAATTATTAGTCAATCTAAGTAAATTAATTTTTAAATGAGAGAAAATTAAAAGAAAAGAGATTTTAATATAGTTTATATAGTGGACTTTTTATAATGTATATTAAATACTATTTAATATATATAAAACAATTTTAGAGTTGTTTAATGAAGATGATAATATTAAGAATTTGAAGATTATTCATATTAAAATCTACAATGAGTCTTATTGGTTTGTGATAGGGATCTTTTTCAAACAATTTTTATATAGACAAAATATTATTAGAACAATTAGAAAATAGAGTCTAATGGTTGATTTTAATATTGATTAAATAATTGTAAGATGATAATTTATATTATATTGATTTAAATTTAGAAACTCTAAATGATATTGGAATAAGATTGAATTATTGTGTTATTGGTTAATACGTTTGAATACCTTAATGGTATTAAGAGTTAGCTAATGAAGTTCTATGTAAAAGTTTTCTAAATTGATTATTTATAGTTGTGATAAGTTTATTATTTATTAATGGTTGTTGGGTTTAACAAATTATTGATAAATAATAGTATAAATAGTTTAAATAGTTATCAACTAATACGAACAGAGTTACTCTAAAGGAGATTAGTTAATGATTGAAGTACTGTAAAAGATATTAATTAAATTGAATTGGTTAATAATTTGGAGGATTATCATATCACTGAATCAACGTACATAGGGAAAACTTATTTGAGATAATAATACTTGTTATTGAGGATTTATTATAACTTGTTATTATTAAAATATAAATGAGAACATTGTTGCAGAGTGATGTATGTGATCATTAAAGATTTAATAATAAGATTCTCAATATAGCTTGTCATTAAATATTAACAAGTTATTATTATTGAATTATTAATATGATCATTTGAGTATTGAATTGTAGTTGACTTTTAACTTACAAAATTCTAGTTAGTTATTAGTCAACTGATGTTAATTAGAACGTTGCTATAGTTATACAATTATTAATTAAATCAATTAATGAGAGTTAATTAGATTTAATTAATAATTAAGTTATGTAATAGAGATTTATTTGATATAATTATTTTAACGAGATTGTAGATTATCTATATTGAAGTTGATAAGTCTTATTCTTATGACTTGAATTATGACTTTAGATATTGTATGGTTGTCAACGATGGTGATGATTAAATTCAAAGACTCAAACTTTAGTAATACTTAATTAAATTTCTAATTGAAAACTAATAAGATGTTAATAGGTCATGGATGGTGTACCTATGTTAATGGATTGAGATAAATAAGGTTATAATCTCTTATTCAAAGAATGATAATTGGTCTTTTTATAATATAACGAATAAGGATCTTAAAAAAGTTGAAAGTTTAATAAATTAGAATATGGATCATAGATAAATTAAGAAAATTTAATGATGATCAGTTAATGAGTAAATAGTTATCTTGAAGTTATTCTTAGAATGTAATTCTTAATAATGGAAGGATAATGTTATCGGGGAACAAATGGGTTGACTTGTAGGTCAAAGGATGAAAAGTATGCTTGAAAATGGAAACTGAAACCCCTACACTTGAAAATGGAAAGTGAAACCCCTACACATTATTCAACTATGTGAATTTAGTAAACCAAAACATGTGTCTGCATTGTATATTCTATATTCTTTTTATTTGAGATTTTGGGTTAACTAGTGTTGACCAGTCCTAAGTTGTTACCAGAGGCTCAGAGGTTATGAGATGTGATGGCATGTTGATTTTATTTGATCTCGATCTTTATAAGCTCAACCATGATAATGTGATCGTATGCTCTATGAAATGTTTGTATTTACTGATTGTTATTGTTCATCAGTCTTCATGTGTGAAGTTGAGATGTATGTGTATGAGACACTTGAGCTAATCATTTTTGAGTCATCAATCAGTTATCTTTGGATTATTTTCTAGTCGTCATGATGGGACTGAAATGTGGATTTATTTCTTGATAATGTCATGTTGTGACATATTTAACTCACCCATTTTGGAGTCTTCGATCAGTATGATTTTGAGATATTCTAGGTTGCTTATTGAGAACCAATGGATATTGTGATTTATTTTGAGATATATTTTGATTATGAGACCCAATGGATACTTATTATTATCAGTGATGCCTTCAGTTGCTAATAGAGAACTGTTGTGGTCATGATTTTTTATGGATGCTTTTCGATCGAGTTTGGGACTTGAGATTATCTCCTCAGCACGGTGGGAGTGGACCACTTCGGTTCGATGCAGTCGGGTGGTAGTGTTTTTCCACTCTTATCATTTGAGATCCATCCAAGACACTGTGGCTAGAGTATTCTTGGTTGGTATTTATCTTCATTATGTTCTTGGATCATTATGATTGATGATATACCTTATGATGGATGTATTTACTGGTATGTTTCTTATATTGATGATTTGCATATGTTAGATGATGGTATCCTATACTTTACTTTGTATGTTAGTAGGATGTGTTAGGAGTGACATTCCTACTATGTAAATACCGATGATCTCTTCGGTGATTTGGGATGTTACTTTCATGTTATAAAAAAAAAAATGTTACCAAACTTAGTGAAATTTTAGGTTAATTCTTTGGATTCCTTGGTGGGGCATTACAAATTATTTCAAAATTCTTTTCGAAACTAGTCAACTCAAGTCAACCGCAGTTATATTTGGTCTACTTCTGGCCAAACTTGATCTTTGTGTATGTGAATATGAGCAAATATGAGTATGAATTTTAGCAACAATTCGATGCAAATTCTCATTAAAGGTGAAGTTCAGTCATAAAGGGAGATTTCCAAATTAAAGTGAGTTAATAGATTTAATTTGAGTAAAATAAGGAGTTAAATAATTCAATTGGAGTAGAAAAAAGAGTTAACTGATTTAACTCATTTTTGATCAATAGTGAACTGAAAATTTCTCTTTTTGAACTGAAGAGAGATTTTGTTGAGATATTTAATTTAATAAAATGAGATATGCTCTCATAATTACATTTTCTATTTAATTAAGTAATTTTTAATTAATTAGAGACACTTTTCTTATTTAATTAAATAACTTCATTTAATTAATAAGCAAAGGCTTCTCATTTAATAAAATAACATTGTTTAATTAATTAGAAGTAAGTACTCCATTTAGTTAAATAATTTCGTTTAATTATTTCAAAATTCTTTTCAAAATTCGTCAACTCAAGTCAAACATGGTTAAATCTTGTCAACTTTTAGTCAAACTTGATCTTTGCGTATGTGAATATGAGCAAATGTGAGTATGAATTCCAACAACAATTCGATGCAAATTCTCATTCAACCTTTCAAAATGAAGAGATGAGGGTCTCTTAAATAGAATTTGCTAAGATTCATCAAGGGTTGACATCGATTTCAATCAACGGTCAGGATTAAAGGTGAAGTTTAGTCATAAAGGGAGATTTCCAAATTAAAGAGAGTTAATTGATTTAATTTGAGTAAAATAAGGAGTTACTTGATTCAATTTGAGTAGAAAAATGAGTTAACAGATTTAACTCATTTTCATCAATAGTGAACTGAAAATTTTCCTTTTTGAACTGAAGAGAGATTTTGTTGAGATATTTAATTTAATAAAATGAGATATGCTCTTATAATTACTTTTTCTATTTAATTAAATAATCTTTAATTAATTAGAGACACTTTTCTTAGTTAATTAAATAACTTTATTTAATTAATTAGGAATGGCTTCTAATTTAATTAAATAACTTTGTTTAATTAATTAGAAGTAAGTACTCCATTTAATTAAATAATTTTGTTTGATGATTTCAAAACTCTTTTCAAAACTAGTCAACTCAAGTCAACCGTGGTTAAATCTGGTCAACTTTTGGTCAAACTTGATCTTCACATATGTGAATATGAGCAAATGTGAGTATGAATTCCAGCAACAATTCGATGCAAATTCACATTCAAACTTTCAAAATGAAGAGATGAGAGTCTCTTAAATACACTTTCCTGGAATTCATCAACGGTTGAGATCAGTCTCAATCAGCGGTCAAGATCAAAGGTGAAGTTCAGTCATAAAGGGAGATTTCCAAATTAAAGAAAGTTAATAGATTTAATTTGAGTAAAATAAAGAGTTAACTAATTCAATTTGAGTAGAAAAAGGAGTTAACTGATTCAATTTGAGTAGAAAAAGGAGTTAACTCATTTAACTCATTTTTTATCAATAGTGAACTGGAAATTTTCCTTTTTGAACTGAAGAGAGATTTTGTTGAGATATTTAATTGAATAAAATGAGATATGCTCTCATAAATTTTTTTTTTATTTAATTAAATAATCTTTAATTAATTAGAGACACTTTTCTTAGTTAATTAAATAACCTCATTTAATTAATTAGGAATGGCTTCTCATTTAATTAAATAACTTTGTTTAATTAATTAGAAGTAAGTACTCCATTTAATTAAATAATTTTGTTTGATTATTTCAAAATTCTTTTCGAAGCTAGTCAACTCAAGTTAAACATGGTTAAATCTGGTCAAAATTCTCATTCAACCTTTCAAAATGAAGAGATGAGGGTCTCTTAAATAGACTTTTTTGGAATTCATCAACGGTCGAGATCTATTTCAATCAACGATCAGGATTAAAGGTGAAGTTCAGTCATAAACAAAGATTTTCAAATTAAAGGGAGTTAAATGATTTAATTTGAGTAAAATAAGGAGTTAACTGATTCAAATTGAGTAGAAAAAGGAGTTAATTGATTTAACTCATTTTTTATCAATAGTGAACTAGAAATTTCTGTTTTTGAACAAAAGAGAGATTTTGTCGAGATATTTAATTTAATAAAATGAGATATGCTCTCATAATTAGTTTTTCTATTTAATTAAATAATCTTTAATTAATTAGAGACACTTTTCTTATTTAATTGAATAACTTCATTTAATTAATTAGGAATGACTTCTTATTTAATTAAATAACTTTGTTTAATTAAGTAAAATTAAGTACTCCATTTAATTAAATAATTTCATTTAATTATTTCAATTTTCTTTTCGAAACTAGTCAACTCAAGTCAACCGTCGTTAAATTTGGTCAAATTTTGGTCAAACTTGATCTTTGCGTATGTGAATATGAGCAAATGTGAGTATGAATTCTAGCAACAATTCAATGCAAATTCTCATTCAACCTTTCAAAATGAAGAGATGAGGGTCTCTTAAATAGACTTTCCTAGAATTCATCAACGGTCGAGATCTATTTCAATCAACGGTCAGGATTAAAGGTGAAGTTCAGTCATAAACAGAGATTTTCAAATTAAAGCGAGTTAAAAGATTTAATTTGAGTAAAATAAGGAGTTAACTGATTCAAATTGAGTAGAAAAAGGAGTTAATTGATTTAACTCATTTTTTATCAATAGTGAACTGGAAATTTTCCTTTTTGAACTGAAGAGATATTTTGCCGTGATATTTAATTTAATAAAATGAGATATGCTCTGATAATTACTTTTTCTACTTAATTAAATAATCTTTAATTAATTAGAGACACTTTTCTTAGTTAATTAAATAACTTCATTTAATTAATTAGGAATGGCTTCTCATTTAATTAAATAACTTTGTTTAATTAATTAAAAGTAAGTACTCCATTTAATTAAATAATTTCATTTAATTATTTCAAAATTCCTTTCGAAACTAGTCAACTCAAGTCAACCGAGGGTTAAATCTGGTCAACTTTTGGTCAATCTTGATATTTGCGTATGTGAATATGAGCAAATGTGAGTATAAATTCCAGCAACAATTCGATGCAAATTCTCATTCAACCTTTCAAAATGAAGAGATGAGGGTCTCTTAAATAAACTTTCCTCGAATTCATCAATGGTTGATATCGATTTCAATCAACGGTCAGGATTAAAGGTTAAGTTCTGTCATAAAAGGAGATTTTCAAATTAAAGGGAGTTAACAAATTTAATTTGAGTAAAATAAGGAGTTAACTGATTCAATTTGAGTAGAAAAAAGAGTTAACTGATTTAACTCATTTTTGATCAATAGTGAACTGGAAATTTTCCTTTTTGAACTGAAGAGAGATCTTGTCAAGATATTTAATTTAATAAAATGAGATATGCTCTCATAATTACTTTTTCTTATTAATTAAATAATTTTTAATTAATTAGAGACACTTTTCTTATTTAATTAAATAACTTTATTTAATCAATTAGAAATGGCTTCTCATTTAATTAAATAACTTTGTTTAATTAATTAGAAGTAAGTACTCCATTTAATTAAATAATTTTGTTTAATTATTTCAAAATTCTTTTCGAAACTAATCAACTCAAGTCAACCGTGGTTAAATCTGGTCAACTTTTGGTCAAACTTGATCTTTGCGTATATTAATATGACCAAATGTGAGTATGAATTCTAGCTACAATTCGATGCAAAGTCTCATTGAACTTTTGAAAATGAAGAGATGAGGGTCTCTTAAATAGAATTTCCTGGAATTCATCAATAGTTGAGATCGATTTCAAACAACGGTCAGGATTAACGGTGAAGTTCAGTCATAAAGGGAGATTTCCAAATTAAAGGGAGTTAACAGGTTTAATTTGAGTAAAACAAGGAATTAATTGATTCAATTTGAGTACGAAAATGAGTTAACTGATTTAACTCATTTTTTATCAATAGTGAACTGGAAATTTCTCTTTTTGAGCTGAAGAGAGATTTTGTTGAGATATTTAATTTAATAAAATGAGATATACTCTCATAATTACTTTTTCAATTTAATTAAATAATCTTTAATTAATTAGAGACTCTTTTCTTATTTAATTAAATAACTTCATTTAATTAATTAGGAATGGCTTCTCATTTAATTAAATAACTTTGTTCAATTAATTAGAAGTAAATACTCCATTTAATTAAATAATTTCGTTTAATTATTTCAAAATTTTTTTTGAAACTAGTCAACTCAAGTCAACCGTGGTTAAAGCTGGTCAACTTTTGGTCAAACTTGATCTTTGCGTATATGAATATGAGCAAATGTGAGTATGAATTTCAGCAACAATTCGATGCAAATTCTCATTTAAACTTTCAAAATGAAGAGATGAGTGTTTCTTAAATAGACTATCCTAAAATTCATCAACGGTTGATATCGATTTTAGTCAGTGGTCAAGATTAAAAGTAAAGTTCAGTCATAAAGGTAGATTTCCAAATTAAAGGGTGTTAAAAGATTTAATTTGAGTAAAATAAGGAGTTAACTGATTCAATTTGAGTAGAAAAAGGAGTTAATTGATTTAACTCATTTTTAATCAATAGTGAACTAGAAATTTCCCTTTTTGAACTGAAGAGAGATTTTGTTGAGATATTTAATTTAATAAAATGAGATATGCTCTCATAATTACTTTTTCTATTTAATTAAGTAATCTTTAATTAATTAGGAACACTTTTCTTATTTAATTAAATAATTTTAATTAATTAACTAGGAATGGCTTCTCATTTAATTAAATAACTTTATTTAATTAATTAGAAATAAGTACTACATTTAATTAAATAATTTCGCTAAATAATTTCAATTTTTTTAAAAATTAGTCAACTCAAGTCAACCGTGGTTAAATCTAGCAAACTTTTGGTCAAACTTGATCTTTGCGTATGTGAATATGAGAAAATGTGAGTATGAATTCCAGCAACAATTTGATGCAAATTCTCATTCAACCTTTCAAAATGAAGAGAAGAGGGTCTCTTAAATAGACTTTCTTAGAATTCATCAACGGTTGAGATCGATTTCAATCAGCGGTCAGGATTAAAGGTGAAGTTCAGTCATAAAGGGAGATTTCCAAATTAAGGGGAGTTAACAGATTTAATTTGAGTAAAATAAGGAGTTAAATGATTCAATTTGAGCAGAAAGAGGAGTTAACTGATTTAACTCATTTTTGATCAATAGTGAACTGGAAATTTCCCTTTTTGAACTGAAGGGAGATTTTGTTGAGATATTTAATTTAATAAAATGAGATATGCTCTCATAATTACTTTTTCTATTTAATTAAATAATCTTTATTTAATTAGAGACGCTTTTCTTATTTAATTAAATAACTTCATTTAATTAATTAGGAATGACATCTCATTTAATTAAATAACTTTGTTTAATTAATTAGAAGTAAGTAGTCCATTTAATTAAATAATTTCATTTAATTATTTTAAAATTCTTTTCGAAACTAGTCAACTCAAGTCAACCGTGGTTAAATCTGGTCAAATTGTGGTCAAATTTGATCTTTGCGTATGTGAATATGAGCTAATGTGAGTATGAATTCCAGCAACACTTCGATGCAAATTCTCATTCAAACTTTCAAAATGAAGAGGTGAGGGTCTCTTAAATAGACTTTTTTGAGATTCATCAACGATTGAGATCGATTTCAATCAGCGATAAGGATTAAAAGTGAAATTCAGTCATAAAGGAAGATTTCAAAACTATAGGGAGTTAACAGATTTAATTTTAGTAAAATAAGGAGTTAACTGATTCAATTTGAGTAGAAAAAGGAGTTAACTCATCTAACTCATTTTTGATCAATAGTGAAATAAAAATTTCCCTTTTTGAACTGAAGAGAGATTTTGTTTTGATATTTAATTTAATAAAATGAGATATGCTCTCATAATTACTTTTTCTATTTAATTAAATAATCTTTAATTAATTTGAGACACTTTTCTGATTTAATTAAATAACTTCATTTAATTAATTAGGCATGTCTTCTCATTTAATTAAATAACTTTGTTTAATTAATTAGAAGTACGTACTCTATTTAATTAAATAATTTCCTTTAATTATTTCAAAAAAAAATTCAAAAATAGTCAACTCAAGTCAACCATGGTTAAATCTGGTCAAATTTTTGTCAAACTTGATGTTTACGTATGTGAATATGAGCAAATGTTAGTATGAATTCCAGCAACAATTCGATGCAAATTCTCATTCAACATTTCAAAATGAAGAGATGAGGGTCTCTTAAATATACTTTCCTGAAATTCATCAACAGTTGAGATCGATTTCAATCAGCGGTCAAGATTAAAGGTAAAGTTCAGTCATAAAGGAAGATTTCCAAATTAAAGGGAGTTAACAGATTTAATTTGAGTAAAATAAGGAGTTAACTGATTCAATTTGAGTTGAAAAAGGAGTTAACTGATTTAACTCATTTTTGATCAATAGTGAACAGTAAATTTCCCTTTTTGAACTGAAGAGAGATTTTTTTGAGATATTTAATTTAATAAAATGAGATATGCTCTCATAATTACTTTTTTTTATTTAATTAAGTAATCTTTAATTAATTAGAGACACTTTTCTTATTTAATTAAATAACATCATTTAATTAATTAGGAATGGCTTCTCATTTAATTAAATAACTTTGTTTAATTAATTAGAAGTAAGTACTCTATTTAATTAAGAAATTTCGTTTAATTATTTCAAAATTCTTTTCGAAACTAGTCAACTCAAGTCAACCGTGGTTAAATCTGGTCAACTTTTGGTCAAACTTGATATTTGGGTATGTGAATATGAGCAAATGTGAGTATGAATTCGAGCAACAATTCGATGCAAATTCTCATTCAACCGTTCAAAATGAAGAGATGAGGATCTCTTAAATAGATTTTCCTAGAATTCATCAATGGTTGAGATCGATTTCAATCAGCGGTCAGGATTAAAGGTGAAGTTTAGTAATAAAGGGAGATTTTAAAATTAAAGGGAGATAACAGATTTAATTTGAGTAAAATAAGGATTTAACTGATTCAATTTGAGTAGAAAAAGAAGTTAACCGATTTAACTCATTTTTGATCAATGGTGAACTGCAAATTTCCCTTTTTGAACTGAAGAGAGATTTTGTTGAGATATTTAATTTAATAAAATGAGACATGCTCTCATAATTACTATTTGAATTTAATTAAGTAATCTTTAATTAATTAGAGACAATTTTCTGATTTAATTAAATAACTTCATTTAATTAATTAGGAATGACTTCTCATTTAATCAAATAACTCTGTTTAATGAATTAGAAGTAAATACTCCATTTAATAAACTAATTTCATTTAATTATTTCAAAATTCTTTTCGAAATTAGTCAACTCAAGTCAATCGTGATTAAATCTGGTCAACTTTTGGTCAAACTTAATCTTTGCGTATGTGAATATGAGCAAATGTGAGTATGAATTTAAGCAACAATTCGATGCAAATTCTCATTCAACCTTTCAAAATGAAGAGATGAGGGTCTTTTTAATAGACTTTCTTGGAATTCATCAATGGTTGAGATCGATTTCAATCAGAGGTCAAGATTAAAGGTGAAGTTTAGTCATAAAGGGAGATTTTCAAATTAAACTGAGTTAATAGATTTAATTTGAGTAAAATAAGGAGTTAACTGATTCAATTAGACTAGAAAAAGAAGTTAACTGATTTAACTCATTTTTGATCAATAGTGAACTGAAAATTTCCCTTTTGTAACTGAACGGAGATTTTGTTGAGATATTTAAATTAATAAAATGAGATATGCTCTCATAATTACTTTTTCTATTTAATTAAATAATCTTTAATTAATTAGAGACAATTTTCTTATTTAATTAAATAACTTTATTTAATTAATTAGGAATAGCTTCTCATTTAATTAAATAACTTTGTTTAATTAATTAGAAGTAAGTACTCCATTTAATTAAATAATTTCGTTTAATTATTTCAAAATTCTTTTCAAAACTAGTCAACTGAAGTCAATCATGGTTAAATCTGGTCATTTTTTTGTCAAACTTGATCTCTGCGTATGTGAATATGAGCAAATGTGAGTATGAATTCTAGCAACAATTCGATGCAAATTCTCATTCAACCTTTTAAAATGAAGAGATGAGGGTCTCTTAAATAGACTTTCCTGGAATTCATCAACGGTTGAGATCAATTTCAATCAGCGGTCAGGATTAAAGGTGAAGTTCAGTCATAAAGGGAGATTTCCAATTTAAAAGGAGTTAATAGATTTAATTTGAGTAAAATAAGGAGTTAACTGATTCAATTTGAGTAGAGAAAGGAGTTAACCGATTTAACTCATTTTTGATCAATAGTGAACTGGAAATTTCCCTTTTTGAACTGAAGAGAGATTTTGTTGAGATATTTAATTTAATAAAATTAGATATGCTCTCATAATGACTTTTTCTATATAATTAAGTAATCTTTAATTAATTAGAGATACTTTTCTTATTTAATTAAATAACTTCATTTAATTAATTAGGAATGACTTCTCATTTAGTTAAATAACTTTATTTAATTAATTAAAAGTAAGTACTCCATTTAATTAAATAATTTCGTTTAATTATTTCAATTTTTTTTCGAAACTAGTCAACTCAAGTCAACCGTGGTTAAATCTGGTCAACTTTTGGTCAAACTTGATCTTTGCATATGTGAATATGAGCAAATGTGAGTATGAATTCCAACAAAAATTTGATGCAAATTCTCATTCAACCTTTCAAAATGAAGAGATGAGGGTCTCTTAAATAGACTTTCTTGGAATTCATCAACGGTTGAGATCGATTTCAATCAACGGTTAGGATTAAAGGTGAAGTTCAGTCATAAACAGAGATTTCCAAATTAAAGGGAGTTAACATATTTAATTTGAGTAAAATAAGGAGTTAACTGATTCAATTTGAGTAGAAAAAGGAGTCAACTGATTTAACTCATTTTTGATCAATAGTGAACTGGAAATTTTCCTTTTTGAACTGAAGAGAGATTTTGTTGAGATATTTAATTTAATAAAATTAGCTATGCTCTCATAATTACTTTTTCTATTTCATTAAATAATCTTAAATTAATTAGAAACACTTTTCTTATTTAATGAAATAACTTCATTTAATTAATTAGGAATGGCTTCTCATTTGATTAAATAACTTTGTTTAATTAATTAGAAGTAAGTACTGCATTTAATTAAATAATTTCATTTAATTATTTCAAAATTATTTTCAAAACTAGTCAACTCAAGTCAACCGTGGTTAAATCTGGTCAACTTTTGGTCAAACTTGATCTTTGCGTATGTGAATATGAGCAAATGTGAGTATGAATTCCGGCAACAATTCGATGCAAATTCTCATTCAACCTTTCAAAATGAAGAGATGAGGGTCTCTTAAATAGACTTTCCTGGAATTCATCAACGGTTGAGATCAATTTCAATCAATTATCAGGATTAAAGGTGAAGTTCAGTCATAAAGGGAGATTTCCAAATTAAAGGGAGTTAACAGATTTAATTTGAGTAAAATAAGGAGTTAACTGATTCAATTTTATGTCATGCCCAGACTACGAGGGCAAAAACACACACAATTTTTTTTTTTAAATAATAACTAATAATTAAACATGCTCTAAGTTTGAAATGATTGAGATAGAAGTTTTAGTACAGGTTCTTTACATTACATTCTAAGATTATAAACATGAGGATGATTATATCGATAAGATATTAAAATGTTGTTCAAGATTGATAATGGTAACTTATGTTCTTATATTAACTTACAATAATATGATACCATTATTTAAATGGCAATGTAAAAGCATTCGAGGTTAGGTTTCATTGAAAGTATATATTCGAAATCAACTAATCTTTTAACTAATCATTACGTTATGATTCTCTAAGTTGATCAACAACTAAATTGATTGTAAAACTAAACTAACTACATCTAACGTAATCCAATCTTTAAATTAATTAAATACTATTAAAAGAATAAATAACCAAATTTCATTGACAAAATAAATAATAAAACTATACTAATTTAAAGCTATTAAAATATAAATATTTATAATACTCTAAACAATGATAACTACCCATCATAAGCAATGACTAACCAAAATAATAACTCAACTCTGATTTAAAAATTTAATCACTAACATATTTTAATCATTAAATAAAACCCAAACTAAATTAACAAACTAACTACTAAAACAACTAATCTAACCTAACTAACATCTAAACTAACCCTTAACATTCTAACAAAATTTTAAAACATTGAATAAAACTCAAACTAATATAATTAAAAACATACTAACCTACACCTAACAAGCTAACTCTAACCTACTAACCCCCTGCCCCTATAAGCCCATCTACCCCTACCTTGGGTGAGCGCTTCCCAAGGTCAAGCGCCACCCAAGCGCTTACCAAAGGGCAGCGCTCTGCCCCAAAACAAGGTAGGCACAGACCAAGAAAAAGGTGCCCAAAACAAAATGCTAGGAAACACGTTAAACAAGCTTGCAACTAATTTATTTAAAAACTTTTCCATGGTCCGCAGGGATGTGATGCGATAGGGTGACATCATCGCTATGATAACTAATAACTTTCAAACTTTTTTAATTCCTCCTTTCATGCTGACAGCTAAGGGAGGAGATAAGGCATTTAAGTTATAAAGTTTTATTGGTGAGAAAGGATATTTAGTATATTAAAGACCATTATAAGTTACTTTAGTTATTCATAATTAATTTATTGATTGTTAATTAAATTTGAAATAAAGAATCAAAATGGAATATTCTCTGTTCACCAAGAGAATAAATTATTTCTGCATACAATTTCCAGCATCCTATAGGTGGGTGTTTTGGAAATTTTCTCTTAGGGATGTAATGTAAAGTTATTTTAATATTCTTTAAGTTGGATCAAAATTTGAAGAGCTAACATATTGCTAATATTATCCCAAGTTAATTCTTAAAATTTCTTACGGCTTACAAAACTAATAGAGCATCTCTTAAGTCTATTAGATGATTAAGGTAGGATTCAATACAATTTCTATCACATCTAAAATAGATTGATTCAAGGACTAAATTCGTCATTAATTTCCTTTTTAGGAAAATTTATAATGACTTGATAAAACCATAACCTATCAAGAGTTTGAATTATTCGTTTCATTCAATAATGCAATACTTTATCGTTTGGATCTAACAATCATAAGAAGTGAAACTGCATGCATGATCATAGTTTTCATTTTCAACATATATGAAAGCTTGGAAATTTTGTCAAATTTAACATCATCAATTCCTTCCTATTTGGTTTCCTACTCCAATAGTCTAAGTTACTCATGATAAGATATTACAATGATAGTGTGAGTTACTTATTGGACTAAGTATAGTTACGTAAAACTTAATGTAGCCGATAAGCAATCCATGGCAAGGTTAAAGATAACTAACTGATTTATGCTTAAAAAATTTAAGGAGATACAAAATCTCTTAGTCCAATTGATTCGTTCATAAGGAAATTTAACAAAGAAGAGATAATTTGAGTTCTCAAGGTAGGAATCCTAATTCATCTAATACTTATACATCAACTTGGAAATTTCATTCTATCAAATTGCTCTTCCTTAACAATTTAAAAACTTGAAATATCACAATTCATGACATTATCCGTTATTCTTATTTTTAATGTGCAACCATATTAAATTTAAAACACAATTAAAACACATGATAACCAAATATGCTCAACACCAATTTTATTGGCAAACCTGATTCAAGGCTCAGTCGGGAAAGAATCAGGAAGAAAACCCAGCTTCGTTGCCATTTACAACAAGGTTTAAAATATAGTTTACAATAGGATCTCAATCCCAAATTTCAACAATTATATCAAATTTTTTTCATGATCATAATCAAGGAGTTTGTACTATTTTCTGAATCTCATTTCATGAACCATGGAGGAAGCAAATATTTGATCGGGTGACAACCAAGCATAACCAAGATGAAATCAAACATGCATAATCATACATGGTTTACAGAATAGGATTCACAATGAATCAAGACTAGGGAAAGGTGGATTCTTCCAACAGGAGAAGTCAAGCACAACACCAATTCAGATGCCCAATCGGGGCTAATAACCAAGAACTTTTGTTCTTCCATTTAAACATGCCATATTCATACTAGGTTTGTGCTGACGGGTAGGGGCCCATAACACCCTACCCTTTATCCCTCTTCTCATCCTGAGAAGAGACTCTACAGTGGTTGGAGTCCAACTAAACAGACCTCTCCCAAAATTGGTCACTTCTGCCCTCTCCAAGGGTGAGTAATACCAAAACACCCATGCAAGGAAAAAACTCAAAATTGCAAACATAAACAAGAAAGGAAACAACCAAAATGACATAGTTTTCAAATCTTCCCAACATACCCACAACCATATAGTAGTGAAACAACAACAAGGTAACATGAACATGAAACAAAACATAAAAACTGAATAAGGGAGATGAGAATTTCCTACCTTCACAAAGAGGTAATGGCAATGAACAAATTTGAGTAGATTTTCCACTTCCTTCCTTCAATCTTCAAGAAATCTTCTCTAAATGTAGAGATTGGGTAACAACCAACTAGTCCAAGGAAGGCCTCTAAATAAGCCTCCAACTCAACCACCCAAAAGGAGCAATAACTATCTCCACCTACTAACAAATCTAGAAACTCCTAACTCAACCTACACCATGGTTAAACCCTAAGTGGAGATGAGGTGAGGTAACTCAAGATAACCATGATCAATTTTCGCACAAAGGCAAAAAGAGACTTTTTGAGTGACCTCAAAAGTCAAAAAAAGGGGTTTAGGGGTTGGAAAAGACCCCTAACCCATACCCATACCCTTTGGTTAGAATAATAACATGTTTAAAAGCCTTAGGAAAGAGGTTTAGAGTCAAATAAAATCTAGGAATAAAATAGGTCCATCTAACTACTCTAACTTGCAAATAAACACTAATCCAGATTAGGGATGACTAACCTTAATTAAGAACCTAATAGAAAATTGACACTAACTTAAACCAACTTGGTCCAAAGGTTAAACAATTAACCCTAAACAACACATCGAAGCACATAAACATTTTACGAGTGTCAAGCGATACCGAAAGAACATAATTACGAACATTAACAATCACTGAACAAAGAAGATGCATACATACATCTCACAATACAAATACGTGAATTACGAACAACAAGGTTTTCAAATTTAGCACATAGAGATCAGTTCTGTTCCTCCGTACGGTTTCTCAGCTAAAATATCTGCACACTCATTGCACACATTAGTAGTCCCAAAAAATCACATGTACATAAATGTATATGTATCCAAAATTTACGTAAATTAAAACATACATCAATAAAGGTTTCTTCATCCTACATAATTCTTAACCATTTAAAATATCTTAAATGAAAATCTCAATCCTACATTTACTGATTTCATCAACATACATATACATGAACATTAAATGACAATCATCAAATATATCTGAAGTAACATCACACAACATGAGATAATAAAGTATGTTCTAAGCATCAGATAATGTCTCAACATCTCGAGTCATGAATAACAAAATAAGGGTAATGTATCACTATGCTACGATGGGTCAGGGCAAGGCCTCACATCCTCCCCCACTAGGCATGAACTTCCTCCTGGAGTTCATCAGAAAAGTTACAGGTACTGAGATCGCATCTGCGCTGCATCCTCCCATGAAGCCGTGACCTCATTGTAACAATCCCATTGGGCCCTAACCTGGTCCAGCTCTCGGCCTCAAAGTGCTAGGGTCCGTCGGGCAATAATGCGGATAGGCTCCAGTGCTAGCTGTCCGTCTGACTCCACCTATAAAGCATCCCAATCTATAATATGAGACTCATCATAAATGTATCCTCTAACTACTGAAATATGAAAAACATCGTGGATCCGTGAAAGGCTAGGTGGCAAAGCTAAACGGTATGCAATAGGTCCTATCCTCTCAAGGATCTCGAACGGCCCAACAAATCGGGGTGCCAACTTAGAGCCCTTTTTGAATCGAATCAGACTCTTGTGTGGTCGTACCTTCAAGAACACTCTATCACCAACCTGATACTCTCGATTTGTCCTCTTCGCATCTGCATACTTCTTCTACCTATCCTGTGCCTCTCTCAGGCACTGTCTAATTAGGGTCACCTGCTGCTCCATCTCCTTTACTAACTGGGGACCAATAGATACTCGATCCTCGATCCTATCCCAACTCAAGGGCATCCTGCACGATCTCCCGTACAAAGCCTCATAAGGCGACATACCTATGGAAGAATGATGCCCATTGTTATAGGCAAACTCGACAAGATATAGGTATTCCTCCCATTTGACCTGATGATCCATCACATACATACATAGCATGTCCTCCAAAACTTGATTCACTCGCTCGATCTAGCCATCGGTCTGAGGATGGTATGTTGTACTAAAATTGAGCCTGGTGCCCAAAGCTGACTACAACTCTCTCCAAAATGAAGAAGTGAACAAAGAGTCTCTGTGAGATATGATCTTACGGGGAACACCATGAAGTCTAACAATGTCCCGCAAGAACACCTGAGCTATGTCTCGTGCTGTGAATGTAGTACGCACAGGTGAAAAATGGGCAACCTTGGTCAATGTGTCAACTATCACCAAAATGGCATCATGGCGACGAGATGACATAGGAAGACCAACAATAAAATCCATAGATATAGTGTCCCATTTCCACACTGCAATCTCATGTGGTTGGAGAAGCCCGCCAGGATGACGGTGCTCCGCCTTCACCCTTTGACACTCGAGGCATCTCGCAACTATGCTAGCAATCTACACTCTCATGCTTGGCCAATGATACAACTGCCTCAAATCTGCATGTAACTTCTTAACACCGGGGTGCACTGCATAAGGTGCTCTGTGAGCCTCAAGTACAATGAGCTCGCGCAAACTCCCAATGAAAGGTACATACATACGTCCCCTATGCCGTAAAAGTCCATCGGACTCCAAGGAATACTTTGCGAACTTCCCTTCCAAGGGTCTCTGAGAATGTACTAATTGACTAACTTCTGCATAAAGCTCATCAACTGGTAAGTGCTGCAAGATCCGCTCTCTCAAGTCAGTGCAAGTAGTCACAGATGAAAGTTCATGGCGCCTTCTACTTAAGGCATATGCAACCACATTCTCCTTTCCCTTGATGTAATGTACATCAAAATCATACTCACACAAAAACTCCATCCACCTTCTTTGCCTAGCATTAAGGTTCGGCTGAGAAAATATGTACTGCAAGCTTTGGTGATCGGAATGAAGCTCGAATCTATGACCCAGAAGGAAATGTCGCCATCTCACTAAGGCATGAACCACTACTGCTAGTTCTAGGTCATAAGTAGGATAATTGAGTTCATGAGTCTTTAACTTCCTAGACTCAAAGGAGATAGGTCGTCCTTCCTGCATAAGGACTGCTCCTAAACCAACTAAAGATGCATTGGTGCACACCACAAAATCTGCAATAGGATTTGGTACTACAAGAATCGGTGCACTCATGAGGGCTCTCTTGAGTTCTTCAAAAGCTCTACCACACTTCTCTATCCACTCGTACTTCTTCCCCTTTCTCTGAAGAGAAGTGATGGGGTGTGCCAATCTAGAAAATCCTGAAATGAAGCGTCGGTAATATCCTGCTAGCCCCATAAAGCTCCTCACTTCAGTAATACTGGTGGGTGCTGGCCAATCCATGATAGCCCTAATCTTTGATGGGTCTACTGAGACACCATCACCTGATATAACATGACCCAAATAATGTATCTCGGGTCTGAAGAATGCACACTTCGACAAGCTGCCAAACAACTGATTCTCTCTCAGCCACTGCAATACCTGTCTCAGGTGCTCTTCATGCTCTCTCTCATCATGAGAATAAATCAGAATGTCATCAAGAAACACAACCACAAACTTATCCAAAAAAGTATGGAATACTCCATTCATAAGGCTCATGAATACAGTTGGAGCATTTGTAAGGCCAAAAGGTACCACAGTGAACTCGTAGTGGCCATACCTAGTATGAAAAGTTGTCTTGGGGATATCACTATCCACAATCCTCAACTGATGGTGGCACTTCTTGGACTTGTGGAGGTTGTTACCCAATCTCTACATTTAGAGAGGAGTTCTTGAAGATTGAAGGAAGGAAGTGGAAACTCTACTCAAACTTGTTCTTTGCCATTACCTCTTTGTGAAGGTAGGAAATTCTCATCTCCCTTATTCAGTTTTAATATTTTGTTTCATGCTCATGCTACTTTGTTGTTGTTTCAATGTTTGTATGGTTGTGGGTATGTTGGGAAGATTTGAAAACCATGTTATTTTGGTTGTTTTCCTTTCATATTTATGTTTGCAATTTTGAAATTTTTATTGCATGGGTGTTTTGGTATTACTCACCCTTGGAGAGGGCAAAAGTGACCAATTTTGGGAAAGGTCTTTTTAGTTGGACTCCAACTAGTGTAGAGTCTCTTCTCAAGATGAGAAGAGGGAGAAAGGGTAGGGTGTTATGGGCCCCTACCCATCAGCACAAACCTTGTATGAGTATGGCATTTCTAAATGGAAGAATGGAAGTTCTTGATAATTAGCCCCAATTGGGCATCTGTTTGGGTGTTGTGCTTGACTTCTCCTAGTTGGAAGAATCCACCTTTCCCTAGTGTTGATTTATTCTAGATCTTGTTGTGAAAACCTTGTATAAATATGCATGTTTTGAATTGTTCTTGGTCATGCTTTTGGTCACCTGATCAGATTCTGTTTCCTCCATGGTTTTAGAAATGAGTTGCAGAAAATATTATAAATCCCTTGATTAGGGTCATGAAGAAAATTTGATTAAATTGTTGAAATTTGGGATTGAGATCCTATTGTAAATTGTATTTTAAACCTTGTTGTAATTGGCAACGAAGCTGGGTTTTCTTCCTGATTCTTTCCCAGCTGAGCCTTTGAATCAGGTTGGCCAATAAAATTGGTGTTGAGTATAATTGCTTGTCATGTGATCTAATTGTAAATTCTAAATTTAGATGGATGAATTTTAAAATTTGGATGGAATTGATGATGTTTAAATTGGTAAAAATTTCAAGTTTACTCCTATGTTGAAAACGAAAAATTATATCATGGATGTAGATTCAATTTGATTGAGCAAATTTTCAAGTTCCTTATACGTTCAAAATGAAAACTATGTTGAGGAAAGAAAAATAATAATTATTATGATTTATAGTTCAATTCAAGTTGTTTGAGAAATCAATAAATCCATGGTTTAAATCCATTCCAATATGTATACCTCTTTATAAAAAAAAATTATACACCTAAAAAAATATATATATTGCCTTATAAATCCATACTTAGAAATTTTGTCAAAAAAAAAAGTATGTTTCAAGAGAGTAAACTCTCTGTCTTTTGTATTGGAAACTAATTGTTACCTTTTTGGTAATAGAGAATCTAAAAGATTCTCTTATTTTACTCTTGGTTCTATTAAATATTGTATTAAATTAAAAGAAATGGTAATTAAATATATTTTTTTAAAAAATAAATTTTTAAACTAAGCTAAATATCCTAATATCCTCATCTCCTCACCTGGAAAACTTTTCCCAATTAATATGACTATATCTTAAGACTTGACCAAATGAGATTTTGAAGTGATGACGTCACCCCCTAGTCCCATCATTTTGGGCGCAACACAATGGGTATAAAGTAAAGTTTTTATTTGATTTAACAAATCAGAAGTCATCTTAGGAATGATGTCATCGGTCACATCCACCTTGGGGTTGATGTGTTAATCAAATCAATTTTTTTAAAACCCTCCTCCACCTTGTTTAGTGCCCAACTTGGGCTCTGTTTCCGTACGTTGATGGGCCAAGGGGACAGGTTTGACCTACGTGGGGCAGCGCACCCTGCTTGGGGATGCGCCTAAGCAAGTGGGGCATAGGGTTTAGATTGGGGTGTAGGAGGGGTAGAGATAGGTATTAGTTTGGGGGTGTGGTTAGAAGGTAGGTTAGTTTAGTTAGATTTACATTAGTTAGTATTTTTTTTATAGTTTTTTTTTATTTTATGTTATTTTAAAAGTTAGTAAAAATTAAGTTAGTAGAATTTAAAGGATTAGTTTAAAAAATATTTGTTTCTTTTTAGTTAATTTTAGTATTAGATGTATTAGTATTATTTAGTTTTATTTTTTTGGTAATTGTTATTATCAATGGAAATACCTTAATTAAGTTAGATTGTCAATCTAAATGTAATTATATCTTTATGACTAATTTATCTTTATAAAGTTTAAGTTTGTTATGATATTTAAGAATGGATTTAAATAATATTGAAATCTTAATCTGAGTTTAATGGTGGATGAAATGTTACTTTAATTAGATGATATCCTTTAGTGCAAAAGTTTCAAAAAAAAAATCAAACCTCGAATTATAATTGTTATCCAATTGATTTAAGGGTATTAATCCTTATTTCTATTTAATCATTAATTTTTTTTATCCTTTAAAGTAAATGAAGCATCAATGTGTTAAAATTTGCATAAACTAAATTTGGATTTGTTTAAATTAATTAATCGACTAAACTATGAAAGTTTTAATTTTGATGATCTAATCATACCCATTGATTTTAAACTCAACCTTATCGAACTTTGAGATTTTTTTTAATTATTAAGTCAAATTTTTTTTTTGTGTTTTTGCCCTCGTAGTTTGGGCATGACATAGAAGTAAGTACTCCATTTAATTAAATAATTTCGTTTAATTATTTCAAAATTCTTTTCGAAACTAGTCAACTCAAGTCAACTGTGATTAAATCTGGTCAACTTTTGGTCAAACTTGTGTGAGGCCTCACCCTGACCCTGCGTAGCCTTAGTTATTACTTTATCTTTTTGTTACTCACGACTCGAGATGTCGAGACATTATCAGATACTTGAACATATCATATTATTTCATGTTGTGTGATATTATTTTCAGATATTTGATGTTCGTCATTTAATGCTTTATGTATATATATGTTGATGAATTAAGTAAAATGTAGGATTAACACATCGAATTTAGAATCTTTATGGTTAAGGATATAAGTAGAATGCAAGAAACCCTTTTTTTTTCTATTATAAATGGATGTTTTAATTTATGTGATTCCTGATACGTATATATATACATATGTACATGTGATTTTTGGGACTACTGATGTGTGCAATGAGTGTGCAGATATTTTAGCCGAGAAAACCTACAGAGGAACAGAACTGATCTCTTTGTGCTAATTTTGGAAACGTTGTTGTTCGTAATTCACGTATTGTATTCTGAGATATATGTATATATCTTCTTTGTTCAGTGAATGTTAATGTACATAATTATGTTCTTTTAGTGTCGCTTGACACTCGTAAATTATTTATGTGCTTCAGTGTGCTGTTAGGGTTAGTTGTTTAACCTTTGGACCCAAGATTGGTTTTGTTGGTATCAGTTTGCTTTTGGGTTCTTAATCGAGGTTAGTCTTCCCTTAATCCAGATTAGTGCTTAATTTGCATTTTAGAATTGTTAGTTGGTCCTAATTATTTCCTAACTTTTGTTTGGCTCCAAACCTATTCCTAAGGCTTTAAATCATGAAATAATTATACTCAAAGTGTATGGGTATGGGTTAGGGGTCTTTTCCAACCCCTAAGCCCCTTTTTTTGACTTTTGGGGTCACTCAAAAAGTCTCTTTTTGCCTTTGTGCGAAAATTGACCTTGGTTCCATGAGATGCCTCACCCCACCCCCTTTTAGTGTCTAACCATAGTGAGGGTAGAGTTAGTAGCTTCTAGAATTGCAAGTGGGTGGGAGAAGTTATTGATCCTTTTGGGTGGTTGAGTTGGAGGCTTATTTAGAGGCCCTTCTTGGACATGTGGAGGTTGTTACCCAATCTCTACATTTAGAGAGGAGTTCTTGAAGATTGAAGGAAGGAAAGGAAAACTCTACTCAAACTTGTTCATTGCCATTACCTCTTGTGAAGGTAGGAAATACTCATCTCCCTTGTTCAGTTTCCATGTTTGTTTCATGCTTATGCTACCTTCTTATTGTTACAATGATTGCATGTTTGTGGGTATGTTGGGAAGCTTTGAAAACCATGTTATTTTTGGATGATTTTCTTTCATGTTTATGTTAAAATTTTGAGATTTTTCTTGCATGGGTGTTTTGGTATTACTCACCCTTGGAGAGGGCAGAAGTGACCAATTTTGGAAAAGGTCTGTTTAGTCGGACTCCAACCAGTGTAGAGTCTCTTCTCAGGATGAGAAGAGGGAGAAAGGGTACGGTGTTATGGGCCCCTACCTATCAGTACAAACCTTGTATGATTATGGTATGTTGAAAGGGAAGAACATAAGTTCTTGGTTTATAGCCCCGATTGGGCATCTGTTTGGTGTTGTGCTTGACTTCTCCTGGTTGGAAGAATACACCTTTCCCTAGTTTTGATTCATTGTGAATCCTATTGTGTAAACCCTGTATGATTATGCTTGTTTGATTGTCTCTTGGTTATGCTTGGTTGTCACCCGATCAGATATTTGTTTTCTCCATGGTTCTAGAGATGTGTTGCAAAAAACATTATAAATCCCTTGATGAGGGTCATGAAGAAAATTCTTTTATATTGTTGAAATTTGGGATTAATATCCTATGTAAATTGGTATTTCAAACTTTGTTGGTTTGGCAATGAAGTCGGGTTTTCTTCCTGATTCTTTCCCAGTTGAGCCTTTGAATTAGGTTTCCAAATAAAAATGGTGATTGAGTAAAATAAAAAATAAAAAATTTAGATCATGTTTTTGCCCTTGTAGTTTGGGAATGACATTTTGGTATCAGAGCCTGTGTTTCAACACTAGGAACCTTAAACCCTTACGCTTCTGAAACATAAAACTAAACATTAAATTGTGTAGGATGCCTCCTGTTACTCGAAGTAACCCACGAGGCAAAGGTCGTAGGGTGAGAGGTGGTAGAGCGGGACAGGGGGATGGACCACCTCCACCACCACCGAACCCGAATCAGGACATTATAGATGCACTTCAGACTTTGATCGGTGTAGTTCAGCAGAGAGTAGTACCTTTAGTTCATCCAGTTTAGCAGATTCCAGTAGTGGAAGCAGAGGGACCCTAGGAGGCGGGCTTAGAGGCAGAGAGAGGACTAGGAGTCCCCCACCGAGGGAGTTAGAGGGGCAGGATGAGCATGAAGGTGAGTCGATACACCAGAGAAGACCCCCACTTGACAGACCTCCTAGACATATAGGAGATGACATCAAGGAATTGATTCGACTCGGGCCACCATTATTTACAGGTTCCATTGAGGGGACAGTAGCAGAGGCATGGTTGTAGAGCTTATAGTAATGCTTTGGGTTACTCCCTTATGGGAGTAATCTAAAGGCACGCCTAGCAGTTCATCAGTTGAGAGGGGATGCCTCCAATTGGCGGCATCAGGAGGAGATCATAGGTGGAGTGAGGATGGATACCCTCACATGGGAATCATTCCTAAAAAGATTCTGAGAGAGGTACTTGTCAGAGCATTTTCGACAGAAACAGATAGAGGAGTTCCATTCTCTTTATCAGAGAGGTCTTACAGTGGCACAATATGAGAGTAGGTTTCTCGAGCTCCTTCCTTATGTATTATACATGAAGGATGAGAAAATACGGGTACATCGCTTTATCATGGGTTTGAATTTCTCACTTTAGGGTCCAGTTCGGATGGCCTTCCCTACCACCTTTAGACAGGTAGTGGAGATAGCACTAGTGGCAGAGGATACTTGGGGTAGACAGGAATCACGGGATCGATCTCAGAACCGAAATTCTACCCGACAGAAACCCCCTTGGAAAGGGAATCATAACTATACACCAGGGTCCTCTAAGGGCCAATAGTCTTAGAAGTAGTAGCAGGAACTCTCACAGGGTTACCACGGTTTCAGGCCCAAGCAATGGTAGTTATAGCAGGATCAGAAAGTATATACCCCATAGTCATAGTCAGTGTAGACTCAGCAGTCTTCCAGGGGTGGATACAGTGGGTTTAGTAGGTTAGGAGGCCCACAGTAGTCAGGATCACAGTATACACAATCTTATACTCGAGGGCCATGCTATGCTTGTGGTGGCATGGGTCATATAGCTAGAGAGTGTTCGTAGGGACAGTCATCCAATGGTCAGAGAGGGGTTCTTTCAAAGCCAACAGTAGGAGACATGGGCAGGTCCCATAGAGTAGTTACAGTAGTTGACAACCGCCAAACTGAGCATCAGGCTACAGGTGGAGTTGGTCAGCCAGATTGTGCTAGAGACTATCCATATTATTTCCCAACAAACCCTAGCTCCTCGAGGTCGAGAGCTGGACCAAGTTAGAGTCTAGTGGGAATGTTGTGATGAGGTCATGATTTCTTGGGAGGATGCAGCGTGGATGCGATCTCTATACCCTTGTCTTTTGATGAACTCCAGGAGGAAGTTCATGCCAAGTGGGGGAGGATGTGAGGCCTCACCCTGACCCTATGTAGCCTTAGTTATTACTTTATCTTTTTGTTACTCACGACTTGAGATGTCGAGACATTATCAGATACTTGAACATATCATATTATTTCATGTTGTGTGATATTATTTTCAAATATTTGATGTTAGTCATTTAATGCTTTATGTATATATATGTTGATGAATTAAGTAAAATGTATGATTAGCACATCGACTTTAGAATCTTTATGGTTAAGGATATAAGTAGAATGCAAGAAACCCTAATTTTTTTGGTTATAAATGGATGTTTTAATTTATGTGATTCCTAATACGTATATATATACATATGTACATGTGATTTTTGGGACTACTGATGTGTGCAATGAGTGTGCAGATATTTTAGCCGAGAAAACCTACGGAGGAACAGAACTAATCTCTTTGTGCTAATTTTGGAAACCTTGTTGTTCGTAATTCATGTATTGTATTCTGATATATAAATATATATCTTCTTTGTTCAGTGAATGTTAATGTTCATAATTATGTTCTTTTAGTGTCGCTTGACACTCGTAAAATGTTTATGTGCTTTAGTGTGCTGTTAGGGTTAGTTGTTTAACCTTTGGACCCAAGATTGGTTTTGTTGGTGTCAGTTTGCTTTTGGGTTCTTAATCGAGGTTAGTCTTCCCTTAATCCAGATTAGTGCTTAATTTGCATTTTAGAGTTGTTGGTCCTAATTATTTCCTAACTTTTGTTTGGCTCCAAACCTATTCCTAAGGCTTTAAATCATGAAATAATTATACCCAAAGGGTATGGGTATGGGTTAGGCGTCTTTTCGAACCCCTAAGCCCCTTTTTTTGACTTTTGGGGTCACTCAAAAAGTCTTTTTTTGCCTTTGTGTGAAAATTGACCTTGGTTCCATGAGATGCCTCACCCCACCCCCTTTTATTGTCTAACCTTAGTGAGGGTAGAGTTAGGAGTTTCTAGAATTGCAAGTGGGTGGGAGAAGTTATTGATCCTTTTGGATGGTTGAGTTGGAGGCTTATTTAGAGGCCCTTCTTGGACTTGTGGAGATTGTTACCCAATCTCTACATTTAGAGAGGAGTTCTTGAAGATTGAAGGAAGGAAAGGGAAACTCTACTCAAACTTGTTCATTTCCATTACTTCTTATGAAGGTAGGAAATTCTAATCTTCCTTGTTCAGTTTTCATGTTTGTTTCATGCTTATGCTACCTTCTTGTTGTTTCAATGATTGTATATTTGTGGGTATGTTGGGAAGCTTTGAAAATCATATTATTTTTGGATTTATTCCTTCCATGTTTATGTTGAAATTTTGAAATTTTTCTTGCATGGGTGTTTTGGTATTACTCACCCTTGGAGAGGGTAGAAGTGACCAATTTTGGAAAAGGTCTATTTAGTCAGACTCCAACCAGTGTAGAGTCTCTTCTCAGGATGAGAAGAGGGAGAAAGGGTAGAGTGTTATGGGCCCCTACCTGTCAGCACGAATCTTGTATGATTATGGTATGTTGAAAGGGAAGAAATGAAGTTCTTGGTTTATAGCCCCGATTGGGCATCTGTTTGGTGTTGTGCTTGACTTCTCCTGGTTGGAAGAATCCACCTTTCTCTAGTTTTAATTCTTTGTGAATCCTATTATGTAAACCCTGTATGATTATGCTTGTTTGATTGTCACTTGGTTATGCTTGGTTGTCACCCGATCAGATATTTGTTTTCTCCATGGTTCAAGAGATGTGTTGTAGAAAACATTATAAATGCCTTGATGAGGGTCATGAAGAAAATTCTTTTATATTGGTGAAATTTGGGATTAATATCCTATGTAAATTGGTATTTTAAACTTTGTTGGTTTGGCAATGAAGCCGGGTTTTCTTCCTGATTCTTTCCTGGCTGAGCCTTTGAATCAGGTTTCCAAATAAAAATGGTGATTGAGTAAAAAAAAATAAAAAAAAATTGGAGTGTGTTTTTGCCCTCGTAGTTTGGGCATGACAACTTGATCTTTGCGTATGTGAATATGAAAAAATGTGAGTATGAATTTCAGCAACAATTCGATGCAAATTCTCACTCAACCTTTCAAAATGAAGAGATGAGGGTCTATTAAATAGACTTTCCTAGAATTCATCAACGATTGAGATCGATTTCAATCAACGGTCAGGATTAAAGGTGAAGTTCAGTCATAAAGGGAGATTTCCAAATTAAAGGGAGTTAACAAATTTAATTTGAGTAAAATAAAGAGTTAACTGATTCAATTTGAGTAGAAAAAGGAGTTAACTGATTTAACTCATTTTTTATCAATAGTGAACTGAAAATTTCCCTTTTTGAACTGAAGAGAGATTTTGTTGAGATATTCAATTTAATAAAATGAGATATGCTCTCATAATTACTTTTTCTATTTAATTAAATAATCTTTAATTAATTAGAGACAATTTTCTTATTTAATTAAATAACTTCATTTTAATTAATTAGGAATGGCTTCTCATTTAATTAAATAACTTTGTTTAATTAATTAGAAGTAAGTACTCCATTTAATTAAATATTTTAGTTTAATTATTTCAAAATTCTTTTCGAAACTAATCAACTCAAGTCAACTATGGTTAAATCTGGTAAACTTTTGGTCAAACTTGATCTTTGCGTATGTGAATATGAGCAAATGTGAGTATGAATTCCAACAACAATTCGATGCAAATTCTCATTCAACCTTTCAAAATGAAGAGATGAGGGTCTCTTAAATAGACTTTCCTGGAATTCATCAACGGTTGAGATCGATTTCAATCAACAGTCAGGATTAAAGGTGAAGTTTAGTCATAAAGGGAGATTTCCAAATTAAAGGGACTTAACAGATTTAATTTGAGTAAAATAAGGAGTTAACTGATTCAATTTGAGTAGAAAAAGGAGTTAACTGATTTAGCTCATTTTTGATCAATAGTGAACTAAAAATTTGCCTTTTTGAACTGAAGACAAATTTTGTTGAGATATTTAATTTAATAAAATGAGATATGCTCTCATAATTACTTTTCTATTTAATTAAATAATCTTTAACTAATTAGAGACACTTCATTTAAATCAACGGTTGATGTTAACTGATTCAATTTGAGTAGAAAAAAGAGTTAACTTATTTAACTCATTTTTTATCAATAGTGAATTGAAAATTTCCCTTTTTGAACTGAAGAGAGATTTTGTTGAGATATTTAATTTAATAAAATGAGATATGCTTTCACAATTACTTTTTCTATTTAATTAAATAATCTTTAATTAATTAGAGACACTTTTCTTATTTAATGAAATAACTTCATTTAATTAATTATGAATGGCTTCTCATTTAATTAAATAAATTTGTTTAATTAATTAGAAGTAAGTAGTCCATTTAATTTGGAAATCTCTTTTTATGACTGAACTTCACCTTTAATCCTGACCGTTGATTGAAATTGATCTCAACTGTTGATGAATTTCAGAAAAGTTTATTTAAGAGACCCTCATCTCTTCATTTTGAAATGTTGAATGAGAATTTGCATCGAATTGTTGCTGAAATTCATACTCACATTGGCTCATATTCACATACGCAGAGATCAAGTTTTACCAAAAGTTGATTAGATTTAACCACGGTTGACTTTAGTTGACTAGTTTCGAAAAGAATTTTGAAATAATTAAACGAAATTATTTAATTAAATGGAGTACTTACTTCTAATTAATTAAAAAAATTTATTTAATTAAATGAAAAGCCATTCCTAATTAATTAAATGAAGTCATTTAATTAAATAAGAAAAGTGTCTCTAATTAATAAAATATTATTTAATTAAATAGAAAAAGTAATTATGAGAGCATATCTCATTTTATTAAATTATATATCTTAATAAAATTTCTCTTCAGTTCAAAAAGGGAAATTTCCAGTTCACTATTGATCAAAAATGAGTTAAATTAGTTAACTCCTTTTTGTACTCAAATTGAATCAGTTAACTCCTTATTTTACTCAAATTAAATCTGTTAACTCCCTTTAATTTGAAAATCTCCCTTTATGACTGAACTTCACTTTTAATCCTGACCGTTGATTGAAATCGATCTCAACCATTGATGAATTCCAAGAATGTCTATTTAAGAGACCCTAATCTCTTCATTTTGAAAGGTTGAATGAGAATTTGAATCGAATTGTTGCTGAAATTCATACTCACATTTGCTCATATTCACATACGCAAAGGTAAAGTTTGACTAAAAGTTGACCAGATTTAACCACAGTTGACTTGAGTTGACTAGTTCAAATTTTTTTTTGAAATAATTAAATGAAATTATTTAATTAAATGGAGTACTTACTTCTAATTAATTAAACAAATTTATTTAATTAAATGAGAAGCCATTACTAATTAATTAAACGAAGCTATTTAATTAAACAAGAAAAGTGTCTCTAATTAATTAAAGATTATTTAATTTAATAGAAAAAGTAATTATGAGAGCATATCTCATTTTATTAAATCAAATATCTCAACAAAATCTCTCTTCAATTCAAAAGAGGAAATTTCTAGTTCACTATTGATCAAAAATGAGTTAAATCAGTTAACTCCTTTTTCTATTCAAATTGAATTAGTGAACTCCATATTTCACTCAAATTGAATCTGTTAACTCCATTTAATTTGGAAATCTCCCTTTATGACTGAACCTCACCTTTCATCCTGACCGTTGATTGAAATCGATCTCAACCGTTGATGAATTCCAGGAAAGTTTATTTAAAAGACCCTCATCTCTTCATTTTGAAAGGTTGAATGAGAATTTGCATCAAATTATTGCTAGAATTCATACTCACATTTGCTCATATTCACATACGCAAAGATCAAGTTTGACCAAAAGTTGACCATATTTAACTACGGTTGACTTGAGTTGACTAGTTTCGAAAAGAATGTTGAAATAATTAAACAAAATTATTTATTTAAATGGAGTACTTACTTCTAATTAATTAAACAAAGTTATTTAATTAAATGAGAAGCCATTCCTAATTAATTAAATGAAGTTATTTAATTAAATAAGAAAAGTGTCTCTAATTAATTAAAGATTATTTAATTAAATAGAAAAAGTAATTATGAGAGCATATATTATTTTATTAAATTAAATATCTCAACAAAATCTCTCTTTAGTTCAAAAAGGGAAATTTTCAGTTCACTATTGATCAAAAATGAGTTAAATCAGTTAACTCCTTTTTCTACTCAAATTGAATCAGTTAACTCTTTATTTTACTCAAATTAAATCTGTTAACTCCCTTTAATTTGGAAATCATCCTTTATGACTGAACTTCACGTTTAATCTTGACCGCTGATTGAAATCAATCTCAACCGTTGATGAATTCCAATAAAGTCTATTTAAGAGACCCACATCTCTTCATTTTGAAAGGTTGAATGAGAATTTGCATCAAATTGTTACTGGAATTAATACTCACATTTCTTCATATTCACATATGCAAAGATAAAGTTTGACCAAAAGTTGACCAGATTTAACCTCGGTTGACTTGAGTTGACTAGTTTTGAAAAGAATTTTGAAATAATTAAATGAAGTTACTTAATTAAATAAGAAAAGTGTCTCTAATTAATTAAAGATTATTTAATTAAATAGAAAAAGTAACTATGAGAGAATATCTTATTTTATTAAATTAAATATCTTAACAAAATCTCTGTTCAGTTCAAAAAGGGAAATTTTCAGTTCACTATTGATAAAAAATGAGTTATATCAATTAACTCCTTTTTCTACTCAAATTCAATCAGTTAACTCCTTATTTTACTCAAATTAAATCTGTTAACTCCCTTTAATTTGGAAATCTCCCTTTATGACTGAATTTCACCTTTAATCCTGACCGCTGATTGAAATCGATCTCAACCGTTGATGAATTCCTGAAAAGTCTATTTAAGATACCCTCATCTCTTCATTTTGAAAGGTTGAATGAGAATTTGCATCGAGTTGTTGATGGAATTCATACTCACATTTGCTGATATTCGCATACGCAAAGATCAAGTTTGACCAAAAGCTTATCAGATTTAACCACGGTTGACTTGAGTTGACTAGTTTCGAAAAGAAATTTGAAATAATTCAATGAAATTATTTAATTAAATGGAGTACTTAATTCTAATTAATTAAACAAAGTTATTTAATTAAATGAGAAGCCATTTCTAACTAATTAAATGAAGTTATTTAATTAAATAAGAAAAGTGTCTCTAATTAATTAAATATTACTTAATTAAATAGAAAAAGTAATTATGAGAGCATATCTCATTTTATTAAATTAAATATCTCAACAAAATCTCTCTTCAGTTCAAAAAGGGAAATTTCCAATTGACTATTGATAAAAAATGAGTTAAATCAGTTAACTCCTTTTTCTACTCAAATTGAATCAGTTAACTCTTTATTTTACTCAAACTAAATCTGTTAACTCCTTTTAATTTGGAAATCTCCCTTTATGACTGAACTTCACCTTTAATCCTGACCGTTGATTGAAATCGATTTCAACCATTGATGAATTCCAAGAAAGTCTATTTAAGAGACCCTCATCTCTTCATTTTGAAAGGTTGAATGAGAATTTGTATCAAATTGTTGCATCAATTCATACTCACATTTTCTCATATTCACATACTCAAAGATCAAGTTTGACCAAAAGTTGACCAGATTTAACCATTGTTGACTTGAGTTGACTAGTTTCGAAAAGAATTTTGAAATAATTAAACCAAAATTATTTAATTAAATGGAGTACTTACTTCTAATTAATTAAGGAAAGTTATTTAATTAAATGAGAAGCCATTCCTAATTAATTAAATGAAGTTAATTAAATAAGAAAAATGTCTCTAATTAATTAAAGATTATTTAATTAAATAGAAAAAGTAATTATGAGAGCATATCTCATTTTATTAAATTAAATATCTCAACAAAATCTCTCTCCAGTTCAAAAAGGCAAATTTCTAGTTCACTATTGATCAAAAATGAGTTAAATTAGTTAACTCCTTTTTCTGCTCAAATTGAATCAGTTAACTCCTTATTTTACTCAAATTAAATCTCTTAAGTCCCTTTAATTTGGAAATCTCCCTTTATGACTAAACTTCACCTTTAATCTTGACCGTTGATTGAAATCGATCTCAATCGTTGATGAATTCTAAGAAAGTCTATTTAAGAGACCCTCATCTCTTCATTTTGAAAGGTTGAATGAGAATTTGCATCGAATTGTTACTGTAATTCATACTCACATTTGCTCATATTCACATACGCAAAGATCAAGTTTGACCAAAAGTTTACCATATTTAGCCACAGTTGACTTTAGTTGACTAGTTTCGAAAAGAATTTTGAAATAATTAAAGTAAATTATTTAATTAAATGGAGTACTTACTTTTAATTAATTAAACAATGTTATTTAATTGAATGAATCGAAATCGAAACTAACTTACATATATAATTTTTAAATTAAGACTAATAGATTTCTTATTATAACCATTACTTAATTAACATTAGATCTACTATAGATTTTAAATTACTAAAAGGAACTTTCTAAATTTAATACTTTTTATAACCAACCTAACTAATCTACTAACACTAACGAAATACAAGCAACTAAACTAAAATAAATTTAAACTAAAACTTTTTGAGTTAACATATATCTTTAAAACAATTAACATTAAAACAACATATTAATCAATGAACTAAAATTATTAATATTTAACAAATAACAAAAAATAAAAAACATAAAACTTTAATAAATTAATTAACTTAAATACTAACATGCTAAAAACCAAAACAAATATTAACTTAACTACTTACTAACAAAAAAAAATAGTAATTTAACTTAACATATACTAACTACCCTATCTAACTCTACTTCTAACTAATCTAAAATTTTAACCACTAACTTATTTAAAGCATTAAATAAAACAAAAATTAAAAATTAACAATATGCAACTAACATACTAACAACTAAGCTTATTAACCACTAACCTAACCACTAACTCTATCCTATACTACCTATACTCTCCTCCCCCCTCCCTACACCCCTACTCTACTCCCCAAATGGGTGCTTCCCAAAGGTTGGGCACGCTGCCCAACCTCACTGACCCTGCGTCAGTGGTACCCCACTTTCCATCCATGCAAGGACAAGCCCCAAGTTGGGCGCTCATCAAGATATAGAGGAGATTTCCAAAAGTTTAAAAAAACAACTTGATTGCCATGTCTTTTAAAAAACTTTAATACATCAACTTCCATCCAAAGCAATGAGGTGAGCGCTGAGCTAAGGAAAGGAGATGGGACGCATTATTTAAAAAAAAGACGCCCATGGGAAGATGGAAAGGTATTTAAGACAAAAGATTATTAGGTAGCTTAGGATATTTAGTTTATTTTCTTTCTTTCTTTCTTTTTCTTAACATAAAGAAGTTATAAGGAAATTATATCATTAAAGAAAGATATATATAAATATAAATTTGGAGAATCTTTGATAATATTCTCTATTGTCCAAAACCATTAAAATGAGTCTCCCATACAAAAGACAGAGAGTTTTTACTCTCTTAAAATTTTTTTTTTTCTAAGTATGGATTAACAAAGCAAATGAATATATATTTTTTTCTTAAGGTGTATAATTTTTTATTTAAAGATGTATATATTTATGGAATGAATTTAAACTATGGATTTATTGATTTCTCTAACAACTTGAATTGAACTATAAATCATAATAATTATTATTATTTTTCCTCAGCATAGTTTTCATTTTGAACATATAAGAAACTTGAAAATTTTGCTAAATTTAAACCAACATCATTATATCTTATTTTGATATGCATCCATCTAATTTAAAATTATGATTAAATCACAAGACAAGCAATTATATTCAACTCCAATTTTATTGGCAAACCTGATTCAAGGGCTCAGTCGGGAAAGAATCAGGAAGAAAACCTGGCTTCGTTGCCAATCTAACAAAGTTTGAAATACCAATTTACATAGGATATCAATCCCAAATTTCAACAACATAATTGAATTTTCTTCATGACCCTCATCAAGGGATTTATAATGTTTTCTGCAACACATTACTAGAACCATGGATGGAACAAAATCTAATTAGGTGACAGCAAGCATGTCCAAGAAACAATTCAAACGTGCATATTCCTACAAGTTTTTCACAAAGGGATTCACAATGAATCAAAACTAGGAAAAGGTGGATTCTTCCAACCAGGAGAAGTCAAACACAACACCAAACAGATGCCCAATCAGGGCTATATACCAAGAAATTCCGTTCTTCCATTTCAACATACCATAATCATACAAGGTTTGTGCTGACAGGTAGGGGCCCATAACACCCTACCCTTTCTCCTTCTTCTCATCCTGAGAAGAGACTCTACACTGGTCGGAGTCTGACTAAACAGACATTTCCCAAAATTGGTCACTTCTGCCCTCTCCAAGGGTGAGTAATACCCAAACACCCATGCAAGAAAAATCTCAAAATTGCAAACATAAACATGAAAGGAAATCATCCAAAAATAACATGGTTTTCAAAGCTTCCCAACATACCCACAAACATACAAACATTGAAACAACAACAAGGTGGCATAAACATGAAACAAGAATGAAATTTGAACAAGGGAGATAAGAATTCCAACCTTCACAAAGAGGTAATGGCAATGAACAAGTTTGAGTAGAGCTTCCCTTTCCTTGCTTCAATCTTCAAGAACTCCTCTCTAAATGTAGAGATTGGGTAACAACCTCAACTAGTCCAATGAAGGCCTCTAAATAAGCCTCCAACTCAACCACCCAAAAGGAGTAATAACTACTTCCACCCACTAGCAATTCTAGAAACTCCTAACTCAACCTACACTATGATTAAACCCTAAGTGGAGATGAGGTGAGGTAACCCAAGATAACCACTTGCAATTTTCGCACAAAGGTAAAATGAGACTTTTTGAGTGTTCTCCAAAGTCAACAAAAGGGGCTTAGGGGTTGGAAAAGACCCCCAACCCATACCCATACCCCTTGGGTATAATTATTTCATGTTTTAAAGCCTTAAGAATAGGTTTAGAGCCACACAAAGGCTAGAAAATACTTAGGACCAACTAATAACTCTAAAAAAAATAGATAAGTACTAATCTGAATTAAGGGTGACTAAACTCGATTAAGAACTCAATTAGCAAACTGACACTACCTTATACTGACTTAGGTCCATGGGTTACACAACTAACCCTAAACAGCATACAGAAGAACATACCCAATTTACGAGTGTCAAGCGACACTAACAGAACATAATTACAAACACTAACATTTACTGAACATAGAAAGATACATACATACATCTCACAATACAATACGTGAATTAAGAACAACAAGATAAAATTAGCACACAGAGATCAGTTCTGTTCCTCCGTCGGTTTCCTCAACTAAAATATCTGCACACTCATTGCACACATCAGTAGTCCCGAAAATCACATGTACATATATACGTATCAAAAATTCACATAAATTGAACCATACATCAATCAGGGTTTCTTCCATCCTACTTAATTCTTAACCATTAAAAATCTTTTAAATCAAAGTATCAATCGTACATTTACCGATATCATCAACATATATATACATAAAGCATTAAATGAAAAATATCAATATATCTGAAAGCAACATCACATAACATGAAATAATATAATATGTTCTAAGTATCATATAATGTCTCGACATCACGAGTCATGAGTGTCAAAATGATAAAATAACAACTAAGGCTACGAAGGGTCGGGACGAGGCCTCACAGAATTCATACTCACATTTGCTCATATTCACATACACAAAGATCAAGTTTCACCAAAAGTTGACCAGATTTAACAATGGTTGACTTGAGTTGACTAGTTTCGAAAAGAATTTTGAAATAATTAAACGAAATTATTTAATTAAATGGAGTACTTACTTCTAATTAATTAAACAAAGTTATTTAATTAAATGAGAAGCCATTCCTAATTAATTAAATGAAATTATTTAATTAAATAAGAAAAGTGTCTCTAATTAATTAAAGATTATTTAATTAAATAGAAAAAGTAATAATGAGAGCATATCTGATTTTATTAAATTAAATATCTCAACAAAATCTCTCTTCAGTTCAAAAAGGGAAATTTCCAGTACACTTTTGATCAAAAATGAGTTAAATCAGTTAACTCCTTTTTCTACTCAAATTGAATCAGTTAACTCCTTATTTTACTCAAATTAAATCTGTTAACTCCCTTTAATTTGGAAATCTCCCTTTATGACTAAACTTCACCTTTAATCCTGGCCCCTGATTGAAATCAATCTCAAGCGTTGATGAATTCCAGGAAAGTCTATTTAAGAGACCCTCATCTCTTCATTTTGAAAGGTTGAATGAGAATTTGCATCGAATTGTTGCTGGAATTCATACTCACATTTGCTCATATTGACATACACAAAGATCAAGTTTGACCAATAGTTGACCAGATTTAACCACGTTTGACTTGAGTTGACTAGTTTCGAAAAGAATTTTGAAATAATTAAACGAAATTATTTAATTAAATGGAGTACTTACTTCTAATTAATTAAATGAGAAGCCATTCCTAATTAATTAAATGAAGTTATTTAATTAAATAAGAAAAGTGCCTCTAATTAATTAAATATTACTTAATTAAATAGAAAAAGTAATTATGAGAGCATATCTAAACAAAATCTCTCTTCAGTTCAAAAAGGCAAATTTCCAGTTCACTATTGATAAAAAATGAGTTAAATGAGTTAACTCTTTTTTCTACTCAAATTTAATCAGTTAACTTCTTATTTTACTCAAATTAAATCTGTTAATTCTCTTTAATTTTTAAATCTCCCTTTTTGATTGAACTTCACCTTTAATCCTGACTGTTAATTGAAATCGATCTCAACCGTTGATGAATTCTAGGAAAGTCTATTTAAGAGACCCTCATCTCTTCATTTTGAAAGGTTGAATGAGAATTTTCATCAAATTGTTGTTGGAATTCATACTCACATTTGCTCATATTCATATACGCAAAGATCAAGTTTGATCAAAAGTTGACCAGATTTAACCACAGTTGACTTGAGTTGACTAGTTTCAAAAAAAATTTTGAAATAATTAAATGAAATTATTTAATTAAATGGAGTACTTACTTCTAATCAATTAAACAAAGTTATTTAATTAAATGAGAAGCCATCCTATTTAATTAAATGAATTTATTTAATTAAATAAGAAAAGTGTCTCTAATTAATTAAAGATTATTTAATTAAATAGAAAAAGTAATTATGAGAGCATACCTCATTTTATTAAATTAAATATTTTAACAAAATCTCTCTTCAGTTCAAAAAGGGAAATTTCCAATTCACTATTGATAAAAAATGAGTTAAATCAGTTAACACCTTTTTCTACTCAAATTGAATCAGTTAACTCCTTATTTTACTCAAATTAAATCTGTTAACTCTCTTTAATTTGGAAATCTCCCTTTATGACTGAACTTCACCTTTAATCCTGACCGTTGATTGAAATCGATCTCAACCGTTGATTAATTTTAGGAAAGTCTATTTAAGAGACCCTCATCTCTTCATTTTGAAAGGTTGAATAAGAATTTGCATCGAATTGTTGCTGAAATTCATACTCACATTTGCTCATATTCACATACGCAAAAATCAAGTTTGACCAAAAGTTGACCAGATTTAACCACGGTTGACTTGAGTTGACTAGTTTCAAAAAGAATGAAATAATTAAACGAAATTATTTATTTAAATGGAGTACTTACTTCTAATTAATTAAACAAAGTTATTTAATTAAATGAGAAGCCATTCCTAATTAATTAAATAATAAAAGTGTCTCTAATTAATTAAAGATTATTTAATTAAATAGAAAAAGTAATTATGAGAGCATATCTTATTTTATTAAATTAAATATCTCAACAATATCTCTCTTCAGTTGAAAACGGAAAATTTCTAGTTCACTATTGATCAAAAATGGGTTAAATCAATTAACTCCTTTTTCTACTCAAATTGAATCAGTTAACTCCTTATTTTACTCAAATTAAATCTGTTAACTCTATTTAATTTGGAAATCTCCCTTTATGACGGTACTTCACCTTTAATCCTGACCGTTGATTGAAATCGATCTCAACCGTTGATGAATTCCAGGAAAGTTTATTTAAGAGACCCTCATCCCTTCATTTTGAAAGGTTGAATGAGAATTTGCATCGAATTGTTGCTGAAATTCATAGTCACATTTGCTCATATTCACATACGCAAAGATCAGGTTTGATCAAAAGTTGACCAGATTTAACCACGGTTGACTTGAGTTGACTAGTTTTGAAAAGAATTTTTGAATAATTAAACGAAATTATTTAATTAAATGGAGTACTTACTTATAATTAATTAAACAAAGTTATTTAATTAAATGAGAAGCCATTCCTAATTAATTAAATGAAGTTATTTAATTAAATAAGAAAAGTGTCTCTAATTAATTAAAGATTATTTAATTAAATAGAAAAAGTAATTATGATAGCATATCGCATTTTATTAAATTAAATATTTTAAAAAAATCTCTCTTCAGTTCAAAAAAGGAAATTTCTAGTTCACTATTGATAAAAAATGAGTTAAATCAGTTAACTCCTCTTTCTACTCGAATTGAATCAATTAACTCCTTATTTTACTCAAATTAAATCTGTTAACTCCCTTTAATTCGAAAATCTCCCTTTATGACTGACCTTCACCTTTAATCCTGACCGTTGATTGAAATCGATCTCAACCGTTGATGAATTCTAGGAAAGTCTATTTAAGAGACCCTCATCTCTTCATTTTGAAAGGTTGAATAAGAATTTGCATCGAATTGTTGCTCGAATTCATACTCACATTTTCTCTTATTCACATACGTAAAGATCAAGTTTGACCAGATTTAACCATGGTTGACTTGAGTTGACTAGTTTCAAAAAGAATTTTGAAATAATTAAATGAAATTATTTAATTAAATAGAGTACTTACTTCTAATTAATTAAACAAAGTTATTTAATTAAATAAGAAGCCATTCCTAATTAATTAAATTAAGTTATTTAATTAAATAAGAAAAGTGTCTCTAATTAATTAGAGAATATTTAATTAAATGGAAAAAGTAATTATCAGAGCATATCTCATTTTATTAAATTAAATATCTCAACAAAATCTCTCTTCAGTTCAAAAAGGAAAATTTTCAATTCACTATTGATAAAAAATGAGTTAAATCAATTAAGTAGTTTTTCTACTCAAATTGAATTAGTTAACTCCTTATTTTACTCAAATTAAATCCGTTAACTCTCTTGAATTTGGAAATCTCACTTTATGACTGAACTTCACCTTCAATCCTGACCGTTGCTTGAAATCGATCTCAACTGTTGATGAATTCTAGGAAAGTCTATTTAAGGGACCCTCATCTTTTCATTCTGAAAGATTGAATTAGAATTTGCATCGAATTGTTGCTGGAATTCATACTCACATTTGCTCATATTCACATACGCAAAGATCAAGTTTTAGCAAAAGTTGACCAGATTTAACCACGGTTGACTTGAGTTGATTAGTTTTGAAAAGAATTTTGAAATAATTAATTAAAATTATTTAATTAAATGGAGTACTTACTTCTAATTAATTAAACAAAGTTATTTAATTAAATGAGAAGCCATTCCTAATTAATTAAATGAAGTTATTTAATTAAATAAGAAAAGTGTATCTAATTAATTAAAGATTATTTAAATAAATAGAAAAAGTAATTATGAGACCATATCTCATTTTATTAAATTAAATATCTCAACAAAATCTCTCTTCAGTTCAAAAGGAATATTTCTAGTTCACTATTGATGAAAAATGAGTTAAATCAGTTAACTCCTTTTTTAACTCAAATTGAATCAGTTATCTCCTTATTTTACTCAAAATAAATCGTTTAAATCTCTTTAATTTGGAAATCTCCCTTTCTGACTGAACTTCACCTTTAATCCTGACCGTTGATTGAAATCAATCTCAACCGTTGATGAATTCCAGGAAAGTCTATTTAAGAGACCCTTATCTCTTCATTTTGAAAGGTTGAATGAGAATTTGCATCGAATTATTGCTGGAATTCATACTCACATTTGGTCATATTCACATACGCAAAGGTTAAGTTTGACCAAAAATTGACTAGATTTAACCACAGTTGACTTGAGTTGACTAGTTTCGAAAAGAATTTTGAAATAATTAAACAAAATTATTTAATTAAATGGAGTACTTACTTCTAATTAATTAAAAAAAGTTATTTAATTAAATGAGAAGTCATTACTAATTAATTAAATAAAGTTATTTAATTACAAAGGAAAAGTGTCTCTAATTAATTAAAGATTATTTAATTAAATAGAAAAAGTAATTATGAGAGCATATCTCATTTTATTAAATTAAATATCTCAACAAAATCTTTCTTCAGTTAAAAAAGGGAAATTTCCAGTTCACTATTAATAAAAAATGAGTTAAATGAGTTAACTCATTTTTCTTCGTAAATTGAATCAGTTAACTCCTTATTTTACTCAAATTAAATCTGTTCACTCACTTTAATTTGGAAATCTCCCTTTATGACTGAACTTCACTTTTAATCCTGACTGCTGATTGAAATCGATCTCAACCGTTGATGAATTTCAAGAAAGTCTATTTAAGAGACCCTCATCTCTACATTTTGAAAGGTTGAATGAGAATTTCCATCGAATTGTTGCTGGAATTCGTATTCACATTTGCTCATATTCACCTAATAAAAGATCAAGTTTAACCAAATGTTGACCAAATTTAACCACGGTTGACTTGAGTTGACTAGTTTCGAAAAGAATTTTGATATAATTAAACAAAATTATTTAATTAAAGGGAGTACTTACTTCTAATTAATTAAAAAAAGTTATTTAATTAAATGAGAAGCCATTCCTAATTAATTAAATGAATTTATTTAATTAAATAAGAAAAATGTCTCTAATTAATTAAAGATTATTTAATTAAATAGAAAAAGTAATTGCGAGAGCATATCTCATTTTATTAAATTAAATATCTCAACAAAATCTCTCTTCAGTTCAAAAAGAAAAATTTTCAATTCACTATTGATAAAAAATGACTTAAATCAGTTAACTCCTTTTTCTACTCAAATTGAATCAGTTAACTCCTTATTTTACTCAAATTAAATCCGTTAACTTCATTTAATTTGGAAATCTTCCTTTCTGACTGAACTTCACCTTTAATCTTGACCGTTGATTGAAATCGATCTCAATCATTAATGAATTCCAGGAAGGTCTATTTAAGAGACCCTCATCTCTTAATTTTGAAAGGTTGAATGAGAATTTGCATCGAATTGTTGCTGGAATTCATACTCACATTTGCTCATATTCACATACGCAAAGATCAAGTTTGACCAAAAGTTGACTAGATTTAACCACAGTTGACTTGAGTTGACTAGTTTCGAAAAGAATTTTGAAATAATTAAACAAAAATATTTAATTAAATGGAGTACTTACTTCTAATTAATTAAACAAAGTTATTTAATTAAATGGGAAGCCATTCCTAATTAATTAAATTAAGTAATTTAATTAAATAAGAAATGTGTCTCTAATTAATTAAAGATTATTTAATTAAATAGAAAAAGTAATTATAAGAGCATGTCTCATTTTATTAAATTAAATATCTCAACAAAATCTCTCTTCAGTTCAAAAAGGGAAATTTCTAGTTCACTATTGATAAAAAATGAGTTAAATCAGTTAACTCCTTTTTCTACTCAACTTGAATCAGTTAACTCCTTATTTTACTCAAATTAAATCTGTTAACTCCATTTAATTTGGAAATCTTCCTTTATGACTGAACTTCACCTTTAATCCTGACCGTTGATTGAAATCGATATCAAACATTGATGAATTTCAGGAAAGTCTATTTAAGAGACCCTCATCTCTTCATTTTGAAAGGTTGAATTTGAATTTGCATCAAATTGTTGCTGGAATTCATACTCACATTTGCTCATATTCACATATGCAAAGATCAAGTTTGAATAAAAGTTGACTACATTTAACCACGGTTGACTTGAGTTGACTAGTTTCGAAAAGAATTTTGAAATAATTAAACGAAATTATTTAATTAAATGAAGTACTTACTTCTAATTAATTAAACAAAGTTATTTAATTAAATGAGAAGCCATTCCTAATTAATTAAATGAAGTTATTTAATTAAATAAGAAAAGTGTCTCTAATTAATTAAAGATTACTTAACTAAATAGAAAAAGTAATTATGAGAGTATATCTCATTTTATTAAATTAAATATCTCATCAAAATCTCTCTTCAGTTCAAAAAAGGAAATTTCCAGTTCACTATTGATAAAAAATGAGTTAAATTAGTTAACTCCTTTTTCTACTCAAATTGAATCAGTTAACTCCTTATTTTACACAAATTAAATCTGTTAACTCCCTTTAATTTGAAAATCTCCCTTTATGACTAAACTTCATCTTTAATCCTGATCGTTGATTAAAATTGATCTCAACCGTTGATGAATTCTAGGAAAGTCTATTTAAGAGACCCTCATCTCTTTATTTTGAAAGGTTGAATGAGAATTTGCATCGAATTGTTGCTAGAATTCATACTCACATTTGCTCATATTCACATACGCAAAGATCAAGTTTGACCAAAATTTGACCAGATTTAACCACGGTTGACTTTAGTTGACTAGTTTCGAAAAGAATTTTGCAATAATTAAACAAAATTATTTAATTAAATGGAGTACTTACTTCTAATTAATTAAACAAAGTTATTTAATTAAATGAGAAACCATTCTTAATTAATTAAATGAAGTTATTTTATTAAATAAGAAAAGTGTCTCTAATTAATTAAAGATTACTTAATTAAATAGAAAAATTAATTAGGAGAGCATATCTCATTTTATTAAATTAAATATCTCAAAAAAATCTCTCTTCAGTTCAAAAAAGGAAATTTTCAGTTCACTATTGATAAAAAATGAGTTAAATGAGTTAACTCCTTTTTCTACTCAAATTGAATCAGTTAACTCATTTTACTCAAATTAAATTCGTTAACTCCCTTTAATTTGAAAATCTCCCTTTATGACTAAACTTCACATTTAATCCTGACCGTTGATTAAAATCGATCTCAACTGTTGATGAATTCCAAGAAAGTCTATTTAAGAGACCCTCATCTCTTTATTTTGAGAGGTTGAATGAGAATTTGCATCTAATTGTTGCTGGAATTCATACTCACATTTGCTCATATTCACATACGCAAAGATCAAGTTTAACCAAAGGTTGGCCATATTTAATCATGGTTGACTTGAGTTGACTAGTTTCGAAAAGAATTTCGAAATAATTAAACAAAATTAGTTAATTAAATGGAGTACTTACTTATAATTAATTAAACAAAGTTATTTAATTAAATGGGAAGCCATTCCTAATTAATTAAATGAAGTTATTTAATTAAATAAGAAATCTGTCTCTAATTAATTAAAGATTATTTAATTAAATAGAAAAACTAATTATAAAAGCATGTCTCATTTTATTAAATTAAATATCTCAACAAAATCTCTCTTCAATTCAAAAAGGGAAATTTCCAGTTCACTATTGATCAAAAATGAGTTAAATCAGTTAACTCCATTTTCTACTCAACTTGAATCAGTTAAGTCCTTATTTTACTCAAATTAAATTTGTTAACTCCATTTAATTTGAAAATCTCCCTTTATTACTGAACTTCACCTTTAATCTCGACCGTTGATTGAAATCAATCTCAAACATTGATGAATTCCAGGAAAGTCTATTTAAGAGACCCTCATCTCTTCATTTTGAAAGGTTGAATGAGAATTTGCATCAAATTGTTGCTGGAATTCATACTCACATTTGCTCATATTCACATACGCAAAGATCAAGTTTGACTAAAAGTTGACCAGATTTAACCACGGTTGACTTGAGCTGACTAGTTTCAATTTTTTTTTTGAAATAATTAAACAAAATTATTTAATTAAATGAAGTACTTACTTCTAATTAATTAAACAAAGTTATTTAATTAAATGAGAAGCCATTCCTAATTAATTAAATGAAGTTATTTAATTAAATAAGAAAAGTGTCTCTAATTAATTAAAGATTACTTAATTAAATAGAAAAAGTAATTATCAGAGCATATCTCATTTTATTAAATTAAATATCTCAACAAAATCTCTCTTCAGTTCAAAAAAGGAAATTTCCAGTTCACTATTGATCAAAAATGAGTTAAATAAGTTAACTCGTTTTTCTACTCAAATTGAATCAGTTAACTCCTTATTTTACACAAATTAAATCTGTTAACTCCCTTTAATTTGAAAATCTCCCTTTATGACCAAACTTCACCTTTAATCCTGACCGTTGAATAAAATTGATCTCAACCGTTGATGAATTCAAGGAAAGTCTATTTAAGAGACCCTCATCTCTTTATTTTGAAAGGTTGAATGAGAACTTGCATCGAATTGTTGCTGGAATTCATACTTACATTTGCTCATATTCACATACGCAAAAATCAAGTTTGACCAAAAGTTGACCAGATTTAACCACGGTTGACTTGAGTTGATTAGTTTCGAGAAGAATTTTGCAATAATTAAATGAAATTATTTAATTAAATGGAGTACTTAATTCTAATTAATTAAACAAAGTTATTTAATTAAATGAGAAGCCATTCCTAATTAATTAACTGAAGTTATTTAATTAAATAAGAAAAGTGTCCCTAATTAATTAAAGATTACTTAATTAAATAGAAAAAGTAATTATGAGAGCATATCTCATTTTATTAAATTAAATATCTCAACAAAATCTCTTTTCAGTTAAAAAAAGGAAATTTTCAGTTCACTATTGATAAAAAATGAGTTAAATCAATTAACTCCTTTTTCTACTCAAATTGAATCAGTTAACTCCTTATTTTACTCAAATTAAATTTGTTAACTCCCTTTAACTTGGAAATCTCCGTTTATGGCTGAACTTCACCTTTAATCCTAACCGTTGATTGAAATCTATTTCAACCATTGATGAATTCCAGGAAAGTCTATTTAAGAGACCCTCATCTCTTTATTTTGAAAGGTTGAATGAGAATTTACATCGAATTGTTGCTGAAATTCATACTCACATTTGGTCTTATTCACATATGCAAAGATCAAGTTTGACCAAAAGTTGACCAGATTTAACCATGGTTGACTTGAGTTGACTAGTTTCGAAAAAAATTTTCAAATAATTAAATGAAATTATTTAATTAAATGGAGTACTTACTTCTTATTAATTAAACTGTAATGCCTTGCCAAAGGATCCATTTTTTTTTCCATAGATGTAAATATCACATATAACTTATGCACATTAACGAAAGCAATAAGATTGTCCATCTGAAAGTAAACATAGCATAAATAATAGATTACATTCTTTAAGATCCCTTAACGTTGAATTACATACATGAATCCATCTAGTACAACATCCACATGAAATAATAATGATAAGGCCAATGTTTTTACATTACATTTCAAATGCTCATTCATCCACTGTACATGTCACAGGGCATGACAAGCTCAAAAATATACATACATAGAATAAGGTACATCATTCTATTCTAATCCATGATACATCAAAGTAGAGATAATCACATGATACAACATCATAGAGAATGTATACATCCATCATAACGATCAAACATAATAAACTAAGTGCACGGTTCCTCTCAATCGTTAATAGCATCATTAGACCATCGTGGATCCTAGCCATCCCTCCGTGTGTAACATTTCAAATCACCGAAGAGATCATCGGTATTAACATAGTAGAAATGTCACTCCTAATATATACAACATCATATGTAGAAATTAATCTAACATGGAAATAAAAGCATAAGATAACATCATCTAACATATGCTAATCATCAATGAAAAAGGATACATATCCACCATCATGAAGGACGCATCAACCACGATGTCTCAATGAATCTCAAAATGATAAGAGTGAAAAATAGACTACCACCTGACCGCGTGGTACCAAAGTGGTCCACTCCCACCGTGCTAAATAGATAATCTCAAGTCCCAAAAAAGCTATCAAAATCACATAGTACATATCTCTATAAGTCCAGGAATCCTAAAAGTATACTAACTCAAAGGTCCCAAACACAAAATCTGACATCTAATCCTAGAGGCACACAATAACATGTAGGAACCTACTATGCAAGCGGGAAAGTGTCATCGCAATTATTACGTACAAGTTATCCTAGCAGTTAGCTAAACTCCATGGGTCTATACTGATTTCATGCAGCCAATAGTATCCTCTCATACTGACGAGGCATACTATGGAATGCAAGGTCGCAACCATGCATCTCACTACTCCCATCCTAGCCTGTACAAGCACTCAAGGCATGGGCGAGAACAAAACTCTTATCTTTTTAGGTTCATTTTGTTAGTATTAGGTGTGAATGTTATCACTTATTAATCCAACCTACAATGAGTTACCCTGACAAGCTCTTAGGGCCCCAACCCCCATTGCAAGCCACTTCCCGTCACTACATGCAGATATCCTACCCTAATGCTCATGGACTCATAAATCTCAAAATCACAAAAGATAATCCATAATAAAATCATCAAATATGCATAAAAGCATCAAATCTCCATGAGCAAACATCTATAGAAAATCATGAACACAACAACTCTCTATTGACAATTGAAGTATCACTGATAATCAAATATGAAATGGTTCTCAATAACCAAAATATATATCTCAATCATACTGATCGAAGACTCTAAAAATGGTTGAGTCAAACATGTCACAACATGACATCATCAAGAATAAATCCACATCTCAATCCCATCATGGCAACAAGAAAATAATCAAGGATAACTGATCGATGACCAAAATAATGGTTAGGTCAAGAGTCTCATACACAAGAATCTCAACTATAACAATCAGTAATCACATCCAATATATAGAGCATTCCATCACAAACCATGGTTGTGTTTATAAAGATCGAGATTAAAACATCATCATGACATCACAATCAAATAACCCCCAAGCCTCTAGTAGACGTCCTATACTGGTCAACACTAGTCAACGCAAAACCCAAAACAATAGGATAAAGAATACACAATGTAAACACATGTTTTGGTTTTGCTAAGTTTTCAAATTTGAATTTAAAAGTCTCTGTTTACGTTTTTCCAAATTATATTAAGTGGAGAAATTTCACGTTTTTCCTAACCCATGTATTTGGTTGATAGATAAAAGTTTCTCCCCAAAACTATTAGACTCAATTTTCTAATTGATCTAATAATATTTTGTTTATATAACATTGTTTGAAAATTGACACTCTCAATGAATCAAAACTTCGATTATATATTCTAATAACTAATCTTTATTAAACTGAGTTTAATTAAATTAATTATTAATATCTCTTCATAATTGACAAGCTCAATATCAATATTTTAAATCATTAAAAGTGTGATCCATTAATTTAGAACTTTATAATATTCATTTATAATTAATTATATATACATATATACTTATATACACACACATATATATATACATACATACATACATACATACATACATATATATATATATATATAATAACATTTAATAATTAATGATATTGCAACAAAATCGAGATTCATATCCAAATCTTGTATGAAATAACGTTGCAAATAAAACTTTATATAATTTAAAACCAAACTCAAATCGCAATGTGATTTTAAAATTGCGCGGCCCAATTCATCCGCACCACAGGTACACTGCGGATCGCAGGTACACTGCGGTTACAGGTACCCTGCGATCTCGCAAGCCTGCGGTGGGTGGGGTATATAATACCTGCCCAACATCATATATGTATTTTTTTTTTTAAACACGATTTTCAATAACATTTTTTATAAAAACGTTCCCATGTGATATGAAATACTATTAACATGAAACTCTATCGCAATTTGACATTCGATTATTATATAAATAAATAAATATATATGTGTATATATACATATGTATGTATATATATATGAGTATATATATGTATATATATATATGTGTGTGTGTGTGTGTGTGTGTATATATATATACATGCAGAGTTTATCACCATCACAGCACATACATATATACATATATATCATTATATATATATATATATATATATATATATATATATATATATATATATATATATATATATATATATATATATATATATATATATATATATATATATATATATATAATGATATATATGTATATGTGTATGCAGATTCAAGAATATACACAATTTACTTAGAAATTCTAATTTTCAAAATTTTCCTTTAAATCTTTGATCTTCAAATTTATCCAATAAATAATCTAATGGGTTTGGCTATGAATTTAAACCCTAGCCCCATTTTCTTTCAGATCTATGCATATAAATATTTCCACATTCAATTGCCTATATTGAGAATGCATACAATAAAAATATGAAATTTCTCAGAAGACATATGGAAGACACGAAGAATACAGGGAATGCAAGATTCGGAAATAGCATAAGTAAAATCACAAGAATCTACCTAGATTCTGATGCTAATTCGCTCTTCCTCAGAAAACTCGTAGAGCAAGCTCCCTTTTTCAGAATTCTTGAATCTTCCAATGCTCCAATTGCACTCGAAATGCTATGTCTAAGCTTCTAGGGATGCTTGAATATAAAGAGCTCTCAGGAAACCTCTAGAATGTTTCTAGAAACAGCTGGAAGGTGTCACCAACTAAGCATGAGTCTTTTCCAACCTTCAAGATGAGCCATAGGGTTGTAGACACCATGTGCTTAATTGATGCACTAACCCCCATGTTGTTAACACATGAGAAATAGAGAAGTGCATTAATTTCCATGCAAGCTTATAACTCCAATCCACTTTTTATATAATTTCTATTTAAATATTTATAACTTTTATTTTAATTTTTGTAACTTTTATTTTAATTTTTTTAATAACTTTTATTATTATTATCTATTTATTACTTTATTATTATTTTATAATTATTATTAATTTCTAATTTCTAATTTTTTTTTATTTAATTCTTTTCTCTCAATTAATTCTCATTTAATTAATTATACTCAAAATATCAAAGATCATGATATTTTATTAATTTTCTCCAAAATAATTAATTTATTAATTAAATCTATTTATTAAGACTTAATTAATAGAAAATTCACCATAGACCTCCAAGATAAAATATGAAAACCCATCATAGAACAAATCATACAAAATCAGTCTAAAGGGTTAAAAATCATGAAATATGTCATCCGACACATTCGATGGGTACTCAACTCTGATACTTGTCCTAACTCACTAGGACAAATGGTTTAAGGGTTTGGGATTTGGACTTGAGAATTTATCTCCCTTCTCTTATCATTGAGATAGTATAATAGGGTACGCTTATCTTGGCAATTCAGGGAAGTCGATACCCAGTACCTGCAACCTACAGAAAAACCATGCATGTACATACAATATAAATACTAAGCTAAACAGACAATGGCAGGAAGTGGTGCATCGTGTAAATCTCGACTAAGCAGGTGACTACGACTCCCTTCCTTAACCACATCAAAAATGCTATACAACATGAAAACACGCACACCATACACATGCAAGTATGGGGTAAGTATCCATAATAAAACACATAAGATAATAACCATCCATCTAATCATCAATAATAACTGAAAATAGTATAATGATCATCATGTATGCATGAAATGTAAAATCTAAATGATCTCATCATATAACCACTAAATCCATAACATAATGTCTGATAGTGTCAAAACAATACCACTAATCGATCAACATAAAACTAGTCTATCATAGTCTGATAATAATAACAATGTCTAGAAAAGATGTGAACGAGGGTAGGCACTACATCCACCCTCCCTTGGGTTAGGCTTACTCTTGGAAGCCTACAAACAAGTAGGGATATAACTCCCTCAATCTAGCTGCATCCTCTCAAGTAGCTGAAGAATCATCAGTAGGGTCCCATTGGACCCTTACCTGTTTGATGGTTTGACCCCTGAGGGTCAACCCCCGCTGTTCCAGAATACGAATCGGCTCCAAAGCCAGCTGGTCGTCCTCTACCTGCAACACATTCCAATCAAGAACATGCACAATATCAGGAATATACTGCCTAAGCACTGAAACATGGAAAACATCATGAATGCGAGCTAGGCTAGATGGTAGAGCAAGACAGTAAGCAACCAGGCCAATCCTCTCCAAAATCTTGAATGGTCCCACAAAATGAGGTGCTAGCTTAGAACCCTTTCCATATCGGATCAGACTCTTTCACGGTCGCACTGTCAAGAAAAAATTATCTCCCACAGCAAACTGCTTATCAGTCTTATGAGCATCAACATACTTCTTCTGCCTATCCTGTGCCATAGTCAAATGCTCACGGATACGCACTACCTGTTGCTCCATATCATGAAGCATCTCAGGACCCAACAGGATGCGATCCTCAAGACTGTCCCAACACAATGGTGTATGACTAGGATGTCCATATAATGCCTGAAATGGCACCATACCAATAGAAATATGATACCCGTTCTTGTAAGAAAACTCCACTAGATAGAGATAATCCTCCCAATGTGTCTGCCTATCCATCACATACATTCGTAACATATCCTCCAAAACTTGGTTCACCCTCTCTGTCTGACCATCAGTCTCTGGATGATATGCTGAACTGAAGTTTAACTGCAATCCAAGCTCATGCTGTAGCCATGTCCAGAATGCAGTTGTGAATACAGGTTCCCTGTCAAAAATGATCTTTCTAGGAATACCATGTAATCTCACAATATCACGCATGAAGATATTAGCTACAGAATCTACTGTGTAGGAAGACCTGATCGGTGAGAAATGTGCCACCTTAGTCAACCGATCAATGGTAACCATGATAACATCATGACACCAAACTATCATAGGTAATCCCACAATAAAATCCATGGAGATGATATCCCACTTCCAAGAAGGAATGAGATTAGGCTGCAAAAGTCCAGCCAGGTGCTAATGTTCTGCCTTAGCTCTCTGACACTCAAGGCACCTAGTCGAAGATCAGCAATATCTCACTTCATCCCAGACCAAAAGAACAAACATCTCAAATTAGCATGCATCTTCTTGACACCTGGATGTGCTGAGTAAGGTGTACGATGGGCTTCTGCCAGTATCAAGGTGCAAAGCTCATCCAAAAATGGCACATAAATCCTCCCCAAATGTCTCAAAAGACCATCTGACTCTTGAACGTAACCTGCAAACTTACCTTCCAAAGATCTTCCTGAATCTATCTCTCTACACACTTCCTGATACCAAGAATCCGTAGGAAGTGCCTGAAGAATTTGACTCCTCAAATCTACACTAAGAGTCATTGATGATAACACATGTCTCCTGCGACTCAAAGCATCCACCACCACATTCTCCTTACCCTGAATGTACTTAACCTCAAAATCATACTCACATAGAAACTCCATCCATCGCCTCTGGCGAGCATTCAAATTAGGCTGAGTAAAAATGTACTAAAAACTACAATGATCAGTGTATAGCTCAAATCTGCGCTCCAACAAGAAATGTCTCCACCTCTTCAAAGCATGAACTACTGCTACTAACTAAAGATCATGTGTAGGATAATTTAACTAATGATCCTTGAGCTTGCGTGATTCATACGCAATCACCCGTCCATTCTGCATCAACACTGCCCCAATCCCTTCAAGAGAAGCATCTGCACATACCATGAAATCACCTTTTGGATCCAGTACAGCTAGAATCGGTGCACTAGTCAAAAGCTCCTTGAGCTTCTGGAAAGCTTCCTCACATTTCTCTGTCTATACGAACTTCTTTCCTTTCCTTTGAAGAGAAGTGATAGGATGTGCTATCCTAGAGAAGTTCTAGACAAATCTGCGATAATAACTAGCTAAACCCATGAAACTACAAATTTCTAACACATTAGTCGGTGTAGGCCATTCTATTATCGCCTGAATCTTTGCAAGATCCATTGAAATACCATCACCTGAAATAACATGCCCTAAATACTGAATCTCCGATTTGAAGAATTCACACTTAGCTGCATTAGGATAAAGCTAATTTTCCCTCAAACACTGCAATACCAACCACAGGTGTTCCTCATGCTCCTTCTGAGTCTTAGAATATATCAATATGTCATCAAGAAACACAAGTACAAACCTGTCAAGATATGATCGAAAAACACCATTCATCAAACTCATGAAAATCGATGGAGCATTAGTCAATCCAAAAGGTACCACTGTGAACTCATAATGCCCATAACGAGTTTGAAAAGTAGTCTTGTGAATATCTGCTTCCTTAATGTGAAGCTGGTGGTATCCTGACTTAAGATCAATCTTGGAGAATACCGTAGCTCCCTTGATCTGATCAAATAAGTCATCAATACTAGGTAAAGGATACCTGTTCTTAATAGTCACCTTATTCAACTGTTTGTAGTCAATGCAAAGGTGTAAAGAACCGTCTTTCTTCTTCACAAAGAGCATTGGAGCTCCCCATGGTGATACACTAAGTCGATTGCTCCCTTTGGCCAGAAGTTCCTCTATCTGAAGACGTAGATCACCCAATTCCTGAGTAGTCATGTGATAAGGAGCTTTAGAGATAGGCTCTGCTCCAGGAATCAAATCAATACTAAAATCAATGTCCCTCTTAGGAGGCATGCCTGGAATCTCACTTGGAAAAACATCCGCGTACTCCTAAAAAATTGGGTGATCCAAAGTCTTCCTCACAGGATCTTCCTCATCAAAATCATTTACCATAATAGAAAATATCTGACATCCCTTACGAAAACTTCACTTCATTTGCATAGCAAAAATCATCCACAGAGATATAGGCCTCGGTATCCCAACTATCTTCACATCATTCCCTTGGTCATCTTGGCACATAATAATCTTCTTCCTACAATCTATACTGGCTCTATGAGATCCAAGCTAGTCCATGCCTAGAACCACATCATAGGAACCAAGGGGTATGACTCGAAGATCCACTGCCGTATCAAAGCTTCCTAAGCTAAGCCCACACTTATGAACTACAAAATCTATGGAAATCTTAATGCCTGAGGCTAGTTCCACTTGCCAAACATGATCTTGCTTCACCGCATCGAGCTTACACTTAGAAACTATAGATGGTGAAATAAATGAATCTGTAGCTCCTAAATCAAACAATACTGAAAGAGATATACCTCTAATAGCTCTTGTGGTCTCAACCACTGTTCCCTGGTGATCTGCCTGACGCTGATCAACTGCTGCAAATACTCTATGAGCTCTATCGGCATCACCAAATGTAGGCTTTGAAACTGTAGGCCTAGGTCCTGAAGATTGAGGTGCTCGCTAAGGACACTAAGCTGCATAATGTCCAATCTGACCAAATGAAAAACATTTCGTATTTCTACCGGAACCTCTTCCCATAGGTGGTACATTTGATTGCTGACGACTGTTCCTGCTCAAAAAAGACTGGCTACTCTGAGTTGGCTGATTAGTCTAATTCTGTCTATTGCATTGAGCATTGCAGTTGTTCTTGGTGTTAAAACCTTTACCACTTCCTTGAGCTTGAGAATTTGAGCCCTTCTGTTGCTGTGTCTGTTGAGACTGCTGCTGATACTATTTCCCCTTAGAGAAAGAGAACTTCTTGTTACCACTTGAATTAAAGTTGCCTTTAGATCCTGATGCCACTGGCGCTCCTACAAAACCACCTTGACCAAGGTTGACACTTTACTCAACAAGGATAGCTTGATGCACCGCATCCTTGAGGGTTTTTGGCTCAAATACCTTAACTCCCCCAATAATACGGTTATTCAAACCCATAATAAAGTGTTGTGTCAACTAAGCTGAATTGTCACTAAACCCTAAAAAAGGCATAAGCTCATAAAACTTACACTCATACTTGGTCACTGACAAAGTGTACTGTCTGAGATTATGAAATTCATCAGCCCTTTGTTGCTTCCATTCCTCTGGTACGAATCATTCACGAAAACTCTCTAGGAATAACTCCCAAGTAACACTGCTCATATCGATTCCCAACTTCTTCTCCTCAATTGTCCACCAAGTGGCCCCAAAATTCTCTAAATTAGTGATCGCAAACCTTGCCTAAACATTGCTATCGAACTCCTGCATGGCAAAAATCCTATCGAGAGAAATAAGTCACTGCTCGGCCACATAACCAGAACCTTGCCCGTAAAAAGGCTTAACCTTGGATCTTGAAAGATCCTTCATCTGAGTGGACACAATGGACCTCTGACGATCCTTCCGAGGACTTCTAGATCTGGGTCTATGCTCTTGTTCTATCTGATGCACTTTAGGCTATTCTTGAACAAGAGGTAGATGTTCTAGAATAGTCCACATAATTTGTCTCAAACTAACCTCTTCAGACTCAGCTTGGTCCTCTCTATGGCTCTCTTCCTACTGTCTACTTGAGTGCTCTTCCTTGCTCTCTACACGAGCCAATCCCTCATGGGTAGACTCATGGGCACTGATAGTTCTGCCATGACCACGACCTCTTCCACGGCCTCTAACAGAAGACCTAGTCCCAGATACCATCCTACAATAGTACAAAGCACTATTAAAATCACATGTTGCCATAGACTATGTTCAGTTCTATGTTTAGGTTTAAGTAAAATTTCTAGTTTTGAACCTAAGTGTTGAAGTATGAAAAATATTCAAGTAACAGTTTGAGTCTTGTTTCAGTTCACCTAGTTCAAGTTTGGAAAGTTACACTTAATAGTTCAAAGTTCTAGTTGTTCCAAAATACCCAGAGCTCCCAATGTAGAAACTCGGGCTTTGATACCAAATGTAATGCCCTGCCAAGGGATCCAAAGAATTAACCTAAAATTTCACTAACATTTTTTTTTTCCATAGAAGGAAACATCACATATAACTTATGCACATTAATGGAAGCAATAGCATTGTCCATCTGAAAGTAAACATAACATATATAACAGATTACATTCTTTAAGATCCCTTAACATTGAATTACATACATGAATCCATCTAGTACAACATCCACATGAAATAATAATGATAAGGCCAATGTTTATACATTACATTTCAAATGCTCATTTATCCACTATACATGTCACAGGGTATGACAAGCTAAAAAATATACATACATAGAATAAGGTACATCATCCTATTCTAATCCATGATACATCAAAGTAGAGTTAATCACATGATACAACATCATAGAGAATGTATACATCCATCATAAAGATCAAACATAATAAACTAAGTGCTCCGTTCCTCCCAACTGTTAATAGCATCATTAGACCATCATGGATCCTATCCATCTCTCTGTGCGTAACATTCCAAAACACCGAAGAGATCATCGGTATTAACATAGTAGGAATGGCACTCCTAATATATACAACATCATATGTAGAAAGTAATCTAACATGCAAATAAAAGCATAAGATAACATCATCTAACATATGCTAATCATCAATGAAAAAGGATACATATCCACCGTCATGAAGGACGCATCAACCACAATGTCTCAATGAATCTCAAAATGATAAGAGTGGAAAATACACTACCACCCGACCGTGTGGTACCAAAGTGGTCCACTCCCACCATTCTAAGGAGATAATCTCAAGTCCCAAACAAGCTATCAAAATCACATAGCACATATCTCTATAAGTTCAGGAGTCCTAAAAGTATACTACCTACTATGCAAGCGAGAAAGTGTCATCACAATTATCATGTACAAGTTACCCTGGCAGTTAGCTAAACTCCATGGGTTCATACTGATTGCATGTGGCCACTACTATCCGCTCATACTGACGAGGCATACTACGGAATGCAAGGTCGCAACCATGCATCTCACTACTCTCATCCTAGCCAGTACAAGCACTCAAGACATGGGCGAGAACAAAACTCTTATCTTTTTAGGTTCATTTTGTTAGTATTAGGTGTGAATGTTATTACTTATTAATCCAACTTACAATGAGTTATCCTGGCAGCCTCTTAGGGCCCCAACCCCCATTGCAAGCCACTTCTCGTCACTACATATAGATATCCTACCCTAATGCTCATGGACTCATAAATCTCAAAATCACAAAAGATAATCCATAATAAAATCATCAAATATGCATAAAAGCATCAAATCTCCATGAGCAAACATCCATAGAAAATCATGAACACAACAGCTCTCTATTGGCAATTAAAGTATCACCGATAATCAAATATCCAATGGTTCTCAATAACCAAAATATATATTTCAATCATACTGATCGAAGACTCCAAAAATGGTTGAGTCAAACATGTCACAACATGACATCATCAAGAATAAATCCACATCTCAGTCCCATCATGGCGACTAGAAAATAATCAAGGATAGCTGATCGATGACCAAAATAATGGTTAGGTCAAGAGTCTCATACACTAGAATCTCAACTATAACAATCAGTAATCACATCCAATACATAGAGTTTTCCATCACAAACCATGGTTGGGTTTATAAAAACTGAGATTAAAACATCATCATGACATCACAATCACATAACTCCCAAGCCTCTCGTAGACGTCCTATACTGGTCAACACTAGTCAACCCAAAACCCAAAACAATAGCATAAAAAATACACAATGTAAACACATGTTTTGGTTTTGCTAAGTTTTCAAATTTGAATTTAAAAGTCTCTGTTTACGTTTTTCTAAATTATATTAAGTTATTTAATTAAATGAGAAGCCATTCCTAATTAATTAAATGAAGTTATTTAATTAAATAAGAAAAGTGTCTCTAATTAATTAAATATTATTTAATTAAATAGAAAAAGTAATTATCAGAGCATATCTCATTTTATCAAATTAAATATCTCAACAAAATCTCTCTTCAGTTCAAAAAGGGAAATTTCTAGTTCACTATTGATAAAAAATGAGTTAAATTAGTTAACTCCTTTTTCTACTCAATTTGAATCAGGTAAGTCCTTATTTTGCACAAATTAAATCTGTTAACTCCCATTAATTTGGAAATCTCCCTTTATGACTGAACTTCACCTTTAATCTTGACTGCTGATTGAAATCGATCTCAACCGTTGATGAATTTCAAGAAAGCCTATTTAAGAGACCCTCATCTCTTCATTTTGAAAGATTGAATGGGAATATGCATCGAATTGTTGCTGGAATTCATACTCACATTTGCTCATATTCACATACGTAAAGATCAAGTTTGACCAAAAGTTGACCAGATTTAACCACGGTTGACTTGAGTTGACTAGTTTCGAAAAGAAATTTTGAAATAATTAAGCAAAATTATTTAATTAAATGGAGTACTTACTTCTAATTAATTAAACATAGTTATTTAATTAAATGAGAAGTCATTCCTAATTAATTAAATGAAGTTATTTAATTAAATAAGAAAAGTGTTTCTAATTAATTATAGATTACTTAATTAAATAGAAAAAGTAATTATGAGAGCATATCTAAATTTATTAAATTAAACATCTGAACAAAATCTCTCTTCAGTTCAAAAAGGGAAATTTCTGGTTCACTATTGATAAAAAATGAGTTAAATGAGTTAATTCCTTTTTCTACTCAAATTGAATCAGTTAACTCTTTATTTTACTCAAATTAAATCTGTTAACTCCCTTTAATTTGAAAATCTCCCTTTATGACGGAACTCCACCTTTAATCCTGACCGCTGATTGAAATCAATCTCAACCGTTGATGAATTCCAGGAAAGTCTATTTAAGAGACCCTCATCTCTTCATTTTGAAAGGTTGAGTGAGAATTCACATCGTATTGTTGCTGAAATTCATACTCACATTTGCTCATATTCACATAAGCAAAGATCATGTTTGAACAAAAGTTGACCAAATTTAACCACGGTTGACTTGAGTTGACCAGTTTCGAATTTATTTTTGAAATAATTAAACGAAATTATTTAATTAAATGGAGTACTTACTTCTAATTAAGTAAAAAAAGTTATTTAATTAAATGAGAAGCCATTCCTAATTAATTAAATGAAGTTATTTGATTAAATAAGAAAAGTGTCTCTAATTAATTAAAGATTACTTAATTAAATAGAAAAAGTAATTATAAGAGCATATCTCATTTTATTCAATTAAATATCTCTACAAAATCTCTCTTCAATTCAAAAACAGAAATTTCCAGTTCACTATTGATAAAAAATGAGGTAAATCAGTTAATTATTTTTCCTACTCAAATTGAATCAGTTAACTCCTCATTTTACTCAAATTAAATCTGTTAACTCCCTTTAATTTGGAAATCTCCCTTTATGACTGAACTTCACCTTTAATCCCGACCGCTGATTGAAATCGATCTCAACCGTTGATGAATTCTAGGAAACTCTATTTAAGAGACCCTCATCTCTTCATTTTGAAAGCTTGAATGAGAATTTGCATCGAATTGTTGCTGGAATTCATACTCACATTTGCTCATATTCACATACGCAAAGATCAAGTTTGACCAAAAGTTGACCAGATTTAACCACGATTGACTTGAGTTGACTAGTTTCGAAAAGAGTTTTGAAATAATTAATCAAAATTATTTAATTAAATGGAGTACTTACTTCTAATTAATTAATAAAAGATATTTAATTAAATGAGAAGCCATTCCTAATTAATTACATGAAGTTATTTAATTAAATAAGAAAAGTGTCTCTAATTAATTAGAGATTACTTAATTAAATAGAAAAAGTAATTATGAGAGCATATCTCATTTTATTAAATTAAATATCTCAACAAAATCACTCTTCAGTTGAAAAAGGGAAACTTCCAGTCCACTATTGATAAAAAATGAGTTAAATAAGTTAACTTCTTTTTCTACTCAAATTGAATCAGTTAACTTCTTATTTTACAGAAATTAAATCTGTTAACTCCCTTTAATTTGGAAATCTCCCTTTATGACTAAACTTCACCTTTAATCTTGACCATTGATTGAAATCGATCTCAACCGTTGATGAATTCCAAGAAAGTCTATTTAAGAGACCCTCATCTCTTCATTTTGAAAGGTTGAATGAGAATTTGCATCGAATTGTTGCTAGAATTCATACTCACATATGCTCATATTCACATACGCAAAGGTCAAGTTTGAGCAATAGTTGACCAGATTTAACCACGGTTGACTTGAGCTGACTAGTTTTGAAAAAAAATTTAAAATAATTAAATGAAATTATTTAATCAAATGGAGTAGTTACTTCTAATTAATTAAACAAAGTTATTTAATTAAATGAGAAGCCATTCCTAATTAATTAAATGAAGTTATTTAATTAAATAAGGAAATTGTCTCTAATTAATTAAAGATTACTTAATTAAATAGAAAAAGTAATTATTAGAGCATATCTCATTTTATTAAATTAAATATCTCAACAAAATCACTCTTCAGTTCAAAAAGAGAAATTTCCAGTTCACTATTGATCAAAAATGAGTTAAATAAATTAACTCCTTTTTCAACTCAAATTGAATCAGATAACGCCTTATTTTACACAAATTAAATCTGTTAACTCCTTTTAATTTTGAAATCTCCCTTTATGACTGAACTTCACCTTTAATCATGACAGTTGATTGAAATTGATTTCAACCATTGATGAATTTCAGGAAAGTCTATTTAAGAGACCCTCATCTCTTCATTTTGAAAGGTTGAATGAGAATTTGCATCGAATTGTTGCTAGAATTCATACTCACATTTGCTCATATTCACATACGCAAAGATCAAGTTTGACCAAACGTTGACCAAATTTAACCATGGTTGACTTTAGTTGACTAGTTTTGAAATAATTAAACGAAATTATTTAATTAAATGGAGTACTTACTTCTAATTAATTAATCAAAGTTATTTAATTAAATGAGAAGCCATTCCAAATTAATTAAACGAAGTTATTTAATTAAATAAGAAAAGTGTCTCTAATTAATTAAAGATTACTTAATTAGATAGAGAAAGTAATTATGAGAGCATATCTCATTTTATTAAATTAAATATCCTTACAATATCTCTCTTCAGTTCAAAAAGGGAAATTTCCAGTTCACTATTGATAAAAAATGAGTTAAATCAGTTAACTCTTTTTTCTACTCAAATTGAATTAGTTAACTCCTTATTTTACTCAAATTAAATCTGTTAAGTCCCTTTAATTTTGAAATCTCCCTTTATGATTGAACTTCACCTTTAATCCTTACTGTTGATTGAAATCGATCTCAACCATTGATGAATTCTAGGAAAGTCTATTTAAGAGACCCTCATTTCTCCATTTTGAAAAGTTGAATGAGAGTTTGCATCGAATTGTTGTTGGAATTCATACTCACATTTGCTCATATTCATATCAAGTTTGACAAAAAGTTGACCAGATTTAACCACGGTTGACTTGAGTTGACTAGTTTCGAAAAGAATTTTGAAATAATTAAACGAAATTATTTAATTAAATGGAGTACTTACTTCTAATTAATTAAACAAAGTTATTTAATTAAATTAGAAGCCATTTATAATTAATTAAATGAAGTTATTTAATTAAATAAGAAAAGTGTCTAATTAATTAAAATTTACTTAATTAAATAAAAAAAGTAATTATGAGAGCATATCTCATTTTATTAAATTAACTATCTCAAAAAAATCTCTTTTCAGTTCAAAAAGGGAAATTTCTAGTTCACTATTGATAAAAAATGAGTTAAATGAGTTAACTCCTTTTTCTACTCAAATTGAATAGGTTAACTCCTTATTTTACTCAAATTAAATCTGTTAACTCCCTTTAATTTGGAAATCTCCCTTTATGACTAAACTTCACCTTTAATCATGACCGTTGATTGAAATCGATCTCAACCATTGATGAATTTCAAGAAAGTCTATTTAAGAGACCCTCATCTCTTTATTTTGAAAGGTTGAATAAGAATTTGCATCGAATTGTTGCTAGAATTCATACTCACATTTGCTCATATTCACATACGCAAAGATCGTGTTTGACCAAATGTTGACCAGATTTAACCACGATTGACTCGAGTTGACTAGTTTTGAAAAGAATTTTGAAATAATTAAATGAAATTATTTAATTAAATGGAGTACTTTCTTCTAATTAATTAAACAAAGTTATTTATTTAAATGAGAAGCCATTCCTAATTAATTAAATGAAGTTATTTAATTAAATAAGAAAAGTGTCTCTAATTAATTAAAAATTTCTTAATTAAATAGAAAAAGTAATTATGAGAGCATATCACATTTTATTAAATTAAATATCTCAACAAAGTCTCTCTTCAGTTGAAAAAGGGAAATTTTCAGTTCATTATTGATAAAAAATGAGTTAAATTAGTTAACTCCTTTTTCTAATCAAATTGAATCAGTTAGCTCCTTATTTTACTCAAATTAAATCTATTAACTCACTTTAATTTGGAAATCTTCCTTTATGATTGAACTTCACCTTTAATCCTGACCGTTGATTGAAATCGATCTCAACCGTTGATAAATTCCAAGAAAGTCTATTTAAGAGACCCTCATCTCTTCATTTTGAAAGGTTGAATGAGAATTTGCATTGAATTTTTTTTCGAATTCATACTCACAATTGGTCATATTCACATACGCAAAGATCAAGTTTGACCAAAAGTTGACCAGATTTAATCACGGTGGACTTAAGTTGACTAATTTCAAAAAGAATTTTGAAATAATTAAGCAAAATTATTTAATTAAATGGAGTACTTACTTCTAATTAATTAAACAAATTTATTTAATTAAATGAGAAGCCATTCCTAATTAATTAAATGAAGTTATTTAATTAAATAAGAAAAGTGTCTCTAATTAATTAAAGATTATTTAATTAAATAGAAAAAGTAATTATGAGAGCATATCTCATTTTATTAAATTAAATATCTCAACAAAATCTCTCTTCAGTTCAAAAAGGTAAATTTTTATTTCACTATTGATAAAAAATGAGTTAAATCAGTTAACTCGCTTTTCTACTCAAATTGAATCAGTTAACTCTTTATTTTACTCAAATTGAATATGTTAACTCCCTTTAATTTGGAAATCTCCCTTTATGACTGAACTTCACTTTTAATCCTGACCGTTGATTGAAATCGATCTCAACCATTGATGAATTTCAGGAAAGTCTATTTAAGAGACCCTCATCTCTTCATTTTGAAAGGTTGAATGAAAATTTGCATCGAATTGTTGTTGGAATTCATACTCACATTTGCTCATATTCACATATGCAAACATCAAGTTTGACCAAAAGTTGACTAGATTTAACCACGGTTGACTTGAGTTGACTAGTTTCGAAAAGAATTTTGAAATAATTAAACAAAATTATTTAATTAAATGGAGTACTTACTTCTAATTAATTAAATAAAGTTATTTAATTAAATGAGAAGCCATTCTTAATTAATTAAATGAAGTTATTTAATTAAATAAGAAAAGTGTCTCTAACTAATTAAAGATTACTTAATTAAATAGAAAAAGTAATTATGAGAGCATATCGCATTTTATTAAATTAAATATCTCAACAAAATCTCTCTTCAGTTCAAAAAGGGAAATTTTCAGTTCACTATTGATAAAAAATGAGTTAAATTAGTTAACTCCTTTATCTACTAAAATTGAATCAGTTAACTCCTTATTTTACTCAAATTAAATCTGTTAACTCTCTTTAATTTGAAAATCTCTCTTTATGAATGAACTTCACCTTTAATCCTGACCATTGATTGAAATCGATCTCAACCGTTGATGAATTCAACGAAAGTCTATTTAAGATACCCTCATCTCTTCATTTTGAAAGGTTGAATGAGAATTTGCATCGAATTGTTGCTGGAATTCATACTCTCATTTGCTCATATTCACATATGCAAATATCAAGTTTGACCAAAAGTTGACCAGATTTAACCACTGTTGACTTTAGTTGACTAGTTTTGAAAAGAATTTTAAAATAATTAAACGAAATTGTTTAATTAAATGGAGTACTTGCTTGTAATTAATTAAACAAAATTATTTAATTAAATGAGAAGCCATTCCTAATTAATTAAATGAAGTTATTTAATTAAATAAGAAAAGTGTCTCTAATTAACTAAAGACTATTTATTTAAATAGAAAAATTAATTATGAGAGCATGTCTCATTTTATTAAATTAAATATCTCAACAAAATCTCTCTTCTGTTCAAAAAGGGAAATTTTCAGTTCACTATTGATAAAAATGAGTTAAATCAGTTAACACCTTTTTCTACTCAAATTGAATCAATTAACTCCTTATTTTACTCAAATTAAATCTGTTAACTCACTTGAATTTTGAAATCTCCCTTTATGACTGAACTTCACCTTTAATCCTGACCGTTGATTGAAATCAATCTCAACCGTTGATGAATTCCAAGAAAGTCTATTTAAGAGACCCTCGTCTCTTCATTTTGAAAGGTTGAATGAGAATTTGCATCGAATTGTTGCTGGTATTCATACTCACATTTGCTCATATTCACATATGCAAAGATCAAGTTTGACCAAAAGTTAACCAGGTTTAACCATGGTTGACTTGAGTTGACTAGTTTCGAAAAGAATTTTAAAATAATTAAACGAAGTTATTTAATTAAATGGAGTACTTACTTCTAATTAATTAAACAAAGTTATTTAATTAAATGAGAAGCCATTCCTAATTAATTAAATGAAGTTATTTAATTAAATAAGAAAAGTGTCTCTAATTAATTAAAGATTACTTAATTAAATAGAAAAAGTAATTATGAGAGCATATCTCATTTTATTAAATTAATTATCTTAACAAAATCTCTCTTTAGTTCAAAAAGGGAAATTTCCAGTTCACTATTGTTAAAAAATGGGTTAAATTAGTTAACTCCTCTTTCTACTCAAATTGAATCATTTAACTCCTTATTTTTGTTGCGGGTTAGTTAGGTTATGTGCTTTGTAGATTTAGTATTAAGGTAAGTTAGTAGGTAGGTTATTGTTAGGTTGAGTTAAGGGTTAGTGTAGGTATGTTAGTTTTTGTGTTAGTTTTTAGGATAAGTTTAGTATATGTTAAGATGAGTCATAGTTAAATTTAGATAGTTTTAAAATTAGTTAGTTGTTATTTAATTTAGATTTAGTTTTAGGATTTATGTTAGAGTTAAAGTAAGTTTGTATGTTTTTAATAATGTTATTAAATTATTTAGTTAGTTTAATTGTTTATGAAATATTAAGAAACATGCTTTCTTTTAAATATAGGTTTGTAGTGAAATTAGTCTGAGTTTAATTATATTATGGTTAGTTTTAATTTTAAGTGATTATTATATCTTGTAGCTTGGTTATTTTTTTAAATATATATATATATATATATATATATATATATATATATATATATATATATATATATATATATATATTATAGCAAAGTTAAAGTTTTAAACTTAATGTTAAGAGTAATGAAATTTCTTCATTAGAATTTATTAAAAAACTTGAGATAGTGTTAGTGTAGGGTACTAATTAATTTTGGAATATTAATTAGTTTCAATCTAGTTATATGTAAAATTGAATTCAATATTTAATTTAAGTTAAATTTTGTTTTTAGTTAGTGCTTAATCTAAACTAAGTTGCGTTTTAAGTTAATATTTATTTTAAGATAGTTTTTTGATTGGTATTAAATTAAGTTAGTATGAGATTAAACTTAAATTTAATTTAGTTTAGATTTAATTTAATTTCGATTAAATTTTTGTCTAGATTTAAGTTATGTTTTAGATATAAGAAATGTTAGTATTAAATAGTATCTTTGTTAATTTGTTTCGGTAAATTGTTTTATTAAAATTAGTTTAGTTTAAAGGTAGTTAGCATTGGATGTAAATATTAATTAGATTTAACTAAAGTTGGTTAGTCTCATGGATTTTATTTTAGTAGCTTAATTAATAATTTGTTTACTTAATGATCTAATAACTAAAGTTATTTCGAATAATTTAAAGTTATTGTGAACAAGTATATAAAATTACCAAATATGATAAAACTTTTAAAAATAGAAATTTGATTGTTAAAATAATTGACCGAGTTAATGATGAAAGATAAATTGATGATTAATTCAGGTGTAAAGATTACAAACTTAAGATGTATCATAGTGAACCTTCACTTCTCTTGCATGAGATCAGATTAAAACTTACAGAATTTTAATTATTATTATTCAAAAAAAAATTGTGTGTGTTTTTGTCCTCGTAGGTTGAGCATGACATTTTGGTATCACAGCCCATGTTTCAACACTAGGAACCTTAAACCCTTATGCTTCTGAAATTTAATCTAAACATTAAATTGTGTAGGATGCCTCCTGTTACTCGAAGCAACCCACGAGGCAGAGGTTGTAGGGTGAGAGGTGGTAGAGCGGGACAGGGGGATGGACCACCTCCACCACGACCTCCACTTCCACCACCATTGAACTCGAATCAGGACATTACAGATGCACTTCAAACTTTGATCGGTGTAGTTCAGCAGAGAGTAGTACCTGTAGTTCAGCCAGTTCAACAGATCCCAGTAGTGGAAGCAGAGGGACCCAATGGAAGCAGGCCCAGAGGTAGAGAGAGGACTAGAAGTCCCCCACTAAGATAGTTAGAGGGGCAGGATGAGCATGAAGGTGAGTCAATACACCAGAGAAGACCCCCACTTGATAGAACTCCTAGACATGTAGGAGATGATATCAGGGAATTAATCCGACTTGGGCCAGCATTATTTACTGGTTCTACCGAGGGGACAGTAGCAGAATCATGGTTGCAGAGCCTACAGTGGTGCTTTGGATTACGACCCTATGGGAGTAATCTAAAGGCACGCCTAGCAGTTCATCAGTTGAGAGGGGATGCCTCCAATTGGTGGCATCAGGAGGAGATCATAGGTGGAGTGAGGATGGATACCCTCACATGGGAATCATTTCTAGAAAGGTTCTGAGAGAGGTACTTGTCAGAGCATTTTTGACAGAAATAGATAGAGGAGTTCCATTCTCTTTATCAGAGAGGTCTTACAGTGGCTCAGTATGAGAGTAGGTTTCTTGAGGTCCTTCCTTATGTGGAATACATAAAGGACGAGAAACTACCGGTACATCGCTTTATCATGGGTTTGAATTTTTCACTTCAGGGTCCAGTTCAGATGGCCTTCCCTAACACCTTTGAACAGGTAGTGGAGATAGCACTAGTGGCAGAGGATACTTGGGGTAGATAGGAATCATGGGATTGGTCTTAGAATCAAAATTCTACCCGACAGAAACCCCCTTGGAAAGGGAATCAGAGCTATACACTAGGGTCCTCTAAGGGCCAACAGTCTCAGCAATAGCAGGTACCCTCACAGGGTTATCAGGGCTCTAAGCCCAGGCAGTGGTAATCACAGCAATATCAGAAAGTACATACCCCACAGTCACAGTCAGTACAGACTCAATAGTCTTCCAGGGGTGGTTACAGTGGGTCTAGCAGGTCAGGAGGTCCACAGCAGTCTAGATCACAGGATGCATGATCTTATACCCGAGGACCATGCTATACTTATGGAGGCATGGGTCACATAGCTAGAGAGTGTTCATAGGGATAGTCATCCAGTGGTAAGAGAGGGGCTTTTTCAAAGCCGACAGCTAGAGACATGGACAGGTCTCACAGAGTTTTTGCAGCGATTGACAACTGCCAGATTGAACATTAGGGAGCAGTTATTGAGGCTTCAAGTGGATTTGGTCAGCTAGTTAGTGCTAGAGACTATCCATATTATTGTCCGACAGACCCTAGCTCCTCGAGGTCGAGTGTTGGACCAAGTTAGGGTCTAGGGGGAATGTTGCGATGAGGTTATGATTTATTGGGAGAATGCAGCGCAGATGCGATCTCTATACCCTTATCTTTTGATGAACTCCAGGAGGAAGTTCATGCCTAGTGGAGGGGGATGTGAGGCCTCACCCCGATCCTTCGTAGCCTTAGATGTTACTTTATCATTTTGATACTCACGACTCAAGATGTCGAGACATTATCTGATGCTTAGAACATATTATATTATTTCATGTTGTGTGATGTCACTTTTAGATATTTGATGTTGTCATTTAATGTTTTATGTATATGTATGTCGATGAATTAAGTAAGAGGTAGGATTAATAGTTTGGTTTAAGATATTTTAAATGGTTAAGAATTGAATAGCATGAGAGGAACCCTTATTGATGTATGTTTCAATTTATGAGAATTTCTGATATGTATACATTTATGTACATGTGATTTTATAGAACTACTGATGTGTGCAATGAGTGTGCAAATATTCAACCGAGAAACCCTACGAAGGAACAAAACTAATCTCTTTGTGCTAATTTTGGAAACCTTGTTGTTCGTAATTCACGTATTGTATTGTGAGATGTATGTATGTATCTTTCGGTGTTCAGTGAATGTTAGTGTTTGTAACTATGTTCTTTTAGTGTCGCTTGACACTCGTAAATTGTTTATGTTCTCTAGTGTGCTGATTAGGGTTAGTTGTGTAACCTTTGGACCCAAGTTGCCTTAAGTTAGTGCTAGTTGCTAATTGGGTTCTTAATCGAATTTAGTCATCTCTTAATTCAGATTAGTGCTTAATCTATTTTGTTAGAGTTGTTTGTTGGTCCTAATTATTTCCTAACTTTTTTTTGGCTCTAAACCTTTTTCCTAAGGCTTAAAACATGAAATTTTTATACCCAAAGGGTATGGGTATGGGTTAGGGGTCTTTTCCAATCCCTAAGCCCCTTTTTTTGAGTTTTGAGGCCACTCAAAAAGTCTCATTTTGCCTTTGTGCGAAAATTGACCATGCCTATCTTGAGTCACCTCACCTCATCTCCATTTAGGGTTTAACCATAGTGTAGGTTGAGTTAGGAGTTTCTAGAATTGCTAGTGGGTGGAAATAGTTATTGCTCCTTTTGGTGGTTGAGTTTGAGGCTTATTTAGAGACCCTTCTTAGACTTGTGGAGGTTGTTACCCAATCTCTACATTTAGAGAGGAGTTCTTGAAGATTGAAGCAAGGAAAGGGGAGCTCTACTCAAACTTATTCATTTGCCATTACCTCTTTGTGAAGGTTGGAATTCTCATCTCCCTTGTTCAGATTTCATTCTTGTTTTATGCTTATGCTACCTTGTTGTTGTTTGAATGTTTGTATGGTTGTGGCTATGTTGGGAAGATTTGAAAATCATGTTATTTTTTTGATATTTTCCTTTCATGTTTATGCTTGCAATTTTGAGATTTTTTTGCATGGGTGTTTTGGTATTACTCACCCTTGGAGAGGGCAGAAGTGACCAATTTTGGGAAAGGTTTGTTTAGTCGGACTCCATCCAGTGTAGAGTCTCTTCTAAGGATGAGAAGAGGGAGAAAGGATAGGGTGTTATGGGCCCCTACCTGTCAGCACAAACTTTGTATGATTTTGGTATGTTGAAATGGAAGAACAGAAGTTCTTGGTATATAGCCCCGATTGGGCATCTGTTTGGTGTTGTGCTTGATTTCTCCTGATTGGAAGAATCCACCTTTCCCTAGTTTTGATTCATTGTGAATCCTATTGTGTAAACCATGTATGATTATGCATGTTTAATTGTCTCTTGGTTATGCTTGGTTGTCACCCGATCAAATATTTGTTTCCTCCACGGTTCTAGAGATGTGTTGTAGAAAACATTATAAATCCCTTGATGAGGGTCATGAAGAAAATTATTTTATATTGTTGAAATTTGGAATTAATATCATATGTAAATTGGTATTTCAAACTTTGTTGGATTGGCAAAGAAGCCAGGTTTTCTTTCTGATTCTTTCCCGGCTGAGCCCTTGAATCAGGTTTTCAAATAAAAATGGTGATTGAGTAATGTTACTTGTCATGTGATTCGATCATAATTTTAATTTAGATGGATGCACATCAAGAATTAGGATGAAATGATGATGGTTTAATTAAGTAAAATTTTGAGTTTACTTTATGTGGGAAACAAAAATTATATCATGGATGTAGATTCTGTTTGATTGAGCAAAATTTCAAGTTCTTCATATGTTTCCTATAAGTTCAAAATGATAATTATGTTCAAGAAAGAAATTAATGTCTATGGTTGATATATTGCAAATTCAAGTTGCATAAGAAATCACATTAATATGGTGCTATTATGCCTCAAACTATTGTATCCATGTTTTAATTCTATACAAAAATCTAGACAAAAAAAATATATACATGCATTGATTGTAATTCTATACTTAGATAAATTTTTCAAAAAAAAAAAAAGTTGTATCCAAGAGCCAAATAGTCTCTGGAATTTGTATGGGGAAATAACTTAAATGCCCCTTTCATAATAGAGAATATTCTTTTAAATATCTTCTTTTAAATCATTTGTAGAATCTTGTAAATTAAAATTAAAATAATAATGATAATAGAAATGGTGTATAACATAATTTAAAACTAATATCCTAAATATCTATGTTACCTACAAAACTTTAAGAGTTTAATGCTTATGCATCTCCCCATGGACGTCAGTTTTGAAATTAATATTTAAAAAGGGTCTATGTAATAAGTTGTTTTGTGCAAGTCAGAATCAACATGGGGGGGGGGGGGGTGACGTCACCCTGCCCCCATCTCCCATCCACCTCTTTTTTTCCTTGTTTGGAGCGCTCACTTGTTTATCCCTTTTCTCATGTTTATTTTGGTAGTGGGCAAGTTGTTTTATGGTTCAAAAAAATTTGGGGCTTGCGTTTTGTTTGGGCGGCCATTCACCCATGACAAGATGGGTTGATGGGTGGGGGGGACAATGCTAACACAGGGTCAACATTGTGGGTTAGCGCGCGCAGGCCTAGGATAGGCATGGGAAGAGGAGGGTGTAAGGGGAGTAGGGTGTTGGGGGTTAGTTAGGTTAGGTTCTTTGTAGAGTTAGTATTAAGGTAAGTTAGTAGGTAGGTTAGTGTTAGGTTGAGTTAAGGGTTAGTGTAGGTATGTTAGTTTTTGTGTTAGTTTTTAGGATAAGTTTAGTATATGTTAAGATGAGTCATAGTTAAATTTAGATAGTTTTAAAATTAGTTAGTTGTTAATTAATTTAGTTTTAGTTTTAGGATTTATGTTAGAGTTAAAGTAAGTTTATATGTTTTTAATAATGTTATTAAATTATTTAGTTAGTTTAATTGTTTATGAAAGATTAAGAAACATGCTTTCTTTTAAATATAGGTTTTTAGTGAAATTAGTCTTAGTTTAATTATATTATCGTTAGTTTTAATTTTAAGTGATTATTATTGTAATGCCCCGCCAAGGGATCCAAAGAATTAACCTAGAATTCACTAAATTTGGTAACATTTTTTTTTTTTTTTTATAACATGAGAGTAAATACCACATATAACTTGTACATAATAATGGAAGCAATAGTAATGTCCATCTAAAAGTAAACATAACATACATAATCGATTTTATTCTTTAAGAATCCCTTAACGTTGAGTTATATCTAAACTAACTAACATACATGAATCCATCTAGTACAACATCCACATGAATAATAATGATAAGTCCTATGTTCATACATTACATTTCCAAATGCTCAATCATCCACTGTACATGTCATAGGGTATGAAGGCTTAAAAGAATATACATATGTGAAATAAGGTACATCATCCTATTCCAATCCATGATACATCAAAGTAGAGATAATCACATGATACATCATCATAGAAGACATATACATCCATCATAAAGATCAAACAAAATAAACTAAGTGCACGGTTCCTCCCAACCGTTAATAGCATCATTAGACCATCATGGATCCTAGCCATCCCTTCGTGCGTAACATTCCAAAGCACCGAAGAGATCATCGGTATTAACATAGTAGGAATGTCACTCCTAAAACATCCTACTAATCATGCAAAGGAAAGCATATGATACCATCATCTAACATATGCAAATCATCAATATAGGAAACATACCAGCAAATACATCCATCATAAGGTATATCATCTATCATAATGCTCCAAGAACATAATGAAGATAAATACCAACCAAGAATGCTCCAGCCACGATGTCTCTGACAGATCTCAAATGATAAGAGTGGAAAATACACTACCACCCAACCGTGTGGAACCTAAGTGGTCCACTCCCACCGTGCTAAGGAGGTGATCTCAAGTCCCAAATAGGCTATCAATCCACAAAGCATACATCTCTATAAGTCCAAAAATTCTAAAAGTATACTAACTCAAAGGTTTCAATCACACACAAAATCGACATCTAATTCCCAGAGGCGCACAAAGACATGTAGGAAACCTACTCTGCAAGCGAGAAAGTGTCATCGCATTTATCACGTACAAGTTACCCTGGAAGTTAGCTAAACTCCATGGGTCCATACTAATCTCATGCGGCCACTAGTATCCTCTCATACTGACGAGGCATACTATAGAATGCACGGTTGCAACCATGCGTTCTCACTACTCACATCCTAGTGTGTACAAGCACTTAAGGCATGGGTGAGAACATTAAAACAATTATCTTATTCGGTTCATTTAATCCCCATTTAGTGTGTAAATGTTATCACTTATTAACCAAACTTACAATGAATTACTCTGACAGCCACTTAGGGCCTCGGCCCCCATTGCAAGCCACTTCCTGACACTACAAGTAGATTACCTACCCTAAGCTCATGGAATCATAAATTTCAAAATCATAAAAGATAATCCATAATAAAATCATCAAATATGCATAAAAGCATCAAATATCCATAATAAAAATCATCAAACCTCCAAGATAAGAATCATCAAATCTCCATGAGCATCTGAAAAGCATCCACAGAAAATTATGACCACAACAGTTCTCTATTGGCAACTGAAGGCATCACTGATAATCATTAGTATCCATTAGTTCTGAATAATCAAAATATATCTCAAAATAAATCACAATGTCCATTGGTTCTCGATAAGAAACCAAGAATATCTCAAAATCATACTGATCGAAGACTCCAAAATGGTTGAGTCAAACATGTCACAACATGACATCATCAAGAAATAAATCCACATTTCAGTTCCATCATGGCGACTAGAAAATAATCCAAGAATAACTGATCGATGACTCAAAAATGATTAGCTCAAGTGTCTCATACACATACATCTCAGCTTCACACATGAAGACTGATGAACAAATACAAACATTTCGTAGAGCATACGATCACATTACCATGGTTGGGCTTAAAAGATCGAGACCAAATAAGATCAACATGCCATCACATCTCATAACTCTCGAGCCTCTGGTAACAACCTAGGACTGGTCAACACTAGTTAACCCAAAACCCAAAACAAGAAGCATATAGAATACACGACGTAGACACATATTTTGGTTTATTAAAATCACATAGTTGAATAATGTGTAGGGATTTCCAGTTTTCTGTTTGCAAGTATATTATCAAGTGTCTTAAGTTTCATCATTTGACCTACAAGTCAACCCATTTGTTCCTCGATAGCATTATCCTTCTGTTATTAAGAATTACATTCGAAGAATTGACCTTTAATTAAATTGTCCTCTATATTCAACCATGATCCAAATTCTAATTGATTAACCTTTCAAATTTTCTAAGATCATTATTCATTATATTATAAGAGGACTAATTATCATTCTTCGAATAAGAGATTATAACTTCATTAGAATGATCAATTAATATTGGTTCACAATCCTTGACCTTTTATCATTCTAATCATTCTCAATTATATATTACTAAGTCTTCACCATTAAAATATCCAAAGTTGTTATTCAAGTCATCGGAATAAGACCTATCAACTTGATATCAATATTTCTACAATCTCATTAAGAGAATTATATCAATTAAATCTCTATTACATAACTTAATTATTAATTAAATCCAATTAACTCTAGTTAATTGATTTAATTAATAATTTCACAACCAAACTATCAACCCAATGAATATTAGTTGACTAATAACTAAAAGTTAGCCATACACAAATATTCAGGTTCATAGTTCAATAATAATAACTTGCTAATATTTAAAGACAAGCTATATTGGGAATCTTATTAATAGATCACATTCATCATTCTTTATGAATACTATTGTTTCCTTAATTAATTCGTACTAATGATAGTCATTTCAAGATAAATCTCAATCGCATAATTATATTGACAACTCAATGAATATCAATTGATTAAAATCAATTATAATCCAACTTCAAAAATTATTATCTTTTATGAAACTTCAATCAATAAATAATCTCTACTAGATTAACTCTAATCAAATTTGTTGATATCTATTTAAACCATTATTTATTAATAGTTTGCTAGTCCTTACAAACATTAATAAATAATAACTCCTCAAACTATAAATACTCGGTCTATAGAATCTTTCCATAAAGTCATTAGTTAATATATGACTAACTCTTAACTCCATTAAGGTATTCAAATGTGTTAACCAATAACATAATAATTCAGTCTTAATCCAATATCAACATAATATAAATTATCATCTTACAATTATTTAATCAATATTAAAATCAACCATTAGACTCCATTTTTCTAATTGTTCTAATAATATTTTGTCTATATAAACGTTATTTGAAAAAGATCCCTATCCCAAACCAATAAGACTCATTGTAGATTTTAACATGAATAATCTTCAAATTCTTAACATTATCATCTTCATTAAACAACTCTAAAATTGTTTTATATATATTAAATAGTATTTAATATACATTATAAAAAGTCCATTATATAAATTATATTAAAATCTCTTTTCTTTTAATTTTCTCTCATTTAAAAATCTATTTACTTAAATTGGCTAATAATTAATTACACTTCTTCTACTATTAACTAATCTTAATTAAATTTGATTTAATTAGATTAGATAATAAACCATATAAAACTAATGCATACTAATAAGATTCTAATAAGGAGAGATTACAATAATATCTTTAATTCATTTCATGCTTTGATATATATTATTTTTGTGAAGTTTAAGCATAAAGAACTCTTGATTATGGAAAATGGAAAAATATCTGTCCTTGAATAAAATGATCCCAGTACGACGGCCATATCTCTCTAATGAACCATTGGATTGGGCTGAAATTTAAATATGTTGGAGAGGGCCAAGTTGCGCCACTTTTGACTAGAGCGATCGAATAAATTCGATCACAATAAAAAGTTATGAATAACTGAGTTTGGGTCTATCCAAGGGGCGACGACAGGACAATTTGTGATGAATTAAGAATTTTTTATTAAAATAATTGTTCTCTAAATTTAACCATAAAAGGGTTTGTTCATACACATCTAAAAATATAATTGATAGAAAGATTACATCTAATCATTCGAATTCTCACCATAAAATTTCTATTTTAATTCCAAATTTTGTCTTTCTAATTTAATATAAATTCGAACCCAAACCTAATTCATATCTAATTATTTCTCCTTAATTGGATCTAAGGTTTTTCTATTGTTTTCTTCTCAACCAAATAAAATATCTAGATTCTAATTCAGATCATAGATTCAATCATAAAGAAGATTCAAACACATCTAACAGACACGATAAAGACAGGAATGCATGATGCGGAAATAGCATAAGTAAAATCACAAGAATCTACCCGAGTTCTGATACTAATTCACTCTTCCTCAAAAAACCCACAGAGCAAGCTCCCTTCTTCAAAGTTCTTGAGTTCTCCCATGCTCTAATTTCTCTCCACCATATCTCTAAGCTTCTATGAATGCCTGAATATAAAGAGCTCTCAAGAAACTTTTGGAATGCTTCTTGGAACAGCTGGAAGGTGTCACCAACTAAGCATGGGTCTTTTCCAACCTTTTTGATGAGTCATAGAGTTGTAGACACCTTGTGCTTAATTGATGCACTAACCCCCATGTTGTTGACATATGTTAATTTCCATGCAAGCTTATAACTCCAATTTACTTTACTCTTTCCAATTTTATTTATTTATTTATTAAGTCTCATGCACTAACTTTAATATCTCCACTTTTCAATCTTAATATATTTATATTTTAATCATATGAGATTTAGAATCTTTTAATAATTTAAAATATATTTTCCACTTTTAAATTTTATTTTCCAAAACTTTATTGCTAAAATATTTATTAGCTTTAATAATAGTATTATTTAGTCATTTATTTAAAAATGAGCTCCAAATATATTATTATTAAAATAAATATTGTCACATTCCAAATTTAATATTATAACTTTTAACTTTTTATTTTCAAATTTAATTATTTTATTTAATTAATTTTTCAATTAATTAAATAAAATAAATATTAAAATATCATATTAATTTTTTATTAAATTAAACTATTAATTAAATCTTTTAATTAGGCTTAATTAATAAAAAATACATCAAAGATTCACAAGGTAAAAATATTAAAACCTGTCATAGCCAAAATACATACAAAATCAAATCAAGGGTTAATATCACGAATTATGTCATCCGACATATTCAGAGGGTACTCAACTTGAATACTTGTCCTAATTTTTCAATTAGAACAAATGGCTTAAAGGGTTGGGATTTGGACTTGAGAATTTATCTCCCCTCTCTTATCATTGAGATAATGTGATAGGGTATGCTCATCTTGGCAATTCAGGGAAGTCGATACCCGGTACCTGTAACCTGCATAAAAACTATGCATGTACAAGTACAATATATACTAAACTAAACAAGCAATGACAGAAAGTGGTGCATCGTGTAGATCCCGACTAGCAGGTGACTATGACTCCCTTCCTTAACCACATCAGACACACCATACAAAAGCAAACACACAAAGCAAACACACACACCATACACATGCAAGTATGGGGTAAGTATTCATAAGAAAACACATATGATAATAAATCATCTTACTAATCATCAGTAATAACTGCAAACACTGAAAATAATAATCATACATACATGAAATGTAGAGTCTAAGTAATCTCATCACATATCAACTCAATCCATAGCACAATATCTGATAATCTCAAAACAATGCTGCTAACCAACAACATAAAACTAGCTCTAAAAGAATTTAGCAATGATAACAAAATGCCAACATATATATATATATATATATATATATATATATATATATATATATATATATATATATATATATATATATATATATATATATATATATATATATATATATATATATATATATATAAATTAGCAAAGTTAAAGTTTTAAACTTAATGTTAAGAGTAATGAAATTTCTTCATTAGAATTTATTAAAAAACTTGAGATAGTGTTAGTGTAGGGTACTAATTAATTTTGGAATATTAATTAGTTTCAATCTAGTTATATGTAAAATTGAATTCAATATCTAATTTAAGTTAAATTTTGTTTTTAGTTAGTGCTTAATCTAAACTAAGTTGCGTTTTAAGTTAATATTTAATTTAAGATAGTTGTTTGACTAGTATTAAATTAAGTTAGTATGACATTAAACTTAAATTTAATTTAGTTTAGATTTAATTTAATTTCGATTAAATTTTTGTCTAGATTTAAGTTAAGTTTTAGATATAAGAAATGTTAGTATTAAATAGTATCTTTGTTAATTTGTTTTGGTAAATTGTTTTATTAAAATTAGTTTAGTTTAAAGGTAGTTAGCATTGGATGTAAATATTAATTAGATTTAATTAAAGTTGGTAAGTCTCATGGCTTTTATTTTAGTAGCTTAATTAATAATTTGTTTAATTAATGATCTAATAACTAAAGTTATTTCGAATAATTTAAAGTTATTGTGAACAAGTATATAAAATTACCAATATGATAAAACTTTTAAAAATAGAAATTTGATTGTTAAAATAATTAATCGAGTTAATGATGAAAGATAAATTGATGATTAATTCAGGTGTAAAGATTACAAACTTAAGATGTATCATAGTGAACCTTCACTTCTCTTGCATGAGATCATATTAAAACTTAGAGCATTTTAATTATTATTATTCAAAAAAAAATTGTGTGTGTTTTTGGCCTCGTAGTTTGGGCATGAAAATTTTACTCAAATTAAATTTGTTAACTCCTTTTAATTTGGAAATCTCCCTTTATGACTGAACTTCAGCTTTAATCCTGACCGTTGATTGAAATCGATCTCAACCGTTGATGAATTCCAGGAAAGTCTATTTAAGAGACCCTGATCTATTCATTTTCAAAGGTTGAACGAGAATTTGCATCGAATTGTTACCGGAATTCATACTCACATTTTCTTATATTCACATACGCAAAGATGATGTTTAACAAAAAGTTGACCAGATTTAACCACGGTTGACTTGAGTTGACTAGTTTTGAAAAGAATTTTGAAATAATTAAACGAAATTATTTAAGTAAATGGAGTACTTACTTCTAATTAATTAAATAAAGTTATTTAATTAAATGAGAAGCCATTCCTAATTAATTAAATGAAGTTATTTAAAATTAAACAGGAAAAGTGTCTCCAATTAATTAAAATTTACTTAATTAAATAGAAAAAGTAATTATGAGAGCATATCTAATTTTATTAAATTAAATATCTCAACAAAATCTCTTTTCAGTTCAAAAAGGGAAATTTCTAGTTCACTATTGATAAAAAATGAGTTAAATCAGTTAACTCCTTTTTCTACTCAAATTGAATTAGTTAACTCCTTATTTTACTCAAATTAAATCTGTTAACTCCCTTTAATTTGGAAATCTCTTTTTATGACTGAACTTCACCTTTAATCCTGACCGTTGATTGAAATCGATCTCAATCGTTGATGAATTCAAGAAAAATCTATTTAAGAGACCCTCATCTTTTTATTTTGAAAGGTTGAATTAGAATTTGCATCGAATTGTTGCTAGAATTCATACTCACATTTGCTCATATTCACATACGCAAAGATCAAGTTTGACCAAAACTTGACCAGATTTAATCACAGTTGGCTTGAGTTGACTAGTTTCGAAAAGAATTTTGAAATAATTAAACGAAATTATTTAATTAAATGGAGTACTTACTTCTATTTAACTAAACAAAGTCATTTAATTAAATGAGAAGCCATTCCTAATTAATTAAATGAAGTTATTTAATTAAATAAGAAAAGTGTCTCTAATTAATTAAAGATTATTTAATTAAATAGAAAAAGTAATTATGAGAGCATATCTTATTTTATTAAATTAAATATCTCAACAAAATCTCTCTTCAGTTCAAAAAGGGAAATTTCTAGTTCACTATTGATAAAAAATGAGTTAAATCAGTTAACTCCTTTTTCTACTAAAATTGAATCAATTAACTCCTTATTTTACTCAAATTAAATTCATTAAGTCCCTTTAATTTGGAAATCTCCCTTTATGACTGAACTTCACCTTTAATCCTGACCGTTGATTGAAATCGGTCTCAACCGTTGATGAATTTCAGGAAAGTCTATTTAAGAGACCCTCATCTTTTCATTTTGAAAGGTTGAATGAGTATTTGCATTGAATTGTTGTTGGAATTCATACTCACATTTGCTCATATTCACATACGCAAAGATCAAGTTTGACCAAAAGTTGACCAGATTTAACCACGGTTGACTTGAGTTGACTAGTTTCGAAAAGAATTTTGAAATAATTAAACGAAATTATTTAATTAAATAAAGTACTTACTTCTAATTAATTAAACAAAGTTATTTAATTAAATGAGAAGCCATTCCTAATTAATTAAATATTTTTATTTAATTAAATAAGAAAAGTGTTTGTAACTAATTAAAGATTATTTATTTAAATAGAAAAAGTACTTACAAGAGCATATCTCATTTTATTAAATTAAATATCTCAACTAAATCTCTCCTCAGTTCAAAAAGGGAAATTTCTAGTTCACTATTGATAAAAAATGAATTAAATCAGTTAACTCCTTTTTCTACTCAAATTGAATCAGTTAACTCCTTATTTTACTCAAATTAAATCCGTTAACTCCCTTTAATTTAGAAATCTCCCTTTATGACTGAACTTCACCTTTAATCCTGACCATTGATTGAAATCGATCTCAACCGTTGATGAATTCCAAGAAAGTCTATTTAAGAGACCCTCAGCTCTTCATTTTGAAAAGTTGAATGAGAATTTGCATCGAATTGTTGCTAGAATTCATACTCACATTTGCTCATATTCACATACGCAAAGATCAAGTTTGACCAAAAGTTGACCAGATTTAACCACATTTGACTTGAGTTGACTAGTTTCAATTTTTTTTTTGAAATAATTAAACGAAATTATTTAATTAAATGGAGTACTTACTTCTAATTAATTAAACAAAGTTATTTAAATAAATGAGAAGCCATTCCTAATTAATTAAATCAAGTTATTTAATTAAATAAGAAAAGTGTCTCTAATTAATTAAAGATTATTTTATTAAATAAAAAAAGTAATTATGAAAGCATATCTCATTTTATTAAATTAAATATCTCAACAAAATCTCTCTTCAGTTCAAAAAGGGAAATTTTCAGTTCACTATTGATAAAAAATGAGTTAAATGAGTTAACTGCTTTTTCTACTCAAATTGAATCAGTTAGCTCCTTATTTTACTCAAATTAAATCTGTTAACTCCTTTTAACTTGGAAATCTCCCTTTATGACTGAACTTCACGTTTAATCCTGACCGTTGATTGAAATTGACCTCAACCGTTGATGAATTCTAGGAAAGTCTATTTAAGAGACTCTCATCTCTTCATTTGGAAAGGTTGAATGAGAATTTGAATTGAATTATTGCTGGAATTCATACTCACATTTTCTCACATTCACATACGCAAAGATCAAGTTTGATCAAAAGTTGACCAGATTTAACCACGATTGACTTGAGTTGACTAGTTTCGAAAAGAATTTTGAAATAATTAAACGATATTATTTAATTAAATGGAGTACTTACTTCTAATTAATTAAACAAAGTTATTTAATTAAATGAGAAGCCATTCCTAATTAATTAAATTAAGTTATTTAATTAAATATGAAAAGTGTCTCTAATTAATTAAAGATTATTTAATTAAATAGAAAAAGTAATTATGAGAGCATATCTCATTTTATTAAATTTAATATCTCAACAAAATTTCTCTTCATTTCAAAAAGGGAAATTTCCAGTTCACTATTGATAAAAAATGAGTTAAATGAGTTAACTCTTTTTTCTACTCAAATTGAATCAGTTAACTCCTTATTTTACTCAAATTAAATCTATTATCTCCCTTTAATTTGGAAATCTCCCTTTATGATGAGAAACTACTGGTGCATCGCTTTATCATGGGGCTAAATTTCTCTCTTCAGGGACCAGTTCGGATGGCCTTCCCTACCACCTTTAGATAGGCAGTGGAGATAGCACTAGTTGCTGAGGATACTCGAGGTAGGTAGGAGTCACGGGATTGGTCTCAGAACCGAAACTCTTCAAATAAGAAACCCCCTTGAAAACGGAATCAGAACTATACAGCAGGGTCCTCTAAGGGCCAGTAGTCTCAGTAGCCAAAACCCTAGTAGCAGCAGCAGCAGAAACTTTCTCAGGGTTATCAGGGCTCCAACGCCAAGCAGTGGAAGTCACAGGGACTTAGGTAGGATCAAAAAGTACAGGCCCCACAGTCACAGTCAGTGAAGACTTAGCAGTCTTCTAGGGGTGGATACAATGGATCTAGTAGGTCAGGAGGCCCATAGTAGTCTGGGTCAGAGGGTGCATGATCTTATACTCGCAGACCATGCTACACTTGTTGTGGCATGGGTCATATAGCTAGGGAGTGTCTGTAGGGACAGGCATCCAATGGTCAGAGCAGGGCTTTTTCAGAGCCGACAGTTGGTGACATGGGTAGATCCCATAGAGTTTTTGCAGCGGTTGACAACCGCTAGGCTGAGCATCAAGCCACAGTTATCGAGGCTACAGGTATTATACAGGGCCGTATGGTTGCAATTTTATTTGATTCTAGGGCTACTGACTCTTTTATATCTCCATTTTTACTGGAGCATTGCGGGCTAGTGGCAGTTAGAGAGGATGTTAGTTGGGAGGTAGAGTTAGCCTCAAGAGCCAGAGTGTCAGTTAGTTCCTTGGTGCGGAGTTGTTAGATGCACATTGGAGACATGTCCACTAGGACTGATCTACACATTACCCCTCTAGGTTCTTATGATGTTGTTCTTGGCATGGATTGGCTTTATGCCCACAGTGCCAAGATGGATTGTCGACAGAAGAGGGTGGAATGTGTGGATTATTATGGTATCTCTAGGGAGATCTTCGGAGTGAAGAAGCCAGTGTCCCTTCATATGATTTTTGCTATGCAGCTTAGACAATGCATGCGAAAGGGTTGTCAGTTGTTTGCTATCACTATTAGTGATAGAGAGGAAGATTCAGAGAGGGAGCCATCCCTTGATGATTTTCCAATCCTTCAGGAGTTTGCAGATGTGTTTCCTTTAGAGCTTCGTAGTATGCCTCCACCTCGAGCAGTGGATTTTCATATAGACCTAGTGCCAGGAGCCAAGCTAGTTTCGAGAGCACCATACAGGATGACTACTCATGAGCTTAGTGAGCTAAAAGCTCAGTTGGAGGAACTCTTAGAGAAGGGGCATATTCGACCTAGTGTGTCACCTTGGGGTGCACCAGTGATCTTTGTCAAGAAGGATGGATCACTTAGGTTGTGTATCGATTATCAGAAATTGAACAAAGTGACCATCAAGAACCGATATCCTCTTCCTAGAATCGATGACTTCTTTGATTAGTTGCAGGGTGCTCGAGTATTTTCAAAGATTGACCTAAAGTCGGGTTACCATCAGTTGGGGATTGTGGATAGTGATATCCCCAAAATAGCTTTTCGTACTAGGTATGGCCACTACGAGTTCACTGTAGTACCTTTTGGCCTTATGAATGCTCCAGCTGTATTCATGAGCCTCATGAATGGAGTATTTTGTACCTTTTTGGATAAGTTTGTGGTTGTATTTCTTGATGACATTCTGATTTATTCTCATAATGAGAGAGAGAATGAAGAGCACCTGAGACAGGTATTGCAGAGGCTGAGAGAGAATCAGTTGTTTGGCAGCTTGTTGAAGTGTGCATTCTTCAGACCCGAGATACATTATTTGGGTCATGTCATATCAGGTGATGGTGTCTCAGTAGACCCATCAAAGATTAGGGCTATCATGGATTGACCAGCACCCACCAGTGTTACTGAAGTGAGGAGCTTTATGGGGCTAACAGGATATTACCGACACTTCATTTTAGGATTCTCTAGATTGCAACACCCCATCACATCTCTTGAAAAAAAGGGGAAGAAGTACAAGTGGACAAAAAAGTGTGATAGAGCTTTTCAAGAGCTCAAGAGAGCCCTCATGAGTGCATCGATTCTTGTAGTACCAGATCCTGTTGCAGATTTTGTGGTGTGCACCAATGCATCTTTATATGGTTTAGGGGCAGTCCTTATGCAGGAAGGATGACCTATTTCCTTTGAGACTAGGAAGTTGAACACTCATGAACTCAATTATCCTACTCATGACCTAGAACTAGTGGCAATGGTTCATGCCTTGGTGAGATGGCGATATTTCCTTTTGGGTCATAGATTCGAGCTTCAGTTCGATCACCAGAGCTTGCAGTACATATTTTCTCAGCCAAACCTTAATGCTAGGAAAAGAAGGTGGATGGAGTTCCTGTGTGAGTATGATTTTGATGTTCATTACATCAAGGGAAAGGAGAATGTGGTTGCAGATGCCTTAAGTAGATGGTGCCATGAGCTTTTATCTGTGACTACTTGCACTGACTTGAGAGAGCGGATCTTACAGCACTTACTAACTGATGAGCTTTATGTAGAAGTTAGTCAGTTAGTACTTTCTTAGAGACCCTTGGAAGGGAAGTTTGCAGAGTATTCTTTGGAGTCCGATGGACTTTTGCATCATAAGGGACATATGTATGTACCTTCCATTGGGGGTTTGCGTGAGCTCATTGTACTGGAGGCTCACAGAGCACCTTATGCAGCGCATCCCAGTGTTAAGAAGTTACATGCAGATTTGAGGGAGTTGTATCATTGGCCAGGCATGAGAGTGCAGATTGCTAGCATGGTTGCGAGATGCCTTGAGTGCCAGAGGGTGAAGGTGGAGCATCGTCACCCTGGTGGGCTTCTCCAGCGGCATGAGATTGCAGTGTAGAAATGGGACACTATATCTATGTATTTTATTATTGGTCTTCCTATCTCATCTCGTCGTCATGATGCCATTTTGGTGATAGTTGACACATTGACCAAGGTTACCCATTTCTCACCCATGCGTACTACATTCACAGCACAAGATATAGCCCAGGTGTTCTTGCGAGACATTGTTAGACTTCATGGTGTTCCCTGTAAGATCATCTCCGATAGAGACTCGTTGTTCACTTCTTCATTTTGGAGAGAGTTGTAGTTGGCTTTGGGCACTAGGCTCAATTTTAGTACAATGTACCATCCTCAGATCGATGGCCAGATCGAGCGAGTGAATCAAGTTTTGGAGGACATGCTACGTATGTATGTGATGGATCATCAGGTCAAATGGGAGGAATACCTACATCTTGTCAAGTTTTCCTATAACAATGGGCATCATTCTTCCATAGGTATGTCGCCTTATGAGGCCTTGTATAAGAGATCGTGCAGGACACCCTTGAGTTGGGATAGGATCAAGGATCGAGTATCTATTGGTCCCTAGTTAGTAAAGGAGATGGAGTAGCAGGTGACCCTGATTAGACAAAGCTTGAGAGAGGCACAGGATAGGTAGAAGAAGTATGCTAATGTGAAGAGGACAGATCGAGAGTATCAGGTTGGTGATAGAGTGTTCTTGAGGGTGCGACCACACAAGAGTCTGATTTGATTCGGAAAGGGCTCTAAGTTGGCACCCTGTTTTGTTGGGCCATTCGAGATCCTTGAGAGGATAGGACCTGTTGCATACCGTTTAGCTTTGCCACCTAGCCTGTCATGCATCCACAATGTGTTTCATATTTCAGTACTTAGAGGATACATTTATGATGAGTCTCATATTATAGATTGGGATGCTTTACAAGTGGAGTCGGACGGACAGCTAGCACTAGAGCCTATCTGCATTATTGCCTGACGGACCCTAGCACTTCGAGGCTGAGAGCTGGACCAGGTTAGGGTCCAATGGGATTGGTATGATGATATCATGGCTTCATGGGAGGATGCAGCACAAATGCGATCTTAGTACCCATATCTTTTTTATGAACTCTAGGAGGAAGTTCATGCCTAGTGGGAGAGGATGTGAGGCCTTGCCCCGACCCATCATAGCATAGTGATACATTACTATTATTTTGATATTCACGACTTGAGATGTCGAGACATTATCTGATGCTTAGAACATACTTTATTATTTCATGTTGTGTGATGTTACTTTCAGATATATTTGATGATTGTCATTTAATGTTTCATGTATATGTATGTTGATGAAATCAGTAAATGTAAGATTGAGACTTTGATTTAAGAGATTTTAAATGATTAAGAATTAAGCAGGATGAAGAAACCCTTATTGATGATGTTTTAACTTATGTGAATTTTGGATTCGTATATATTATGTACATATAATTTTATGAGACTATTGATGTGTGCAATGAGTGTGCAGATATTTAGCCGAGAAACCCTACAGAGGAACATAACTGATCTTCTTGTGCTAATTTTGGAGACCTTGTTGTTTGTAATTCACGTATTGTCTTGTGAGATATATGTATGTATCTTCTTTGTTTAGTGAATGTTAATGTTCATAATTATGTTCTTTCAGTGTCACTTGACACTCGTAAAATGTTTATGTGCTTTAGTGTGTTGTTTAGGGTTAGTTGTTTAACCTTTGGACCCAAGTTGGTTTAGTTGGTGTCAGTTTGCTATTGGGTTCTTAATCAAGGTTAGTCATCCCTTGATCTGGATTAGTGTTTAATCTACAAAGTTAGAGTAGTTAGATGGTCATATTTTATTCTTAGATTTTATTTGGCTCTAAACCTCTTTCCTAAGGCTTAAAACTTGATATAATTATACCCAAAGGGTATGGGTATGGGTTAGGGGCCTTTTCCAACCCCTAAGCCCCTTTTATTGACTTTTGAGGTCACTCAAAATGTCTCTTTTTGCCTTTGTGCAAAAATTGACCATGGTTATCTTGAGTTACTTCACCTCATCTCCACTTAGGGTTTAATCATAGTGTAGGTTGAGTTAGGAGTTTCTAGAATTGCAAGTGGGTGGGGTAGTTATTGAGCCTTTGGGTGGTTGAGTTGGAGGCCTATTTAGAGGCCCTTCTTGGTCTTGTGGAGGTTGTTACCCAATCTCTACATTTAGAGAGGAGTTTTGAAGATTGAAGGAAGGAAGTGGAAACTCTACTCAAACTTGTTCTTTGCCATTACCTCTTTGTGAAGGTAGGAAATTCTCATCTCCCTTATTCAGTTTTCATGTTTGTTTCATGCTTTTGCTACTTTGTTGTTGTTTCAATGTTTGTATGTTTGTGAGTATGTTGGGGAGATTTGAAAACCTTGTTATTGTGAATGTTTTCCTTTCTTGTTTATGTTTGCAATTTTGAGGTTTTTCTTGCATGGGTGTTTTGGTATTACTCACCCTTGGAGAGGGCAGAAGTGATCAATTTTGGGAAAGGTCTGTTTAGTTGGACTCCAACTAGTGCAGAGTCTCTTCTCAAGATGAGAAGAGGGAGAAAGGGTAGGGTGTTATGGGCCCCTACCCGTCAGCAGAAACCTCGTATGAGTATGGCATTTTTAAATGGAAGAATGGAAGTTCTTGGTTAATAGCCCCGATTGGGCATCTGATTTGGTATTGTGCTCGACTTCTCCTAGTTGGAAGAATCCACCTTTCCCTAGTGTTGATTTATTGTAGATCTTGTTGTGAAAACCTTGTATAAATATGCATGTTTTGAATTGTTCTTGTTCATGCTTTTGGTCACCTGATCAGATTCTGTTCCCTCCATGGTTCTAGAAATGAGTTGTAGAAAACATTATAGGTACCTTGAATAGGGTCATGAAGAAAATTTGATTTAATTGTTGAAATTTGGAATTGAGATCCTATTGTAAATTGTATTTTAAACCTTGTTGTAATTGGCAATGAAGCCGAGTTTTCTTCTTGATTCTTTCTCGGCTGAGCCTTGAATTAGGTTTGCCAATAAAATTGGTGTTGAGTATAATTGCTTGTCATGTGATGTAATTTTTTAAACTTTATTTTGGATGGATGCACATCAAAATAAGATGGAAATGGTGTTGATTTAATTAGGAAAATTTCAAGTTTACTTCTATGCTGGAAATTAAAATTATATCATGGATGTAGATTTAGTTGGATTGAAAAAATTTTCAAGTTCTTTATATGTTCCTTATATGTTCAAATGATAACTATGTTCAGGAAAGGAATTAACGTCTATGGTTGTTTTATTAAAATGCAAGTTACATAGGAGTTCATCTTAAATATGGTGTTAATATACCTTAAACTTTTGTATCAATGTTTAAAGCCTTTCAAAAAAAAAATATACACCCTTAAAAAAAAAATACATGGCTTGAAATCTATACTTAGAAATTCTCATCAAAAAAAAAAAGTGTTGCAAGAGAGTAAAACTCTCTGCCTTTTGTATGCGAGGAAATTTAAATGCCTCCTTGTAACAGAGAATATTCCCCAGAATATTCTTATTTTTAAAATTCGAAATAAAACAAAATAAAAAGAAAATATAGATATTAATGTTCAAAATTCAAAAGAAATTCAAAAAAAACATATATATAATCATCTACCTAAATATCCTACTCTTACCAAATTAACTTTTAAATTTAATACTTAGCTCCCATCCTACTCTCCCTAGGTGATGGGATTGACATGGTCATCATATCCATCGATTACATCACCTGTCCCCATAAATGTTTCACCCATCTCCTTTATCCCTTATTGAGTGCTCACGTCGGTTGGTTTTCTTATGGCAAGTTGTTTAAATTAAATCAATGCATTTGACCTTGTTGTTTGGCGCCTCCCTTCCTCCTTGGGTCTGTGCTCATCTCATTGGGCAGAGCGCTATCCCAAGGATAGTGCTTCGGAAGCACTTCCTTGGGAAGCGCTGCCCAAGTGGGAGGGTTGGCAGGTGGGGTTTAGGGTAGAGGGTTAGTTTGGAGTAGGGTTTAGAGTGTTGAGTTAGGTTTAGTTAGTATGTTAGTAGTTTTTTATTAAATGTAATTTATGTTTTTTTTTAATGTTAGAAATAAGATAAGTTTAGTTATTTATGTTAGTTAGTTTATTGGTTATTTAAAACTGTGTTTTATTAAATGTTTTAAATGTAGTTAGTATTAGATGTTAGTTTAGATTAAGATAAGTTAGTTGGTTTGTTTTAATTTAATTGTTTTATTCTTGTCATGTAAATTATTAAGTTATTGTTTACATTTTATAATTATATTTCTTTTGTAATTTTAATTTAATTTAATGATTTAATTAGATAGTTTTAATTTTATTTAAATTGTAAAGTTAAGTTCTATTGAAAGATTAGACACTCATTTTGTATATGGTTAGATTAATGTTAGATTTCGTTAGTTAGTTTAATTAGTTAGTTGTTAGTAAAATTAAATTTATGACTAGTGTATAATTCAAACTAGTAACCTTTAATTTAAGTCTAAGATTTATGGTTTGGTTTTAATTATTAGAATTGTTTTAGTTCGTTCTAAGTAGATAAAGTATGAAAGGTTAATTGGTTATTTTGATATAGGATTAAAATTGGGTTTATTGATTTGGATTTTTCAATTTATCTAAACCTAATTTCATTTGGATTGTTAATAAAATAATTTTCACTTGATTGTTTAAGCAATGTAATAATGAATTAAGTAAACATTGATTTCAATCTAATAACGAAGTACTTCAAAATCCTGACAATGCATTCCTCCACAAGAGTTTTAAACTAAGATGATGTAGAGAACCTTTACTTAAACTGTAATCAATCATTTCAAAACTTAGATCAATTTAATTATTTAAAAAAAAAAAAATTGTGTGTTTTTGCCCTCGTAGATTAGGCGTGACACATAAGCAAAGATCAAGTTTGACCAAAAGTTGACCAGATTTAACCACGGTTGACTTGACTTGACTAGTTTCGAAAAGAATTTTGAAATAATTAAACAAAATTAATTAATTAAATGGAGTACTTACTTCTAATTAATTAAACAAAGTTATTTAATTAAATGAGAAGCCATTCCTAATTAATTAAATGAAGTTATTTAATTAAATAAGAAAAGTGTCTCTAATTAATTAAACAACGTTATTTAATTAAATGAGAAGCCATTCCTAATTAATTAAATGAAGTTATTTAATTAAATAAGAAAAGTGTCTCTAATTAATTAAAGATTATTTAATTAAATAGAAAAAATAATTATGAGAGCATATCTCATTTTATTAAATTAAATATCTCGACAAAATCTCTCTTCAGTTCAAAAAGAGAAATTTTCAGTTCACTATTGATCAAAAATGAGTTAAATGAGTTAACTCTTTTTTTACTCAAATTGAATCAGTTAACTCCTTATTTTACTCAAATTAAATCTGTTAACTCCCTTTAATTTTGAAGTCTCCCTTTATGATTGAACTTAACCTTTAATCCTGACAGTTGATTGAAATCGATCTCAAATGTTGATGAATTCCAAGAAAGTCTATTTAAGAGATCCTCATCTCTTCATTTTGAAAGGTTGAATGAGAATTTGCATCGAATTGTTGCTAGAATTCATAGTCACATTTTCTCATATTCACATACGCAAAGATGAAGTTTGACCAAAAGTTGACCAGATTTAACCACGGTTGACTTGAGTTGACTAGTTTCGAAAAGAATTTTAAAATAATTAAACGAAATTATTTAATTAAATGGAGTACTTACTTCTAATTAATTAAACAAAGTTATTTAATTAAATGAGAAGCCATTCCTAATTAATTAAATGAAGTTATTTAATTAAATAAGAAAAGTGTCTCTAATTAATCAAAGATTATTTAATTAAATAGAAAAAGTAATTATGAGAGCAAATCTCATTTTATTAAATTAAATATCTCAACAAAATCTCTCTTCAGCTCAAAAAGGGAAATTTTTAGTTCACTATTGATCAAAAATGAGTTAAATTAGTTAACTCTTTTTTCTACTCAAATTGAATCAATTAACTCCTTATTTTACTCAAATTAAATCTATTAACTCCCTTTAATTTGGAAATCTCCCTTTATGACTGAACTTCACCTTTAATCCTGACTGTTGATTGAAATCGATCTCAACCGTTGATGAATTCTAGGAAAGTCTATTTAAGAGACCATCATCTCTTCATTTTGAAAGGTTGAATGAGAATTTGCATCAAATTGTTGCTGGAATTCATACTCACATTTGCCCATATTCACATACGCAAAGATCAAGTTTGACCAAAAGTTGACCAGATTTAACCATGGTTGACTTGACTTGACTAGTTGCGAAAAGAATTTTGAAATAATTAAATGAAATTATTTAATTAAATGGAGTACTTACTTCTAATTAATTAAACAAAGTTATTTATTTAAATAAGAAGCCATTCTTAATTAATTAAATAAAGTTATTTAATTAAATAATAAAAATGTCTGTAATTAATTAAAGATTATTTAATTAAATAGAAAAAGTAATTATGAGAGCATATCTCATTTTATTAAATTAAATATCTCAACAAAATCACTCTTTAGTTCAAAAAGGGAAATTTCTAGTTCACTATTGATAAAAAATGAGTTAAATAAGTTAACTCCTTTTTCTACTCAAATTGAATCAGTTAACTCCCTATTTTACTCAAATTAAATATGTTAACTCCCTTTAATTTAGAAATCTCCCTTTATGACTGAACTTCACATTTAATCCTAACCGTTGATTGAAATCAATCTCAACCATTGATGAATTCCAGGAAAGTCTATTTAAGAGACTCTCATCTCTTGATTTTGAAAGGTTGAATGAGAATTTGCATCGAATTGTTGCTAGAATTCATACTCACATTTGCTCATATTCACATATGCAAAGATCAAGTTTGACCAAAAGTTGACCAGATTTAACCACAGTTGACTTGAGTTGACTAGTTTTGAAAAGAATTTTAAAATAATTAAATGAAATTATTTAATTAAATGGACTACTTACTTCTAATTAATTAAACAAAGTTATTTAATTAAATGAGAAGCCATTCCTAATTAATTAAATCAAGTTATTTAATTAAATAAGAAAAGTGTCTCTAATTAATTAAAGATTATTTAATTAAATAGAAAAAGTAATTATGAGAGCATATCTCATTTTATTAAATTAAATATCTCAACAAAATCTCTCTTCAGTTCAAAAAGGGAATTTTCCAGTTCACTATTGATCAAAAATGAGTTAAATAAGTTAACTCCTTTTTCTACTCAAATCAAATCAGTTAACTCGTTATTTTACTCAAATTAAATCTGTTAACTCCCTTTAATTTGGAAATCTTCCTTTATGACTGAACTTCACCTTTAATCCTGACCGTTGATTGAAATCGATCTCAACCATTGATAAATTTTAGGAAAGTCTATTTAAGAGACCCTCATCTCTTCATTTTGAAAGGTTGAATGAGAATTTGCATCAAATTGTTGCTGGAAGTCATAGTCACATTTGCTCATATTCACATACGCAAAGATCAAGTTTGACCAAAAGTTGACCAGATTTAACCACGGTTGACTTGAGTTGACTAGTTTCGAAAAGAATTTTGAAATAATTAAACGAAATTATTTAATTAAATGGAGTACTTACTTCTAATTAATTAAACAAAGTTATTTAATTAAATGAGAAGCCATTCCTAATTAATTAAATGAAGTTATTTAATTAAACAAGAAAAGTGTCTCTAATTAATTAAAGATTATTTAATTAAATAGAAAAAATAATTATGAGAGCATATCTCATTTTATTAAATGAAACATTTCGACAAAATCTCTCTTCAGTTCAAAAAGGAAAATTTTCAGTTCATTATTGATCAAAAATGAGTTAAATCAGTTAACTCCTTATTTTACTCAAATTAAATCTATTAACTCCCTTTAATTTGGAAATCTCCCTTTATGACTGAACTTCACCTTTAATCCTGACTGTTGATTGAAATCGATCTCAACCATTGATGAATTCCAAGAAAGTCTATTTAAGAGACCCTCATCTCTTCATTTTGAAAGGTTGAATGAGAATTTGCATCGAATTGTTGCTGGAATTCATACTCACATTTGCTCATATTCACATACGCAAAGATCAAGTTTGACAAAAAATTGACCAGATTTAACCACGATTGACTTGAGTTGACTAGTTTCAAAAAGAATTTTAAAATAATTAAACGAAATTATTTAATTAAATGGAGTACTTACTTCTAATTAATTAAACAAAGTTATTTAATTAAATGAGAAACCATTCCTAATTAATTAAATGAAGTTATTTAATTAAATAAGAAAAGTGTCTCTAATTAATTAAAGATTATTTAATTAAATAGAAAAAGTAATTATGAGAGCATATCTCATTTTATTAAATTAAATATCTCAACAAAATCTCTCTTCAGTTCAAAAAGGAAAATTTTCAGTTCACTATTGATAAAAAATGAGTTAAATAAGTTAACTCTTTTTTTTACTCAAATTGAATCAGTTAACTCCTTATTTTACTCAAATTAAATCTGTTAACTCCCTTTAATTTTGAAATCTCCTTTTATGACTGAACTTCACCTTTAATCCTGACCATTGATTGAAATCGATCTCAACCGTTGATGAATTCTAGGAAAGTCTATTTAAGAGACCCTCATCTCTTCATTTTGAAAGGTTGAATGAGAATTTGTATCAAATTGTTGCTGGAATTCATACTCACATTTGCTCATATTCACATACGCAAAGATCAAGTTTGACCAAAAGTTGACCAGATTTAACCACGGTTGACTTGAGTTGACTAGTTTCGAAAAGAATTTTGCAATAATTAAACGAAATTATTTAATTAAATGGAGTACTTATTTCTAATTAATTAAACAAAGTTATTTAATTAAATGAGAAGCCATTTCTAATTAATTAAATGAAGTAATTTAATTAAATAAGAAAAGTGTCTCTAATTAATTAAAGATTATTTAATTAAATAGAAAAAGTAATTATGAGAGCATATCTCATTTTATTAAATTAAATGTCTTGACAAAATCTCTCTTCAGTTCAAAAAGGGAAATTTTCAGTTCACTATTGATCAAAAATGGGTTAAATTAGTTAACTCTTTTTTCTACTCAAATTGAATCAGTTAACTCTTTATTTTACTCAAATTAAATCTGTTAACTCCCTTTAATTTGAAAATCTCGCTTTATTACTGATTTTCACCTTTAATCCTGACCGTTGATTGAAATCGATCTCAACCGTTGATGAATTTCAAGAAAGTCTATTTAAGAGACCCTCATCTCTTCATTTTGAAAGGTTGAATGAGAATTTGCATCGAATTGTTGTTGGAAGGCATAGTCACATTTGCTCATATTCACATACGCAAAGATCAAGTTTTACCAAAAGTTGACCAGATTTAACTACGGTTGACTTGAGTTGACTAGTTTCGAAAAGAATTTTGAAATAATTAAACAAAATTATTTAATTAAATGGAGTACTTACTTCTAATTAATTAAACAAAGTTATTTAATTAAATAAGAAGCCATTCCTAATTATTTAAATGAAGTTATTTAATTAAATAAGAAAAGTGTCTCTAATTAATTAAAGATTATTTAATTAAATAGAAAAAGTAATTATGAGAGCAAATCTCATTTTATTAAATTAAAAATCTTAACAAAATCTCTCTTTGTAATGGCCCGCCCAGGCATCCAAAGAATTTTGCTAAATTTGCCAAAAAAAATAAATTTTAAACGTGAAAGATAAAATCATTCATAACATTTGCGAAAGCAATAGCAACAATTTAAATGAAAATAAACATAACATAGATACATAACAGGCTACATTCTTTAAAGATCCCTTAACGTATTATCGCATCTAAATTAACTATTCATCTAACATCTCATCTTTATGAAATAACAATGATACATCCAATGTACTTAAACAATATACAAGTGTCCTTTTGTAATTATGTTTTAGTTTAGCTCAATCATCCACTGTACATATCACACAGAATGAAGGCTTAAAAGAATATACATCCATGTAAATAAAGTACATCATCATCCAATATTAATCCATGATGCAATTAAAGTAAATGAAATCACATATCATACATGATACATCATCATCATAAAGATATAAACATCCATTATAAGAGATAACCATAAATCACAGACATAGCTAACTAAGTGCACGATTCCTCCCAACCGTTAATAGCATCATTAGACCATCGTGTGCCCTAGCCATCCCTCCGTGCGTAACATCCCAAATTATCGAAGAGATCATCAGTATTAACATTGTAGGAATGTCACTCCTAACACATCCTACTAACATACAAAGTAAAGCATAGGATACCATCATCTAACATATGTAAATCATCAATATAAGAAACATACTAGTAAATACATCCATCATAAGATATATCATCAATCATAATGCTACAAGAACGTAATGAAGATAAATACCAACCAAGAATGCTCCAACTACAGTCTCTCAGACGGATCTCAAATGATAAGTGTGGAAAAACACTACCACCCGATCGAATGGAACCTAAGTGGTCCACTCCCACCGTGGTGAAGAGATAATCGCAAGTCCCAAACAAGCTATCCATAACACATAGCACAAATTTCTATAGTCTAGGAATCCTAAAATTATACTAACTCAAAGGTTCCAACACACACAAAATCAACATCTAATTTCCAGAGGCACACAATGACATGTAGGAAACCTACTCTGCAAGCGGGAAAGTGTCATCGCATTTATCACATACAAGTTACCCTGGTAGTTAGCTAAACTCCACGGGTCCATACTGATCTCATGCGGCCACTAGTATCCTCTCATACTAACGAGGCATACTACGGAATGCACAGTCACAACCATGCGTTCTTACTACTCCCATCTTAGCCTGTACAAGCACTCAAGGCATGGGCAAGAACATCAAAACAATTATCTTTTTAAGTTCATTTAATCCCCATTTATTGTGTAAATGTCATCACTTATTAACCAAACTTACAATGAGTTACCCTGGCAGCCACTTAGGGCCCCAGCCCCCATTGCAAGTCACTTCCCGACACTACAAGTAGATTATCTACCCTAAGCTCATGGAATCATAAATTTCAAAATCACAAAAGATAATCCATAATAAAATTATCAAATATGCATAAAAGCATCAAATATCCATAATAAAAATCATCAAACCTCCAAGATAAGAATCATCAAATCTCCATGAGCATCCGAAAAGCATCCATAAAAAATCATGACCACAACATTTCTCTATTGAAAACTGAAGCAATCACTGATAATCATAAGTTTCCATTGGTTCTCAATAACCAAAATATATCTCAAAATATACTGATCGAAGACTCCAAAATGGTTGAGTCAAAGCATGTCACAACATGACATCATCAATAAATAAATCAACATTTCAGTCCCATCATGGAGACTAGAAAATAATCCAAGGATAACTGATCGATGACTCAAAAATGATTAGCTCAAGTGTCTCATACACATACATCTCAGCTTCACACATGAAGACTGATGAACAATAATAATCAGTAAATACAAACATTTCATAGAGCACACGATTACATTACCATGGTTGAGTTTATAAAGATTGAGACTAGTAAAGATCAACATGTCATCACAATCTCATAACCCCCGAGCCTCTGGTAACAACCTAGGACTGGTCAACACTAGTCAACCCAAAATTCAAAACAAGAGCATATAGAATACACGATGCAAACACATGTTTTGGTTTACTAAATTCACATAGTTGACTAATGTGTAGGGGTTTCCAGTTTTCTGTTTGCAAGTATACTTTCAAGTGTCTTAAGTTTCATCATTTGACCTACAAGTCAACCCAATTGTTCCCCGATAGCATTATCCTTCCATTATTAAGAATTACATTCTAAGAATAACTTAAGGATAACTATTTACTCATTAAACTGATCATCATTAAATTTTCTTAATTTATCTATGATCCATATTCTAATTGATTAACCTTTCAACTTTTCTAGGATCATTATTCGTTATATTATAAAAGGACCAATTATCATTCTTCGAATAAGACATTATAATTTTATTTATCTCAATCTATTAACATAGGTACACCATCCATGACCTATTAACATCTTATTAGTTTTCAATTAAAAACTTAATTAAGTATTACTAAAGTTTGAGTCTTTGAATTTAATCGTCACTATCGTTGACAACCATACAATATCTAAAGTCATAATTCAAGTCATAAGAATAAGACTTATCAACTTCAATATAGATAATCTACAATCTCGTTAAAAGAATTATATCAAATAAATTTCTATTATATAACTTAATTATTAATTAAATCTAATTAACTCTCATTAATTGATTTAATTAATAATTGTATAATCATAACAACATTCTAATTAACATCAATTGACTAATAACTAACTAGAATTATGTAAGTTAAAAGTCAATTATAATTCAATACTCAAATGATCATATTAATAATTCAATAATAATAACTTGTTAATATTTAATAACAAGCTATATTGAGAATCTTATTATTAAATCTTTAATGATCACATACATCACTCTGCAACAATGTTCTCATTTATATTTTAATAATAACAAGTTATAATAAATCTTCAATACCAAGTATTATTATCTCAAATAAGTTTTTCCTATGTACATTGATTCAGTTAACTGATAATCTTCCAAATTATTAACCAATTCAATTTGATTAATATCTTTTACAATACTTCAATCATTAACTAATCTCCTGTAGAGTAACTCTGTTCGTATTAGTTGATAACTATTTAAACTATTTATACTACTATTTATTAATAGTTTGTTAGACCCAACAAACATTAATAAATAATAAACTTATCACAACTATAAATAATCAATTTAGAGAACTTTTACATAGAACTTCATTAGCTAACTCTTAATACCATTAAAGTATTCAAACGTATTAACCAATAACATAATAATTCAATCTTAATCCAATATCATTTAGAGTTTCTAAATTTAAATCAACATAATATAAATTATCATCTTACAATTATTTAATCAATATTAAAACCAACCATTAGACTCCATTTTCTAATTGTTCTAATAATATTTTTTCTATATAAATGTTATTTGAAAAAGATCTCTATCACAAACCAGTAAGACTCATTGTAGATTTTAACATAAATAATCTCAAAATTCTTAATATTATCATCTTCATTAAACAACTCTAAAATTGTTTAATATATATTAAGTAGTATTCAATATACATTATAAAAAGTCCACTATATAAACTATATTAAAATATCTTTTTTTTAAAATTTTCTCTCATTTAAAAATCCATTTACTTAAATTGACTAATAATTAATTACACTTCTTCTACTATTAACTAATCTTAATTAAATTTGATTTAATTAGATTAGATAATAAACTATATAAAACTAATGCATATTAATAAGATTTTAATAAGGAAAAATTGCAATAATATCTTTAATTCATTCCATGTTTGAATATATTATTTTTGTGAAGTTTAAGCATAAAGAACTTTTGGTTATGAGAAATGGAGAAATATCTGTCCTTGAATAAAACAGTCTCAGTACGACGGCCATATCTCCCTAATGAACCATTGGACGGTAAAAAGTTATGAATGACTGAGTTCGGGTCTATCCAAGGGGCAGCGACAGGGCAATTTGTGATGAATTAAAAATTTTCTCTTAAAAAGGTAATTGTTCTCTAAATTTATCCAATAATTTCACTAATGGATTTGGCCATAAATCTTGAAACTACTTTTAAATCTATTTCAATTTGATTCTAATTCGAACCCAAACCCTTTTTTTTTTTTTTTAAGCCATGCATATAAAATTCTCAAATAAATTTAATTGCCCAAATTGAAAATGCATACAATAAAAATATGAAATTCCTTAGAAGACATATGGAAGACACGAAGAATACAGGAATGCATGATGTAGAAATAGCATAAGATAAATCACAAGAATCTACCCAGATTCTGATGCTAATTCGCTTTTCCTCAGAAAACCCGCAGAGCAAGCTCCCTTCTTCAAAGTTCTTGAGTCCTCCAACGCTCCAATTGCTCTCCACCCCCTCCCTAAGCTTCTATGAATGCCTGAATATAAAGAGCTCTCAAGAAACTTTTGGATTGCTTCTTGAAACCGCTGAAAGGTGTCACCAACTAAGCATGGGTCTTTTCCAACCTTTTTGATGAGTCATAGAGTTGTAAACACCTTGTGCTTAATTGATGCACTAAACCCCGTGTTGTTGACACATGTTAATTCCCATGCAAGCTTATAACTCTAATTTACTTTACTCTTTCCAATTTAATTTATTTATTTATTAAGTCTCATGCACTAACTTTAATATATCCACTTTTCAATCTTAATATATTTATATTTTAATTATATGAGATTTAGAATCTTTTAATAATTTAAAATATATTTTCCACTTTTAAATTTCATTTTTCAAAACTTTATTGCTAAAAAATTTATTAACTTTAATAGTAATATTATTTAGTTATTTATTTAAAAAATGAGCTCCAAATATATTATTATTAAAATAAATATTGTCACATTTCAAATTTAATATTATAACTTTTATCTTCCAATTTAATTATTTTATTTTCAAATTTAATTATTTTATTTAATTAATTTTTTAATTAATTAAATAAAATAAATATTAAAATATCATATTAATTTTTTATATAATTAAACCATTAATTAAATCTTTTAATTAGGCTTAATTAATAGAAAATACTCCAAAGACTCACAAAGGTAAAAATACGAAAAACCTATCATAGCCAAAATAAATACAAATCAAACCAAGAGGTTTATATCACGAATTACATCGTCTGACGCATTCGAAGGGTACTCAACCTAGATACTTGTCTTAATTTTCCAATTAGGACAAATGGCTCAAAGGGTTGAGATTTGGAGTTGAGAATTTATCTCCCCTCTCTTATCATTGAGATAATGTGATAGGGTACGCTCATCCTGGCAATTCAGGAAAGTCGATACTCGGTACCTACAACTTGCATAAAAACCATGCATGTACAAGCATAATATATACTAAACTAAATAGGAAATGACAAGAAGTGGTGCATCGTGTAGATCCCGACTAGCAGGTGATTATGACTCCCTTCCTTAACCACATCAGACATGCCATACAAAAGCAAACACACAAAGCAAACATGCACACCATACACATGCAAGTATGGGGTAAGTATCCATAAGAAAACACATATGATAATAAATCATCTTACTAATCATCATTAATAACTGAAAGCAATGTAATGTCCATCATCAATAATTGCGAATACTAAAAATAATCATTATGCATACATTAAATATAGAGTCTAAGTAATCTCATCACATAATAAACTGAATCCATAGCACAATATCTGATAATCTCAAAAGAATGCTGCTAGTCAATAACATAAAACTAACTCTAAAAGAGTTCAACAACGATAACAAAATGCGAACTAGGGGCAGGCACTACACTTTTCAGCTTAAAAAGGGAAATTTTCAGTTCACTATTGATAAAAAATGAGTTAAGTTAGTTAACTCTTTTTTCTATTCAAATTGAATCAGTTAACTCTTTATTTTACTCAAATTAAATTTGTTAACACCATTTAATTTGGAAATCTCCCTTTATGACTGAACTTCACCTTTAATCCTGACCATTGACTGAAATCGATCTCAACCGTTGATGAATTCCAAGAAAGTCTATTTAAGAGACCCTCATCTCTTCATTTTGAAAGGTTGAATGAAAATTTGCAATGAATTGTTGCTGGAATTCATAGTCACATTTGCTCATATTCACATATGCAAAGATCAAGTTTGACCAAAAGTTAACCAAATTTAACCAATGTTGACTTGAGTTGAATAGTTTCGAAAAGAATTTTGAAATAATTAAATAGAATTATTTAATTAAATGGAGTACTTACTTCTAATTGATTAATTAAAGTTATTTAATTAAATGAGAAGCCATTCCTAATTAATTAAATGAAGTTATTTAATTAAATAAGAAAAGTGTCTGTAATTAATTAAAGATTATTTAATTAAATAAAAAAGTAATTATGAGAACATATCTCATTTTATTAAATTAAATATCTCGACAAAATCTCTCTTTAGTTCAAAAAGGGAATTTTTAGTTCACTATTGATCAAAAATGAGTTAACTCAGTTAACTCCTTATTTTACTCAAATTAAATCTGTTAACTCCCTTGAATTTGGAAATCTCCCTTTATTACTGAACTTAACCTTTAATCCTGACCGTTGATTGAAATTGATCTCAACCGTTGATGAATTCAAGAAAAGTCTATTTAAGAGACCCTCATCTCTTCATTTTGAAAGGTTGAATGAGAATTTGCATCGAATTGTTGTAGGAATTCATACTCACATTTTCTCATATTCACATACGCAAGGATCAAGTTTGACAAAAAGTTGACCAGATTTAACCATGGTTGACTTGAGTTGACTAGTTTCGAAAAGAATTTTAAAATAATTAAACGAAATTATTTAATTAAATGAAGTACATCTAATTAATTAAACAAAGTTATTTAATTAAATGAGAAGCCATTCCTAATTAATTAAATGAAGTTATTTAATTAAATAAGAAAAGTGTCTCTAATTAATTAAAGATTATTTAATTAAATAGAAAAAGTAATTATGAGAGCATATCTAATTTTACTAAATTAAATATCTCTACAAAATCTCTCTTCAGTTCAAAAAGGGAAATTTCCAGTTCATTATTGATCAAAAATGAGTTAAATCTGTTAACTCTCTTTAATTTGAAAATCTTTTTTTATGACTGAACTTCACCTTTAATCCTGACCGTTGATTGAAATCGATCTCAACCGTTGATGAATTCCAAGAAAGTCTATTTAAGAGACCCTCATCTCTTCATTTTGAAAGGTTGAATGAGAATTTGCATCGAATTGTTGCTGGAATTCATACTCACATTTGCTCATATTCACATACACAAAGATCAAGTTTGACCAAAAGTTGACCAGATTTAACCACGGTTGACTTGAGTTGACTAGTTTAAAAAAAAAATTTAAAATAATTAAACGAAATTATTTAATTAAATGGGGTACTTACTTCTAATTAATTAAACAAGGTTATTTAATTAAATGAGAAGCCATTCCTAATTAATTAAATGAAGTTATTGAATTAAATAAGAAAAGTGTCACTAATTAATTAAAAATTATTTAATTAAATAGAAAAAGTAATTATGAGAGCATATCTCATTTTATTAAATTAAATATCTCGACAAAATCTCTCTTCAGCTCAAAAAGAGAAATTTCTAGTTCATTATTGATAAAAAATGAGTTAAATCGGTTAACTCCTTTTTCTACTCAAATTGAATCAGTTAACTCATTTTACTCAAATTAATTCTGTTAACTCTCTTCAATTTGGAAATCTCCCTTTATGACTGAACTTCACCTTTAATCCTGACCGTTGACTGAAATCGATCTCAACCGTTGATGAATTCCAGGAAAGTCTATTTAAGAGAGCCTCATCTCTTCATTTTGAAAGGTTGAATGAGAATTTGCATCGAATTGTTGCTGGAATTCATAGTCACATATGGTCATATTCACATACGCAAAGATCAAGTTTGACCAAAAGTTGACCAAATTTAACCATGGTTAACTTGAGTGGACTAGTTTCGAAAAGAATTTTAAAATAATTAAATAGAATTATTTAATTAAATAGAGTACTTACTTCTAATTAATTAAACAAAGTTACTTAATTAAATGAGAAGTCATTCCTAATTAATTAAATGAAGTTATTTAATTAAATAAGAAAAGTGTCCGTAATTAATTAAAGATTATTTATTTAAATAAAAAAAGTAATTATGAGAACATATCTCATTTTATTAGATTAAATATCTTGTCAAAATCTCTCTTCAGTTCAAAAAGAGAATTTTTAGTTCATTGTTGATAAAAAATGAGTTAAATTAGTTAACTCTTTTTTCTACTCAAATTGAATCAGTTAACTCCTTATTTTACTCAAATTAAATCTGTTAACTCACTTTAATTTGGAAATCTCCCTTTATGACTGAACTTCACCTTTAATCCTGACCGTTGATTGAAATCGATCTCAACCATTGATGAATTCCAAGAAATTCTATTTAAGAGACCCTCATCTCTTCATTTTGAAAGGTTGAATGAGAATTTTAATTGAATTGTTGCTAGAATTCATACTCACATTTGGTCATATTCATATACGCAAAGATCAAGTTTGACCAAAAGTTGACCAGATTTAACCACAGTTGATGAATTCGAGAAAAGTCTATTTAAGAGACCCTAATCTCTTCATTTTGAAAGGTTGAATGAGAATTTGCATCGACTTGTTGTTGGAATTCACACTCACATTTGCTCATACTCACATACGCAAAGATCAAGATTGACCAAAAGTTGACCAGATTTAACCCTCGGTTGACTTGAGTTGACTAGTTTCGAAAAGAATTTTGAAATAATTAAACAAAATTATTTAATTAAATGGAGTACTTACTTCTAATTAATTAAACAAAGTTATTTACTTAAATGAGAAGCCATCCCTAATTAATTAAATGAAGTTATTTAATTAAATAAGAAAAGTTTTTCTAATTAATTAAAGATTATTTAATTAAATAGAAAAAGTAATTATTAGAGCATATCTCATTTTATTAAATTAAATATCTCTTCAAAATCTCTCTTCAGTTCAAAAAAGAAAATTTTTAGTTCACTATTGATCAACAATTAGTTAAATCAGTTAACTCCTTTTTCTACTCAAATTGAATCAGTTAACTCCTTATTTTAGTCAAATTAAATCTATTAACTCCCTTTAATTTGGAAATCTCCCTTTATGATTGAACTTCACATTTAATCCTTATCATTGATTCAAATCGATCTCAACCGTTGATGAATTCTAGGAAAGTCTATTTAAGAGACCCTCATCTCTTCATTTTGAAAGGTTGAATGAGAATTTGCATCGAATTGTTGCTGGAATTCATACTCACATTTGCTCATATTCACATACGCAAAGATAAAGTTTGACCAAAAGCTAACCAGATTTAACCACGGTTGACTTGATTTGACTAGTTTCAAAAAGAATTTTGAAATAATTAAAGAAAATTATTTAAGTAAATGCAATACTTACTTCTAATTAATTAAACAAGGTTATTTAATTAAATGAAAAGCCATTCCTAATAAATTAAATGAAGTTATTGAATTAAATAAGAAAATTGTCTCTAATTAATTAAAGATTATTTAATTAAATAGAAAAAGTAATTATGAGAGCAAATCTCATTTTATTAAATTAAATATCTCGACAAAATCTCTATTCAGTTCAAAAAGGAAAATTTCCTTTTCACTATTGATCAAAAATGAGTTCAATCAGTTAACTCCTTTTTCTACTCAAATTGAATAAGTTAACTCTTTATTTTACTCAAAGTAAATCTTTTAACTCCATTTAATTTGGAAATCTCTGTTTATGACTGAACTTCACCTTTAATCTTGACCGTTGATTAAAATTGATCTCAACCGTTGATGAATTCCAAGAAAGTCTATTTAAGAGACCCTCATCTCTTCATTTTGAAAGGTTGAATGAGAATTTGCATCGAATTTTGCTGGAATTCATACTCGCATTTGCTCATATTCACATACGCAAAGATCAAGTTTGACAAAAAGTTGACCAAATTTAACGACAGTTGACTTGAGTTGACTAGTTTCGAAAATAATTTTGAAATAATTAAAAGAAATTATTTAATTAAATGGAGTACTTACTTTTACGTAATTAAACAAAGTTATTTAATTAAATAAGAAGTCATTCCTAATTAATTAAATGAAGTTATTTAATTAAATAAGAAAAGTGTATCTAATTAATTAAAGATTATTAAATTAAATAGAAAAAGTAATTATGAGAGCATATCTCATTTTATTAAATTAAATATCTCGACAAAATCTCTCTTTAGTTGAAAAAGGGAAATTTCCAGTTCACTATTGATCAAAAATGAGTTAAATCAGTTAACTCCTTTCTCTACTCAAATTGAATCAGTTAACTCCTTATTTTACTCAAATTAAATCTGTTAATTCCCTTTAATTTGGAAATCTCTCTTTACGACTGAACTTCACCTTTAATCTTGACCATTGATTGAAATTGATCTCAACCGTTGATGAATTCCAGGAAAGTCTATTTAAGAGACCCTCATCTCTTCATTTTGAAAGGTTGAATGAGAATTTGCATCGAATTGTTGCTGGAATTCATACTCACATTTGGTCATATTCACATATGCAAAGATTAAGTTTGACCAAAAGATGACCAGATTTAACCACGGTTGACTTGAGTTGACTAGTTTCGAAAAGAATTTGCAATAATTAAACGAAATTATTTAATTAAATGGAGTACTTATTTCTAATTAATTAAAAAAAGTTATTTAATTAAATGAGAAGCCATTCCTAATTAATTAAATGAAGTAATTTAATTAAATAAGAAAAGTGTCTCTAATTAATTAAAGATTATTTAATTAAATAGAAAAAGTAATTATGAGAGCATATCTAATTTTATTAAATTAAATATTTCGAGAAAATCTCTCTTTAGTTCAAAAAGGGAAATTTTCAGTTCACTATTGATCAAAAATGAGTTAATTCAGTTAACTCCTTTTTCTACTCAAATTGAATCAGTTAACTCCTTATTTTACTCAAATTAAATCTGTTAACTCTCTTTAATTTAGAAATCTCTGTTTATGACTGAACTTCAACTTTAATCCTGACCGTTTATTGAAATCGATCTCAACCATTGATGAATTTCAAAAAAGTCTATTTAAGAGACCCTCATCTCTTCATTTTGAAAGGTTGAATGAGAATTTGCATCGAATTGTTGCTGGAATTCAGACTCACATTTGCGCATATTCACATACGCAAAGATCAAGTTTGACCAAAAATTGACCAGATTTAACCACGGTTGACTTGAATTGACTAGTTTCGAAAAGAATTTTGAAATAATTAAACAAAATTATTTAATTAAATGGAGTACTTACTTCTAATTAATTAAACAAGGTTATTTAATTAAATGAGAAGACATTCCTAATTATTTAAATGAAGTTATTTAATTAAATAGGAAAAGTGTCTCTAATTAATTAAAGATTATTTAATTAAATAGAAAAAGTAATTATGAGAGCATATCTTATTTTATTAAATTAAATATCTCAACAAAATCTCTCTTCAGTTCAAAAAGAGAAATTTCTAGTTCACTATTGATAAAAAATGAGTTAAATCAGTTAACTCCTTTTTCCTACTCAAATAGAATCAGTTAACTCCTTATTTTACTCAAATTAAGTCTATTAACTTCTTTTAATTTGAAAATCTCCATTTATGATTGAACTTTACCTTTAATTCTGACCGTTGATTGAAATCGATCTCAACCGTTGATGAATTCTAGGAAAGTCTATTTAAGAGACACTCATCTCTTCATTTTGAAAGGTTGAATAAGAATTTGCATCGAATTGTTGCTAGAATTCATACTCGCATTTGGTCATATTCAGATACGCAAAGATCAAGTTTGACCAAAAGTTGACCAGATTTAACCACGATTGACTTGAGTTGAGTAGTTTCAATTTTTTTTAAAAAATAATTAAATGTACTTATTTAACTAAATGGAGTACTTACTTCTAATTAATTAAACAAAGTTATTTAATTAAATGAGAAGTCATTCCTAATTAATTAAATGAAGTTATTTAATTAAATAAGAAAAGTGTCTCTAATTAATTAAAGATTATTTAATTAAATAGAAAAAGTAATTATGAAAGCATATCTCAATTTATTAAATTAAATATCTCAACAAAATCTCTCTTCAGTTCAAAAAGGGAAATTTTAAGTTCACTATTAATCAAAAATGAATTAAATCAGTTGACTACTTTCTCTAGTCAAATTGAATCGGTTACCTCATTATTTTACTCAAATTAAATCTGTTAACTCCTTTTAATTTGGAAATCTCCCTTTATGACTAAACTTCACCTTTAATCATGACCGTTGATTGAAATCGATCTCAACCGTTGATGAAATCTAGGAAAGTCTATTTAAGAGACCCTCATCTCTTTATTTTGAAAGGTTGAATGAGAATTTGCATCGAATTGTTGCTAGAATTCATACTTATATTTGCTCACATTCACATACGCAAAGATCAAGTTTGACCAAAAGCTGACCAGATTTAACAATGGTTGACTTGAGTTGACTAGTTTGGAAAAGAATTTTGAAATAATTAAACAAAATTATTTAATTAAATGGAGTACTTACTTCTAATTAATTAAATAAAATTATTTAATTAAATCAGAAGCTATTCCTAATTAATTAAATGAAGTTATTTAATTAAATAAGTAAAGTGTCTCTAATTAATTAAAGATTATTTAATTAAATAGAAAAAGTAATTATGAAAGCATATCTCATTTTATTAAATTAAATATCTCAAAAAAATCTCTCTTCAGTTCAAAAAGGGAAATTTCCAGTTCACTATTGATAAAAAATGAGTTAAATTAGTTAACTCTTTTTTTCTACTCAAATTGAATCAGTTAACTCCATATTTTACTTAAATTAAATCTGTTAACTCCCTTTAATTTGGAAATCTCCCTTTATGACTGAACTTCACCTTTAATCCTGACCGTTGATTGAAATCGATCTCAATCGTTGATGAATTCTAGGAAAGTCTATTTAAGAGACCCTCATCTCTTCATTTTGAAAGGTTGAATGAGAATTTGAATCGAATAGTTTATGGAATTCATACTAATATTTGCTCATATTCACATACGCAAATATCAAGTTTGACCAAAAGTTGACCAGATTTAACCACGGTTGACTTGAGTTGACTAGTTTCAATTTTTTTTAAAAAAATAATTAAACAAAATTATTTAATTAAATGGAATACTTATTTCTAATTAATTAAACAAAGTTATTTAATAAAATGAGAAGCCATTCCTAATTAATTAAATAAAGTTATTTAATTAAATAAGAAAAGTGTCTCTAATTAATTAAAGATTATTTAATTAAATAGCAAAAGTAATTATAACAGCATATCTCATTTTATTAAATTAAATATCTCAAAAAAATCTCTCTCTAGTTCAAAAAGGCAAATTTTCAGTTCACTATTGATAAAAAATGAGTTAAATGAGTTAACTCTTTTTTCTACTCAAAGTGAATCAGTTAACTCCTTATTTTACTCAAATTAAATCTGTTAACTCCCTTTAATTTGGAAATCTCCCTTTATAACTGAAGTTCACCTTTAATCCTGACCGTTGATTGAAATCGATCTGAACTGTTGATGAATTCTAAGAAAGTCCATTTAAAAGACCCTCATCTCTTCATTTTGAAAGGTTGAATGAGAATTTGCATTGAATTGTTGCTGGAATTCATACTCGCATTTGCTCATATTCACATATGCAAAGATCAAGTTTGACCAAAAGTTGACCAGATTTGACCACGGTTGACTTGAGTTGACTAGTTTCGAAAAGAATTTTGAAATAATTAAACGAAATTATTTAATTAAATGGAGTACTTGCTTCTAATTAATTAAATAAAGTTATTTAATTAAATAAGAAGCCATTCCTAATTAATGAAATGAAGTTATTTAATTAAATAAGAAAAGTGTCTCTAATTAATTAAAGATTATTTCAGTAAATAGAAAAAGTAATTATGAGAGTATATCTCATTTTATTAAATTAAATATCTCAACAAAATCTCTCTTCAGTTGAAAATGGGAAATTTCTAGTTCACTATTGATAAAAAATGAGTTAAATCAGTTAACTCCTTTTTCTACTCAAATTGAATTAGTTAAGTCCTTATTTTACTCAAATTAAATCTGTCAACTCCCTTTAATTTGGAAATCTCCCTTTATGACTGAACTTCACCTTTAATCCTAACCGTTGATTGAAATCGATCTCAACCGTTGATGAATCTCAGGAAAGTCTATTTAAGAGACCCTCATCTCTTCATTTTGAAAGGTTGAATGAGAATTTACATCAAATTGTTGCTGGAATTCATACTCGCATTTGCTCATATTCACATACGCAAAGATCAAGGTTGACCAGATTTAACCACGGTTGAATTGAGTTGACTAGTTTCAAAAAGAATTTTGAAATAATTAAATGAAATTATTTAATTAAATGGAGTACTTTTAATTAATTAAACAAAGTTATTTAATTAAATGAGAAGCCATTCCTAATTAATTAAATGAAGTTATTTAATTAAATAAGAAAAGTGTCTCTAATTAATTAAAGATTATTTAACTAAATAAAAAAAGTAATTATCAGAGCATATCTCATTTTATTAAATTAAATATCTCAACAAAATCTCTCTTCAGTTCAAAAAAGGAAATTTTCAGTTCACTATTGATAAAAAATGAGTTAAATTAGTTGAATCTTTTTTTTACTCAAATTGAATCAGTTAACTCCTTACTTTACTTAAATTAAATCTGTTAACTCATTTTAATTTGAAAATCTCCCTTGATGACTGAACTTCACCTTTAATCCTGACCGTTGATTGAAATCGATCTCAACCGTTGATGAATTCCAGGAAAGTCTATTTAAGAGACCTTCATCTCTTCATTTTGAAAGGTTGAATGAGAATTTGCATTGAAATATTATTGGAATTCATACTCACATTTGCGCATATTCACATACGCAAAGATCAAGTTTGACCAAATGTTGACCAAATTTAACCACGATTGACTTGAGTTGACTAGTTTCGAAAAGAATTTTGAAATAATTAAACAAAATTATTTAAATTAAATTCAGTACTTACTTGTAAGTAATTAAGCAAAGTTATTTAATTAAATGAGAAGCCATTCCTAATTAATTAAATGAAATTATTTAATTAAGTAAGAAAAGTGTCTCTAATTAATTAAAGATTATTTAATTAAATAGGAAAAGTAATTATGAGAGCATATCTCATTTTATTAAATTAAATATCTCAACAAAATCTCTCTTTAGTTCAAAAAGGGAAATTTTCAGTTCACTATTGATAAAAAATGAGTTAAATCAGTTGACTCCTTTCTCTACTCAAATTGAATCAGTTAAGTCCTTGTTTTACTCAAATTAAATCTGTTAACTTCCTTTAATTTGAACATCTCCCTTTATGACTGAACTTCACGTTTAATCCTGACCGCTGATTGAAATCGATCTCAACTGTTGATGAATTCGAGGAAAGTCTATTTAAGAGACCCTCATCTCTTCATTTTGAAAGGTTGAATGAAAATTTGCATTGAATTGTTGCTGGAGTTCATACTCACATTTGCTCATATTCACATACGCAAAGATCAAGTTTGATTAAAATTTGACCAGATTTAACCACGATTGACTTGAGTTGATTAGTTTCGATTTTTTTTTTGAAATAATTAAATGAAATTATTTAATTAAATGGAGTTATTAATTCTAATTAATTAAAAAAAGTTATTTAATTTAATGAGAAGCCATTCTTAGTTAATTAAATGAAGTTATTTAAATAAATAAGAAAAAGTGTCTTTAATTAATTAAAGATTATTTAATTAAATAGAAAATGTAATTATAAGAGCATATCTCATTTTATTAAATTAAATATCTCAACAAAATCTCTCTTCAGTTCAAAAAGGGAAATTTCCAGTTCACTATTGATAAAAAATGAGCTAAATCAGTTGACTCCTTTCTCTACTCAAATTGAATAAGTTAACTCCCTGTTTTACTCAAATTAAATCTGATAACTTTCTTTAATTTCGAAATCTCCCTTTATGACTGAACTTCACCTTTAATATTGATTGTTGATTGAAATCGATCTCAATCGTTGATGAATTTCAGGAAAGTATATTTAAAAGAGCCTGATCTCTTCATTTTGAAAGGTTGAAAGATAATTTGAATCGAATTGTTTCTAGAATTCATACTCACATTTGCTAATATTCACATACGTAACAATCAACTTTGACCAAAAGCTGATCAGATTTAACCACGACTGACTTGAGTTGACTAGTTTCGAAAAGAATTTTGAAATAATTAAATAAAATTATTTAATTAAATGGAGTACTTATTTCTAATTAATTAAACAAAGTTATTTAATTAAATGAGAAGCCATTCCTAATTAATTAAATGAAGCTATTTAATTAAATAAGAAAAGCGTCTCTAATTAATTAAAGATTATTTAATTAAATAGAAAAAGTAATTATGAGAGCATATCTAATTTTATTAAATTAAAAATATCTCGACAAAATCTCTCTTCAGTTCAAAAAGGGAAATTTTCAGTTCACTATTGATCAAAAATGAGTTAAATCAGTTGACTCCTTTCTCTACACAAATTGAATCAGTTAACTCCTTATTTTACTCAAATTAAATCTGTTAACTCTCTTTAATTTATAAATCTCCCTTTATGACTGAACTTCACCTTTAATCCTGACCGTTGATTGAAATTGATCTCAACTGTTGATGAATTCAAGGAAAGTCTATTTAAGAGATCCTCATCTCTTCATTTTGAAAGGTTGAATGAGAATTTACATCGAATTGTTGCTGGAATTCATACTCGCATTTGCTCATATTCACATACGTAAAGATCAAGTTTGACCAAAAGTTGACCAGATTTAACCACGGTTGACTTAAGGTTACTAGTTTCGAATTTTTTTTTGAAATTATTTTATTAAATGGAGTACTTACTTTTAATTAATTAAACAAAGTCATTTAATTAAATGAGAAGCCATTCCTAATTAATTAAATAAGTTATTTAATTAAATAGAAAAAGTAACTATGAGAGCATATCTCATTTTATTAAATTAAATATCTCAACAAAATCTCTCTTCAGTTCAAAAAGGGAAATTTTCAGTTCACTATTGATAAAAAATGAGTTAAATTGGTTAACTCCTTTTTTTACTCAAATTGAATTTGTTAACTCCTTATTTTCCTCATTTTACTCAAATTATATTTGTTAACTCCCTTTAATTTGGAAATCTCCCTTTATGACTGAACTTCACTTTTAATCATGACCGTTAATTGAAATCGATTTGAACCATTGATGAATTTCAGGAAAGTCTATTTAAGAGACCCTCATCTCTTCATTTTGAAAGGTTGAATGAGAATTTGCATTGAAATATTGTTGAAATTCATACTCACATTTGCTCATATTCACATATGCAAAGATCAAGTTTGACCAAATATTGACCAGATTTAACCACGATTGACTTGAGTTGACTAGTTTTGAAAACAATTTTAAAATAATTAAACAAAATTATTTAATTAAATGGAGTACTTACTTGTAATTAATTAAGCAAAGTTATTTAATTAAATGAGAATCCATTCCTAATTAATTAAATGAAGTTATTTAAATAAATAACAAAAGTGTCTCTAATTAATTAAAGATTATTTAATTAAATAAAAAAAGTAATTATGAGAGCATATCTCATTTTATTAAATTAAATATCTCAAAAAAATCTCTCTTGAGTTCAAAAAGGGAAATTTTCAGTTCACTATTGATAAAAAATGAGTTAAATCGGTTAACTCCTTTTTCTACTCAAATTAAATTAGTTAACTCTTTATTTTACACAAATTCAATCCGTTAACTCCCTTTAATTTGAAAATCTCCCTTTATGATTGAACTTCACCTTTAATACTGACCGTTGATTGAAATCAATCTCAACCGTTGATGAATTCCAGAAAAATCTATTTAAGAGACCGTCATTCCTTCATTTTGAAAGGTTGAATGACAATTTGCATCAAATTGTTGTTAGAATTCATACTCACATTTGATCATATTCACATATGCAAAGATCAAGTTTGACCAAAAATTGACCAGATTTAACCACGGTTGACTTGAGTTGACTAGTTTCAAATTTTTTTTTGAAATAATTAAACGAAATTATTTAACTAAATGGACTACTTACTTCTAATTAATTAAACAAAGTTATTTAATTAAATGGGAAGCCATTCCTAATTAATTAAATGAAGTTATTTAATTAAATAAGAAAAGTGTCTCTAATTAATTAAAGATTATTTAATTCAATAGAAAAAGTAATTATGAGAGCATATCTCATTTTACTAAATTAAATATCTCAACAAAATCTCTCTTCAGTTCAAAAAGGAAAATTTCCAGTTCACTATTGATAAAAAATAAGTTAAATCGGCTAACTCCTTTTTCTATTCAAATTGAATCAGTTAACTCCTTATTTTACTCATATTAAATCAGTTAACTCCTTTTAATTTGGAAATCTCTGTTTATAACTGAACTTCACCTTTAATCTTCACCGTTGATTGAAATTGATCTCAACCGTTGATGAATTTCAGAAATGTCTATTTAAGAGACCCTCATCTCTTCAGTTTGAAAGGTTGAATGAGAATTTGCATCGAATTGTTGCTGCAATTCATACTCACATTTGCTCATATTCACATACGCAAAGATCAAGTTTGACCAAAAGCTGACCAAATTTAAGCACGATTGACTTAGGTTGACTAGTTTTGAAAAGAATTTTCAAATAATTAAACAAAATTATTTAATTAAATGGAGTACTTACTTCTAATTAATTAAACAAAGTTATTTAATTAAATGAGAGGCCATTCCTAATTAATTAAATGAAGTTATTTAATTAAATAAGAAAAGTGTCTCTAATTAATTAAAAATTATTTAATTAAATAGAAAAAGTAATTATGAGAGCATATCTCATTTTATTAAATTAAATATCTCAACAAAATCTCTCTTTAGTTGAAAAAGGAATATTTCTAGTTCACTATTGATCAAAAAGAGTTAAATCAGTTAATTCTTTTTTCTACTCAAATTGAATCAGTTAACTCCTTATTTTACTCAAATTAAATTCGGTAACTCCCTTTAATTTGGAAATCTCTCTTTATGACTGAACTTCACCTTTAATCCTGACCGTTGATTGAAATCAATGTCAACCGTCGATGAATTCCAAGAAAGTCTATTTATAAGACTCTCATCTCTTCATTTTGAAAGGTTGAATGAGAATTTGCATCGAATTGTTACTAGAATTTATACTCACATTTGCTCATATTCACATATGCAAAGATCAAGTTTGACCAAAAGTTGACTAGATTTAACTACATTTGACTTGAGTTGATTAGTTTCGAAAATAATTTTGAAATATCTCATTTTATTATATTAAATATCTCAACAAAATCTCTCTTCAGTTCAAAAAGGGAAATTTCTAGTTCACTATTGATCAAAAATGAGTAAAATCAGTTAACTCCTTTTTCTACTCAAATTGAATCTGTTAACTCCTTATTTTACTCAAATTAAATCTGTTAACTCCTTTTAATTTGGAAATCTCCCTTTATTATGGAACTTCACTTTTAATCCTGACCGTTGATTGAAATTAATCTCAACCATTGATGAATTCCAAGAAAGTCTATTTAAGAGACCCTCATCTCTTCATTTTGAAATGTTGAATGAGAATTTGTATCGAATTGTTGCTGGAATTCACACTCACATTTTCTCATATTCACATACGCAAAGATCAAGTTTGACCAAAAGTTGAAAAGATTTAACCACAGTTGACTTCAGTTGACTAGTTTCGAAAAGAATTTTGAAATAATTCAACGAAATTATTTAAATGGAGTACTTACTTCTAATTAATTAAACAAAGTTATTTAATTAAATGAGAAGCCATTCCTAATTAATTAAATGAAGTTATTTAATTAAATAAGAAAAGTGTCTCTAATTAATTAAAGATTATTTAATTAAATAGAAAAAGTAATTATGAGAGCATATCTCATTTTATTAAATTAAATATCTCAACAAAATCTCCCTTCAGTTCAAAAAGAGAAATTTTGAGATCACTATTGATAAAAAATGAGTTAAATCAGTTAACTCCTTTTTCTACTCAAATTGAATCAGTTAACTCCTTATTTTACTCAAATTAAATCCGTTAACTGCCTTTAATTTGGAAATCTCCCTTTATGAATTAACTTCACCTTTAATCTTGACCGTTGATTGAAATCAATCTCAACCATTGATGAATTATAGGAAAGTCTATTTAAGAGACACTCATCTCTTTATTTTGAAAGGTTGAATGAGAATTTACATCGAATTGTTGCTGAAATACATACTCACATTTGCTCATATTCACATACGCACAAATCAAGTTTGACCAAAAATTGACCATATTTAACCACGGTTGACTTGAGTTGACTAGTTTTGAAATTTTTTTTGAAATAATTAAACAAAATTATTTAATTAAATGGAGTACTTACTTCTAATTAATTAAACAAAGTTATTTAATGAAATGAGAAGCCATTCCTAATTAATTAAATGAAGTTATTTAATTAAATAAGAAAAGTGTCTCTAATTAATTAAAGATTATTTAATTAAATAGAAAAAGTAATTATGAGAACATGTCTCATTTTATTAAATTAAATATCTCAACAAAATCTATCTTCAGTTCAAAAAGGAAAATTTTTAGTTCACTATTAATAAAAAATGAGTTAAATCAGTTAACTCCTTTTTCTACTCAAATTGAATTAGTTAACTCATTATTTTACTCAAATTAAATCCGTTAACACCCTTTAATTTGAAAATCTCCCTTTATGACTAAACTTCACCTATAATACTGACCGTTGATTGAAATTGATCTCAACCGTTGATGAATTCTAGGAAACTCTATTTAAGAGACCCTCATTTGTTCATTCTGAAAGGTTGAATGAGAATTTGCATTGAATTGTTGCTGCAATTCATACTCACATTTGCTCATATTCACATATGGAAAGATCAAGTTTGACAAAAAATTGACCAGATTTAACCACGGTTAACTTGAGTTGACTAGTTTCGAAAAGAATTTTGAAATAATTAAACAAAATTATTTATTTAAATGGAGTACTTACTTCTAATTAATTATACAAAGTTATTTAATTAAATGAGAATCCATTCCTAATTAATTTAATAAAGTTATTTAATTAAATAAGAAAAGTGTCTCTAATTAATTAAAGATTATTTAATTAAATAGAAATAGTAATTATGAGAGCATATCTCATTTTATTAAATTAAATATCTCAACAAAATCTCTCTTCAGTTCAAAAAGGAAAATCTTTAGTTCACTATTGATCAAAAATGAGTTAAATCAGTTAACTCCTTTTTCTACTCAAATTGAATCTGTTAACTCCTTATTTTACTCAACTTAAATCCGTTAACTCCCTTGAATTTGAAAATCTCCCTTTATGACTGAACTTCACCTTTAATCCTGACCGTTGATTGAAATCGGTCTCAACTGTTGATGAATTCCAAGAAAGTCTATTTAAGAGAGTCTCATCTCTTCATTTTGAAAGGTTGAATGAGAATTTGCATCGAATTGTTGCAGGAATTCATACTCACATTTGCTCATATTCACATACGCAAAGATCAAGTTTGACCAAAAGTTGACCTGATTTAACCATGGTTGACTTGAGTTGACTAGTTTCGAAAAGAATTGTGAAATAATTAAATGAAATTATTTAATTAAATGGAGTACTTACTTCTAATTAATTAAACAAAGTTATTTAATTAAATAAGAAGCCATTCATAATTAATTAAATGAAGTTATTTAATTAAATAAGAAAAGTGTATCTAATTAATTAAAGATTATTTAATTAAATATAAAAAGTAATTATGAGAGCATATCTCATTTTATTAAATTAAATATCTCAACAAAATCTCTATTCAGTTCAAAAAAGAAAATTTCCATTTTACTATTGATCAAAAATGAGTTAAATCGGTTAACTCCTTTTTCTACTCAAATTGAATCAGTTAACTCTTTATTTTACTCAAATTAAATCCGTTAACTCCTTTTAATTTGTAAATCTCCCTTTACCTTTTATCCTGACCGTTGATTGAAATCGATCTCAACTGTTGATGAATTTTAGGAAAATCTATTTAAGAGACCCTCATCTCTTCATTTTGAAAGGTTGAATGAGAATTTGCATCAAATTGTTGCTGAAATTCATACTCACATTTGCTCATATTCACATATGAAAAGATCACGTTTGACCAGATTTAACCACAGTTGACTTGAGTTGACTAGTTTCGAAAAGAATTTTGTAATAATTAAATAAAATTATTTAATTAAATGGAGTACTTACTTCTAATTAATTAAACAAAGTTATTTAATTAAATGAGAAGCTGTTCCTAATTAATTAAATGAAGTTATTTAATTAAATAAGAAAAGTGTCTCTAATTAATTAAAGATTATTTAATTAAATAGAAAAAGTAATTATGAGAGCATATCTCATTTTATTAAATTAAATATCTCAAAAAAATCTCTCTTCAGTTTAAAAAGGGAAATTTCCAGTTCACTATTGATCAAAAATGAGTTAAATCGGTTAACTCCTTTTTCTACTCAAATTGAATCAGTTAACTCCTTATTTTACTCAAATTAAATCCGTTAACTCCCTTTAATTTGGTAATCTCCCTTTATGACTAAACTTCACCTTTAACCAGTCCAGGGTAACTCAACGCTTGAGGGTCCGAGGTCTATTGAGAAATCAGTCCAGGGTAACTCAAGCAACCATGTGATGACACTCGCTAGAATGTAACCTAAGTCTCCTTTGTAGAGTTTGTGTGTACTTCTAATGGTGTACTTATTGTTGAATATGCTTATTGTGATTATTGATTTTCATTGATGATGATTTGTGATTTTTGGATGATGTACTCTTGACATTTTGATTTTGTCTTGAGTTTATCTCCTTCAGCATTATCTTAGCTGGCATTTACCTTCATTTTGTTCTTGAATGTTATATCTGACATGTTTCTTATATTGATGATTAGCATATGATAAATGATGTTATCTACTTTGTAGAATCATCTTATGCTTTATTTTATATGATTAGATTTCTCATGCATATGTTGTAACATGTTAGATTTCTTTCTGCGTATGATGTAGTATGTTTTAGGAGTGAAATTCCTTGTTTGGTAATACCGATGATCTCTTCGGTGACTTGGGATGTTACGCATAGAGGGATGGCTGGGGCCCACGATGGTCTAATGATGCTATTGACGGTTGGGAGGAACCGCGCACTTAGATTAATTATGTTAGATGGATGTCTTTTACGATGTTAGTTATATCCTTAGTGATGAATAGATGTATCATGCACGTTATTTGTTTACAATTACTTGAATGTACTTGTATCATGGATTTAATAAGATTGATGAATCATTATCTTTGCATTTTTATAGCCTTTTAAATCATCTTACCATGTGAAATGTTCAGTAGATGAATGAGCATTCAGAATTGATTTGCCAAGATGCATTTAGAACAAAAGAATATTATCAATCTTAGACTTCCTATAATTTATATGAATGTGGAAGTAGATGTGGAAGTAGATGTTGTGAATGTGGAAGTACATGTTGTTCAAAAAAGAAAATTTCCAGTTCACTATTGATCAAAAATGAGTTAAATCAGTTTACTCCTTTTTCTACTCAAATTGAATCAGTTAACTCCTTATTTTAGTCAAATTAAATCTGTTAACTCCCTTTAATTTGAAAATCTCCCTTTATGATTGAACTTCATCTTTAATCCTGACCGTTGATTGAAATCGATCTCAACCATTGATGAATTCCAAGAAAGTCTATTTAAGAGACCCTCATCTCTTCATTTTGAAAGGTTGAATGAGAATTTGCATCGAATTGTTGCTACAATTCACACTCACATTTGCTCATATTCACATACGCAAAGATCAAGTTTGACCAAAAGTTGACCAAATTTAAGCACGATTGACTTAGGTTGACTAGTTTTGAAAATTTTTTTGAAATAATTAAACGAAATTATTTAATTAAATGGAGTACTTACTTCTAATTAATTAAACAAAGTTATTTAATTAAATGAGAGGCCATTCCTAATTAATTAAATGAAGTTATTTAATTAAATAAGAAAAGTGTCTCTAATTAATTAAAAATTATTTAATTAAATAGAAAAAGTAATTATGAGAGCATATCTCATTTTATTAAATTAAATATCACAACAAAATCTCTCTTTAGTTGAAAAAGGAAAATTTCTAGTTCACTATTGATCAAAAAGAGTTAAATCAGTTAATTCCTTTTTCTACTCAAATTGAATCAGTTAACTCTTTATTTTACTCAAATTAAATTCGGTAACTCCCTTTAATTTGGAAATCTCTCTTTATGACTGAACTTCACCTTTAATCCTGACCATTGATTGAAATGAATCTCAACCGTTGATGAATTCCAAGAAAGTCTATTTAGAAGACTCTCATCTCTTCATTTTGAAAGGTTGAATAAGAATTTGCATCGAATTGTTACTGGAATTTATACTCACATTTGCTCATATTCACATATGCAAAGATTAAGTTTGACCAAAAATTGACCAGATTTAACTACATTTGACTTGAGTTGACTAGTTTCGAAAATAGTTTTGAAATAATTAAACGAAATTATTTAATTAAATGGACTACTTACTTCTAATTAAGTAAACAAAGTTATTTAATTAAATGAGAAGCCATTCCTAATTAATTAAATGAAGTTATTTAATTAAATAAAAAAAGTGTCTCTAATTAATTAAAGATTATTTAATTAAATAGAAAAAGTGTTTATGAGAGCATATCTCATTTTATTATATTAAATATCTCAACAAAATCTCTCTTCAGTTCAAAAAGGGAAATTTCTAGTTCACTATTGATAAAAAATGAGTAAAATCAGTTAACTCCTTTTTTTACTCAAATTGAATCTGTTAACTCCTTATTTTACTCAAATTAAATCTGTTAACTCCCTTTAATTTGGAAATCTCCCTTTATGACTGAACTTCACTTTTAATCCTGACCGTTGATTGAAATTAATCTCAACCGTTGATGAATTTCAAGAAAGTCTATTTAAGAGACCCTCATCTCTTCATTTTAAAATGTTGAATGAGAATTTGTATCGAATTGTTGCTGGAATTCACACTCACATTTTTTCATATTCACATACGCAAAGATCAAGTTTGACCAAAAGTTGAAAAGATTTAACCACGGTTGACTTGAGTTGACTAGTTTCGAAAAGAATTTTAAAATAATTTAACGAAATTATTTAAATGGAGTACTTACTTCTAATTAATTAAACAAAATTATTTAATTAAATGAGAAGCCATTCCTAATTAATTAAATGAAGTTATTTAATTAAATAAGAAAAGTGTCTCTAATTAATTAAAGATTATTTAATTAAATAGAAAAAGTAATTATGAGAGCATATCTCATTTTATTAAATTAAATATCTCAACAAACTCTCCTTTCAGTTCAAAAAGAGAAATTTTGAGATCACTATTGATTAAAAATGAGTTAAATCAGTTAACTCCTTTTTCTACTCAAATTGAATCAGTTAACTCCTTATTTTACTCAAATTAAATCTGTTAACTGCCTTTAATTTGGAAATCTCCCTTTATGAATTAACTTCATCTTTAATCTTGACTGTTGATTGAAATCAATCTCAACCATTGATGAATTATACGAAAGTCTATTTAAGAGACACTCATCTCTTTATTTTGAAAGGTTGAATGAGAATTTACATCGAATTGTTGCTGGAATACATACTCACATTTGCTCATATTCACATACGCAAAAATCAAGTTTGACCAAAAGTTGACCATATTTAACCACGGTTGACTTGAGTTGACGAGTTTCAAAATTTTTTTTGAAATAATTAAACAAAATTATTTAGTTAAATGGAGTACTTCTAATTAATTAAACAAAGATATTTAATTAAATGAGAAGCCATTCCTAATTAATTAAATGAAGTTATTTAATTAAATAAGAAAAGTGTCTTTAATTAATTAAAGATTACTTGATTAAATAGAAAAAGTAATTATGAGAACATGTCTCATTTTATTAAATTAAATATCTCAAGAAAATCTATCTTTAGTTCAAAAAGGAAAATTTCCAGTTCACTATTAATAAAAAATGAGTTAAATCAGTTAACTCCTTTTTCTACTCAAATTGAATTAGTTAACTCTTTATTTTACCCAAATTAAATTCGTTAACACCCTTTAATTTGGAAATCTCCCTTTATGACTTAACTTCACCTATAATACTGACCGTTGATTGAAATTGATCTCAACCGTTGATGAATTCCAGGAAACTCTATTTAATAGACCCTCATTTGTTCATTTTGAGAGGTTGAATGAGAATTTGCATCGAATTGTTGCTGCAATTCATACTCACATTTGCTCATATTCACATATGCAAAGATCAAGTTTGACAAAAAGTTGACCAGATTTAACCACGGTTAACTTGAGTTGACTAGTTTTGAATAGAATTTTGAAATAATTAAACAAAATTATTTAATTAAATGGAGTACTTACTTCTAATTAATTATACAAAGTTATTTAATTAAATGAGAATCCATTCCTAATTAATTTAATGAAGTTATTTAATTAAATAAGAGAAGTGTCTCTAATTAATTAAAGATAATTTAATTAAATAGAAAAAGTAATTATGAGAGCATATCTCATTTTATTAAATTAAATATCTCAACAAAATCTCTCTTCAGTTCAAAAAGAGAAATTTTTATTTCACTATTGGTAAAAAATGAGTTAAATCAGTTAACTCCTTTTTCTACTCAAATTGAATCTGTTAACTCCTTATTTTACTCAAATTAAATCCATTAACTCCCTTGAATTTGAAAATCTCCCTTTATGACTAAACTTCACCTTTAATCCTGACCGTTGATTGAAATCGATCTCAACTGTTGATGAATTCCAAGAAAGTCTATTTAAGAGACCCTCATCTCTTCATTTTGAAAGGTTGAATGAGAATTTGCATCGAATTGTTGCAGGAATTCATACTCACATTTGCTCATATTCACATACGCAAAGATCAAGTTTGACCAAAAGTTGACCAGATTTAACCACGGTTGACTTGAGTTGACTAGTTTCGAAAAAAATTGTGAAATAATTAAATGAAATTATTTAATTAAATGGAGTACTTACTTCTAATTAATTAAACAAAGTTATTTAATTAAATGAGAAGCCATTCATAATTAATTAAATGAAGTTATTTACTTAAATAAGAAAAGTGTATCTAATTAATTAAAGATTATTTAATTAAATATAAAAAGTAATTATGAGAGCATATCTCATTTTATTAAATTAAATATCTCAACAAAATCTCTCTTCAGTTCAAAAAGGAAAATTTCCAGTTTACTATTGATAAAAAATGAGTTAAATCGGTTAACTCCTTTTTCTACTCAAATTGAATCAGTTAACTATTTATTTTACTCAAATTAAATCTGTTAACTCCCTTTAATTTGTAAATCTCCCTTTACCTTTTATCCTGACCGTTGATTGAAATCGATCTCAACTGTTGATGAATTTCAGGAAAATCTATTTAAGAGACCCTCATCTCTTCATTTTGAAAGGTTGAATGAGAATTTGCATCAAATTGTTGCTAGAATTCATACTCACATTTGCTCATATTCACATGTGAAAAGATCAAGTTTGACCAGATTTAACCACGGTTGACTTGAGTTGACTAGTTTCGAAAAGAATTTTGTAATAATTAAACAAAATTATTTAATTAAATGGAGTACTTACTTCTAATTAATTAAACAAAGTTATTTAATTAAATGAGAAGCCATTCCTAATTAATTAAATGAAATTATTTAATTAAATAAGAAAAGTGTCTCTGATTAATTAAAGATTATTTAATTAAATAGAAAAAGTAATTATGAGAGCATATCTCATTTTATTAAATTAAATATCTCAAAAAAATCTCTCTTCAGTTCAAAAAGGGAAATTTCCAGTTCACTATTGATCAAAAATGAGTTAAATGAGTTAACTCCTTTTTCTACTCAAATTGAATCAGTTAACTCCTTATTTTACTCAAATTAAATCCGTTAACTCCCTTTAATTTGGTAATCTCCCTTTATGACTGAACTTCACCTTTAACTAGTCCAGGGTAACTCAACGCATGAGGGTCCGGGGTCTATTGAGAAACCAGTCCAGGGTAACTCAAGCAACCATGTGATGACACTCGCTAGAATGTAACCTAAGTCTCCTTTGTAGAGTTTGTGTGTACCTCTAATGGTGTACTTATTGTTGAATATGCTTATTGTGATTATTGATTTTCATTGATGATGATTTGTGGTTTTTGGATGATGTACTCTTGACATTTGGATTTTGTCTTGAGTTTATCTCCTTCAGCGTTATCTTAGCTGGCATTTACCTTCATTTTGTTCTTGAATGTTATATCTGACATGTTTCTTATATTGATAATTAGCATGTGATGAATGATGTTATCTACTTTGTAGAATCATCTTATGCTTTATTTTATATGATTAGATTTCTCATGCATATGTTGTAACATGTTAGATTTCTTTCTGCGTATGATGTAGTATGTTTTAGGAGTGACATTCCTAGTTTGGTAATATCGATGATCTCTTCGGTGACTTGGGATGTTACGCATGGAGGGATGGCTGGGGCCCACAATGGTCTAATGATGCTATTGACGGTTGGGAGGAACCGCACACTTAGATTAATTATGTTAGATGGATGTCTTTTACGATGTTAGTTATATCCTTAGTGATGAATGGATGTATCATGCACGTTATTTGTTTACAATTACTTGAATGTACTTGTATCATGGATTTAATAAGATTGATGAATCATTATCTTTGCATTTTTATATCCTTTTAAATCGTCATACCATGTGAAATGTTCAGTAGATGATTGAGCATTCAGAATTAATTTGCCAAGATGCATTTAGAACAAAAGAATATTATCAATCTTAGACTTCCTATAATTTATATGAATGTGGAAGTAGATGTTGTGAATGTGGAATTACATGTTGTTCAAAAAGGAAAATTTCAAGTTCACTATTGATCAAAAATGAGTTAAATCAGTTGACTCCTTTTTCTACTCAAATTGAATTAGTTAACTCCTTATTTTAGTCAAATTAAATCTGTTAACTCCCTTTAATTTGAAAATCTCCCTTTATGATTGAACTTCATCTTTAATCCTGACCGTTGATTGAAATCGATCTCAACCGTTGATGAATTCCAAGAAAGTCTATTTAAGAGACCCTCATCTCTTCATTTTGAAAGGTTGAATGAGAATTTGCATCGAATTGTTGCTAGAATTCATACTCACATTTGCTCATATTCACATACGCAAAGATCAAATTTGACCAAAAGTTGACCATATTTAACCACAGTTGACTTGAGTTGAATAGTTTCAAAAAGAATTTTGAAATAATTAAACAAAATTATTTAATTAAATGGAGTACTTACTTCTAATTAATTAAACAAAGTCATTTAATTAAATGAGAAGCCACTCCTAATTAATTAAATGAAGTTATTTAATTAAATAAGAAAAGTGTCTATAATTAATTAAAGATTATTTAATTAAATATAAAAAGTAATTATGAGAGGATATCTCATTTTATTAAATTAAATATCTCAACAAAATCTCTCTTCAGTTCAAAAAGGGAAATTTTCAATTCACTATTGATAAAAAATGAGTTAAATCAGTTAACTCCTTTTTTTACTCAAATTGAATCAGTTAACTCCTTATTTTACTCAAACTAAATCCGTTAACTCCCTTTAATTTGAAAATCTCCCTTTATGACTGAACTTCACCTTTAATCCTGACCGTTGATTGAAATCGATCTCAACCATTGATGAATTTCAGGAAAGTCTATATAAGAGACCCTCATCTCTTCATTTTGAAAGGTTGAATGAGAATTTGCATCGAATTGTTGCTGGAATTCATATTCACATTTGCTCATATTCACATACGCAAAGATCAAGTTTGACCAAAAGTTGACTAGATTTAACCACAGTTGACTTGAGTTGACTAGTTTCAAAAACAATTTTGAAATAATGAAACGAAATTATTTAATTAAATGGAGTACTTACATTTAATTAATTAAATAGAGTTATTTAATTAAATAAGAAGCCATTCCTAATAAATTAAATGAATTTATTTAATTAAATAAGAAAAGTGTGTCTAATTAATTAAATCGAAAAAGTAATTATGAGAGCATATCTCATTTTATTAAATTAAATATCTCAATAAAATCTCTCTTCAGTTCAAAAAGGGAAATTTTCAGTTCACTATTGATAAAAAATGAGTTAAATCGGTTAACTCCTTTTTCTAATCAAATTGAATCACTTAACTCTTTATTTTACTCAAATTAAATACGTTAACTCCCTTTAATTTGGAAATCTCCCTTTATGATTGAGCTTCACCTTTAATCCTGACCGTTGATTGAAATCGATCTTAACCGTTGATGATTTTCAGGAAAGTCTATTTAAGAGACCCTCATCTCTTCATTTTGAAAGGTTGAATGAGAATTTGCATCGAATTGTTGCTGGAATTCATACTCACATTTGCTCATATTATCATATGCAAAGATCAAGTTTGACGAAAAGTTGACCAGATTTAACCACGGTTGACTTGAATTGACTAGTTTCGAAAAGAATTTTTAAATAATTAAATGAAATTATTTAATTAAATGGACTACTTACTTCTAATTAATTAAACAAAATTATTTAATTGAATGAGAAGCCATTCCTAATTAATTAAATGAAGTTATCTAATTAAATAAGAAAAGTGTCTCTAATTAATTAAAGATTATTTAATTAAATAGAAAAAGTAATTATGAGAGCATATCTCATTTTATTAAATTAAATATCTCAACAAAATCTCTCTTTAGTTCAAAAAGGGAAATTTTCAGTTCACTATTGATCAAAAATGAGTTAAATCGGTTAACTCCTTTTTCTACTCAAATTGAATCAGTTAACTTTTTATTTTACTCAAATTAAATCCATTAACTCCCTTTAATTTGGAAATCTCCTTTTATGATTGAACTTCACCTTTAATCTTGAACGTTGATTGAAATCAATCTCAATCGTTGATGAATTTCAGGAAAGTCTATTTAAGAGACCCTCATCTCTTCATTTTGAAAGGTTGAACGAGAATTTGCATCGAATTGTTGCTGGAATTCATACTCAAATTTTCTCATATTCACATACACAAAGATCAAGTTTGACCAAAAGTTGACTAGATTTAACCACGGTTGACTTGAGTTGACTAGTTTCAAATTTTTTTTTGAAATAATTAAACGAAATTATATAATTAAATGGAATACTTACTTCTAATTAATTCAACAAAGTTATTTAATTAAATGAGAAGCCATTCCTAATTAATTAAATGAAGTTATTTAATTAAATAAGAAAAGTGTCTCTTATTAATTAAAGATTATTTAATTAAATAGAAAAAGTAATTATGAGAGCATATCTCATTTTATTAAATTAAATATCTCAACAAAATCTCTCTTTAGTTCAGAAAGGGAGATTTAAGGTTCACTATTGATCAAAAATGAGTTAAATCGGTTAACTCCTTTTTCTACTCAAATTTAATCAGTTAACTCTTTATTTTACTCAAATTAAATCCGTTAACTCCCTTTAATTTGGAAATCTCCCTTTATGACTGAACTTCACCTTTAATCCTGACCGTTGATTGAAATCGATCTCAACCATTGATGAATTTTAAGAAAGCCTATTTAAGAGACCCCAATCTCTTCATTTTGAAAGGTTGAATGAGAATTTGCATCGAATTGTTGCTGGAATTCATACTCACATTTTCTCATATTCACATATGCAAAGATCAAGTTTGACTAAAAGTTGACCAAATTTAACCACAATTGACTTGAGTTGACTAGTTTCGAAAAGAATTTTGAAATAATTAAACGAAATTATTTAACTAAATGGAGTACTTACTTCTAATTAATTAAACAAAGTTATTTAATTAAATGAGAAGACATTCCTAATTAATTAAATGAAGTTATTTAATTAAACAAGAAAAATGTCTCTAATTAATTAAAGATTATCTAATTAAATAAAAAAAGTCATTAAGAGATCATATCTCATTTTATGAGAGCATATCTTATTTTATTAAATTAAATATCTCAACAAAATCTCTCTTCAGTTCAAAAAGGAAAATTTTCAGTTCACTATTGATAAAAAATGAGTTAAACCAGTTAACTCCTTTTTCTACTCAAATTGAATTAGTTAACTCCTTATTTTACTCAAATTAAATCCGTTAACTCCCTTTAATTTGGAAATCTCCCTTTATGATTGAACTTCACCTTTAATCTTTACTGTTGATTGAAATCAATCTCAACCGTTGATGAATTCTAGGAAAGTCTATTTAAGAGACCCTCATCTCTTCATTTTGAAAGGTTGAATAAGAATTTGCATCGAATTGTTGCTGAAATTCATACTCACATTTGCTCATATTCACATACGTAAAGATAATGTTTGACCAAAAGTTGACCAGATTTAACCACGGTTGACTTGAGTTGACTAGTTTCGAAAAGAATTTTTAAATAATTAAACAAAATTATTTAATTAAATGGAGTACTTACTTCTAATTAATTAAACAAAGTTATTTAATTAAATAATATTTAATTAATTAGAGGCACTTTTCTTATTTAATTAAATAACTTCATTTAATTAATTAGGAATGGCTTCTCATTTAATTAAATAACTTTGTTGGTTTAATTATAAGTAAGTAATTCATTTAATTAAATAATTTCATCTAATTATTTCAAAATTCTTTTCAAAACTAGTCAACTCAAGTCAACCGTGGTTAAATATGGTCAACTTCTGGTCAAACTTAATCTTTGCGTATGTCAATATGAGCAAATGTGAGAATGAATTCTAGCAACAATTTGATACAAATTCTCATTCAATCTTTCAAAATGAAGAGATGAGAGTCTCTTAAATAGACTTTCCTGGAATTTATCAACAATTGAGATCGATTTCAATCAACGGTCAGGATTAAAGGTGAAATTCAGTCATAAAGGGAGATTTCCAAATTAAAGGGAGTTAACAGATTTAATTTGAGTAAAATAAGAAGTTAACTGACTCAATTTGAGTAGAAAAATGAGTCAACTGATTTAACTCATTTTTTATCAATAGTGAACTAGAAATTTGCCTTTTTGAACTAAGGAGATATTTTGTTGAGATATTTAATTTAATAAAATGAGATATGCTCTCATAATTACTTTTTCTATTCAATTAAATAATCTTTAATTAATTAGAGACACTTTTCTTATTTAATTAAATAACTTCATTTAATTAATTAGGAATGGCTTCTCATTTAATTAAATAACTTTGTTTAATTAATTAGAAGTAAGTACTCCATTTAATTAAATAATTTCGTTTAATTATTTCAATTTTTTTTCGAAACTAGTCAATTTAAGTAAACCGTGGTTAAATTTGGTCAACTTTTGGTCAAACTTGATCTTTGCGTATGTGAATATGAGCAAATGTGAGTATGAATTCCAGCAACAATTCGATGCAAATTCTCATTCGACCTTTCAAAATGAAGAGACGAGGGTCTCTTAAATAGACTTTCCTAGAATTCATCAATGGTTGAGATCGATTTAAATCAACGGTTAGGATTAAAGGTGAAGTTGAGTCATAAAAGGAGATTTCCAATTTAAAGGAAGTTAACAAATTTCATTTTTGTAAAATAAGGAGTTAACTGATTCAATTTGAGTAGAAAAAGGAGTCAACTGATTTAACTCATTTTTTATCAATAGTGAACTAGAAATTTTCCTTTTTGAACTGAAGACAGATTTTGTTGAGATATTTAATTTAATAAAATGAGATATGCTCTCATAATTATTTTTTCTATTTAATTAAATAATCTTTTATTAATTAGAGATACTTTTCTTATTTAATTAAATAGCTTCATTTAATTAATTAGGAATGGCTTCTCATTTAATTAAATAACTTTGTTTAATTAATTAGAAGTAAGTACTCCATTTAATTAAATAATTTTGTTTAATTATTTTAAAATTCTTTTCTAAACTAGTCAACTCAAGTCAACTATGGTTAAATCTAGACAACTTTTGGTCAAACTTGATCTTTACGTATGTGAATATGAGCAAATGTGAGTATGAATTCCAGCAGTAATTCGATGCAAATTCTAATTCAACTTTTCAAAATGAAGAGATGAGAGTCTCTTAAATAGACTTTTCTAGAATTCATCAACGGTTGAGATCGATTTCAATCAACGGTCAGGATTAAAGGTGAAGTTCAGTCATAAAGGGAGATTTCTAAATTAAAGTGAGTTAACAGATTTAATTTGAGTAAAATAAGGAGTTAACTGATTCAATTTGAGTAGAAAAAGGAGTTAATTCATTTAATTCATTTTTGATCAATAGTGAACTAGAAATTTCCCTTTTTGAACTAAAGAGAGATTTTGTTGAGATATTTAATTTAATAAAATAAGATATGCTCTCATAATTACTTTTTCTATTTAACTAAATAATCTTTAATTAATTAGAGACACTTTTCTTATTTAATTATATAACTTCATTTAATTTATTAGGAATGGCTTCTGATTTAATTAAATAACTTTGTTTAATTAATTAGAAGTAAGTACTCCATTTAATTAAATAATTTCGTTTAATTATTTCACATTTCTTTTCGAAACTACTCAACTCGAGTCAACCGTGGTTAAATTTTGTCAACTTTTGGTCAACTTGATCTTTGCGTATGTGAATATGAGCAAATGTGAGTATGAATTCTAGCAACAATTCGATGCAAATTCTCATTCAACCTTTCAAAATGAAGAGATGAGGGTCTCTTAAATACACTTTCCTAGAATTCATCAATGGTTGAGATCGATTTCAATCAACGGTCAGGATTAAAGGTGAAGTTCAGTCATAAAGGTAGATTTCCAAATTAAAGGGAGTTAACAGATTTAATTTGAGTAAAATAAGGAGTTAACTGATTCAATATGATTAGAAAAAGGAGTCAACTTATTTAACTCATTTTTTATCAATAGTGAACTGAAAATTTCCCTTTTTGAATTGAAGAGAGATTTTGTTGAGATATGTAATGCCCTGCGAAGGGATCCAAAGAATTAACCTAGAATTTCGCTAAGTTGAGAAACAAATTTTTTTTTTTTCATGATAGTAAACGTTACATATAACTTTTGCTAAATAACGGAAGCAATAGCATTGTCCATCTTAAGGTAAACATAACATAAATAACAAATTACATTCTTTAAGATCCCTTAATGTGAATTACATACATGAATCCATCTAGTACAACATCCACATGAAATAATAATGATAAGGGCAATGTTTATACATTACATTTCAAATGCTCATTCATCCAATGTACATGTCACAGGGTATGACAAGCTCAAAAATATACATACATAGAATAAGGTACATCATCCTATTCTAATCCATGATACATCAAAGTGGAGATGATCACATGATACAACATCATAGAGAACATATACATTCATCATAAAGATCAAACATAATAAACTAAGTGCACAGTTCCTGCTAACTATTAATAGCATCATTAGACCATCGTGGATCCTAGCCATCCTTCCGTGCGTAACATTCCAAATCACCGAAGAGATCATCGGTATTAACATAGTAGGAATGTCACTCCTAATAAATACAACATCATATGTAGAAGTAATCTAACATGCAAATAAAAGCATAAGATAGCATCATCTAACATATGCTAATCATCAATGAAAAAAGATACATATCCACCATCATGAAGGACACATCAACCACGATGTCTCAATGAATCTCAAAATGATAAAAGTGGAAAATACACTACCACCCGACCGCGTGGTACCAAAGTGGTCCACTCCCACCGTGCTGAGGAGATAATCTCAAGATCCAAATAGGCTATCAAAATCACATAGCACAAATCTCCATAAGTCCAGGAATCCTAAAAGTATACTAACTCAAAGGTTCCAATCAAAAAACTAACATATAATCCCAAAGACACACAATGACATGTAGGAACCTACTATGCAAGCGAGAAAGTGTCATCGCATTTATCACGTACAAGTTACCCTGGCAGTTAGCTAAACTCCACGGGTCCATACTAATTTCATGCGGCCACTAGTATCCTCTCATACTGACGAGGCATACTACAAAATGCAAGGTCGCAACCATGCGTCTCACTACTCCCATCCTAGCCTGTACAAGCGCTCAAGGCATGGGTGAGAACAAAAAATTTATCTTTTTAGGTTCATTCAGTTAGTATTAGGTGTGAATGTTATCACTTATTAATCCAACTTACAATGAGTTACCCTGGCAACCTCTTAGGGCCCCGACCCCCATTGCAAGCCACTTCCCGTCACTACATGTAGATATCCTACCCTAATGCTCATGGACTCATAAATCTCAAAATCACAAAAGATAATCCATAATAAAATTATCAAATATGCATAAAAGCATCAAATCTCCATGAGCAAACATCCATAGAAAATCATGAACACAACAACTCTCTATTGGCAACTGAAGTATCACTGATAATCAAATATCCAATGGTTCTCAATAACCAAAATATATATCTCAATCATACTGATCGAAGACTCCAAAAATGGTTGAGTCAAACATGTCACAACATGACATCATCAAGAATAAATCCACATCTCAGTCCCATCATGGTGACTAAAAAATAATCAAGGATAACTGATCGATGACCAAAATAATGGTTAGGTCAAGAGTCTCATACACAAGAATCTTAACTATAACAATCAGTAATCACATCCAATACATAGAGCATTCCATCACATAACCATGGTTGGGTTTATAAAGATCACGATTAAAACATCATCATGACATCACAATCACATAACCCCCAAGCCTCTGGTAGACGTCCTATACTGGTCAACACTAGTCAACCCAAAACTCAAAACAATAGCATAAAGAATACACAATGTAAACACATGTTTTGGTTTTGCTAAGCTTTCAAATTTGAATTTAAAAGTCTTAGTTTATGTTTTTCCAAATTATATTAAGTGGAGAAATTTCACGTTTTTCCTAACCCATGTATTTGTTTGATAGATAAAAGTTTCTCCCCAAAACTATTAGACTCAATTTTCTAATTGATCTAATAATATTTTGTTTATATAAGGGTAATAAAAGCACAAACTTGTGTCACCTTTTGTGATATCTTGTACCGTTTCAGCCGGAACACTTTCGGCTGTAACGGATCCGGCCGTACACACGTGGCGGTTTCACGCACCTACGTGGTGTGTACCGTTCCAGCCGAAACTAGTTCGGCCAAAAGGGTTACGGCCAAAACCCCGAAACGGAATAAAACTCGGTGCAAACCTCTTGTAGCTATCATTGTTACTGTTGTGGTTCCTGAATGTTTGGAGAGCAGATTAAGGGTTTCGGCCATAACTGGTTGGTGGTTTTTTCCTCCCTATTTTTTAATAGTTTTTAAACGTATTTTTTGATTAGTAGATGTTAATCGTACTTAAAATAGTTGTTATTTACGTATTTTGTGAGTGGAATGCTTTAAATTATTTATTTTTTAATATGTTTAAATTATTTAAATTATTTTAGTGTAGTGCCTGCCCCTAGTTCACATTTCTGTTATTATTGTCAAATTCCTTAGGCTAATTTTATGCATTGATTAGGTTTAGAGATACTAGATTTGTAATATTAAGATATTATTTCATGTTTTGGATTACATATATACTTGTTGATTTCATTTCACATGACGTTAATGATGTGTTAATGATTCCTAATTAGTAAATGTGGTTTCTTTCATAAAAATGTTAACAGGATGTCTTTAATGATGATTATGTTGTATTGATAGAGATACATTATTATATGTACGCATTTGATGTTAGACTTGTGATTTTTACGATACTTACCCCATACTTGCATGTGTATGGTGCGCATGTTTATTTTATCTTTCTGTCTGACGTGTTTGATGTGGTTAAGGGAGGGAGTCGTAGTCACCTGCTAGTTGGGATCTACACGATGAACCACTCCCTGCCATTGTCTGTTTAGTTTAGATATATTATATACATGTACATGCTTGTATTTTATGCAGGATGCAGGTATCGAGCATCGACTTCCCTGAATTGCCAGGATGAGCGTGCCCTATTACAAATACTCAAATGGTGAGAATGGGAAGATAATGATCAGGTCCAATCCTAGCCATAAGCCTATAATACTTGTCCTACAAGGAGGACTCGTAACAGACTATCTACCCTTTTTAAACCCGTGAGTATTTTGTGCGTATGTTGTTTTGTGAGCCTTTGATGAATTTCTATTAATTAAGTCTAATTAAAAGATTAAATTAATGATTTAATTTAATGGAGAATTATTATGATATTATGAATATTTAATTATATTTAATTAATTGAGAAAGTAATTAAATAAGAGAGAATTAAATATTGGAGATAAAAGTTAAAGTTTAAATTTAGAACGTGATTATATTTATTTAATTTAATAATAATATATTTAGAGTGCATTTTAAAATAAATGCTAAATATTATTGTTATTTAAGTTAATAAATATTTTATCAATTAAGTTTCTAAAAATGAAATTAAAAGTGAAAAGATATTTAATTATCATAAAGATTATAGTTCGCATGGTTTATGCATGAGTTGAAAATAAAAGAAATTAATTGAAAAGATTAAACATGTGAAATTAATAAAGATATTTAATCACATTAAGTGCGCATGAGATTTATAAGTTATAAATTGATTAAAATAGAAGTCAAGTGGATAGTTAAATAAAGTAATTTAACAATTCACTTAAAGTGCATGAAGGAAAAATAAAATAATATTTTAATTAAAAGGAAATTAATTGTGCATGAAGAATTAATTAAATAAAATAATTATTATTTTAGAGTTGTGGAGACAGAAACCCTAAAGGTAATTAAATTCTATATTAGAGGGTTTTTGGGGTCATTTTTGGAAGGAGTTTTTCAGACACAAATTTCAGGGCACACACAGGTTTGAAGAGAAAATCAGAGGGTTTGGAAAAGAAGGGAAGTTTTTCGTAGCTTGAAGGGTTTTCACTTGCAGTAGGAATCTTTATCTAGCTGCCACTGTTTAGCATCAGATCCAGGTAGGATCTCGTAGTTTAATTGTATAGTAGTTTTTCGCTTTTCAAGTTTCTGTCTGCTCCGTGTCTTTTGCATGTGTTGTTTTTCTGGTATGAAAATATTTGTTCTTGATTAAGAAATTTAAACTTGGAAAAGATTTGATCGTAGATTGAAAATTAGATTGGTTCAACTTAATTTCTCCTACCAAATTTAAATGGCAATCATTTATTTAAAAATAAAAATAAATAAAAATAAATAAATAAATAAATTATATAATTGATGGGGGCATTGTTTTGGATTAAATTTTTATTAAAAATAAAATAAAATTTTAGATTATTTATTTAGATGGTTATTTTGTCACAATTTAAATAAATTAAAATTTTAAAATACATATATTAAAAAAAAAGTGTTAATATATAAATTATGATTAAAATTTATATAAATCTAAAAATAAAATGATGTGAGTTATTCTATGGGGGGAAAGGCAAAAAGGAAAACTTAATACAAAAATAAAATAAATAAATAAAAAATTAAATTAAACTAACTTACCCCCCACTTACCTATTCGACCGGCGGCATTCGCGTGTACTTGCATGGTGAAGTCACAGGGTACTGCGATCGGGGGGGGCAGTAAAGTGGCCGCATGGCATCTTGGCCAGTGGCTTTATTAAGCCCTACAGCGATTTAAAATCACTTGCAGATTGTTTGACATTTAGAAAGTTTTAAATAAAGTTTTAATCATAGTTTTTATGATATATATATTTGTTAATTAGTATTAGTATATGTTTTTATTAAATTTTAAATGTTATTTAATATGTGTTAACTATTAATTAATTTTTCATTTATAAAATGTTAATGATTTATTATTATTAATCATTTAAATTATGTTGTAATAAATTATTATTATTAATATAATTAATTGATTTAAATTATGATAATGTTTAATTTAAATCTTAATTAAATTATTATCAAAGTGATTTATAATCATGAGATTAAAATTTGATATGGATATTATTAACCTAATTAAATATAATTTAATTAGAATTAGTTAATAACGAAAGTTGTTTAACTAAGTTATAAGTTTTACTTAATTATTGTAATATTAATTTGTAATAAAATCGTAGTATTATTGAAAATTTAATTATTACCTTTGGGTTGTTTTGGGAACTTAACTTGAAATCAATTATGGGTAATTGTGTGTTTCATTTGGATATAGGAACAAGATATTTTTGCAAGGGTGAACTATGGGTTTTATTTGATTAAAACATATGCTCAACTAGAAATGGAAACCTCAGATTAACTCAAAAGTATATTATCAATCAATTGAACTATGAGACTAGTTACATGAACACAAACATTGAAAAACTAAAACTTTACTTATTGTGTCCTTTCAAATCAAACCCAAACTATGAAATTATACTGTTTGCTTGTACTATCTATGCTTTTGAATTTTGGGGTTGTTTAGATCTTGACCAGTCTAGGATGTACACCAGAGGCTTTGTTGGATTTTTTTGATACTATTTATGTGGGTAGTTGTTATGATGAGTTTTGTGATTCAAATTGAGATTATATTTATGAGGTTTATCTTGTGGAGCTTTTATGTGTTCTTGGATGAGAGAACCATCTTATTATCAGGTTGCCTGTTAAAGAACTAAGTTTGATCATTATGAGTGTTGTGGTATGGGACACAACTGTGTTTTTATGTGCTTAGGAGAGGTTGTCTAGGTACGTGACTTGGGAGTGTCTTGCATAGGGGTCCGAGACCCAAAGTGGTCAGTGCCAGGGTAACCTAATGCAAGTTATGTAATAAGTGATAATCTAGTAATTAAAACTTTTGGGGGGAAAATACACTAAAAAAGATAAGTTAGAGATTTTTGATCTACCCATGCCTTGAGTGCTTGTATAGACTAAGGATGGGAATGAGATGAGTGCCTCGTCTTCTTGAGAGGGCTTTCTAGTTTCCATATGTGTGATGTTGAGGGTCTGGGATTCAAAGTAACCAGTCTAGGGTAACTCAATGCTTGAGGGTTCGGGGTCTTTTAAGAGATCAGTCCAGGGTAACTCAAGCAGCCATGTGATGACACTCCCTAGTATGTAGTCTGAGTCTCCTCTGTAGATTTTGTGTATCTCTGGTGGTGTACTTATTGTTGGTGGTGTATCCATTGCTGGATGTGTCTATTATGGTTACTTACTTTCATTGAGGATGATTGGTGATTCATGGATGTTGTACTTTTGACTTGAGGTGATTATCTTTTGTTGACTTTATCTTATGATTTTGGTATTTGTTTTATACTCGGTTCGTGTATGATGTTTGGTTATGTGGTGTCAGTATTGGATTGAGTGTTCTTGCTTTTGGTTTATTTTATCTTCTTGAGTAGTATGTGTTACCTTTGAGGTAGTTTTGGCTATTAGGGGTACCTTGCCTAGGAATGTTTTATGTTTAATAGCCGTATGTGGATCATTCATTATCTTCCCTGCACGGTGGGAGTGGAAGCCTGACTAGGTAACCACGCGGTCGGGAGGTAGTGCCTTCTTACCATTTGGGTCCCCCTTCACATTGCCAGCTATTAGATGTTCATTGCAGGAGATGTAACTTTATCATTCCTATTTCTTATTTCAGAGACTTCTTTTCAGTTGATGTATATATGTTATCATGTATTATGATGTATTGTATCTATTCTCACATACCCTGCAACATGTGCAGTGGATGTTATTTAGTGGATGTACTATCATTGTATTGGATATACTTATGCTTTGCTTATGTGATTATGTATCTGTTATTTCTTTATGATCATGAGACATTGTACTTGAAACTTAAACTAATTAATTTAAAATTATTAAATGTGACTCAACGTAAAGGAATCCTTGAGGAATTGAAACTGTATCTGTAATTGCAAATGTGTATTTGATATGTATGTTCTTATTGCTTCCACATTAATGTTATTTGATGTTGTTTAAACTTTAAAAAAAAAATAGTTTAGTGAACATTGTAACATCTTAGGTTTAATTCTCTTGGGTTCCCGAGCGGGGCATTACATTTAGATTATTTAAGAATGGTATTTAAATTAATTTGTTAGCAAAAATGTAGTTAAACATGAGATAAAAATGTAGAAAAACATTAATTAAAAGTGTAGAAAAATATTAGGAAAAACATTAGAGTAAAATATAGAAAAACATTAGTTAAAAGTGTAGAAAAACATTAGGTTAAAATATAAAAAAATATTAGGTTAAAATATACAAAAACATTAGGTTAAAATATACAAAAATATACCTTCTAACATAACCTTATATTAACTACAATCATAACCCATACCACATTCTAACCATAAGATAGTCCCTCTACTAACAGAATGAACCACACTTAGATATTGATGATGTTCATTTTAACAACTAGTTATTGTTAGGTAATAATGATTCTTACATTACCAAATGACACATAATGACCTCATGATACATTTCTAAGTATTTTTATCCATATATATGTTAAAGGGACCTAGGGACTCCTACTAGGTCATTACATCTATTATAGGTTGTAATAGGTATTCATATGTTTACTAGCACATAATAGGTATTGTTAGGTAATAATGAGTCTTACATTACCAAACAACACATTACTTGATCACTTATGTCAACTGTGTTTTCCAATACCTTATCCATACATGTGTGTCTTAAGGGGACATAGGAGTTGTAATAGGTCATACTATTTTTTATAGGTTAGATAATAAGTCTTAATATGTATTATTAGGATATAATAGGTCTTATTAGGTAATGATGATTCTTACATTACCATATGACACATAACGACATCATGATACATTTTTAGGTATTTTTATCCATTTATATGTTAAGGGGACCTAGGGACTCCTACTAGGTCATTACGTCTATTATAGGTTGTAATAGGTACATTCATATGTTTACTAGCACATAATAGGTATTGTCAGGTAATAATAAGTCTTACATTACCAAACAACACATTACTTGATCACTTATGTCAACTGCATTTTTCAATACCTTATCCATACATGTGTGTCTTAAGGGGACATAGGAGTCGTAATAGGTCATACTATTTTTTATAGGTTCTAATAAATCTTAATATGTATTATTAGGATATAATAGGTCTTATTAGGTAATGATGATTCTTACATTACCATATGACACATAACGACCTCATGATACATTTTTAGGTATTTTTATCCATAAGTTAAGGGGACCTAGGGACTCCTATTAGGTCATTACATCTGTTATAGGTTGTAATAGTTATTCATATGTTTACTAGCACATAATAGGTATTGTCAGGTAATAATGAGTCTTACATTACCAAACAACACATTACTTGATCACTTACGTCAACTGCATTTTTCAATACGTTATCCATACATGTGTGTCTTAAGGGGACATAGGAGTCGTAATAGATCATACTATTTTTTATAGGTTCTAATAAATCTTAATATGTATTATTAGGATATAATAGGTCTTATTAGGTAATGATGATTCTTACATTACCACATGACACATAACGAACTCATGATACATTTTTAGGTATTTTTATCCATATATATGTTAAGGGGACCTAGGGACTCCTACTAGGTCATTACGTCTGTTATAGGTTGTAATAGGTATTCATATGTTTACTAGCACATAATAGGTATTGTCAGGTAATAATGAGTCTTACATTACCAAACAACACATTACTTGATCACTTATGTCAACTGCATTTTTCAATACGTTATCCATACATGTGTGTCTTAAGGGGACATAGGAGTCGTAATAGGACCTCATGATACATTTCTAGGTATTTTTATTCATATATATGTTAAGGGGACCTAGGGACTCCTACTAGGTCATTACGTCTGTTATAAGTTGTAATAGGTATTCATATGTTTAAACTAGCACATAATAGACTGACCTTACTATCAACCTTAATAAAACTATATCCCATTTACTTTATTAACATTCTTAACTCTAATTCAAACTAGTAAATTAAGTCATGAGTTCTAAATTGTAAATTAACATTTGCTAACTAAACTCATTTACTTATCTAGTAACAAATTTTTCTATCCCTATGTCCTAATTGTCATCTACACTCTGGGCCATAATCATCAAAGCATTTACATCAAAATTTAGATTTTAGTCAAGAATTATATTTTTTTATTGCATGTATTGATGCAGGAGCATCTTGCATCCAAAATAAAGGGGAGACATGTTGAATGTAAAGTTTAAAAAAAGAAAAAAAAAAAAAAAAAAAAAATCTGGAGGAGAGAGAAAGTGACGAAAATAGAAGAAAAAATAATTTAAAAATAAAATAAGGGAAAAAGGAGAAAAGAGGAATTTCTATTTTCAAGGTGCATGGGTGGCGTAAATAGAAAATAATAAAAATAGTTGTCATTCCATTAACTGAGGTGTGTAGGTGGAAATTCTAGAAGATTTTGAATAAATCATGTATTTAATATTTGTTGGGTGCTTAGTTGTATTTGGGTGGGAATTTAATATTTATTTAAAGGTAGTTGTATTTACCTTTTATCCCACATTGGTTGTGTTTGTAATGTCTTGGGTTAGAAGTGCCTATTTAAGGAAGGCTTATTATCATTTGTAATCAAGTTCGAAAAATAGAAGCTTTTCAAGTGTAAGCTCTTGTAGTGAATTTTCAAGTATTAATGGATGTTTTGTGAAGCATTTTTGTCATCTCTATCTCTATATTGTTGCATTCTTGTGGAACATTTTTTTTGGTCTCCATATTGTTGCTTTCTTGATTGTGAGTGAGTAAGGGTGGTGTGGCCTTTCATCAAGTGGTATCAGAGCGGGAGTTCCTGAGTGTGTGGACAGATCGCCGAACGTGAGGCAGTTTACACCAGGATTTGCAAAGAAGGTTGATCTTGTGGTTGATTGATCTTTTAGATTGGTGGATTTGTTTAGGGTTTGCTAAATTTTTGGAAGATGCCTCCAAGAAGATTGGACCCCAAGGAAAATGATGACCTTAGTGAAGCGATGGAAGAAAGAATTTTAGAGAAGATAAGAGCAGAGGTCAAATCAGAAATTGCATTGATAAAGAGTGACATGATTGCTGAAATTGTGAGTGCTTTGGGTGGTGTACCTAGGCATGTGGGTACTGAAGACAGATATGACGAAGTTGCTGAAGACTTTGAAGCTACTAGTGAGGATAAAAGTGATCATGAGGAGAGACCTATTGGAATTAGGGCTAGTCAGTTTGCTCGACCTGGATCTCAGTTGAAGTTGAAGCATAAGATGGAGGTTTCTAATTTTTTAGGTACTTTGAATCTTGAAGACCTAATTGATTGGATTGGTGAATTAGAGGACTACTTTGAGCTTGAGGGTATTGAAGATCCATTGAGAGTAAGGTTGGCACAAACTAAGTTGAAGGGACATGCTGCTCTTTGGTGGAAGGAACTGCAAAGAGATAGAGAAGAGGAAGGTGAAATGAAGATCACTAGATGGAAATTGATGGTGACCAAGTTAAAGGCAAAGTTCATTCCGGCTGATTATGAACTTGAATTGTTTAAGAGGTTGCAGAATCTGAAACAGAAGGATATGACTGTGAAGGATTACACTGAGGAGTTCTACAAGTTGACTATTCGGTCTGGGCATAGAGAATTGTCAAAGGAGAAGGTAGCACGGTATATTAATGGTTTGAGATTCAATATTCAAGATGAGGTTGGTATGCTAAATATTTCCACAGTTGAGGATGCTTATCAGTATGCTTTGAGAGTAGAGGAGAAGCTAAAGAGGAAGAATCAAGGTAGTTCCCGAGGGAAGGAGAAGCAAGATAGTTCGGTACAAGCTAAACCAAAAGTAGAAGGTGAACCAAAACCTATTGAACAAAGAAGAAGGATAGGTGGAGGTGTATTCAGAGGTAATTGTTTCAAGTGTGGTCAAGAAGGGCATAGATCTTTTGAATGTTCTATTGGTAGGACAGCTACTATTGTGAATGAGGTTGAAGTCCAGGAAAATCAGCCTGAGGAAGGAGAAAGTTTGTTGGCTCGGCGAGTACTAATGGGTAAGAAGACATTGGATTCTTGTCAGAGGACAAGTTTGTTCAAAACTTGTTGTAAGTCTGGTGGGAAAGTTTGCAAGGTGATTATAGATAGTGGTAGTACTGATAACCTTGTTGCTGAGGAGATGGTTCAAAAACTTGGTTTGAAGAGATTGAGACATCCTTGTCCTTATAGAATTGGCTGGTTGCAAGGTGAGCATGCTTTGGAAGTGAGAGAGCAATGTCTTGTTGATTTTCAGATTGGGCAGTATAAGGATCAAGTATTGTGCGATATTGTGGATATGAATAGTTGTCATGTGTTACTTGGTAGACCTTGGCAGTATGATTGTAGGGCTATGCATGATTGTGTTAGGAATGTGTTTACTATTGAGAAAGGTGGTAGGAAGTTTTCCTTGATTCCTTTGCAGAATGAAGCACTTGGTAGGAGAAACTTGAGTGTTGGCAGTTGAGTTGAGTTGGCAAATTTTGAGAAGATTGAAAATCAGCATGGGAAGCAAACTTATAGAACACCTATGGTGGATGTAAAGGAGAAGAAGAAAAACAAGGGAAAGAGTGTGCAAGTTGAAGATTTGGAGGACATATATGTGAAGAACTAGTTTGGGATTTATGTACTGAATCCCGAAAGATGTTCTTCCAGCTATTAGAACATCTTTTCAGACCCGGGGAGTCTGATGCAGGAGCATCTTGCATCCAAAATAAAGGGGAGACATGTTGAATGTAAAGTTAAAAAAAAAAAAAAAAAAAAAAAAAAAAAAAAATCTAGAGGAGAGAGAAAGTGACGAAAATAGAAGGAAAAATAATTTAAAAATAAAATAAGGGAAAAAGGAGAAAAGAGGAATTTCTATTTTCAAGGTGCATGGGTGGCGTAAATAGAAAATAATAAAAATAGTTGTCATTCCATTAATCGAGGTGTATAGGTGGAAATTCTAGAAGATTTTGGATAAATCATGTATTTAATATTTGTTGGGTGCTTAGTTGTATTTGGGTGAGAATTTAATATTTATTTAAAGGTAGTTGTATTTACCTTTTATCCCACATTGGTTGTGTTTGTAATGTCTTAGGTTAGAAGTGCCTATTTAAGGAAGGCTTATTATCATTTGTAATCAAGTTCGAAAAATAGAAGCTTTTCAAGTGTAAGCTCTTGTAGTGAATTTTCAAGTATTAATGGATGTTTTGTGAAGCATTTTTGTCATCTCTATCTCTATATTGTTGCATTCTTGTGGAGCATTTTTTTTGGTCTCCATATTGTTGCTTTCTTGATTGTGAGTGAGTAAGGGTAGTGTGGCCTTTCATCATGTATGTACATGTGTGCACTTAGTTATCATTTAATCAAGAAATTTTATTTTATTTTTATTGCATATACATGTACATGTACGAATATTTATTTTTCACATTTGCATGAGCACGTTACAATGTACATTAGATATGGTCTCTAAGATAATTTTTTTAAAATTACATATGTATGTTACATGATTGTTCATTTAGCACCATACATTTAATGTTGTGTATTTATATGTACATGTGTTTCAAATTAAATTTAAATTTTAATTATTTTAATTTAAATAGACTTGTATGTTTATATTTGTATATATATTGCATGTGCAGATCTCTAGATATTTATCACTCAGATTGTAGCTTCACATTCATATTCTCATATTTATTTTCATATATACACTATGGCATCCGGTTCTGCGGATCGTGCTCCTGCATCCTCAGGGGATGCCAGTGTTCGTGGTGGGGGTCAGAGTGCTGAGTCTAGTATAGCACATAGAGCGACCTCCACCCATGATAGACAATAGTTATTTAGAGATACAGTGGCGAGATTATCTCGTGTTATGCAGGTTTTGGATAGCTTGCTTTCCTCTTCTACCACCCTCCCTAATAGGAAGAAGGTTATAGCGATGTGAGAGGAGTTATTTCGTATGATTCAAACAGTTGAATCATACAACCATTTTGATGATATGAGCATTGAGACATTTTATTCTTCTTTATCTCACACTGTCACTGGCACTGTGAAGTACACACAGATTGATACTGAGGTTTCCACCGGAATTGTGAAAACCATGTTTCCATCTTATGCACATCGTCGCAGAGTCAGAGGCTACTCTGCGATGAAGTGTACTGATCCACTCGTTGCACCATTGATGTATCCTCGTTGGTTGGCTACTCATCATAGATGGCCACAGAAGGATGAGTTCCCCCTATATTTCTGCAAACAATTGTTTGTAGAATTTCATTTACACTATGATGTTGACTATACAAATTATCCACGGCATGTTGGGAAGGGTCAGGGGAGACTTTCTAATAGATTTAGACCCATGGACACTTCTGCGCCCGTTAACAAACGGGAAATGGTGGGTCCAAACCTTTTGGTTATGCCGAGAGGTCCACAGATGGCTACTGTAGGTGAGAGTGTTCCTGATGACACAATTAGGACACATATTTTTTCGAGCATCACCACCATCGCCACACAGTTACACAAGATTTCTTCTAATTGATGTAGTCGATATATGCTATGGTCTCGAGGTACCGCTCCCACAGCTACATCATGTAGCACACCTATTGATGATGATTATGGAGTTGTAGACATACCTTCTCCTGTAGACATTTCTGTAGTCTTAGAGGTGGATGCATTGCATCATTTGGCATCATATTTAGCATCTGATCTTTTAGATGCATATTGAGCATTATCTACAGTCTCAGGGATTCCACATCATGACATGAGCTCTCAGATTAGACATATTTTGTCACGTACAGCAGTCCCAGAGGATTCACAGAGGCAGGAGGACATTCCTGCACCTTCTACTACTCCTACTGCTACACAAGCCCAGGCTACAGCACCAGCCCCAGCTACTCAGGACCCTACAGCACCCCCCCTACTCAGGATCTCAGTGGCACCATACAGCCTGGTCTATTTACTTCCATGCTTTCAGATCAGGGCCGCACTATTGACTTGGATGCTGATACTATTTTTTCATTACATGATTCAGATATCAGTCAGATCGGCAGAGCATTACATAATGCTATGGTAAATATCTCTATATGTTTAGATTTATTTTTATTATAGTAAATAATATGTCTATATGTTTAAATTAATGTATATGTGTGTGTTTGTGTATGTGTTATAGGGTTTGACTGATAGTATGTTACGTTTTGCTGATCTGCTGACAATGCCGACAGATCCTACACGTCGTGAGTCCCAGGTATGTTACAATATATATATATATATATATATATATTTGATTTATATACATGTAGATCTTGATATAATTTTTTTGTACACATAATTAAATGGCTTACTTGTTATCATTTGACACAGGGTTCAGATGTAGCTGATAGACCCTTTTGAGGACAAGCCCCAGGATCAGGAGGGGGGATGTAGCTGATTAGATCATATGTGGCCTTTTATTTTACTACACACATGTTATGTCTAGATACATATTTATATGGATAGTTTGATGTTTTATATGTTATTTCCATATGCATACATTTTATATCCAGACACTTTGATGTCTTATATGTTATTTTCAGATACATGGTTTATATGGACACTTTGATGTTTTATATGTATTTCTAGATACGTGTTTATATCATGGACACTAAATGATGTTTTATATGTTATTTCAAGATACATGCTTATATGGAGATTTTGATGTTTTATATATGTTATTTCCAGACATTTGATCTACATGATCTATTTTTATACATTTAATATGGGTACATTATATTCTCTAGATATATGCACATGTATGTTATTGATCTTTTAATGTAGACATCTATTTTATTGATCTTTTGATGTCTTCATTTTTTATGTAACTTATGTATGTGTTATGCACATGTTTCTATATGTTATTCATATTTTCAATATTCAAGTTTACATGTATATGTATAGTTATTCATCTTAATGCCTTAATCTAAGTGTAATTAACTATATAATTTTAATGGTCAATGTACATAACAATATAACATATATTTAATGACATGTCTTAATTAACTATATTTAGTCTAATTATATTTAATGTAGATCATGTATTAACTATATTTAATGACATGCCTTAATTAACTATAATTAACTATATTAAATCTAATTATATTTAATGTCTTAATAATTAAGTCTATTTAATGACTTAATTAACTCTATTTAATGACATGCCTTAATTAACTATAATTAACTATATTTAACCTAATTAACTATAACTAACTATATTTAATCCTATTAACTATATTTAATCTAATTATATTTAATATCTTACTAATTAACTCTATTTAATGTCTTAATAATTAACTCTATTTAATGACTTAATTAACTCTATTTAATGGCATGCCTTAATTAACTATATTTAACCTTTAAATTAACTATATTTAATAACTTAATTAACTATATTTAATGACATACATTCTTAATTAACTATAATTAACAATATTTAATTAATAAAATATAATGTACATGTAATTATATGTAACATAGTTCATATAACATATACATGTAATCTTAATATAACTATTATATACAAACATAAAGAATGTATCATATAAGAACATATAAAGATTATATGTACACATACAAATACATACAAATAATAAAAAGGTTGTCTTAAGGGGAGGTCCTAAGAGACCTGATCTTAAATGAGATATCCATGTCGAATTTAAATAAAAATAACAATACATGTCTAATTTTGCATATGCAAGATAAATTATTCAATGTACAAAAATTTATATAAAATAAATATCCTATCAATATTAAATATGAAAGTATAAGAGCTATATAGGCATAACTCAACTAGAGCTCCACAATAAGTACATAGGTAAACTAGAGCTCCACAAACAATGTATTGTTAGGATCCTCTCTAATTTTTATTATCTCTAGAAGTTTTTCATGTTCTTCAATAGGAAATTTCCACTTTTGATTTCCACGACGTCCTTTTCTTTGTACTACTTCAAATTGTAATTTGGTCGCTATAACATGGTTGCTATAGTGTAAAACCTTTTCTCCAGGCTTGTATTCAATAAATTCAATACCACTACCAATTACCCTTGTTTGTTGATAATATGTTCCTTCAATAACAACTTATCCAATTGGATATGACTGTTCATCATCATCTATAGTTCCTTCTAGCAACTTGTGTTTTGCTTTTGTGCATCTTAAAAGATAATAGTCCACATTTTTTGCTTTATCTGGTAAGGCTTAAACTGCAAAAATATCTCCTGCATGTATATAAAAAGAGAAATATAAATTAATTTTAAAAAAAATATACATGTATATTAATTTATATATATGTATATATGCACACAAACCTGCCACAACTAAATCAGAAATGCGCTCATAATCAGCTGAATATACAGGATCATGAATGTCAATGTCAATGTCAACATCTTCAAAAGGAGGCTTTCTAACTATCTCCTTCAAATCCCAATGTGAAACATATCCATTCTCAATATTTTCACATGCACTCACTACATTGTCCTTAATGCAATCATCACAAAAACATGTTTTCTCTCTTACTTTAAGTACTGAAGGTTTATGGTTTCCTATAGTCATCACTTGATGTAAACTTCTAATTCCAGGAATCGTTTGACAATTGTAAGGATTAGATCGATCTATATCTGTTACAAATACAAAAACTAATTGTCATATTTCAAAATAAATATATAATTAAAAACTCAACTTGATTTGAAAAAGACATTAAAAATAAATATAATTTAGTTCACCTTTCACCTCCCAAAAGTAATGCTTATTGTATTCAGTATCTCGAGTAGAAAAATGAACTTTGCACCATTCAACAATTTGATTTGCGCTCTCTATTCTATTCCCTGTATGTACATAAAATATGCATGTATATATAAAATTTAAAATATATGCTATTAGATTATTAAACATGTACATTTAAAAATGCATACATTTACCTGCAAGTTCATGTTGTCGAAGTGCACGTTTTATACATGCTCCTGCTCCATCATGCTCCCCTTTTCCGTGTCTACTTTCAAAAAAATTCCATAAAAACTTAACATTGGTTCTAGCATGTTGCATTGCTAACCAATTAAATGCTTTTGTAGATTTGAATTGTCCTGTGAACGTGAAACATGATAAGTATCTACAATTATCCAAGTACATATATTAAATAGAAATAGACATGTCCAAATAAATACAAGTTAAAATAAAGTTAAATAAATGTGTAATTATTTGGTGTATACTAACCTACACATCCATCAGACCAAATCCAGTGCTCTGAAACATTTATTCCTCAATTTCTGAGATCTTCAGAGAACATTGCAAAATAATGAGCCACATAACTCCTGTCATGAACTTTATCATCGCTAATATAGAAATGAACCTCTTTGATGATGATGCGTTCATTTTCATCCAATCTTTCTATCTGATCCACCTCAAATTGTGCATGTCTATAGGTCACTTGCACAAATATTGCAACTTGTTCAGAATGATAATATTGGCTTTGGAGCTCTGTATGAGGTGCAAATGTATAATTCTCAGAAAAATCTACAATTAAAAGTATACAACCAAGTGGAAAACAATTTTTGGAATCACGAAACTGTTTAGCTTGCCATCGTGCACCATGACAATGTTGGATATGTGGATATATCAATGGACGAAACTTGGCCATGAACTTATCATAATGCAATTCACTCTCCTTCAATACAATTTTTCTGGATTCATCCCCTCTATTATTTTGGTATGTCTCATATTCATATCTCATCCATGAAACTGGTGTGGATTCATTAATATTCTCAACTTGCATAATTTGAAAAAATTTGTGTAAATCTGCACAAACTTCACACTGATTTTTGATGCATTGCACTTTGAATTCATCTGAATCTTCTAACTTATCACATAATATGGACCTCACAAATTGTGTTGTACTGCTAGGGATGACCATATTAGGATCAAGTATTGCCATAACTTTTTTTAAATGATTGCAAGTGTAGACCAAATTCAACATGATTTCTACAACAACAAGTTTCTCGCATCTTATTTATGCGTACAAAGGAAGGACGTAAACTCTCAAAAATTCCTTGACATATTTTGACATTTGAAAATTCTTGTTTGAATGCTTCAAAAAGTTCACTTTGAGTTATATCTATGAAATGTTTTGGATGTTCAATTTTGGCCCCTGTTTCTTGATCTTTAATTTGTATAGTATCATGCCTGTTGGAAGAAACACGAGAATGTGTGGTCCAAAATTCAATAACTTGTCTTTTTACTTCTTCAGAAATCCTGTCTTTTTGAGGAACTCTACAAATAGTCACCCAATTATTCTCAATGTTATCATCTAGCATATTTCTCCTCTTGATGTATCTCTGGACAGTTCTTCTAGATATATGTAGTACATCAGAAATTGCACATACCTATTTTCTATGTGTCAATTTTCTACTAGATATAGTAGTCATCAATGCTCTACGTGCATTACTTAAATCACCTCCTCGAGTTGTGTTGCCAATTTTGTTATAAGCATTTTGCAAATTTTCAACTATTGTTTTATTAATATTATGAGCATGGCTTTTCCTGTTATCAACACCCAACAACTCTAAGACAGGTCTCATATCTCTTCTCCTAAATAACTTGACAAATAATTGTGCCTGTCCAAATATACTTTTATCCTTGAAATATTCATCCCACATGTTTTGACAATGCTTTTTGAGTGTTATCATTTATCATATGTTTAGATGGAATTTGGTTAAAAAGTAGTTCTTCATCCAAATCCATCAAATTTTTTATGCTTTCTAATTCGTCTCTATCAATAGAACTGTCAATTTCTTCCTCTTCATTACTTTCATTTTCTTCATGAAGGCCAATTTGACCTACTAAATTGAAGTATTTTTTAAAACTAAAAATATACTTTAGTAGTTCTCGGAGTCACGATTATGATAGTATAATTTTTTTAAAGTTTTGATAATGAATAATATGTTATAATTTAAAAATATTACAAGTAGGTATCTTAAAATTCAGGAAGATGTCTATTCAAAAATAAGAAAAAAATAGTAAATCATGTTAATTTTTTTTTTTTTTTAATGGTGCACTAGAGGAGAGAGTCTTCTTCAAGAATATGTAATTTTAAAAAAAAAATATGTAGATTTGATGGAAAATATTTGACAGGAGAAAAAAATTGTCTATTTCTGATAACTTTGACTTTGACCAGTTATAACTTCAAAAATATTAGCCAAATTTTTATTTTTATTTTTCGGTGCACCAGGTATACATGTTAAATCTAACATATTCCAAAATCAAACCAAAATATGAAGATTTTCATATATTTGTTTGACGGGAAAAAAACTCTATATTTTTAGTATTTTAAAAAAATTAAAAAATACACTTTAAAAATTCAAAAATAAATAAAATTTTCACTCAATTTTAAAAAAAAAAATTATAGACATAAACTTCATTCAATTTTACACATCTCATTAGTTTACATCATCTTCAAATTCTAAGCACAAATGCCACTTTTATTTCGTTAAAGTTGAAGACTTTAAATTCTGATATCACTTCTCCTTTATAAAAGGTGACACAGGTTTGTGCTTTTACCCATAACATTGTTTGAAAATTGACACTCTCAATGAATCAAAACTTCAATTATATATTCTAATAACTAATCTTAATTAAACTGAGTTTAATTAAATTAATTATTAATATCTCTTCATAATTGACAAGCTCAATATCAATATTTTAAATCATTAAAAGAGTGATCCATTAATTTAGAACTTTATAATATTCATTTATAATTAATTATATATACATATATACTTATATACATATATATATATATACACACACACACACACACACATATATGTATGTATATATATATATATATATATATACATACATATATATATATGTATATATATATATATATATATATATATATATATATATATATGTATGTATATATATATAAAACATTTAATAATGAATGATATTGCAACAAAATTGAGATTCATATCCAAACCTCATATGAAATAATGTTGCAAATAAAACTTTAAAACCAAACTCAAATCGAAATGCGATTTTAAAATCGCGCAGCCCAATACATCCGCACCGCAGGTACACTGCGGATCGCAGGTACACTACGGTCTCACAGGCCTACGGTGGGTGGGGTATATAATACCCACCCAACATCATATATATATATTATTTTAAACGCGATTTTCAATAACATTTTTTTATAAAAATGTTCCCATGCGATATGAAATACTATTAACATGAAACTCTATCGCAATTTGACATTCAATTATTATATATATATATATGTGTGTGTGTGTGTGTGTGTGTGTGTGTGTGTGTGTGTGTGTGTGTGTGTGTGTGTGTGTGTATGTATGTATATATATGTGGGTATATATATGTATATATATATATATGTATATATATACGTATGTATGTATGTATATATGTGGGTATATATATGTATATATGTGTGTGTGTGTGTGTGTGTGTGTATATATACACATGCAGAGTTTATCACCATCACAGCACATACATATATATGTATATAATGATATATACGTATATGTGTATGCAGATTCAAGAATATACACAGTTTACTTAGAAATTCTAATTTTTAGAATTTTCCTTTAAATCTTAATCTTCAAATTTATCCAATAAATAATCTAATGGGTTTGGTTATGAATTTAAACTCTAGCCCCATTTTCTTTCAGATCTATGCATATAAAGATTTCCACATAAATTCAATTGCCCATATTGAGAATGCATACAATAAAAATTCTTTCAAATCTATGCATATAAAGATTTTCACATAAGTTCAATTGCCCATATTGAGAATGCATATAATAAAAATATGAAATTCCTCAAAAGACATATGGAAGACACGAAGAAGACAGGGAATGCAAGATGCAGAAATAGCATAGGTAAAATCATAAGAATCTACTCGAATTCTGATGCTAATTCGCTCTTCCTCAGAAAACCTGTAGAGCAAGCTCTCTTCTTCAGAATTCTCAAATCCTCCAATGCTCCAATTGCACTCCAAACGCTATGTCTAAGCTTCTATGAATGCCTCAATATAAAGAGCTTTCAGGAAACATCGAGAATGCTTCTAGAAACAGCTGGAAGGTGTCACCAACTAAGCATGGGTCTTTTTCAACTTTTAAGATGAGCCATAGGGTTGTAGACACCATGTTCTTAATTGATGCACTAACCCCCGTGTCGTTGACACATGAGAAATAGAAAAGTGTGTTAATTCCCATGCAAGCTTATAACTCCAATTTACTTTTTATATAATTTCTATTTAAATGTTTATAACTTTTATTTTAATTTTTGTAACTTTTATTATTTTATTTATTTATTACTTTATTATTATTAATTTTTAATTTCTAATTTTCTTTTATTTAATTCTTTTCTCTCAATTAATTCTCATTTAATTAATTATACTCAAAATATCAAAGATCATGATATTTTATTAATTTTCTCCAAAACAATTAATTTATTAATTAAATCTATTTATTAAGACTTAATTAATATAAAATTCACCATAGACCTCCAAGATAAAATATGAAAACCCATCATAGAACAAATCATACAAAATCAGTCTAAAGGGTTAAAAATCATGAAATATGTCATTCGACACATTCGGTGGGTACTCAACTCTGATACTTGTCCTAACTCACTTGGAAAAATGGTTTAAAGGTTTGGGATTTGGACTGGAGAATTTACCTCCCTTCTCTTATCATTGAGATAGTATAATAGGGTACGCTCATCCTGGCAATTCAGGGAAGTCGATACCCAGTACCTGCAACCTGCAGAAAAACCATGCATGTACATACAATATATATAATGCTAAGCTAAACAGACAATGGCAGGAAATGGTGCATCATGTAGATCCCGACTAAGTAGGTGACTACGACTCCCTTCCTTAACCACATCAGAAATGCCATACAATAAGAAAATACGCACACCATACACATGCAAGTATGGGGTAAGTATCCATAATAAAACACATGAGATAATATACCATCTAACTAATCATCATTAATAAATGAAAACAATGTAATGATCATCATACATAGATGAAATGTAAAGTCTAAATGATCTCATCATATATCAACTGAATCCATATCATAATATCTGATAGTGTCAAAACAATACCACTAAACCATCAACATAAAACTAGTCCGTCAAAGTTTGATAATAATAGCATCAATGTCCAGAAAAGATGTGAACGAGGGTAGGCACTACATCCACCCCCCCTTGGGTTAGGCTTACTCCTGGAAGCCTACAAAAAAATAGGGATATAACTCCCTCAATCTGGCTGCATCCTCCCAAGTAGCTGAAGAATCATTAGTAGGGTCCCATTAGACCCTTACCTGCTCGATAGTTTGACCCCTGATGGTCAACCCCCGCTGCTCTAGAATACGAACCGGCTCCAAAGCCAGCTAGCCGTCCTCTACCTGCAACGCATTCCAATCAAGAACATGCACAATATCAAGAATATACTGCCTAAGCACTGAAACATGGAAAACATCATGAATGTGTGCTAGGCTGGGTGATAGAGCAAGACGGTAAGCAACCGAGCCAATCCTCTCTAGAATTTCGAATGGTCCCACAAAATGAGGTGCTAGCTTAGAACCCTTTCCGTATCAAATTGGACTCTTTCGCAGTTGCACTCTTAAGAAAACCTTATCTCCCACAACAAATTGCTTATCAGTCCTATGAGCATCGGCATACTTCTTCTGCCTATCCTGTGCTGTAGTCAAGTGCTCACGGATACGCACTACTTGTTGCTCCATATCACGAAGCATCTCAAGACCCTACAGAATGCGATCCTCAAGATTGTCCCAACTCAATGGTGTATGACAAGGGCGTCCATATAATGCCTGAAATAGTGCCATACCAATAGAGCTGTGATATCTGTTGTTGTAAGAAAACTCCACTAGATAGAGATAATCCTCCCAATGTGTTTGCCTATCCATCACATACATCCATAACATATCCTCCAAAACTTAGTTCACCCTCTCTGTTTGACCATCAGTCTCTGGATGATATGCCGAACTGAAGTTTAACTGCGCTCCAAGCTCATGCTGCAGCGATGTCTAGAATGCAGATGTGAATACAGGATCCCTGTCAAAAATGATCTTTTTAGGAATACCATGTAATCTCACAATATCACGCATGAAGATATTAGCTACAGAAGCTATTGTGTAGGAAGACTTGATCAGTGAGAAATGTGCCACCTTAGTCAACCGATCAATGGTAACCATGATAGCATCATGACGCTGTACTGTCATAGGTAATCCTACAATAAAATCCATGGAGATGATATCCCACTTCCAAGAAGGAATGAGATTAGGCTGCAAAAGTCCAGCCAGGTGCTGATGTTTTGCCTTAACTCTCTAACACTCAAGGCACCTAGCCACAAAATTAGCAATATCTCGCTTCATCCTAGACCAAAAGAACAAACGTTTCAAATTAGCATGCATCTTCTTGACACTTGGATGCGCTGAGTAAGGTGCACGATGGGCTTTTTCCAGTATCAAGGTGCGAAGCTCATTCAAAAATGGCACATAAATCCTTCCCAAATGTCTCAAAAGAGCATCTGACTCTCGAACGTAGCCTGCAAACTTACCTTCTAAAGATCTTCCTGAATCAATCTCTCTGCACACTTCCTGATACCAGGAATCCATAGGAAGTGCCTGAAGAATTTGACTCCTCAAATCCACACTAAGAGTCATCGATGATACCACATGTCTCTTGTGACTCAAAGCATCTGCCACCATATTCTCCTTACCTTGAATGTACTTAACCTCAAAATCATACTCGCATAGAAACCCCATCCATCACCTCTGGTGAGCATTCAAATTAGGTGAGTAAAAATGTACTGAAGACTACAATGATCACTGTGTAGCTCAAATCTGTACCCCAACAAGAAATGTCTCCACCTTGTCAAAGCATGAACTACTACTGCTAACTCAAGATCATGCGTAGGATAATTTAACTCATGATCCTTGAGCTTGCGTGATTCATACGCAATCACCCGTCCATTCTGCATCAGCACTGCCCCAATCCCTTCAAGAGAAGCATCTGTACATACCATGAAATCACCTTCTAGATCCGGTACAGCTAGAATCAATGCACTGGTCAAAAGCTCCTTGAGCTTCTGGAAAGCTTCCTCGCATTTCTCTATCCATACGAACTTCTTTCCTTTCCTTTGAAGAGAAGTGATAGGATGTGCTATCCTAGAGAAGTTCTAGACAAATCTGCGATAATAACTGGCTAAACCCATGAAACTATGAATTTTTGACACATTAGTCGGTGTAGGCCAATCTATTATTGCCTGAATCTTTGTAGGATCCACTAAAATACCATCTCCTGAAATGACATGCCCTAAATACTGAATCTCCATTTTGAAGAATTCACACTTAGCTGCATTAGCATAAAGCTGATTGTCCCTTAAACACTGCAATACCAACCGCAGGTGTTCCTCATGCTCCTTCTGAGTCTTAGAATATATCAATATGTCATCAAGAAACACAAGTACAAAACTGTCTAGATAAGATCAGAACACACCATTCATCAAACTCATGAAAACCGATGGAGCATTAGTCAATCCAAAAGGTACCATTGTGAACTCATAATGCCCATAGTGCGTTCGAAAAGCGGTGTTGTGAATATCTGCTTCCTTAATACGAAGCTAGTGGTATCCTGACTTAAGGTCAATCTTGGAGAATACTATAGCTCCTTTGATCTGATCAAATAAGTCATCAATCCCAGGCAAATGATACCTGTTCTTAATAGTCACCTTATTCAACTGTCTATAGTCGATACAAAGGCGCAAGGAACCATCTTTCTTCTTCACAAAGAGCACTAGAGCTCCCCATGGTGATACACTAGGTTGAATGCTCCCTTTGGCCAAAAGTTCCTCTAGTTGAAGACATAGCTCACCCAATTCCTATGTAGTCATACGATAAGGAGCTTTAGAGATAGGCTCCGCTCCAGGAATCAGATCAATACTAAAATCAGTGTCCCTTTTAGGAGGCATGCCTGAAATCTCACTTGGAAAAACATCCACGTACTCTTGCAAAATAGGGTGATCCAAACTCTTCCTCATAGGATCTTTCTCATCAAGATCATTTACCATAATAGAAAATATCTGACATCCCTTACGGAAACTTCACTTCAATTGCATAGCAAAAATCATCTACAAAGATATAGGCCTCGGTATCCCAACTATCAACACGTCATTCCCTTGGTCATCTTGGCACATAATGATCTTCTTCCTACAATCTATACTGGCTCTATGAGATCCAAGCTAGTCCATGCCTAAAACCACATCATAGGAACCAAGGGGTATGACTCAAAGATCCATTGCCGTATCAAAGCTTCCTAAGCTAAGCCCGCACTTATGAACTACAAAATCTGTGGAAACCTTAATGCCTGAGGCTAGTTCCACTTGCCAACCACGATCTTGCTTCACCGCATCGAGCTTACACTTAGAAACTATAGATGGTGAAATAAATGAATCTATAGCTCCTGAATTAAACAATACTGAAAGAAATATACCTCTAATAGCACCTGTGATCTCAACCACTATTCCTTGATGATCTGCCTGACGCTGATCAACTGCTGCAAATACTCTATGAGCTCTACCTGCATCACCAACTGTAGGCTCTAAAACTGTAGGTTTAGGTCTTGAAAACTGAGGTGCTCATTGAGGACACTAAGCTACATAATGTCCAATCTGACCACATGAAAAACATCTCGTATTTCTGTTAGAACCTCTTCCTGTAGGTGGTACATTAGATTATTGGCGACTGTTCTTGCTCACAAAAGACTGGCTACTCTGAGCTGGCTGATTGGTCTGATTCTGTCTATTGCATTGAGCATTGCGGTTGTTCTTGGTGTTAGAACCTTTACCACCACCTTGAGCTTGAGAATTTGAGCCCTTCTATTGCTGTGTCTATTGAGACTGCTGCTGATACTGTTTCCCCTTAGAGAAAGAGAACTTCTTGTTACCACTTGAATTAAAGTTGCCTTTAGATCCTGATACCGCTGGCGCTCCTACAAAACCACTTTGACCAAGGTTGACACTTTTCTCAACAAGGATAGCTTGATGCACCACATCCTTGAAGGTTTTTGGCTCAAATACCTTAACTCCCCCAATAATATGGTTATTCAAACCCCTAATAAAGTGTTGTGTCAACTGAGCTAAATTTTCATTGAACCCTAAAAAAGGCATAAGCTCCTAAAACTTATGCTCATACTCGGTCACTGACAAAGTGTACTATCTAAGATTATGAAATTCATCAGCCCTTTGTTGTTTCCATTCCTCTGGTAGGAATTGTTATTGGAAACTCTCTAAGAATAGTTCCCATGTGACACTACTCATATCGATTCCCAACTTCTTCTCCTCAATTGTCCACCATGTGGTCCCAAAATTCTCTAAATTAGTGATCACAAATCTTGCCTTAACATTGCTATTGAACTCGTGCATGGAAAAAATCTTGTCGAGGGAAATAAGCCACTGCTCGGCCACATAACTAGAACCTTGCCCATTGAAAGGCTTAACCTTGAATCTTGAAAGATCCTTCATCTGAGTGGACACAATGGACCTCTGACGATCCTTCTGAGGACTTCTAGACCTGGGTCTATGCTCTTGTTCTATCTGATGCACTTTAGGCTATTCTTGAACAGGAGGTAGATGTTCTAGAATAGTCTGCATCATTTGTCTCAAACCGACCTCTTCAGACTCAGCTTGGTCCTCTCTATGGCTCTCTTCCTGCTGCCTACTAGAGTGCTCTTCCTTGCTCTGTACACAAGCCGATCTCTCATGGGCAAACTCATGGGCACTGACAGCTCTGCCATGACCACAACCTCTTCCATGGCCTCTACCATGGCCTCTAATAGAAGACCTAGTCCCAGATACCATCCTACAATAGTCCAAAGTACTATTAAAATCACATGTTGCCATAGACTATGTTCAGTTCTATGTTTAGGTTTAAGTAAAATTTCCAATTTTGAAAACTAAGTGTTGAAGTATGAAAAATATACAAGTAACAGTTCAAGTTCTGTTTCAGTTCACCTAGTTTCAAATTGAATAGATACACTTGATAGTTCAAAGTTCTAGTTGTTCCAAAATACCCAGAGCTCCCAATGTAGAAACTTGGGCTCTGATACCAAATGTAATGCCCTGCCAAGGGATCCAAAGAATTAACCTAGAATTTCACTAAGTCTAGAAACAATTTTCTTTTCTTTTCATGATAGTAAACATCACATATAACTTTTGCACAATAAAGGAAGCAATAGCATTGTCCATCTGAAAGTAAACATAACATAAATAACAGATTACATTCTTTAAGATCCCTTAACGTGAATTACATACATGAATCCATCTAGTACAACATCCACATGAAATAATAATGATAAGGGCAATGTTTATACATTACATTTCAAATGCTCATTCATCCACTATACATGTCACAGGGTATGACAAGCTCAAAAATATACATACATAGAATAAGGTACATCATCCTATTCTAATCCATGATACATCAAAGTAGATATGATCACATGATACAACATCATAGAGAACATATACATCCATCATAAAGATCAAACATAATAAACTAAGTGCACGATTCCTCCCAACCGTTAATAGCATCATTAGACCATCGTGGATCCTAGTCATCCCTCTGTGCGTAACATTCCAAATCACCGAAGAGATCATCAGTATTAACATAGTAGGAATGTCACTCCTAATAAATACAATATCATATGTAGAAGTAATCTAACATGAAAATAAAAGCATAAGATAGCATCATCTAACATATGCTAATCATCAATGAAAAAGGATACATATCCACCATCATGGAGGATGAATCAACCATGATGTCTCAATGAATCTCAAAATGATAAGAGTGAAAAATACACTACCACGCGACCTCGTGGTACCAAAGTGGTCCACTCCCACCGTGCTGAGGAGATAATCTCAAGTCCCAAACAGGCTATCAAAATCACATAGAACAAATCTCCATAAGTCCAGGAATCCTAAAAGTATACCAACTCAGAAGTTCCAATCACAAAATTAACATCTAATCCCAAAGGCACACAATGACATGTAGGAACCTACTATGCAAGCGAGAAAGTGTCATCGCATTTATCACGTACAAGTTATGTTGGCAGTTAGCTAAACTCCACGGGTCCATAATGATTTCATGCGGCCACTAGTATCCTCTCATATTGACGAGGCATACTATGGAATGCAAGGTCACAACCGTGTGTCTCACTACTCCCATCCCAGCTTGTACAAGCGCTCAAGGCATGGGCGAGAAAAAAACACTTATCTTTTTAGATTCATTTAGTTAGTATTAGGTGTGAATGTTATCACTTATTAATCCAACTTACAATGAGTTACCCTGGTAGCCTCTTAGGGCCTCGGCCCCCATCGCAAGCCACTTCCCATCACTACATGCAGATATCCTACCCTAATGCTCATGGACTCATAAATCTCAAAATCACAAAAGATAATCCATAATAAAATTATCAAATATGCATAAAAGCATCAAATCTCCATGAGCAAACATCCATAGAAAATCATGAACACAACAGCTCTCTATTGGCAATTGAAGTATCACTGATAATCAAATATCCATTAGTTCTCAATAACCAAAATATATATCTCAATCATACTGATCGAAGACTCCAAAAATGGTTGAGTCAAACATGTCACAACATGACATCATCAAGAATAAATCCACATCTCAGTCCCATCATGGCGACTAGAAAATAATCAAGGATAACTGATCGATGACCAAAATAATGGTTAATTCAAGAGTCTCATACACAAGAATCTCAACTATCACAATCAGTAATCACATCTAATACATAGAGCATTCCATCACATAACCATGGTTGGGTTTATAAAGATCGAGATTGAAACATCATCATGACATCACATCACATAACCCCCAAGCCTCTGGTAGATGTCCTATACTGGTCAACACTAGTCAACCCAAAACAATAGCATAAAGAATACACAATGTAAACACATGTTTTGGTTTTGCTAAGCTTTCAAATTTGAATTTAAAAGTCTCAGTTTACGTTTTTCCAAATTATATTAAGTGGAGAAATTTCACGTTTTTTCTAACCCATGTATTTGTTTGATAGATAAAAGTTTCTCCCCAAAACTATTAGACTCAATTTTCCAATTGATCTAATAATATTTTGTTTATATAACATTGTTTGAAAATTGACACTCTCAATGAATCAAAACTTCTATTATATATTCTAATAACTAATCTTAATTAAACTGAGTTTAATTAAATTAATTATTAATATCTCTTCATAATTGACAAGCTCAATATCAATATTTTAAATCATTAAAAGAGTGATCCATTAATTTAGAACTTTATAATATTCATTTATAATTAATTATATATACATATATACTTATATATATATATATATATATATAATAACATGTAATAATTAAGGATATTGCAACAAGATCAAGATTCATATCCAAACCTCATATGAAATAACGTTGTAAATAAAACTTTAAAACCAAACTCAAATTGCAATGTGATTTTAAAATTGCGCAGCCCAATACATCCACACTGCAGGTACACTGCGGATTGTAGGTACACTACAGTCTCGCAGGCCTGCGGTGGGTGGGGTATATAATACCCACCCAACATCATATATATATATATATATATATATATATATATATATATATATATATATATATATATATATATATTTTTTTTTTTTAAACTCGATTTTCAATAACTTTTTTTATAAAAATGTTCCCATGCGATATGAAATACTATTAAGATGAAACTCTATCACGATTTGACATTCGATTATTATATAAATAAATATATATGTATATATATACGTATGTATGTATATATATATGGGTATACATATGTATATATGTATATATATATATGTGTGTGTGTGTGTGTGTGTGTGTGTATACATGCAGAGTTTATCACCATCACAGCACATACATATATATATATTTATATAATGATATATACATATATGTGTATGCAAATTCAAGAATATACACAGTTTACTTAGAAATTCTAATTTTCAGAATTTTCTTTTAAATCTTTGATCTTCAAATTTATCCAATAAATAATCTAATGGGTTTGGTTATGAATTTAAACCCTAGCCCCATTTTCTTTCAGATCTATGCATATAAAGATTTCCACATAAATTCAATTGCCCGTATTGAGAATGCATACAATAAAAATATGAAATTTCTCAGAAGACATATGGAAGACACGAAGAAGACAAAGAATGCAAAATGCAGAAATAGCATAAGTAAAATCACAAGAATCTACCCGAATTCTGATGCTAATTCGCTCTTCCTCAGAAAATCCGCAGAGCAAGCTCCCTTCTTCAGAATTCTCAAATCTTCTAATGCTCCAATTGCACTCCAAACGCTATGTCTAAGCTTCTATGAAAGCCTCAATATAAAGAGCTTTCAGGAAACATCTAGAATGCTTTTAGAAAACAGCTAGAAGGTGTCACCAACTAAGCATAGGTCTTTTCCAACCTTCAAGATGAGTCATAGGGTTGTAGACACCATGTGCTTAATTGATGCACTAACCCCCGTGTTGTTGACACATGAGAAATAGAAAAGTGCGTTAATTCCCATGCAAGCTTATAACTCCAATTTACTTTTTATATAATTTCTATTTAAATGTTTATAACTTTTATTTTAATTTTTGTAACTTTTATTATTTTATTTATTTATTACTTTATTATTATTTTATTATTATTATTAATTTTTATTTTCTAATTTTCTTTTATTTAATTCTTTTCTCTCAATTAATTCTCATTTAATTAATTATACTCAAAATATCAAAGATCGTGATATTTTATTAATTTTTTCCAAAATAATTAATTTATTAATTAAATCTATTTATTAAGACTTAATTAATGGAAAATTCACCATAGACCTCCAAGATAAAATATGAAAACCCATCATAGAACAAATCATACAAAATCAGTCTAAAGGGTTAAAAATCATGAAATATGTCATCTGACACATTCGTTGGGTTCTCAACTCTGATACTTGTCCTAACTCACTTGGACAAATGTTTTAAGGGTTTGGGATTTGGACTTGAGAATTTATCTCCCTTCTCTTATCATTGAGATAGTATAATAGGGTACGCTCATCCTGGCAATTCAGGGAAGTCGATACCCAGTACCTGCAACCTACAAGAAAATCATGCATGTACATACAATATATATAATGCTAAGCTAAACAGATAATGGCAGGAAGTGGTGCATCGTGTAGATCCCAACTAAGCAAGTGACCACGACTCCCTTCCTTAACCACATCAGAAACGCCATACAATAAGAAAACACACACACCATACACATGCAAGTATGGGGTAAATATCCATAATAAAACACATGAGATAATATACCATCTAACTAATCATCATTAATAACTGAAATAAATGTAATGATCATTATACATACATGAAATGTAAAGTCTAAATGATCTCATCATATATCAACTGAATCCATATCATAATATCTGATAGTGTCAAAACAATACCACTAAACCATCAATAGAAAACTAGTCCATCAAAGTCTCATAATAATAGCATCAATGTCCAGAAAAGATGTGAACGAGGGTAGGCACTACAGATATTTAATTTAATAAAATGAGATATGCTCTCATAATTACTTTTTCTATTTAATTAAATAATTTTTAATTAATTAGAGACACTTTTCTTATTTAATTAAATAACTTCATTTAATTATTTAGGAATGGCTTCTCATTTAATTAAATAACTTTGTTTAATTAATTAAAAATAAGTACTCCATTTAATTAAATAATTTTGTTTAATTATTTCAAATTTTTTTTTGAAACTAGTCAACTCAAGTCAACCGTGGTTAAATTTGGTCAACTTTTGGTCAAACTTGATCTTTGCGTATGTGAATATGAGCAAATGTGAGTATGAATTCCAGCAACAATTCGATGCAAATTTTCATTCAATCTTTCAAAATGAAGAGATGAGGGTCTCTTAAATAGACTTTCCTGGAATTCATCAACGGTTGAGATCGATTTCAATCAACGGTCAGGATTAATGGTGAAGTTCAGTCATAAAGGGAGATTTTCAAATTAAAGGGAGTTAACAGATTTAATTTGAGTAAAATAAGCAGTTAACTGATTCAATTTGAGTAGAAAAAGGAGTCAACTGATTTAACTCATTTTTTATCAATAGTGAACTGGAAATTTCTCTTTTTGAACTGAAGAGAGATTTTATTGAGATATTTAATTTAATAAAATGAGATATGCTCTCATAATTACTTTTTCTATTTAATTAAATAATCTTTAATTAATTAGAGACACTTTTCTTATTTAATTAAATAACTTCATTTAATTAATGAGGAATGGCTTCTCATTTAATTAAATAACTTTGTTTAATTAATTAGAAGTAAGTACTCCATTTAATTAAATAATTTCGTTTAATTATTAATAAATTTTTTTCGAAACTAGTCAACTCAAGTCAACCGTGGTTAAATTGGGTCAACTTTTTGTCAAACTTGATCTTTGCGTAAGTGAATATGAGCAAATGTGAGTATGAATTCCAGAAACAATTCAATGCAAATTTTCATTCAAACTTTCAAAATGAAGAGATGAGGGTCTCTTAAATAGACATTCCTGAAATTCATCAACGGTTGGGATCGATTTCAATCAATGATCAGGATTAAAGGTGAAGTTTAGTCATAAAGGGAGATTTCCAAATTAAAAAGAGTTAACAGATTTAATTTGAGTAAAATAAAGAGTTAACTGATTCAATTTAAGTAGAAAAATGAGTCAATTGATTTAACTCATTTTTTATCAATAGTGAACTGAAAATTTTCCCTTTTAAACTGAAGAGAGATTTTGTTGAGATATTTAATTTAATAAAATGAGATATGCTCTCATAATTACTTTTTCTATTTAATTAAATAATATTTAATTAAATAGAGACACTTTTCTTATTTAATTAAATAACTTCATTCAATTAATTAGGAATGGCTTCTAATTTAATTAAATAACTTTGCTTAATTAATTAGAAGTACTCTATTTAATTAAATAATTTCGTTTAATTATTTCAAAATTCATTTTGAAACTAGTCAACTCAACTCAACCATGGTTAAATTTGGTCAACTTTTGGTCAAACTTGATCTTTGTGTATTCGAATATGAGCAAATGTGAGTATGAATTCCAGCAACAATTCAATGCAAATTCTCATTCAACCTTTCAAAATGAAGAGATGAGGGTCTCTTAAATAGACTTTCTTAAAATTCATCAACGATTGAGATAGATTTTAATCAACGGTCAGGATTAAAGGTGAAGTTCAGTCATAAAGGGAGATTTGCAAATTAAAGGGAGTTAACAAATTTAATTTGAGTAAAATAAGGAGTTAACTGATTCAATTTGAGTAGGAAAAAGAGTCAACTGATTTAATTCATTTTTTATCAATAGTGAACTCAAAATTTCCCTTTTTGAACTGAAGAGAGATTTTGTTGAGATATTTAATTTAATAAAATGAGATATGCTCTCATAATTACTTTTTCTATTTAATTAAATAAGCTTTAATTAATTAGAGACACTTTTCTTATTTAATTAAATAACTTCATTTAATTAATTAAGAATGGCTTCTCATTTAATTAAATAACTTTGTTTAATTAATTAGAAGTAAGTACTCCATTTAATTAAATAATTTTGTTTAATTATTTCAAATTTTTTTCTGAAACTAGTCAACTCAAGTTAACCGTGGTTAAATTTGGTCAACTTTTGGTCAAACTTGATCTTTGCGTATGTGAATATGAGCAAATGTGAGTATGAATTCCAGCAACAATTCGATCCAAATTCTCATTCAACCTTTCAAAATGAAGAGATGAGAGTCTCTTAAATAAACTTTCCTGAAATTCATCAACAGTTGAGATCGATTTCAATCAACGGTCAGGATTAAAGGTGAAGTTTAGTCATAAAGGGAGATTTCCAAATTAAAAAGAGTTAAAAGATTTAATTTGAGTAAAATAAAGAGTTAACTGATTCAATTTAAGTAAAAAAATGAGTCAATTGATTTAACTCATTTTTTATCAATAGTGAACTGGAAATTTTCTCTTTTAAACTGAAGAGAGATTTTGTTGAGATATTTAATTTAATGATCATCATACATACATGAAATAAATGTAATGATCATCATACATACATGAAATTTAAAGTCTAAATAATCTCATCATATATCAATGGAATCCATATCATAATATCTGATAGTGTCAAAACAATACCACTAAACCATCAATAGAAAACTAGTCCATCAAAGTCTAATAATAATATCATCAATGTCCAGAAAGGATCTGAAGGAGGGTAGGCACTACAGATATTTAATTTAATAAAATGAGATATGCTCTCATAATTACTTTTTCTATTTAATTAAATAATTTTTAATTAATTAGAGACACTTTTCTTATTTAATTAAATAACTTCATTTAATTATTTAGGAATGGCTTCTCATTTAATTAAATAACTTTGTTTAAGTAATTAAAAGTAAGTACTCCATTTAATTAAATAATTTCGTTTAATTATTTCAAATTTTTTTTTAAACTAGTCAACTCAAGTCAACCGTCGTTAAATTTGGTCAACTTTTGGTCAAACTTGATCTCTGCGTATGTGAATCTGAGCAAATGTGAGTATGAATTCCAGAAACAATTTGATGCAAATTCTCATTCAACCTTTCAAAATGAAGAGAAGAGGGTCTCTTAAATAGACTTTCCTCGAATTCATCAACGGTTGGAATCGATTTCAATCAACGGTCAGGATTAAAGGTGAAGTTTAGTCATAAAGGGAGATTTTCAAATTAAAAAGAGTTAACAGATTTAATTTGAGTAAAATAAAGAGTTAACTGATTCAATTTAAGTAGAAAAATGAGTCAATTGATTTAACAGATTTTTTATCAATAGTGAAGTGGAAATTTTCCCTTTTAAACTGAAGAGTGATTTTGTTGAGATATTTAATTTAATAAAATGAGATATGCTCTCATAATTTCTTTTTCTATTTAATTAAATAATCTTTAAATAATTAAAGACACTTTTCTTATTTAATTAAATAACTTCATTTAATTAATTAGGAATGGCTTCTCATTTAATTAAATAACTTTGTTTGATTAATTAGAAGTAAGTACTCTATTTAATTAAATAATTTCGTTTAATTATTTCAAAATTCTTTTCGAAACTAGTCAACTCAAGTCAACCGTGGTTAAATGTCGTTAAATGTGGTCAACTTTTGGTCAAACTTTATATTTGGGTATTTAAATATGAGCAAATGTGAGTATGAATTCCAGCAACAATTCGATGCAAATTGTCATTCAACCTTTCAAAATGAAGAGATGAGGGTCTCTTAAATAGACTTTCCTAGAATTCGTCAACGGTTCAGATCGATTTCAATCAACGGTCAGGATTAAAGGTGAAGTTCAGTCATAAAGGGAGATTTGGAAATTAAAAAGAGTTAACAGATTTAATTTGAGTAAAATAAGAAGTTAACTGGTTCAATTTGAGTAGAAAAAGGAGTCAAATGATTTAACTCATTTTTGATCAATAGTGAACTAAAAATTTCCGTTTTTGAACTGAAGAGAGATTTTGTTGAGATATTTAATTTAATAAAATGAGATATGCTCTCATAATTACTTTTTCTATTTAATTAAATAATATTTGATTAATTAGAGACACTTTTCCTATTTAACTAAATAACTTGATTTAATTAATTAGGAATGGCTTCTCATTTAATTAAATAACTTTGTTTAATTAATTAGAAGTAAGTACTCCATTTAATTAAATAATTTCGTTTAATTATTTCAAAGTTCTTTTCAAAACTAGTGAACTCAAGTAAACCGTGGTTAAATTTGGTCAACTTTTGGTCAAACTTGATCTTTGCATATGTGAATATGAGCAAATGTGAGTATGAATTCTAGCAACAATTCAATGCAAATTCTCATTCAACCTTTCAAAATGAAGAGATGACGGTCTCTTAAATAGACTATCCTAAAGTTCATCAACGGTTGAGATCGATTTCAATCAATAGTCAGTATTAAAAGTGAAGTTCCGTCATAAATAGAGATTTCCAAATTAAAGGGACTTAACAGATTTAATTTGAGTAAAATAAGGAGTTAACTGATTCAATTTGAGTAGAAAAAGGAGTCAACTGATTTAACTCATTTTTGATCAATAGTGAACTGGAAATTTCCCTTTTTGAACTAAAGAGAGATTTTGTTAAGATATTTAATTTAATCAAATGAAATATGCTCTCATAATTACATTTTCTATTTAATTAAATAATCTTTAATTAATTAGACACACTTTTCTTATTTAAATAAATAACTTCATTTAATTAATTAGGAATGTCTTCTCATTTAATTAAATAAATTTGTTTAATTAATTAAAAGTAAGTACTCCATTTAATTGAATAATTTCGTTTAATTATTTCAAAATTCTTTTCGAAACTAGTCAACTCAAGTAAACCGTGGTTAAATCTGGTCAAATTTTGGTCAAACTTGATCTTTGCGTATGTGAATATGAGCAAATGTGAGCATGAATTTCTACAACAATTCGATAGAAATTCTCATTCAACCTTTCAAAATGAAGAGATGAGGGTCTCTTAAATAGACTTTCCTGAAATTCATCAACGGTTGAGATCGATTTCAATCAACGGTCAGGATTAAAGGTGAAGTTCAGTCATAAAGGGAGATTTCCAAATTAAAGGTAGTTAACAGATTTAATTTGAGTAAAATAAGGAGTTAACTAATTCAATTTGAGTAGAAAAAATAGTCAACTGATTTAACTCATTTTTAATTAATAGTGAACTGGAAATTTCCCTTTTTGAATTGAAGAGAGATTTTGTTGAGATACTTAATTTAATAAAATGAGTTATGGTCTCCTAAGTACTTTTTTTATTTAATTAAATAATCTTTAATTAATTAGAGACAGTTTTTTAATTTAATTAAATAACTTCATTTAATTAATTAGGGATGGCTTCTCATTTAATTAAATAACTTTGTTTAATTAATTAGAAGTAAGTACTCCATTTAATTAAATAATTTTATTTAATTATTTCAAAATTCTTTTCGAAACTAGTCAACTCAAGTCAACCGTGGTTAAATCTGGTCAACTTTTCGTCAAACTTGATCTTTGCGTATGTGAATATGAGCAAATGTGAGTATGAATTCTAGCAACAATTCGATGCAAATTCTCATTCAACCTTTCAAAATGAAGAGATGAGGGTCTTTTAAAAAGACTTTCCTAGAATTCATCAATAGTTGAGATCGATTTCAATCAACGGTTAGGATTAAAGGTGAAGTTTAGTCGTAAAGGGAGATTTCCAAATTAAAGGGAGTTAACAAATTTAATTTGAGTAAAATAAGGAGTTAACTGATTCAATTTGAGTAGAAAAAAGAGTCAACTGATTTAATTCATTTTTTATCAATAGTGAAATGGAAATTTCCCTTTTTGAACTGAAGAGAGATTTTGTTGAGATATTTAATTTAATAAAATTAGATAAGCTCTCATAATTACTTTTTCTATTTAATTAAATAATCTTTAATTAAATAGAGACACTTTTCTTATTTAATTAAATAACATCATTTAATTAATTAAGAATGGCTTCTCATTTATTTAAATAACTTTGTTTAATTAATTAGAAGTAAGTACTCTATTTAATTAAATTATTTCGTTTAATTATTTTAAAATTATTTTCGAAACTAGTCAACTCAAGTCAACCATGGTTAAGTCTGGTCAACTTTTGGTCAAACTTGATCTTTGTGTATTCGAATATGAGCAAATGTGAGTATGAATTCCAGCAACAATTCGGTGCAAATTCTCATTCAACTTTTCAAAATGAAGAGATGAGGGTCTCTTAAATAGACTTTCCTAAAATTCATCAACGGTTGAGATAGATTTTAATCAACGGTCAGGATTAAAGGTGAGGTTAACTCATAAAGGAAGATTTCCAAATTAAAGGGAGTTAACAAATGTAATTTGAGTAAAATAAGGAGTTAACTGATTCAATTTGAGTAGAAAATGGAGTCAACTGATTTAATTCATTTTTTATCAATAGTGAACTCAAAATTTCCCTTTTTGAACTGAAGAGAGATTTTGTTGAGATATTTAATTTAATAAAATAAGATATGCTCTCATAATTACTTTTTCTATTTAATTAAATAATCGTTAATTAATTAGAGATAATTTTCTTATTTAATTAAATAACTTCATTTAATTAATTAGGAATGGCTTCTCATTTAATTAAATAACTTTATTTAATTAATTATAAGTAAGTACTCTATTGAATTAAATAATTTTGTTTAATTTTTTCAAAATTCTTTTCGAAACTAGTCAACTCAAGTCAACCATTGTTAAATCTGGTCAACTTTTGGTCAAACTTGATCTTTGTGTATTCGAATATGAGCAAATGTGAGTATGAATTCCAGCAACAATTCGATACAAATTCTCATTCAACCTTTCAAAATGAAGAGATGAGGGTCTCTTAAATAGCCTTTCCTAGAATTCATCAACGGTTGAGATCGATTTCAATCAATGGTCGGAATTAAAGGTGAAGTTTAGTCATAAAGGGGGATTTCCAAATTAAAGGGAGTTAACAGATTTAATTTGAGTAAAATAAGGAGTTAACTGATTCAATTTGAGTAGAAAAAGCAGTCAACAAATTTAACTCATTTTTGATCAATAGTGAACTGAAAATTTCCCTTTTTGAACTGAAGAGAGATTTTATTGAGATATTTAATTTAATAAAATAAGATAAGCTCTTATAATTACTTTTTCTATTTAATTAAATAGTCTTTAATTAATTAGAGACACTTTTCTTATTTTATTAAATAACTTCGTTTAATTAATTAGGAATGGCTTCTCATTTAATCAAATAACTTTGTTTAATTAATTAGAAGTAAGTACTCCATTTAATTAAATAATTTTATTTAATTATTTAAAAATTAGTCAACTCAAGTCAACTGTGGTTAAATCTGGTCAACTTTTGGTCAAACTTGATCTTTGCATATGTGAGTATGAATTGCAGCAACAATTCAATGCAAATTCTCATTCAACCTTTTAAAATGAAGAGATGAGGGTCTCTTAAATAGCCTTTCCTGGAATTCATCAACAGTTGAGATCGATTTCAATCAATGGTCGGAATTAAAGGTGAAGTTCAGTCATAAAGGGAGATTTCCAAATTAAAGGGAGTTAACAGATTTAATTTGAGTAAAATAAAGAGTTAACTGATTCAATTTGAGTAGAAAAAGGAGTCAACTGATTTAACTCATTTTTGATCAATAGTGAAATAGAAATTTCCCTTTTTGAACTGAAGAGAGATTTTGTTGAGATATTTAATTTAATAAAATGAGATATCCTCTCATAATTACTTTTTCTATTTAATTAAATAACTTCATTTAATTAATTAGGAATGACTTCTCATTTAATTAAATAACTTTGTTTGATTAACTAGAAGTAAGTACTCCATTTAATTAAATAATTTCTTTTAATAATTTCAAAATTGTTTTCGAAACTAATCAACTCAAGTCAACCGTGGTTAAATTTGGTCAACTTTTGGTCAAACTTGATCTTTGCGTATGTGAATATGAGCAAATGTGACTATGAATTCCAACAACAATTCGATGCAAATTCTCATTCAACCTTTCAAAATGAAGAGATAAGGGTCTCTTAAATAGACTTTGCTAGAATTCATCAACAGTTGAGATCGATTTCAATCAACAGTCAGGATTAAAGGTGAAGTTCAGTCATAAATGGAGATTTTTAAATTAAAGGGAGGTAACGGATTTAATTTGAGAAAAATAAGGAGTTAACTGATTCAATTCGAGTAGAAAAAGGAGTCAACTGATTTAACTCATTTTTAATCAATAGTGAACTAGAAATTTTTCTTTTTGAACTATAGAGAGATTTTGTTAAGATATTTAATTTAATAAAAAGAGATATGCTCTCATAATTACTTTTTCTATTTAATTTAATAAGCTTTAATTAATTAGAGATACTTTTCTTATTTGATTAAATAACTTCATTTAATTAATTAAGAATGGCTTCTCATTTATTTAAATAACTTTGTTTAATTAATTAGAAGTAAGTACTCCATTTAATTAAATAATTTTGATTAATTATTTCAAAAAAAAATTCGAAACTAGTCAACTCAAGTCAACCGTAGTTAAATCTGGTCAACTTTTGGTCAAACTTGATCTTTGCGTATGTGAATATGAGCAAATGTAAGTATGAATTCCAGCAACAATTTGATGCAAATTCTCATTCAACCTTTCAAAATGAAGAGATAAGGGTCTCTTAAATAAACTTTCTTAGAATTCATCAATAGTTGAGATCGATTTCAATCAACAGTTAGGATTAAAGGTGAAGTTCAGTCATAAATAGAGATTTTCAAATTAAAGGGAGCTAACGGATTTAATTTGAGTAAAATAAGGAGTTAAATGATTCAATTTGAGTAGAAAAAGTAGTCAAATGATTTAACTCATTTTTGATCAATAGTGAACTGGAAATTTTCCTTTTTGAACTGAAGAGAGATTTTGTTAAGATATTTAATTTAATAAAATGAAATATGCTCTCATAATTACTTTTTCAATTTAATTAAATAAGCTTTAATTAATTAGAGATACTTTTTTTATTTGATTAAATAACTTCATTTAATTAATTAAGAATGGCTTCTCATTTATTTAAATAACTATGTTTAATTAATTAGAAGTATGTACTCCATTTAATTAAATAATTTTGTTTAATTATTTCAAAATTCTTTTTGAAACTAGTCAACTCAAGTCAACCGTAGTTAAATATGGTCAACTTTTGATCAAACTTGATCTTTGCGTATGTGAATATGAGCAAATGTGAGTATGAATTCCAACAATAATTTGATGCAAATTATCATTCAACCTTTCAAAATGAAGAGATGAGGGTCTCTTAAATAATCTTTCCTAGAATTCATCAACGGTTGAGATAGATTTTAATTTGAGTAAAATAAGGAGTTAACTGATTCAATTTGAGTAGAAAAAGGAGTCAACTGATTTAATTCAGATTTGATCAATAGTGAAGTGAAAATTTCCCTTTTTGAACTATAGAGAGATTTTGTTAAGATATTTAATTTAATAAAATGAGATATGCTCTCATAATTACTTTTTCTATTTAATTAAATAATCTTTAATTAATTAGAGACACTTTTCTTATTTAATTAAATAACTTCATTTAATTAATTAGGAATGGCTTCTCATTTAATTAAATAACTTTGTTTAATTAATTAGAAGTAAGTACTTCATTTAATTAAATAATTTCGTTTAATTATTTCAAAATTCTTTTCGAAACTAGTCAACTCAAGTCAACCGTGGTTAAATCTGGTCAACTTTTGGTCAAACTTGATCTTTGTGTACGTTAATATGAGCAAATGTGAGTATGAATTCCAGCAACAATTCGATGCAAATTCTCATTCAACCTTTCAAAATGAAGAGATGAGAGTCTCTTAAATAGACTTTCCTGGAATTCATCAACGGTTGAGATCGATTTTAGTCAACGGTCAGGATTAAACGTAAACTTGAGTCATAAAGGAAGATTTCCAAATTAAAAGGAGTTAACAGATTTAATTTGAGTAAAATAAGGAGTTAACTGATTCAATTTGAGTAAAAAAAGGAGTGAACTGATTTAACTCATTTTTGATCAATAGTGAACTAAAAATTTCCTTTTTTGAACTGAAGAGATATTTTAATGAGATATTTAATTTAATAAAATGAGATATGCTCTCATAATTACTTTTACTATTTAATTAAGGAATCTTTAATTAATTAGAGACACTTTTCTTATTTAATTAAATACCTTCATCTAACTAATTAAGAATGGCTACTCATTTAATTAAATAACTTTGTTTAATTAATTAGAAGTAAGTACTCCATTTAATTAAATAATTCTTTTAATTATTTCAAAATTCTTTTCGAAACTAGTCAACTCAAGTCAACCGTGGTTAAATCTGGTCAACTTTTGGTCAAACCTGATCTTTGCGTATGTGAATATGAGCAAATGTGAATATGAATTCTAGCAACAATTCGATGCAAATTTTTATTCAACCTTTCAAAATGAAGAGATGAGGGTCTCTTAAATAGACTTTCTTGGAATTCATCAACGGTTGAGATCGATTTCAATCAACGGTCAGTATTAAAGGTGAAGTTCAGTCATAAAGGGAGATTTCCAAATTAAAGGGATTTAACAGATTTAATTTGAGTAAAATAAGGAGTTAACTCATTCAATTTGAGTAGAAAAAGGAGTTAATTGATTTAACTCATTTTTTACAAATAGTGAACTGGAAATTTCCCTTTTTGAACTGAAGAGAGATTTTGTTGAGATCTTTAATTTAATAAAATGAGATATGCTCTCATAATTACTTTTTCTATTTAATTAAGTAATCTTTAATTAATTAGAGACACTTTTCTTATTTAATTAAATAGCTTCATTTAATTAATTAGAAATGGCTTCTCATTTTATTAAATAACTTTATTTAATTGATTAGAAGTAAGTACTCCATTTAATTAAATAATTTCGTTTAATTATTTCAAAATTCTTTTCGAAACTAGTCAACTCAAATCAACCGTGGTTAAATATGGTCAACTTTTGGTCAAATTTGATCTTTGCGTATGTGAATATGAGCAAATGTGAGTATGAATTCCAGCAATAATTTGATGCAAATTCTCATTCAATCCTTCAAAATGAAGAGATGAGGGTCTCTTAAGTAGAATTTCCTGAAATTCATCAACGGTTGAGATCAATTTCAATCAACGGTTAGGATTAAAGGTGAAGTTCAATCATAAAAGGAGATTTCCAAATTAAAGGGAGTTAACAGATTTAATTTGAGTAAAATAAAGAGTTAACTGATTCAATTTCAGTAGAAAAAGGAGTTAACTGATTTAACTCATTTTTTATCAATAGTGAACTGGAAATTTCCCTTTTTGAACTGAAGAGAGATTTTGTTGATAAGTTTAATTTAATAAAATGAGATATGCTCTCATAATTACTTTTTCTATTTAATTAAGTAATCTTTAATTAATTAGAGACACTTTTCTTATTTAATTAAATAACTTCATTTAATTAATTAGGAATGACTTCCTATTTAATTAAATAACTTTGTTTAATTAATTAGAAGTAAGTACTCCATTTAATTAAATAATTTTGTTTAATTATTTCAAAATTCTTTTTGAAACTAGTCAACTCAAGTCAACCGTGGTTAAATATGGTTAAATTTTTGTCAAATTTGATCTTTGCGTATGTGAATATGAATAAATGTGAGTATGAATTTCAGCAACAATTCGATGCAAATTCTCATTCAACCTTTCAAAATGAAGAGATGAGGTCTTTTAAATAGACTTTCTTGGAATTCATCAATGGTTGAGATTGATTTCAATCAACGGTCAGGCTTAAAGGTGAAGTTCAGTCATAAAGGGAGATTTCCAAATTAAAAGGAGTTAACAGATTTAATTTGAGTAAACTAAGTAGTTAACTGATTCAATTTGAGTAGAAAAAGGAGTTAACCAATTTAACTCATTTTGGATCAATAGTGAACTAGAAATTTCTCTATTTGAACTGAATAGAGATTTTTTTGAGATATTTAATTTAATAAAATTCGATATGCTCTCATAATTACTTTTTCTATTTAATTAAATAATCTTTAATTAATTAGAGACACTTTTCTTATTTAATTAAATAACTTCATTTAATTAATTAGGAATGGCTTCTCATTTAATGAAATAACTTCGTTTAATTAATTAGAAGTAAGTATTCCATTTAATTAAATAATTTCATTTAATTATTTCAAAATTCTTTTTGAAACTAGTCAACTCAAGTCAACCATAGTTAAATTTGGTCAACTTTTTGTCAAACTTGATCTTTACGTATGTGAATATGAGCAAATATGAGTATGAATTCCAGCAACAATTTGATGCAAATTCTCATTCAACCTTTCAAAATGAAGAGATGAGGGTCTCTTAAATATAGTTTCTTGGAATTCATCAACGGTTGAGATCAATTTCAATCAACAATCAGGATTAAAGGTGAAGTTTAGTCATAAAGGGAGATTTCCAAATTAAAGGGAGTTAACAGATTTAATTTGAGTAAAATAAGGAGTTAACTGATTCAATTTGAGTAGAAAAATGAGTTAATTTATTTAACTCGTTTTTGATCAATAGTGAACTGGAAATTTCCCTTTTTGAACTGAAGAGAGATTTTGTTGAGATATTTAATTTAATAAAATGAGATATGATCTCATAATTACTTTTTCTATTTAATTAAATAATCTTTAATTAATTAGAGACACTTTTCTTATTTAATTAAATAACTTCGTTTAATTAATTAGGAATGGCTTCTCATTTAATTAAATAATTTTGTTTAATTAATTAGAAGTAAGTACTCCATTTAATTAAATAATTTCATTTAATTATTTTAAAATTCTTTTCAAAACTAGTCAACTCAAGTCAACCGTGGTTAAATCTGGTCAATTTTTGGTCAAACTTGATCTTTGCGTATGTGAATATGAGCAAATGTGAGTATGAATTCGAGCAACAATTCGATGCAAATTCTCATTCAACTTTTCAAAATGAAGAGATGAGGGTCTCTTAAATAGACTTTCCTGAAATTCATCGACGGTTGAGATCGATTTTAATCAACGGTCATGATTAAAGGTGAAGTTCAGTCATAAAGGGAGATTTTAAAATTAAAGTGAGTGAACAGATTCAATTTGAGTAAATTAAGGAGTTAACTGATTCAATTTGAGTAGAAAAAGGAGTTAATTGATTTAACTCATTTTTGATTAATAGTGAACTGAAAATTTCACTTTTTGAACTGAAGAGAGATTTTGTTGAGATATTTAATTTAATAAAATGAGATATGCTCTCATAATTATTTTTTCTATTTAATTAGGTAATCTTTAATTAATTAGAGACATTTCTCTTATTTAATTAAATAACTTCATTTAATTAATTAGGAATGGCTTCTCATTTAATTAAATAAGTTTTTAAAATTAATTTGAAGTAAGCACTCCATTTAATTAAATAATTTTGTTTAATTATTTCAAAAAAAAATTGAAACTAGTCAACTCAAGTCAACCGTGGTTAAACCTGGTCAACTTTTGGTCAAACTTGATCTTTGCGTATGTGAATATGAGCAAATAAAAAATTAATGGTTAAGTCAAATGTCTCATAAATAAAAAATCTCAACTATAACAATCAGTATTCACATCCAATACATAAAGCATTCTATCACATAACCATGGTTGGGTTTATAAAGATCGTGATTAAAACATCTTCATGACATCACAATCACAAAACCCTCAAGCCTCTGGTAGACGTCCTATAACTGGTCAACACTAGTCAACCCAAAACCCAAAACAATAGCATAAAGAATACACAATGTAAACACATGTTTTAGTTTTGCTAAGTTTTCAATTTTGAATTCAAATGCAAAAGTCTCGGTTTACGTTTTCCAAACTATATCAAGTGGAGAAATTTCACGTTTTACCTAACCCATGTATTTGTTTGATAGATAAAAATTTTTTCCATTAGACTCAATTTTCTAATTGATCTAATAATATTTTATTCATATAAACTTTGTTTGAAAAATGACATTTCCATTGAACAAAATTTGCATACATCAAAACTTATATCACGTTCTAATAATTAACCTTAATTAACTAAATTAAGTTAATTATTATTATCTCCTCATTATAATTATTAATCATATTCTTTTAATCTTTTATCTTTACAAAATGATCAATCTATATAAATCATTTTAAATAAAATAATTATATATACATACATACATACATACATACATACATACATACATACATACATACATACATACATACATATATATATATATATATATATATATATATATATGTATATATATATATATATATGCATACATACATAAATATATATTTATATATTATTATCAATTGACAATAACTTTTTTTAAAATTATATAAAAATCGATCACAATTTATAACCAAAGCCGAAAGCAATTGATATATTTGAATCGCCGCTGATGACGTCCGATCATACCCATCGCGGGTACCCTGCATTCGTAGGTACCCTGCCACCACTACCGTATGGCAGTTCTTTTGTCGCGGGTACACTGCATTGCAGGTACCCTGCGACCCACCAATATAAATATCGGTGGATAGATAAAGGTGGGGGGGGTACGTACCCACCCAAACATATTTATTTATTTATTTTTTTCTTTAAACAACATTTTTTTAAAACGCTTTTCGCAGAGATAAATCGTGATGCGAATTCTTAATAAAATATAACGTTTTTAATAAAACGTTTCTCGATTGACACAGTTCAAAATTGAATAATAAAATGCCCTTGTTTAGTATATATATATAAATATCTATGTATGTATTTGTATATATGCATTCGTAGACTTTAATCAAGTTTTATAGCATATATATATAAATGTTTTCTGTATGCAAACTTGACCAATATAAACATGTATATACATAGTTTATTAAAAACCTCTAATTTTCAGAATTCCCCCATAGACATTTGATCTCCAAAATTTCCAATAATTAATTCTAATGGGTTTGACTATGAATTTCAACCCTAGCCCCGTTTTCCTTTTTGATCTATGCATATAAAATTCTCAAATAAATTTATATGCCCAAATTGAAAATGCATACAATAAAAATATGAAATTCCTCAGAAGACATATGGAAGACACGAAGAAGACAGGGAAAGCAAGATGCGGAACTAGCATAAGTAAAATCACAAGAATCTACCCGGATTCTGATGCTAAATCGCTTTTCCTTAGAAAACTCGTAGAGCAAGCTCCCTTCTTCAGAACTCTCGAATCCTCCAATGCTCCAATTGCACTCCAAACGCTATATCCAAGCTTCTAGGGATGCCTGAATATAAAGAGCTCTCAGGAAATCTCTAGAATGCTTCTAAAAATAGCTAGAAGGTGTCACCAACTAAGCATGGGTCTTTTCCAACCTTCAAGATGAGCCATAGGGTTGTAGACACCATGTGCTTAATTGATGCACTAACCCCCGTGTTGTTGATTCAAGAGAAATAGAAAATGTGTTAATTCCCATACAAGCTTATAACTCCAATTTACTTTTTAAATAATTCTTATTTAAATTTTATAACTTTCATTTTAATTTTTTATAACTTTTATTTTAATTTTTATAAATTTTATTATTATTTATTTATTACTTTATGATTATTTTATAATTATTATTAATTTTAATTTCTAATTTTCTTTTATTTAATTTTTTTTTCCTCAATTAATTCTCATTTAATTAATTATAGTCAAAATATCAAAGATCATGATATTTAATATTAATTTTCTCAAATAAATAATTTATTAATTAAATCTATTTATTAAGACTTAATTAATAAACAATTCACCATAGACCTCCAAGATAAAATATGAAAACCCATCATAGAACAAATCATACAAATTCAGTCTAAAGGGTTAAAAATCATAAAATATGTCATTCGACACATTCGGTGGGTATTCAACTCTGATACTTGTCCTAACTCACTAGGACAAATGGTTTTAGAGTTTGGGATTTGGACTTGAGAATTTATCTCCCTTCTCTTATCATTGAGATAGTGTAACAGGGTACGCTCATCCTGGCAATTCAGGGAAGTCAATACCCGGTACCTGCAACCTACAAAAAAATCATGCATGTACGTACAATATATTATGCTAAGCTAAACAGACAATGGCAGAAAGTGGTGCATCGTGTAAATCTCGACTAAGCAGGTAACTACAACTCCCTTCCTTAACCACATCAGAAACACCATACAATAAGAAAACACACACACCATACACATGCAAGTATGAGATAAGTATCCATACTGAAATAAATCAGATAATAAATCATCTAAATAATCATCATTAATAACTGAAAATAATATAATGATCATCATGTATGCATGAAATGTAAACTCTAAATGATCACATCATATAACCACTGAATCCATAACATAATGTCTGATAGTCTTAAAAAAATACCACTAATCCATCAACATAATACTAGTCAATCAAAGTCTGATAATAATAGCAACAATGAGTCTAGAAAAGATGTGAACGAGGGTAGGCACTACATTTAATTAAATAATCTTTAATTAATTAGAGACACTTTTCTGATTTAATTAAATAACTTAATTTAATTAGTTAGGAATGGCTTCTCATTTAATTAAATAACTTTGTTTAATTAATTAGAAGTAAGTAATACATGTAATTAAATAATTTTGTATAATTATTTCAAAATTATTTTGGAAACTAGTCAACTCAAGTCAACTGTGGTTAAATCTGGTCAACTTTTGGTCAAACTTGATCTTTGCATATGTGAATATGAGCAAATGTGAGTATGAATTCCAGCAACAATTCGATGAAAATTCTCATTCAACCTTTAAAAATATAGAGATGAGGGTTTCTTAAATAGACTTTCCTGAAATTCATCGATGGTTGAGATCGATTTCAATCAGCGGTTAGGATTAAAGGTGAAGTTCAGTCATAAAGGAAGATTTCTAAATTAAAGGATGTTAACAGAATTAATTTGAATAAAATAAGGAGTTAACTGATTCAATTTGAGTAGAAAAAGGAGTTAACTGATTTAACTCATTTTTGATCAATAGTGAACAGGAAATTTCCCTTTTTGAACTGAAGAGAGATTTTGTTGAGATATTTAATTTTATAAAATGAGATATGCTCTCATAATTACTTTTTCTATTTAATTAAGTAATCTTTAATTAATTAGAGACACTTTTCATATTTAATTAAATAACTTTGTTTAATTAATTAGAAGTAAGCACTCCATTTAGTTAAATAATTTCATTTAATTATTTCAAAATTCTTTTTAAAAGTAGTCAACTGAAGTCTAATGTGGCTAAATCTGGTCAACTTTTGGTCAAACTTGATCTTTGCGTATGTGAATATGAGAAAATGTGAGTATGAATTCCAGCAACAATTCGATGCAAATTCTCATTCAACCTTTCAAAATGAAGAGATGAGGGTCTCTCAAATATACTTTTCTAAAATTCATCAACGGTTGAGATCGATTTCAATCAGTGGTCAGAATTAAAGGTGAAGTTCAGTCATAAAAGGAAATTTTCAGATTAAAGGGAGTTAACAGATTTAATTTGAGTAAAATAAGGAGTTAACTGATTCAATTTGAGTAGAAAAGATAGTTAACTCATTTAACTCATTTTTTATCAATAGTGAACTGGAAATTTCCTTTTTTGAACTAAAGAGAGATTTTGTTGTGATATTTAATTTAATAAAATGAGATATGCTCTCATAATTTCTTTTTCTAGTTAATTAAATAATCTTTAATTAATTAAGGACACTTTTCTTATTTAATTAAATAACTTCATTTAATTAAGTAGGAGTGGCTTCTCATTTAATTAAATAACTTATTTTAATTAATTAGAAGTAAGTACTCCATTGAATTAAATAATTTCGATTAATTATTTCAAAATTTTTTTCGAAACTCCTCAACTCAAGTCAACCGTGGTTAAATCTGGTCAACTTTTGGTCAAACTTGAACTTGGCGTACGTGAATATGAGCAAATGTGAGTATGAATTTCAGCAACAATTCGATGGAAATTCTCATTCAACCTTTCAAAATGAAGAGATGAGGGTCTCTTAAATAGACTTTCCTAAAATTCATCAACAGTTGAGATCGATTTCAATCAACGGTCAGGATTAAAGGTGAAGTTCAGTCATAAAGAGAGATTTCCAAATTAAAGGGAGTTAACAAATTTAATTTGAGTAAAATAAGGAGTTAATTGATTCAATTTAAGTAAAAAAAGGAGTTAATTGATTTAACTCATTTTTGATCAATAGTGAACAGGAAATTTCCCTTTTTGAACTTAAGAGAGATTTTGTTGAGATATTTAATTTAATAAAATGAGATATGCTCTCATAATATCTTTTTCTATTTAATTAAATAATGTTTAATTAATTAGAGACACTTTTCTTATTTAATTAAATAACTTCATTTAATTAATTAGGAGTGGCTTCTCATTTAATTAAATAACTTCTTTTAATTAATTAGAAGTAAGTACTCCATTTAATTAAATAATTTCGATTAATTATTTCAATTTTATTTTCGAAACTCCTCAACTCAAGTCAACCATGGTTAAATCTGGTGAACTTTTGGTCAAAGTTGAACTTGGCGTATGTGAATATGAGCAAATGTGAGTATGAATTTCAGCAACCATTCGATGCAAATTCTCATTCAACCTTTCAAAATGAAGAGATGAGGGTCTCTTAAATAGACTTTACTAAAATTCATCAACGGTTGAGATCGATTTCAATCAACGGTCACGATTAAAGGTAAAGTTCAGTCATAAAGAGAGATTTCCAAATTAAAGCGAGTTAATAGATTTAATTTGAGTAAAATAACTAGTTAATTGATTCAATTTGAGTAGAAAAAGGAGTTAACTGATTTAACTCATTTTTTATCAATAGTGAACTGGAAATTTCCCTTTTTGAACTAAAGTGAGGTTTTGTTGAGATATTTAATTTAATAAAATGAGATATGCTCTCATAATTACTTTTTCAATTTAATTAAGTAATCTTTAATTAGTTAGAGACACTTTTCTTATTTAATTAAATAACTTCATTTAATTAATTAGGAATGGCTTCTCATTTAATTAAATAACCTTTTTTAATTAATTAGAAGTAAGTACTCCATTTAGTTAAATGATTTCGTTTAATTATTTCAATTTTTTTTTTGAAACTAGTCAACTCAAGTCAACTGTGGTTAAATCTGATCAACTTTTGGTCAAACTTGATCTTTGTGTATGTGAATATGAGCAAATGTGAGTATGAATTCTAGCAAAAATTTGATGCAAATTCTCATTTAGGCTTTGAAAATGAAGAGACGAGGGTCTCTTAAATAGACTTTCCTGAAATTCATCAATGGTTGAGATCGATTTCAATCAGCGGTCATGATTAAAGGTGAAGTTCAGTCATAAAGGGAGATTTTCAAATTAAAGGGAGTTAACAGATTTAATTTGAGTAAAATAAAGAGTTAACTGATTCAATTTGAGTAGATAAAGGAGTTAACTAATTTAACTCATTTTTGATCAATAGTGAATACGAAATTTCCCTTTTTGAACTAAAAAGAAATTTTGTTGAGATATTTAATTTAATAAAATGAGATATGCTCTCATAATTACTTTTTCTATTTAATTAAATAATCTTTAATTAATTAGAGACACTTTTCTTATTTAATTAAATAACTTCATTTAATTAATTAGGAATGGCTTCTCATTTAATTAAATAACTTTCTTTAATTAATTAGAAGTAAGTACTCAATTTAATTAAATAATTTCGTTTAATTATTTCAAAATTCTTTTTGAAACTAGTCAACTCAAGTCAACCGTGTTTAAATCTGGTCAACTTTTGGTCAAACTTTATCTTTGCGTATGTGAATATGAGCAAATGTGAGTATGAATTCCAGCAACAATTCGATGTAAATTTTCATTCAACCTTTCAAAATGAAGAGATAAGGGTCTCTTAAATAGACTTTCCTAGAATTTATGTAGTGCCTACCCTCGTTCACATCCTTTCTAGACTTACTGTTATCAGACTATGTAGACTAGTTTTATGTTGATAGTTTAGTGGTGTTGTTTTGACACTATCAGATATTATGATATGGATTCAGTTGATATATGATGAGATCATTTATACTTTACATTTCATGTATGTATGATTATCATTACATTGTTTTCAGTTATTAATGATGATTAGTTCGATGGTTTATTATGTCATGTGTTTTATTATGGTTACTTACCCCATACTTGCATGTGTATGGTCTGCGTGTTTTTTTATTGTATGGCATTTCTGATGTGGTTAAGGAAGGGAGTTGTAGTCACCTGCTTAGTCAGGATCTACACGATGCACCACATCCTGGCATTGTCTGTTTAGCTTAGCATTATATATTGTATGTACATGCATGGTCTTTTTGTAGGTTGCAGGTTACGAGTATCAACTTTCCTAAATTGCCAGAATGAGCGTACCCTATTATACTATCTCAATGATAAGAGAAGGGAGATAAATTCTCAAGTCCAAATTCCAAACCTAAAAACTATTTGTCCTAGTGAGTTAGGACAAGTATCAGAGTTGAATACCCACCGAATGTGTCGGATGACATATTTCATGATTTTTAACCCTTTAGATTTATTTTGTATGATTTCTTCTATGATGGGTTTTCATATTTTATCTTGGAGGTCTATGGTGAATTTTTCATTGATTAAGTCTTAATATATAGATTTAATTAATAAACTATTTATTTGAGAAAATTAATAAAATATCATGATCTTTGATATTTTGATTGTAATTAATTAAATGTGAATTATTGGCAAAAAAGGAATTAAATAAAAGAAAACTAGAAATTAAAATTAATAATAGTTATAAAATAATAATAAAGTAATAAATAAAATAATAATAATAAAAGTTATAAAAATTATAACGAAAGTTATAAAATTTAAATAGAAATTATTTAAAAAGTAAATTGGAGTTATAAGCTTGGATGGGAATTAAGATGTATCAACAACACGGGGGTTAGTGCATCAATTAAGCACAAGGTGTCTACAACTCTATGACTCACCAAGAAGGTGGGAAAAGACCCATGCTTAGTTGGTGACACCTTTCAACGGTTTCAAGAAGCATTCCAACGGTTTCTTGAGAGCTCTTCATATTCAGGCATTCGTAGAAGCTTAGGGAGAGAGCGTGGAGAGAAATTGGAGCATTGGAGGACTCAAGAACTTTGAAGAAGGGAGCTTGCTCTATGGGTTTTTTGAGGAAAAGCGAATTAGTATCAGAATCTAGGTAGATTCTTGTGATTTTTCTTATGCTATTTCCGCATCATGCATTCCTGTCTTCTTTGTGTCTTCCATATGTCTTATGAGGAATTTCCTATGCAATTCTCAATATGGTAGTTAATTTTATTTGAGAATTCTATATGCTTAGATCTAGAATGAACACGGGGCTAGGGTTTGAATTTGTAGCCAAAACCATCAGATGATTTAATGGATAAAATTTGAGATCAAAGAATTATAGAAAAATTATGAGAATTGGAATTTTGTGTATATATATGTTCATATTTTTAAATTTGCATATATATATATATATATATATATATATATATAATTTATACATATACATGGATGGCTAGGTTCCACCATGGTCTAATGATGCTATTAACGGTTGGGAGGAACCGTGCACTTAGTTTATTTTGTTTGATCTTTATGATGGATGTATATGTCTTCTATGATGATGTATCATGTGTATCATGTGATTATCTTTACTTTTATGTATCATGGATTAGAATAGGATGATGTACCTTATTCTACATATGTATATTCTTTGAGCTTGTCATACCCTGTGACATGTACAGAGGATGAATGAGCATTTGAAATGTAATATTTAAACATTGGACTTATCATTATTATTTCATGTGGATGTTGTACTAGATGGATTCATGTATGTAATTCAACGTTAAGGGATCTTTAAAGAATGTAATCGGTTATGTATGTTATATTTACTTTTAGATGGACATTGATATTGCTTCTGTTATTAAGTACAAGTTATGTGTGGTATTTACTTTCATGTTTTTTTTTTTTTTTTAAATGTTACCAAACTTAGTGAAATTTTAGGTTAATTCTTTGGATCCCTTGGGGTGGCATTACATTTGGTATCAGAGCCCGAGTTTCTACATTGGGAGCTCTGGGAAATTTGGAACAACTAGAATTGTGAACTATTAAGTGTATCTCTTCAACTTGAAACTAGGTGAACTGAAACAGAACCTGAACTATTACTTGAATATTTTTCATACTTCAACACTTAGTTTTCAAAACTGGAGATTTTACTTAAACCTAAACATAGAATTGAACTTAGTCTATTGCAAACATGTGTCTTTTCATTGTAGTAGTACCTTGTTCTATTGTAAGATGGTGTCTGGGACTGGGTCTTTTGTTAGAGGCCATGGTAGAGGCCAAGGAAGAGGTTGTGGTCATGGCAGAGCTGTCAGTGCCCATGAGTCTTCCCATGAGGGATCGACTCGTGTAGAGAGTAGGGAAGAGCACTCTAATAAGCAGCAGGAAGAGAGCCATAGAGAGGACCAAGCTGAGTCTAAAGAGGTTGGTTTGAGACAGATGATGCAGACTATTTTAGAATGTCTACCTCCTATTCAAGAATAGCCTAAAGTGCATTAGATAGAACAAGAGCATAGACCTAGATCTAGAAGTCCTCGGAAGGATCGTCAGAGGTCTATTGTGTCCACTCAGATGAAGGATCTTTAAAGATCCAAGGTCAAGCCTTTCAATGGGCAAGGTTCTGGTTATGTGGCCGAGCAATGGCTGATTTTCCTCGACAGGATTTTTGCCATGCAAGATTTTGATAGCAATGTTAAAGCAAGATTTTCTATCACTAATTTAGAGAATTTTGGGGCCACTTGGTGGACGATTAAGGAGAAGAAGCTAGGAATCGATATGAGCAGTGTCACGTGGGAACTATTCTTAGAGAGTTTCCATGAACAATTCCTACCAAAGGAATGGAAACTACAAAGGGCAGATGAGTTTCATAATCTTAAGCAGTACACTATGTCAGTGAACGAGTATGAGCATAAGTTTTATGAGCTTATGCCTTTTTTATGGTTGAGTGAAAATTCAGCTCAGTTGACACAACACTTTATTAGGGGTTTGAATAACCGTATAATTGGGGGTGTTAAGATATTTGAGCCAAAAACCCTCAAGGATACGGTACATCGAGAAATCCTTGTTGAGAAAAGTGTCAACCTTGGTCAAGGTGATTTTGTAGGAGCACTAGCAGCATCAAGATCTAAAGGCAACTTCAATTTAGGTGGTAACAAGAAGCCTTTCTTTTCTAAGGGGAAACAGTATCAGCAGCAGTCTCAGCAAACGCAGCAGCAGAAGGGATCAAATTCTCAAGCTCAAGGTGGTGGCAAAGGTTCTAACTTTAAGAACAACCACAATGCTCAACGCAATAAACAGAATTGGTCCAATGATTCAGTTCAGAGTAGCCAGTCTTTTGTAAGTAGGAATAGTTGCCAGCAATCTAATGTACTACCTATGGGAAGAGGATCTGGCAGGAATACATATTGTTTTTCATGTGGTCAGATTGGACATTATGCCGCTCAGTGTCCATAGTGAGCACCTCAGTTTTTAGGACCTAGGCCTACAGCTTCAGAACCCACAGTTGGTGATGCAGTGAGAGCTCATAAAGTTTTTGCAACAGTTGATCAGTGTCAGGCAGATCATCAAGGAATAGTGGTTGAGACCACAGGTTCTATTCGAGGTATATCTCTTTCAGTATTTTTTGATTCAGGAGCTAAAGATTCATTTATTTCACCATCTATAGTTTCTAAGCATAAGCTGGATGTGGTGAAGCAAGATCATGGTTGGCAAGTGGAACTAGCCTCAGGGATTAAGGTCTCCATAGATTCTGTAGTTCATAAGTGTAGGCCTAGCTTAGGGATCTTTGATATGACAGTGGATCTTCGAGTCATACCCCTTGGTTCCTATGATGTGGTTCTGGGCATGGACTGGCTTGGATCTCATAGAGCCAGTATAGATTGTAGGAAGAAGATTATTTTGTGCCAAGATGACCAAGGGAATGATGTGAAGATAGTTGGGATACCAAGGCCTATATCTCTGCGGATGATTTCTGCTATGCAATTAAAGTGAAGTTTCCGTAAGGGATGTCAGATATTTGCTGTTATGGTAAATGATCTTGATGAGGAAGATCCTGTGAGGAAGACTTTAGATCACCCAATTTTACAGGAGTACACACATGTCTTTCCAAGTGAGATTCCAGGCATGCCTCCAAAGAGGGACATTGATTTTAGCATTGATCTAATTCTTGGAGCGGAGCCTATCTCTAAAGCTCCTTATCATATGACTACTCAGGAACTGGGCGAGCTACGTCTTTAGCTAGAGAAACTTCTGGCCAAAGGGAGCATTCAACCTAGTGTATCACCATGGGGAGCTCCAGTGCTCTTTGTGAAGAAGAAAGACGGTTCTTTTCGCCTTTGTATTGACTATAAACAGTTGAACAAGGTGACTATTAAGAACAGGTATCCTTTGCCTAGGATTGATCACTTATTTGATTAGATCAAGAGAGCTACAATATTCTCCAAGATTGACCTTAAGTCAGGATACCACCAGCTTCGTATTAAGGAAGCAGACATTCACAAAACCGCTTTTTGAACTCGCTATGGGCATTATGAGTTCACAGTGGTACCTTTTGGATTGACTAACGCTCCATCAGTGTTCATGAGATTGATGAATGGTGTTTTTCAATCATATCTTGAAAATTTTGTTCTCGTGTTTCTTGATGACATATTGATATTTTCTAAGATTCAGAAGGAGCATGAGGAACACTTGCGGTTGGTATTGTAGTGTTTGAGAGGCAATCAGCTTTACGCCAATGCTGCTAAGTGTGAATTCTTCAAAATGGAGATTCATTATTTAGGGCATGCTATATTAGGTGATGGTATTTCAGTGGATCTTGCAAAGAATCAGGCGATAATAGATTGGCCTACCTCGACTAATGTGTCAAAGATTCGTAGTTTCATGGGTTTCGCTGGTTATTATCGCAAATTTGTCCAGAACTTCTCTAGGATAGCATCCTATCACTTCTCTTCAGAGGAAAGGTATGAAGTTTGTGTGGACAGAGAAATGTGAGGAAGCATTTCAGAGGATCAAGGAGCTTTTGACTAGTGCACCTATTTTAGTCGTACCTAATCCAGAGGGTGATTTCATGGTGTGTACAGATGCTTCTCTTGAAGGAATTGGAGCAGTGTTGATGCAGAATGGATGGGTGATTGCGTATGAATCATGCAAGCTCAAGGATCATGAGTTAAATTACCCTACACATGATCTTGAGTTAGTAGCAGTAGTTCATGCTTTGACAAGGTGGAGACATTTCTTGTTGGGGCACAGATTTGAGCTACATAGTGATCATCGTAGTCTTCAGTATATTTTTACTCAGATTAATTTGAATGCTCGCCAGAGACGATGGATGAAATTTTTATGTGAGTATGATTTTGAGGTTAAGTACATTCAAGGAAAGGAGAATGTGGTGGCAGATGCTTTGAGTCGCAGGAGACATGTGGTAACATCGATGACTCTTAGTGTGGATTTGAGGAGTTAGATTCTTCAGGCACTTCCTATGGATTCCTAGTATCAGGAAGTGTGCAGAGAGATAGATTCAGGGAGACCCTTGGAAGGTAAGTTTGCAGGTTACGTTGGAGAATCAGATGGTCTTTTGAGACATTTGGGGAGGATTTATGTGCCATTACTAGATGAGCTTCGCACCTTGATTCTGGCAGAAGCCCATCATACACCTTACTCAGGACATCTAGGTGTCAAGAAGATGCATGCTAATTTGAGACGTTTGTTCTTTTGGTCCGAGATGAAGTGAGATATTGCTGATTTTGTGGCTAGGTGTCTTGAGTGTTAAAGAGTCAAGGCAGAACACCAGCACTCGGCAGGACTATTGCAGCCTAACCTCATTCCTTCTTGGAAATGGGATATCATCTCCATGGATTTCATTATAGGATTACGTATGACTGTTCGACGTCATGATGCTATCATGGTTACCATTGATCGGTTGACTAAGGTGGCACATTTTTCACCGATCAAGTCTTCCTACACATTAGCTTCTGTAGCTAATGTCTTCATGCGTGATATTGTGAGATTACATGGTATTCCTAGCAAGATCATTTCTGATAGGGATCCTATATTCACATCTGCATTCTGGACATCACTGTAGCATGAGCTTGGAGCGCAGTTAAACTTCAGTTTGGCATATCATCCAGAGACTGATGGTCAAATAGAGAGGGTGAATCAGGTTTTGAAGGATATGTTACGGATGTATGTGATGGATAGGTAGACACATTGGGAGGACTATCTCTACCTAGTGGAGTTTGCTTACAACAATGGGTATCATAGTTCTATTGGCATGGCACCATTTCAGGCATTATACAGACGTCCTTGTCGTACACCCTTGAGTTGGGACAGCCTCGAGGATCGCATTCTATTGGGTCCTGAGATGCTTCATGATATGGAGCAATAGGTAGTGCGTATCCATGAGCATTTGACTATAGCACAGGATAGGCAGAAGAAGTATGCCAATGCTCATAGGATTGATAAGCAGTTTGCTATGGGTGATAAGATTTTCTTGAGAGTGCGACCACGAAAGAGTCTGATCCGGTATGAAAAGGGTTCTAAGCTAGCACCTCGCTTTGTGGGACCATTCGAGATTTTGGAGAGGATTGGCTCAGTTGCTTACCGTCTTGCTCTACCGCCCAGTCTAGCTCACATTCATGATGTTTTCCATGTTTCAGTGCTTAGGCAGTATATTCCTGATATTGTGCATGTTCTTGATTGGAATGTGTTGCAGGTAGAGGATGGGCAGCTAGCTTTAGAGCTAGTTCGTATTTTGGAGCAGTGAGAGTTGACCCTCAGGGGTCGAACCATCGATCAGGTAAGGGTCCAATGGGACCCTACTGGTGATTCTTTAGCTACTTGGGAGGATGCAGCTAGATTGAGGGAGTTATATCCCTATTTGTTTGTAGGCTTCCAGGAGTAAGCCTAATTCAAGGGGGGGTGGATGTAGTGCCTACCCTCGTTCACATCCTTTCTAGACTTATTGTTATCAGACTATGCAGACTAGATTTATGTTGATGGTTTAGTGGTGTTGTTTTGACACTATCAGATATTATGATATGGATTCAGTTGATATATGATGAGATCATTTAGACTTTACATTTCATGTATGTATGATGATCATTATATTGTTTTCAGTTATTAATGATGATTAGTTAGATGGTTTATTATCTCATGTGTTTTATTATGGTTACTTACCCCATACTTGCATGTGTATGGTGTGTGTGTTTTCTTATTGTATGGCATTTCTGATGTGGTTCAGGAAGGGAGTCGTAGTCACCTGCTTAGTTAGGATGTACATGATGCACCACTTCCTACCATTGTCTATTTAGCTTAGCATTATATATTGTATGTACATGCATGGTTTTTCTGCAGGTTGTAGGTACCGGGTATCGACTTTCCTGAATTGCCAGGATGAGCGTACCCTATTATACTATCTCAATGATAAGAGAAGGGAGATAAATTCTCAAGTCCAAATCCCAAACCTAAAAACCATTTGTCCTAGTGAGTTAGGACAAGTATCAGAGTTGAATAATCACCGAATGTGTCGGATGACATATTTCATGATTTTTAACCCTTTAGATTTATTTTGTATGATTTGTTCTATGATGGGTTTTCATATTTTATCTTGGAGGTCTATGGTGAATTTTTCATTAATTAAGTCTTAATAAATAGATTTAATTAATAGATTATTTATTTGATAAAATTAATAAAATATCATGATCTTTGATATTTTGATTGTAATTAATTAAATGTGAATTATTGGGGAAAATGGATTAAATAAAAAAAAAGTAGAAATTAAAATTAATAATAGTTATAAAATAATAATAAAGTAATAAATAAAATAATAATAATAAAAGTTATAAAAATTATAATGAAAGTTATAAAATTTAAATAGAAATTATTTAAAAAGAAAATTAGAGTTATAAGCTTGCATGGGAATTAACATGTGTCAACAATATAGGGGTTAGTGCATCAATTAAGCACAAGGTGTTTACAAGTCTATGACTCACCAAAAAGGTGGGAAAAGACCCATGTTTAGTTGGTGACACCTTTCAGCGGTTTCAAGAAGCATTCTAAAGGTTTCTTGAGAGCTCTTCATATTTAGGCATTCATAGAAGCTTAGGGAGAGAGCGTGGAGAGCAATTGGAGCATTGGAGGACTCAATAACTTTGAAGAAGGGAGCTTGCTCTGTGGATTTTCTAAGGAAAAGCGAATTAGCATCAGAATTCGGGTAGATTCTTGTGATTTTTCTTATGCTATTTTTGCATCATGCATTCCTGTCTTCTGAGGAATTTCTTATGCAATTCTCAATATGGTAGCTAATTTTATTTGAGAATTCTATATGCTTAGATCTGGAATGAACATGGGGCTAGGGTTTGAATTTGTAGCCAAAACCATCAGATGATTTAATGGATAAAATTTGAGATCAAAGGATTATAGAAAAATTTTGAGAATTGGAATTTTGTGTATATATATGTTCATATATATATATATATATATGCATTATTCATATATACGTTTCACCGCAAGAAAATGTTGTATCGCGGATTACATTGGACGGGTGCATTTTAATAAAATGCAACTTTAAAAAAAAAAAAAAAAAAAATATATATATATATATATATATATATATATATATATATATATAATAAATTTTGAATGGACGGGGGGGAAATATATTTCCTCACCGCCGCCAGCGGCCACATTAATACGGACTACGGCCGCAGAGTACCTACGGTCTGCAGTGTCCCTGCGACCGCAATGTACTCTGCAACCCACAGGTTTTATATATTGTATCGGCGGTGATTATTATATCACCGTTGGTTTGAAATTGCAAAAGTTTTATTTTATTAGAAGCGTTATCTCATATGATATTTAATTATGAATTTCAATTTCGTTTGCATTGTTATTAGATATTAAATGTTATTGTGTATATATATATATATATATTTATGTATGTATATATATATATATATATGTATATAAGTATATATGTATATATAATTATTTATAAATGATTATTATAAAGTTCTAAATTAATGGATCACTCTTTTAATGGTTAAAATATTGATATTGAGCTTGTCAATTATGAAGAGATAATAATAATTAATTTAATTGAACTCAGTTTAATTAAGATTATTTATTAGAATATATAATCGAAGTTTTGATTCATTGAGAATGTCAATTTTCAAACAATGTCATATAAATCAATTAGAAAATTGAGTCTAATGGAGAAACTTTTATCTATCAAACATACACATGGGTTAGGTAAAATGTGAAACTTCTCCACTTGATATTTATTTGGGAAAACGTAAACTGAGACTTTTAAATTCAAATTTGGAAACTTAGCAAAACCAAAACATGTGTTTACATTGTGTATTATTATGCTATTATTTTGGGTTTTGGGTTGACTAGAGTTGACCGGTTTAGGACGTCTACCAGAGGCTAGGGGGTTATGTGATTGTGATGTCATGATGATGTTTTAATCTTGATCTTTATAAACCCAATCATGGTTATGTGATGGAATGCTTTATGTATTGGATGTGAATACTGATTGTTATAGTTGAGATTCTTATGTATGAGACACTTGACTTAACCATTATTTTTGGTCATCGATCAGTTATCCTTGGTTATTTCCTAGTTGCCATGATGGGACTGTAATGTGGATTTATTCTTGATGATGTCATGTGGTGACATATTTGGCTCAACCATTTTTGGAGTCTTCGATCAGTATGATTGAGATATATTTTAGTTATTGAGAACCATTGGATACTTTGATTATCAGTGATACTTCAGTTGCCAATAGAGAGTTGTTGTGGTCATGATCTTCTATGGTTACTTGCTCATGGAGATTTAATGCTTTTATGCATATTTGAAGATTTTATTTTGGATTATCTTTGTGATTTTGAGATTTATGATTCCATGAGCGTTAGGGTAGGATATTTGCATGTAGTGATGGGAAGTGGCTTGCAATGGGGGTCGGGGCCCTAAGAGGCTACCAGGGTAACTCATTGTAAGTTGGATTAATAAGTGATAACATTAACACCTAATACTAACTGAATGAACCTAAAAAGATAAGAGTTTTTGTTCTCGCCCATGCCTTGAGTGCTTGTATAGGCTAGGATGGGAGTAGTGAGAATGCATGGTTGCGACCTTGCATTCCATAGTATGCCTTGTCAATATGAGAGGATACTAGTGGCTGCATGAGATCTGTATGGACCCGTAGAGTTTAGCTAACTTCCAAGGTAACTTGTACAAGATAAATGCAATGACACTTTCCCGCTTGCATAGAAGGTTCCTACATGTCATTGTGTTCCTCTGGAAAGTAGATGTCAGTTTCATGATTGGAACCTTTCAGTTAGTATACTTTTAGGATTTCGGGACTATAGAGATTTGTGCTATGTGTTATGGATAGCCTGTTTGGGACTTGAGATTATCTCCTCAGCACGGTGGGAGTGGACCATTTAGGTACCATGCGGTCGAGTGGTAGTGTATTTTCCACTCTTATCATTTGAGATTCATTGAGACATCGTGGCTGATGCGTCCTTCGTGATGGTGGATATGTATCCTTTCATTGATGATTAGCATATGTTAGATGATGTTATCTTATGCTTATATTTGCATGTTAGATTACTTTCTACATAAGATGTTGTATATGTTAGGAGTGACATTCCTACTATGTTAATACTAATGATCCCTTCGGTGATTTGGGATGTTACGCACGGAGGGATGGCTAGGGCCCATGATGGTCTAATGATGCTATTAACAGTTGGGCAGAACTGTGCACTTAGTTTATTTTGTTTGATCTTTATGATGGATGTATATGTCTTCTACAATGATGTATCATGTGTATCATGTGATTATCTTTACTTTGATGTATCATGGATTAGAATAGGATGATGTATCTTATTCTACATATGTATATTCTTTGAGCTTGTCATACCCTGTGACATGTACAGAGGATGAATGAGCATTTGAGATGTAATATTTAAACATTGGACTTATCATTATTATTTAATGTGCATATTGTACTAGATGGATTCATGTATGTAATTCAACGTTCAGGGATCTTTAAAGAATGTAATCGGTTATGTATGTTATGTTTACTTTCAGATGAACATTGCTATTGCTTCTGTTATTAAGTATAAGTTATATGTGGTATTTACTTTCATGTTATTTTAAAAAAAAAAAAAAAAATGTTACCAAACTTAGTGAAATTCTAAGTTAATTCTTTGGATCCCTTGGCGGGGCATTACAATTTATCAACGGTTGAGATGGATTTCAATCAACGGTCAAGATTAAAGGTGAAGTTCAGTCATAAAGGGAGATTATTAAATTAAAGTAAGTTAAAAAATTTAATTTGAGTAAAATAAGGAGTTAACTAATTCAATTTGAGTAGAAAAAGTAGTTAATTGATTTAACTCATTTTTTATCAATAGTGAACTAGAAATTTCCCTTTTTAAATTGAAGAGAGATTTTGTTGAGATATTTAATTTAATAAAATGAGATATGCTCTCATAATTACTTTTTCTATTTAACTAAATAATCTTTAATTAATTATAGACACTTTTCTTATTTAATTAAATAACTTCATTTAATTAATTAGGAATTGCTTCTCATTTAATTAAATAACTTTGTGTAATTAATTAGAAGTAAGTACTCCATTTAATTAAATAATTTTGTTTAATTATTTAAAAATTCTATTCAAAACTAGTCAACTCAAGTCAACCGTGGTCAAATCTGGTCAACTTTTGTTCAAACTTGATCTTTGCGTATTTGAATATGAGCAAATGTGAGTATGAATTCTAGCAACAATTCGATGCAAATTCTCATTCAACCTTTCAAAATGAAGAGATGAGGGTCTCTTAAATAGACTTTCCTGGAATTCATCAACAGTTGAGATCGATTTCAATCAACGGTCAGGATTAAAGGTGAAGTTCAGTCATAAAGGGAGATTTCCAAATTAAAGGGAGTTAATAGATTTGTTTTCAGTAAAATAAGTAGTTAACTAATTCAATTTGAGTAGAAAAAAGAGTTAACTGATTTAACTCATTTTTTATCAATAGTGAACTGGAAATTTTCCTTTTTCAACTGAAGAGAGATTTTGTTGAGATATTTAATTTAATAAAATGAGATATGCTCTTATAATTACTTTTTCTATTTAATTAAATAATTTTTAATTAATTAGAGACACTTTTCTTATTTAATTAAATAACTTCATTTAATTAATTAGGAATGGCTTCTCATTTAATTAAATAACTTTGTTTAATTAATTAGAAGTAAGTACTCAATTTAATTAAATAATTTCATTTAATTATTTCAAAATTCTTTTCAAAACTAGTCAACCCAAGTCAACCATGGTTAAATCTAGTCAACTTTTGGTCAAACTTGATCTTTGCTTATGTGAATATGAGCAAATGTGAGTATGAATTCCAGCAACAATTTGATGCAAATTCTTATTCAACCTTTCAAAATGAAGAGATGAGGGACCCTTAAAAAGACTTTGTTGGACTTCATCAACGGTTGAGATCAATTTCAATTAGCGGTCAAGATTAAAGATGAATTTCATGCATAAAGGGAGATTTCTAAATTAAAGGGAGTTAACAGATTTAATTTAAGTAAAATAAGGAGTTAACTAATTCAATTTGAGTAGAAAAAGGAGTTAACTGATTTAACTCATTTTGATCAATAGTGAACTGGAAATTTCCCTTACTGAATTGAAGAGAGATTTTGCTGAGATATTTAATTTAATAAAATGAGATATGCTCTCATAATTACTTTTTCTATTTAATTAAATAATCTTTAATTAATTACAGACACTTTTCTTATTTAGTTAAATAACTTCATTTAATTAATTAGGAATGGCTTCTCATTTAATTAAATAACTTTGTTTAATTAATTAGAAGTAAGTACTTCATTTAATTAAATAATTTCGTTTAATTATTTCAAAATTCTTTTCGAAACTAGTCAACTCAAGTCAACCGTAGTTAAGTCTGGTCAACTTTTGGTCAAACTTGATCTCTGCATATGTGAGTATGAGCAAATGTGAGTATGAATTCCATCAACAATTTGATGCAAATTCTCATTCAACCTTTTAAAATCAAGAGATGAGGGTCTTTTAAATAGACTTTCTTGGAATTCATCAACGGTTGAGATCGATTTCAATCAACGGTCAGGATTAAATGTGAAGTTCAGTCATAAAGGGAGATTTCCAAATTAAAGGGAGTTAACAGATTTAATTTGAGTAAAATAAGGAGTTAATTGATTCAATTTGAGTAGAAAAAGGAGTTAACTGATTTAACTCATTTTTTATTAATAGTGAACTGGAAATTTCCCTTTTTGAACTGAAGAGAGATTTTGTTGAGATATTTAATTTAATAAAATGAGATGTGCTCTGATAATTACTTTTTCTATTTAATTATATAATCTTTAATTAATTAGGGACACTTATTTTATTTAATTAAATAACTTCATTTAATTAATTAGGAATGACTTCTCATTTAATTAAACAACTTTGTTTAATTAATTAGAAGTAAGTACTCCATTTAATTGAATAATTTCATTTAATTATTTCAAAATTCTTTTCGAAACTAGTCAACTCAAGTCAACCGTGGTTAAATCTGGTCAACTTTTGGTCAAACTTGATCTTTGCCTATGTGAATATGAGCAAATGTGAGTATGAATTCTAGCAACAATTCGATGCAAATTCTCATTCAACCTTTCAAAATGAAGAGATGAGGGTCTCTTAAATAGACTTTCTTGAAATTCATCAACGGTTCAGATCGATTTCAATCAACGGTCAGAATTAAAGGTGAAGATCAGTCATAAAAGGAGATTTCCAAGTTAAAGAGAGTTAACATATTTAATTTGAGTAAAATAAGGAGTTAATTGATTCAATTTGAGTAGAAAAAGGAGTTAACTGATTTAACTCATTTTTTATCAATAGTGAACAGGAAATTTCCCTTTTTGAACTGAAGAGAGATTTTGTTGAGATATTTAATTTAATAAAATGAAATATGCTCTCATAATTACATTTTCTATTTTATTAAATAATCTTTAATTAATTAGAGACACTTTTCTTATTTAAATAAATAACTTTATTTAATTAATTAGGAATGGCTTCTTATTTAATTAAATAACTTTTTTTAATTAATTAGAAGTAAGTACTCCATTTAATTAAATAATTTCATTTAATTATTTTAAAATTCTTTTCGAAACTAGTCAGCTCAAGTCAACCATGGTTAAATCTAGTCAACTTTTCATCAAACTTGATCTCTGCGTATGTGAATATGAGCCAATGTGAGTATGAATTTCAGCAACAATTCGATGCAAATTCTCATTCAACCTTTCAAAATGAAGAGATGAGGGTCTCTTGAATAGACTTTCCTAAAATTCATCAACAGTTGAGATTGATTTCAATCAACGGTCTGGATTAGAGGTGAAGTTCAGTCATAAAGGAAGATTTACAAATTAAAGGGAGTTAATAGATTTAATTTGAGTAAAATAAGGAGTTAACTGATTCAATTTGAGTAGAAAAAAGAGTTAACTAATTTAACTCATTTTTGATCAATAGTGAACTGAAAATTTCCATTTTTGAACTGAAGAGAGATTTTGTTGAGATATATAATTTAATAAAATGAGATATGCTCTCATAATTACTTTTTCTGTTAAATTAAATAATCTTTAAATAATTAGAGACACTTTTCTTATTTAATTAAATAACTTCATTTAATTAATTAGGAATGGCCTCTCATTTAATTAAAGAACTTTGTTTAATTAATTACAAGCAAGTACTCCATTTAATTAAATAATTTTGTTTAATTATTTCAAAATTCTTTTCAAAACTAGTCAACTCAAGTCAACCATGGTTAAATCTGGTCAACTTTTGGTCAAACTTGATCTCTACGTATGTGAATATGAACAAATGTGAGTGTGAATTTTAGCAACAATTCGATGCAAATTCTTATTCAACTTTTCAAAATGAAGAGATTAGGGTCTCTTAAATAGACTTTCCTAGAATTCATCAATGGTTGGGATTAATTTCAATCAATGGTCAGGATTAACGGTGAAGTTTGGTCATAAAGGGAGATTTTCAAATTAAAGGGAGTTAACAGATTTAATTTGAGTAAAATAAGGAGTTAACTGATTCAATTTGAGTAGAAAAAGGAGTTAACTGATTTAACTCATTTTTTATCAATAGTGAACTAGAAATTTCCCTTTTTGAACTAAAGAGAGATTTTGTTGAGATATATAATTTAATAAAATGAGATATGCTCTCATAATTACTTTTTCTATTTAATTAAGTAAACTTTAATTAATTAGAGACACTTTTCTTATTTAATTAAATAACTTCATTTAATTAATTAGGAATGGCTTCTCATTTAATTAAATAACTTTGTTTAATTAATTAGAATTAAGTACTCTATTTAATTAAATAATTTCATTTGAATATTTTAAAAAAAATTTTAAAACTAGTTTATTCAATTCAATCATGGTTAAATCTGATCAACTTTTGGTCAAACTTGATCTCTACGTATGTCAATATGAGAAAATGCGAGTATGAATTTTAGCAACAATTCGATGCAAATTCTCATTCAACCTTTCAAAATGAAGAGATGAGGGTCTCTTAAATAGACTTTCCTGGAATTCATTAACGGTTGAGATCGATTTCAATCAACGGTTAGGATTAAAGGTGAAGTTCAATCATAAAGGGAGATTTCCAAATTAAAGGGAGTTAACAGATTTAGTTTGAGTAAAATAAAGAGTTAACTGATTAAATTTGTGTAGAAAAAGGAGTTAACTGATTTAACTCATTTTTTACCAATAGTGAACTGGAAATTTCCCTTTTTGAACTGAAGAGAGATTTTCTTGAGATATTTAATTTAATAAAATGAGATGTGCTCTGATAATTACTTTTTCTATTTAATTAAATAATCTTTAATTAATTAGGGACACTTTTCTTATTTAATTAAATAACTTAATTTAATTAACTAGGAATGACTTCTCATCTAATTAAACAACTTTGTTTAAATAATTAGAAGTAAGTACTCCATTTAATTAAATAATTTTGTTTAATTATTTCAAAATTCTTTTCGACACTAGTCAACTCAAGTCAACTGTGGTTAAATCTGGTCAACTTTTGGTCAAATTTGATCTTTGCGTATGTGAATATGAGCAAATGTGAGTATGAATTCCAGCAACAATTCGATGCAAATTCTCGTTCAACCTTTCAAAATGAAGAGATAAGGGTCTCTTAAATAGACTTTCCTGGATTTCATCAAGGGTTGAGATCAATTTCAATCAATGGTCAAGATTAAAGGTGAAGTTCAGTCATAAAGGGAGATTTCCAAATTAAAGGGAGTTAACAGATATAATTTGAGTAAAATAAGGAGTTAACTAATTCAATTTGAGTAGAAAAAGGAGTTAACTGATTTAACTCATTTTTTATCAATAGTGAACTCGAAATTTCTCATTTTGAACTAAAGAGAGATTTTGTTGAGATATTTAATTTAATAAAATTAGATATGCTCTCATAATTAATTTTTTTACTTAATTAAGTAATCTTTAATTAATTAGAGACACTTTTCTTATTTAATTAAATAACTTCATTTAATTAATTAGGAATGGCTTCTCATTTAATTAAATAACTTTAATTAATTAATTAGAAGTAAGTACTCCATTTAATTAAATAATTTCGTTTAATTATACCAAAATTCTTTTCGAAACTAGTCAACTCAAGTCACCCGTGGTTAAATCTGGTCAACTTTTGGTCAAACTTGATCTTTGCGTATGTGAATATGAGCAAATGTGAGTATGAATTTCGACAACAATTCGATGCAAATTCTCATTCAACCTTTCAAATGAAGAGATGAGGGTCTCTTAAATAGACTTTCTTGGAATTCGTCAACGGTTGAGATCGATTTCAATCAGCGGTCAAGATTAAAGGTGAAGTTCAATCATAAAGGGAGATTTCCAAATTAAACGTAGTTAACAGATTTAATTTGAGTAAAATAAGGAGTTAACTGATTCAATTTGAGTAGAAAAAGGAGTTATTCGATTTAACTCATTTTTTATCAATAGTGAACTTGAAATTTCCCTCTTTGAACTAAAGCGAGATTTTGTTGAGATATTTAATTTAATAAAATTAGATATGCTCTCATAATTACTTTTTCTATTTAATTAAATAATCTTTAATTAATTAGAAAAAAATTTCTTATTTAATTAAATAACTTCATTTAATTAATTAGGAATGGCTTCTCATTTAATTAAATAGCTTTGTTTAATTAATTATAAGTAAGTACCCCATTTAATTAAATAATTTCATTTAATTATTTCAAAATTCTTTTTGAAATTAGTCAACTCAAGTCAACCGTGGTTAAATCTGGTCAACTTTTGGTCAAACTTGATCTTTGCATAGGTGAATATGAGCAAATGGAAGTATGAATTCCAGCAACAATACGATGCAAATTCTCATTGAACCTTTCAAAATGAAGAGATGAGGGTCTCTTAAACAGACTTTCTTGCAATTCATCAACGGTTGAGATCGATTTCAATCAACGGTCAATATTAAAGGTGAAGTTCAGTCATAAAGGGAGATTTTCAAATTAAAGGGAGTTAACAGATTTAATTTTAGTAAAATAAGGAGTTAACTGATTCAATTTGAGTAGAAAAAGGAGTTAACTCATTTAACTCATTTTTCATCAATAGTGAACTGAAAATTTCCCTTTTCGAACTGAAGAGAGATTTTGTTGAGATATTTAATTTAATAAAATGAGATATGCTGTCATAATTACTTTTTCTATTTAATTAAATAATCTTTAATTAATTAGAGACACTTTTCTTATTTAATTAAATAACTTCATTTAATTAATTAGGAATGGCTTCTCATTTAATTAAATATAATTTTTTAATTAATTAGAAGTAAGTACTCCATTTAATTAAATAAATTCGTTTAATTATTTCAAAATTATTTTTGAAACTAGTCAACTCAAGTCAACCGTGGTTAAATCTGGTCAACTTTTTTTCAAACTTGATCTTTGCGTATGTGAATATGAGTAAATGTGAGTATGAATTGCGGCAACAATTCGATGCATATTCTCATTCAACCTTTCAAAATGAAGAGATGAGGGTCTCTTAAATAGACTTTCCTGAAATTCATCAACGGTTGAGATCGATTCTAATCAACGGTCAAGATTAATGGTGAAGTTCAGTCATAAAGGGAGATTTTCAAATTAAAGGAAGTTAATAGATTTAATTTGAGTAAAATAAAGAGTTAACTGATTCAATTTGAGAAGAAAAAGGAGTTAACTGATTGAACTCATTTTTGATCAATAGTGAACTGAAAATTTCTCTTTTTGAACTGAAGAGAGATTTTGTTGAGATATTTAATTTAATAAAATGAGATATGCTCTCATAATTACTTTTTCTATTTAATTAAATAATCTTTAATTAATTAGAGATACTTTTCTTGTTTAATTAAATGACTTCATTTAATTAATTAGGAATGGCTTCTCATTTAATTAAATAACTTTTTGTAATTAATTAGAAGTAAGTCCTCCATTTAATTAAATAATTTTGTTTAATTATTTCAAAATTCTTTTTAAAACTAGTCATCTCAAGTCAATTGTGGTTAAATCTGGTCAGCTTTTGGTCAAACTTGATCTCTACGTATGTGAATATGAACAAACGTGAGTATGAATTCCAGCAACAATTCGATGCAAATTCTCATTCAACCTTTCAAAATGAAGAGATGAGGGTCTCTTAAATAGTCTTTCCTAGGATTCATCAATGGTTGGGATTGATTTCAATCAACAATCAGGATTAAAGTTGAAGTTCAGTCATAAAGGGAGATTTCCAAATTAAAGGGAGTTAATAGATTTAATTTGAGTAAAATAAGGAGTTAACTGATTCAATTTGAGTAGAAAAAGGAGTTAACTGATTTAACTCATTTTTGATCAATGGTTAACTGGAAATTTCCGTTTTTGATCTGAAGAGAGATTTTTTTGATATATTTAATTTAATAAAATGAGATATGCTCTGATAATTACTTTTTCTATTTAATTAAGTAATCTTTAATTAATTGGAGACACTTTTCTTATTTAATTAAATAACTTCATTTAATTAATTAGGAATGGCTTCTTATTTAATTAAATAACTTTGATTAATTATTTAGAAGTAAGTACTCCATTTAATTAAATAATTTTGTTTAATTGTTTTTAAAAAAAAATTGAAACTAGTCAACTCAAGTCAATTATGGTTAAATCTGGTCAACGTTTGATCAAACTTGATCTCTGCGTATGTGAATATGAGCAAATGTGGGTATGAATTCCAGCAACAATTTGATGCAAATTCTCATTCAACCTTTCAAAATGAAGAGATGAGGGTCTCTTAAATAGACTTTCCTGGAATTCATCAACGGTTGAGATCGATTTCAATCAACAGTCAGGATTAGAGGTGAAGTTCAGTCATAAAGGGAGATTTCCAAATTAAAGGGAGTTAACAGATTTAATTTGAGTAAAATAAGGAGTTAACTGATTCAATTTGTGTAGAGAAAGGAGTTAACTAATTTAACTCATTTTTTATCAATAGTGAACTGGAAATTTCCCTTTTTGAATTGAAGAGATATTTTGTTCATATATTTAATTTAATAAAATGAGATATGCTCTCATAATTACTTTTTCTATTTAATTAAATAATCTTTAATTAATTAGAGACACTTTTCTTCTTTAATTATGTCATGCCCTAAATTTACCCTAAATGTACATTAAGCACAATTTTTTTTATTTTTAAAATTATTATTATTATTATTATTCTTAATTAATTAATTTCATAAGCCTAAATAACGTCCAAAAGACATATGTGTGTTACAATTATATCATCACTGAGTTGGACATCCCTCTGACATCTATGGACCCAGGGTTTGGAAAGAGAATACTCATACCTACTACTTCAATCTGTACTGCACATTTCAATGTCATCTTTACTAATTTGTGATATGAGTTAACATTTCTTCAATGCATGTAACCCTCGATTAACCATCCATTAGAACTATCATCAACTTTGATGCCAACTATGCTACTCTAGGCAATCGATTCAAATAACAATATATACATAATTAACACTTTTCTAGAGTATTTAAAATGTTCCCAAAATCAATGGATGTATATTTTTATTTTTTTCATATCCCAACGTACATCTTTCATTGACATAGTTATTAAGATCGAATTATCTATTTATTATTCATATTATATCTCTAATGCAAGCGACATCACATTTTAATATTAGGGTCAATACCTACTACAATTGAAATTGTAGTGAAAAGAATGATCAATTCATTTATATCTACATATATCATAAAAGAATGATTTTAAAAGATGATCTATCCTTACTAATACTAAGGTAAAAAAATGAATGTATATGAACATATTAACTATCCATCTATCTAAAATACCCTATTAGTCATAGTCCATTAACGTGACCCCACTCACATTTCTTTTAAGAAGATGAAATAATTTTTCTCTAGCAAAGTTCCAAATCACCTTACTACCCATGTGCTACTACCCCATAATCTTCTTCACTTACCCATAGACCAAGCAAATTCCTTGAGTTTCCCTCCATGGTAGACTCACTTACCAAAGTTTTGGCCAAGACAAGCATAGGTGCCTTTTCCATGAGTCAAATCTTATTAATTTTGAACTAGAAGATATGCATTTTGAACTCCCATGTTAAATCGACTTGCTACTTGGACCCATATTGTTGGCAGCATGGAGTTTATCCTAGTCTTAATTAGGTGGGTGAAGAAAGACATATAAAATGCCATAACTTCTTTGAAGGAAAATCAAGGCATCAAGGACAAAATGGAAGCCATTCCCTCTTGTTAGAATTATGTCATAAACTTGCACAATATTCCAATATAATATTTGAAGGCACAAAGCGCGTAGGGAATAGGTGGATGAAATAAGTCTTGGTCATGTCAGAGAAATTAAATACCTTGGTCTCCATAGCATATTATATTGTTTTATCATTCACCAACCCATGCTAGCCTAGGGTAGATAATATAGTAGGTTGTTTGTCATGCTATGTCTTGTTTAAAATATTACTTGGTGCTAGTTTAGGTTTGTTTAACATGAGCATTGTATATATTTTTTAAAAAAAAGTTTCTTTTTATTTGATAGGGTGTTGACTCGAGTTATGTGTCTCATATGAGGTCCCTTCTAATGCAATTAATATGATGGTTAGTTTATTATGTTAAAATATGCTTTATAGGTTATAGGGTCCTAGGAGTCTAAGGAATACTCTTGAATATTTTAATGTCTGTATTAAGAGAAGAGATTTATTTTTCTTTCTCATACATTTTCCAAAGGATAAAATGTGCACCTACAGCAAGCTTATGTCTTAAGTCTTGTATATTTTATATCATCACTTGATTTTCTTCTTCTATAATCTAGGATATTCAAGGTAAGTTATTGCAAGGATAATTAGGAGATAATTATAAACAAAGTATAGTTTTAAAATTGTGATTCATTTAGCATTCAAAACATTAACTTAATCAAATAACTCAACATTTCATGACAAGACTTTATATAAAGTTATCTAGATTATCCCTATCTATGAATTATGAAATTTAGAAACCATTTTCCCAACATTATTTTCTTATGCAAATCTAGATTTGAATGTACATTCACAATTGGTAAACAATGGAACTAAAATGATAATAGCAATCCACCAGGATAATCCTTCCTAAGAAAATTATCTCTTCTATGATATCAAATTTCTTTTGCATTCCACTCAAGAGCATCAAGTAATTTGGATCTATGATTGGTGTTACCATCCAATAAAACAACAATATTATTACAATGAATTATCTTCAGTGATACCCTCATGATACACAAAAAGGTGGTGAAGTCAACATATCATAATATACACAATGGAAAATACTTTTACTACACATGAGCACTCACAACCTTTCCATTGACAATCAAACCAAGACAGTAGCTTTCTCTTACAATACATTTAGGCTCACATAACAAAATGGAGTTTTTCTCTCTATCTCATCTCAATGCAATATTGTCTTCTCCTCCTATGCACATGGAAGATAACAAGGACTCCAAGTTTCCAAGATTTTTCTCTAAGAACTTGCAAATGCATCACAACAAAACAACAAGGACCATGGGTGCTTTCCACCCAACCATAGGCCTCAAAGAGACCACCCCCATGCTAGGGGAACAAGGCTCAAATAAAATCCACATACACAGTTGTAAGAAACATATACACCACATAACAAAACTGCAACAAATCCCATCCCAAGGATATTTCACAAAGGCTCACCATTGAACCCTTGAACATAGGGTGAAGGTGGAAACACAAGGAGGTTTACCATTTCATATCATATTTGCCATAAAACTCATGCCCTTTTGGGGCTAAATCAACAAAATACAAGGCCCTTTCGGGGCTTCATAATATCATGCCCTTTCGGGGCTTCATAAACATCTTCCACCACACACACTACCAACACAACATCCTCCACCACACACAACCAACAGCTTTAGCTTCCTACAAACCCATACTTCAGTTACTTCCTTCCTCACCATTTTTTTTTTTTTTTTCTTATCCTCCCCCAAGGCAAAATATGAATATGACAATGGCATACAATGGAGCCCATACTCCAAGGTCCTCAACTATGTAATCCAACTGCTGCCCATTCACCTCGGACTTCTCTTCCCTTCCCACAAGGGTGAGTGTAAGTCCCACACCCATAAGAACACTCAAGCACAACAAGAAAACAAAACCAAGTAGCAATAAAACAACAGATTTTCAAGAGCACATCACATTATCACAACACAATATCAACACCCATAATGCAACAAGGAAATAAAGGAAATCCAAACCTCATACTCACAATACTCCATACAATACAACAAGATGCACAATGGTGTCACACTAATCTACATGGAATGAACACCATTCAAACACTCACATGATTGCTACTCCACAATGCAATGCAATGCATACTCCATTGATAAACTCCACACTTGCAGATTGGCTTAACCATGCTAAAAGAAAGAAAAAGGAAAGGAAGCAAGCTTGAGATACCAACCTTGGTCCAAGCTAGGGTAAGGATAGTTGCAGTAGAGCTCCCCTCCTCTCCCTCCAAAACCTAATTGTCTCTAAAATTAGAGAGTGGCCAAGTGGTTTCTCATTTAGCCATACCTCTATATATATATCCTTCTCATTTTCGGATTCCATAAAGAATGTCATTTTCATGGGGTCTCCTAGGTCCACTAGACACCCTAGAGGTCATTAATAGCTCCCTAGCCTATAGTACTAATATGGGTGGGGTTAATTTTAATCCCAACTTACCTTAAAGTTACTTTATGACCCTCCCAAAGCTAGGTGATTCAAATTTCAAATTCCCCAAGGTGATGACCTTGTCCTTTTATTGACTAAGGCAATAATCAAATTCCTCAATTGAGACATTTATCACGAAATAAGGTGGCCACATGATCCATTGACGAATAACATGTCATATCACATAATGAGCACAAGTGTCAAGTGACACACACAAAATATCACATTATATTAAAAAAAATGACTTGTTTTACAATAATACATGAACTAGGCTACTACGCACACATACAATTCACATATATGAAATAAAACACATTACAATTAGGTTTGAATCTTTTCCACTGATTCAACCTTGGTTATGTCATGTTTGTAGTAGTTTGAGCCTTAATTCCCCTTTAACCCATGGTCAAATTCTTGCACATTAAACTCGAGCGTCAGTAGTCCAAGAAAATCATATAAGCATATGTAAAATAAATCATTATCTCATTCAACATTAGATTTGCATATATTTCATCATCTCAAATTAACTTTCCCTTTCTTAATCATTTCAAATATAACCTTCAAAATATTAAAATATCAAAACTTACATATCACATTCGACATTTGAGTTCCATACTTCATTCCTTATAATTACATTACTTCTTCTAACAATTTCCATTTAAAATGTTCAAAATACTATAAAACTAAACTTTACTTACCAACATAACATGGTCAATTTAATATTATGAATAACTTCATATTCTATGACAAGATGCTGAATCCATAACTATTGAATCCCTAGGTATGCGGGTTAGGTCTCAGTGCATAAGCAAATTTATCTTTTAACTCTAATTTCAACTTCAACATTACCTTCTCATATTACAAGCATTTCTACCATTCAATTTCTATTAAAGCAATGTCAATAGCTTACAACATGAAATAGAATCATTAAATGTATCAATTAGGTCATAATATGCAGAGGTAATTGCGGATCATCAAAATGCAGATATTAAAATGACATAACCCTACAGTCTTAAAAATGTATCAAACATAGGATTAAAATCACCGTAATGCAATTATCTCATTGGTACTATGAGGAATTGGGTGAGGCCTCAGAAATTAAATAACTTCATTTAATTAATTAGGAATGGCTTTTCATTTAATTAAATAACTTTGTTTAATTAATTAGAAGTAAGTACTCCATTTAATTAAATAATTTTGTTTAATTATTTCAAAATTATTTTTGAAACTAGTCAACTCAAGTCAACCGTGGTTAAATTTGGTCACCCTTTGGTCAAACTTGATCTTTGCGTATGTGAATATGAGCAAATGTGAGTATGAATTCCAGCAACAATTCGATGCAAATTCTCATTCAACCTTTCAAAATGAAGAGAAGAGGGTCTCTTAAATAGACTTTCTTGGAATTCATCAACGGTTGAGATCGATTTCAATCAACGGTCAGGATTAAAGGTGAAGTTCAGTCATAAAGGGAGATTTTCAAATTAAAGGGAGTTAACAGATTAAATTTGAGTAAAATAAGGAGTTAACTGATTCAATTTGAGTAGAAAAAGGAGTTAGCTGATTTAACTCATTTTTGATCAATAGTGAACTGGAAATTTCCCTTTTTGAACTGAAGAGAGATTTTGTGGAGATATTAAATTTAATAAAATGAGATATGCTCTCATAATTACTTTCCCTATTTAATTAAATAATATTTAATTAATTAGCGACAATTTTCTTATTTAATTAAATAATTTCATTTAATTAATCAAGAATAGCTTCTCATTTAATTAAATAACTTTGTTTAATAAATTAGAAGTAAGTACTCCATTTAATTAAATAATTTCATTTAATTATTTCAAAATTCTTTTCGAAACTAGTCAACTCAAGTCAACCGTGGTTAAATCTGGTCAAATTTTGGTCAAACTTGATCTTTGCGTATGTGAATATGAGCAAATGCGAGTATGAATTCCTACAACAATTTGATGCAAATTCTCATTCAACCTTTCAAAATGAAGAGATGAGGGTCTCTTAAATAGACTTTCTTGGAATTCATCAAGGGTTGAGATCGATTTTAATCAACGGTCAGGATTAAAGGTGAAGTTCAGTCATAAAGGAAGATTTTCAAATTAAACTGAGCTAACAAATTTAATTTGAGTAAAATAAGGAGTTAATTGATTCATTTTGAGTAGAAAAACGAGTTAACTGATTTAACTCATTATTGATCAATAGTGAACTGAAAATTTCCCTTTTTGAATTGAAGAGAGGTTTTGTTAAGATATTTTATTTAATAAAATGAGATATGCCCTCATAATTACTTTTTCTATTTAATTAAATAATCTTTAATTAATTAGAGACACTTTTCTTATTTTATTAAATAACTTCATTTAATTAATTAGAAATAGCTTCTCATTTAATTAAATAACTTACTTTAATTAATTAGAAGTAAGTACTCCATTTAATTAAATAATTTTGTTTAATTATTTCAAAATTCTTTTTGAAACTAGTCAACTCAAGTCAACCGTGGTTAAATATGGTCAACTTTTGGTCAAGCTTGATCTTTGCATATGTGAATATGAGCAAATATGAGTATGAATTCCAAAAAAATTTTGATGCAAATTCTCATTCAACATTTCAAAATGAAGAGATGGGGGTCTCTTAAATAGACTTTCCTAAAATTCATCAACGGTTGAGATTGATTTCAATCAACGGTCAGGATTAAAGGTGAAGTTCAGTCGTAAAGGGAGATTTGCAAATTAATGGGAGTTAACAGATTTAATTTGAGTAAAGTAAGGTGTTAAATGATTCAATTTGAGTAGAAAAAGTGGTTAACTGATTTAACTCATTTTTTATCAATAGTGAACTAGAAATTTTCCTTTTTGAACTGAAGAGAGATTTTTTTGAGGTATTTAATTTAATAAAATAAGACATGCTCTCATATTTACTTTTTTTATTTAATTAAATAATATTTAATTAATTAGGCACACTTTTTTTAATTTAATTAAATAACTTCATTTAATTAATTAAGAATGGCTTTTAATTTAATCAAATAACTTTGTTTAATTAATTAGAAGTAAGTACTCCATTTAATTAAATAATTTTGTTTAATTATTTCAAAATTCTTTTCGAAACTAGTCAACTCAAGTCAACCGTGGTTCAATCTGGTCAACTTTTGGTCAAACTTGATCTTTGCGTATGTGAATATGAGCAAATGTGAGTATGAATTCCAACAACAATTCGATGCAAATTCTCATTCAACCTTTCAAAATGAAGAGATGAGGGTCTCTTAAATAGACTTCACTAGAATTCATCAACAGTTGAGATCGATTTCAATCAACGGTCAGGATTAAAGGCGAAGTTCATTCATAAAGGGAGATTTCCAAATTAAAGAGAGTTAGTAGATTTAATTTAAGTAAAATAAGGAGTTAACTGATTCAATTTGAGTAGAAAAAAGAGTTAACTGATTTAACTCATTTTTATCAATAGTGAATTGAAAATTTCTCTTTTTGAACTGAAGAGAGATTTTGTTGAGATATTTAATTTAGTAAAATGAGATATGCTCTCATAATTACTTTTTCTATTTAATTAAATAATCTTTAATTAATTAGAGACACTTTTCTTATTTAACTAAATAACCTCATTTAATTAATTAGGAATGGCTTCTCATTTAATTAAATGACTTTTTTTAATTAATTAGAAGTAAGTACTCCATTTAATTAAATAATTTTGTTTAATTATTTCAAAATTCTTTTCGAAACTAGTCATCTCAAGTCAATCGTGGTTAAATCTGGTCAACTTTTGGTCAAACTTGATCTTTGCGTATGTGAATATGAGCAAATGTAAGTATGAATTCCATCAACAATTCGATGCAAATTCTCATTCAACCTTTCAAAATGAAGAGACGAGGGACTCTTAAATAGACTTTCCTAGAATTCATCAACGGTTGAGATCGATTTCAATCAACAGTCATTATTAAAGGTGAAGTTTTGACATAAAGGGAGATTTCCAAATTAAAGGGAATTAACAAATTTAAATTGAGTAAAATAAAGAGTTAACTTATTCAATTTGAGTAGAAAAAGGAGTCAACTGATTTAACTCATTTTTGATCAATAGTGAACTAGAAATTTCCCTTTTTGAATTGAAGAGATATTTTCTTGAGATATTTAATTTAATAAAATGAGATATGCTCTCATAATTACTTTTTCTATTTAATTAAATAATCTTTGATTAATTAGAGACACTTTTTTTATTTAATTAAATAACTTCATTTCATTAATAAGGAATGGCTTCTCATTTAATTAAATAAAATTGTTTAATGAATTAGAAGTAAGTACTCCATTTAATTAAATAATTTCGTTTAATTATTTCAAAATTCTTTTCGAAACTAGTTAACTTAGGTCAACTGTGGTTAAATCTGATCAACTTTTGGTCAAACTTGATCTTTGTGTATGTGAATATGAGAAAATGTGAGTATGAATTCCAACAACAATTCGATGTAAATTCTCACTCAACCTTTCAAAATGAAGAGATGAGGGTCTCTTAAATAGACTTTCTTGAAATTCATCAACGGTTGAGATCGATTTCAATCAACGGTCAGGATTAAATGTGAAGTTCAGTCATAAAGGAAGATTTTCAAATTAAAGGGAGCTAACAAATGTAATTTGAGTAAAATAAAGAGTTAACTGATTCAATTTGAGTAGAAAAAGGAGTTAACTGATTTAACTCATTTTTTATCAATAGTGAACTGAAAATTTTCCTTCTTGAGCTGAAAAGAGATTTTGTTGAGATATTTCATTTCATAAAATGAGATTTGCTCTCATAATTACCTTTTCTACTTTATTAAATAATCTTTAATTAATTAGAGACACCTTTTTTATTTAATTAAATAACTTCATTTAATTAATTAGAAATGGCTTCTCATTTAATTAAATAACTTTATTCAATTAATTAGAAGTAAGTACTCCATTTAATTAAATAATTTCGTTTAATTATCTCTAGAATTTTTTTTAAACTAGTCAACTCAAGTCAATTGTGGTTAAATCTGGTCAACTTTTGGTCAAACTTAATCTTTGCGTATGTGAATATGAGCAATTGTGACTATGAATTCCAGCAACAATTCGATGCAAATTCTCATTCAACCTTTCAAAATGAAGAGATAAGGGACTCTTAAATAGACTTTCTTGGAATTCATCAATGGTTGAGATCGATTTCAATCAATGGTCAGGATTAAAGGTGAAGTTCAGTCATAAAGGGAGATTTCCAAATTAAAGGGAGTTAACATATTTAATTTGAGTAAAATAAGGAGTTAACTGATTCAATTTGTGTAGAAAAAGAAGTTAACTGATTTAACTCCTTTTTGATCCATAGTGAATTGAAAATTTCCCTTTTTGAACTGAAGAGAGATTTTGTCGAGATATTTAATTTAATAAATTGAGATATGCTCTCATAATTACTTTTTCTATTTAATCACATAATCTTTAATTAATTAGAGACACTTTTCTTATTTAATTAAATAACTTCATTTAATTAATTAGGAATGGCTTCTCATTTAATTAAATAAATTTGTTTAATTAATTATAAGTAAGTACGCCATTTAATTAAATAATTTCGTTTAATTATCTCTAGAATTTTTTTTAAACTAGTCAACTCAAGTCAATTGTGGTTAAATCTGGTCAACTTTTGGTCAAACTTAATCTTTGCGTATGTGAATATGAGCAAATGTGTGTATAAATTCTAACAACAATTCGATGCAAATTCTCATTCAACCTTTCAAAATGAAGAGATGAGGGTCTTTTAAATAGACTTTCCTTGAATTTATCAATGGTTGAGATCGATTTCAATCAACGGTCAGGATTAAAGGTGAAGTTCAGTCATAAAAGAAGATTTCCAAATTAAAGAGAGTTAACATATTTAATTTGAGTAAAATAAGAAGTTAACTGATTCAAATTGAATAGAAAAAGGAGTTAACTGATTTAACTCATTTTTTATCAATAGTGAACTGAATATTTCCCTTTTTGAACTGAAGAGAGATTTTGTTGAGATATTTAATTTAATAAAATGAGATATGTTCTCATAATTACTTTTTCTATTTAATTAAATAATCTTTAATTAATTAGAGACACTTTTCTTATTTAATTAAATTACTTTATTTAATTAATTAGGAATGGCTTCTCATTTACTTAAATAACTTTGTTTAATTAATTAGAATTAAGTACTCCATTTAATTAAATAATTTCGTTTAATTATTTCAAAATTCTTTTTGAAACTAGTCAACTCAAGTCAACCGTGGTTAAATCTGGTCAACTTTTGATCAAACTTGATCTTTGCGTATGTGAATATGAGCAAATGTGAGTATGAATTCTAGCAACAATTCGATGCAAATTCTCATTCAACCTTTCAAAATGAAGAGATGAGGGTCTCTTAAATAGACTTTCCTAGAATTCATCAATGGTTGAGATCGATTTCAATCAACGGTCAGGATTAAAGGCGAAGTTCAATCATAAAGGGAGATTTTTAAATTAAAGGAAGTTAACAAATTTAATTTGAGTAAAATAAGGAGTTAATTGATTCAATTTGAGTAGAAAAAGGAGTTAACTGATTTGACACATTTTATATCAATAGTGAACTGGAAATTTCCCTTTTTGAACTGAAGAGAGATTTTGTTGAGATATTTAATTTAATAAAATGAGATATGCTCTCGTAATTACTTTTTCTATTTAATTAAATAATCCTTAATTAATTAGAGACACTTTTCTTATTTAATTAAATAACTTCATTAAATTAATTAGAAATGACTTCTCGTTTAATTAAATAACATTGTTTAATTAATTAGGAATGGCTTCTCATTTAATTAAATATCTTTTTTTAATTAATTAGAAGTAAGTACTCCATTTAATTAAATAATTTTGTTTAATTATTTCAAAAAAAAAATTCAAAACTAGTCAACTCAAGTCAACTATGGTTGAATCTGGTGAACTTTTGGTCAAACTTGATCTTTGTGTATGTGAATATGAGCAAATGTTATTATGAATTCTAGCAAAAATTTGATACAAATTCTCATTCAACCTTTCAAAATGAAGAGATGAGGGTCTCTTAAATAGACGTTCCTGAAATTCATCAATGGTTGAGATCGATTTCAATCAACGGTCAGGATTAAAGGTGAAGTTCAGTCATAAAGGGAGATTTTCAAATTAAAGGGAGTTAACAAATTTAATTTGAGTAAAATAAGAAGTTAATTGATTCAGTTTGAGTAGAAAAATGAGTTAATTGATTTAACTCATTTTTGATCAATAGTGAACTGGAAATTTCCCTTTTTGAACTGAAGAGAGATTTTGTTGAGATATTTAATTTAATAAAATGAGATATGTTTACGTAATTACTTTTTCTATTTAATTAAATAATCTTTAATTAATTAGGGACACTTTTCTTATTTAATTAAATAACTTCATTTAATTAATTAGGAATGACTTCTCTTTTAATTAAATAACATTGTTTAATTAATTAGGAATGGCTTCTCATTTAATTAAATATCTTTGTTTAATTAATTAGAAGTAAGTACTCAATTTAATTAAATAATTTTGTTTAATTATTTCAATTTTATTTTCAAAACTAGTCAACTCATGTCAACTATGGTTAAATCTAGTCAACTTTTGGTCAAACTTGATCTTTGCGTATGTGAATATGAGCAAATGTGAGTATGAATTCTAGCAACAATTCGATGCAAATTCTCATTCAACCTTTCAAAATGAAGAGACGAGGGTCTCTTAAATGGACTTTCCTAGAATTGATGAATGGTTGGGATCTATTTTGATCAACGGTCAGGATTAAAGGTGAAGTTCAGTCATAAAGGAAGATTTCCAAATTAAAGGGAGTTAACAGATTTAGTTTGAGTAAAGTAAGGAGTTAATTAATTCAATTTGAATAGAAAAAGGAGTTAACTGATTTAACTCATTTTTGATCAATAGTGAACTAAATATTTCCCTTTTTGAACTGAAGAGAGATTTTGTTGAGATATTTAATTTAATAAAATGAGATATGCAGTCATAATTACTTTTTCTATTTAATTAAATAATCTTTAATTAATTAAAGACACTTTTCTTATTTAATTAAATAACTTCATTTAATTATTTAGGAATGGTTTCTCATTTAATTAAATAACTCTATTTAATTAATTAGAAGTAAGTACTCCATTTAATTAACTAATTTCGTTTAGTTATTTCAAAAAAAAATTTGAAACTAGTCAACTCAAGTCAACCGTGGTTAAATCTGGTCAAATTTTGGTCAAACTTGATCTTTGCGTTTGTGAATATGAGCAAATGTGAGTATGAATTCCAGCAACAATTTAATGCAAATTCTCATTCAACCTTTCAAAATGAAGAGATGACGGTCTCTTAAATAGACATTCCTGGAATTCATCAACGATTGAGATTGATTTCAATCAACGGTCAAGATCAAAGGTGAAGTTCAGTCATAAAGGGAGATTTCCAAATTAAAGGGGGTTAACAGATTTAATTTGAGTAAAATAAGAAGTTAACTAATTCAATTTGAGTAGAAAAAGGAGTTAATTGATTTAAATCATTTTTGATCAATAGTGAACTGGAAATTTCCCTTTTTGAACTGAAGAGAGATTTTGTCGAGATATTTAATTTAGTAAAATTAAATATGCTCTCATAATTACTTTTTCTATTTAATTAAATAATCTTTAATTAATTAGAGACACTTTTCTTATTTAATTCAATAACTTCATTTAATTAATTAGGAATGGCTTCTCATTTGATTAAATAACTTTGTTTAATTAATTAGAAGTAAGTACTCCATTTAATTAAATAATTTTGTTTAATTATTTCAAAATTCTTTTTGAAACTAGTCAACTCAAGTCAACTGTGGTTAAATCTGGTCAACTTTTGGTCAAACTCGATCTTTGCGTATGTGAATATGAGCAAATGTGAGTATGAATTCTAGCAACAATTAGATACAAATTCTTACTCAACCTTTCAAAATGAAGAGATGAGGGTCTCTTAAATAGACTTTTCTGAAATTCATCAACGGTTGAGATCGATTTCAATCAACGGTCAGGATTAAATGTGAATTTCAGTCATAAAGGAAGATTTCCAAATTAAAGGGAGCTAACAAATGTAATTTGAGTTAAATAAGGAGTTAGCTGATTCAATTTGAGTAGAAAAAGGAGTTAACTAATTTAACTCATTTTTAATCAATAGTGAACTGGAAATTTCCCTTTTTGAGCTGAAGTGAGATTTTGTTGAGATATTTAATTTTATAAAATGATATTTGCTCTCATAATTACCTTTTCTACTTAATTAAATAATCTTTAATTAATTAGAGACACTTTTTTTATTTAATTAAATAACTTCATTTAATTAATTAGGAATGGCTTCTCATTTATTTAAATAATTTTATTCAATTAATTAGAAGTAAGTACTCCATTTAAATAAATAATTTTGATTAATTATTTCAAAATTCTTTTCGAAACTAGACAACTCAAGTCAACCGTGGTTCAATCTGGTCAACTTTTGGTCAAACTTGATCTTTGCGTATGTGAATATAAACAACTGTGACTATGAATTCTAGCAACAAGTGGATGCAAATTCTCATTCAACCTTTCAAAATGTAGAGATAAGGGTCTCTTAAATAGACTTTCTTAGAATTCATCAATGGATGAGATCGATTTCAATCAATGGTCAGGATTAAAAGTGAAGTTCAGTCATAAAGGGAGATTTCAAAATTAAAGGGAGTTAACAGATTTAATTTGAGTAAAATAATGAGTTAACCGATTCAATTTGTGTAGAAAAAGAAGTTAACTGATTTAACTCATTTTTGATCAATAGTGAATTGGAAATTTCCCTTTTTGAACTGAATAGAGATTTTTTCAAAATATTTAATTTAATAAAATGAGATATGCTCTCATGATTACTTTTTCTATTTAATTACATAATCTTTAATTAATTAGAGACACTTTTCTTATTTAATTAAATAACTACATTTAATTAATTAGGAATGGCTTCTCATTTAATTAAATAACTTTGTTTAATTAACTAAAAGTAAGTACTCCATTTAATTAAATAATTTTGTTTAATTATCTCAAGATTTTTTTTGAAACTAGTCAACTCAAGTCAACCGTGGTTAAATCTGGTCAACTTTTGATGAAAGTTGATCTTTGCGTATGTGAATATGAGCAAATGTGAGTATGAATTCCAACAACAATTCGATGCAAATTCTCATTCAACCTTTCAAAATGAAGAGATGAGGGTCTCTTAAATAGACTTTCCTAGAATTCATCAATGGTTGAGATCGATTTCAATCAACGGTCAAGATTAAAGGTGAAGTTCAGTCATAAAGGGAGATTTCCAAATTAAAGGGAGTTAACAGATTTAATTTAAGTAAAATAAAGACTTAACTGATTCAATTTGAGTAAAAAAAGGAGGTAACTGATTTAACTCATTTTTTATCAATAGTGAACTGGAATTTTTCCTTTCTGAACTGAAGAGAGATTTTGTCGAGATATTTACTTTAATAAAATGAGATATGCTCTCATAATTACTTTTTCTATTTAATTAAATAAACTTTAATTAATTAGAGACACTTTTCTTATTTAATTAAATAACTTCATTTAATTAATTAGGAATGGGTTCTCATTTAATTAAATAAGTTTGTTTAATTAATTAGAAGTAAGTCCTCCATTTAATTAAAGAATTTCGTTTAATTATTTCAAATTTTTTTTCGAAACTTGTCAACTCAAGTCAACCGTGGCTAAATCTAGTCAACTTTTGGTCAAACTTGATCTTTGCGTATGTGAATATGAGCAAATGTAAGTATGAATTCCAACAACAATTCGATGCAAATTCTCATTCAACCTTTCAAAATGAAGAGATGAGTGTCTCTTAAATAGACTTTTTTAGAATTCATCAACGGTTGAGATCGATTTCAATCAACGGTCAGGATTAAAGTTGAAGTTCAGTCATAAAGGGAGATTTTCAAATTAAAGGGAGTTAACAGATTTAATTTGAGTAAAATAAGGAGTTAACTGATTCAATCTAAGTAGAAAAAGGAGTTAACTGATTTAACTCATTTCTGATCAATAGTGAACTGGAAATTTCCCTTTTTGAACTACAGAGAGACTTTGTCGAGATATTTAATTTAATAAAATGAGATATGCTCTCATAATTACTTTTTCTATTTAATTAAATAATCTTTCATTGATTACAGATACTTTTCTTATTTAATTAAATAACTTGATTTAATTAATTAGGAATGGCTTCTCATTTGATTAAATAACATTGTTTAATTAATTTGAAGTAAGTACTCCATTAAATTAAATAATTTCATTTAATTATTTCAAAATTCTTTTCCAAACTAGTCAACTGTAGTCAGCCGTGGTTAAATCTGGTCAACTTTTAATCAAACTTGATCTTTGCATATGCGAATATGAGCAAATGTGAGTATGAATTCCAGCAACAATTCGATGCAAATTCTCATTCAACCTTTCAAAATGAAGAGATGAGGGTCTCTTAAATAGACTTTCCTGGAATTCATCAACGGTTGAGATCGATTTCAATCAACGATCGGGACTAAAGGTGAAGTTCAGTCATAAAGGGAGATTTCCAAATTAAAGGGAGTTAACAGATTTAATTTGACTAAAATAACGAGTTAACTAATTCAATTTGAGTAGAAAAAGGAGTTAACTCATTGAACTCATTTTTGATCAACAGTGAGCTAGAAATTTCCCTTTTTCAACTGAAGAGAGATTTTGTTGAGATATTTAATTTAATAAAATGAAATATGCTCTCATAATTACTTTTTCTATTTAATTAAATAATCTTTAATTAATTAGAGACAGTTTTCTTGTTTAATTAAATAACATCATTTAATTAAATAGGAATGGCTTCTCATTTAATTAAATAACTTTGTTTAATAAATTAGAAGTAAGTACTCCATTTAATTAAATATATCCATATAATTATTTCATAAAAAAATTTGAAACTAGTCAACTCAAGTCAACCGTAGTTAAATCTGGTCAACTTTTGGTCAAACTTGATCTTTGCGTATGTGAATATGAGCAAATGTGAGTATGAATTCCAGTAACAATTCGATGCAAATTCTCTTTCAACCTTTCAAAATGAAGAGATGAGGGTCTTTTAAAAAGACTTTCCTGGAATTCATCAATGGTTGAGATCGATTTCAATCAATGGTCAAGATTAAAGGTGAAGTTTAGTCATAATGGGAGATTTCCAAATTAAAGGGACTTAACATATTTAATTTGAGTAAAATAAGGAGTTAACTGATTCAATTTGAGTAGAAAAATGAATTAACTGATTTAACTTATTTTTCATCAATAGTGAACTGAAAATTTCCCTTTTTGAACTGAAGAGAGATTTTGTTGAGATATTTAATTTAATAAAATGAGATATGCTCTCATAATTACTTTTTCTATATAATTAAATAATCTTTAATTAATTAGAGACACTTTTCTTATTTAATTAAATAACTTCATTTAATTAATTAGGAATGGCTTCTCATTTAATTAAATAACTTTGTTTGATTAATTAGAAACAAGCACTCCATTTAATTAAATAATTTTGTTTAATTATTACAAAATTCTTTTCGAAAATCGTCAACTCAAGTCAACCGTGGTTAAATCTGGTGAACTTTTAGTCAAACTCGATCTTTGTGTATGTGAATATGAGCAAATGTGAGTATGAATTTCAGCAACAATTCGATACAAATTCTTATTCAACCTTTCAAAATGAAGAGATGAAGGTCTATTAAATAGACTTTCCTGAAATTTATCAACGGTTGAGATCGATTTCAATCAACGATTAGGATTAAAAGGTGAAGTTCAGTCATAAAGGGAGATTTCCAAATTTAAGGGAGTTAACAGATTTAATTTGAGTAAAATAAAGAGTTAACTGATTCAATTTGAGTAGGAAAAGGAGTTAACTGATTTAACTCATTTTTTATCAATAGTGAATTGGAAATTTTCCTTTTTGAACTGAAGAGAGATTTTGTTGAGATATTTAATTTAATAAAATGAGATATGCTCTCATAATTACTTTTTCTATTTAATTAAATAATCTTTAATTAATTAGAGACACTTTTCTTATTTAATTAAATAACTTCATTTAATTAATTAGGAATGGCTTCTCATTTAATTAAATAACTTTGTTTTATTAATTAGAAGTAATCACTACATTTAATTAAATAATTTTGATTAATTATTTTAATTTTTTCTTGAAACTAGTCAACTCAAGTCAACCGTGGTTAAATCTGGTCAACTTTTGGTCAAACTTGATATTTGCGTATGTGAATATGACCAAATGTGAGTATGAATTTCAGCAACAATTCGATGCAAATTCTCATTCAACTTTTCAAAATAAAAAGATGAGCATCTCTTAAATAGACTTTCCTGAAATTCATCAACGGTTTAGATCGCTTTCAATCAACGGTCAGGATTAAAGGTGAGGTTCAGTCACAAAGGGAGATTTCGAATTTAAAGGGAGTTAACGGAATTTAATTTGAGTAAAATAAGGAGTTAGTTGATTCAATTTGAGTAGAAAAAGGAGTTAACTGATTTAACTCATTTTTTATCAATAGTGAACTGGAAATTTTCCTTTTTGAACTGAAGAGAGATTTTGTTGAGATATTTAATTTAATAAAATGAGATATGCTCTCATAATTACTTTTTCTATTTAATTAAATAATCGTTAATTAATTAGAGAAACTTTTCTTATTTAATTAAATAACTTCATTTAATTAATTAGGAATGGCTTCTCATTTAATTAAAGAACTTTGTTTAATTAATTAGGTGTATGTACTCCATTCATTTAAATAATTTTGTTTAATTATTTCAATTTTTTTTTCGAAACTAGTCAACTCAAGTCAACCGTGGTTAAATCTAGTCAACTTTTGGTAAAACTTGATCTTTGTGTATGTGAATATAAGCATATGTGTGTATGAATTTCAGTAACAATTCGATGTAAATTCTCGTTCAACCTTTCAAAATGAAGAGACGAGGGTCTCTTAAATAGACTTTCCTGAAATTCATCAACGGTTGAAATGGATTTCATTCAACGGTCAGGATTAAAGTTGAAGTTTAGTCATAAAGAGAGATTTTCAAATTAAAGGGAGTTAACAGATTTAATTTGACTAAAATAAGGAGTTATTTGATTCAATTTGAGTAGAAAAAGGAGTTAACTGATTTAACTCATTTTTTATCAATAGTGAACTGGAAATTTCCCCTTTTGAACTGAAGAGAGATTTTGTTGAGATATTTAATTTAATAAAATGAGATTGCTCTCATTATTACTTTTTTAATTTAATTAAATAATCTTTAATTAATTAGAGACACTTTTCTTATTTAATTAAATAACTTCATTTAATTAATTAACAATGGGTTCTCATTTAATTAAATAACTTTGTTTAATTAATTAGAAGTAAGTACTCCATTAAATTAAATAATTTCGTTTAATTATTTCAAAAAAAATTTCGAAACTAGTCAACTCAAGTCAACTGTGGTTAAATCTAGTCAACTTTTGGTCAAACTTGATCTTTGCGTATGTGAATATGAGCAAATGTGAGTATGAATTCTAGCAACAATTCGATGCAAATTCTCATTCAACCTTTCAAAATGAAGAGATGAGGGTCTCTTAAATAGACTTTCCTGAAATTCTTCAATGGTTGAGATTGATTTCAATCGACGGTCAGGATTAAAGGTGATGTTCAGTTATAAAGGGAGATTTCCAAATTAAAGGGAGTTAACAGATTTTATTTGAGTAAAATAAAGAGTTAACTGATTCAATTTGAGTAGAAAAAGGAGTTAACTGATTTAACTTATTTTTGATCAATAGTGAACTGGAAATTTTCCCTTTTGAACTGAAGAGAGATTTTGTTGAGATATTTAATTTAATAAAATGAGATATGGTCTCATAATTACTTTTTCTATTTAATTAAGTAATCTTTTATTAATTAGAGACACTTTTCTTATTTAATTAAATAACTTCATTTAATTAATTAGGAATGGCTTCTCATTTAATTAAATAACTTTGTTTAATTAATTAGAAGTAAGTACTCCATTTAATTAAATAATTTCGTTTAATTATTTCAAAATTCTTTTCGAAACTAGTCAACTCAAGTCAACCGTGGTTAAATCTGGTCAACTTTTGGTCAAACTTGATCTGAATATGAGCAAATGTGAGTATGAATTCTAGCAAAAATTTGGTGCAAACTCTCATTCAACCTTTCAAAATGAAGAGATGAGGGTCTCTTAAATAGACTTTCCTGGAATTCATCAATGGTTGAGATCGATTTCAATCAACGGTCAGGATTAAAGGTGAAGTTCAGTCATAAAGGGACATTTCAAATTTAAAGGGAGTTAACAGATTTAATTTGAGTAAAATAAGGAGTTAATTGATTCAATTTGAGTAGAAAAAGAAGTTAACTGATTTAACTTATTTTTTATCAATAGTGAACTGGAAATTTCCCTTTTTGAACTGAAGAGAGATTTTGTTGAGATATTTAATTTAATAAAATGAGATATGCTCTCATAATTACTTTTTCTATTTAATTAAGTAATCTTTAATTAATTAGAGACACTGTTCTTATTTAATTAAATAACTTCATTTAATTAATTAGGAATGGCTTCTCATTTAATTAAATAACTTTTTTTAATTAATTAGAAGTAAGTACTCAATTTAATTGAATAATTTCGTTTAATTATTTCAAAATTCTTTTCGAAACTAGTCAACTCAAGTCAACCGTGGTGAAATCTGGTAAACTTTTGGTCAAACTTGATCTTTGCGTATGTGAATATGAGCAAATGTGAGTATGAATTCCAGCAACAATTTGATGCAAATTTTCATTCAACCTTTCAAAATGAAGAGATGAGGGTCTCTTAAATAGACTTTCTTGGAGTTCATCAACGGTTGAGATCGATTTCAATCAACGATCGGGATTAAAGGTGAAGTTTAGTCATAAAGGGAGGTTTCCAAATTAAAGGGAGTTAACAGATTTAATTTTAGTAAAATAAGGAGTTAACTAATTCTATTTGAGTAGAAAAAGGAGTTAACTAATTTAACTCATTTTTTATCAATACTGAACTTGAAATTTCCCTTTTTAAACTGAAAAGAGATTTTGTTAAGATATTTAATTTAATAAAATGAGATATGCTCTCATAATTACTTTTTCTATTTAATTAAGTAATCTTTAATTAATTAGAGACACTTTTCTTATTTAATTAAATAACTTCATTTAATTAATTAGGAATGACTTCTCATTTAATTAAATAAATTTGTTTAATTAATTAGAAGTAAGTACTCCATTTAATTAAATAATTTCATTTAATTTTTTGAAAATTCTTTTCAAAACTAGTCAACTCAAGTCAACCGTGGTTAAATCTTGTCAACTTTTGGTCAAACTTGATCTTTGCGCATGTGAATATGAGAAAATGTGAGTATGAATTCCAGCAACAATTCGATGCAATTTCTCATTCAACCTTTCAAAATGAAGAGATGAGGGTCTCTTAAATAGACTTTCCTAAAATTCATTAATGGTTAAGATCGATTTCAATCAACGGTCAGGATTAAAGCTAAAGTTCAGTCATAAACAGAGATTTCCAGATTAAAGGGAGTTAACAGGTTTAATTTATGTAAAATAAGGAGTTGATTGATTCAATTTGAGTAGAAAAAGGAGTTAACTGATTTAACTCATTTTTGATCAATAGTGAACTACAAATTTCCCCTTTTGAACTGAAGAGTGTTTTTGTGGAGATATTTAATTCAATAAAATGAGATATGCTCTGCTAATTTCTTTTTCTATTTGATTAAGTAATCTTTAATTAATTAGAGACACTTTTCTTATATAATTAATTAACTTCATTTAATTAATTAGGAATGGCTTCTCATTTAATTAAATAACTTTGTTTAATTAATTAGATGCAAGTATTCCATTTAATTAAATAATTTCATTTAATTATTTCAAAAAACATTTCGAAACTAGTCAACTCAAGTCAATCGAGGTTAAATTTGGTCAACTTTTGGTCAAACTTGATCTTTACATGTCTGAATATGAGCAATTGTGAGTATGAATTCCAGCAACAATTCGATGCAAATTCTCATTCAACCTTTCAAAATGAACAGATGAGGGTCTCTTAAATAGACTTTCTTGGAATTCATCAACGGTTGAGATCGATTTCAATCAGCGGTCAGGATTAAAGGTGAAGTTCAGTCATAAAGGGAGATTTCCAAATTAATGGGACTTAACAGATTTAATTTGAGTAAAATAATGAGTTAACTGATTCAATTTGAGTAGAAAAAGGAGTTAATTGATTTAACTCATTTTTTATCAATAGTGAACTAGAAATTTCCCTTTTTGAACTGAAGAGTGATTTTGTTGAGATATTTAATTTAATAAAATGAGATATGCTCTCATAATTACTTTTTCTATTTAATTAAATAATCTTTAATTAATTAGAGACACATTTCTTATTTAATTAAATAACTTCATTTAATTAATTAGGAATGGCTTCTCATTTAATTAAATAACTTTGTTTAATTAATTAGAAGTAAGTACTCCATTTAATTAAATAATTTCATTTAATTATTTCAATTTTTTTTTTGAAACTCGTCAACTCAAGTGAACCGTGGTTAAATCTGGTCAACTTTTGGTCAAACTTATGTTGGAATATTCAAATATGGAAAGAGTACTTTTGAGGAGGGGGTGGGGGGGGTGAATTAGAAGTACCACACTTTATCCAATAAAACTTTTAGGTGAAAGTAAATTGCATGCATGTAAGTACATTAGGTAAACATGAAGCTAAACACATGCATCAATAACACTTAACACTAGAATTTGGTAACCCAGAAACCCTCTAAGAATAAGAAGGTAAAACAGAGGTTGGGATGATACTCACAAAAAATTATTGTAGCAATATTGTTTAACCACTTCTGATGGTCTGCCCTGTTAAAGGCTTTACACTATGTCAATAGTGATTTGGTTAGAGGCTTTCAAACACTTAACATGAAGTGTTACCCTATTAAAGGATTTTATCACCTAGTTAAAGGATTTATCAGAATAGCTATTAAGCTAACCTAACACCATAGGATTTTTATTCTAATACAATTGCTAGAAAGTATTAGGCACAATAAACCTGACTGATTACAATCCTTGATTGCTGAATGCAGGCTTTGTTCCACTTTGTCTGATCTTGATCCTTTGTGATCTGATAACTTTCGCTTCTAAAAATAGATTTCCTTTCATACCCTCGTCCATCCACTCATTATCATATATATTTACAAATGAAATTTTGTCTTCCTTATAAAGACTTTTGAGGAGTTAGGGTTAGGTATGGGTCTACGATCCATATTCAATCTTCATTTTTCTCTTATTGTTTGCACTTCTTCTATTGGTTGCATGCTTTTATCATTTTTGTTATTAGCTACATGTAGATTGCATAGGAAGGATAAAAGATTTGATCTTATCATTAAATCCTTCGAGATTTACCTCATGTCGGCTGTAAAAATGATTTACATCATAATATGTGCAAGTACAGATTCCTATGCTGATATCCTGACTTACTTGGCTCCTGAAGCATTCCTGATGCTCGGCACATGTTTTTTTTTGAATTACTCGACACTTTATGCTACTCAGCACTTTATGCTACTCGGCACTTGATATCACTCGACATCTGTTCTTCACTTGGCATCTAAACTTTGCGCGGCATCTAAACTTTACTCGACAGCTGATCTTCACTCGGCATCTGAAAGTTTCTCGGCAGTTGAATACCTTCCTGACTCAGTTTATGTTGTGGCTCGACTTACATAGTGTACTCAGCTTACATGGTGTAGCATGTGATTAAGTGTGTTGGCACTCAATTGTCAAAAACCATTATGAGGGTAACAATCTCCCGCTTTGACATGAGTGACAAAAACACTTAACCATCCTTATGAGTACAATAACTAATCTGTTTGGTATATACAGAGTGTTAAAGAAAACTTGATCAAAATTTGTACTTGGCAATGTATACCTCAAAAATTTTGTAACTCCCCCTGAGTTGATTGTGCCTTATCTGTATATTATTTGTATATCAATGCTCCTCCTTTGTATCTATTCTCCCCTTATTAATCTATATCTCCCCCTTTACAAAATATATCTCCCCTTTTTTGACACTTATGTCAAAGAGTGTTTAAGGGTTAAGACCATATTTAGCCAAAAATGTGCTATTTACCTCCATAATCATTCTGAGAGCTGCATCCCAATTGTTCAAAGTTATTTCTAATGACTTATGCTGGATAGCAGTCTTGGTAGCAAGTTGAATAAGTCCATCTAATGTAGAAAGATTTGGATCTTTCTTGAGTACATTTTCAGCATATACTTGCTCTTTATGGAGTATCTCTAAATGTGGGGTAGTGGAGGATTGGAGCTGTATTACTTTGGCTTTAATATTAGCCTCATCTGCTGTTAAGACAACTATTTCTTTGTGAGTGTGAAGTGATTGAGCAAAATGCTTCTCACTTTGAGTTGGATCACTTGGTAGTTGCATGCTTGAAATGTTTAAATTTCTTTCCAAGATCAGTATCTTTTGGCTAGTTTTTTGTGTCAAGTATGAAAAATCACACAACTTTTTATATAGTGAGAATATATTCTCAAGTACCTTCTTCACCTTATCAATAAGCTTTGCTAATTCTACTTGTGAAAGTGCGATTTGTCTTGATATTTTCTCATTCACTTTCCCTTGAAATTTTCTTTCTGACCATTCCATAAGTTTTGCATTGGTTTCTAGGTCTTCATTTGTCACCTGGTGAACAATATCTGTTAGTTGCTCTGTGATGTGCTTCGACTCATCTGGTGATTGCAAACTGAAGGCATCCATAATGATGTCCTTGATCTCATAAAGTGTTTCCTTATTTTTATACTCTTTCCTGAGTATTTCCTGCCTTTTCCTTCTATTTAGTATATCCTGTACCTCATTGATTTGATCAATGGTTATTGATTTTGAGTCATAGCTCGGTATGACTATCTCTTCATCTAATTCAGGGTCTCCGTAGTGAAGTACCCTTGCAACTCTGGCAGTACTAGATGATGGTACTAAAATTTGTAATGGCTAGTGTGAAGGAGTTCCCGAGGTAGGAAAATTTATTAATGTTTGAATTGCCTCCTATTCTTTAGGGGTTTTTACTATTTCCTCCTCCTTCTGTCTACCATGATCAATTATTGTTATCTATGGAAGTGCACCTTGTGTTTGTGTTGTAGGATTAGATGTAATAGTCTGTCCTATTTATTCTGTTCGTTCTTTTTGTCCTGTTCCTTTTTCTACAGCTACACTTTGCTTTTGTCTTGCAGCATCAACTATACTAGTTGGTATTTCAAATTGACTACTAGTAGTTGCGATAGAAGGTGCTTCTTGTGTATTCACCTTATCTTTAACTGTACTTTCTACTAGTTTTTGCAGCTCATCCAAACTGACCAAAATTGGATCTAAACATAATAAAGCTTGTTGTGTTGATTGGTCAAGAATTCTCTTAATATCTTCTATAGTTAATGGATTGATATTCTGATCAGAAGTATCAGTAACATCAACAATAGTTACAGTGTCTATAGGTGAGATCGATGCTTGAGGAGGGCTAGGGGGTGGCAATTGTGTGTCTTGCACACTCTGATCTGGTTGCTGCTCTTGCTCAACTATTGCCATTTCATCCTATTTTTGTGTGTCTTCCTCCTCTCCATCTTTCTTTTCTTCTTCCTTCTTCTCTTCTTCTTCCTTCTTTTCTACTTCCACTTTCTTCTCTTCTTCTCCTTTTTCTACTACTGTCCTCTCTTCTCTTCTTTTCCTCCTCTCTTCTACTAGAACAACAGCTTCTTCCTTGTATTCTTCTTAAAGAATATCTTCAACCTTTTTGTATAGATTCTTCCATGATTTCATTATTCTTTGAACAATTTCTTCTATCCTATTTTGAAGTATAAAGAATGCCCTGTATTTGGGTGTAAAGCTGTTATTATGCCTTTTGACTGCATTCTTTACTTGTTCCTTAGTCAAATCCAGCAATATACTGGCTAGGGTTGATTCCCTCATCTCTTTCTCCATTTTTAGACAAAAATGCCATCTGTCTTCTATAATTTTTGACAGCTCCTTTGGCAATTGAACATCTAGTTCAAGTGGGGTGTACTTGAACTGTTCCATCATTCCATACACTGTTTCTTCTATCTTATTTTGTTCTTCTTTATTAAATTTACTAAAATCAACTTTATTTAAATTATTCAAGTCACCACTTGCAATCCTTTTACATAGGATATTAACTGATGAATTGCTTACCTTTTCTATTTGCTCTTCTTCATTAGTGTCAGGTTGAGCCACATACCTTCTTCTTTTCCTCAGCTCTTCTTGTGATTCCTTGACTTGTTTCTTCTTGGCAAATTCCTCTTTAGCCTTTTGAGTAGAGGCTCTTGTTGATGCTCATGTTGTTGGCTTTTGAGGTGATGGAGTGACAACTTTCTTCGTTCTGGGCTTGGCTGAAGGCTGTTCTGTTTCCTTTCTCTTCTTTGGCTGGGCTTCAGTTGGTGCTTCCTTGGCTTCTTCTTCCTCTACACCTTCCTCCTTTTCTTCTCCAAGACCTTAGGTTAGTTCTATTGGCCCTTGTTCCTGCTCATCCTCATCATCACTGTCATCTTCTTCTTCTTCTGCCTCAGCCTCAATTTCTTTGCCAAACTTCTTCTTGATCTTCTTAATTAATTTATCTTTCTTCTTAAATATAGAAGTAGTTTTTAATTCCATGTTTATTTTTGATCTTACCACATCATAAGTGCCAAAATTTGGTGCATTTTTATCTCCTTCCTCTGCCAATAATGTAGTTATTGCTGCTGATGCCTCATCAATATTGATTTCATATCCAAATGGCCTTAGCCATCTTACCCTTGGTATTACTACTTGAATGTAAGTGAAATCTATGTCAACTAAGAAACATATGTCATTAGTATGCTTTTCTACTAATGAAGCTGGTATCCTTGACCTTTGCTTCATGGATTTCTTGAAATCCTCAAAATAGCTTGTCATCAAGGTATCCAAATTTTCTCCCATTTGCTCTATATATTCATTAATTTGTTCAACAATCATTTTATCTGGATTCCATTTTACTTTCCCTATAGAAGGAAATTCTTTCATCAGATAGAAGAACATACACATCAAAACTGATCCAAATTTGCATTGAGCTCCCTTGCTTTTCCTTATAGCTCCCAGATTTTCATTAATCTGTTGAAACATGAGCTCTGCCAGATCATAAGTGTGATCTCTATTGATTATCTTGTATGTAGCATCAATTGCTATACAAGGTACACTGTTTAACCTGCTTGATTGATAGAATTTGTGTGAGATAATTCTCACAGCAAAGTCTAGTAGGGGATCTGTGACTGTGTCGATAGTCATTCCTCTATTGTTCCATTTTGCACCTGTATTTTTCTCTATTATTTCCCTTTTGTCACTTTACAAGGTCTTTGGCTAATCTAGGGTTGGAATACCAGTAACCCTATGAACATTTTTCTTGGTAAACTTTACTAGCCCTGACTCTAACCAAAAAGCTTCGTCATGTATTCAGCTCAAAATTATCCGTATCCATTCTGTTTTGAAAACAGTCGAAAATGCTAGGGTTTTCGTCAATCCTTTTCTTTCTACTATTGAAAACTCATTTTTCAGTACTTTGTTTTCACATAGTTTATCATATCCATTATGAATTTCTAAGTCTCCTATGGTGCCAATTTTGCAATTGTAACATTTCCTCACATCTTGAACCATTACAACTTTTGGGGGAATGTGGGAGAGAGCTCCAGCTGGGTCATTTTTGTAGGCAACTTCGGGAATAGGGCAAAAATCAGGTTGCTTCATTTCATTTGAAACTAACTGGACTTCAAATGACTCTTTTTCTTAGGTTTTCTTTGAACTTGATGCCATTATTGCGAACTAAGGTTTATACAGTGAATGAATATGAAACTACGTAGCTTGGCACAAACGAAAATACCTTTAGATCGATGAAAAATGTGTTGAATGAGTTTGCAATTTGCTTGAAATATTGGATTCTTACTATGAAGTCGCTTAGCTCTCTTTCTTCTCCTTTGCTTCTTGATCACGATGCAAAAAATTGATTGAAATCATGATAATATACCCGAATTTTATCGCATTGAATGCTCAACTGCCAACTCGGCTTCTGAAGAAATTTTAACCTAACTCAGCATCCACTACATTTCCTCTTTACTCGACTTCCGTTAGAGTTATCCAACTCAGCATCAGTTATCAGCTCGGTCATTGTTGGGAGTTCGGCATTTGTTTGAGTTTAACTCGGTATCCAAAGGCAGCTCAACATCAACATTTAGTTTTTGTCTTGACATCTCGTTTCATGTAGATTTATACCTTGCTTTAGCTTCTTTGTCTTGGGACTGATGTATGATATAGCTTTGTATATCAGTCCTATAGACTTCTCATACTTAGTTTGATGAAGTGTGATCACTTAACCCATTGGGTGAAGTGATCCCTTCACTTGATGTGTTGCACTCTTCCTTCTTTTTCCAAGTCTTACTCATTTTCTCCCTTATCTTTTCGACATCAACCTTTTCTTTTCCCTTATTTTCTTCAGTGTTGGGTGCCTTTGATCTTGTAGGACAGTTTCTGCTGATATGACCAATTTTTAGACAACTGAAACATGTAGTTTGATTCAACCATCTTTTGTAGTTCCCTCTGAAATGTGTTCTCATGCAGTTCTACGGTATATGTCCATATTCTTCACAATAATGACAACTTTACCCGGTGTTGTAATCCCAATGATGATTACTTTCATTCCCTTCTATTTTTGCTAGTTGATTTGATGTCCACATAGGTTTTGATCTGCATTCAAATGCCCTATGTCCATACTTTTTGCAATTATAACAATGTCCATCAAATCTTTGAGTCCTTGTGACATTAGATCTACAATTTTGTGTCATATGTCCTTACATGTTGCACTTGTGATAGAAACTTTTGGGTATATTTGATTGATTGAATCTTCTGCTCCTGCACACATTAGTTGTATACCCCTTCTTATTAAAGTAATGACAAGTGTGTTTTGAATTCTTACCTTTATCACTTCTTTGTTCAACATTCTTTGATGATTCTCCAACTTCAATTCTATTGTATCCTAGTCCTAATGTATCATGGGCAGGTTTTGGTGATTTCAGCAACTGTTCAAAATACTTGATTGCTTCACTTGATTTGTTGAGATTCTCTGCTACCTCTTTTTCTCTGTTCAATTCACTCTGCATTTTTGCATTCTACATCTTCAAAGTAGAGATCTCAATATCTTTCACATTGATTTCATGATGAAGGTTCATCATTTGAGCAAGTGTATCCATCTGCATGTTTGAGATCCTTGTCAATTCAGTACATTTTTCTTCAAGTCTGTTTGCAAGATTTCTTTTGTCATTTTCCATCATGACTTTATCTTCGACTGCTCTTTTCTTTTGTTCAGTGATTTCACATATCATTATGGCCTGTGATTCATGTTCCATCTTGAGAGATCTTATCTCCTCTGCTTGAATTTTGTTTTTCTCCATCAGTTCTGCTATTGCTGCATCAAACTCTTTGGTATCTTTGTTGGAAAATAGGTTGGTGGTATCAATCTCCTTGTAGTGTATATCATTCTCAGCTATGGCCAGATCCTTCCTCTTTTTTAATGAGTTTCTCAACTTGTTTCTAAATTCCTCCAAGCTATGCAGAGCAAGTTGTACATCTATCACCTGATTTTCAATGATCTTTCCAAGTTTGAAAGCTTCCATCTTTAGATCTTTTCCTTCAAGCTGTTAGGCTTTCCCTTGTGAGAACCTGGACGCTCTGATACCAATTGTTGGAATATTCAAATATGGAAAGAGTACTTTTGAGAGGGGGGGGGGGGTGAATCAGAAGTACCACACTTTATCCAATAAAACTTTTAGGTGAAAGTAAATTGCATGCATGTAAGTACATTAGGTAAACATGAAGCTAAACACATGCATCAATAACACTTAACACTGGAATTTGGTAACCCAGAAACCCTCCAGGAATAAGAAGGTAAAATTGGGGTGGGGATGATATCCACAAAAAATTACTGCAGCAATATTGTTTAACCACTTCTGATGGTCTGCCCTGTTAAAGGCTTTACACTATGTCAGTAGTGACCTGGTTAGAGGCTTTCAAACACTTAACATGAAGTGTTACCTTATTAAAGGATTTTATCACGTAGTTAAAGGATTTATCAAAATAGCTATTAAGCTAACCTAACACCATAGGATTTTTATTCTAAAACAATTGCTAGAAAGTATTAGGCACAATAAACCTGACTAATTACAATCCTTGATTGCTGAATGCAGGCTCTGTTCCACTTTGTCTGATCTTGATCCTTTGTGATCTGATAACTTTCACTTCTAAAAATAGATTTCCTTTCATACCCTTGCCCATCCACTCATTATCATATATATTTACAAATGAAATTTCATCTTCATTATAAAGACTTTTGAGGATTTAGGGTTAGGCATGGATCTACGATCCATATTCAATCTTCATTTTTTGCTTATTGTTTGCACTTCTTCTATTGGTTGCATGCTTTTATCATTTTTGTTATTAGCTGCATGTAGATTGCATAGGAAGGATAAAAGATTTGATCTTATCATTAAATCCTTCGAGATTTACCTCATGGCGACTGTAAAAAATGATTTAAATCATAATATGTGCAAGTACAAATTCCTATGCTGATATCCTGACTTACTTGGCTCTTGAAGCATTCCTGATGCTCGACACACACTATTTTCTAGATTACTCAGCACTTACAAAAAAATTGTATCACTCGGCATCTGTTCTTCACTCGAAATCTAAACTTTGCTCGCCATCTAAACTTTACTCTGAACTTGATCTTCACTCGGCATTTGAAAGTTGCTCGGCACCTGAATACCTTCCTGACTCGGCTTATGTCGTGGCTTGGCTTACATGGTGTACTCGGCTTACATGTTGTAGAATGTGATTAAGTGTGTTGGCACTCAATTGTCAAAAACCATTATCAGGGTAACAACTTGATCTTTGCGTATGTGAATATGAGCAAATGTGACTATGAATTCTAGCAACAATTCGATGCAAATTCTCATTCAACCTTTCAAAATGAAGAGATGAGGGTCTCTTAAATAGACTTTCCTAAAATTCATCAATGGTTGAGATCGATTTCAATCAGCGGTTAGGATTAAATGTGAAGTTTAGTCATAAAGGGAGATTTCCAAAATCAAGGGAGTTAACAATTTTAATTTAAATAAAATAAGGAGTTAACTAATTCAATTTGAGTAGAAAAAGGAGTTAACTAATTTAACTCATTTTTGATCAATAGTGAACTAAAAAATTCCCTTTTTGAACTGAAGAGAGATTTTGTTGAGATATTTAATTGAATAAAATGAGATATGCTCTCATAATTACTTTTTCTATTTAATTAAGTAATCTTTAATTAATTAGAGACACTTTTCCTTATTTAATTAAATAGCTTCATTTAATTAATTAGGAATGGCTTCTCATTTAATTAAATAAGTTTGTTTAATTAATTAGAAGTAAGTAATCCATTTAATCAAATAATTTCATTTAATTATTTCAAAATTGTTTTCGAAACTAGTCAACTCAAGTCAACCGTGGTTAAATCTAGTCAACTTTTGGTCAAACTTGATCTTTGCGTATGTGAATATGAGCAAATGTGAGTATGAATTCCAACAACAATTCGATGCAAATTCTCATTCAACCTTTCAAAATGAAGAGATGAGGGTCTCTTAAATAGACTTTCTTGGAATTAATCAACGGTTGAGATGGATTTCAATCAGCGGTCAAGATTAAAGGTGAAGTGCAGTCATAAAGGGAGATTTCCAAATTAAAGGGAGTTAACAAAATTTAATTTGAGTAAAATAAGGAGTTAACTGATTCAATTTGAGTAGAAAAAGGAGTTAACTCATTTAACTCATTTTTGATCAATAGTGAACTATAAAATTTCCCTTTTTGAACTGAAGAGAGATTTTGTTGAGATATTTAATTTAATAAAATGAGATATGCTCTCATAAATACTTTTTCTACTTAATTAACCAATCTTTAATTAATTAGAGACAATTTTCTTATTTAATTAAATAACTTCACTTAATTAATTAGGAATGGCTTCTCATTTAATTAAATAACTTTGTTTAATTAATTAGAAGTAAGTACTCCATTTAATTAAATAATTTTATTTAATTATTTCAAAATTCTTTTTGAAACTAGTCAACTCAACTCAATCATGGTTAAATCTGGTCAACTTTTGGTCAATCTTGATCTTTGCATATGTGAATATGAGCAAATGTGAGTATGAATTCCAACAAAAATTCGATGCAAATTCTCATTCAACCTTTCAAAATGAAGAGATGAGGGTCTCTTCAATAGACTTTCCTGGAATTCATCAACGGTTGAGATCGTTTTCAATCAGCAGTCAGGATTAAATTTGAAGTTCAGTCATAAATGGAGATCTCCAAATTAAAGGGAGTTAATAGATTTGATTTGAGTAAAATAAGGAGTTAAATGATTCAATTTGATTAGAAAAAGGAGTTAACTAATTTAACACATTTTTGATCAATAGTGAACTGAAAATTTTCTTTTTTAAACTGAAGAGTGATTTTGTTGAGATATTTAATTTAGTAAAATGAGATATGCTCTCATAATTACTTTTTCTATTTAATTAAGTAATCTTTAATTAATTAGAGACACTTTTCTTATTTAATTAAATAACTTCATTTAATTAATTAGGAATGGCTTCTCATTTGATTAAATAACTTTGTTTAATTAATTAGAAGTAAGTACTCCATTTAATTAAATAATTTCATTTAATTATTTCAAAATTCTTTTCGAAACTAGTCAACTCAAGTGAACCGTGGTTAAATTCGGTCAACTTTTGCTCAAACTTGATCTTTGCGTATGTGAATATAAGCAAATGTGAGTGTGAATTACAACAACAATTTGATGCAAATTCTCATTCAAACTTTCAAAATGAAGAGATGAAGGTCTCTTCAATAGACTTTCTTGGAATAAATCAACGGTTGAGATCGATTTCAATCAGCGGTCATGATTAAAGGTGAAGTTCAATCATAAAGGGACATTTCCAAATTAAATGGAGTCAACAGATTTAATTGAGTAAAATAAGGATTTAACTGATTCAATTTGAGTAGAAAAGGGAGTTAACTGATTTAACTCATTTTTGATCAATAGTGTATTGGAAATTTCCGTTTTTGAACTGAAGAGAGATTTTTTTGAGATATTATATTTAATAAAATGAGATATGCTCTCATAATTACTTTTTTTATTTAATTAAGTAATCTTTAATTATTTAGAGACACTTTTCTTATTTAATTAAATAACTTCATTTAATTAATTAGGAATGGCTTCTCATTTAATTAAATAACTTTGTTTAATTAATTAGAAGTAAATACTCCATTTAATTAAATAATTTTGTTTAATTATTTTTAAAAAAATTTGAAACTAGTCAACTCAAGTCAATCGTGGTTAAATCTGGTCAACTTTTGGTCAAACTTGATCTTTGCGTGTGTGAATATGAACAAATGTGAGTATGAATTCCAGTAACAATTCGATGCAAATTCTCATTTAACCTTTCAAAATGAAGAGATGAGGGTCTCTTAAAAAGACTTTCCTGAAATTCATCAATGGTTGACATCGATTTCAATTAGTGGTCAGGACTACAGGTGAAGTTCAGTCATAAAAGGAGATTTCCAAATTAAAGGGAGTTAATAGATTTAATTTGAGTAAAATAAGGAGTTAACTGATTCAATTTGAGTAGAAAAAGGAGTTAACTGATTTAACTCATTTTTGATCAATAGTGAACTATAAAATTTCCCTTTTTGAACTGAAGAGAGATTTTGTTGAGATATTTAATTTAATAAAATGAGATATGCTGTCATAATTGCTTTTTATATTTAATTAAGTAATCTTTAATTAATTAGAGACACTTTTCTTATTTAATTAAATAACTTCATTTAATTAATTAGGAATGGCTTCTCATTTAATTAAATAACTTTGTTTAATTAATTAGAAGTAAGTACTCCATTTAATTAAATAATTTTGTTTAATTATTTAAAAATATTTTTCGAAACTAGTCAACTCAAGTCAACCGTGGTTAAATTTGGTCAACTTTTGGTCAAACTTGATCTTTGCGTATGTGAATATGAGCAAATGTGAGTATGAATTCCAGCAACAATTCGATGCAAATTCTCATTCAACCTTTCAAAATGAAGATATGAGGGTCTGTTAAATAGACTTTCCTTGAATTCATCAACAGTTGAGATCGATTTCAATCAGCAGTCAGGATTAAAGGTGAAGTTCAGTCATAAAGGGCTATTTCAAAATTAAAGGGAGTTAACAGATTTAATTTGAGTAAAATAAGGAGTTAACTGATTCAATTTGAGTAGAAGAAGGAGTTAACTCATTTAACTCATTTTTGATCAATAGTGAACTGGAAATTTCCCTTTTTGAACTGAAGAGAGATTTTGTTGAGATATTTAATTTAATAAAATGAGATATGCTCTCATAATTACTTTTTCTATTTAATTAAATAATCTTTAATTAATTAGAGACAATTTTCTTATTTAATTAAATAACTTCATTTAATTAATTTGGAATGGCTTGTCATTTAATTAAATAACTTTGTTTAATTAATTAGAAGTAAGTACTCCATTTAATTGTATAATTTCTTTTAATTATTTGAAAATTCTTTTTGAAACAAGTCAACTCAAGTCAACCGTGGTTAAATCTGGTCAACCTTTGGTCAAACTTGATCTTTGCGTATGTGAATATGAGCAAATGTGAGTATGAATTCCAGCAACAATTCGATGCAAATTCTCATTCAACCTTTCAAAATGAAGAGATGAGGGTCTCTTAAATAGACTTTCCTGGAATTCATCAATGGTTGAGATCGATTTCAATCAGCGGTTAGGATTAAAGGTGAAGTTAAGTCATAAAGGAAGATTTCAAAATTAAAGGAAGTTAACAATTTTAATTTGTGTAAAATAAGGAGTTAACTTATTCAATTTGAGTGGAAAAAGGAGCTAACTGATTTAACTCATTTTCATCAATAGTGAACTTCAAATTTCCTTTTTTGAACTGAAGAGTGATTTTGTTGAGATATTTAATTTAATAAAATGAGATATGCTCTCATAATTACTTTTTCTATTTAATTAAGTAATCTTTAATTAATTAGAGACACTTTTCTTATTTAATTAAATAACTTCATTTGATTAATTAGTAATGGCTTCTCATTTAATTAAATAACTTTGTTTAATTAATTAGAAGTAAGTACTTCATTTAATTAAATGATTACGTTTAATTATTTCAAAATTCTTTTCGAAACTAGTCAACTCAAGTTAACTGTGGTTAAATTTGGTCAACTTTTGGTCAAACTTGATCTTTGCGTATGTGAATATGAGCAAATGTGAGTATGAATTCCAGCAAAAATTTGATGCAAATTCTCATTCAACCTTTCAAAATGAAGAGATGAGGGTCTCTTAAATGGACTTTTCTGGAATTCATCAATAGTTGAGATCGATTTCAATCATCGGTTAGGATTAAAGGTGAAGTTCAGTCATAAAGGGAGATTTCCAAATTAAAGGGAGTTAACAAAATTTAATTTGAGTAAAATAAGGAGTTAACTGATTCAATTTGAGTAGAAAAAGGAGTTAACTGATTTAACTCATTTTTGATCAATAGTGAACTATAAAATTTCCCTTTTTGAACTGAAGAGAGATTTTGTTGAGATATTTAATTTAATAAAATGAGATATGCTCTCATAAATACTTTTTCTATTTAATTAACCAATCTTTAATTAATTAGAGACAATTTTCTTATTTAATTAAATAACTTCATTTAATTAATTAGGAATGGCTTCTCATTTAATTAAATAACTTTGTTTAATTAATTAGAAGTAAGTACTCCATTTAATTAAATAATTTCATTTAATTATTTCAAAATTCTTTTCGAAACTAGTCAACTCAAGTCAACCATGGTTAAATCTGGTCAACTTTTGGTCAATCTTGATCTTTGCATATGTGAATATGAGCAAATGTGAGTATGAATTCCAACAAAAATTCGATGCAAATTCTCATTCAACCTTTCAAAATGAAGAGATGAGGGTCTCTTCAATAGACTTTCCTGGAATTCATCAACGGTTGAGATCGTTTTCAATCAGCAGTCAGGATTAAATTTGAAGTTCAGTCATAAATGGAGATCTCCAAATTAAAGGGAGTTAATAGATTTGATTTGAGTAAAATAAGGAGTTAAATGATTCAATTTGATTAGAAAAAGGAGTTAACTAATTTAACACATTTTTGATCAATAGTGAACTGAAAATTTTCTTTTTTAAACTGAAGAGTGATTTTGTTGAGATATTTAATTTAGTAAAATGAGATATGCTCTCATAATTACTTTTTCTATTTAATTAAGTAATCTTTAATTAATTAGAGACACTTTTCTTATTTAATTAAATAACTTCATTTAATTAATTAGGAATGGCTTCTCATTTGATTAAATAACTTTGTTTAATTAATTAGAAGTAAGTACTTCATTTAATTAAATAATTTCATTTAATTATTTCAAAATTCTTTTCGAAACTAGTCAACTCAAGTGAACCGTGGTTAAATTCGGTCAACTTTTGCTCAAACTTGATCTTTGCGTATGTGAATATAAGAAAATGTGAGTATGAATTACGACAACAATTTGATGCAAATTCTCATTCAAACTTTCAAAATGAAGAGATGAGGGTCTCTTCAATAGACTTTCTTGGAATAAATCAACGGTTGAGATCGATTTCAATCAGCGGTCATGATTAAAGGTGAAGTTCAATCATAAAGGGACATTTCCAAATTAAATGGAGTCAATAGATTTAATTGAGTAAAATAAGGATTTAACTGATTCAATTTGAGTAGAAAAGGGAGTTAACTGATTTAACTCATTTTTGATCAATAGTGTATTGGAAATTTCCGTTTTTGAACTGAAGAGAGATTTTGTTGAGATATTATATTTAATAAAATGAGATATGCTCTCATAATTACTTTTTTTATTTAATTAAGTAATCTTTAATTATTTAGAGACACTTTTCTTATTTAATTAAATAACTTCATTTAATTAATTAGGAATGGCTTCTCATTTAATTAAATAACTTTGTTTAATTAATTAGAAGTAAATACTCCATTTAATTAAATAATTTTGTTTAATTATTTTTAAAAAAATTTGAAACTAGTCAACTCAAGTCAATCGTGGTTAAATCTGGTCAACTTTTGGTCAAACTTGATCTTTGCGTGTGTGAATATGAACAAATGTGAGTATGAATTCTAGTAACAATTCGATGCAAATTCTCATTTAACCTTTCAAAATGAAGAGATGAGGGTCTCTTAAAAAGACTTTCCTGAAATTCATCAATGGTTGACATCGATTTCAATCAGTGGTCAGGACTACAGGTTAAGTTCAGTCATAAAAGGAGATTTCCAAATTAAAGGGAGTTAATAGATTTAATTTGAGTAAAATAAGGAGTTGACTGATTCAATTTGAGTAGAAAAAGGAGTTAACTGATTTAACTCATTTTTGATCAATAGTGAACTATAAAATTTCTCTTTTTGAACTGAAGAGAGATTTTGTTGAGATATTTAATTTAATAAAATGAGATATGCTTTCATAATTGCTTTTTATATTTAATTAAGTAATCTTTAATTAATTAGAGACACTTTTCTTATTTAATTAAATAACTTCATTTAATTAATTAGGAATGGCTTCTCATTTAATTAAATAACTTTGTTTAATTAATTAGAAGTAAGTACTCCATTTAATTAAATAATTTTGTTTAATTATTTAAAAATATTTTTCGAAACTAGTCAACTCAAGTCAACCGTGGTTACATTTGGTCAACTTTTGGTCAAACTTGATCTTTGCGTATGTGAATATGAGCAAATGTGAGTATGAATTCCAGCAACAATTCGATGCAAATTCTCGTTCAACCTTTCAAAATGAAGATATGAGGGTCTGTTAAATAGACTTTCCTTGAATTCATCAACAGTTGAGATCGATTTCAATCAGCAGTCAGGATTAAAGGTGAAGTTCAGTCATAAAGGGCTATTTCAAAATTAAAGGGAGTTAACAGATTTAATTTGAGTAAAATAAGGAGTTAACTGATTCAATTTGAGTAGAAGAAGGAGTTAACTCATTTAACTCATTTTTGATCAATAGTGAACTGGAAATTTCCCTTTTTGAACTGAAGAGAGAGTTTGTTGAGATATTTAATTTAATAAAATGAGATATGCTCTCATAATTACTTTTTCTATTTAATTAAATAATCTTTAATTAATTAGAGACAATTTTCTTATTTAATTAAATAACTTCATTTAATTAATTTGGAATGGCTTGTCATTTAATTAAATAACTTTGTTTAATTAATTAGAAGTAAGTACTTCATTTAATTGTATAATTTCTTTTAATTATTTAAAAATTCTTTTCGAAACAAGTCAACTCAAGTCAACCATGGTTAAATCTGGTCAACCTTTGGTCAAACTTGATCTTTGCGTATGTGAATATGAGCAAATGTGAGTATGAATTCCAGCAACAATTCGATGCAAATTCTCATTCAACCTTTTAAAATGAAGAGATGAGGGTCTCTTAAATAGACTTTCCTGGAATTCATCAATGGTTGAGATCGATTTCAATCAGCGGTTAGGATTAAAGGTGAAGTTAAGTCATAAAGGGAGATTTCAAAATTAAAGGAAGTTAACAATTTTAATTTGTGTAAAATAAGGAGTTAACTTATTCAATTTGAGTGGAAAAAGGAGCTAACTGATTTAACTCATTTTCATCAATAGTGAACTTCAAATTTCCTTTTTTGAACTGAAGAGTGATTTTGTTGAGATATTTAATTTAATAAAATGAGATATGCTCTCATAATTACTTTTTCTATTTAATTAAGTAATCTTTAATTAATTAGAGACACTTTTCTTATTTAATTAAATAACTTCATTTAATTAATTAGTAATGGCTTCTCATTTAATTAAATAACTTTGTTTAATTAATTAGAAGTAAGTACTTCATGTAATTAAATGATTACGTTTAATTATTTCAAAATTCTTTTCGAAACTAGTCAACTCAAGTTAACTGTGGTTAAATCTGGTCAACTTTTGGTCAAACTTGATCTTTGCGTATGTGAATATGAGCAAATGTGAGTATGAATTCCAGCAAAAATTTGATGCAAATTCTCATTCAACCTTTCAAAATGAAGAGATGAGGGTCTCTTAAATGGACTTTTCTGGAATTCATCAATAGTTGAGATCGATTTCAATCATCGGTTAGGATTAAAGGTGAAGTTCAGTCATAAAGGGAGATTTCCAAATTAAAGGGAGTTAACAGATTTAATTTGAGTAAAATAAGGAGTTAACTGATTCAATTTGAGTAGAAAAAGGAGTTAACTCATTTAACTCATTTTTAATCAATAGTGAACTGAAAATTTCCCTTTTTGAACTGAAGAGAAATTTTGTTGAGATATTTAATTTAATAAAATGACATATGCTCTCATAATTACTTTTTCTATTTAATTAAATAATTTTTAATTAATTAGAGACACTTTTCTTATTTAATTAAATAACTTCATTTAATTAATTAGGAATGGCTTCTCATTTAATTAAATAACTTAATATAATTCTCCACTTAATATAATTTGGAAAAATGTAAACAGAGACTTTTAAATTCAAATTTGAAAACTTAGCAAAACTAAAATATGTGTTTACAGTGTGTATTCTTTATGCTATTGTTTTGGGTTTTGGGTTTAGTAGTGTTGACCATTATAGGATGTCTACCAGAGGCTTGGGGGTTATGTGATTGTGATGTCATGATGATGTTTTAATTTCGATCTTTATAAACCCAACCATGGTTTGTGATGGAATGCTCTATGTATTGGATGTGATTACTGATTGTTATAGTGGAGATTCTTGTGTATGAGACTCTTGACCTAACTATTATTTTGGTCATTGATCAGTTATCCTTGATTGTTTTCTAGTCGCCATGATGGGACTGAGATGTGGATTTATTCTTGATGATGTAATGTTGTGACATGTTTGACTCAACCATTTTTGGAGCCTTCGATCAGTATGATTGAGATATATATTTTGATTATTGAGAAAAATTGGATATTTGATTATCAGTGATACTTCAGTTGCCAATAGAGAGTTGTTGTGTTCATGATTTTCTATGGATGTTTGCTCATGGAGATTTGATGCTTTTATGCATATTTGATAATTTTACTATGGATTATCTTTTGTTATTTTGAGATTTATGAGTACATGAGCATTAGGGTAGGATATCTGCATGTAGTGACGAAAAGTGGCTTGCAATGGGGTTCGGGGCCCTAAGAGGCTGCTAGGGTAACTCATTGTAAGTCGGATTAATAAGTGATAACATTCACACCTAATACTAACAAAATAAACCTAAAAAGATAAGAGTTTTGTTCTCGCCCATGCCTTGAGTGCTTGTATAGGCTAGGATGGGAGTAGTGAGATGCATGGTTGCGACCTTGCATTCCGTAGTATGCCTTGTCAGTATGAAAGGATACTAGTGGCCGCATGAAATCAGTATGGACCCATGGAGTTTAGCTAACTGCCAGGGTAACTTGTACGTGATAATTGTGATGACACTTTCTCGCTTGCATAGTAGGTTCCTACATGTCATTGTGTGCCTCTGGGATTAGATGTCAGATTTTGTGTTTGGTACCTTTGAGTTATTATACTTTTAGGATTCTTGGACTTATAGAGATATGTGCTATGTGATTTTGATAGCTTGTTTGGGACTTGAGATTATCTCCTTAGCACGGTGGGAGTGGACCACTTTGGTACCACGCGGTCAGGTGGTAGTGTATTTTCCACTCTTATCATTTTGAGATTCATTGAGACATCATGGTTGATGCGTCCTTCATGATGGTGGATATGTATCCTTTTTCATTGATGATTAGCATATGTTAGATGATGTTTTCTTATGCTTTTATTTTCATGTTAGATTACTTTCTACATATTATGTTGTATATATTAGGAGTGACATTCCTACTATGTTAATACCAATGATCTCTTCAGTGATTTGGAATGTTACGCACAGAGGGATGGCTAGGATCCACGATGGTCTAATGATGCTATTAACGGTTGGGAGGAACCGTGCACTTAGTTTATTATGATTGATCTTTATGATGGATGTATACGTTCTCTATGATGTTGTATCATGTGATTATCTCTACTTTGATGTATCATGGATTAGAATAGGATGTTCCTTATTCTATGTATGTATATTTTTGAGCTTGTCATACCCTGTGACATGTATAGTGGATGAATGAGTATTTGAAATGTAATGTATAAATATTGGCCTTATCATTATTATTTCATGTGGATGTTGTACTAGATGGATTCATGTATGTAATTCAATGTTAAGGGATCTTAAAGAATGTAATCTGTTATTTATGTTGTGTTTACTTTCAGATGGACAATGCTATTGCTTCCGTTAATGTGCATAAGTTATATGTGATGTTTACTTCTATGGAAAAAAAAATGTTAGTGAAATTCTAGGTTAATTCTTTGGATCCCTTGGCAGGGCATTACATTTGGTATCAGAGCCCGAGTTTCTACATTGGGATCTCTTGGTATTTTGGAACAACTAGAACTTTGAACTATTAAGTGTAACTCTCCAAACTTGAACTAGGTGAACTGAAACAGGACTCAAACTGTTACTTGAATATTTTTCATACTTCAACACTTAGGTTCAAAACTAGAAATTTTAATTAAACCTAAACATAGAACTAAACATAGTCTATGGCAACATGTGATTTTAATAGTACTTTGTACTATTGTAGGATGGTATCTGGGACTAGGTCTTCTGTTAGAGGCCATGGTAGAGGCCGTGGTCATGGCAGAACTATCAGTGCCCATGAGTCTGCCCATGAGGGATCGGCTCGTGTAGAGAGCAGGGAAGAACACTCTAGTAGACAGTAGGAAGAGAGCCATAGAGAGGACCAAGCTAAGTCTGAAGAGGTCAATTTGAGACAAATGATGTAGACTATTCTAGAATGTCTACCTCCTATTCAAGAAAAGCCTAAAATGCATCAGACAGAACAAGAGCATAGACCCAGATCTAGAAGTTCTCGGAAGGATCGTCAGAGGTCCATTGTGTCCACTCAGATGAAGGATCTTTCAAGATCCAAGGTTAAGCCTTTTAATGGGCAAGGTTTTGGTTATGTGGCCGAGCAGTGGCTTATTTCTCTCGATAGGATTTTTGCCATGCAGGATTTCGACAAAAATGTTAAGGCAAGGTTTGCGATCACTAATTTAGAGAATTTTGGGGCCACTTGGTGGACATTTGAGGAGAAGAAGTTGGGAATTGATATGAGTAGTGTTACTTGGGAGTTATTCCTAGAGAGTTTTTGTGAACGATTCCTACTAGAGGAATAGAAACAACAAAGGGCTAATGAATTTCATAATCTCAGACAGTACACTTTGTCAGTGACCAAGTATGAGCGTAAGTTTTATGAGATTATGCCTTTTTCAGGGTTTAGTGAAAATTTAGCTTAGTTGACACAACACTTTATTAGGGGTTTGAATAACTGTATTATTGGGAGAGTTAAGGTATTTGAGCCAAAAACCCTCAAGGATGTGGTGCATCAAGCTATCCTTGTTGAGCAAAGTTTCAACCTTGGTCAAGGTGGTTTTGTAGGAGCGTCAGCAGCATCAGGATCTAAAGGCAACTTTAATTTAGGTGGTAACAAGAAGTTCTCTTTCTCTAAGGGGAAACAGTATTAGCAATAATCTCAACAGACACAGCAATAGAAGGGCTCAAATTCTTAAGCTCAAGGTGGTGGTAAAGGTTCTAGCACCAAGAACAACTGCAATGCTCAATGCAATAGACAGAATCAGACCAATCAACCAGCTCAGAGTAGCCAGTCTTTTGTGAGCAGGAACAGTCATTAGCAATCAGATGTACCACCTATGGGAAGAGGTTCCGACAGAAATATGAAATATTTTTCATGTGGTTAGATTGGGCATTATGCAGCTCAGTATCTTTAGTGAGCACCTCAATTTTTAGGACCTAGGCCTACAGTTTCAGAGCCTACAGTTGGTGATGCCGGTAGAGCTCATAGAGTATTTGCAGCAGTTGATCAGTGTCAGGCAGATCACCAGGGAACAGTGGTTGAGACTACAGGAGCTATTAGAGGTATATCTCTTTCAGTATTGTTTGATTCAGGAGCTACAGATTCATTTATTTCACCATCTATAGTTTCTAAGTGTAAGCTAGATGCGGTGAAGCAAGATCGTGGTTGGCAAGTGGAACTAGCCTCAGGCATTAAGGTTTCGACAGATTTTGTAGTTCATAAGTGTAGGCTTAGCTTAGGAAGCTTTGATACGGCAGTGGATCTTTGAGTCATACCCCTTGGTTCCTATGATGTGGTTCTAGGCATGGACTGGCTTGGATCTCATAAAGCCGGTATAGATTATAGGAAGAAGATTATTATGTGCCAAGATGACCAAGGGAATGATGTGAAGATAGTTGGGATACCGAGGCCTATATCTCTGCAGATGATTTCTGCTATGCAAATGAAGCAAAGTTTTTGTAAGGGATGTCAGATATTTGCTACTATGGTAAATGATCTTGATGAGGAAGATCTTGTGAGGAAGACTTTGGATCACCCGATTTTGCAGGAGTACGCAGATATTTTTCCAAGTGAGATTCCAGGCATGCCTCCTAAGAGGAATATTGATTTTAGTATTGATCTGATTCCTAGAGCGGAGCCTATCTCTAAAGCTCCTTATCGCATGACTACTCAGGAATTGGGTTAGCTAAGTCTTCAGTTAGAGGAACTTCTGGCCAAAGGGAGCATTCGACCTAGTGTATCACCATGGGGAGCTCCAGTGCTCTTTGTGAAGAAGAAAGATGGTTCTTTACGCCTTTGCATTGACTACAAACAGTTGAATAAGGTGACTATTAAGAACAAGTATCCTTTACCTAGGATTGATGACTTATTTGATCAGATCAAGGGAGCTATGGTATTCTCCAAGATTGATCTTAAGTCAGGATACCACCGGCTTCACATTAAGGAAGCAGATATTCAAAAGACTACTTTTCGAACTCGTTATGGGCATTATGAGTTCACAGTGGTACCTTTTGGATTGACTAATGCTCCATTGATTTTCATGAGTTTGATGAATGGTGTTTTTCGATCATATCTTGACAGGTTTGTACTTGTGTTTCTTGATGACATATTGATATATTCTAAGACGCAGAAGGAGCATGAGGAACACCTGTGGTTGGTATTGCAGTGTTTGAGGGACAATCAACTTTATGCTAATGCAGCTAAGTGTGAATTCTTCAAATTGGAGATTCAGTATTTAGGGCATGTTATTTTAGGTGATGGTATTTCAGTGGATCCTGCAAAGATTCAGGCGATAATAAAATGGCCTACACCGACTAATGTGTCAAAAATTCGTAGTTTCATGGGTTTAGCTGGTTATTATCACAGATTTGTCTAGAACTTCTCTAGGATAGCACATCCTATCACTTCTCTTCAAAGGAAAGGAAAGAAGTTCATATGGATAGAGAAATGTGAGGAAGCTTTCCAGAAGCTCAAGGAGCTTTTGACTAGTGCACCGATTCTAGCTATACTAGATCCAGAAGGTGATTTCATGGTATGTACAGATGCTTCTCTTGAAGGGATTGGGGCAGTGTTGATGCAGAATGGACGGGTGATTGCGTATGAATCATGCAAGCTCAAGGATCATGAGTTAAATTATCCTACACATGATCTTGAGTTAGCAGCAGTAGTTCATGCTTTGACGAGGTGGAGACATTTCTTGTTGGGGCACAGATTTGAGCTACACAGCGATCATCGTAATCTTCAGTACATTTTTACTCGGCCTAATTTGAATGCTTGCCAGAGGCGATGGATGGAGTTTCTATGCGAGTATGATTTTGAGGTTAAGTACATTCAGGGTAAAGAGAATGTGGTGGCGAATGCTTTGAGTCGCAGGAGACATGTGTTATCATCGATGATTCTTAGAGTGGATTTGAGGAGTCGGATTCTTCAGGCACTTCCTACAGATTCCTGGTATCAAGAAGTGTGTAGAGAGATAGATTCAGGAAGATCTTTGGAAGGTAAGTTTGTAGGTTATGTTTGAGAGTCAAATGGTCTTTTGAGACATTTGGGGAGGATTTATGTGTCATTTTTGGATGAGCTTCACACCTTGATACTGGCAGAAGCCCATCGTACACCTTACTCAGCACATCCAGGTGTCAAGAAGATGCATGCTGATTTGAGACATTTGTTCTATTGGTCTGGGATGAAGCGAGATATTGCTGATTTTTGGCTAGGTGCCTTGAGTGTCAGAGAGTTAAGGCAGAACATCAGCACTTGGCTGGACTTTTGTAGCCTAATCTCATTCCTTCTTGGAAGTGGGATATCATCTCCATGGATTTTATTGTAGGATTACCTATGATAGTTCGACGTCATGATGTTATCATGGTTACTATTCATCAGTTGACTAAGGTGGCACATTTGTCACCGATCAGGTCTTCTTACACAACAACTTTTGTAGCTAATATCTTCATGCATGATATTGTGAGATTACATGGTATTCCTAGAAAGATCATTTCTGACAGGGATCCTATATTCACATATGTATTCTGTACATGGCTACAGCATGAGCTTGGAGCGCAGTTAAACTTTAGTTTGGCATCTCATCCAAAGACTGATGGTTAGACAAAGAGGGTGAACCAAGTTTTGGAGGATATGTTACGGATGTATATGATGGATAGGCAGACACATTAGGAGGATTATCTCTATCTAGTGGAGTTTTCTTACAACAACGGGTATCATAGTTCTATTGGTATGGTTCCATTTCAGGCATTATATGGACATCCTTATCGTACACCATTGAGTTGGGACAGTCTTGAGGATCGCATCCTGTTGGGTCCTAAGATGTTCATGATATGTAGCAACAGGTAGTGCATATTTGTGAGCATTTGACTATGGCACAGGATATGCAGAAGAAGTATGTCGATGCTCATAGGACTGATAAGCAGTTTGCTGTGGGAGATAAGGTTTTCTTGAGAGTGAGACCGCGAAAGCGTCCGATTCGATATGGAACGGGTTCTAAGCTAGCACCTTGTTTTGTGGGACCATTCGAGATTTTGGAGAGGATTGGCCCGGTTGCTTACCATCTTGCTCTACCACCCAGCCTAGCTCGCATTCATGATTTTTTTCATGTTTTAGTGCTTAGGCAGTATATTCCTGATATTGTGCATGTTCTTGATTGGAATGCATTGCAGGTAGAGGATAGGCAACTGGCTTTGGAGCCGGTTCGTATTCTGGAGCAGTGGGGGTTGACCCTCAGAGGTCGAACCATCAAGCAGGTAAGGGTCCAATGGGACCCTACTGATGATTCTTCAGCTACTTGGGAGGATGCAGCTAGATTGAGGGAGTTATATCCCTACTTATTTGTAGGCTTCCAGGAGTAAGCCTAACCCAAGGGGGGGTGGATGTAGTGCCTACCCTCATTCACATCTTTTCTGGACATTGTTATTATTATCAGATTATGATAGACTAGTTTTATGTTGATGGATTAGTGGTATTGTTTTGACACTCTCAGACATTATGTGATGGATTCAGTGGTTATATGATGAGATCATTTAGATTTTACATTTCATGCATACATGATGATCATTATACTATTTTCAGTTATTATTGATGATTAGATGGATGGTTATTATCTTATGTGTTTTATTATAGATACTTACCTCATACTTGCATGTGTATGGTGTGCGTGTTTTCATGTTGTATGACGTTTCTGATGTGGTTAAGGAAGGGAGTTGTAGTCACCTGCTTAGTCAGGATCTACACGATGCACCACTTCTTTCCATTGTCTGTTTAGCTTAGCATTATATATTGTATGTACATGCATGGTTTTTCTGTAGGTTGCAGGTACTGGGTATCGACTTTCCTGAATTGCCAGGATGAGCGTACCCTATTATACTATCTCAATGATAAGAGAAGGGAGATAAATTCTCAAGTCCAAATCTCAAACCCTTAAACCATTTGTCCTAGTGGGTTAGGACAAGTATCAGAGTTGAGTACCCACCGAATGTGTTGGATGACATATTTCATAATTTTTAACCCTTTAGACTGATTTTGTATGATTTGTTCTATGATGGGTTTTCATATTTTATCTTGGAGGTCTATGGTGAATTTTCTATTAATTAAGCCTTAATAAATAAATTTAATTAATAAATTAATTATTTTGGAAAAAATTAATAAAATATCATTATCTTTGATATTTTGAGTATAATTAATTAAATGAGAATTAATTGAGAGAAAAGAATTAAATAAAAGAAAATTAGAAATTAGAAATTAATAATAATTATAAAATAATAATAAAGTAATAAACAAATAATAATAATAAAAGTTATAAAAAAATAAAAATAAAAGTTACAAAAATTAAAATAAAAGTTATAAATATTTAAATAGAAATTATATAAAAAGTGGATTGGAGTTATAAGCTTGCATGGGAATTAATGCACTTCTCTATTTCTCATGTGTCAACAACATGGGGGTTAGTGCATCAATTAAGCACATGGTGTCTACAACCCTATGGCTCATCGAAAAGGTTGGAAAAGACCCACGCTTAGTTGGTGACACCTTCCAGCTATTTCTAGAAACATTCTAGAGGTTTCCTGAGAGCTCTTTATATTCAGGCATCACTAGAAGCTTAGACATAGCGTTTGGAGTACAATTGGAGCATTGGAGGATTTGAGAATTCTGAAGAAGGGAGCTTGCTCTGCGAGTTTTCTGAGGAAGAGCGAATTAGCATCGGAATCTGGGTAGATTCTTGTGATTTTATTTATGCTATTTTCGCATCTTGCATTCCATGTCTTCTTCGTGTCTTCCATATGTCTTCTAAAGAATTTCATATTTTTATTGTATGCATTCTCAATATGGGCAATTGAATGTGGAAATCTTTATATGCATAGATCTTGAAGAAAATGGGGCTAGGGTTTAAATTCATAGCCAAACCCATTAGATTATTTATTGGATAAATTTGAAGATCAAAGATTTAAAGAAAAATTTCGAAAATTAGAATTTCTAAGTAAACTGTGTATATTCTTGAATCTGCATACACATATACGTATATATCATTATATACATATATATATATATATATGTATGTGCTATGATGGTGATAAACTTTGCATGTATATATATATACACATATATATACATATATATATATATATATATATATATATATATATATATATATATACATACATATGTATATATATACATATATTTATTTATTTATATAATAATCGAATGTCAAATCGCGATAGAGTTTCATGTTAATAGTATTTCATATCACATGGGAACATTTTTATAAAAAATGTTATTGAAAATTGTGTTTAAAAAAAAATATATATATATGGTGTTGGGTAGGTATTATATACCCCACCCACTGCAGGCCTGCGAGATCGCAGGGTACCTGCGACTGCAGTGTACCTGCGATCCGCAGTGTACCTACAGTGCAGATGAATTGGGCCGCGTGATTTTAAAATCGCATTGCAATTTGAGTTTGATTTTAAATTATATAAAGTTTTATTTGCAACGTTATTTCATATGAGATTTGGATATGAATCTCGATTTTGTTGCAATATCATTAATTATTAAATGTTATTATATATATATATATATATATATATATATATTTATGTATGTATATATATATATATAAATATAAATAAATATGTGTGTGTGTGTGTGTGTGTGTGTGTGTGTGTAAGTATATTAGTATATATAATTAATTATAAATGAGTATTATAAAGTTCTAAATTAATGGATCACTCTTTTAATGATTTAAAATATTGATATTGAGCTTGTCAATTATGAAGAGATATTAATAATTAATTTAATTAAACTCAGTTTAATTAAGATTAGTTATTAGAATATATAATCGAAGTTTTGATTCATTGAGAGTGTCAATTTTCAAACAATGTTATATAAACAAAATATTATTAGATCAATTAGAAAATTGAGTCTAATAGTTTTGGGAAGAAACTTTTATCTATCAACCAAATACATGAGTTAGGAAAAGCGTGAAATTTCTCCACTTAATATAATTTGGAAAAACGTAAACAGAGACTTTTAAATTCAAATTTGAAAACTTAGCAAAACAAAAACATGTGTTTACATTGTGTATTCTTTATGCTATTGTTTTGGGTTTTGGGTTGACTAGTGAACTGACCAGTATAGGACGTCTACCAGAGGCTTGGGGGTGTAGACACCTAGAAACCTTTAGAAAATAAAGTATTTTTATTTTCTAAAAAATTTCTGATGACATCATCATTTATTAATTAATTAATTTTTTAATTTATTTATTTATTTTTATGCCATTAAATCCCTTTATCTTAATTAAAAATATTTAATTAAGGAATCCCTCCCAAAAATGTTTAAATCTTATTTAAACATTATTTCCTTATTTATTAATTATTTAATTAATAAATTGACCAAAAAACCCAAAATAAATAAAAAATTTATTTTTTGCCCAAAACTTGGCCAATTTCTTTAAGACCACTAACCTCTTCCAAAATCTTCTAATCCTTCTTTAATTTTGATTAAAGGCTAATCCCATCATTTCCTACCCCTAATCCCAACTCAAAATATTTAATTAAGATTAAATATTAATCCTCATGTTTATTAAAAAAGTTTTAATAAATATCTCCTCAACCCAAACCCTTGAAATAAATAAAACTTTATTTATTTTTTAAAAATATAATTCATCCTCATCCTAAGAAGTTCTAGACTCTTCTAAAAAGTCTTCATCCTCATCCTAGGAAGTTCTAGACTATTCTAGAAAGTCTTTATCCTCATCCAAAGTCTAGACTCTTCTAGAAGATGTCTTTAAACCTAATCCTAATCCCCTCCTAACCTTGTCACATTCTCTAAACATGGATTAAAACTTACTAACCCAAAGCCAAAGTTAACAAATATCTCCTCCTTCACCCACCCTCATTAAATGCCATCCACTTGCCTATCCCTAAGCTAGTTCTAAACCATCCTAATCCATCCTCTAATCATTTGCACAATCCTAAGCAAGCTTAAAACCCTCCTAATCAAGCCCAAGTCAAAATTGCTCTCATCTCCCTCAAAATATCTCAACCATAAAACTTTATGAAGCCCACTAGGCCATAAATGACTCTTCCAAGCCCTTTTATTGCTCTTACAAGCCATTATGAGGGTCTTTATGAAGATTTTATCCCTTGAGTCTCCTTTGTTGACTCATCCTTTCCCTTTCCTCCATTCTCTCACCCTGTGACATGTGTCACTCCCTGATTGGCTGTAAGGAAGCACAATCTATGTGCTCTCCTCTCATGCAATTTGAGCCTTCCATAAGCTTTTTCCCATCCTTACATCCTAGCCCTTGATCCCTCAAGCCCTTTGCCTATTTAAGGAATCCTCTCCCAAGCCATTTTAACACAATCCATGAAGTAAAGTCATAATGTCATTTTAAGAAGCCATTTTACATCAAAACCATACACTCACACCCAAATTCCAACTCCATTTGAAGCCCTTTTTGAAGCATAAGCTTGAGCATACATCATATCTATTTAGACAAAGCCACTCAACAAGAGAGCTTCTTATTGAGAGAGTCCATTAATGGCTCATATTCTTAATTGAGAGCTCATCTTAGTCTATCTTGAAGTTTATGAAATTTTTTTAGTTTGTAGAAGTTTTATTTAAATTTGGTTTCTATTAGCATACTAACATTGCTCATATACAGGGGGTTATGTGATTGTGATGTCATGATGATGTTTTAATCTCGATCTTTATAAACCCAACCATAGTTTGTGATGGAATGCTCTATGTATTGGATGTGATTACTGATTATTATAGCTGAGATTCTTGTGTATGAGACTCTTGACCTAACCATTATTTTGGTCATCGATCAGTTATCCTTGATTATTTTCTAGTCGCCATGATGGGACTGAGATGTGGATTTGTTCTTGATGATGTCATGTTGTGACATGTTTGACTCAACCATTTTTGGAGTCTTCGATCAGTATGATTGAGATATATATTTTGATTATTGAGAACCATTAGATATTTGATTATCAGTGATAATTCAGTTGCCAATAGAGAGTTGTTCTGTTCATGATTTTCTATGGATGTTTTCTCATGGAGATTTGATGCTTTTATGCATATTTGATGATTTTATTATGGATTATCTTTTGTGATTTTGAGATTTATGAGTCTATGAGCATTAGGGTAGGATATCTGCATGTAGTGACGGGAAGTGGCTTGCAATGGGAGCCGGAGCCCTAAGAGGCTGCCAGGGTAACTCATTGTAAGTTGGATTAATAAGTGATAACATTCACACCTAATACTAATAAAATGAACTTAAAAAGATAAGATTTTTTTTCTTGCCCATGCCTTCAGTGGTTGTACAGGCTAGGATGGGAGTAGTGAGACGCATGGTTGTGACCTTGCATTTCGTAGTATGCCTCGTCAGTATGAGAGGATACTATTGGCCGCATGAAATCAGTATGGATCCGTGGAGTTTACCTAACTTCCAGGATAACTTGTACGTGATAATTGCGATGACACTTTTCCGCATGCATAGTAGGTTCCTACATGTCATTGTGTGCCTCTGGGATTAGATGTCATATTTTGTGTTTGGAACCTTTGAGTTAGTATACTTTTAGGATTCCTGGACTTGTTTGGGACTTGAGATTATCTCCTTAGCATAGTGCGAGTGGACCACTTTGGTACCACGTGGTCAGGTGGTAGTGTCTTTTTCACTCTTATCATTTTGAGATTCATTGAGACATCATGGTTGATGCGTCCTTCATGATGGTGGATATGTATCCTTTTTCATTGATGATTAGCATATGTTAGATGATGTTATCTTAGGCTTTTATTTGCATGTTAGATTACTTTTTACATATGATGTTGTATATATTAGGAGTGACATTCCTACTATGTTAATACCGATGATCTCTTCGAGGATTTGAAATGTTACGCACGGAGGGATGGCTAAGATCCATGATGGTCTAATGATGCTATTAACGGTTGGGAGGAACCGTGCACTTAGTTTATTATGTTTGATCTTTATGATGGATGTATACGTTCTCTATGATGTTGTATCATGTGATTATCTCTACTTTGATGTATCATGGATTAGAATAGGATGATGTACCTTATTCTATGTATGTATATTTTTGAGCTTGTCATACCCTGTGACATGTACAATGGATGAATGAGCATTTGAAATGTAATGTATAAACATTGGCCTTATCATTACTATTTCATGTGGATGTTGTACTAGATGGATTCATGTATGCAATTCAATGTTAAGGAATCTTAAAGAATGTAATCTGTTATTTATGTTATGTTTACTTTCAGATGGACAATGCTATTGCTTCCGTTAATGTCAACGGTGAGGATGAAAGGTGGAGTTCAGTCATAAAGGGAGATTTCCAAATTAAAGGGAGTTACCTGATTTAATTTGAGTAAAATAAGGAGTTAACTGATTCAATTTGAGTAGAAAAAGGAGATAACTCATTTTACTCATTTTTTGTCAATAGTGAATTGAAAATTTCCCTTTTTGAACTGAAGAGAGATTTTGTTGAGATATTTAATTTAATAAAATGAGATATGCTCTCATAATTACTTTTTCTATTTAATTAAATAATATTTAATTAATTAGAGACACTTTTCTTATTTAATTAAATAACTTCAATTAATTAATTAGGAATGACTTCTCATTTAATTAAATAACTTTGTTTAATTAATTAGAAGTAAGTACTCCATTTAATTAAATAATTTCATTTAGTTATTTCAAAATTCTTTTCGAAACTAGTCAACCGTGGTTAAATCTGGTCAACTTTTGGTCAAACTTGATCTTTGCGTATGTGAATATGAGCAAATGTGAGTATGAATTCCAGCAACAATTCGATGCAAATTCTCATTCAACCTTTCAAAATGAAGAGATGAGGGTCCCTTAAATAGACTTTCCTGAAATTCATCAATGGTTGATATCGATTTTAATCAATGGTCAGGATTAAAAGTGAAGTTCAGTCATAAACGAAGATTTTCAAATTAAAGGGAGTTAACAGATTTAATTTGAGTAAAATAAAGAGTTAACTGATTCAATTTGAGTAGAAAAAGGAGTTAACTGATTTAACTCATTTTTGAACAATAGTGAACTAGAAATTTCCCTTTTTGAACTGAAGAGAGATTTTGTTGAGATATTTAATTTAATAAAATGAGATATGCTCTCATAATTACTTTTTCTATTTAATTAAGTAATCTTTATTTAATTAGAGACACTTTTCTTATTTAATTAAATAACTTTATTTAATTAATTAGGAATGGATTCTCATTTAATTAAATAACTTTGTTTAATTAATTAGAAGTAAGTACTCCATTTAATTAAATAATTTTGTTTAATTATTTCAAAATTCTTTTCGAAACTAGTCAACTCAAGTCAACTGTGGTTAAATCTGGTCAACATTTGGTCAAACTTGATTTTTGCGTATGTGAATATGACCAAATGTGAGTATGAATTTCAGCAACAATTCGATGCAAATTCTCATTCAACCTTTCAAAATGAAGAGATGAGGGTCTCTTAAATAGACTTTCCTGAAATTCATCAATGGTTGAGATCGATTTAAATCAACGTTCAGGATTAAAGGTGAAGTTCAGTCATAAAAGGAGATTTCCAAATTAAAGGGAGTTAACATATTTAATTTGAGTAAAATAAGGAGTTAACTGATTCAATTTGAGTAGAAAAAGGAGTTAACTGATTTAACTCATTTTTTATCAATAGCGAATTGAAAATTTTCCTTTTTGAACTGAAGAGAGATTTTGTTGAGATATTTAATTTAATAAAATGAGATATGCTCTCATAATTACTTTTTCTATTTAATTAAGTGATTTTTAATAAATTTGAGACACTTTTCTTATTTAATTAAATAACTTCATTTAATTAATTAGGAATGGCTTCTCATTTAATTAAATAACCTTGTTTAATTAATTAGAAGTAAGTACTCCATTTAATTAAATACTTTCATTTAATTATTTCAAAATTCTTATCGAAACTAGTCAACTCAAGTCTACCGTGGTTAAATCTGGTCAACTTTTGGTCAAACTTGATCTTTGCGTATGTGAATATGAGCAAATGTGAGTATGAATTCTAGCAACAATTTGATGCAAATTCTCATTCAACCTTTCAAAATGAAGAGATGACGGTCTCTTAAATAGACTTTCCTGGAATTCATCAACGGTTGATATCGATTTCAATCAACGGTCAGGATTAAAGGTGAAGTTCAGCCATAAAGGAAGATTTTCAAATTAAATCGAGTTAATAGATTTAATTTGAGTAAAATAAGGAGTTAACTGATTCAATTTGAGTAGAAAAAGGAGTTAACTGAGTTAACTCATTTTTGATCAATAGTGAAATGGAAATTTCTCTTTTTGAACTGAACAGAGGTTTTGTTGAGATATTTAATTTAATAAAATGAGATATGCTCTCATAATTACTTTTTCTATTTAATTAAGTAATCTTTAATTAATTAGAGACACTTTTCTTATTTAATTAAATAACTTCATTTAATTAATTAGGAATGGCTTGTCATTTAATTAAATAACTTTGTTTAATTAATTAGAAGTAAGTACTCCATTTAATTAAATAATTTTGTTTAATTATTTCAAAATTCTTTTTGAAACCAGTCAACTAAAGTCAACCGTGGTTAAATCTGGTCAACTTTTAATCAAACTTGATCTTTGCGTATGTGAATATGAGCAAATATGAGTATGAATTCCAGTACTAATTCGATGCAAATTCTCATTCAACCTTTCAAAATGAAGAGATGAGGGTCTCTTAAATAGACTTTCCTAGAATTCATCAACGGTTGAGATCGATTTCAATCAATGGACAGGATTAAAGGTGAAGTTCAGTCATAAAGCGAGATTTCTAAATTAAAGGGAGTTAACAGATTTAATTTGAGTAAAATAAGGAGTTAACTGAGTCAATTTGAGTAGAAAAAGGAGTTAACTGATTTAACTCATTTTTGATCAATAGTGAACTGGAAATTTCCCTTTTTGAACTGAAGAGAGGTTTTGTTGAGATATTTAATTTAATAAAATGAGATATGCTCTAATAATTACTTTTTCTATTTAATTAAGTAATCTTTATTTAATTAGAGACATTTTTCTTATTTAATTAAATAACTTCATTTAATTAATTAGGAATGGATTCTCATTTAATTAAATAACTTTGTTTAATTAATTAGAAGTAAGTACTCCATTTAATTAAATAATTTTGTTTAATTATTTCAAAATTCTTTTCGAAACTAGTCAACTCAAGTCAACTGTGGTTAAATCTGGTCAACATTTGGTCAAACTTGATTTTTGCGTATGTGAATACGACCAAATGTGAGTATGAATTTCAGCAACAATTCGATGCAAATTCTCATTCAACCTTTCAAAATGAAGAGATGAGGGTCTCTTAAATAGACTTTCCTGAAATTCATCAATGGTTGAGATCGATTTAAATCAACGTTCAGGATTAAAGGTGAAGTTCAGTCATAAAAGGAGATTTCCAAATTAAAGGGAGTTAACATATTTAATTTGAGTAAAATAAGGAGTTAACTGATTCAATTTGAGTAGAAAAAGGAGTTAACTGATTTAACTCATTTTTTATCAATAGCGAATTGAAAATTTTCCTTTTTGAACTGAAGAGAGATTTTGTTGAGATATTTAATTTAATAAAATGAGATATGCTCTCATAATTACTTTTTCTATTTAATTAAGTGATTTTTAATAAATTTGAGACACTTTTCTTATTTAATTAAATAACTTCATTTAATTAATTAGGAATGCCTTCTCATTTAATTAAATAACTTTGTTTAATTAATTAGAAGTAAGTACTCCATTTAACTAAATAATTTCATTTAATTATTTTAAAATTTTTTTCGAAACTAGTCAGCTCAAGTCAACCGTGGTTAAATCTGGTCAACTTTTGGTCAAACTTGATCTTTGCGTATGTGAATATGAGCAAATGTGAGTATGAATTCCAGCAACAATTTGATGCAAATTCCCATTCAACCTTTTAAAATGAAGAGATGAGGGCCTCTTAAATAGACTTTCATGGAATTTGTCAACGGTTGAGATCAATTTCAATCAATGGTCAGGATTAAAGGTGAAGTTCAGTCATAAAGGGAGATTTCCAAATTAAAGGGAGTTAACATATTTAATTTGAATCAAATAAGGAGTTAACAGATTCAATTTAAGTAGAAAAAGGAGTTAACTGGTTTAACTCATTTTTTATCAATAGTGAACTGAAAATTTCTCTTTTTGAACTGAAGAGATATTTTGTTCAGATATTTAATTTAATAAAATGTTATATGCTCTCATAATTACTTTTTCTATTTAATTAAATAATCTTTAATTAATTAGAGACACTTTGCTTATTTAATTAAATAACTTCATTTAATTAATTAGGAATGGGTTCTAATTTAATTAAATAACTTTGTTTAATTAATTAGAAGTAAGTACTCCATTTAATTAAATAATTTTGTTTAATTATTTCAAAATTCTTTTCGAAACTAGGTAACTCAAGTCAACCGTGGTTAAATTTGGTCAACTTTTGGTCAAACTTGATCTTTGCGTATGTGAATATGAGCAAATGTGAGTATGAATTCCAGAAAAAACTCGATGCAAATTCTCATTCAACCTTTCAAAATGAAGAGATGAGGGTCTCTTAAATAGACTTTCCTGAAATTCATCAAGAGTTGAGATCGATTTCAATCAACGGTCAGGATTAAAGGTGAAGTTCAGTCATAAAGGGAGATTTCCAAATTAAAGGGAGTTAACAGATTTAACTCCTTTTTGATCAATAGTGAAATGAAAATTTTCCATTTTGAACTGAAGAGAGATTTTGTTGATATATTTAATTTAATAAAATGAGATATGCTCTCATAATTACTTTTTCTATTTAATTAAATAATCTTTAATTAATCAGAGACACTTTTCTTATTTAATTAAATAACTTCATTTAATTAACTAGGAATGGGTTCTCATTTAATTAAATAACTTTTTTTAATTAATTAGAAGTAAGTACTCCATTTAATTAAATAATTTTGTTTAATTATTTCAAAATTCTTTTCGAAACTAGTAAGCTCAAGTCAACCGTGGTTAAATCTGGTCAACTTTTGGTCAAAGTTGATCTTTGCGTATGTGAATATGAGCAACTATTGGTATGAATTCCAGCAACAATTTGATGCAAATTCTCATTCAAATTTTCAAAATGAAGATATTAGGGTCTCTTAAATAGACTTTCCTATAATTCATCTACGGTTGAGATCGATTTCAATCAACGGTCAGGATATAAGTTGAAGTTCAGTCATAAAGCAAGATTTCCAAATTAAAGCGAGTTAAAAGATTTAATTTGAGTAAAATAAGGAGTTAACTGATTCAATTTGAGTAGAAAAAGGAGTTAACTGAATTAACTCATTTTTGATCAATAGTGAACTCGAAATTTCCCTTTTTGAATTGAAGAGAGATTTTGTTGAGATATTTAATTTAATAAAATGAGATATGCTCTCATAATTACGTTTTCTATTTAATTAAGTAATCTTTAATTAATTTGAGACACTTTTCTTATTTAATTAAATAACTTCATTTAATTAATTAGGAATGGCTTCTCATTTAATTAAATAACTTTGTTTAATTAATTAGAAGTAAGTACTCCATTTAATTAAATAATTTTATTTAATTATTTCAAAATTCAATTCGAAACTAGTCAACTCAATTCAACCGTGGTTAAATTTGGTCAATTTTTTGTCAAACTTGACCTTTGTGTATGTGAATATGAGCAATTGCGAGTACGAATTCCAGCAACAATTTGATGCAAATTCTCATTCAACCTTTCAAAATGAAGAAATGAGGGTCTCTTAAATAGACTTTCCTGGAATTCATCAAGAGTTGAGATCGATTTCAATTAACGGTCAGGATTAAAGGTGAAGTTCAGTCATAAAGGGAGTTAACAGATTTAACTAATTTTTGATCAATAGTGAACTGGAAATTTCCCTTTTTGAACTGAAGAGAGATTTTGTTGAGATATTTAATTTAATAAAATGAGATATGCTCTCATAATTACTTTTTCTATTTAATTAAATAATCTTTAATTAATTAGAGACACTTTTCTTATTTAATTAAATAACTTCATTTAATTAATTAGGAATGACTTCTCATTTAATTAAATAACTTTGTTTAATTAATTAGAAGTAAGTACTCCATTTAATTGAATAATTTTGTTTAATTATTTCAAAATTCTTTTCGAAAGTAGTCAACTCAAGTTAGCCGTCGTTAAATCTGATCAACTTTTCGTCAAACTTGATCTTTGCGTATGTGAATATGAGCAAATGTGAGTATCAATTCTGTGAGGCCTCGCCCTGACCCTTTGTAGCCTTAGTTGTTATTTTATCATTTTCACACTCACGACTCGAGATGTCGAGACATTATCTGATAGTTAGAACATATTATATTATTTCATGCTATGTGATGTTACTTTCAGATATATTGATGTTTGTCATTTAATGTTTTATGTATATGTATGTTGATGAAATCGGTAAATGTACGATTGATACTTAAATTTAAGAGATTTTTAATGGTTAAGAATTAAGTAGGATGGAAGAAACCCTGATTGATGTATGGTTCAATTTATGTGAATTTCTGATACGTATATGTGTACATGTGATTTTGGGGACTAATGATGTGTGCAATGAGTGTGCAGATATTTTAGTCGAGGAAACCGACGGAGGAACAGAAATGATCTCTATGTGCTAATTTTACCTTGTTGTTCGTAATTCACGTATTGTATTGTGAGATGTATGTATGTATCTTTCTATGTTTAGTAAATGTTAGTGTTCGTAATTATGTTCTCTTAGTGTCGCTTGACACTCGTTAATTAGTTATGTTCTTCTGTATGCTGTTTAGGGTTAGTTGTGTAACCCATGGACCTAAGTCTGTTTAAGTTAGTGTCAGTTTGCTAATTGAGTTCTTAATCAAGTTTAGTCACCCTTAATTCGGATTAGTACTTATCTATTTTTTTTAGAGTTATTAGTTGGTCCTAATTATTTCCTAGCCTTTGTGTGGCTCTAAACCTATTCCTAAGGCTTTAAAACATGAAATAATTATACCCAAGGGGTATAGGTATGGGTTGGGGGTCTTTTCCAACCCCTAAGCCCCCTTTGTTGACTTTGGAGATCACTCAAAAAGTCTCATTTTACCTTTGTGCGAAAATTGCAAGTGGTTATCTTGGGTTACCTCACCTCATCTCCACTTAGGGTTTAATCATAGTGTAGGTTGAGTTAGAAGTTTCTAGAATTGCTAGTGGGTGGAAGTAGTTATTACTCCTTTTGGGTGGTTGAGTTGGAGGCTTATTTAGAGGCCTTCATTGGACTAGTTTAGGTTGTTACCCAATCTCTACATTTAGAGAGGAGTTCTTGAAGATTGAAGCAAGGAAAGGGAAGCTCTACTCAAACTTGTTCATTGCCATTACCTCTTTGTGAAGGTTGGAATTCTTATCTCCCTTGTTCAGATTTCATTCTTGTTTCATGCTTATGCTACCTTGTTGTTGTTTCAATGTTTTTATGTTTGTGGGTATGTTGGGAAGCTTTGAAAACTATGTTTATTTTGGATGATTTCCTTTCATGTTTATGTTTGCAATTTTGAGATTTTTTTTGCATGGGTGTTTGGGTATTACTCACTCTTGGAGAGGGCAGAAGTGACCAATTTTGGGAAAGGTCTATTTAGTCAGACTCCAACCAGTGTAGAGTCTCTTCTCAGGATGAGAAGAGGGAGAAAGGGTAGGGTGTTATGGGGCCCTACCTGTCAGCACAAACCTTGTATGATTATGGTATGTTGAAATAGACGAACGGAAGTTCTTGGTATATAGCCTTGATTGGGCATCTATTTGGTGTTGTGCTTGACTTCTCCTGGTTGGAAGAATCCACCTTTTCCTAGTTTTGATTCATTGTGAATCCCTTTGTGAAAAACTTGTAGGAATATACACGTTTGAATTGTTTCTTGGACATGCTTGTTGTCACCTGATCAGATTCTGTTCCATCCATGGTTCTAGTAATGTGTTGCAGAAAACATTATAAATCCCTTGATGAGGGTCATGAAGAAAATTCAATTATGTTGTTGAAATTTGGGATTGATATCCTATGTAAATTGGTATTTCAAACTTTGTTAGATTGGCAACGAAGTCGGGTTTTCTTCCTGATTCTTTCCCGTCGATCCCTTGAATCAGGTTTGCTAATAAAATTGGTGTTGAATATAATTGCTTGTCTTGTGATTTAATCATAATTTTAAATTAGATGGATGCATATCAAAATAAGATGTAATGATGTTGGTTTAAATTTAGCAAAATTTTCAAGTTTCTTATATGTTCAAAATGAAAACTATGTTGAGGAAAAAAATAATAATAATTATGATTTATAGTTCAATTCAAGTTGTTAGAGAAATCAATAAATCCATGGTTTAAATCCATTCCATAAATATATACATCTTTAAAAAATATATATATACACCTTAAGAAAAAAAATATATTCATTTGCTTTGTTAATCTATACTTAGAAAAAAAAAATGTTTAAGAGAGTAAAAACTCTATGTCTTTTGTATGGGAGACTCATTTTAATGGTTTTGGACAACAGAGAATATTCTCAAAGATTCTTCAAATTTATATTCATATATATCTTTGTTTAATGATATAATTTCCTTATAAATTCTTTATGTTAAAAACAAAAAAAAACAAAAAAAAAAAACTAAATATCCTAAGCTACCTAATAATCTTTTGTCTTAAATACCTTTCCATCTTCCCATGGGCGTCTTTTTTAAAAATAATGCTTTAAAAATGTTTTTTTTGTTTTGAATGGTTTAGCAAGTCGAAGTGTACATGGGGGGGGTGACATCACCCTGCCCCCCCATGTCCCATCTCCGTTCCTTAGCTCAACACTCACCTCATTGCTTTGGATGGAGGTTGTTGTATTAAAGTTTTTTAAAAGACATGGCAATCAAGTAGTTTTTTTAAACTTTTGGAAATCTCCTCCGTATCTTGCTGAGCGCAAAACTTGGGGCTTGTCCTTGCATGGATGGAAAGTGGGGTACCATTTATGCAGGGTCAGTGAGGTTGGGCAGTGCACCCAACCTTTGGGAAGCCCCCATTTGGGGAGTAGAGTAGGGGTGTAGGGGGGGGGGGGGTAGAGTATAGGTAGTATAGGATAGAGTTAGTGGTTAGGTTAGTGGTTAATAAGCTTAGTTGTTAGTATGTTAGTTGTATATTGTTAATTTTAATTTGTGTTTTATTTAATGCTTTAAATAAGTTAGTGGTTAAAATTTTAGATTAGTTAGAAGTAGAGTTAGATAGGGAAGTTAGTATATGTTAAGTTAAATTACTATTTTTTTTGTTAGTAAGTAGTTAAGTTAATATTTGTTTTAGTTTTTAGCATGTTAGTATTTAAGTTAGTTAATTTATTAAAGTTTTATGTTATTGTTTGTTATTTGTTAAATATTAATAATTTTAGTTAATTGATTAATATGTTGTTTTAATGTTAATTGTTTTAAAGATATATGTTAACTCAAAAAGTTTTAGTTTAAAATTAGTTTAGTTTAGTTGCTTGTATTTTGTTAGTGTTAGTTAGTAGATTAGTTTGGTTGCTTATAAAAAGTATTAAATTTAGAAAGTTTCTTTTAGTAATTTAAAATCTATAGTAGATCTAATATTAATTAAGTAATGGTTATAATAAGAAATCTATTAGTCTTAATTTAAAAATTATAGATGTAAGTTAGTTTCGATTTCAATTCATTCAATTGTTAGGTATTATGGATATAATCGTTAATTTAGATTTGATTTTTTTTTATATATAACTTTTACTATAATGTTGTATCAGAAATGTAAGAACATAAGTTTATCAATATCAATCTTATAACAAAAGCTTCAATATCTTAACGATGTAATCGCCGTCATGTTTATAATCTTAAGACATAATGGAGAGAACCTTTACTAAAACTACTATCACTTTCATTTCAAACTTAGAGCATGTTTAATTATTAATCATTTTTAAAAAAAAATTGTGTGTTTTTGCCCTCGTAGTTTGGGCATGACAAATTCTAGCAACAATTTGATGCAAATTCTCATTCAACCTTTCAAAATGAAGAGATGAAGGTCTCTTAAATAGACTTTCCTGGAATTCATCAACGGTTGAGATTGATTTCAATCAGCGGTCAGGATTAAAGGTGAAGTTTAGTCATAAAGGGAGATTTCCAAATTAAAGGGAGTTAACAGATTTAATTTGAGTAAAATAAGGAGTTAACTGATTCAATTTGAGTCGAAAAAAGGAGTTAACTGATTTAACTCATTTTTTATCAATAGTGAACTGGAAATTTCCCTTTTTGAACTGAAGAGTGATTTTGTTGAGATATTTAATTTAATAAAATCAGATATGCCCTCATAATTACTTTTTCTATTTAATTAAGTAATCTTTAATTAATTAGAGACACTTTTCTTATTTAATTAAATAACTTCATTTAATTAATTAGGAATGGCTTCTCATTTAATTAAATAACTTTGTTTAATTAATTAGAAGTAAGTACTCGATTTAATTAAATAATTTTGTTTAATTATTTCAAAATTCTTTTCGAAACTAGTCAACTCAAGTCAACCGTGGTTAAATCTAGACGTGCATCCCCTCTCAACTAATGAACTGCTAGGCGTGCTTTTAGATTACTCCCATAAGGGCGTAACCCAAAGCACCGCTGTAAGCTCTGCAACCATGCCTCTGCTACTGAACCCTTAGTGGTACCGGTGAACAATGGTGGTCCGAGTCGAATCAATTCCCTGATGTCATCCCCTACATGTCTAGGAGGTCTGTCAAAAGGGGGTCCTCTCTGGTGTATGGACTCTTCCTCATGATCACCCTGACCCTCTATCTGTCTCGGTGGGGGACTCCTAGTCCTCTCTCTGACTCTGGGCCCGCCTCCTCCGGGTCCCTCTGCTTCCACTACTGGAATCTGCTGAACTGGCTAAACTATAGGTACCACTCTTTGCTAAACTACACCGATCAAGGTCTGAAGTGCATCTATAATGTCCTGGTTCGGGTTCAGTGGTGGTGGAGGTGGTGGTGGTCCATCCTCCTGTCCCACTCTACGACCCCTAGTCTTACGACCTCTGCCTCGCCGGTTACGAGTAACAGGCGGCATCTACACAAATAAAAGTTTGAGTTAAATTTAGGAAGCACCATGGTTTAAGGTTCCTAGTGTTGAAACCTAGGCTCTGATACCAAAATGTCATGCCCAAACCCATGAGGGCAAAAACACACAAATTTTCTTTTTTTTTAAAGACAAATAACACCACTAAGTTGATAAGTTAATTTGCACCCGTTAAAGTATAGGTCAAATGAAAAACAGATATGAGGTCTCCTAACAATGTCCTGACATCCCTTTTAAGTTTAAAGTCAATGAGTATAAATAGGTCGTTAAATTTGCACATTCATTATTAAATTGATTTTGACATTTGTTTCGTTTTACATAATATTAAACATTATATTGATTTTAATTTGGCTTTCAATAACTCATACGTAATCCAACAATCTATTAGATCTATGAGAATAACACAATCTACATCTAATGTATAATCTTATTAACGTTAACCATTATAGCGTCATTAAAGCAAAATATTTTAATGAAAAATATATTTAGATTATTCGAATAACGATCTAAAAGAATTATAAGTCTAACTATTTCATAGTATAAAAGCAAAGAACAATTATTATAACCTGTCAAATAATTATTTAAACTATATTTACACTTCACTCTAAAGGCTAAATTTAAACTAAAACTACAATAGATTAAAAATATATTAATACTAAAACACTAAAGAAAAAGAATAATAACCTATCCTAACATATACTACACTACATCATACTTATCAAATTTATTAATAAACTAACAAACATATAAAAAAAATCTAACCAACCTATGCTAATAATAACCTAACTCTATAAAACCCTACCCACTAACCTAGCTCCACATAGACCCTACACCCACAATCATGGGCAGCCTCCCATAGGCTGGTGCGTTGTCCCAAGGAAAGTCTACGCTGCCCAAGGCAGCTCCTCCTTGTAAGATGTGCTCAACACAAACAAGGCAAGGGGGAGAAAAAGGTTTGAGATCTTAAAACATCATCATGCATACAAAACTTTAAATTGCACAAGGACCCACGTACCCCCAAGGAGCTGAGCACGTGATCCAAGGCCTGCACTTGTCTTGTCTTCCTTTCAAGAAGGTGCACACCTAGCAAGACAAGGGGTGGGGTACAAGGAAAAACAACTAGGAGAAATAAGATATGAAGGGGGAAACTTTAATGTATCCCTTCCAACAAATCAAAGACCCCAAAAAATATATCTGCCCACTTTATTGACATGGCAGTCTGCATGGGTAAGTGCTACACTCCAAGTCAACTCAAGAGGGCTTGTCAAATTGCCTAGGGTGAAGGAGGTAGAATAGGAGTTAGTGCATAAAGTTTTCTAGGTAAGAGTATAAGTTATGTTTTTAAATTATGAAGATAGTCTTTAGGATATCTTTTTAATTGCTCAAAACTAATTTAGATATCATTTAAATTTAGAAATATATATATTTTTTTTTAAAGAATCAAAGGAATATTCTCTGTTCAACAAGAGAATAGACTATTTCCTCATACAATTTCCAGCATCCTGTAGGTGGGTGTTTGGAAATTTTCTTGTTCCCTCTATTTTTTTTTTTTTTGCATATGAATATCCTCTTAGGGTGGTATGAAAAGTTAAATTAATCCACTTTAAATTGGATCAAAAATTGAAAAGCTAAAATATTGCTAATATAATATTAAGTTAATTCTTAAAATTTCTTATGGCTTACAAAATTGATAGAGCATCTCTTAATCTATTAGATGATTAAGGTAAGTTTCAATACAATTTCTATCACATCTAAAATAGATTGATTCAAGGAATAAATTTGTCATTAATTTCTTTCTTTTTTTTGGCAAATCTATAATGACTTGATACAAACATAACCTATCAAGAATTTGAACTATTCGTTTCATTCAATAATGCAATACTTTATCATTTGAATCTAACAATCATAACAAGTAAATCTGCATGCATGATCATAGTTTTTCGTTTGCAACATATATGAAAGCTTGGAATTTTGTCAAATTTAGCATCATCAATTCCTTCCTATTTGGTTTCCTACTCCAATAGTCTAAGTTATTCCTAATAAGATATTAAAATGATATTGTGAGTTACTCATTGGACTAAGTAGAGTTTAGGATGATAATTCATATAACAAACAACATAAACCTTAATGCAGCCGATAAGCAATCCATGGCAAGGTTAAAGATAACTAACTGATTTATGCTTTAAAAATTTAAGGAGATACATAATCTCTTAGTCCAATTGATTCGTTCATAAGGAAATTTAACAAAGAAAGGATAATTTGAGTTCTCAAGGTAGGAATCCTAATTTAGCTAATACTTATACATCAAATTGAAAATTTCATTCTATCAAATGGTTCTTCCTTAACGAATTTTAAAAAAAAAACTGAAATATCACAATTCATAACATTATCCATTATTCTTATTTCTTTCTTTCTTTTTTTTTTTTGTGTGCAACCATATTAAATTTAATACACAATTAAATCACATGATAACCAAATATGCTCAACACCAATTTTATTGGCAAACCTGATTCAAAGGCTCAGCCAGGAAAGAATCAGGAAGATAACCCAGCTTCATTGCCATTTACAATAAGGTTTAAAATACAATTTACAATAGGATCTCAATCCCAAATTTCAACAATTAAATCAAATTTTCTTCATGATCAAAATCAAGGAGTATGTAATGTTTTCTGAATCTCATTTCAAGAACCATGGAGGAAGCAATTATCTGATCGGGTGACAACCAAGCATAACCCAGAAGAAATCAAACATGCATAATCATACATGGTTTACACAACAGGATTCACAATGAATCAAAACTAGGGAAAGGTGGATTCTTCCAACAGGAGAAGTCAAGCACAACACCAATTCAGATGCCAAATCGAGGCTAATAACCAAGAACTTTCGTTCTTCCATTTAAACATGCCATACTCATACCAGGTTTGTGCTGATGGGTAGGGGCCCATAACACCCTACCCTTTATCCCTCTTCTCATCCTGAGAAGAGACTCTACACTAGTTGGAGTCCAACTAAATAGACTTTTCCCAAAATTGGTCACTTCTGCCCTCTCCAAGGGTGAGTAATACCAAAACTCCCATGCAAGGAAAACTCAAAATTTCAAACATAAAACAAGAAAGGAAAAACAACCAAAGTAACATGGTTATCAAATCTTCCCAACATACCCACATCCATACAAACAGTGAAACAACAACAAGGTAACTTGAACATGAAACAAAACATAAAAATTGAATAGGGGAGATGAGAATTTCCTGTAAGATTTGAGCAAATAAGCCAATCAAATCCACAAAGCCTTCGAATCCCTGCATGGAAAAACCTATCACAGAAGAAAAAGATGAGAAGAGGCAAGGGTTTGCTAAAAAATGGAGATAGAAGAAAAGTTGCTCTCAAATGAAAAATGCATAAGAGATAATGAAATAAGTACAAGTCTCAACCTTATAAAGGTGAGATAGAAACCCTAAACTAAAAAGCTAGGTTGCACATTATTAATTAATAATTAATTAATAATGCACCTACAAGATAGCTTAAGCAAAATAGAGTAATAGGAAACTTAATTAATTAAATCAAAGTGATTTAATTAATAAGTGCAAACAAATAATTACTCTAACACTCACCCTTAAGCGAAGCTCAGGAGGTAAGCTAACCTAGCACAGCTATGAAAGCAAAAAAATTGGGTCCCAACAACAAGGCCTGATCAGGTACCCAATCACAACATAATCTCTATAAAGAGGAGAAATAGAGAAAACCACATGGGAAAAACCCTACTCCAAAAAGAGATAGCAAAGAATGTTCCAAAAGAAGGAACAAAGAGATCAGAAGAGAATCACTGAAGTATGAAGAACTGCAAAACTCTGTCAAAATGCTGATCTGTAGAACCTCCATGGAAATAGAAGGCATGAACCGAGTGTGTCTATATGGTAGATGATCCATCTCACCGAAATGCATAGGTAGCCAGCCACTGCAATCGCCTAGTATGTAGGATCAGGTACTAAATACGTAGCTCACACCAACGAACCATCAACCAAAGAAGCATAGAACAACAATATAACCTCCCCTTAAGGTAGGTGAGGTGACAGGTAGCTGAAAAGGTGGGCCAAAAAATCTCCTACAACACAGGAACTAGACACATCGAGAGTGAGCTACAGACACCAATAAAGGCACGTGTCATCGACACTGCATGAGAAAAAAGAGAAAGAGGGCCTATAAGCGGCAAACAACTATCCCCCCCATGGCACTTTATATAATAGTGTGAGTACAACGAATCACAATGATGAAAAGGATCCAGAAATGCAAGAGTGGCACTTTATCTCAGTGCGTTGCATAAAAATGCTTACAATGAATATCAACAATGATCAGAAAAGACATAAGGCTGAAACAACAGAAGGTAGAGCCCAAAACGAAGCAAATGAAGCAACAAAATTGATCCCCGGACCTGAAACAAACAGGATATCCACCAGAATGCTAAAAAGCAAAAGACTGAATAGGATGTGCTTGGAATAGAATCTGGAACAACAACTAGCATCACTGGAAAGAGCACAAAAAGAGCTTTCCAGCGATATAAAGAAGTCCAAAATCGGAGATTGGAAGCTCAAGATACGCCTCCCGGAGTGCAAAACAAAACATCCAGAATTGACTGCCAAAATAGGCAACCAAACTGCATCAAAACTCAAAAAAACCTATACCAGCATCTCTGTCTCGGAACCAGCTTTCTGGCACATTTTTTGGATTAAAAAAATACATCCGTATGCTCAAGTTACGAAGAAAAAACCAACAAGGCCTCTGAAAATGCATGAAATTTTATTTTTTTAAATAAATAAAAAAATAATATAAAAGAACTTTTTAAAAAACTCCGTCACTGCTGGCTGAGGCGGAGTGGAGGAGGCGGCGGAGTTGCTGGCGGTGGAGGAGGGCGGGAGGCGCCACTCCGGCGGAGCTGAGGCGGTGCCGCGGTCGGAGCCACTACGGGCCGCTAGGCAGTAATCGCCAGCGGTGACCGCGGCGGTTAGTAAAATGCTGCTGTAAAATTTTTTTGCGATTTTTTTTATTTTTCTGCCTTGATCCACATGCTAGGGGTCGTACGACCCTATTCAACAAAAAAATTTGCCTCCCAGATCAAAGTTGTCCAAATCAGACAAATTTTATATCAAAACAGGGGTTTTGACGCCTTCTGAATCCATCCGTGAGGTCTGTTTGGCCTCAAACTGCTCTGAAAATTAGTGACCCCCCTATTTTCTCAAAAAAAGCCCAAAAAAACACCAGATCTAATTCGCCAAACCCTCGTTCTCCCTTTTTCTTGAAACATTGAACAAGCTACAGCAGATCTGGCTCTGATACCATGTAAGATTTGAGCAAATAAGCCAATCAAATCCACAAAGCCTTCGAATCCCTGCATGCAAAAACCTATCACAGAAGAAAAAGACAAGAAGAGGCAAGGGTTTGCTAAAAAATGGAGATAGAAGAAAAGTTGCTCTCAAATGAAAAATGCATAAGAGATAATGAAATAAGTACAAGTCTCAACCTTATAAAGGTGAGATAGAAACCCTAAACTAAAAAGTTAGGTTGCACATTATTAATTAATAATTAATTAATAATGCACCTACAAGATAGCTTAAGCAAAATGGAGTAATAGGCAACTTAATTAATTAAATCAAAGTGATTTAATTAATAAGTGCAAACAAATAATTACTCTAACATTTTCTACCTTCACAAAGAGGTAATGGCAATGAACAAGTTTGAGTAGAGTATCCATTTTCTTCCTTCAACCTTCAATCATTCCTCTCTAAATGTAGAGATTGGGTAACAACCTCAACTAGTCCAACAAAGTCCTCTAAATAAGCCTCAAACTCAACCACCAAAGGGGATTAATAACTATTTTCACCCACTAGCCACCCTAGAAACTCCCAACTCAACCTACACTATGGTTAAACCCCAAGTGGAGATGAGGTGAGGTAACTCAAGACACCCATGATCAATTTTCGCACAAAGGCAAAAAGGGACTTTTTAAGTGACCTCAAAAGTCAAAGCAAGGGGCTTAGGGGTTGGAAAAGACCCCTAACCCATACCCATACCCTATGGTTAGAAAAAAAACAAGTTTTAAAGCCTTAAGAAGAGGTTTAGAGTCAAATAAAATCTAGGAATAAAATAGGTCCAACTTACTATTCTAACCTAAACCAACTTGGTCCAAAGGTTAAACAATTAACCCTAAACAGCCACTGAAGCACATAACCATTTTACGAGTGTCAAGTGACACGAAGAGAACATAGTTACGAACATTTAACATTCACTGAGCAAGAAAAATGCATACATACATCTCACAAAAAAAAATACATGAATTACGAATCAACAAAGTTTTCAAATTTAGCACATCGAGATCAGTTCTGTTCCTCTGTAGGGTTTCTTGGCTAAATATCTGCACACTCATTGCACACATCAGTAGTCCCGTAAAATCATATGTACATAAATGTATACGTATTCCAAAATTCTCATAAATTAAAACATACATCAATAAGGGTTTCTTTATCCTACTTAATTCTTAACCATTTAAAATATCTTAAATCAAAGCCTCGATCCTACCTTTACTGATTTCATCAACATACATATACATGAAACATTATATGACAATAATCAAATATATCTGAAATAACATCACACAACATTAAATAATAAAATATGTTCTAAACATCAGATAATGTCTCGACATCTCGAGTCGTGAATAACAAAATAAGGGTAATGTATCACTATGCTACGATGGGTCGGGGCGAGGCCTCACGTTTTAATTCTAGTTGATTATTTTTCTTAAGTGACTTTTCAATATCGATTAGATTGTCAATCGATAATTGTCTAAAAGATTCTTTTAGTTGATGTTGATTAAATACTTTCAATTAATATAAACTCGAATACATTACATTGTCATTTAAATTAATTATATCTTATTGTTGAAGGTTAATGTAGAGAACCTGTACTAAAACTTTTATCTATCATTTCAACTTAGAGCATGCTTAATTATTATTTATTATATATATATATATATATATTAAAAAAAAAAAATTGGAGTGTGTTTTTGCCCTCGTAGTTTGGGCATGACACGCAAAGATCAAGTTTGACAAAAAGTTGTCCAGATTTAACCATGGTTGACTTGAATTGAGTAGTTTCGAAAAGAATTTTGAAATAATTAAACGAAATTATTTAAATAAATGGAGTACTTACTTCTAATTAATTAAACAAAGTTATTTAATTAAATGAGAAGCCATTCCTAATTAATTAAATGAAGTTATTTAATTAAATAAGAAAAGTGTCTCTAATTAATTAAAGATTATTTCATTAAATAGAAAAAGTAATTATGAGAGCATATCTCATTTTATTAAATTAAATATCTTAACAAAATTTCTCTTCAGTTCAAAAAGGGAAATTTCTAGTTCACTATTGATCAAAAATAAGTTAAATCAGTTAACTCCTTTTTCTACTCAAATTGAATCAGTTAACTCCTTATTTTACTTAAATTAAATCTGTTAACTCCCTTTAATTTGGAAATCTCCCTTTATGACTGAACTTCACCTTTAATCCTGACCGTTGATTGAAATTGATCTCAACCATTGATTAATTTCAGGAAAGTTTATTTAAGAGACTCTAATCTCTTCATTTTGAAAGGTTGAATGAGAATTTGCTTCAAATTGATGCTGGAATTCATACTCACATTTTCTCATATTCACATATGCAAAGATCAAGTTTGACCAAAAGTTCACCAGATTTAACCATGGTTGACTAGATTCGAAAAGAATTTTAAAATAATTAAATGAAGTTATTTAATTAAATGAGAAGCCATTCCTAACTAATTAAATGAAGTTATTTAATTAAATAAGAAAAATGTCTCTAATTAAATAAAGATTATTTAATTAAATAGAAAAAGTAATTATGAGAGCATCTCATTTTATTAAATTAAATATCTTAACAAAATCACTCTTCAGTTCAAAAAGGGAAATATTTAGTTCATTATTGATCAAAAATGAGTTAAATTAATTAACTCCTTTTTCTACTCAAATTGAATCAATTAACTCGTTATTTTACTCAAATTAAATCTGTTAACTCCCTTTAATTTTAAAATCTCCCTCTATGACTGAACTTCACCTTTAATCTTGACCGTTGATTGAAATCGATCTCAACCATTGATGAATTCCAAGAAAGTCTATTTAAGAGACCTTCATCTGTTCATTTTAAAAAGTTGAATGAGAATTTGCATCGAATTGTTGCTGGAATTCATACTCACATTTGCTCATATTCACATACGGAAAGATCAAGTTTGACCAAAAATTGACCAGATTTAACCACGGTTGACTAGTTTCAAAAAGAATTTTGAAATAATTAAACGAAATTATTTAATTAAATGGAGTACATACTTCTAATTAATTAAACAAAATTAGTTAATTAAATAAAAAGCGATTCCTAATTAATTAAATGAAGTTATTTAATTAAATAAGAAAAGTGTCTCTAATTAATTAAAGATTATTTAATTAAATAAAAAAAGTAATTATGAGAGGATATCTCATTTTATTAAATTAAATATCTCAACAAAATCTCTCTTCAGTTCAAAAAGGGAAATTTTTAGTTCACTATTGATAAAAAATGAGTTAAATCAATTAACTCCTTTTTCTAAACAAATTGAATCGGTTAACTCTTTATTTTACTCAAATTAAATCTGTTAACTCCCTTTAATTTGGAAATCTCCCTTTATGATTGAACTTCACCTTTAATCCTGACCGTTGATTTAAATCGATCTCAACCGTTGATGAATTTTAGGAAAGTCTATTTAAAAGACCCTCATCTCTTCATTTTGAAAGGTTGAATGAGAATTTGCATCGAATTGTTGCTGGAATTCATACTCACATTTTCTCATATTCACATACGCAAAGATCAAGTTTGACCAAAAGTTAACCAAATTTAACCACGGTTGACTAGAGTTGACTAGTTTCAAAAAGAATTTTGAAATAATTAAATGAAATTATTTAATTAAATGGAGTACTTACTTCTAATTAATTAAAAAAAGTTATTTAATTAAATGAGAAGCGACTGCTAATTAATTAAATGAAGTTATTTAATTAAATAAAAAAAGTGTCTCTAATTATTTCAAGATTATTTAATTAAATAGAAAAAGTAATTATGAGAGCATATCTCATTTTATTAAATTAAATATCTCAACAAAATCTCTCTTCAGTTCGAAAAGGGAAATTTCTAGTTCACTATTGATAAAAAATGAGTTAAATCAGTTAACTCCTTTTTCTACTCAAATCGAATCAGTTAACTTCTTATTTTACTCAAATTAGATCTGATAACTCCCTTTAATTTGAAAATCTCCTTTTATGACTGAACTTCACCTTTAATCCTGACCGTTGATTGAAATCGATCTCAACCGTTGATGAATTCCAGGAAAATCTATTTAAGAGACCCTCATCTCTTCATTTTGAAAAGTTGAATGAGAATTTGCATCGAATTGTTGCTGAAATTCATACTCACATTTGAACGGTTTACTTGAATTGACTAGTTGCGAAAAGAATTTTGAAATAATTAAACGAAATTATTTAATTAAATGGAGTACTTACTTCTAATTAATTAAACAAAGTTATTTAATTAAATGAGAAGCCATTCCTAATTAATGAAATGAAGTTATTTAATTAAATAAGAAAAGTTTCTCAAATTAATCAAAGATTATTTAATTAAATAGAAAAAGTAATTATGAGAGCATATCTCATTTTATTAAATTAAATATCTCAACAAAATTTCTATTCAGTTCAAAAAGGGAAATTTCCAGTTCACTATTGATAAAAAATTAGTTAAATCAGTTAACTCCTTTTTCTACTCAAATTGAATCAATTAACTCCTTATTTTACTCAAATTAAATCTATTAACTCTATTTAATTTGGAAATCTCCCTTTATGACTGAACTTCACCTTTAATCCTGACCGTTGATTGAAATCGATCTCAACCATTGATGAATTCCAAGAAAGTCTATTTAAGAGACCCTCATCTCTTTATTTTGAAAGGTTGAATGAGAATTTGCATCGAATTGTTGTTGGAATTCATACTCACATTTGCTCATATTCACATACGCAAAGATCAAGTTTGACCAAAAGTTGACCAGATCTAACCATGGTTGATTTGACTTGACTAGTTTGGAAAAGAATTTTGAAATAATTAAACGAAATTATTTAATTCAATTGAGAAGTTACTTCTAATTAATTAAACAAAGTTATTTAATTAAATGAGAAGCCATTCCTAATTAATTAAATGAAGTTATTTAATTAAATAAGAAAAGTGTCTCTAATTAATTAAAGATTATTTAATTAAATAGAAAAAGTAATTATGAGTGCATATCTCATTTTATTAAATTAAATATCTCAACTGTGAGGTTCCTCCTCACACGTATTTATTAAATATGCTTTTCTCTATTAAATTTGTTGTAGGAGATTTGAACATGTGTAAAGTAATGCTTATATTGTGAATTTTCTAATGAAATTTAGAACAACAGATACATCCATGCTTTAATACTTAAAGATTAGAGAATGACTATGTTGTCTCGACTATTTAAAACATTAATTTGCACTAACAATAATGCAAGGTGTTTCAGTTAATGATGATGTTATTGGTTTTGTTACCTCAATGATTAGGATTATATGCATTTAGATAGTTCAATATTCACTATTGGTGATGTTATGATGCTTAGGTATATGCATGCCTAACAATGATTATTCTCGTATTTAATCTGAATTAATGAATAAGTTATATGTCATATTGATGATGTAATTTTTGATGATTAAATGTGAGTAGAAATGAATTAAATCGTTAAATAACTAAAGCATTATGATCTGAGTTCGCTCTAATCTGTCGTAGCATAGTGATACATTAATATTATTTAGATACTCACGACTCAAGATGTCGAGACATTATCTAATGCTTGAACATATGTTATTATCTCATGTTGTGTGATGTTACTTTTAGATATTTGATATTCATCATTTAAGGTTTTATGTATATGTATGTTGATGAATTAAGTAAAATGTAGGATTAACACATTGATTTTGGAATCTTTATGATTAAGGATATGAATAGGATGAAAGAAACCCTGATTGATGTATGTTTAAATTTATGTGAATTTTTGATACGTATATAGGTGCATGTGATTTTTGGGAGTACTGATGTGTGCAATGAGTGTGCAGATAATTTTAGCCAAGGAAACTGATGGAGGAACAGAACTGATCCCTATGTGTTAAATTTTGGAAACTTTGTTGTTCGTAATTCAAGTATTGTACTGTGAGATCTATGTATTTTATTTCTGTGTTTAGTGAATGTTAATGTTCGTAACTATGGTCTTTTAGTGTTGCTTGACACTCGTAAATTTGTTTATGTTCTGCAGTATGCTGATTAGGGTTAGTTGTGTAACCTTTGGACCCAAGTTGGTTTAAGTTACTGTCAGTTTGCTAATTGGTTCTTAATCAAGGTTAGTCATCCTTAATCTAGTTAAGTGCTTAATCTTCTTTTTAGAGTTGTTAGTTGGTCCTAATTATTTCCTAGCCTTTGTTTGGCTCTAAACCTATTCCTAAGGCTTTAAATCATGAAATATTTATTCCCAAAGGGTATGGGTATGGGTTAGGGGTCTTTTCCAACCTCTAAGCCCCTTTTGTTGACTTTTGAGGTCACTCAAAAAGTCCCTTATTGCCTTTGTGCGAAAATTGCATGTGGTTATCATGAGTTGTCTTACCCCACCTCCTCTTAGTGTTTAACCATGGTGTAGGTAGAGTTAGGATTTTTCTAGATTTGTAAGTGGGTGGGAGTAGTTATTGCTCCTTTTGGTGGTTGATTTTGAAGCTTATTTTTAGAGGCCCTTCTTGGACTTGTGGAGGGGTTACCCAATCTCTACATTTAGAGAGGAGTTCTCGAAGATTGAAGCAAGGAAGGGGAAACTCTACTCAAACTTTTTCATTTCCATTACCTCTTGTGAAGGTAGGAAATTTCTCATCTCCCTTGTCTAGATTTTCATGTTTGTTTCATGCTTGTGCTACCTTGTTGTTGTTTCAATGTTTGTATGTTTGTGGGTATGTTGGGAAGCTTAGAAAACCAGGTTGTTTTTGGATGATTTCTTTTCATGTTTATGTTTGAAATTTTGAGATGTTTCTTGTATGTGTGTTTTGGTATTACTCACCCTTGGAGAGGGCAGAACTGACCAATTTTGGGAAAGGTCTGTTTAGTCGGACTCCAACCAGTGTAGAGTCTCTTCTCAGGATGAGAAGAGGGAGAAAAGGGTAGGGTGTTATGGGCCCCTACCTGTCAGCACAAACTTTGTATGATTATGGTATGATTTTGGTATGTTGAAATGGAAGAACGAAAGTTCTTGGTATATAGCCCCGATTGGGCATCTATTTGGTGTTGTGCTTGACTTCTCCTGGTTGGAAGAATCCACCTTTCCCTAGTTTTGATTCATTGTGAATACTATTGTGTAAACCATGTATGATTATGTTTGTTTGATTTTTTCTTGGTTATGCTTGGTTGTCACCCTATCAGATATTTGTTTCCTCCTCGGTTCGTATAAATGTGTTGCAAAATTTGAAATGAATCCCTTGATGAGGGACATGAAGAAAATTCAATTATATTGTTGAAATTTGGGATTGATATCCTATTGTAAATTGTATTTTAAATTTTGTTATAAATGGCAATGAAGCCAGGTTTTCTTCTTGGTTCTTTCCCAGCCGAGCCTTTGTCATGCCCAAAAAAATAAGGACAAAAACACAGAATTTTTTTTTTTTTTTTTGCTAATAAGGATAATGTTCTTGTGGTTAACTAAGATTAAGCAAGACAACATGGTCAAAAAAGTTTTTCGATACATTCTTAATACATTGCCCTAGGCTTAGTGTCATAAATTAACTTCTTTCAACTCCGTTAAACTTCAATCCAAAATTTAACTTAACTTAAATTTTCTCCAACATACTTATAACCATCTAATAATTAGTTTATTGTTTACCATTAAAGTTGATGACAAGAATAAATTCAATGACTCTATATCTTAATCTAAACTTTATTTGAATTATCATAAATTTAAGCTCATATTAAGATTGATCTATAAAGCTCATAAGAGTATAGAACTACTTAATGAAACGTAAAAAATGTTCTAATGGAGATATTCAAATTTCACATTCAAGACTTTTAAATTGAAATGAATTTAATATTTTAACATTCAAATCCCTAATTAGTAATTACATTGTTACTTAACAATTAATACATTAATTGCTAAAGCCATCAAAATTACTAATCTAGTTTATAGATAAATGCCATACTTAATTTAAATTATAACAATCTATAACTTAACTAAACATCTAAGATCCTAGCTTGAATACCAAAAAAAAATGGTAACCACAATCCTCATTCAAAAACTAACATGCATTTCCACTAACAAAACATAAAGATTAACTAGAACGCACTATGAGTTATAAATTAACATAAATCAAGTTTTTTTTTCTTTAAAAAAAAAAAAAATCATGAACTACCACTACACTAGCAAAGTAACAATTAAATTTAACTCAAATAAATTTAAAACTTCCCTAGCTAAACTTCATATTAACCCACAACTTAACTAACTAAAGTTTAGAAATTCATTAACACAACTAACCTAATTAAAAATGACTATTAATAATTAAAACTACACCTAAATCTAATTACTCTAAAATTTAGGAAGTTCATAATATAACTAAACTAATCTAATGTTCTCCTAAATTACCTACACCCTACATTACCTACACCCTACATTACCCACACCCTACACCTTGCCAGCCAAGTGGCCTAGCCTCCTCCCACTTGGCTCCCTCCCAACCAACCATGCGCTACTCAAGGCACCTCCATGCTGACCTAGGTCTGTCGGCGCAGACCTGACTCCCCTGGTTGCTACCAAACAATTGATTCTCCCTCAATTTATGCAATACCTGCCTCAAGTGCTCTTCATGTTCCTTCTCGTCATGTGAATATATCAAGATGTCATCCAAGAAAACAACCACAAACTTATCCAAAAAGGTACGAAATACTCCATTCATGAGGCTCATGAATACAGCTAGAGCATTCGTGAGGCCGAATGGTACCACAGTGAACTCGTAGTGGCCATACCTAGTACGAAATGCAGTCTTAGGAATATCACTATCCACAATCCTCAACTGATGATAGCTTGACTTGAGATCAATCTTCGAAAATACCTGAGCACCCTGTAACTGATCAAAGAGGTCATCAATCCTAGGAAGAGGGTATCGGTTCTTGATGGTTACTTTGTTCAATTGCCGATAATCAATACACAACCTAAGTGATCCATCCTTCTTCTTAACAAAGATCACTGGTGCGCCCCAAGGTGACACACTAGGTCGAATATGCCCCTTCTCTAGGAGTTCCTCCAACTGAATCTTAAGTTCACTAAGCTCATGGGTAGTCATCCTGTACAGTGCTCTCGACACTGGCTATGCTCCTGGCATAAGATCAATATGAAAATCCACTGCTCTAGCTGGAGGCCTACCAGGAAGCTCTAAAGGAAAGACATCTGAAAACTCTTGCAATATAGGAAAATCATCAAGGGATGGCTCCCCCTCAAGATCTTTCTCCCTATCACTGATGGTGATAGTGAACAACTGACCTCCCTTTCGCATGCACCGTCTAAGTTGCATAGCAGAAATCATACGAAGGGATATGGGTCTCTTAACCCCAAGGATCACTCGAGAGATACCATACTCATCCACACATTCCACTCTCTTTTGTCGACAGTCCATCTTGGCGCTATGGGCATACAGCCAGTCCATGCCAAGAACAACATCATAAGAACCTAGAGGGGTAATATGTAGATCAGACATCGTGGACATGTCTCCAATTTGAATCAGGCAACTATGCACCATGGAACTGACTGACACTCTGGCTCCTGAGGCTAACTCTACCTCCCAGCTGACATCCTGACTAATTGCCACTAGCTCGTGATGCTCCATGATGAAAGGAGATATAAAAGAATTAGTAGCTCCAGAATCAAATAGAATGGTAACCATGCTACCTCGTATACTACCTATAGCCTCGATAACTGTGGCCCGATGCTCGACCTAGCGATTGTCAACCGCTGCAAAGACTCTATGAGATCTGCCTACATCACCAACAGTTAGCTCTGAAAAAGCCCCTCTTTGACCACTAGAGGATTGTCCCTGAGAACACTCTCTAGTAATATGCCCCATGCCACCACAAGTGTAACATGGACCTCATGTATAGGATCGGACACCCTGTGATCCAGACTACTGTGGGCCTCCTGACCTGCTAGATCCACTGAATCCACCCCTAGAAGACTATTGAGTCTTCGCTGGCTGTGATGGTGGGACCTGTACTCTCTGATCCTTCCTCAAAACTTGTGAATGCCACTGCTTGGGCTTGGAGCCCTGATAACCCTATGAGGGTTTCTGCTACTGCTGGGGTGTCTGTTGTTGAGGCTGTTGGCCCTTAGAGGACCCTGTTGTGTAGTTCTGATTCCCTTTCCAAGGGAGTCTCTACTAGGTAGGGTTTCAGTTCTGAGACCGATCCCGTGACTCCTGTCTACCCCGAGTGTCCTCTGCCACTAGTGCCATCTCAACAACCTGTCTGAAGGTGGTAGGAAAGGACATGTGAAATGGAACCTGAAGTGAGAAATTTAGGCCCATGATCTCCCTGAATCTCTCTAAGAATGACTCCCAGGTGAGGGTATCCATACTCACTCCTCCAATGGTCTCCTCCTGATGCCACCAATTGGAGGCATCACCTCTCAACTAATGAACTGCTAGTCATGCCTTTAGATTACTCCCATACGGACGTAATCCAAAGCATCGCTGTAGACTCTGTAACCATGCCTCTGCTACTGCCCCTCAGTGGAACCAGTAAATAAAGGTGGCCTGAGTTGAATCAACTCCCTGATATCATCTCCTATATGCCTAGGAGGTCTGTCATGTGGGGGTCCTCTCTGGTGTATTGACTCTTCCTTGTGCTCACCCTGTCCCTCTAACTATCTCGATGGGGGACTCCTAGTCCTCTCTCGGACTTTGGATCCGCCTCCTCCAGGTCCCTCTGCTTCCACAACTAGAATCTACTAACCTGGCTAAACTACAGGTACTACCCTCTGCTGACCTACACCGATCAAAGTCTAAAGTGCATCTATAATGTCCTGGTTCAGGTTCGGTGGTGGTGGAGGCGGAGGTGGTGGTGGAGGTGGAGGTCCATCCTCCTGTCCTGCTCTACCACCTCTCACCCTACGACCTCTACCTTGCCGATTGCTCCAAGTAATAGGAGGCATCCTACACAATTGAAGTTTTTTGTTAAGTTTAGAAGCATAATGGTTTTAGGTTCCTAGTGCTGAAACACAGGCTCTGATACCAAAATGTCATGCCCAAAAAAATAAGGACAAAAACACACAGAATTTTTTTATTTTTTTTTGCTAATAAGGATAATGTTCTTGTGGTTAACTAAGATTAAGCAAGACAACATGGTCGAAAAATTTTTTCGATACATTCTTAATACATTCCCCTAGGCTTAGTGTCATAAAGTAACTTCTTTCAACTCCGTTAAACTTCAATCCAAAATTTAACTTAACTTAAATTTTCTTCAACATACTTATAACCATCTAATAATTAGTTTATTGTTTACCATTAAAGTTGATCACAAGAATAAATTTAATGACTATATCTTAATCTAAACTTTATTTGAATTATCATAAATTTAAGCTCATATTAAGATTGATCTATAAAGCTCATAAGATTATAGAACTACTTAATGAAACGTAAAAATTGTTCTAATGGAGATATTCCAATTTCACATTCAAGACTTTTAAATTGAAATGAATTTAATATTGTAACATTCAAATCCCTAATTAGTAATTACATTGTTACTTAACAATTAATGCATTAATTACTAAAGCCATCAAAATTTATAATCTAGTTTATAGATAAACGCCATACTTAATTTAAATTATAACAATCTATAACTTAACTAAACATCTAAGATCCTAGCTTGAATACCAAAAAAAAATAGGTAACCACAATCCTCATTCGAAAACTAACATGCATTTCCACTAACAAAACATAAAGATTAACTAGAACACACTATGACTTATAAATTAACATAAATCAATTTTTTTTTCTTTTTTTTAAAAAAAAATATCATGAACTACCACTACACTAGCAAAGTAACAATTAAATTTAACTCAAATAAATTTAAAACTTCCCTAGCTAAACTTCATATTAACCCACAACTTAACTAACTAAACTTTAGAAATTCATCAACACAACTAACCTAATTAAACATGACTATTACTAATTAAAACTACAACTAAATCTAATTACTCTAAAATTTAGGAAGTTCATAATATAACTAAACTAATCTAATGTTCTCCTAAATTACCTACACCCTACATTACCTACACCCTACATTACCCACACCCTACACCTTGCCAGCCAAGTGGCCTAGCCTCCTCCCACTTGGCTCCCTCCCAACCAACTGCGCACTGCCCAAGGCACCTCTACGCTGACCTAGGTCTGTCAACGCAGACCTGACTCCCCTGGTCCCTGCGTGGGTCCAGACTTTCGCATGGAAGCTTGCGTGTGTGGATGAAGGGTCGGGTGGGGTAGGTGGGGAGAAGGAGTGAGTGTTGTTTCATATAAAATGTTTACACAGATCCGTCGTCAGTGGTACGGTACGGTACAGACCCCCACACGCAAGTGGATACACGTTGCCTCATTCCTTTGTTAATAGGGTTGGGTTAACAAGTTGGAAATGGGGAGGGTAAAAATAGTTAATGCCAAAAGTTAGTTTGGCAAAAATTTTAAACCAAAATGAATTATTAAATTGTGTACATTACTTCTCACCATTTCAATCATTTATATATATATGTGTGTGTGTGTGTGTGTGTGTGTGTGTGCATGAAGTCTGAATAATATATTTTTTTTAATGGGGAATCTAGAAGAGTATATGCTCTGTTGTCTCATGAATTAAATCTGCTTGCACATACAATTTCCAGAGAGTTGTTTTCCTCTTGGGAGTGTATATTTCTTGTGTCAAGTTTTTTTTTTTTTGAAGGCCAATTTAACTAAGTACTAGCATAGATCTTTTGATATGTATACATGCATCTTTATCTCAATAATGCATTCCAATCCAATGACCACATGAATTGTTACAACCAATATCAAAATTCCAAGGTTATGCAAGGGTATATTTGTGTCTTACATTTTATAATTTATGATTTATTTGTTCACTACATCACAATGGTGAATCTTCCTTCTATTTGAATTTAAGGAATACATGATCTTTAGATCAATTGTTTATATTCAACACGAAGCTTGGCTATGAAGGAGTGAACTTTGTAAATCTTACCAAGGAATCATGAACCTAAATTCAATAATAAAAAGAAGGGTGATGAATAATTCCTATCAAATTCAATTGTATCATTATTGTAACTTAACAATAAAAATTCTAGCATGGTGATCACAAGATAAGATTGATATTATAACATGGTATTGTTCAACATTGAATTGAAACTTCAACACATCCAATTGCCTTTTACTATTATAATTGAAACTCATATTTCCCATTTCTAGACATTTACTATCATTCTAATTTTCTCACAACATATGCAAAGTTGAAATCACATGAGATCAATACGAGAAAGAATTCATGATCATATTTTGTTTTCTATTATTCATCCTGGTTCAAGGCTCCATCGAGAAAGAACCAGTAAGAAAACCCGATATCTTTGCCACTACATCAAATTCAATTACAATTTACATGATATTACAATTCATTAAATTTTCTTCAAGACTTTCACAAGAACTTTTATCAAATGTCTTCATTGCCTCAAGGGTAAGCATGGGAGATACAAGAAACAACATGGAGATACCAACACAAGGAGGTAAGCAAAATGAACATACATTCCCACCCGGTTGCACAATAGTTCCAACAATGAACCAATATAGGGGAAAGATGGATTTTTTCAATAGGAGAAGTCAATCACCATACCTTCACTTAGCCCTTTCGGGGCTTAAAACTTCAAGAATTTTCATTCTTTCTCAAGGCCCTTTCAGGGCTATATCCACAAGGATTTTCATTCTTTCCCACATTCAAGAATTCTCAATAACAACAAGGTATGGGATGACAAGTAGGGGCCCATACACCCTACCCTTTCTCCCTCCTCTCTCCATGAGAGGAGACTCTACACTATTGAGGTCCAACTAATTCCCTTTCCCCAAGCATGGCCACTTCTTCCCTATCCAAGGGTGAGTGTTGCCAAATACATCTCCATAAAAATCTCTCGAAAACAACCAACACACCAAGAAGGCATATGAATAACTTCAAAAAAAACAAGATAAAATCCCTCCCAATACCACCCTCAACACATAAGCAAGGAATGCATATCTACACAATGTTTCCAACATGATTCAACAAGATTCAAAACATGAACATACACAAAGAACCATTCATGGAGTAAGAACTCCTACCTTCATAAGAGAGTTATGGCAATGGTAGTTTGATAAGAGCTTCCCTTTCTCTTTTTTCAATCTTCAAGGCTTCCTCCAAACCTAGAGGATTGGGTGACCAAACTCAAGTTTCTTCCAAAAGCCTCTAAGTATGGTCTCTAACCCCACTAAGTTTCAAGTAACTCAAGATGGAGGTTTGGTTTCACTAACCCAAGTAAAAAGAAACCCCATTTTTGAAATCAGCTTATAATAGGGTTTTTAAGAGACCCTAAGAGTCAACCTAGGAGGCTAAAGGGTTGGAAAGTACCCCCACCAATACCCTTACCCATAGGGGTACTTAAATTTAATGCTTCTAATCCTTTAAAGGCTTAATAGGAATAATTAAAAATTAGTAGAATAGTAAGATCAAATTACAACCTTTAAAGAATTACAATATAAGATTAGCACAAAATTAACAAGAAATTTAACTCCATTTCTTCCATTGGGTTATCTTGGCTAATTTTCCTGCACACTCATTGCACACATCAGTAGGTCCAAAAATCATGTGCATAATGTGAATAACATGTCAAAGGAAATTATATATAATTTAAAGCATCCACTTCTTAATAAATAGTTGTTTATCTAATTCAACTCATATTTCTAGCCTTTCGACTTGCATAACCAAATATGTTAGCGTTGCATACATTTTCTTTCATCATTATACATATTTATAAGCATTAAATGGCAAAATCAACTAACTGAAGTAAGCATCACACATCGCAAAATAGCATAACAATGTTCAGTGTATCCAATAATGTTCTAACATGTCAGCATGAGTATCAAAATAACAATGTATCATAGGTGCTAGGATGGGTCGGGGTGAGGCCTCACAGCCTTTGAATCAGGTTTGCCAATAAAATTGGTGGTTGAGTATATTTGGTTATCATGTGATTAAATCGTGATTTAAATTTAGATGGGTGTATCTCAAAAATAGGATGGAATTGATGACGTTCAATTTGGTAAAATTTCAAGTTTTCTTTCATGTTGAAAATGAAAATTATGATCATGGTTGTAGATTCAGGTTGCATGATTATTTGAATCAAGCAATTCTTGCATTATTGATTTAAAATGGATAATTCATATTCTTGTATGCTAAGGTTGTAATTAGGCTTTATGGATTTTCATTTAAACGAAATTATTGGCAAAGGTCGAATTATTCCAATTAAATCTATTTTTTTTTAAAATTGTGTTTTGCCCATGTAGTTTGGGCATGACATCAACAAAACCTCTCTTCAGTTCAAAACGGGAAATTTCTAGTTCACTATTGATCAAAAATGAGTTAAATGAGTTAACTCATTTTTCTACTCAAATTGAATCAATTAACTCCTTATTTTACTCATATTAAATCTGTTAACTCTTTTTAATTTGGAAATCTCCCTTTATGACTGAACTTCACCTTTAATCTTGACCGTTCATTGAAATCAATCTTAACCGTTGATGAATTTCAGGAAAGTCTATTTAAGAGACCCTCATCTCTTCATTTTGAAAGGTTGAATGAGAATTTGCTTTGAATTGTTGCTGAAATTCATACTCACATTTGCTCATATTCACATACGCAAAGATCAAGTTTGATCAAAAGTTGACCAAATTTAACCATGGTTGACTTGAGTTGACTAGTTTTGAAAAGAATTTTTAAATAATTAAACAAAATTATTTAATTAAATGGAGTACTTACTTCTAATTAATTAAACAAAGTTATTTAATTAAATGAGAAGCCATTCCTAATTAATTAAATGACGTTATTTAATTAAATAAGAAAAGTGTGTCTAATTAATTAAAGATTACTTAATTAAATAGAAAAAGTAATTATGAGAGCATATCTCATTTTATTAAATTAAATATCTCAACAAAATATCTCTTCAGTTCAAAAAGGGAAATTTCTAGTTCACTATTGATCAAAAATGAGTTAAATCAATTAACTCCTTTTTCTACTCAAATTGAACTAGTTAACTCCTTATTTCACTCAAATTAAATCTGTTAACTCCCTTTAATTTGGAAATCTCCCTTTATGAATGAACTTCACCTTTAATCCTCACCGTTGATTGAAATCAATCTCAACCATTGATGAATTCCAAGAAAGTCTATTTAAGAGATCCTCATCTCTTAATTTTGAAAGGCTGGATCAGAATTTGCATCGAATTGTTGTTGGATTTAATACTCACATTTGCTCATATTCACATACGCAAAGATCAAGTTTGACCAAAAGTTGATGAGATTTAACCACGGTTGACTTGAGTTGACTAGTTTCAATTTTTTTTTTGAAATAATTAAATGAAATTATTTAATTAAATGGAGTACTTACTTCTAATTAATTAAACAAAGTTATTTAATTAAATGAGAAGCCATTCCTAATTAATTAAATGACGTTATTTAATTAAATAAGAAAAATGTCCCTAATTAATTAAAGATTATTTGATTAAATAGAAAAAGTAATTATGAGAGCATATCTCATTTTATTAAATTAAATATCTCCACAAAATCTCTCTTCAGTTCAAAAAGGGAAATTTTTAGTTCACTATTGATCAAAAATGAGTTAAATGAGTTAACTCTTTTTTTTACTCAAATTGAATCAGTTAACTCCTTATTTTACTCAAATTAAATCTTTTAACTCCTTTTAATTTGGAAATCTCCATTTATGATTGAGCTTCACCTTTAATCCTGACCGTTGATTGAAATCAATCTCAACCGTTGATAAATTTCAGGAAAGTCTATTTAAGAGACCCTCATCTCTTCATTTTGAAAGGTTGAATGAGAATTTGTATCGAATTGTTGCTAGAATTCATACTCACATTTGCTCATATTCACATACGCAAAGATAAGGTTTGACCAAAAGTTGACCAGATTTAACCAAGATTGACTTGAGTTGACTAGTTTCGAAAAAAAATTTCAAATAATTAAACGAAATTATTTAATTAAATGGAGTACTTACTTCTAACTAATTGAACAAAGTTATTTAATTAAATGAGAAGCCATTCCTAATTAATTAAATTAAGTTATTTAATTAAATAAGAAAAGTGTCTCTAATTAATTAAAGATTATTTAATTAAATAGAAAAAGAAATGATGAGAGCATATCTCATTTTATTAAATTAAATATCTCAACAAAATCTCTCTTCAATTCAAAAAGAGAAATTTTCAATTCACTATTGATGAAAAATGAGTTAAATCAGTTAACTCCTTTCTCTACTCAAATTGAATCAGTTAACTCCTTATTTTACTCAAATTAATTCTGTAAACTCCATTTAATTTGGAAATCTCCCTTTATGACTGAACTTCACCTTTAATCTTGACCGTTGATTGAAATCGATCTCAATCGTTCATGAATTCCAGGAAAATCTATTTAAGACACCCTCATCTCTTCATTTTGAAAGGTTGAATGAGAATTTGCATCGAATTGTTGTTGGAATTCATACTCACATTCGCTCATATTTACATACGCAAAGATCAAGTTTGACAAAAAGTTGACCAGATCTAACCATGGTTGATTTGACTTGACTACTTTGGAAAAGAATTATGAAATAATTAAACGAAATTATTTAATTAAATGGAGAAGTTGCTTCTAGTTAATTAAACAAAGTTATTTAATTAAATGAGAAGCCATTCCTAATTAATTAAATGAAGTTATTTAATTAAATAAGAAAAGTGTCTCTAATTAATTAAAGATTATTTAATTAAATAGAAAAAGTAATTATGAGAGCATATCTCATTTTATTAAATTAAATTTTTCAACAAAACCTCTCTTTAGTACAAAAAGGGAAATTTTCAATTCACTATTGATCAAAAATGAGTTAAATCAGTTAACTCCTTTTTCTACTCAAATTGAATTAGTTAACTCCTTATTTTTCTTAAATTAAATCTGTTAACTCCCTTTAATTTGGAAATCTCCATTTATGACTGAACTTCACCTTTAATCCTGACCGTTGATTGAAATCGATCTCAACCGTTGATGAATTCCAGGAAAGTCTATTTAAGAGACCCTCATCTCTTCATTTTGAAAAGTTGAATGAGAATTTGCATCGAATTGTTGTTGGAATTCATACACACATTTGCTCATATTTACATACGCAAAGATCAAGTTTGAAAAAAAGTTGACCAGATCTAACCATGGTTGATTTGACTTGATTAGTTTGGAAAAGAATTATGAAATAATTAAATGAAATTATTTAATTAAATGGAGAATTTACTTCTAGTTAATTAAACAAAGTTATTTAATTAAATGAGAAGCCATTCCTAATTAATTAAACGAAGTTATTTAATTAAATAAGAAAAGTGTCTCTAATTAATTAAAGATTATTTAATTAAATAAAAAAAGTAATTATGAGAGCATATCTCATTTTATTAAATTAAATTTCTCAACAAAACCTCTCTTCAGTTCAAAAAGGGAAATTTCCAGTTCACTATTGATTAAAAATGAGTTAAATCGGTTAACTCTTTTTTCTACTCAAATTGAATCAGTTAACTCCTTATTTTACTCAAATTAAATGTGTTAACTCCCTTTATTTTGGAAATCTCCCTTTATGACTGAACTTCACCTTTAACACTGACTGTTGATTGAAATAGATCTCAACCGTTGATGAATTCCAGGAAAGTCTATTTAAGAGACCCTCATCTCTTCATTTTGAAAGGTTGAATGAGAATTTGCTTCGAATTGTCGCTGAAATTTATACTCACATTTTCTCATATTCACATACGCAAAGATAAGGTTTGATCAAAAGTTGACCAAATTTAACCACGGTTTACTTGAGTTGACTAGTTTTGAAAAGAATTTTAAAATAATTAAATGAAATTATTTAATTAAATGGAGTACTTACTTCTAATTAATTAAACAAAGTTATTTAATTAAATCAGAAGCCATTCCTAATTAATTAAATGAAGTTATTTAATTAAATAAGAAAAGTGTCACTAATTAATTAAAGATTACTTAATTAAATACAAAAAGTAATTATGAGAGCATATCTCATTTTATTAAATTAAATATCTCAACAAAATCTCTCTTCAGTTCAAATAGGGAAATTTTCAGTTCACTATTGATCAAAAATGAGTTAAATCAATTAACTCCTTTTTCTACTCAAAATGAATCAATTAACTCCTTATTTTACTCAAATTAAATCTGTTAACTCCCTTTAATTTGGAAATCTCCCTTTATGACTAAACTTCACCTTTAATATTGACCGTTGATTGAAATCGATCTCAACCATTGATGAATTCCAGAAAAGTCTTTTTAAGAGATCCTCATCTCTTCATTTTGAAAGGCTGAATGAGAATTTGCATCGAATTGTTGCTAGAATTCATACTCACATTTGCTCATATTCACATACGCAAAGATCAAGTTTGACCAAAAGTTGACCAGATTTAACCACAGTTGACTTGAGTTGACTAGTTTCAAATTTTTTTTTAAAATAATTAAATGAAATTATTTAATTAAATGGAGTACTTACTTCTAATTAATTAAACAAAGCTACTTAATTAAATGAGAAGCCATTCCTAATTAATTAAAAGAAGTTATTTAATTAAATAAGAAAAGTGTCTCTAATTAGTTAAAGATTACTTAATTAAATAGAAAAAGTAATTATGAGAGCATATCTCATTTTATTAAATTAAATATCTCAACAAAATCTCGCTTTAGTTCAAAAAGGGAAATTCCAGTTCACTATTGATAAAAAATGAGTTAAATCAACTAACTCCTTTTTCTACTCAAATTGAATCAGTTAACTCCTTATTTTTTTCAAATTAAATCTGTTAACTCCCTTTAATTTGAAAATCTCCTTTTATAACCGAACTTCACCTTTAATCCTGACTGTTGATTGAAATCGATCTCAACCGTTGAAAAATTCCAAGAAAGTCTTTTTAAGAGACCCTCATAACTTCATTTTGAAAGGTTGAATGAGAATTTGCATCGAAAATTTGTTGGAATTCATACTCACATTTGCTCATATTCAGATACGCAAAGATCAAGTATGACCAAAAGTTGACCAGATTTAACAACGGTTGACTTGAGTTGACTAGTTTTGAAAAGAATTTTAAAAGAATTAAATAAAATTATTTAATTAAGTGGAGTACTTATTTCTAATTAATTAAACAAAGTTATTTAATTAAATGAGAAGCCATTCCTAATTAATTAAAAAAAGTTATTTAATTAAATAAGTAGTGTCTATAGTTAATTAAAGATTGATTTAATTAAATAGAAAAAGTAATTATGAGAGCATATCGCATTTTATTAAATTAAATATCTCAACAAAATCTCTCTTCAGTTCAAAAAGAGAAATTTTCAGTTCACTATTGATCAAAAATGAGTTAAATTAGTTAACTCCTTTTTCTACTCAAATAGAATCAGTTAACTCCTTATTTTAATCAAATTAAATCTGTTAACTTCCTTTAATTTGAAAATCTCCCTTTATGACTAAACATCACCTTTAATCCTGACCGTTGATTGAAATCGATCTCAACCGTTGATGAATTCCAGGAAAGTCTATTTAAGAGACCCTCATCTCTTCATTTTGAAAGGTTGAATGAGAATTTGCATCGAATTGTTGCTGGAATTCATACTCACATTTTCTCATATTCACATATGCAAAGATCAAGTTTGACCAAAAGCTAACCATATTTGACCATGGCTGACTTGAGTTGACTAGTTTCAATTTTTTTTTTGAAATAATTAACCAAAATTATTTAATTAAATGGAGTACTTACTTCTAATTAATTAAAAAAAGTTATTTAATTAAATGAGAAGCCATTCCTAATTAATTAAATAAAGTTATTTAATTAAATAAGAAAATTGTCTCTAATTAATTAAAGATTACTTAACTAAATAGAAAAAGTAATTATGAGAGCATATCTCATTTTATTAAATTAAATATCTCAACAAAATCTCTCTTCAGTTCAAAAAGTGAAATTTCTAGTTCACTATTGATAAAAAATGAGTTAAATCTGTTAACTCCCTTTAATTTGGAAATCTCCCTTTATGACTGAACTTCACCTTTAATCCTGACCGTTGATTGAAATCGATCTCAACCGTTGATGAATTCCACAAAAGTCTAATTAAAAGACCCTCATCTCTTCATTTTGAAAGATTGAATGAGAATTTGCCTGAAAAATTTGCTGAAATTCAGACTCACATTTGCTCATATTCACATACGCAAAGATCAAGTTTGACCAAAAGTTGACTAGATTTAACCACAGTTGACTTGATTTGACTAGTTTCGAAAATAATTTTGAAATAATTAAATGAAATTATTTAATTAAATGTACTTACTTCTAATTAATTAAACAAAGTTATTTACTTAAATAAGAAGTCATTCCTAATTAATTAAATGAAGTTATTTAATTAAATAAGAAAAGTGTCTCTAGTTTATTAAAGATTATTTAAATAAGTAGAAAAAGTAATTATGAGAGCATATCTCATTTTTTTAAAGTAAATATCTCAACAAAATCTCTCTTTAGTTCAAAAAGCCTAATTTCTAGTTCACTATTGATAAAAAATGAGTTAAATCAGTTAACTCCTTTTTCTACTCAAATTGAATCAGTTAACTCCTTCTTTTACTCAAATTAAATCTGTTAAATCCCTTTAATTTGGAAATCTCCTTTTATGTCTGAACTTCACCTTTAATCCTGACCGTTGATTGAAATTGATCTCAACCGTTGATGACTTCTAGGAAAGTTTGTTTAAGAGACCCTCATCTCTTCATTTTGAAAGGTTGAATGAGAATTTGCATCGAATTGGTGCTAGAATTCATACTCACATTTGCTAATATTCACATACGCAGAGATCAAGTTTGACCAAAAGTTGACCAGATTTAACTACAGTTGACTTGAGTTGACTAGTTTAAAAAAGAATTTTGAAATAATTAAATGAAATTATTTAATTAAATGGAGTACTTACTTCTAATTAATTAAACAAAATTATTTAATTAAATGAGAAGCCATTCCTAATTAATTAAATGAAGTTATTTAATTAAATAATAAAAGTGTCTTTAATTAATTAAAGATTATTTAATTAAATAGAAAAATAAATTATGAGAGCATATCTCATTTTATTAAATTAAATATCTCAACAAAATCTCTCTTTAGTTCAAAAAGGAAATTTTCCAGTTCACTATTGATAAAAAATGAGTTAAATCAGTTAACTCCTTTTTCTACTCAAATTGAATCAGTTAACTCCTTATTTTATTCAAATTAAATCTGTTAAATCCCTTTAATTTGGAAATCTCCTTTTGTCTGAACTTCACCTTTAATCCTGACCATTGATTTAAATTGATCTCAACCGTTGATGAATTCTAGGAAAGTCTGTTTAAGAGATCCTCATCTTTTCATTTTGAAAGGTTGAATGAGAATTTGCATCGAATTGTTGCTGGAATTCATACTGACATTTGCTCATATTCACATACGCAGAGATCAAGTTTGACCAAAAGTTGACCAAATTTAACCACAGTTGGCTTGAGTTGACTAGTTTTGAAAAGAATTTTGAAATAATTAAATAAAATTATTTAATTAAATGGAATACTTACTTGTAATTAATTAAACAAATTTATTTAATTAAATGAGAAGCCATTCCTAATTGATTAAATGACGTTATTTAATTAAATAAGAAAAGTGTCTATAATTAATTAAAGATTATTTAATTAAATAGAAAAAGTAATTATGAGAGCATATCTCATTTTATTAAATTAAATATCTCAAAAAAATCTCTCTTCAGTTCAAAAAGGAAAATTTCTAGTTCACTATTGATCAAAAATGAGTTAAATCAGTTAACTTCTTTTTCTACTCAAATTGAATAAGTTAACTCCTTACTTTACTCAAATTAAATTATTTAATTCGCTTTAATTTGGAAATCTCCCTTTATGACTGAACTTCACCTTTAATCCTGACCGTTGATTGAAATCGATCTCAACCATTGATGAATTTCAGGAAAGTCTATTGAAGAGACCCTCATCTCTTCATTTTGAAAGGTTGAATTAGAATTTGCATCGAATTGTTGTTGGAATTCATACTCACATTTGCTCATATTCACATACGCAAAGATCAAGTTTGACAAAAGGTTGACCAGATTTCACCACAGTTGACTTGAGTTGACTAGTTTCGAAAAGAATTTTGAAATAATTAAATGAAATTATTCAATTAAACGGAGTACTTACTTCTAATTAATTAAACAAAGTTATTTAATTAATTGAGGAGGCATTCCTATTTAATTAAATGAAGTTATTTAATTAAATAAGAAAAGTGTCTCTAATTAATTAAAGATTATTTAAATAAATAGAAAAAGTAATTATGAGAGCATATGTCATTTTATTATATTAAATATCTCAACAAAATCTCTCTTCAGTTCAAAAAGGGAAATTTCCAGTTCACTATTGATAAAAAATGAGTTAAATCGGATAACTCCTTTTTCTACTCAAATTGAATCAGTTAACTCTTTACTTTACTCAAATTAAATCTGTTAACTCCCTTCAATTTGGAAATGTCCATATATGATTGAACTTCACCTTTAATCCTGACCGTTGATTGAAATCGATCTCAACCGGTGATGAATTTTAGGAAAGTCTATTTAAGTGACCCTCATCTCTTCATTTTGAAAGGTTGAATGAGAATTTGCATCAAATTGTTGCTGGAATTCATACTCACATTTTCTCATATTCACATATGCAGAGATCAAGTTTGACCAAAAGTTGACCAGATTTAACTACGGTTGACTTGAGTTGACTAGTTTCGAAAAGAATTTTGAAATAATTAAATGAAATTATTCAATTAAACGGAGTACTTACTTCTAATTAATTAAACAAAGTTATTTAAATAAATGAGAAGCCTTTCCTAATTAATTAAATGAAGTTATTTAATTAAATAAGAAAAGTGTCTCTAATTAATTAAAGATTACTTAATTAAATAAAAAAAGTAATTATGAGAGCATATGTCATTTTATTAAATTAAATATCTCAACAAAATCTCGCTTCAGTTCAAAAAGGGAAATTTCCAGTTCATTATTGATAAAAAATGAGTGAAATTAGTTAACTCCTTTTTCTACTCAAATTGAATCAGTTAGCTCCTTATTTTATTCAAACTAAAACTGTTAACTCCATTTAATTTGAAAATCTCCCTTTATGACTGAACTTCACCTTTAATCTTGATCGTTGATTTAAATAGATCTCAACCGTTGATGAATTCTAGTAAAGTCTATTTAAGAGACCCTCATCTCATCATTTTGAAAGGTTGAATGAGAATTTGCATCGAATTTTTGCTAGAATTCATAGTCACATTTGCTCATATTCACATACGCAAAGATCAAGTTTGACCAAAAGTTGACCATATTTAACCACGAATGACTTGAGTTGAGTAGTTTCAAAATTTTTTTTGAAACAATTAAACGAAATTATTTAATTAAATGGCGTAATTACTTCTAATTAATTAAACAAAGTTATTTAATTAAATGAGAAGCCATTCCTAATTCATTAAATGAAGTTATTTAATTAAATAAGAAAAGTGTCTCTAATTAATTAAAGATTACTTAATTAAATAGAGAAAGTAATTATGAGAGTATATCTCATTTTATTAAATTAAATATCTCAACAAAATCACGCTTTAGTTCATAAAGGGAAATTTCCAGTTCATTATTGATAAAAATTGAGTTAAATGAGTTAACCCCTTTTTCTACTCAAATTGTTTTAGTTAACTCTTTATTTTACTCATATTAAATTTGCTAACTACCTTTAATTTGGAAATCTCCCTTTATGACTGAACTTGACTTTTAATCCTGACCGTTGATTGAAATCAATCTCAACCTTTGATGAATTACAGGAAAGTCTATTTAAGAGACCCTCATCTTTTCATTTTGAAAGGTTGAATGAGAATTTGCATCGAATTGTTGCTGGAATTCATACTCACATTTGCTCATATTCACATACGTAAAGATCAAGTTTGACCAAATGTTTACGAGATTTAACCAAAGTTGACTTGAGTTGACTAGTTTCAAGAAAAATTTTGAAATAATTAAACAAAATTATTTAATTAAAGTGAGTACTTACTTCTAATTAATTAAACAAAGTTATTTAATTAAATGAGAAGCCATTCCTAATTAATTAAATGAAGTTATTTAATTAAATAAGAAAAGTGTCTCTAATGAATTAAAGATTACTTAATGAAATAGAAAATGTAATTATGAGAGCATATCTCATTTTATTAAATTAAATATCTCAACAAAATCTCGCTTCAGTTGAAAAAGAGAAATTTCCAGTTCATTATTGATCAAAAATGAGTTAAATGAGTTAACTCGTTTTTCTACTCAAATTGAATCAATTAACTCCTTATTTTATTCAAACTAAAACTGTTAACTCCCTTTAATTTGAAAATCTCCCTTTATGACTGAACTTTACCTTTAATCCTGACCGTTGATTGAAATAGATCTCAACCGTTGATGAATTCCAGTAAAGTCTATTTAAGAGACCCTCATCTCTTCATTTTGAAAGGTTGAATGAGAATTTGCATCGAATTTTTTCTAGAATTCATACTCACATTTGCTCATATTCACATATGCAAAGATCAAGTTTGACAAAAGGTTGACCATATTTAACCACGATTGACTTGAGTTGACTAGTTTCAAATTTTTTTTTTGAAACAATTAAATGAAATTATTTAATTAAATGGAGTAATTACTTCTAATTAATTAAATAAAGTTATTTAATTAAATGAGAAGTCGTTCCTAATTAATTAAATGAAGTTATTTAATTAAATAAGAAAAGTGTCTCTAATTAATTAAAGATTACTTAATTAAATAGAAAAATTAATTATGAGAGCATATCTCATTTTATTAAATTAAATATCTCAACAAAATCACGCTTCAGTTCAAAAAGAGAAATTTCCAGTTCGCTATTGATAAAAAATGAGTTAAATGAGTTAACTCATTTCTCTACTCAAATTGTTTCAGTTAACTCCTTATTTTACTCATATTAAATTTGCTAACTCCCTTTAATTTGGAAATCTTCCTTTATGACTAAACTTGACCTTTAATCCTGACTGTTGATTGAAATCGATCTCAACCGTTGATGAATTCCAGGAAAGTGTATTTAAGAGACCCTCATCTCTTCATTTTGAAATGTTGAATGAGAATTTGCATCGAATTGTTGCTAGAATTCATACTCACATTTTCTCATATTCACATACGCAAAGATCAAGTTTGACCAAAAGTTCACTAGATTTAACCACGGTTGACTTGAGTTAACTTGTTTCGAAAAGAATTTTGAAATAATTAAATGAAATTATTTAATTAAATGGATTACTTACTTCTAATTAACTAAACAAAGTTATTTAATTAAATGAGAAGCCATTCTTAATTAATTAAATGAAGTTATTTGATTAAATAAGAAAAGTGTCTCTAATTAATTAAAGATTACTTAATTAAATAGAAAAAGTAATTATGAGTGTATATCAAATTTTATTAAATTAAATATCTCAACAAAATCTCTCTTCAGTTCAGAAAGGGAAATTTTCAGTTCACTATTGATAAAAAATGAGTTAAATCAGTAAACTCCTTTTTCTACTCAAATTGAATCAGTTAACTCCTTATTTTTTACTAAAATTAAATCTGTTAACTCCCTTTAATTTTGAAATCTCCCTTTATGACTAAACTTCACCTTTAATCCTGACCGTTGAATGAAATCGATCTCAACCGTTGATGAATTCCAGCAAAGTCTATTTAAGAGACCCTCATCTCTTCATTTTGAAAGGTTGAATGAGAATTTGCATCAAATTGTTGCTGGAATTCATACTCACATTTTCTCATATTCACATACGCAAAGATCAAGTTTGACCAAAAGTTGACCAGATTTAACCACGGTTGACTCGAGTTGACTAGTTTGAAAAGAATTTTGAAATAATTAAATGAAATTATTTAATTAAATGGAATACTTACTTCTAATTAATTAAAAGTTACTTAATTAAATAGAAAAAGTAATTATGAGAGCATATCGCATTTTATTAAATTAAATATCTCAACAAAATCTCTCTTTAGTTCAAAAAGGGAAATTTTCAGTTCATTATTGATAAAAAATGAGTTAAATCAGTTAACTCCTTTTTCTACTCAAATTGAATCAGTTAACTCTTGAATTTACTCAAATCAAATCTGTTAACTCCCTTTAATTTGGAAATCTCCCTTTATAACTGAACTTCACCTTTAATCCTGACCGTTGATTGAAATCGATCTCAACCGTTGATGAATTTCAATAAAGTCTATTTAAGAGACCCTCATCTCTTCATTTTGAAAGTTTGAATGAGAATTTGCATCGAATTGTTGCTAGAATTTATACTCACATTTGCTCATATTCACATACCCAAAGATCAAATTTGACCAAAAGTTGACCAGATTTAACCATGATTGACTTGAGTTGACTAGTTTCGAAAAGTATTTTGAAATAATTAAATGGAGTACTTACTTCTAATTAATTAAACAGCATTATTTAATTAAATGAGAAGCCATTCCTAATTAATTAAGAAAAGTGTCTCTAATTAATTATAGATTACTTAATTAAATAGAAAAGTAATTATGAGAGCATATCTCATTTTATTAAATTAAATATCTCAACAAAATCTCTCTTCAGTTCAAAAAGGGAAATTTCCAGTTCACTATTGATCAAAAATGAGTTAAATGAGTTAACTCCTTTTTCTACTCAAGTTGAATCAGTTAACTCCTTATTTTACTCAAATTAAATCTGTTAACTCCCTTTAATTTGGAAATCTCCCTTTATCACTGAACTTCACCTTTAATCCTGACCGTTGATTGAAATCGATCTCAACCGTTGATGAATTCCAGGAAAGTCTATTCAAGAGACCCTCATCTCTTAATTTTGAAAGGTTGAATGAGAATTTGCATCGAATTGTTGCTAGAATTCCTACTCACATTTGCTCATATTCACATACGCAAAGATCAAGTTTGACCAAAAGTTGATCAGATTTAACCATGGTTGACTTGAGTTGACTAATTTTGAAAAGAATTTTGAAATAATTAAACAAAATTATTTAATTAAATACAGTACTTACTTATAATTAATTTTAAAAAGTTATATAATTAAATGAGAAGTCATTCCTAATTAGTTAAATGAAGTTATTTATTTAAATAAGAAAAGTGTCTGTAATTAATTAAAGATGACTTAATTAAATAGAAAAAGTAATTATGAGAGCATATCTCCTTTTATTAACTTAAATATCTCAACAAAATCTTTGTTCAGTTCAAAAAGGGAAATTTCCAATTCACTATTGATCAAAAATGAGTTAAATGAGTTAACTCCTTTTTCTACTCAAATTGAATCAGTTAACTTTTTATTTTACTCAAATTAAATCTGTTAACTCCCTTTAATTTGGAAATCTCCCTTTATGACTGAACTTCACCTTTAATCCTGACTATTGATTGAAATCGATCTCAACTGTTGATGAATTTTAGGAAAGTCTATTTAAAAAACCCTCATCTCTTCATTTTGAAAGGTTGAATGAGAATTTGCATTGAATTGTTGCTAGAATTCATACTCACATTAGCTCATATTCACATACGCAAAGATCAAGTTTGACCAAAAGTTGACCAGATTTAACCACGGTTGACTTGAGTTGACTACTTTCAAAAATAATTTTTAAATAATTAAACAAAATTATTTAATTAAATGGAGTACTTACTTCTAATTAATTAAACAAAGTTATTTAATTAAATGAGAAGCCATTCCTAATTAATTAAATGAAGTTATTTAATTAAATAAGAAAAGTGTCTCTAATTAATTAAAGATTACTTAATTAAATAGAAAAAGTAATTATGAGAGCATATCTCTTTTTATTAAATTAAATATCTCAACAAAATCTCTCTTCAGTTCAAAAAGGGAAATTTCCAATTCACTATTAATAAAAAATGAGTTAAATCAGTTAACTCCTTTTTCTACTCAAGTTGAATTAGTTAACTCTTTATTTTAGTCAAATTAAATTTGTTAACTCCCTTTAATTTGCAAATCTCCTTTTATTACTGAAATTCACCTTTAATCCTGACCGTTGATTGAAATCGATCTCAACCATTGATGAATTCCAAGAAAGTCTATTTAAGAGACCCTCATCTCTTCATTTTTAAAGGTTGAATGAGAATTTGCATCGAATTGTTGCTGAAATTCATACTCACATTTTCTCATTGTAATGCCACACAAGACATAACCAAAAGAATCTAAAACAAAATACAATTCCATAAACGCAATAATTTTTTTTTAAAAAATCATCTCAACACAAGTTCCAAAACATGGACTGAATCACTCTTATACAGAAAATTTGCCAATGAAAGATAATATTGTCCAAATACATTTCATTACAATAAGAATACATAAAGAGTTCAGAACTATAATGAAATACAATTTCATTTCTTGACACCTATGTCCAATATAGGAATCCTAAATTCTAATTCAAAAAGTAACTTCAATAAACATCCTTAGCTGCTTGAAACTCGAAGCACCTTAAAACCACACAGAAAGCAACATAACACAAACAGGGGCTCAGTACATACTGAGTTTAAAAGTGAAATCCATCTGCATACATGTTAGTACCAACATATAGATATCCAAAAATAGATTTCTAATCCATCTAACATAGTGCAAATCTGGTAATAATATGCAAGAAGTAAACAATTACTTTGCATTGCTAAATTAAACCCGCACTAAGAATAACTCATAAATGAAACATATATATTCTAAGGTGTCATCGTTATGGCACTAAGTTTCTGCATCCAAATATGGTATGCTCTTAGTCATCATATAACGGTATTCTCTATTTTACTTGTCATTGACTGAATAGAGACATGCCTTTTCTTCGTACTTAACCATATAGGTTTAAGTCATAGGTAAGGCCAATTATCTTTCATGTGAAATTAACCCACCCAATTTATTTTAAAGTTATCACTGAATTAATTAACTGAATAGGATAAACCAAATTCAGCCACCTTGATATACTTTCATCACAACTATTCTTAAACACACTTCAAACAGATTTACTAAGAATGCACATGTAATGAATAACTATTCAATATAACCTATAATACTACATTCCTTATCAAATTGAAACACATCCTCTTCTGCCAATTCCGAAAGTAAACTTAGGTCATTACAACAACAAAAACCAAAACTATAATACGAAGATCCCATAAATATAATTAAACTGACTTAACCATTTAATGACATTTATCGAACCTTAATACTTTACAATTGAATACCGCTGATATAAAAAACTAACTTATCCTTCGTAATGACAAAGATATTAAAGTAATTTATGATAATAATGAAATTTCATTAATCACATATCATAAATTCACCTTTTTATTTGAAAACAAATTTTTTGTTCAACAATGAATTCTAACAGTTCTATAATCAAATATGTAACAGAATACATCTTTCAAAATAAAAGCCTTCTATTTTAAAGCATTTAATTTGAATGAAAACATATTAAAGCTAATGAAATAATTCTTATCCATTTAAACATTCTTGACAGATTACCTATCTTCAAGGTTTATTCAATATTTATACAGAGATCAAAGACAATGATGTCGACTTAACATCTGTATATATATATATATATATATATATATATATATATATATATATATATATATATCATCCTAATGCAAATTATTTTGTTTCACGAAAAGTTTTCATGTAAATCTTTTAGCATTTTACACAACTATTTAACAATATATCAATACCATAATTATATATGTATGTTTGTTTTCAAAATTACAATTTATATGTTATGTCAAAATATCATTCCTGTCAGTGATAAAAAACGAACAGAATACAACTTCCTTTGAAAATCTTTAACAAAGATCGACTAATGCTTTTAACATGTTTACTGCCGCTGTTCTTACTGAAATTAACTACAACCTATAGTTCCATGTTGACATTAAAACCAACTATATACAATATCATCGAACCTCAATTTAATAATAGAATTTCCAAATCAAATTTCATTTGCGACACAAGACAAATGTTTGACAAAATGTCGTTGCCTTCAATTCCTACTAACAATACTTCAAAAACAAAACCTCACCATCTATGAATGGATTATAACTGCTATGCACTAAGATTTTGACATCCTAAATACATACGGTGAACATCGTATTCATTCATGGATAACATAAACACAAAATTCCAACAATACAATGTTTGAAAACTCATATTGCTCGATATCCAAATATGGATTCGTGTAGAGCTCGACTCCAATTGTCCAACCCTACATATACCCACACTTGGGTATCGACAAGTGTAACTTAAAACTGAACTTTCCAATTTCCTTAAAACAAAATTAACACCCATAACAGTAAAAGGGTAAAGGTTAGGAACTGCCCCCTACCTCAAAACTGAGAAGATGACTAAAAACATTCAACTCAGAGCTCCAAAATTCTGCTCGACTCCGAAGCCACAATCAGAACAAAATCTACATAATGCAAAACAACTGAAACCAAATTTCCAACTGCAAGAAAACTTCCATTGAGTTCCCTTTTGCTCAATTACATAAGCAAGAAAATCCTTCCAACAGAAACCCCACATCTTGCCGGAAACCCAGCAACAACACACACAGGTGTTACTCAAAATAGAGGAAAAAGGCCCAAATTTAGGTCATTTCCATCGAAATCCTCTTTCAACAGAAAAGGCTGAAATTCCTTCAAGGATAGTAAAGCCTCCATAAAAGAGCATTTAACAAATCTGTAACTCCCAAAGAGTTGTGCATACGGCTTTCCTAATAGCCTCCGCCATTTTGGCCTCAAAAAAAACAATAAACATTTTTATTTTACCTATTCAAATCATGTGAAACCCTCTAGGGTTTAATGGTAAATGGTTTTATTCAAATATAAATAATAAGTGCATAACAAAATCACCCCCAATGGTTATTGCCATAGTATTTAAACATTGCAAGCTCCCAAAACCATTACTCCACACAAGAATTTATGTGAATATATGTGCGAATATCTCATACCTATATTTATATGAATTTTTTGTGTGACTTATCAAATTATCCCTTTATATAAATATATTCACAAGTCAAGAACTTAAAGGCATGGAATGAATTTCAAAATCAACACTACAACTAAAACAAATCTGCTGTAAACCCAAGAACAGTCCAATTGCAATACAAAAGCAGTATCCAAAATATATGTATCTCATAAAACCAAAACTAACCTATCTGATATAACAAAACAGTGTTCAAAATATAAAATCTCCCAGCTATAGAACTTGTGTCAAAACAACATCTGAAATGAATAAAGAGAAAAAAGAAGAAGTAGGGTCAGGCATGACACTAATATTCACATACGCAAAGATTAAGTTTGACAAAAAGTTGACCAGATTTAACCACGGTTGACTTGAGTTGACTAGTTTCGAAAAGAATTTTGAAATAATTAAACAAAATTATTTAATTAAATGGAGTACTCACTTCTGATTAATTAAACAAAATTATTTAATTAAATGAGAAGCCATTCCTAATTAATTAAATGAAGTTATTTAATTAAATAAGAAAAGTGTCTCTAATTAATTAAAGATTACTTAATTAAATAAAAAAAGTAATTATGAGAGCATATCTCATTTTATTAAATTAAATATCTCAACAAAATCTCTCTTCAGTTCGAAAAGGGAAATTTCCAGTTCACTATTGATCAAAAATGACTTAAATCAGTTAACTCCTTTTTCTACTCAAATTGAATCAGTTAACTCCTTATTTTACTCAAATTAAATTTGTTAACTCCCTTTAATTTGGAAATCTCCCTTTATGACTGAAATTCACTTTTAATCTTGACTGTTGATTGAAATCGATCTCAACCATTGATGAATTCCAGGAAAGTCTATTTAAGAGACCCTCATCTCTTCATTTTGAAAAGTTGAATGAGAATTTGCATAGAATTGTTGCTGGAATTCATACTCACATTTGCTCATATTCACATACGCAAAGATCAAGTTTGACCAAAAGTTGACCAGATTTAACCACAGTTGACTTGAGTTGACTAATTTTGAAAAGAATTTTGAAATAATTAAATGAAATTATTTAATTAAATAGAGTACTTACTTCCAATTAATTAAACAAAGTTATTTAATTAAATAAGAAGCCATTCCTAATTAATTAAATGAAGTTATTTAATTAAATAAGAAAATTGTCTCTAATTAATTAAAGATTACTTAAATAAAAAGAAAAAGTAATTATGAGAGCATATCTCATTTTATTAAATTAAATATCTCAACAAAATCTCTCTTCAATTCAAAAAGGGAAATTTCTCGTTCACTATTGATAAAAAATGAGTTAAATCAGTTAACTCCTTTTTCTACCCAAATTGAATTAGTTAACTCCTTATTTTACTCAAATTAAATCTGTTAAGTCCCTTTAATTTGGAAATCTCCCTTTATGACTGAACTTCACATTTAATCCTGACCGTTGATTGAAATCGATCTCAACCGTTGATGAATTCTAGAAAAGTCTATTTAAGAGACCCTCATCTCTTAATTTTGAAATGTTGAATGAGAATTTGCATCGAATTGTTGTTGAAATTCATACTCACATTTGCTCATATTCACATACGCAAAGATCAAGTTTGACAAAAAGGAGACCAGATTTAACCACGGTTGACTTGAGTTGACTAGTTTTGAAAAGAATTTTGAAATAATTAAACAAAATTATTTAATTAAATGGAGTACTTACTTCTAATTAATTAAACAAAGTTATTTAATTAAATGAGAAGCCATTCCTAATTAATTGAATGAAGTTATTTAATTAAATAGGAAAAGTGTCTCTAATTAATTAAAGATTACTTAATTAAATAGAAAAAGTAATTATGAGAGCATATCTCATTTTATTAAATTAAATATTTCAACAAAATCTCTCTTCAGTTCAAAAAGGGAAATTTCCAGTTCACTATTGATCAAAAATGAGTTAAATGAGTTAACTCCTTTTTCTACTCAAATTGAATCAGTTAACTCCTTATTTTACTCAAATTAAATCTGTTAACTCCCTTTAATTTGGAAATCTCCCTTTATGACTGAACTTCACCTTTAATCCTAACCGTTGATTGAAATTGATCTCAACCGTCGATGAATTCCAGGAAAGTCTATTTAAGAGACTCTCATCTCTTCATTTTGAAAGGTTGAATGAGAATTTGCATCGAATTGTTGCTAGAATTCATAATCACATTTGCTCATATTCACATACGCAAAGATCAAGTTTGACCAAAAGTTGACTAGATTTAACCACGGTTGATTTGAGTTGACTAGTTTCGAAAAGAATTTTGAAATAATTAAACGAAATTATTTAATTAAATAGAGTACTTACTTCTAATTAATTAAACAAAGTTATTTAATTAAATGAGAAGCCATTCCTAATTAATTAAATGAAGTTATTTGATTAAATAAGAAAAGTGTGTCTAATTAATTAAAGATTATTTAATTAAATAGAAAAAGTAATTATGAGAGCATATCTCATTTTATTAAATTAAATATCTCAACAAAATCTCTCTTCTGTTCAAAAAGGAAAATTTCCAGTTCACTCTTGATCAAAAATGAGTTAAATCAGTTAACTCCTTTTTGTACTCAAATTGAATCAGTTAACTCCTTATTTTACTCAAATTAAATATGTTAACTCCCTTTAATTTAGAAATCTCCCTTTATGACTGAACGTCATCTTTAATCATGATTTCTGATTGAAATCGATCTCAACCGTCGATGAATTCCAAGAAAGTCTATTTAAGAGACCCTCACCTCTTCTTTTTTAAAGGTTGAATGAGAATTTGCATCGAATTGTTGCTGGAATTCATACTTGCATTTGCTCATAATCATATACGCAAAGATCAAGTTTGACCAAAAGTTGACCAGATTTAACCTCGGTTGACTTGAGTTGACTAGTTTCGAAAAGAATTTTGAAATAATTAAATGAAATTATTTAATTAAATGGAGTACTTACTTCTAATTAATTAAACAAAGTTATTTAATTAAATGAGAAGCCATTCCTAATTAATTAAATGAAGTTATTTAATTAAATAAGAAAAGTGTCTCTAATTAATTAAAGATTATTTAATTAAATAGAAAAATTAATTATGAGAGCATATCTCATTTTATTAAATAAAATATCTCAGTAAAATCTCTCTTCAGTTCAAAAAATGAAAATTTCCAGTTCACTATTGATAAAAAATGAGTTAAATCAATTAACTCCATTTTCTACTCAAATTGAATCAGTCAACTCGTTATTTTACTCAAATTAAATCTGTTAACTCCCTTTAATTTGGAAATCTCCCTTTATGACTGAACTTCACCTTTAATCCTGACCGTTGATTGAAATCGATCTCAACCGTTGATGAATTCGAGGAAAGTCTATTTAAGAGACCCTCATCTCTTCATTTTGAAAGGTTGAATCAGAATTTGCATTGAATTGTTGTTGGAATTCATACTCACATTTGCTCATATTCACATACGCAAAGATCAAGTTTGACCAAAAGTTGACCAAATTTAACCACGGTTGACGTGAGTTGACTAGTTTAATTTTTTTTTTAAAAATAATTAAATGAAATTATTTAATTAAATGGTGTACTTACTTCTAATTAATTAAACAAAGTTAATTAATTAAATGGGAAGCCATTCCTAATGTAATGCCCCACCAAGGGATCCAAAGAATTAACTTAGAATTTCACTAAGTTTGGTAGCATTTTTTTTTTTAAAGTGAAAGTAAGTACCATACATAACTTATTCACAATAACAGAAGCAATAGCAATGTCCATTTGAAAAGTAAACATAACATACATAACAGATTACATTCTTTTAAGATCCCCTAATGTTGAATTACATACATGAATCCATCTAGTACAACATCCACATGAAATAATAAAGATACATCCAATATACAAATGTCCTTTCTGAATTACATTCAAGAATGCACCATCATCCACTGTACATGTCACAGGGTATGAAGGCTTAAAAGAATATACATATGTGAAAGAAGGTACATCATCCTTTTCTAATCCATGATACATCAAAGTAAAGATAACCACATGATACACACCATCATAGAATACATATACATCCATCATAAGATCAAACATAATAAACTAAGTGCATGGTTCCTCCCAACCGTTAATAGCATCATTAGACCATCGTGGGCCCTAGCCATCCCTCCATGCATAACATTCCAAAATCATCAAAGATATCATTGGTATTAACATAGTAGGAATGTCACTCCTAACATATACTATATCATATGCAGAAAGTAATCTAACATGCAAATAAAAGCATAAGATAACATCATCTAACAAATGCAAATCATCAATGAAATGATACATATCCACCATCACGAAGGACGCATCAGCCACGATGTCTCAATGAATCTCAAATGATAAGAGTGGAAAATACACTACCACCCGACCGCGTGGTACCTAAGTGGACCACTCCCATCGTGCTGAGGAGATAATCTCAAGTCCCAAACAGGCTATCCATAACACATAGCACAAATCTCTATAGTCCAGGAATCCTAAAATTATACTAACTCAAAAGTTTCAATCGTGATACTGATATCTACTTCTCAGAGGCACACAATGAAATGTAGGAACCTACTATGCAAGCGAGAAAGTGTCATTGCACTTATCTCGTACAAGTTACCCTGGTAGTTAGCTAAATTCCACAGGTCCATACAGATCTCATGCGACCACTAGTATCCTCTCATACTGACAAGGCATACTATGGAATGCAAGGTTGCAACCATGCATTCTCACTACTCCCATCCTAGCCTATACAAGCACTCAAGGCATGGGTGAGAACCAAAACTCTTATCTTTTTAGGTTCATTCAGTTAGTATTAGGTGTGAATGTTATCACTTATTAATCCAACTTACAATGAGTTATCCTGGCAGCCTCTTAGGGCCTCGAGCCCGATTGCAAGCCACTTCTCATCACTACATGCAGATATCCTACCCTAATGCTCATGGAACCATAAATCTCAAAATCACAAAAGATAATCCATAATAAAATCATCAAATATGCATAAGAGCATCAAATCACCATGAGCAAATATACATAGAAAATCATGATCACAACAGCTCTCTATTGGCAACTGAAGCATCACTGATAATCAAAAGTAGCCAATGGTTCTTAATAACCAAAATATATCTCAATCATACTGATCGAAGACTCCAAAAATGGTTGAGTCAAACATTTCACAACATAGCATCATCAAGGATAAATCCACATTTTAGTTCCATCATGGCGACTAGAAAATAACCAAGGATAATTGATCGATGACCAAAAATAATGGTTAAGTCAAGTGTCTCATCTATAACAATCAGTATTACAACCAATATATAGAGCATTCCATCACATAACCATGGTTGGGTTATAAAGATTGAGATTAAAACATCATCATGACATCACAATCACATAACTCCCAAGCCTCTAGTAGACGTCCTATAACTGTTCAACACTAGTCAACCCAAAACCCAAAACAATAGCATAAGGAATACACAATGTAAACACATATTTCAGTTTTGCTAAGTTTTCAAATTTGAATTTAAAAGTCTCAGTTTATGTTTTTCCAAATTATATAAAGTGGAGAAATTTCACGTTTTCCCTAACCCAAGTATTTGTTTGATAGATAAAAGTTTCACAATTAGACCCAATTTTCTAATTGATCTAATAATATTTTATTTATATATACTTTTTTTAAAATAACCCTTATCGAATTTCAATAATCAATTAGCAAACCCCACTATTATCACACAATAATTGCTTTACTCAAAAGCCTCGATTATCATATTCTCTAATGACTCACCTTAATTTAATTTAATTAGGTTAATTATTAATATCTATTAATAACTAACCAACTATTATTAATTCTTTTCTAAATCATTTATTTTTATTTTATTTTATTATTATTGTTATTATAAATGTGTGTGTGTATATATATATATATATATATATATATCGAAATATTAAATCAAATTTTGAATATGAAAAGAATCACATCATATATTTATTCAACATCATATAACCAAAAAGTACCACCGTCTACGAGTTGCAGACCGTACCCTGGCCATGGTACTCAAAGCACACACAACCCTGCGCGAAATGGAGGTGACAGAACTGTCGTAGTCACTGTCGGTCGCGGGTACGCTGCATTCGCAGGTACCCTGCGACATTAATTTCACAGACTGACGGGGGGGTACGAAATTCGTCCCTCCCCAAATGTATATAAATATTTATTTATATTTTTTTTTTTTGAAAAACTGATTTCGATAGTCATTTTTTTTAATAAAACGTTTTAAAATCGCTTTTCTTCAAATAGAGAATGCGACTCGAATTTTTTATAATTTTGACTACGAGTTTAATATGTATATATATATGTATTATATATATATGTGTGTGTGTGTGTGTTTGTATATATACATATTTATATACATAGAGAACTATATTACAGTATATATTTATATGCAAAAATGCAGATCTGAATTTTATATATATATATATATATATTTTTTTTTTCACAAAGAATATATATATTTAATTTTATAAGTTTCCTATAAATATTTACTCTCTAAATTTTCTCAATAATTTTTTAATGGGTTTGACGATAATGTAAACCCTAGCCCCATTTTCCTTTCAGATCTATGAAAATAAAATTCTCAAATAAATTTAATTACCCATATTGAAAATGCATACAATAGAAAAAAATATGAAATTTCTCAGAAGACTTACGGAAGACATGAAGAAGACAGGGAATACATGATGCGGAAATAGCATAAGCAAAATCACAAGAATCTACTCGGATTCTGATGCTAATTCACTTTTCCTCAGAAAATCCGAAGAGCAAGCTCCCTTCTTCAAAGTTTTTGAGTCCTCCAATGCTCCAATTACTCTCCACGCTCTCTCCCTAAGCTTCTATGAATGCCTGAATATAAAGAGCTCTCAAGAAACCTTTGGAATGCTTCTTGAAACCACTGAAAGGTGTCACCAACTAAGCATGGGTCTTTTTCCACCTTTTTGGTGAGTCATAGAGTTGTGGACACCTTGTGCTTAATTGATGCACTAACCCCCGTGTTGTTGACACATGTTAATTTCCATGCAAGCTTATAACTCCAATAATTTCTATTTAAATTTTATAACTTTCATTTTAATTTTTATAACTTCTATTATTATTATTTTATTTATTACTTTATTATTATTTTATAATAATTATTAATTTTAATTTCTAGTTTTCTTTTATTTAATTATTTTCTCTTAATTAATTCACATTTAATTATTTATAATCAAAATATCAAAGATCATGATATTTTATTAATTTTCTCAAATAAATAATTTATTAATTAAATCTATTTATTAAGACTTAATGAATGGAAAATTCACCATAGACCTCCAAGATAAAATATGAAAACCCATCATAGAACAAATCATACAAAATAAATCTAAAGGGTTAAAAATCATGAAATATGTCATCCAACACATTCGGTGGGTATTCAACTCTGATACTTGTCCTAACTCACTAGGACAAATGGTTTTTTTAGGTTTGGGATTTGGACTTGAGAATTTATCTCCCTTCTCTTATCATTGAGATAGTATAATAGGGTACGCTCATCCTGGCAATTTAGGGAAGTCGATACCTGGTACCTGCAACTTACAAAAAAACTATGCATGTACATACAATATATAATGCTAAGCTAAACAGAAAATGGCAAGAAGTGGTGCATCGTGTAGATCTCGACTAAGCAGGTGACTACGACTTCCTTCCTTAACCACATTAGAAATGCCATGCAATAAGAAAACACACACACCATACACATGCAAGTATGGGGTAAGTAACCATAATAAAACATATGAGATAATAAACCATCTAACTAATCATCATTAATAACTGAAAACAATGTAATGATCATCATACATACATGAAATGTAAAGTCTAAGTGATCTCATCATATATCAATTGAATCCCTATCATAATATCTGATAGTGTCAAAACAACACCACTAAACCATTAACATAAAACTAGTCTACATAGTGTGATAATAATAGCAACAATAAGTCTAGAAAAGATGTGAACGAGGGTAGGCACTATGCCTAATTAATTAAATGAAGTTATTTAATTAAATAAGAAAAGTGTCTCTAATTAATTAAAGATTATTTAATTAAATAGAAAAAGTAATTATGAGAGCATATCTCATTTTATTAAATTAAATATCTCAACAAAATATCTCTTCAGTTCAAAAAGGGAAATTTCCAGTTCACTATTGATCAAAAATGAGTTAAATCAGTTAACTCTTTTTTCTACTCAACTTGAATCAGTTAACTCCTTATTTTACTCAAATTAAATCTGTTAACTCCCTTTAATTTGAAAATCTCCCTTTACGACTGAACTTCACCTTTAATCCTGACTGTTGATTGAAATCGATCTCAACCATTGATGAATTCCAAGAAAGTCTATTTAAGAGACCCTCATCTCTTCATTTTGAAAGGTTGAATGAGAATTTGCATCGAATTGTTGCCGGAATTCATACTCACTTTTGCTCATATTCACATACGCAGAGATCAAGTTTCACCAAAAGTTGACCAGATTTAAACACGGTTGACTTGAGTTGACTAGTTTCGAAAAGAATTTTGAAATAATTAAACGAAATTATTTAATTAAATGGAGTACTTACTTCTAATAAATTAAACAAATTTATTTCATTAAATGAGAAGCCATTCCTAATTAATTAAATCAAGTTATTTAATTAAATAATAAAAGTGTCTCTAATTAATTAAAGATTATTTAATTAAATAAAAAAAAGTAATTATGAGAGCATATCTCATTTTATTAAGTTAAATATCTCAACAAAATCTCTCTTCAGTTCAAAAAGGGAAATTTCCAGTTCACTATTGATAAAAAATGAGTTAAATCAGTTAACTCCTTTTTCTACTCAAATTGAATCAGTTAACTCCTTATTTTACTCAAATTAAATCTGTTAACTCCCTTTAATTTGGAAATCTCCCTTCATGACAGAACTTCACCTTTAATCCTGACCATTGATTGAAATCGATCTCAACCATTGATGAATTCCAAGAAAGTCTATTTAAGAGACCCTCATCTCTTCATTTTGAAAGGTTAAATGAGAATTTGCATCGAATTGTTCCTAAAATTAATACTCACATTTGTTCATATTCACATACACAGAGATCAAGTTTGACCAAAAGTTCACCAAACTTAACCATGGTTGACTTGAGTTGACTAGTTTCAATTTTTTTAAAAAATAATTAAACGAAATTATTTAATTAAATAGAGTACTTACTTCTAATTAATTAAACAAAGTTATTTAATTAAATGAGAAGCCATTCCTAATTAATTAAATGATGTTATTTAATTAAATAATAAAAGTGTCTCTAATTAATTAAAGATTATTTAATTAAATAGAAAAAGTAATTATGAGAGCATATCTCATTTTATTAAATTAAATATATCAACAAAATCTCTCTTCAGTTCAAAAAGGGAAATTTCTAGTTCACTATTGATCAAAAATGAGTTAAATCAGTTAACTCCTTTTTCTACTCAAATTGAATCAGTTAACTCCTTATTTTACTCAAATTAAATCTGTTAACTCCCTTTAATTTGGAAATATCCTTTTACGACTGAACTTCACCTTTAATCCTAACCGTTGATTGAAATCGATCTCAACTGTTGATGAATTCCAGGAAAGTCTATTTAAGAGACCCTCATCTCTTCATTTTGAAAGGTTGAATGAGAATTTGCATCAAATTGTTGCTAGAATTCATACTCACATTTACTCATATTCACATATGCAGAGATCAAGTTTGATCAAAACTTGACCAGATTTAACCACAGTTGACTTGAGTTGACTAGTTTCAAATTTTTTTTTGAAATAATTAAACAAAATTATTTAATTAAATGGAGTACTTACTTCTAATTAATTAAACAAAGTTATTTAATTAAATGAGAAGCCATTCCTAATTAATTAAATTAAGTTATTTAATTAAATAAGAAAAGTGTCTCTAATTAATTAAAGATTATTTAATTAAATAGAAAAAGTAATTATGAGAGCATATCTCGTTTTATTAAATTAAATATCTCAACAAAATCTCTCTTCAGTTCAAAGAGGGAAATTTCCAATTCACTATTGATCAAAAATGAGTTAAATCAGTTAACTCCTTTTTCTACTCAAATTGATTCAGTTAACTCCTTATTTTACTCAAATTAAATCTGTTAACTCCCTTTAATTTGGAAATCTCCCTTGATGACTGAAGTTCACCTTTAATCCTGACCGTTGATTGAAATCGATCTCAACCGTTGATGAATTCTAAGAAAGTCTATTTAAGAGACCCTCATCTCTTCAATTTTAAAGGTTGAATGAGGATTTGCATCGAATTGTTGCTGGAATTCATACTCACATTTGGTCATATTCACATATGCAGAGATCAAGTTTCACCAAAAGTTGACTAGATTTAACCACAATTGACTTGAGTTGACTAGTTTAGAAAAGAATTTTGAAATAATTAAACGAAATTATTTAATTAAATGGAGTACTTACTTTTAATTAATTAAAGAAAGTTATTTAATTAAATGAGAAGCCATTCCTAATTAATTAAATGAAGTTATTTAATTAAATAAGAAAGTTGTCTCTAATTAATTAAAGATTATTTAATTAAATAGAAAAAGTAATTATGAGAGCATATCTCATTTTATTAAATTAAATATCTCAACAAAATCTCTCTTTAGTTCAAAAAGGGAAATTTCCAGTTTACTATTGATCAAAAATGAGTTAAATTAGTTAACTCCTTTTTCTACTCAAATTGAATCAGTTAACTCCATATTTTACTCAAATTAAATCTGTTAACTCCCTTTAATTTGGAAATCTCCCTTTATGACTAAACTTCACCTTTAATCCTGATCGTTGATTGAAATCGATATCAACCGTTGATGAATTTCAAAAAAGTCTATTTAAGAGACCCTCATCTCTTCATTTTTAAAGGTTGAATGAGAATTTGCATTGAATTTTTGCTAGAATTCATACTCACATTTGCTCATATTCACATACGCAGAGATCAAGTTTGACCGAAAGTTGACCAGATTTAACCACAATTGACTTGAGTTGACTAGTTTCAAAAAGAATTTTAAAATAATTAAATGAAATTATTTAATTAAATGGAGTATTTACTTCTAATTAATTAAACAAAGTTATTTAATTAAATGAGAAGCCATTCCTAATTAATTAAATGAAGTTATTTAATTAAATAAGAAAAGTGTCTCTAATTAATTAAAAATTATTTAATTAAATAGAAAAAGTAATTATGAGAGCATATCTCATTTTATTAAATTAAATATCTCAACAAAATCTCTCTTCAGTTCAAAAAGGGAAATTTCCAGTTCAATCTTGATAAAAATGTGTTAAATCAGTGAACTCTTTTTTCTACTCAAATTGAATCAGTTAACTCCTTATTTTACTCAGATTAAATCTATTAACTCCCTTTAATTTGGAAATCTCCCTTTATAACTGAACTTCACCTTTAATCTTGACCGCTGATTGAAATCGATCTCAACCATTGATAAATTCCAGGAAAGTTTATTTAAGAGACCCTCTGTCATGCCCAAACTATGAGGGCAAGAACACAACAATTTTTTTTTTTTTTGATTTAAAATTCAACATGCTCTAAGTTTGATATGATTGAGATAGAAGCTTTAGTACAGGTTCTTTACATTACAATCCTTAGGTTTTAGACATGAGGATGATAACATCATTAAAAATTTTAAAACTTTCATTATTAGATTAATCTCGATAAAATTATGATATTATATTAACTTATAATGACATGCAATAAACTTACATAGATAACAATGTGCATGAATTCGGATCTCAAATTACTTGCAATATCAAATGAATCAAACCTACATTAAAACTAACTAAATTAGTACTTATAAAATTAACCCATAACTAAGTCACTAAAAATTATTAACAATCGACACAAGGAGTCCTTAATCAAAACATAGAATAACCTTAAAACTTTATTAAATTAACTAATTATACTTTAACAATTTAAAGTTTAATTGAAACTAACTATTAAAATAATAGGATATAGAAAAGAAACTAGACTAAACTAATAAGTTAAAACAAAATTTAAATAACAAAAAAAAACAAAGGTAAACTATACTACTTAAACAACCAACTAATAAATACTAAACTATCTAAATTAATACTAATCATATTCTAAATTTCTAACTACATTTAAACTAAAATACAATTAAATCAAACACTACTAACTAAGCCTACCTACTTACTAACACCTAATCACTAACCCTCCTGCCCTAAGATCTTACCTACACCGTAGCCCCTAACATCCACTTGGCTGTAGCCAAGTGGATCTGACCCCTCCCTACATCTCTCCCTAGGCCCCATGCAATCCCAAACTTGCACATCAAGGAGAAGGTACGTAGGGGAGACAAAGTCTAAAGTTTAAATCAAGCATTAACTCTCAACAACAATACCATCCCAAAGCTAAGCCAACGTCCAAGTCTAATGTCATGTCATGACATAGCTTTCTCCACCCCACTTGCCACGCAGCCCAAGGTAAGGAAAACGCAGCCCAAGAGGTGGGTACGTGAACAGAGGTGAGCAAGGGAGTTATAAAGAATGAAAGTGACCACCTTAATCTCATTTCTCACATAAATGCCATCTTCCCCAACTGGCCGCTAGGAATGGAGGAGAATGGGGATGGGACAAGGTGGCAGGATGATGTCACCCTCCCATCCCATCCACATTGACTTGGGGCAGACACTAAAATCTTTTTAAAACAAGGCTAACTGACGCCCAAGACCAAGGAGGGAAATGAATACATAAATTTTTATGGGTGAAAGGAAAGCTATTATGATGATAACCTTTTTTTTAAAAAATATACCTATTTATGTATTCGAAATTTGCAGCCAAGAGATTAACATAATATTTATTTGTTTCTTATTTCATTTAAAAGGGAATCTGAGCAAGAATATGCTCTGTGGTCTTGGAAGGAAAGAAATTTTTCCTCATGTATTTTCCAGAGAGTTTTTACTCCTGGGAGTGCATTTTTTTTTGAAACAAAATTTTAACAAGGCATGGTCAAGACATTTTATGCATTTAATTAATGTTACTAAGGATCAGAATAAATCCATTATTAACATTCTTCCTTAATACAAGTATTCCAATGCAAAGGAGTACACTAGGTATAGTATCTCAATCTCTTATTTAAACATGTATGTTTTATATTGATTCTTCAAGGACATGGTATGAGTTCTAAATTCTGATTGCTATTCTTATTGGTTTCAAGAATGCAACCTCTCAGTCCAATTGATCATATTTGAAGAACTTAGGAGGTGAATGATATTATACCAATAATTAAAAAAAAGGTGGTGGATTATTCTCATTCAAATATGATTATAACCACCATGAAATTTATCACGAAGTGAAATATCTTGATTTCGTAATATAGGGTTTTCTCTTGATTGATCTCATCATAATACTTATACATCATAATTGAACTCACTATATCAATTCAACTCTTCATTATCGTAATTAAAACTTGAACATTCACAAATCAAGACATTATCTATGATTCTATTCTCCCATATATATATGCAAATTTATTTATTCTATTTTGATGAGCACTCATACAATTGAACATTATGATCAAATATTATGAGAACCAAATACACTCAACCATTACTTTATTGGCTAACCTGATTCAAAGGCTCAGCCGAGAAAGAATCAGGAAGAAAACTCGGCTTCGTTGCCATATACAAAAAGATTTAAAAATACAATTTACAATAGGATCTCAATCCCAATTTTCAATAATTTTATCAGAATTTCTTCATGATCATAATCAAGGAGTTTGTAATGTTTTCTGAATCTCATTTCAAGAACCATGGAGGAAACCAATATCTGATCAGGTGACAACCAAGCAGATCCAAGAGAACATCAAGCATGCATAATCATACATGGTTTACACAATAAGATTCACAATAAATCAAGACTAGGGAAAGGTGGATTCTTCCAACAGGAGAAGTCAAGCACAACACCCATTCAGATGCCCAATCAGGGTTAATAACCAAGAACTTTTGTTCTTCCATTTAAACTTGCCATACTCATACCAGGTTTGTGCTGATGGGTAAGGGCCCATAACACCCTACCCTTTATCCCTCTTCTCATCCTGAGAAGAGACTCTACACAGGTTGGAGTCCAACTAAATAGACCTTTCCCAAAATTGGTCACTTCTGCCCTCTCCAAGGGTGATTAATACCAAAACACCCATGTAAGGAAAACTCAAAAAAATTGCAAACATAAACAAGGAAGGAAAACAACCAAAAAGACATGGTTTTCAAATCTTCCCACATACCCACAACCATACAACAGTGAAGCAACAACAAGATAACATGAACATGAAACCAAACATAAAATCTGAATAAGGGAGATGAGAATTTCCTACCTTCACAAAGAGGTAATGGCAATGAACAAGTTTGAGTAGAGTATCCCTTTCCTTCCCCAAGCTTCAAGAAAATATTCTCTAAAAATAGAGTTTGGGTAACAACCCACTAGTCCAAGGAAGGCCTCCAATTAAGACTCCAACTCAACCACCCAAAAGGAGCAATAACTATTTTCACCCACTAGCCACCCTAGAAACTCCTAACTCAACCTACACTATGGTTAAACCCCAAGTGGAGATGAGGTGAGGTAACTCAAGATACCCGTGATCAATTTTCGCACAAAGGCAAAAAGGGACTTTTTGAGTGACCTCAAAAGTCAAAGCAAGGGGCTTAGGGGTTGGAAAAGACCCCTAACCCATACCCATACCCTAAGGTTAGAAAAAAAACAAGTTTTAAAGCCTTAAGAAGAGGTTTAGAGTCAAATAAAATCTAGGAATAAAATAGGTCCAACCTACTATTCTAACTTAAACCAACTTGGTCCCAAGGTTAAACAATTAACCCTAACAGTGCACCGATGCACATAAACATTTTATGAGTGTCAAGCGACATGGAAAGAACATAGTTACGAACATTTAACATTCACTGAGCAAGGAAAATGCATACATACATCTCACAAAAAAAAATACGTGAATTACGAACAACAAGGTTTTCAAATTTAGCACATGGAGATCAGTTCTGTTCCTCTGTAGGGTTTCTTGGCTAAATATCTGCACACTCATTGCACACATCAGTAGTCCCAAAAAATCATATGTACATAAATGTATACGTATTCAAAAATTCACATAAATTAAAACATACATCAATAAGGGTTTCTTTATCCTACTTAATTCTTAACCATTAAAAAAAATATCTTAAATCAAAGCATAGATCCTACCTTTACTGATTTCATCAACATACATATACATGAAACATTATATGACAATCATCAAATATTTCTAAAAATAACATCACACAACATGAAATAATAAAATATGTTCTAAGCATCAGATAATGTCTCGACATCTCGAGTCGTGAATAACAAAATAAGGGTAATGTATCACTATGCTACGATGGGTCGGGGCGAGGCCTCACATCCTCCCCCACTAGGCATGAACTTCCTCCTGGAGTTCATCAAAAAGGTATGGGTACTAAGATCGTATCTGTGCTACATCCTCCCATGAAGCCGTGACCTCATCGTAACAACCCCATTGGACCCTAACCTGGTCCAGCTCTCGGCCTCGAAGTGCTAGGGTCCGTCGGGCAATAATGCGGATAGGCTCCAGTGCCAGCTGTCCGTGTGAATCCACCTGTAAAGCATCCCAATCTATAATATGAGACTCATCATAAATGTATCCTCTAAGTACTGAAATATGAAATACATCATGGATGCGTGACAGGCTAGGTGGTAAAGCTAAACGGTATGCAACAGGTCCTATCCTCTCAAGGATCTCGAATGGGCCAACAAATCAGGGTGCCAACTTAGAGCCCTTTCCGAATTGAATCGGACTCTTGTGTGGTCATACCCTTAAGAACACTCTATCACCAACTCGATACTCTCGATCAGTCCTCTTCACATCTGCATACTTCTTTTGCCTATCCTGTGCCTCTCTCAGGCGCTGTCTAATCAGGGTCACCTGCTGCTCCTCTCCTTTACTAACTAGGGCCCAATAGATACTCGATCCTTGATCCTATCCCAACTCAAGGGTGTCCTTCATGGTCTCCCATACAAAGCCTCATATGGCAGAATACCTATGGAAGAATGATGCCAATTATTATAGGCAAACTCGACAAGATGAAGGTATTCCTCCCATTTGACCTGATGGTTCATCACGTACATACATAGCATGTCCTCCAAAACCATATTCACTCGCTTGGTCTGGCCATCGGTTTGAGGATGGTACGCTGTACTAAAATTGAGCCTAGTGCCCAAAGCCAACTGCAACTCTCTCCAAAATGAAGAAGTGAACAAAGAGTCTCTATTAGATATGATCTTACGGGGAACACCATGAAGTCTAACAATGCCCCACAAGAACACCTGAGCTATGTCTCGTGCTGTGAATGTAGTACGCACGGGTGAGAAATGGGAAACCTTGGTCAATGTGTCGACTATCACCAAAATGGCATCATGGCAATGAGATGACATAGGAAGACCAACAATAAAATCCATAGATATAGTGTTCCATTTCCACACATCAATCTCATGTGGTTGGAGAAGCCCACCAGGATGACGGTGCTCCGCCTTCACCCTCTGGCACTCGAGGCATCTCACAACTATGCTAGCAATCTGCACTCTCATGCCTGGCCAATGATACAACTGCCTCAAATCTGCATGTAACTTCTTAACACCGGGGTGTGCTGCATAAGGTGCTCTGTGAGCTTCAAGTACAATGAGCTTGTGCAAACCCCCAATGGAAGGTACATACATATGTCCCCTATGCCGCAAAAGTCCATCGGACTCCAAAGAATACTCTGCAAAATTCCCTTCCAAGGGTCTCTAAGAATGTACCAACTGACTTACTTCTGCATAAAGCTCATTAGCTGGTAAGTGCTGCAAGATCCACTCTCTCAAGTCGGTGCAAGTAGTCACAGATGAAAGTTCATGGTGCCTTCTTCTTAAGGCATCTGCAACCACATTCTCCTTTCCCTTGATGTAATGAACATCAAAATCATACTCACACAGGAACTCCATCCACCTTCTTTGCCTAGCATTAAGGTTTGGCTGAGAAAATATGTACTGCAAGCTCTGGTGATCAGAACGAAGCTCGAATCTATGACTCAGAAGGAAATGTCGCCATCTCACCAAGGCATGAACCACTGCCGCTAGTTCTAGGTCATGAGTAGGATAATTGAGTTCATGAGTCTTCAAATTCCTAGACTCAAAGGAAATAGGTTGTCCTTCCTACATAAGGACTGCTCCTAACCCATCTAAAGATGCATCAGTGCACACCACAAAATCTGCAACAGGATCTGGTACTGCAAGAATCGGTGCACTCGTGAGGGCTCTCTTGAGCTCTTCAAAAGCTCTACCACACTTCTCTGTCCACTCATACTTCTTCCCCTTCCTCTGAAGAGAAGTGATGGGGTGTGCCAATCTAGAGAATCCTGAAATGAAGCATCGGTAATAACCTGCTAGCCCCATAAAGCTCCTCACTTTGGTAACACTGGTGGGTGCTGGCCAATCCATGATAGCCCTGATCTTTGATTGGTCTATTGAGACACCATCACCTGATATGACATGACCCAAATAATGCATCTCGGGTCTGAAGAATGCACACTTTGACAAGCTGCCAAACAACTGATTCTCTCTCAGCCTCTGCAATACCTGTCTCAGGTGCTCTTCATGCTCTCTCTCATCATGAGAATAAATCAGAATGTCATCAAGAAACACAACCACAAACTTATCCAAAAAGGTACGAAATACTCCATTCATGAGGCTCATGAATACAGCTGGAGCATTCGTAAGGCCGAAAGGTACCATGGTGAACTTGTAGTGGCCATACCTAGTATGAAAAGCTGTCTTGGGGATATCATTATCCACAATCCTCAACTGATGGTAACCCGACTTTAGGTCAATCTTTGAAAATACTCGAGCACCCTACAACTGGTCAAAGAGATCATCGATTCAGGGAAGAGGGTATCGGTTCTTGATGGTTACTTTGTTCAATTGCCGATAATCAATACAAAACCTAAGTGATCCATCCTTCTTCTTGACGAAGATCATCGGTGCACCCCAAGGTGACACACTAGGTCGAATATGCCCCTTCTCCAAGAGTTCCTCCAATTGAGCCTTTAGCTCACTAAGCTCATGAGTAGTCATCCTATATGGTGCTCTCGAAACTGGGTCAGCTCCTGGTATTAGGTCTATGTGAAAATCCACTGCTCGCGGTGGAGGCATACCAGGAAGCTCTGAAGGAAACACATCTGAAAACTCCTGAAGGACTGGAAAATCATCAAGGGATGGCTCCCTTTCTGAATCTTCCTCTCGGTCACTAATAGTGATAGCAAACAACTGACAACCCGTTGCATGCACCGTCTAAGCTGCATAGCGGAAATCATACAAAGGGACACGGGCCTCTTCACTCCGAAGATCTCCCTAGAGATACCATCGTCATCCAAACATTCCACCCTCTTCTATCGATAATCCACCTTGGCACTGTGGGCACAAAGGAAATCCATGCCAAGGACAACATCATAAGAACCTAGAGGGGTAATGCGTAGGTCAGTCTTAGTGGACATGTCTCCCATCTGCATCTGACAACTCCGCACCATGGAACTAACTGACACTCTGGCTCCTGAGGCTAACTCTACCTCCCAACTAACATCCTGTCTAACTGCCACTAGCCCGCAACGCTCCACCACTAATGGAGATATAAAAGAATCAGTAGCCCTGGAATCAAATAAAATTTCAACCATATGGCCCTGTATAATACTTGTAGCCTCGATAACTGTGGCCTGATGCTCAGCCTGGCGGTTGTCAACCGCTGCAAAAACTCTATGGGATCTACCCATGTCACCAACTTTCGGCTCTAAAACCCTGCTCTGACCACTGGATGCCTGTCCCTGTGGACACTCCCTAGCTATATGACCCATGCCACCACAAGTGTAGCATGGTTCGCGAGAATAAGATCGTGCACCCTATGACCCAGACTGCTGTGGGCCTCCTGATCTACTAGATCCGTTGAATCCTCCCCTAGAAGACTGCTGAGTCTTCACTGACTGAGACTGTGGGACCTGTACTTTCTGCTCCTACCTAGGACCTTGTAACTGCCACTGCTTGGGCTTAGAGCCCTAATAACCCTGAGAAGGTTTCTATTTTTGTTGCTGGGGTTTTGGCTGCTGAGACTGTTGGCCCCTAGGGGACCCTACTGTATAGTTTTGATTCCCTTTCCAAGGGGGTCTCTGATGGGAGGAGTTTCGGTTCTGAGACCGATCCTGTGACTCCTACCTACCTCGAGTATCCTCAGCAACTAGTGCTATCTCCACTACCTGTCTAAAGGTGGTAGGGAAGGCCATCCTAACTGGGCCCTGAAGAGAGAAATTCAGACCCATGATAAAGTGATGCACCCATAGTTTCTCATCCTTCATGTATTCCACATAGGGAAGGAGCTCGAGAAACCTACTCTCGTACTGAGCCACTGTAAGGCCTCTCTGATAAAGAGAATGGAACTCCTCTATCTATCTCTGCCGGAAATGCTCTGACAAGTACCTCTCGCAAAATCTTTCTAGGAAAGATTCCCATGTGAGGGTGTCCATCCTCACTCCACCAATGATCTCCTCCTGATGCCACCAGTTGGAGGCATCCCCTCTCAACTGATGAACTGCTAGGCGTGCTTTTAGATTACTCCCATAAGGGCATAACCCAAAGCACCATTGTAAGCTCTGCAACCATGCCTCTACTACTGAACCCTCAGTGGTACCGGTGAACAATGGTGGTCCGAGTCGAATCAATTCACTGATGTCATTCCCTACATGTCTAGGAGGTCTATCAAAAGGGGGTCCTCTTTGGTGTATGGACTCTTCCTCGTGTTCACCCTGACCCTCTATCTGTCTCGGTGGGGGAATCCTAGTCCTCTCTCTGACTCTGGGCCCGCCTCCTCCGGGTCCCTCTGCTTCCACTACTGGAATCTGCTGAACTGGCTGAACTACAGGTACCACTCTCTGCTGAACTACTCCGATCAAAGTCTAAAGTGCATCTATAATGTCCTGGTTTGGGTTCGGTGGTGGTGGAGGCGGTGGTGGAGGTGGTGGTGGTCCATGCTCTTGTCCCGCTCTACCACCCCTAGTCTTACGACCTCTACCTCACCGGTTACGAGTAACAGGCGACATCTACACAAATAAAAGTTTGAGTTAAATTTAGGAAGCACCATGGTTTAAGGTTCTCGATGTTGAAACACAGGCTCTGATACCAAAATGTCATGCCCAAACTATGAGGGCAAGAACACAACAATTTTTTTTTTTTTTTTTTTGATTTAAAATTCAACATGCTCTAAGTTTGATATGATTGAGATAGAAGCTTTAGTACAGGTTCTTTACATTACAATCCTAAGGTTTTAGACATGAGGATGATAACATCATTAAAAAATTTTAAACTTTCATTATTAGATTAATCTCGATAAAATTATGATATTATATTAACTTATAATGACATGCAATAAACTTACATAGATAACAATGTGCATGAATTCGGATCTCAAATTACTTGCAATATCAAATGAATCAAACCTACATTAAAACTTCTTTAAATAGCTAGTTAATCGATAAATTTAAACTATTTAATGGTTAAAATAGTAAGAGTACATTTAAAATTAAAACTAACTAAATTAGTACTTATAAAATTAACCCATAACTAATTCACTAAAAATTATTAACAATCGACACAAGGAGTCCTTAATCAAAACATAGAATAACCTTAAAACTTTATTAAATTAACTAATTATACTTTAACAATTTAAAGTTTAATTGAAACTAACTATTAAAATAACAGGATATAGAAAAGAAACTAGACTAAACTAATAAGTTAAAACAAAATTTAAATAACAAAAAAAAAACAAAGGTAAACTATACTACTTAAACAACCAACTAATAAATACTAAACTATCTAAATTAATACTAATCATATTCTAAATTTCTAACTACATTTAAACTGAAATACAATTAAATCAAACACTACTAACTAAGCCTACCTACTTACTAACACCTAACCACTAACCCTCCTGCCCTAAGATCTCACCTACACCCTAGCCCCTAACATCCACTTGGCTACAAGCCAAGTGGATATGACCCCTCCCTACATCTCTCCCTAGGCCCCACGCAATCCCAAACCTGCACATCAAGGAGAAGGTACGTAGGGGAGACAAAGTCTAAAGTTTAAATCAAGCATTAAATCTCAACAACAATACCATCCCAAAGCTAAGCCAACGTCTAAGTCTAATGTCATGTCATGACATAGCTTTCTCCACCCCACTTGCCACACAGCCCAAGGTAAGGAAAATGCAGCCCAAGAGGTGGGCACGTGAATAGAAGTGAGCAAGGGAGTTATAAGGAATGAAAGTGACCACCTTAATCTCTTTTCTCACATAAATGCCATCTTCCCCAACTGGCCGCTAGGAATGGAGGAGAATGGGGATGGGACAAGGTGGCAGGATGACATCACCCTCCCATCCCATCCACATTGACTTGGGGCAGACACTAAAATCTTTTTAAAACAAGGCTAACTGACGCCCAAGACCAAGGAGGGCAATGAATACATAAAGTTTTATGGGTGAAAGGAAAGCTATTATGATGATAACCTTTTTTTTTAAAATATACCTATTTATGTATTCGAAATTTGAACCCAAGAGATTAACATAATATTTATTTATTTCTTATTTCATTTAAAAGGGAATCTGAGCAAGAATATGCTCTGTGGTCTTGGAAGGAAAGAAATTTTTCCTCATGTATTTTCCAGAGAGTTTTTACTCCTGGGAGTGCATATTTTTTTTGAAACAAAATTTTAACAAGGCATGGTCAAGACATTTTATGCATTTCATTAATGTTACTAAGGATCAGAATAAATCTATTATTAACATGCTTCCTTAATACAAGTATTCCAATGCAAAGGAGTACATTAGGTATAGTATCTCAATCTCTTATTTAAACATGTATGTTTTATATTGATTCTTCAAGGACATGGTATGAGTTCTAAATTCTGATTGCTATTCTTATTGGTTTCAAGAATGCAACCTCTCAGTCCAATTGATCATATTTGAAGAACTTAGGAGGTGAATGATATTATATCCATAATTAAAAAAAAGGTGGTGGATTATTCTCATTCAAATTTGATTATAACCACCATGAAATTTATCAAGAAGTGAAATAACTTGATTTCGTAATATAGGGTTTGCTCTTGATTGATCTCATCATAATACTTATACATCATAATTGAACTCACTATATCAATTCAACTGTTCATTATCATAATTAAAACTTGAACATTCATAAATCAAGACATTATCTATGATTCTATTCTCCCATATATATATATATATATATATATATATATATATATATATATATATATATATATATATGCAAATTTATTTATTCTATTTTGATGAGCACTCATACAACTGAACATTATGATCAAATATTATGAGAACCAAATACACTCAACCATTACTTTATTGGCTAACCTGATTCAAAGGCTCAGCCGGGAAAGAATTAGGAAGAAAACCCGGCTTCGTTGCCATATACAATAAGATTTAAAAATACAATTTACAATAGGATCTCAATCCCAATTTTCAGTAATTTTATCAAATTTTCTTCATGATCATAATCAAGGAGTTTGTAATATTTTCTGAATCTCATTTCAAGAACCATGGAGGAAACCAATATCTGATCGGGTGACAACCAAGCAGAACCAAGAGAACATCAAGCATGCATAATCATACATGGTTTACACAATAAGATTCACAATGAATCAAGACTAGGGAAAGGTGGATTCTTCCAACAGGAGAAGTCAAGCACAACACCCATTCAAATGCCCAATCGGGGCTAATAACCAAGAACTTCCGTTCTTCCATTTAAACTTGCCATACTCATACCAGGTTTGTGCTGACGGGTAAGGGCCCATAACACCCTACCCTTTATCCCTCTTCTCATCCTGAGAAGAGACTCTACACAGGTTGGAGTCCAACTAAATAGACCTTTCCCAAAATTGGTCACTTCTGCCCTCTCCAAGGATGAGTAATACCAAAACACCCATTTAAGGAAAACTCAAAAAAAATGCAAACATAAACAAGGAAAACAACCAAAAAGACATGGTTTTCAAATCTTCTCACATACCCACAACCATACAACAGTGAAGCAACAACAAGATAACATGAACATGAAACCAAACATAAAATCTGAATAAGGGAGATGAGAATTTCCTACCGTCACAAAGAAGTAATGGCAATGAACAAGTTTGAGTAGAGTATCCCTTTCCTTCCCCAAGCTTCAAGAAAATCTTCTCTAAAAATAGAGATTGGGTAACAACCCACTAGTCCAAGGAAGGCCTCCAAATAAGCCTCCAACTCAACCACCCAAAAGGAGCAATAACTATTTTCACCCACTAGCCACCCTAGAAACTCATAACTCAACCTACACTATGGTTAAACCCCAAGTGGAGATGAGGTGAGGTAACTCAAGATACCCATGATCAATTTTCGCACAAAAGCAAAAAGGGACTTTTTGAGTGACCTCAAAAGTCAAAGCAAGGGGCTTAGGGGTTGGAAAAGACCCCTAACCCATACCCATACCCTAAGGTTAGAAAAAAAACAAGTTTTAAAGCCTTAAGAAGAGGTTTAGAGTCAAATAAAATCTAGGAATAAAATAGGTCCAACCTACTATTCTAACTTAAACCAACTTGGTCCCAAGGTTAAACAATTAACCCTAACAGTACACCGACGGACATAAACATTTTACAATTATGTTAATGAAAGAAAATAACATCTATGATCGATATATTTCAAATTCAAGTTATATAGGAGATCATATTAAATATAGTGTTAATAGGCTTCAAACTATTGTATCCATGTGTTTAATTCTATTCAAAAATATAGACAAAAAAAAAATAATACATGCATTATTTTAATTCTATACTTAGATAAATTTTTTAAAAAAAAATTTGTATCCAAGAGCCATATAGTCTCTGGAATTTGTATGGGGAAACAACTCAAATGCCCTTTTATTACAGAGAATATTCTTTTAAATATCCTCTTTTAAATCATTTGAAAAATCTTGTAAAATTAAATTAAAATTATTATGATAATAGAAAATTGTGTATAGCATAATTTAAAATTAATATATAAACTAAATATCCTTTCTCACCCATAAAACTTTATAACTTAAATGCCTTATCTTCTCCCTTAGCCGTCAGCATGAAAAGAAGAATTAAAAATGTTTGAAAATTTTTAGTCATCATAGTGATGATGTCACCCTATCACATCACCCATCTCCTCCTTTCCTCCTTGTACGCTCCTCCTTTCTTCTCCTTTATGGAGGACTTGGGCATGTTTGCCTTTACTTATAACCTGCGCTGGACATTACTGACGCAGGTCAGTACACTCGGGCAATGCGCAGGTTTTAAGCGCTTGGAGAGGCGCATGTCTTGGGGGCCGGTGGTTGACGTGTCATGGGGGGGGGGGGGGGGCATGTGGTAGAATAGGGGTGTAGGGTTAGTATTGGGGTAGGTTAGTAGTAAGTATTAGTTATTTTAGTATTAAATTTTGCATAAAATAAATTAAGTTTAGAATATGTGTAGGTAGTTACTTTTGTTAGATTGTTAATACTTTATTAGTTAAAGTTTAAAAGTAGTTTAAATTTGTTAGTAATAAGTGTTACTATTTTGTGTAAAAGTTTAAGTTTATTTTAATGGTAATTTATTTTTAATTTTAGCATGTAGTTATGAGTTGGTTTAAATTAATTTAGTTTAAATTGAGTTAATTTAAGTTAGCTTAATTTAATTTAAGTCTTAAGTTAAGTCTCTATTATGTTTTATACATTACAATGTTTTTTCTAAAAGTAAGTAAGTATAGTTAGATATTAATTCAATTAAATTAGTATGTTATAAAGTTGTATAGTAGTTTTGGTTTTAAATAGTATAATTAGTTTCATTTTGAGGCAGTAATTTTAATAGTTAGCATTAGATGCAAATATTAATTGATTTAATTAAAGATTATTAGTCTCATGTATTTGTTTTTATAGACTATTTCATAAATTGTTTTATTAATGATCAATTATTTAAGGTTATTCGAATAATTTTTAAGATATTGTCTACAAGTATATAAAACTTCCACTGTGATAAATCTTCATTTGGAAATTTGATTTAACCAAATTAATGATAAAGAATAAATCAATGATTAATTTATGTGTGAAGATTTTAAAACTTAAGATGTATCGAAGCGATCCTTTTCTTAAACTGTAATCACAATCATTTTAAACTTAGAACTTGTTTATTTATTAATATAAAAAAATTGTGTGCATTTTTGCCCCGAAGTTTGGGCATGTCAAATTCATACTCACATTTGCTCATATTCACATACGCAAAGATCAAGTTTGACCAAAAGTTCACCAGATTTAACCACGGTTGACTTGAGTTAAATAGTTTCGAAAAGAATTTTGAAATAATTAAACGAAATTATTTAATTAAATGAAGTACTTACTTCTAATTAATTAAGCAAAGTTATTTAATTAAATAAGAAGCCATTCCTAATTAATTAAATGAAGTTATTTAATTAAATAACAAAAGTGTCTCTAATTAATTAAAGATTATTTAATTAAATAGAAAAAGTAATTATGAGGGCATATCTCATTTTATTAAATTAAATATCTCAACAAAATCTCTCTTCAGTTTAAAAAGGGAAATTTCCAGTTCACTATTGATCAGAAATGAGTTAAACCAGTTAACTCCTTTTTCTACTCAAATTGAATCAATTAACTCCCTATTTTACTCAACTTAAATCTGTTAACTCCCTTTAATTTGGAAATCTCCCTTTATGACTGAACTTCACCTTTAATCCTGATCACTGATTGAAATCGATCTCAACCGTTGATGAATTCCAAGAAAGTCTATTTAAGAGACCCTCATCTCTTCATTTTGAAGGTTGAATGAGAATTTGAATCGAATTGTTGTTGGAATTCATACTCACATTTGCTCATATTCACATACGCAAAGATCAAGTTTGACCAAAAGTTGACTAGATTTAACCACGGTTGACTTGAGTTAACTACTTTCAAAAAGAATTTTGAAATAATTAAACGAAATTGCTTACTTAAATGGAGTACTTACTTTTAATTAATTAAACAAAGTTATTTAATAAAATGAGAAGCCATTCCTAATTAATTAAATGAAGTTATTTAATTAAATAAGAAAAGTGTCTCTAATTAATTAAAGATTACTTCATTAAATACAAAAAGTAATTATGAGAGCATATCTCATTTTATTAAATTAAATATCTCAACAAAATCTCTCTATAGTTCAGAAAGGGAAATTTCTAGATCACTATTGATAAAAAATGAGTTAAATCAATTAACTCATTTTTCTACTCGAATTGAGTCAGTTAACTCTTTATTTTACTCAAATTAAATCTGTTAACTCCTTTTAATTTGAAAATCTCCCTTTATGACTGAACTTCACATTTAATCCTGACCGCTGATTGAAATCAATCTCAACCATTGATGAATTCTAGGAAAGTCTATTTAAAAAACCCTCATCTCTTCATTTTGAAAGGTTGAATGAGAATTTGCATTGAATTGTTGCTGGAATTCATACTCACATTTGCTCATATTCACATACACAAAGATAAAGTTTGACCAAAAGTTGACCAAATTTAAACACGATTGCCTTGAGTTGACTAGTTTCGAAAAAGAATTTTGAAATAATTAAATGAAATTATTTAATTAAATGGAGTACTTACTTCTAATTAATTAAACAAAGTTATTTAATTAAATGAGAATCCATTCCTAATTAATTAAATGAAGTTATTTAATTAAATAAGAAAACTGTCTCTAATTAATTAAAGATTATTTAATTAAATAGAAAAAGTAATTATGAGAGCATATCGCATTTTATTAAATTAAATATCTCAAAAAAATCTCTCTTCAGTTCAAAAAGGGAAATTTTTAGTTTACTATTGATCAAAAATGAGTTAAATTAGTGAACTCCTTTTTCTACTCAAATTGAATCAGTTAACTCCTTATTTTACTCAAATTAAATCTGTTAACTCCCTTTAATTTGGAAATCTTCTTTTATGACTAAACTTCACTTTTAATCCTGATCATTGATTGAAATCGATCTCAACCATTGATGAATTCCAGGAAAGTCTATTTAAGAGACCCTCATCTCTTCATTTTGAAAGGTTGAATGAGAATTTGCATTGAATTGTTGCTAGAATTCATACTCACATTTGCTCATACTCATATATGCCAAGATCAAGTTTGACGAAAAGTTGACCAGATTTAACCACAGTTGACTTGAGTTGACTAGTTTCAAAAAAAAAATTAAAATAATTAAACGAAATTATTTAATTAAATGGAGTACTTACTTCTAATTAATTAAACAAAGTTATTTATTTAAATGAGAAGACATTCCTAATGAATTAAATGAAGTTATTTAATTAAATAAGAAAAGTGTCTCTAATTAATTAAAGATTGCTTAATTAAATAGAAAAAGTAATTATGAGTGCATATCTCATTTTATTAAATTAAATATCTCAACAAAATCTCTCTTTAGTTCAAAAATAAAAATTTCGAGTTCACTATTGGTCAAAAATAAGTTAAATAAGTTAACTCGTTTTTCAAATCAAATTGAATCAGTTAACTCTTTATTTTAATCAAATTAAATCTGTTAACTCCCTTTAATTTGGAAATCTCCCTTTATGACTGAACTTCACCTTTAATCCTAACCATTGATTGAAATCGATCTCAATCGTGGATGAATTCCAAGAAAGTCTATTTAAGAGACCCTCATCTATTCATTTTGAAAAGTTGAATGAGAATTTTCATCGAATTGTTGCTAGAATTCATACTCACATTTGCTCATATTCACATATGCAAAGATCAAGTTTGACCAAAATTTGACCAGATTTAACCATGGTTGACTTGAGTTGACTAGTTTCAAAAAGAATTTTGAAATAATTAAACGAAATTATTTAATTAAATGGAGTACTTACTTCTAATTAATTAAACAAAGTTATTTAATTAAATTAGAACCCATTGTTAATTAATTAAATGAAGTTATTTAATTAAATAAGAAAAGTGTCTCTAATTAATTAAAGATTATTTAATTAAATAGAAAAAGTAATTATGAGAGCATATCTCATTTTATTAAATTAAATATCTCAACAAAATCTCTCTTGAGTTCAAAAAGGGAAATTTCCAGTTCAATATTGATAAAAAATGAGTTAAATCAATTAACTCTTTTTTCTACACAAATTGAATCAGTTAACTCCTTATTTTACTCAAATTAAATCTGTTAACTCCCTTTAAATTGGAAATCTCCTTTTATGAGTGAACTTCGCCTTTCATCCTGACCGCTGATTGAAATCGATCTCAACCGTTAATGAATTCCAGGAAAGTCTATTTAAGAGACCCTCATCTCTTCATTTTGAAAGGTTGAATGAGAATTTGCATCGAATTGTTCCTGGAATTCATCCCCACATTTGCTCATATTCACATACGCAAAGATCAAGTTTGACCATAAGTTGACCAGATTTAACAACAGTTGACTTGAGTTGACTAGTTTCAAAAAGAATTTTGGAATAATTAAACAAAATTGTTTAATTAAATGGAGTACATACTTCTAATTAATTAAACAAAGTTATTTAATTAAATGAGAAGCCATTCCTAATTAATTAAATGAAGTTATTTAAAATTAAATAAGAAAAGTGACTCTAATTAATTGAAGATTACTTAATTAAATAGAAAAAGTAATTATGAGAGCATATCTCATTTTATTAAATTAAATATCTCAACAAAATCTCTGTTTAGTTCAAAAAGGGAAATTTTCAGTTCACTATTGAGCAAAAATGACTTAAATGAGTTAACTCCTTTTTCTACTCAAATTGAATCACTTTACTCCTTATTTTACGCAAATTAAATCTGTTAACCCACTTTAATTTGAAAATCTCCCTTTATGACTGAACTTCACCTTCAATCCTGACCGCAGATTGAAATCGATCTCAACCGTTGATGAATTCCAGGAAACTCTATTTAAGAGACCCTCATCTCTTCATTTTGAAAGGTTGAATGAGAATTTGCATCGAACTGTTTTTGGAATTCATACTCACATTTACTCATATTCACATACGCAAAGATCAAGTTTGACCAAAAGTTGACCAGATTTAACCATGGTTGACTTGATTTGATTAGTTTCGAAAAGAATTTTGAAATAATTAAATGAAATTATTTAATTAAATGGAGTACATACTTTTAATTAATTAAACAAAGTTATTTAATTAAATGAGAAGCCATTCCCAATTAATTAAATGAAGTTATTTAATTAAATAAGAAAAGTGTCTCTAATTAATTAAAAATTATTTATTTAAATAGAAAAAGTTCTTACGAGAGCATATCTCATTTTATTAAATTATATATCTCAACAAAATCTCTCTTCAGTTCAAAAAGGGAAATTTCCTGTTCAGTATTGATCAAAAATGAATTAAATCAGTTAACTCCTTTTTCTACTCAAATTGAATCATTTAACTCCTTATTTTACTCAAATTAAATTCGTTAACTCCCTTTAATTTAGAAATCTCCCTTTTATGACTGAACTTCACCTTTAATCCTGACCATTGATTGAAATCGATCTCAACTATTGATGAATTCTAGGAAAGTCTATTTAAGAGACCCTCGACTATTCATTTTGAAAGGTTGAATGAGAATTTGCATCGAATTGTTGCTGGAATTTATACTCACATTTTCTCATATTCACATATGCAAAGGTCAAGTTTGACCGAAAATTGATCAAATTTAACCATGGTTGACTTGAGTTGACTAGTTTTGAATTTTTTTTAAAAATAATTAAATAGAAAAAGTAGTTATGAGACCATATCTCATTTTATTAAATTAAATATCTCAACAAAATCTCTCTTCAGTTCAAAACGGGAAATTTCCAGTTCACTATTGAGCAAAAATGAGTTAAATCAGTTAACTCCTTTTTCTACACAAATTGAATCACTTAACTCCTTATTTTACTCAAATTAAATCTGTTAATTCCCTTTAAATTGGAAATCTCTTTTTATGAGTGAACTTCACCTTTCATCCCGACCGCTGATTGAAATTGATCTCAACCGTTAATGAATTCCAGGAAAGTCAATTTAAGAGACCCTCATCTCTTCATTTTGAAAGGTTGAATGAGAATTTGCATCGAATTGTTGCTGGAATTCATACTCACATTTGCTCATATTCACATATGCAAAGGTCAAGTTTGACCGAAAGTTGACCAAATTTAACCACGGTTGACTTGATTTGACTAGTTTTGATTTTTTTTAAAAATAATTAAATGAAATTGTTTAATTAAATGTAGTACATATATCTAATTAATTAAAAAAAGTTATTTAATTAAATGAGAAGGAATTCCTAATTAATTAAATGAAGTTATTTAATTAAATAAGAAAAGTGTCTCTAATTAATTAAAGATTATTTAAATAAATAGAAAAAGTAATTATGAGAGCATATCTCATTTTATTAAATTAAATGTCTCAACAAAATCTCTCTTGAGTTCAAAAAGGGAAATTTCCAGTTCACTATTGATAAAAAATGTGTTAAATGAGTTAACTCCTTTTTCTACTCAAATTGAATCATTTAACTCCTTATTTAACTCAAATTAAATCTGTTAACTCCCTTTAATTTGAAAATCTCCCTTTATGACTGAACTTCACCTTTAATCCTGACCGTTGATTGAAATCGATCTCAACCGTTGATGAATTCTATGAAAGTCTATTTAAGAGACCTTCATCTCTTCATTTTGAAAGGTTGAATGAGAATTTGCATCGAATTGTTGCTGGAATTCATACTCAGATTTGCTCATATTCACATACTCAAAAATCAAGTTTGACCAAAAGTTAACTAGATTTAACCACGGTTAACTTGAGTTGACTAGTTTCGAAAAGAAATTCAATATAATTAAATGAAATAATTTAATTAAATGGAGTATTTATTTCTAATTGATTAAACAAATTTATTTAATTAAAAGAGAAGCCATTCCTAATTAATTAAATGAAGTTATTTAATTAAATAAGAAAAGTGTCTCTAATCAATTAAAGATTACTTAATTAAATAGAAAAAGTAATTATGACAGCATATCTTATTTTATTAGATTAAATATCTCAACAAAATCTCTCTTCAGTTCAAAAAGGGAAATTTTCAGTTCACTATTGAGCAATAATGAGTTAAATCAGTTAACTCCTTTTTCTACTCAAATTGAATAAGTTAACTCCTTATTTTACTCAAATTAAATCTGTCAACTCCCTTTAATTTTGAAATCTCCCTTTATGACTGAACTTCACCTTTGATCCTGACCGTTGATTGAAATCGATCTCCACCGTTGATGAATTCTAGGAAAGTCTATTTAAGAGACCCTCATCTCTTCATTTTGATAGGTTGAATGAGAATTTGCGTCAAATTATTGCTGGAATTCATACTCACATTTGCTCATATTCACATACGCAAAGATCAAGTTTGACCAATACTTGAGCAGATTTAACCACGGTTCACTTGAGTTGACTAGTTTCGAAAAGAATTTTTAAATAATTAAACGAAATTATTTAATTAAATGGAGTACTTACTTCTAATTAATTAAACAAAGTTATTTAATTAAATGAGAAGCCATTCCTAATTAATTAAATGAAGTTATTTAATTAAATAAGAAAAGTGTCTCTAATTAATTAAATATTATTTAATTAAATAGAAAAAGTAATTATGAGAGCATAACTCGTTTTATTAAATTAAATATCTCAACAAAATCTCTCTTCAGTTCAAAAAGGGAAATTTTTAGTTCACTATTGATAAAAAATGAGTTAAATCAATTAAATCCTTTTTGTACTCAAATTGAATCAGTTAACTCCTTATTTTACTCAAATTAAATATGTTAACTCCCTTTAATTTGGAAATCTTCCTTTATGACTAAACTTCACCTTTAATCCTGACCGCTGATTGAAATCAATCTCAACCGTTGATGAATTTCAAGAAAGTCTATTTAAGAGACCCTCACCTCTTCATTTTGAAAGGTTGAATAAGAATTTGCATCGAATTGTTGCTAGAATTCATACTCACATTTGCTCATATTCACATACGCAAAGATCAAGTTTGACATAAATTTGACCAAATTTAACCATGGTTGACTTGAGTTGACTAGTTTCAAAAAGAATTTTTAAATAATTAAATGAAAGTATTTAATTAAATTGAGTACTTACTTCTAGTTAATTAAACAAAGTTATTTAATTAAATGAGAAGCCATTCCTAATTAATTAAATGAAGTTATTTAATTAAATAAGAAAAGTGTCTCTAATTAATTAAAGATTATTTAATTAAATAGAAAAGGTAATTATAAGAACATATCTCATTTTATTAAATTAAATATCTCAACAAAATCACTCTTTTGTTCAAAAACGAAAATTTCCAGTTCACTATTGATGAAAAATGAGTTAAATCAGTTAGCTCCTTTTTCTACTCAAATTGAATTAGTTAACTCCTTATTTTACTCAAATTAAATCTGTTAACTCTCTTTAATTTGGAAATCTCCCTTTATGAATGAACTTAACCTTTAATCCTGACCGCTGATTGAAATCGATCTCAACCATTGATGAATTCCAGGAAAGTCTATTTAAGATACCCTCATCTCTTCATTTTGAAAGGTTGAATGAGAATTTGCATCGAATTATTGCTGGAATTCATACTCACATTTGCTCATATTCACATACGCAAAGATCAAGTTTGACCAAAATTTGACCAGATTTAACCACTTTTGACTTGAGTTGACTAGTTTCGAAAAGAATTTTGAAATAATTAAACGAAATTATTTAATTAAATGGAGTCCTTAGTTCTAATTAATTAAACAAAGTTATTTAATTAAATGAGAAGTCATTCCTAATTAATTAAATGAAGTTATTTAAATAAATAAGAAAAGTGTCTCTAATAAATTAAAGATTACTTAATTAAATAGAAAAAGTAAATATCAGAGCATATCTCATTTTACTAAATTAAATATCTCAAAAAAATCTCTCTTCATTTGAAAAAGAGAAATTTTCAGTTCACTATTAATAAAAAGTGAGTTAAATCAGTTAACTCCTTTTTCTACTCAAATTGAATTAGTTAACTCTTCATTTTACTCAAATTAAATCTGTTAACTCCCTTTAATTTGGAAATCTCCCTTTATGACTGAACTTCACCTTTAATTTTGACGGCTGATTAAAATCAATCTCAACCGTTGATGAATTCCAGGAAAGTTTATTTAAGAGACCCTCATCTCTTCATTTTGAAAGGTTGAATGAGAATTTGCATCGAATTGTTGCTGAAATTCATACTCACATTTGCTCATATTCACATACGCAAACATCAAGTTTGACCAAAATTTGACCAGATTTAACCATGGTTGACTTGAGTTGACTAGTTTCAAAAAGAATTTTGAAATAACTAGACAAAATTATTTAATTAAATGAAGTACTTACTTCTAATTAATTAAACAAAGTTATTTAATTAAATGAGAAGCCATTCCTAATTAATTAAATGAAGTTTTTTAATTAAATAAGAAAAGTGTCTATAATTAATTAAAGATTACTTAATTAAATATAAAAAATAATTATGAGAGCATATCTCATTTTATTAAATTAAATATCTCAACAAAATCTTTCTTCAGTTCAAAAAGAGAAATTTCCAGTTCACTATTGATCAAAAATGAGTTAAATCAGTTATCTCGCTTTTCTACTCAAATTGAATCAGTTAACTCCTTATTTTACTCAAATTAAATTTGTTAACTTCCTTTAATTTGAAAATCTCCCTTTATGACTGAACTTCACCTTTAATCCTGACCGCTGAGTGAAATCGATCTCAACCGTTGATGAATTCCAGGAAAGTCTATTTAAGAGACCCTCATCTCTTCATTTTGAAAGGTTGAATGAGAATTTGCATCGAATTGTTGTTGGAATTTATACTCACATTTACTCATATTCACATAGGCAAAGATCAAGTTTGACCAAAAGTTGACCAGATTTAACCACGGTTGACTTGAGTTGACTAGTTTCGAAATAATTAAACAAAATTATTTAATTAAATGGAGTACTTACTTCTAATTAATTAAATAAAGTTATTTAATTAAATGAGAAGCCATTCCTAATTAATTCAATGAAGTTATTTAATTAAATAAGAAAAGTGTCTCTAATTAATTAAAGATTACTTAATTAAATAGAAAAAGTAATTATGAGAGCATATCTCATTTTATTAAATTAAATATCTCAACAAAATCACTCTTCAGTTCAAAAAGGGAAATTTCCAGTTCACTTTTGATCAAAAATGAGTTAAATCAGTTAACTCCTTTTTCTACTCAAATTGAATCAGTTAACTCTTTATTTTACTCAAATTAAATCTGTTAACTCCCTTTAATTTGGAAATCTCCCTTTATGACTGAACTTCACCTTTAATCCTAGCCGCTGATTGAAATCGATGTCAACCGTTGATGAATTCTAGGAAAGTCTATTTTAGAGACCTTCGTCTCTTCATTTTGGAAGGTTGAATGAGAATTTGCATCGAATTGTTGCTGAAATTTGTCATGCCCAAACTACGAGGGCAAAAACACACCATTTTTTTTGGAAAATGATTAATAATTAAACATGCTCTAAGTTTTAAATGAAAGTGATTGTAGTTTTAGTAAAGGTTCTCTCCATTATGTCTTAAGATTATAAACATGAGGGCGATTACATCGTTAAGATATTGAAGCTTTTGTTATAAGATTGATATCGATAAACTTATGTTCTTACATTTCTTATACAACATTATAGTAAAAGTTATATATAAAAAAAAATGATGTAGATGACTACAAAATTAGTTTAATGAAACAACTAAGCAAATAACATTGACATTAAAGCTTAATTTAAATAGACAATAACCTAAAGTATAAAGCTAATTAGTACTCAAATATTCAGACTTACTTCAATACCAAAACTAAATACATTTAAAAATTAATTAAAAGAAATCAAATCTAAATTAATGATTATATCCATAATACCTAAGAATTGAATGAATTGAAATTGAAACTAACTTACATCTATAATTTTTAAATTAAGACTAATAGATTTCTTATTATAACCATTACTTAATTAACATTAGATCTACTATAGATTTTAAATTACTAAAAGAAACTTTCTAAATTTAATACTTTTAATAAGCAACCAAACTAATCTACTAACTAACACTAACAAAATACAAGCAACTAAACTAAACTAATTTTAAACTAAAACTTTTTGAGTTAACATATATCTTTAAAACAATTAACATTAAAACAACATATTAATCAATTAACTAAAATTATTAATATTTAACAAATAACAAACAATAACAAACATAAAACTTTAATAAATTAACTAACTTAAATACTAACATGCTAAAAACTAAAACAAATATTAACTTAACTACTTACTAACAAAAAAAATAGTAATTTAACTTAACATATACTAACTACACTATCTAACTCTACTTCTAACTAATCTAAAATTTTAACCACTAACTTATGTAAAGCATTAAATAAAACACAGATTAAAAATTAACAATATACAACTAACATACTAACAACTAAGCGTATTAACCACTAACCTAACCACTAACTCTATCCTATACTACCTATACTCTACCCCCCCCTACACCCCTACTCTACTCCCCAAATGGGCACTTCCCAAAAGTTGGGCGCGCTACCCAACCTCACTGACCCTGCGTCAGTGGTACCCCACTTTCCATCCATGCAAGGACAAGCCCCAAGTTGGGCGCTCAACAAGATATGGAGGAGATTTCCAAAAGTTAAAAAAAACAACTTGATTGCCATGTCTTTTAAAAAACTTTAATACATCAACCTCAATCCAAAGCAATGAGGTGAGCGCTGAGCTAAGGAAAGGAGATGGGACATGGGTGGGCAGGGTGATGTCACCCCCCCCCCCCCATGTACACTTTGACTTGCTAAACCATTCAAAACAAAAAAAAACATTTTTAAAGCATTATTTTTAAAAAAGATGCCCATGGGAAGATGGAAAGGTATTTAAGACAAAAGATTATTAGGTAGCTTAGGATATTTAGTTTATTTTCTTTCTTTTTCTTTTTTAACATAAAGAAGTTATAAGGAAATTATATCATTAAAGAAAGATATATAAATATAAATTTGGAGAATCTTTGACAATATTCTCTGTTGTCCAAAACCATTAAAATGAGTCTCCCATACAAAAGACAGAGAGTTTTTACTCTCTTAAACATTTTTTTTTCTAAGTATGGATTAACAAAGCAAATGAATATATTTTTTTTTCTTAAGTTCTATAAAAATTTTTTTTTAAAGATGTATATATTTATGGAATGGATTTAAACCATGGATTTATTGATTTCTCTAACAACTTGAATTGAACTATAAATCATAATTATTATTATTATTTTTTCCTCAGCATAGTTTTCATTTTGAACATATAAGAAACTTGAAAATTTTGCTAGATTTAAACCAACATCATTACATCTTATTATGGTATGCATCAATCTAATTTAAAATTACGATTAAATCACAAGATAAGCAATTATATTCAACACCAATTTTATTGGGAAACCTAATTCAAGGGCTCAATCAGGAAAGAATCAGGAAGAAAACTTGGCTTCGTTGCCAATCTAAGAAAGTTTGAAATACCAATTTACATAGGATATCAATTCCAAATTTCAACAACATAATTGAATTTTCTTCATGACCCTCATCAAGGGATTTATAATTTTTTCTGCAACACATTACTAGAACCATGGATGGAACAGAATCTGATTAGGTGACAATAAGCATGTCCAAGAAATAATTCAAACGTGCATATTCCTACAAGTTTTTCACAAAGGGATTCACAATGAATCAAAACTAGGAAAAGGTGGATTCTTCCAACTAGGAGAAGTCAAGCACAACACCAAACAAATGCCGATTCGGGGCTATATACCAAGAACTTCCGTTCTTCCATTTCAACATACCATAATCATACAAGGTTTGTGCTGACAGGTAAGGGCCCATAACACCCTACCCTTTCTCCCTCTTCTCATCCTGAGAAGAGACTCTACACTGGTTGGAGTCTGACTAAATAGACCTTTCTCAAAATTGCTCACTTCTGCCCTCTCCAAGGGTGAGTAATACCAAAACACCTATGCAAGAAAAATCTCAAAATTGCAAACATAAACATGAAAGGAAATCATCCAAAAATAAAATGGTTTTCAAAGCTTTCAAACATACCCATAAACATGCAAACATTGAAAAAATAACAAGGTAGCATAAGCATGAAACAAGAATGAAATCTGAACAAGGGAGATCAGAATTCCAACCTTCACAAAGAGGTAATGGCAATGAACAAGTTTGAGTAGAGCTTCCCTTTCCTTGCTTCAATCTTCAAGAACTCCTCTCTAAATGTAAAGATTGGGTAACAACCTCAACTAGTCCAATGAAGGCCTCTAAATAAGCCTCCAACTCAACCACCCAAAAGGAGTAATAACTATTTCCACCCACTAGCAATTCTAGAAACTCCTAACTCAACCTACACTATGATTAAACCCTAAGTGGAGATGAGGTGAGGTAACCCAAGATAACCACGTGCAATTTTCGCACAAAGGTAAAATCAGACTTTTTGAGTGATCTCCAAAGTCAACAAAAGGTGCTTAGGGGTTGGAAAAGACCCCCAACCCATACTCATACCCCTTGGGTATAATTATTTCATGTTTTAAAGCCTTAGGAATAGGTTTAGAGCCACACAAAGGCTAGGAAATAATTAGGACCAACTAATAACTCTAAAAAAAGAGATAAGTACTAATCCAGATTAAGGGTGACTAAATTCGATTAAGAACTCAATTAGCAAACTAACACTAACTTAAACTGACTTAGGTCCATGGGTTACACAACTAACCCTAAACAACATACAGAAGAACATAACCAATTTACGAGTGTCAAGCGACACTAACAGAACATAATTATGAACAATAACATTTACTGAACATAGAAAGATACATACATACATCTCACAATACAATACATGAATTACGAACAACAAGGTTTCCAAACTTAGCACATAGAGATCAGTTCTATTCCTCTGTCGGTTTCCTCGACTAAAATATTTGCACACTCATTGCACACATCATTAGTCCTGAAAATCACATGTACATATATACCTATCAGAAATTCACATAAATTGAACCATACATCAATCAGGGTTTCTTCCATCCTACTTAATTCTTAACCATTAAAAATCTCTTAAATCAAAGTATCAATTGTACATTTAGCGATTTCATCAACATACATATACATAAAACATTAAATGAAAAACATCAATATATCTGAAATTAACATCACATAACATGAAATAATATAATATGTTCTAAGTATCAGATAATGTCTCGACATTTCAAGTTGTGAGTATCAAAATGATAAAATAACAACTAAGGCTACGAAGGGTCGGGGCGAGGCCTCACAGAATTCATACTCAAATTTGCTCATATTCACATACGCAAAGATCAAGTTTGACCAAAAGTTGCCCAGATTTAACTGCGGTTGACTAGAGTTGACTAGTTTCAAAAAGAATTTTGAAATAATTAAACGAAATTATTTAATTAAATGGAGTACTTACTTCTAATTAATTAAACAAAGTTATTTAATTAAATGAGAAGTCATTCCTAATTAATTAAATGAAGTTATTTAATTAAATAAGAAAACTGTCTCTAATTAATTAAAGATTATTTAATTAAATAGAAAAAGTAATTATCAGAGCATATCTCATTTTATTAAATTAAATATCTCAACAAAGTCTCTCTTCAGTTCAAAAAGGGAAATTTCAAGCTCACTATTGATCAAAAATGAGTTAAATCAGTTAACTCCTTTTTCTACTCAAATTGAATCAGTTAATTCCTTATTTTACTCAAATTAAATCTGTTAACTCCCTTTAATTTGAAAATCTCCCTTTATAACTGAACTTCACCTTTAATCTTGACCGCTGATTGAAATCGATCTCAACCGTTGATGAATTCCAGGAAAGTCTATTTAAGAGACCATCATCTCTTCATTTTGAAAGGTTGAATGAGAATTTGCATCGAATTGTTGCTGGAATTCATACTCACATTTGCCAATATTCACATATGCAAAGATCAATTTTGACCAAAAGTTGACCAGATTTAACCACGGTAGACTTGACATGACTAGTTTCGAAAATAATTTTGAAATAATTAAACGAAATTATTTAATTAAATGGAGTACTTACTTCTAATTAACTAAACAAAATTATTTAATTAAATGAGAAGCCATTCCTAATTAATTAAATGAATTTATTTAATTAAATAAGAAAAGTATCTCTAATTAATTAAATATTACTTAATTAAATAAAAAAAGTAATTATGAGAGCATATCTCATTTTATTAAATTAAATATCTCAAAAAAATCTCTCTTTAGTTCAAAAAGGGAAATTTCTAGTTCATTATTGATCAAAAATGAGTTAAATCAGTTAACTCCTTTTTCTACTCAAATTGAATCAGTTAACTCCATATTTTACTCAAATTAAATCTGTTAACTCCCTTTAATTTGGAAATGTCCCTTTATGACTGAACTTCACCTTTAATCCTAACCGTTGATTGAAATCAATCTCAACCGTTGATGAATTCCAAGAAAGTCTATTTAAGAGACCCTCATCTCTTCATTTTAAAAGGTTGAATGAGAATTTGCATCGAATTGTTCCTTGAATTCATACTCACATTTTCTCATATTCACATATGCAAAGATCAAGTTTGACCAAAAGTTAACCAGATTTAACCACGGTTGACTTGAGTTGACTAGTTTCAAAAAGAATTTTGAAATAATTAAATGAAATTATTTAATTAAATGGAGTACTTACTTCTAATTAATTAAACAAAGTTATTTAATCAAATAAGAAGCCATTCCTAATTAATTAAATGAAGTTATTTAATTAAGTAAGAAAAGTGTCTCTAATTAATTAAAGATAATTAAATAGAAAAAGTAATTATCAGAGCATATATCATTTTATTAAATTAAATATCTCAACAAACTCTCTCTTCGGTTCAAAAAGAGAAATTTCCAGTTCACTATAGATAAAAATTGAGTTAAATCAGTTAACTCCTTTTTCTACTCAAATTGAATCAGTTAACTCTTTATTTTACTCAAATTAAATTTGTTAACTCCCTTTAATTTGGAAATCTCCCTTTATGACTGAACTTCACCTTTAATCTTGACCGTTGATTAAAATCGATCTCAACCGTTGATGAATTTCAAGAAAGTCTATTTAAGAGACCCACATCTCTTCATTTTGAAAGGTTGAATGAGAATTTGCATCGAATTGTTGCTGGAATTCATACTCACATTTGCTCATATTCACGTACATAAAGATCAAGTTTGACCAAAAGTTGACCAGATTTAACCACGATTGACTTGAGTTGACTAGTTTCGAAAAAAATTTTAAATTATTAAATGAAATTGTTTAATTAAATGGAGTACTTACTTCTAATTAATTAAACAAAGTTATTTAATTAAATGAGAAGCCATTCCTAATTAATTAAATGAAGTAATTTAATTAAATAAGAAAAGTGTCTCTAATTAATTAAAGATTACTTAATTAAATAAAAAAAGTAATTATGAGAGCATATCTCATTTTATTAAATTAAATATCTGAACAAAATCTCTCTTTAGTTCAAAAAGGGAAATTATCAGTTCACTATTGATAGAAAATGAGTTAAATCAGTTAACTCCTTTTTCTAATCAAATTGAATCAGTTAACTCCTTATTTTACTCAAATTAAATCTGTTAACTCCATTTAATTTGGAAATCTCCCTTTATGACTGAACCTCACTTTTAATCCTGACCGTTGATTGAAATTTATCTCAACCGTTGATGAATTTCAAGAAAGTTTATTTAAGAGACCCGCATCTCTCCATTTTGAAAGCTTGAATGAGAATTTGCATAAAAATTGTTGCTAAAATTCATACTCACATTTGCTCATATTCACATACGCAAAGATCAAGTTTGACTAAAATTTGACCAGATTTAACCAAAGTTGACTTGAGTTGACTAGTTTTGTAAAGAATTTTCAAATAATTCAAATAAATTATTTAATTAAATGGAGTTCTTACTTCTAATTAATTAAACAAAGTTATTTAATTAAATGAGAAGCCATTCCTAATTAATTAAATGAAGTTATTTAATTAAATAAGAAAAGTGTCTCTAATTAATTAAAGATTACTTAATTAAATAGAAAAAGTGAGTATGAGAGCTTATCTCATTTTATTAAATTAAATATCTCAACAAAATCTCTCTTTAGTTCAAAAAGGGAAATATCCAGTTCACTATTGATCAAAAATGAGTTAAATGAGTTAACTCCTTTTTCTACTCAAATTGAATCAGTCAACTCCTTATTTTACTCAAATTAAATTTGTGAACTCCATTTAATTTGAAAATCTCCCTTTATGATTGAAATTCACCTTTAATCCTGACCGTTGATTAAAATCGATCTCAACCGTTGATGAATTTCAAAAAAGTCTATTTGAGAGACCATCATCTCTTTATTTTGAAAAGTTGAATGAGAATTTGCATCAAATTTTTGCTGGAATTCATACTCAGATTTTCACATATTCACATATGCAAAGATCAAGTTTGATCAATAGTTAACCAGATTTCACCACGGTTGACTTGAGTTGACCAGTTTCGTAAAGAATTTTAAAATAATTAAACGAAATTATTTAATTAAATGGATTACTTACTTCTAATTAATTAAACAAAGTTATTTAATTAAATGAGAATCCATTCCTAATTAATTAAATGAAGTTATTTAATTAAATAAAAAAATTGTTTCTAATTAATTAAAGATTACTTAATTGAATAGAAAAGGTAATTACAAGAGCATATCTCATTTTATTAAATTAAATATCTCAACAAAATCTCTCTTCAGTTTAAAAATGGAAATTTTCAGTTCACTATTGATCAAAAATGAGTTAAATCAGTTAACTCCTTTTTCTACTCAAATTGAATCAGTTAGCTCCTTATTTTACTCAAATTAAATCTGTTAACTCTCTTTAATTTGAAAATCTCCCTTTATGACTAAACTTCACCTTTAATCCTGACCGTTGATTGAAATCGATCTCATCTCTTCATTTTGAAAGTTGAATGAGAATTTGCATTGAATTTTTGCTGGAATTCATACTCACATTTGCTCATATTCACATACGCAAAGATGAAGTTTGACAAAAAGTTAACTAGATTTAACCACGGTTGACTTGAGTTGACTAGTTTCCAAATTTTTTTGAAATAATTAAATGAAATTATTTAATTAAATGGATTAGTTACTTCAAATTAATTAAACAAAGTTATTTAATTAAATCAGAAGCCATTCCTAATTAATTAACTGAAGTTATTTAATTAAGTAAGAAAAGTGTTTCAAATTAATTAAAGATTACATAATTATATAGAAAAAGTAATTATGAGAGCATATCTTATTTTATTAAATTAAATATCTCAACAAAATCTCTCTTCAGTTCAAAGAGAAATTTCCAGTTCACTATTGATAAAAAATGAGTTAAATCATTTAACTTTTTTTTCTACTCAAATTGAATCAGTTAACTACTTATTTTTCTCAAATTAAATTTGTTAACTCCCTTTAATTTAGAAATATTCCTTTATGACTGAACTTCACCTTTAATCTTGACTGCTGATTGAAATCGATCTCAATTGTTGATGAATTCCAAGAAAGTCTATTTAAGAGACCCTCATCTCTTCATTTTGAAAGGTTGAATGAGAATTTGCATTGAATTGTTGCTGGAAGTCATACTCTTATTTGCTCATATTCACATACACAAAGATCAAGTTTGACCAAAAGTTTACCAGATTTAACCACAGTTGACTTGAGTTGAATAATTTCGAAAAGAATTTTGAAATAATTAAAAGAAATTATTTAATTAAATGGAGTACTTACTTCTAATTAATTAAACAAAGTTATTTAATTAAATGAGAAGCCATTCCTAATTAATTAAATGAAGTTATTTAATTAAATAAGAAAAGTGTCTCTAATTAATTAAAGATTACTTAATTAAATAGAAAAAGTAATTATGAGAGCATATCTAATTGTATTAAATTAAATATCTCAACAAAATCTCTCTTGAGTTCAAAAAGGGAAATTTTTAGTTCAATATTGATAAAAAATGAGTTAAATCAGTTATCTCCTTTTTCTACTCAAATTGAATAAGTTAACTCCTTATTTTACTAAAATTAAACCTGTTAACTCCTTTTAATTTGGAAATCTCCTTTTATGACTGAACTTCACCTTTAATCTTGACCGTTGATTGAAATCGATCTCAAACGTTGATGAATTCTTGGAAAGTCTATTTAACAGACTCTCATCTCTTCATTTCGAAAGGTTAAATGAGAATTTCCATCGAATTGTTGCTAGAATTCATACTCACATTTGCTCATATTCACATACGCAAATATCAAGCTTGACCAAAAGTTGATCAGATTTGACCACGATTGACTTGAGTTGACTAATTTCGAAAAGAATTTTGAAATAATTAAACGAAATTATTTAAGTAAATGAAGTACTTACTTCTAATTAATTAAACAAACTTATTTAATTAAATGAGAAGCCATTCCTAATTAATTAAATGAAGTTATTTAATTAAATCAGAAAGTGTCCCTAATTAATTAAAGATTACTTAATTAAATAGAAAAAGTAATTATGAGATCATATCTCATTTTATTACATTAAATATCTCAACAAAATCTTTGTTTAGTTCAAAAAGAGAAATTTCCAGTTCACTATTGATCAAAAATGAGTTAAATGAGTTAACTCTATTTTCTAGTATAATTGAATCGGTTAACTCCTTATTTTACTGAAATTAAATCTGTTAACTCCCTTTAATTTGAAAATCTCCATTTATAATTGAACTTCACCTTTAATCCTGACCGCTGATTGAAATCGATCTCAACCGTTGATGAATTCCAGGAAAGTCTATTTAAGAGACCATCATCTCTTCATTTTGAAAGGTTGAATGAGAATTTGCATCGAATTGTTGCTGGAATTCATACTCACATTTGCTCATATTCACATATGCAAAGATTAAGTTTGACCAAAAGTTGACTAGATTTAACCACGGTTGACTTGAGTTGACTAGTTTTAAAAAAATTTTGAAATAATTAAATGAAATTATTTAATTAATTGGAGTACTTACTTCTAATTAATTAGAAAAAGTTATTTAATTAAATGAGAAGCCATTCTTAATTAATTAAATGAAGTTATTTAATTAAACAAGAAAAGTGTTTCTAATTAATTAAAGATTATTTAATTAAATAGAAAAAGTAATTATGAGAGCATATCTCATTTTATTAAATTAAATATCTCAACAAAAACTCTCTTCAGTTCAAAAAGAGAAATTTCCAGTTCACTATTGATAAAAAATGAGTTAAATGAGTTAACTCCTTTTTCTACTCAAATTGAATCAGTTAACTCCTTATTTTACTCAAATTAAATCTATTAACTCTCTTTAATTTGTAAATCTCCCTTTATGACTGAACTTCACCTTTAATCCGGACCGCTGATTAAAATCGATCTCAATCGTTGATGAATTCCAGGAAAGTCTATTTAAGAGACCCTCATCTCTTCATTTTGAAAGGTTGAATGAGAATTTGCATTGAATTATTGCTAGAATTCATACTCACATTTGCTCATATTCACATACGCAAAGGTCAAGTTTGACCAAAAGTTGACCAGATTTAACCACGGTTGACTTGAGTTGACTAGTTTCAAAAAAAAATTGAAATAATTAAACGAAATTATTTAATTCAATGGAGTACTTACTTATAATTAATTAAACAAAGTTATTTAATTAAATGAGAAGCCATACCTAATTAATTAAATAAAGTTATTTAATTAAATAAGAAAAGTGTCTCTAATTAATCCAATATTATTTAATTAAATAGAAAAAGTAATTATGAGAGCATATCTCATTTTATTAAATTAAATATCTCAACAAAATCTCTCTTCAGTTCAAAAAGGGAAATTTCTAGTTCACTATTGATCAAAAATGTGTTAAATCAGTTAACTCCTTTTTCTACTCAAATTGAATCAGTTAACTCCTTATTTTTCTCAAATTAAATCTTTTAACTCCCTTTCATTTGGAAATCTCCCTTTATGACTGAACTTCACCTTTAATCCTGACCGCTGATTGAAATCGATCTCAACCATTGGTGAATTCTAGGAAAGTCTATTTAAGAGACCCTCATCTCTTCATTTTGAAAGGTTGAATGAGAATTTGCATCGAATTGTTGCTGAAATTCGTACTCACATTTTTTCATATTGACATACACAAAGATCAAGTTTGACCAAAAGTTGACTAGATTTAACCACGGTTGACTTGAGTTGACTAGTTTCGAAAAGAATTTTGAAATAATTAAACAAAATTATTTAATTAAATGGAGTACTTACTTCTAATTAATTAAACAAAGTTATTTAATTAAATGAGAAGCCATTCTTAATTAATTAAATGAAGTTATTTAATTAAATAAGAAAAGTGTCTCTAATTAATTAAAGATTATTTAATTAAATAGAAAAAGTAATTATGAGAGCATATTGCATTTTATTAAATTAAATATCTCAACAAAATGTCTCTTCAGTTCAAAAAGGGAAATTTCCAGTTCACTATTGATCAAAAATGAGTTAAATCAGTTAACTCCTTTTTCTAGTCAAATTGAATCAGTTAATTCCTTATTTTACTCAAATTCAATCTGTTAACTCTTTTTAATTTGAAAATCTTCCTTTATGACTGAACTTCACCTTTAATCCTGACCGCTGATTGAAATCGATCTCAACCGTTGATGAATTCCAGGAAAGTCTATTTAAGAGACCCTCATCTTTTCATTTTGAAAGGTTGAATGAGAATTTGCATCGAATTGTTGCTGGAATTCATACTCACATTTCCTCATATTCACATACGCAAAAATCAAGTTTGACCAAAAGTTGACCAGATTTAACCACGGTTGACTTGAGTTGACTAGTTTCAATTTTTTAAAAAATAATTAAACAAAGTTATTTAATTAAATGAAGTACTTACTTCTAATTAATTGAACAAAGTTATTTAATTAAAGGAGAAGCCATTCATAATTAATTAAATGAAGTTATTTAATTAAATAAGAAAAGTGTCTCTAATTAATTAAAGATTATTTAATTAAATAGAAAAAGTAATTATGAGAGCATATCTCATTTTATTAAATTAAATATCTCAACAAAATCTCTTTTCAGTTGAAAAAGGGAAATTTCCAGTTCACTATTGATAAAAAATGAGTTAAATCAGTTAACTCCCTTTTGTACTCAAATTGAATCAGTTAACTCCTTATTTTACTCAAATTAAATCTGTTAATTCCCTTTAATTTGGAAATCTCCATTTCTGACTGAAATTCTCCTTTAATCCTGACCACTGATTAAAATCGATCTCAGCAATTGATGAATTTCAGGAAATTCTATTTAAGAGACCCACATCTCTTCATTTTGGAAGGTTGAATGAGAATTTGCATCGAATTGTTGCTGGAATTCATACTCACATTTGCTAATATTCACATATACAAAGATCAAGTTTTACCAAAAGTTCACCAGATTTAACCACGGTTGACTTGAGATGACTAGTTTGGAAAAGAATTTTGAAATAATTAAATGAAATTAGTTAATTAAATAGAGTACTTACTTCTAATTAATTAAACAAATTTATTTAATTAAATGAGAAGTCATTCGTAATTAATTAAATGAAGTTATTTAATTAAAAAACAAAAGAGTCTCTAATTAATTAAAGATTATTTAATTAAATAGAAAATGTAATTATGAGAGCATATCTCATTTTATTAAATTAAATATCTCAACAAAATCTCTTTTCAGTTCAAAAAGGGAAATTTTCAGTTCACTATTGATCAAAAATGAGTTAAATCAGTTAACTCCTTTTTCTAGTCAAATTGAATTAGTTAACTCCTTATTTTACTCAAATTAAATTTATTAACTCCCTTTAATTTGAAAATCTCCCTTTATGACTGAACTTCACCTTTAATTCTTACCGTTGATTGAAATTGATCTCAACCGTTGATGAATTTCAGGAAAGTCTATTTTAAGAGACCCTCATCTCTTCATTTTGAAAGGTTGAATGAGAATTTGCATCGAATTGTTGTTGGAATTCATACTCACATTTGCTCATATTCACATACACAAATATCAAGTTTGCCCAAAAGTTTACCAGATTTAACCACAATTGAGTTGAGTTGACTAGTTTCGAAAAGAATTTTGAAATAATTAAATGAAATTATTTAATTAAATGGAGTACCTACTTCTAATTAATTAAACAAAGTTATTTAATTAAATGAGAAGCTATTCCTAATTAATTAAAGATTATTTAATTAAATAAAAAAAGTAATTATGAGAGCATATCTCATTTTATTAAATTAAATATCTCAACAAAATCTCTCTTCAGTTTAAAAAGGGAAATTTCCATTTCACTATTGATCAAAAATGAGTTAAATCAGTTAACTCCTTTCTCTACTCAAATTGAATCAGTTAACTCCTTATTTTACTCAAATTAAATCTGTTAACTCCCTTTAATTTGAAAATCTCGCTTAATGACTGAACTTCACTTTTAATCCTGACCGTTGATTGAAATTGAGCTCAACCGTTGATGAATTCCAGGAAAGTTTATTTAAGAGACCCTCATCTCTTCATTTTGAAGGTTGAATGAGAATTTGCATCGAATTGTTGCTAGAATTCATACTCACATTTGCTCATATTCACATACGCAGAGATCAAGTTTGACCAAAAGTTGACCAAATTTCACCATGGTTGAATTGAGTTGACTAGTTTCGAAAAGAATTTTGAAATAATTAAATGAAATTATTTAATTAAATGGAGTACTTACTGTTGAAAATGAGAATGAAGTAACTGAGAGGGGGAGGGGGTGAATCAGTTACCACAAAAACATTTCACAATCTCTTAGATGTCTAAAATCTTGATCTTAGTTGCAGCAAATACTAATAATTAATAAGAACTGATAACCTAAACAAGTCAGCAATCATGAACACTAGAGAGACCAGATTTAACGTGGAAACCCAATATGGGAAAAACCACCAATGTAACTAGTTACTTTTTTTCACTCTTCTGAAGTGAGCCCTGTTAGGAGCCAACCCTGTTAAAGGTTACAAAACACACTGTTAGGTGTGGCCCTGTTAGAGGATTTAATCACCCTATTAGGAGTGGCCTTGCTAGAGGTCTTTAGAACAATTCAACTGAACTGTCACCTTGTTAGAGGATTTACAATAGGGCTGTTAAACCCACTCTGTTAAGAGATTTTGAGTTCACTGTTACAATGGTTAGAAAACAACAATTAAGTGACCTAATATAATGTGCAACTTATCTTTGCTGATTGCAGATCTTTGTTATGCTTGACTAGATCCTTACTGATCACATAAAACTTTGCAGCTCCTTCAATGCATCTGATCCTTCATCACACTTCTTCAACATTCGCTCATATGTTCAATATTCGCTCATTCCATATCCATACATTCGCACTCTTATGCATCCAAACTCTTACATCTTATGAATTCACAACTTGATCTTTCATATATACCTTACAGATTATCTTAGTCGGCTCTAATCATCGACCAATAATCAAACAAATACAATAGTTGGCTAGAAATAATTAAAATTACAAACTAACAAATCCCTTTACTGGCCGACACTGCTTGGTTAATACTATTCAGAAAATAATTCCTGTGTTAATCGACTGAGCTCGGTTAATACAGCGAACTCCGTGACATCCCTTCAATCACCGGGAGAACTCGGTAAGTATAGATGACCGAGTGAGCTCGGTAGAAACTGTCTTTGCCAAATTCCCTTTGGACACTGAGTGAACTCGGTAAACATTGACTTTCCTTTGCTTACCTTCTCATCTCGGTAAACACTAACTTTTCTTTGGTTACCTTCCCAACTCGGTAAACACTAACTTTTCTTCGATTACCTTCCCAGCTCGGTAAAAACTAACTTTTCTTCGCTTACCTTCTTAGCTCGGTAAACACTCTGTCACAGTTTCTTTCGATCACCGAGTGAGCTCGGTAAGTACTGAACTTCTTTCGTTAACCAAGTTAGCTCGGTAGAAGCTATCTTTACTGTGTAATATACAACAATGCTCGGTAGACTCTGTAAACTACTATGCTTACCTTCTAAGCTCAGTAGACTCTATTTGATGACTGATATGATATTTGTGTAACATCAAAGACAATATTCAATTAACCAATTGTATCCAACACTTACTTCTAATTAATTAAACAAAGTTATTTAATTAAATGAGAAGCCATTCCTAATTAATTAAATAAAGTTATTTAATTAAATAAGAAAAGTGTCTCTAATTAATTAAAGATTACTTCATTAAATAGAAAAAGTAATTATCAGAGCATATCTCATTTTATTAAATTAAATATCTCAACAAAATCTCTCTTTAGTTCAAAAAGGGAAATTTCCAGTTCACTATTGATCAAAAATGAGTTAAATCAGTTAAGTCCTTTTTCTACTCAAATTGAATCAGTTAACTTCCTATTTTACTCAAATTAAATCTTTTAACTCCCTTTAATTTGGAAATCTCCCTTTATGACTGAACTTCACCTTTAATCCTGACCACTGATTGAAATCAATCTCAACCATTGATGAATTTCAGGAAAGTCTATTTAAGAGACCCTCATCTTTTCATTTTGAAAGGTTGAATGAGAATTTGCATCGAATTGTTGCTAGAATTCATACTCACATTTTCTAATATTCACATACATAAAGATCAAGTTTGACCAAAAGTTGATCAGATTTAACCACGGTTGACTTGAGTTGACTAGTTTTGAAAAAAATTTTAAAATAAGTAAACAAAATTATTTAATTAAATGGAGTACTTACTTCTAATTAATTAAACAAAGTTATTTAATTAAATGAGAAGCCATTCCTAATTAATTAAATGAAGTTATTTAATTAAATAAGAAAAGTGTCTCTAATTAATTAAAGATTATTTAATTAAATAGAAAAAGTAATTAGGAGAGCATATCTCATTTTATTAAATTAAATATCTCAACAAAATCTCTCTTTAGTTCAAAAAGGGAAATTTCCAGTTCACTATTGAGCAAAAATGAGTTAAATCAGTTAACTCCTTTCTCTACTCAAATTGAATCAGTTAACTCCTTATTTTACTCATATTAAATCTGTTAACTCCCTTTAATTTGGAAATCTCCCTTTATGACTGAACTTCACCTTTAATCCTGACCGTTGATTGAAATCGATCTCAATCGTTGATGAATTCCAGGAAAGTCTATTTAAGAGACCCTCATCTCTTCATTTTGAAAGGTTGAATGAGAATTTGCATCGAATTGTTGCTGGAATTCATACTCACATTTGTTCATATTCACATATGCAAAGATCAAGTTTGACCAAAAGTTGACCAGATTTACTTATGGTTGACTTGAGTTGACTAGTTTCGAAAAGAATTTTGAAATAATTAAACAAAATTATTTAATTAAATGGAGTACTTACTTCTAATTAATTAAACAAAGTTATTTAATTAAATGAGAAGCCATTCCTAATTAATTAAATGAAGTTATTTAGTTAAATAAGAAAAGTGTCTCTAATTAATTAAAGCTTATTTAATTAAATAGAAAAAGTAATTATGACAGCATATCTCATGTTATTAAATTAAATATCTCAACAAAATCTCTCTTCAGTTCAAAAAGGGAAATTTCCAGTTCACTATTGATCAAAAATGAATTAAATCAGGTAACTCCTTTCTCTACTCAAATTGAATTAGTTAACTCCTTATTTTACTCAAATTAAATCTGTTAACTCCCTTTAATTTGGAAATCTCCCTTTATGACTGAACTTCACCTTTAATCCTGACCGCTGATTGAAATCGATCTCAACCGTTGATGAATTCCAGAAAAGTCTATTTAAGAGACTCTCATCTCTTCATTTTGAAAGGTTGAATGAGAATTTGCATCGAATTGTTGCTAGAATTCATACTCACATTTGCTCATATTCACATGCGCAAACATCAAGTTTGACCAAAAGTTCACTAGATTTAACCACCGTTGACTAGTTTCGAAAAGAATTTTGAAATAATTAAATGAAATTATTTAATTAAATGGAGTACTTACTTCTAATTAATTAAAAAAAGTTATTTAATTAAATGAGAAGCCATTCCTAATTAATTAAATGAAGTTATTTAATTAAATAAGCAAAGTGTCTCTAATTAATTAAAGATTATTTAATTAAATAGAAAAAGTAATTACGAGAGCATATCTCATTTTATTAAATTAAATATATCAACAAAATCTTTTTTCAGTTCAAAAAGGGAAATTTCCAGTTCACTATTGATAATAAAAATGAGTTAAATCAGTTAACTCCTTTTTCTACTCAAATTGAATCAGTTAACTCCTTATTTTACTCAAATTAAATCCATTAACTCCCTTTAATTTGAAAATCTCCCTTTATGACTAAACTTCACCTTTAATCCTGGCCATTGATTGAAATCGATCTCAATCGTTGATGAATTCTAGGAAAGTCTATTTAAGAGACCCTCATCTCTTCATTTTGAAAGGTTGAATGAGAATTTACATCGAATTATTGCTAGAATTCATACTCACATTTGCTCATATTCACATATGCAAAGATCAAGTTTGACCAAAAGTTGACCAATTTTAACCACGGTTGACTAGTTTCGAAAAGAATTTTGAAATAATTAAACGAAATTATTTAATTAAATGGAGTACTTACTTATAATTAATTAAAAAAAGTTATTTAATTGAATGAGAAGCCATTCCTAATTAATTAACTGAAGTTATTTAATTAAATAAGAAATGTGTCTCTAATTATTAAAGATTATTTAATTAAATAGAAAAAGTAATTATGAGAGTATATCTCATTTTATTAAATTAAATATCTCAACAAAATCTCTCTTCAGTTCAAAAAGGAAAGTTTCCAGTTTAGTATTGATCAAAAATGAGTTAAATCGGTTAACTTCTTTTTCTACTCAAATTGAATCGGTTAACTCCTTATTTTACTCAAATTAAATCCGTTTACTCCCTTTAATTAAGAAATCTCCCTTTATAAATGAACTTCACCGTTAATCCTGACCGTTTATTGAAATCGATCTCAACTATTGATGAATTCTAGGAAAGTCTATTTAAGAGACCCTCATCTCTTCATTTTGAAAAGTTGAATGAGAATTTGCATTCAATTGTTGCTAGAGTTCATACTCACATTTGCTCATATTCACATACGCAAAGATCAAGTTTGACAAAAAGTTGACCAGATTTAACCATGGTTGACTTGAGTTTACTAATTTTGAAAAGAATTTTAAAATAATTAAACAAAATTATTTAATTAAATGGAGTACTTACTTCTAATTAATTAAACAAAGTTATTTAATTAAATGAGAAGCCATTCCTAATTAGTTAAATGAAGTTATTTAATTAAATTAGAAAAGTGTCTCTGATTAATTAAAGATTATTTAATTAAATAGAAAAAGTAATTATGAGAGCATTTCTCATTTTATTAAATTATATATCTCAACAAAATCTCTCTTCAGTTCAAAAATGAAAATTTTCAGTTCACTATTGATAAAAAATGAGTTAAATCAGTTAACTCCTTTTTCTACTCAAATTGAATCAGTTAACTCCTTATTTTACTCAAATTAAATCAGTTAACTCCTTTTAATTTGGAAATCTTCCTTTATGACTGAACTTCACTGTCATGCGCAAAGAATAAGGACAAAACACACACACAATTTTTTTTTGAACTAAATAAGATAATGGGGTCAACAAATGTTCTCATGATTAACTAAGATTAAGCAAGACAAGATGGTCGAAAAGGTTTTAGGGGTTTTACTATAATGGACCTAGTCGTGATCAATTGTTACAACCTTAAGGATGGTCTAATTAACTAGGCCCTTACTTCTAAATGAATAACTTGAACGTCATTACAATCTTCAACATTTACTTCAGACATAATGTCATTAATTAACTTCTTTCAACTTCATTCTAATCTACATTTTAAAGCTTTAGTCCAAAATCTATACTAGCCTTAGAATTCCCTCCAACATACTTATACAACCTAAATAATTAATTTAGTGTTTGCTATAAAATTGATGACTAGAACAATTTCAAATTGATCTATAAGTTACTAAACTTTGTTCAAACTTTATTATAATTTAATGTCCGATATTGAAATGTCAATCATTACAAGAAACTAACTTAACTCTTAAATAGTATCGAACTAGTTATAAAACATTAAGCCTATTTTAATTTAAATATCCTAATATCAACTTAAACTATTAAATTAGAACTTATAGTATCCTAAATTTAAATTTCTATTCCATACTAACTTCATTATAACATTATGGTCAATTCTTAACTATCAACCTAAGCATATATGCATAACACAAAAGATCATAAATTAACCAAGCTCAATATAAAACAAGAGACAATTTAAATGCACCCTAATCTCATAAAGAAATTATAATCTAATCAATAACTTAGTAAGAATCTAATCTAAGCTAACGATAGAACTATCCACGAATTAATAATACCAACTACTAATCATATTTTACATTTAAGGTGAAAATTTCAACAATTATCAATTGATTAACGTTAATTTCTACTAACTCAATACTAATTTAATACTAAGCTAGATCAAAGAAAACATTAATTACTAAACTCTAAAACAATTTTAATCTAAACTAACTTAAAAATTAAACCAAAAATGATAACAACATTCAAAATTTAATTTTAAACTAACTTAAACCTAAAGTACTCTAATTATGAAATCTAACTACCCTAACTCACTAATCCAAGATCTACGTATACCTGACAACCCCCACAAGGGAGCACACGGCCCAAGTCTGTGCGTTGTAGACTATCCCTTGCCTTGCGTGGGGGAGATCCAAGGAAAATGGATGAGCGCTTGGGAGAAGGTGAGGGTATTAAAGGTGGAGATTTTGTTTGAAATATTAAGTAGCAATTTTCCCCCTCTCCACCCGTCACATCACTCCTGATCCAATGCACTTTCCCAGTGCTGACCAAGGGAATGGCACTCTGTCCATCCTACGGTACGATCCCCCTATCCTTGCTACACACGGCAGGGTCTCCAGAGGCACTTGCGAAACAAGAGGGAGTGTATTAAGGCTGTGCCTTAAATACAACATGCTTACCTCCCATCGGTCCAACGCGATACCAACTGGCAAGCCGGAGTTGGGATTACGTGGGATGCTGTAGATGGTATACTTTAAACTTAGACCTCCCTTTAAACACAACACTTAATGCATGTAGGGGGTTAAGGAGGATTGCGCCTAAGACCTAGAAGATTTCAATGCAATGGTTAAATGCATAAAGTTTTGTTGTTGAGATCTTCCCACGAAGTGTAATTTTAATTGCATTCAACTCATATTTATTTTATAGATTTAATATTAATTTTAGTTGCAGTTTATGAGAATAAGATAGGGAATATTCTCTGTGACCAGGAACTGGAAAATAAAAACTTTCCCATACATTTTCTAGAGAGGTCTTTTAGGCCTGGAGGTGCACATTTTGTTAGAAAACCAATTTTGACTAAGTATTGGCATAATATTTTCTTTACTATAAATTCATTTTTATCTTAAGAGTGCATAGGGATATAACTTGTCTTCCATCTAATAAATTATGTCTTATTTGTTCATTATACCACAAGGTGAATCTTCCTTCCTTTCTGATTTCAAGGAATACATGATCTCTAGTTCAATTGATTATATTCAAAATGAAACTTAGCAATGAAGGTGTTAACTTTGTGATTTGCAAAGTAGGATTTCTAATTCATCTAATTACTTAACCATATATTGAAACTTCAACATCTCAAATTGCATTTTAATAACATAATTGGAAACTTGGAGATTTATAATTTAGTGTCAATATCTATCAATCTATTTTCTCACAACATATGAAAAATTTGAAACCACATAAGATCAATACAAGGAGGTGTTCATGATCAATTTCTTTCTCTATTATTTATCCTGGTTCAGGGCTCCATCGGGAAAGAACCAGTAAGAAAACCCGATGTCTTTGCCACTACATCAATTTCAATTACAATTTACATGATATTACAAATTCATGAGTTTTCTTCAAGGATTCCACAAGAGAATTTTTATCAAATGTCTATATTGCATCAAGGGTAAACATGGAAGAGACAAGAACCAACATGGAGATAACAACACAAGGAGATAAGCAAATTGAACATGCATTCCCACCCGATTGCACAATAGGTCCAACAATGGACCAATATAGGGGAAAGGTGGATTTTCTCAATGGGAGAAGTCAATCACCATACCTTCACTTAGCCCTTTCGGGGCTAAAACTTCAAGAACTTCCATTCTTTCACAAGGCCCTTTCGAGGCTATATCCACAAGGATTTTCATTCTATTCCACATTCAAGAATTCTTATTAACAACAAGGTATGGGATGACAAGTAGGGGCCCATACACCCTACCCTTTCTCCCTCCTCTCTCCATGAGAGGAGAATCTACACTATTGAGGTCCAACTAATGTGCTTTCCCCAACATGGCCACTTCTTCCCTATCCAAGGGTGAGTGTTGCCAAAAACATCCCCATGAAAACTCTCAAAAACAATAAACACACCAAGAAGACATATGAATAACATGAAAAGAAAATAAGATAAAATCCCTCCCAAATCCACCCCCAACACACAACAAGAAATGCAAAACTACACAATGTCCCCAACATGATTCAAGCAAGATTCAAAATATGAACACACATGAAGAACCATTCATGAAGTGAAGAACTCCTACCTTTATAAGGAGTTATGGCAATGGTGGTTTGAGAAGAGCTTCCCTTTCTTCCTTCAATCTTCAAGACTTCCTCCAAAACTAGAGGATTGGGTGACAACTAAAACTCCCCCAAAAAAGCCTCTAAGTATGGTCCTTAACTCCACTAAGCTTCAAGTAACTCAAGATGAAGGTTTGGTTTCACTAACCCAAGTAAAGAGCAACCCATTTTCGAAATCAGCCTATAATAGGGTTTTTAAGAGACCCTAAGAGTCAACCTAGGAGGCTAAAGGGTTGGAAAGTACCCCCACCCATACCCTTACCCATAGGGGTACTTAAATTTAATGTTTCTAAGCCTTTAAAGGCTTATTTGGAACAATTAAAGGTTAGGAGAATAGTAAGATCAAATAACAACCTTTAAGAATTACAATATACAATTAGCACAAAATTAACAAATAGTTTAGCTCCGCTTTTTCGTTGAGTTGTCTCGGCTAATTTTCCTGCACACTCATTCCACACATCAGTAGGTCCAAAATCACATGCATAATGTGAATTACATATTAGAGGAATTATATGAATAAAAACATCCATTTCTTAATAAATAGTTGTTTATCTAATTCTACTCATATTTCTAACCTTTCGACATGCATAGCCAAATGTGTTAGTGTTGCGTACATTTTCTTCATTGTTATGCATATTTAAAAGCATTAAATGACACAATCAAATAACTGAAGTAAACATCACACATTGTAAAAATAGCTTAACAATGTTCAATGTATCCAATAATGTTTTGACATAACAAGCATGAGTATCAAAATAACAATGTATCATCGGTGCTAGGATGGGTCAGGGCGAGGCCTCACATTCACCTTTGATCCTGACCGTTGATTGAAATGATCTCAATTGTTGATGAATTCAAAGAAATTCTATTTAAAAGACCCTCATCTCTTCATTTTGAATGGTTGAATCAGAATTTCCATCGAATTGTTACTAGAATTCATACTCACATTTGCTCATATTCACATATGCAAAATTCAAGTTTGACCAAAAGTTGACTAGATTTACCCATGGTTGACTTGAGTTGACTAGTTTCGAAAAGAATTTTGAAATAAATAAATAAAATTATTTAATTAAATGGAGTACTTACTTCTAATTAATTAAACAAAGTTATTTAATTAAATGAGAAGCCATTCGTAATTAATTAAATGAAGTTATTTAATTAAATAAGAAAAGTGTCTCTAATTAATTAAAGATTATTTAATTAAATAGAAAAAGTAATTATGAGAGCATATCTCATTTTATTAAATAAAATATTTCAACATCTCTCTTCAGTTCAAAAAGAGAAATTTCTAGTTCACTATTGATCAAATATGAGTTAAATTAGTTAACTCCTTTTTCTACTCAAAGTGAATCAGTTAAATCCTTATTTTACTCAAATTAAATCCATTAACTCCCTTTAATTTGGAAATCTCCCTTTATGACTGAACCTCACCTTTAATCCTGACCTTTGATTGAAATCGATCTCAACCATTGATGAATTCTAGGAATGTCTATTTACGAGACCCTCATCTCTTCATTTTGAAAGGTTCAATGAGAATTTGCATCGAATTGTTGTTGGAATTCATACTCACATTTGCTCATATTCACATACGCAAAGATCAAGTTTGACCAAAAGTTGACCAAATTTAACAACGGTTGACTTGAGTTGACTAGTTTCGAAAAGAATTTTGAAACAATTAAACAAAATTATTTAATTAAATGGAGTACTTACTTCTAATTAATTAAACAATGTTATTTAATTAAATGAGAAGCCATTCGTAATTAATTAAATGAAGCTATTTAATTAAATAAGAAAAGTGTCTCTAATTAATTAAAGATTATTTAATTAAATAGAAAAAGTAATTATGAGATCATATCTCATTTTATTAAATAAAATATCTCAACAAAATCTCTCTTCAGTTCAGAAAGGGAAATTTCCAGTTCACTATTGATCAAAAATGAGTTAAATCAGTTAACTCCTTTTTCTACTCAAATTGAATCAGTTAACTCCTTATTTTACTCAAATTAAATCAATTAACTCCATTTAATTTGGAAATCTCCCTTTATGACTGAACTAAACCTTTAATCCTGACCGTTGATTGAAATCGATCTCAACCGTTGATGAATTCCAGAAAAGTCTATTTAAGAGACCCTCATCTCTTCATTTTGAAAGGTTGAATGACAATTTGCATGGAATTGTTGCTGGAATTCATACTCAAATTTGCTCATATTCACATACGCAAAGATCAAGTTTGACCAAAAGTTGACCAGATTTAACCATGGTTGACTTGAGTTGACTAGTTTCGAAAAGAATTTTGAAATAATTAAACAAAATTATTTAAGTAAATGGAGTACATACTTCTAATTAATTAAACAAAGTTATTTAATTAAATGAGAAGCCATTCCTAATTAATTAAATGAAATTATTTAAATAAATAATAAAAGTATCTCTAATTAATTAAAGATTATTTAATTAAATAGAAAAACTAATTACGAGAGCATATCTCATTTTATTAAATTAAATATCTCAACAAAATCTATCTTTAGTTCAAAAAAGGAAATTTTCAATTCACTATTGATCAAAAATTATTAAAATCAGTTAACTCCTATTTCTACTCAAATTGAATCAGTTAACTCCTTATTTTACTCAAATTAAATCTATTAACTCCCTTTAATTTGGAAATCTCCCTTTATGACTGAATTTCACCTTTAATCCTAACCGTTGATTGAAATCGATCTCAACCATTGATGAATTTCAGGAAAGTCTATTTAAGAGACCCTCATGTCTTCTTTTTGAAAGGTTGAATAAGAATTTGCATCGAATTGTTGCTGGAATTCATACTCACATTTGCTCATATTCACATACGCAAAGATCAAGTTTGACCAAAAGTTGACCAGATTTAACCATGGTTGACTTGAGTTGACTAGTTTTGAAAAGAATTATTAAATAATCAAACAAAATTATTTAGCTAAATGGAGTACTTACTTCTAATTAATTAAACAAAGTTATTTAATTAAATGAGAAGCCATTCCTAATTAATTAAATGAAGTTATTTAATTAAATAATAAAAGTGTCTCTAATTAATTAAAGATTATTTAATTAAATAGAAAAAGTAATTATGAGAAAATATCTCATTTTATTAAATTAAATATCTCAGCAAAATCTCTCTTCAGTTCAAAAAGGGAAATTTTCAGTTCACTATTGATAAAAAATGAGTTAAATCAGTTAACTCCTTTTTCTACTCAAATTGAATCAGTTAACTCATTATTTTACTCAAATTAAATCCGTTAACTCCTTTTAGTTTGGAAATCTCCCTTTATGACTGAACTTCACCTTTAATACTGATCGTTGATTGAAATCGATCTCAACCGTTGATGAATTCCAGGAAAGTCTATTTAAGAGACCCTCATCTCTTCATTTTGAAAGGTTGAATGAGAATTTGCATCGAATTGTTGTTGGAATTCATACTCACATTTGCTCATATTCACATACGCAAAGATCAAGTTTGACCAAAAGTTGACCAGATTTAACCACGATTGGCTTGAGTTGACTAGTTTCAAAAAGAATTTTGAAACAATTAAACAAAATTATTTAATTAAATGGATTACTTACTTATAATTAACTAAGCAAAGTTATTTCATTAAATGAGAAGCCATTCCTAATTAATTAAATGAAGTTATTTAATTAAATAAGAAAACTGTCTCTAATTAATTAAAGATTATTTAATTAAGTAGAAAAAGTAATTATAAGAGCATATCTCATTTTATTAAATTAAATATCTCAACAAAATCTCTGTTCAGTTCAAAAAGAGAAATTTCCAGTTGACTATTGATAAAAAATGAGTTAAATTAGTTAACTCCTTTTTCTACTCAAATTGAATCAGTTCACTCCTTATTTTACTTAAATTAAACCCGTTAACTCCCTTTAATTTGAAAATCTCTCTTTATGACTGAACTTCACCTTTAATCCTGACCGTTGATTAAAATCGATCTCAACCATTGATGAATTCAAAAAACTTCTATTTAAGAGACCCTCATCTCTTCATTTTGAATGGTTGAATGAGAATTTGCATCGAATTATTGCTAGAATTCATACTCACATTTTCTCATATTCAAATACGCAAATATCAAGTTTATCTAAAAGTTGACCAGATTTACCCACGGTTGACTTGAGTTGACTAGTTTTGAAAAGAATTTTTAAATAATTAAACAAAATTATTTAATTAAATGGAGTACTTACTTCTAATTAATTAAACAAAGTTATTTAATTAAATGAGAAGCCATTCTAATTAATTAAATGAAGTTATTTAATTAAATAATAAAAGTGTCTCTAATTAATTAAAGATTATTTAATTAAATAGAAAAAGTAATTATGTGAGCATATCTCATTTTATTAAATTAAATATCTCAACAAAATCTCTCTTCAGTTGAAAAAGGGAGATTTCCAGTTCACTATTGATAAAAAATGAGTTAAATCAGTTAACTCCTTTTTCTTCTCAAATTGAATCAGTTAACTCCTTATTTTACTCAAATTAAATCCGTTAACTCCTTTTAATTTGGAAATCTCCCTTTATGACTGAACTTCACCTTTAATACTGACTGTTGATTGAAATCGATCTCAATCGTTGATGAATTCCAGGAAAGTCTATTTAAGAGACCCTCATCTCTTCATTTTGAAAGGTTGAATGAGAATTTGCATCGAATTTTTGTTGGAATTCATACTCACATTTGCTCATATTCACATACACAAAGATCAAGTTTGACCAAAAGTTGACCAAATTTAACCACGGTTGACTTGAGTTGACTAGTTTCGAAAAGAATTTTGAAACAATTAAACAAAATTATTTAATTAAATGGAGTACTTACTTCTAATTAATTAAACAAAGTTATTTAATTAAATGAGAAGCCATTCCTAATTAATTAAATGAAGTTATTTAATTAAATAAGAAAATTGTCTCTAATTAATTAAAGATTATTTAATTAAATAGAAAAAGTAATTATGAAAGCATATCTGATTTCATTAAATTAAATATCTCAACAAAATCTCTTTTGTGTTCTAAAATGAATATTTCCAATTCACTGTTGATAAAAAATGAGTTAAATCAGTTAACTCCTTTTTTTACTCAAATTGAATCAGTTAACTCGTTATTTTACTTAAATTAAATCTGTTAACTCCCTTTAATTTGGAAATCTCCCTTTATGACTGAACTTCACCTTTAATCCTGACCGTTGATTGAAATCGATCTCAACCATTGATGAATTCAAAGAAAGTCTATTTATGAGGCTTCGCCCCGACCCTTCGTAGTTAGGTACTACTTGATCATTTTGATACTCATGACTCGAGATGTCGAGACATTATCTGATGCTTAGAACATATTATATTATTTTATGTTGTGTGATGTTATTTTTAGATATTTAACGTTCGTCATTTAAGGTTTTAGGTATATGTATGTTGATGAATTAAGTAAAATGTAGGATTAACACGTTGATTTAGGATCTTTATGGTTAAGAATTGAATAGGATGAGAGGAACCCTGATTTTGTTATTAATGGATGTTTTAATTTATGTGATTCCTATTACGTATATATATATATACATATATACATGTGATATTCGGGACTACTGATTGGTGCAATGAGTGTGCAGATATTTTTAGCCGAGGAAACCGATGGAAGAATAGAACTGATCTCTATGTGCTAATTTTGGAAACCTTGTTGTTCATAATTCACGTATTGTATTGTGAGATGTATGTATGTATCTTTCGGTATTCAGTCAATGTTAGTGTTCGTAACTATGTTCTTTTAGTGTCGCTTGACACTCGTAAATTGTTTATGTTCTTCAGTGTGCTGATTAGGGTTAGTTGTATAGCCTTTGGACCTAAGTCGATTTAAGTTAGTGTCAGTTTGTTAATCGAGTTCTTAATCGGAGTTAGTCATCCCTAATCTGGATTAATGCTTAATTTGCAATGTTAGAGTAGTTAGAAGGTCCTATTTTATTCCTAGATTTTGTTTGGCTCAAAACCTTTTTTCTAAGGCTTACATCATGAAATTATTATACCCAAAGGGTATGGGTATGGGTTAAGGGTCTTTTCCAACCCCTAAGCCCCTTTTATTGACTTTTGAGGTCACTCAAAAAGTCTCTTTTTGCCTTTGTGCGAAAATTGACCATGGTTATCTTGAGTTACTTCACCTCATCTCCACTTAGGGTTTAACCATAGTGTAGGTTGAGTTAGGAGTTTCTAGATTTGATAGTGGGTGGAAATAGTTATTGCTCCTTTTGGTGGTTGAGTTTGAGCCTTATTTAGAGGCCCTTCTTAGACTTGTGGAGGTTGTTACCCAATCTCTACATTTGGAGAGGAGTTCTTGAAGATTGAAGCAAGGAAAGGGAAGCTCTACTCAAACTTATTAATTTGCTGTTACCTCTTTGTGAAGGTTGGAATTCTCATCTCCCTTGTTCAGATTTCATTCTTGTTTCATGCTTATGCTACCTTGTTGTTGTTTGAATGTTTATATGGTTGTGGGTATGTTGGGAAGATTTGAAAACCATGTTATTTTTTTGATGTTTTCCTTTCATGTTTATGTTTGCAATTTTGATATTTTCTTGTATGGGTGTTTTGGTATTACTCACCCTTGGAGAGGGCAAAAATAACCAATTTTGGGAAAGGTCTATTTAGTCGGACTCCAACTAGTGTAGATTCTCTTCTCAGGATGAGAAGAGGGAGAAAAGGTAGGGTGTTATGGGCCCCTTCCTGTCAGCACAAACCTTGTATGATTTTGGTATGTTGAAATGGAAGAACGAAAGTTCTTGGTATATAGCCCCGATTGGGCATCTGTTTGGTGTTGTTCGTGACTTCTTCTGGTAGGAAGAATCCACCTTTCCCTAGTGTTGATTCATGGTGAATCATGTTGTGATAACCTTGTATGTATATGCATGTTTGAATTGTTCTTGGTTATGCTTTTGGTCACCTGATCGGATTCTGTTCCCTCCATGGTTCTAGTAATGAGTTGCAGAAAACATTATAAATACCTTGATTAGGGTCATGAGGAAAATTTGATTAAATTGTTAAAATTTGGGATTGATATCCTATGTAATTTGTAATTTAAACCTTGTTGTAATTGGCTACGAAGCCGAGTTTTCTTCCTGATTCTTTCCCTGCTAAGCCTTTGAATCAGGTTGGCCAATAAAATTGGTGTTTGAGTATAAATTGCTTGTCATGTGATCTAATTGTAAATTTTAAATTTAGATGGATGAATCTCAAAATTTGGACGGAATTGATGATGTTGTGCAATTTGGCAAAATTTCAAGTTTTCATATATTTGGAAAAATGAAAATTATGATCATGGATGTAGATTCAGTTTGCATAATTATTTGAATCAAACAATTATTGCATTATTGCATTAAATGGAAAATTCAATTTTTGGGTATATTAAGTTGTAACAATCCTTTAAATTTTGTTTTAAAAAGAAAATTTAATTATACTTGCCTTATAATTGTTTAAATTTTGTGTTGCAAGAGAGTAAAACTCTCTGCCTTTTGTATGGAGAAACAATTGTTTGGTCTTGGGCAATAGAGAATCTTTTAAAGATTCTTCTTATATTCTGTTTGAAAATATCAATATAATTTAATCAATTTATAAATTCATGTAAAAATTTCAAAATAGACTTTAGCATTTTAAAAGTACTCTAAAATATCCATATTATTAGAGTACTCAAGAGTAGGCTAATCCAATTATATAAAAGTACTCTAAAATATCCAATTAGTTTTAAAACTAATTGAAACTGTACTTAGTTGTGGTGGTTCCTTGCATGGAGTTGCAGACAAAACTTGACCATTTGTAGGTGGGCAAGTTTCTTAGCACATAAATCATTTGCAAGTACCCTGCTTGTTTTAAAATTATGACTGACACTATGACTGAAAAGTTCATATTCATCAACTGATTCAGGAAAGTAATAAACTTTTAGAATGATAAGCGTAAACAAAACTAAAATTAAAGTATATATTCCAAAATTTACTTTAAATTTTGCAAGAATTTTAAAAGTACTCTAAAATATCTATTTTGTTAATGGAATATATAAGCTTAAAGCAAGGACAAAATGTTGTTGTGGACTACAACTAAAACATTTATCTATTGTTCACTCATTCTATTGTATTCTTTGGGGTGTATATTCTTAAATGCATTTCAAGATTTCTTTCAAACAAATCTTAATATATTATTTTATGGTAATAATAATTTGATTTAAGTTATTATTTGAAAATGTATTATTTAAAATTATTTCTTATTAATTTCCATTTTAATTTCCTAATATAATAGACTTTAGCAATTTAAAAGTACTCTAAAATATCTATTTTTCTACCTATAAAAGTTTATCAAATTAATGTTTGTGCAAGTCAAACTGTCATCACATGTGATGATGTCACCCTTGTCCCATCCCCATCTTCCTCCTATAATGGGCGCTCAACTTGGAGGGAAGGCATTAAAGTTTTGTGTTTTAAACAAGTGAGCAAATATTCTATCCTTGCTTTTCTCCCACCTTCTATTCACATGGGACGCAGGTTTTGGGAAATGCATAGCAAAGGTTATTTTTGGGAGAAGTGGATTGCTGATGGGAGGGTGACGTCACCTATTCCCCCCATCCCATTACCCCATTCTCTCATAACCTTTTCAAGCGCTCACCTCTTTCCTTTGGAGGCTTAGAACCTGGGCTTGTTTTGTATTTTTAATTAATCCTGCGTTTCCTTTCCTTGGGGAACAAGACCTGACGCGGGTCAGTTGTATGGGACAACGCACAGGCCTAGGATAGGCTTGGGAAGAGGAGGGTGTAGGGGGAGTAGGGTGTTGGGCGGGTAGTTAGGTTAGGTGCTTTGTAGAGTTAGTATTAAGGTAAGTTAGTAGGTGGGCTAGTTATTAAATAAGTTTAGTTAGTATGTTTTTTATTTATTTACTTTTATTTTTGATTAATTTAAGTTAGTTTTACTATAAGTTAGTTTTGTTTTATAGTATTAGGAGTTAGTTATAAGTTAGTTTAATTTTAAGTTATGAAATTTCTTAATCTTTTTAAGTTAGTCATAACTTATATAATGTCATTTGTTAAGTTTTAATATATAATTATGTTAGTAATATTCATTTTAGAATTAGTTATTAATTTTGTTGTTGTTAATAATTTAGATAGTTCATTTTTTTAAGTTTAGTTTAGTAAGATTAGTTTGGTAAGTAGATTTTAAAATAAAGTTTTCTTTATAATTTAGTTGAAATTAATACTTAGAAATTAAATGGATACATAGTTAAACATTAATTGGTTAAGTTTTAAATTGATTAAATAAAGTTCTAGTATGTTACTTTGCCTTTTAGATTTAGCTAGTTTTACATTAAGATAGTTATTAAATTTTGTTTGATTCATTGGCTATTTGTTTTGAGTTATTTGTTTAAATTTTAATTTATATTTAGTATTATTAGTTTACTTGCATGCTTTAGTTAGTTAGTCATAATTTTATTTAAGTTTTAAAAATAAATTTTATTTAAAATTTAGTCACTTATTCTACTTATGATTAGACCAAATTTTAGATTTAGCTAGTTGTTAATTGATTTTTAGTAGGTTTTTGATAGATAATTATTGCATTAAAGTAGTCAATTTTTTTTTTAAAGATAATAAATTTTATATATATAATATGTTTTTACTAGTTGATTGTTTTTTTTTCTTAGTGACTTTATAATATCGATTAAATTATAAATCGATAATTGTCTATGAGATTTGTAATTGAACTTGATCTAGTGGAACTTGATTATAATTTCTTTCTTGTAATGATAACTTTATATGAGATAAAAGATGCTATGTAATAAATGTTAAATCCATCTTTAATTATAATGTTATAGAGAAAATTTAAATTTGTTGTTTTAAGATTGATTTGAAACAAAGGAAACGTCGATATTTTTTTTATATCGAGAGCTTCAGTTTGACAATGTATTCCTCCACAAGAGTTCATAAAATTATGATGTAATGAAGTAAATCTTTTCTTGTAATATGATCGCAAACTTATCAACTTGAGCATTATAAAAATTATTATTAAAAAAAAAAAGATAGTTGTGTGTTTTTGTCCCGTAGTTTGGGCATGACACTATTTAATAGACTCTCATCTCTTCATTTTGAAAGGTTGAATGAGAATTTCATCGAATTGTTGCTGGAATTCATACTCACATTTGTTCATATTCACATACGCAAAGATCAAGTTTGACCAAAAGTTGACTAGATTTAACCACGGTTGACTTGAGTTGACTAGTTTCAAAATTTTTTTTGAAACAATTAAACAAAATTATTTAATTAAATGGAGTACTTACTTCTAATTAATTAAACAAAGTTATTTAATTAAATGAGAAGCCATTCCTAATTAATTAAATGAAGCTATTTAATTAAATAATAAAGTTGTCTCTAATTAATTAAAGATTATTTATTTAAATAGAAAAAGTAATTATGAGAGCATATCTCATTTTATTAAATTAAATATCTCAACAAAATCTCTCTTCAGTTCACTATTGATAAAAAATGAGTTAAATGAGTTAACTCCTTTTTCTACTCAAATTGAATCAGTTAACTCCTTATTTTACTCAAATTAAATCCGTTAACTCCCTTTATGACTGAACTTCACCTTTAATCCTGACCGTTGAGTGAAATCGATCTCAATCATTGATGAATTCCAAGAAAGTCTATTTAAAGAGACCCTCATCTCTTCATTTTGAAAGGTTGAATAAGAATTTGCATCAAATTTTTGTTAAATTCATACTCACATTTGCTCATATTCACATATGTAAAGATCAAGTTTGACCAAAAGTTGACTAGATTTAACCATGATTGACTTGAGTTGTAGTGCCTACCCTCGTTCACATATTTTCTATACTTCTTGTTGCTATTATTATCAGGCTATGTAGACTAGTTTTATCTTGATGGTTTAGTGGTGTTGTTTTGACACTATCAGATATTATGATAGGGTTTCAGTTGATATATGATGAGATCATTTAGACTTTACATTTCATGTGTGTATGATGATCATTACATTGTTTTCAGTTATTAATGATGATTAGTTAGATGGTTTATTATCTCATGTGTTTTATTATGGTTACTTACCTCATACTTGCATGTGTATGTTGTGCGTGTTTTCTTATTGTATGGCATTTCTGATGTGGTTAAGGAAGGGAGTCATAGTCACCTGCTTAGTCGAGATCTACACGATGCACCACTTCCTGCCATTGTCTATTTAGCTTAGCATTATATATTTTATGTACATGCATGATTTTTTTGCAAGTTGTAGGTACCGGGTATCAACTTCCCTGAATTGCCAAGATGAGCGTACCCTATTATACTATCTCAATGATAAGAGAAGGGAGATAAATTCTCAATTCCAAATTCCCAAACCTAAAAACCATTTGTCCTAGTGAGTTAGGACAAGTATCAAAGTTGAATACCCACCGAATGTGTAGGATGACATATTTCCTGATTTTTAACCCTTTAGATTTATTTTGTATGATTTTTTCTATGATGGGTTTTCATATTTTATCTTGGAGGTTTATGGTGAATTTTCCATTAATTAAGTCTTAATAAATAGATTTAATTAATAAATTATTTATTTGAGAAAATTAATAAAATATCACGATCTTTGATATTTTGATTGTAATTAATTAAATGTGAATTATTGAGGAAAGGAATTAAATAAAAGAAAACTAGAAATTAAAATTAATAATAATTATAAAATAATAATAAAGTAATAAATAAAATAATAATAATAAAAGTTATAAAAATTAAAATGAAAGTTATAAAATTTAAATAGAAATTATTTAAAAAGTAAATTGGAGTTAAGCTTGCATGGGAATTAACATGTGTCAACAACATGGGGGTTAGTGCATCAATTAAGTACAAGGTGTCTACAATTCTATGACTCATCAAAAAGGTTGGAAAAGACCCATGCTTAGTTCGTGACACCTTTCAGTGGTTTCAAGAAGCATTCCAAAGGTTTCTTGAGAGCTCTTTATATTCAAGCATTCATAGAAGCTTAGGGAGAGCGTTTGGAGTGTAATTGGAGCATTGGAAGATTCGAGAGTTCTAAAGAAGAGAGCTTGCTCTACGGGTTTTCTGAGGAAGAGTGAATTAGCATCAGAATCTAGGTAGATTCTTGTAATTTTACTTATGCTATTTTTGTATCATGTATTCCCTGTCTTCTTTGTGTCTTCCATATGTCTTCTGAGGAATTTCATATTTTTATTGTATGCATTCTCAATATGGGCAATTAAATTTATTTGAGAATTTTATATGCATAGATCTAAAAGGAAAACGAGGCTAGGGTTTAAATGGTAGCCAAACCATTAGATTATTTATTGAATAAATTTCAGATTTAAAAGTTTATAGGAAAACTTCAAAAATTAGAATTCATATATATTGTGAATATATATGTTTATATCTTTAAATCTGCATACATATATATATATATATATATATATATATATATATATATATATATATATATATATATATATATATATATATATATATATATATATATATATATATATATTGAGGATTTCAAATATCAAATCGTAGTAGAAAATTCATATTAATGAATTTGTTCTCGCATGGGAACGTTTTTATAAAAAAGCATTATTGAAAATCGCATTAAATATATATATATATATATATTTCCCTTGGTATGGATTCGTATCTCATCCCTGCGGAAGGCAGAGGCCTGCCATCGCAGGTCTACGACAACAGGGGTACTACGTACCCATTGTCGACGCAGTGCTTGCGACCACAGGTACTGCGTACTCTAGTAAGGTGGGGGGGAAATTTTAATATGCATTTTTAAAAAAAACATCTATGTTAAAATGTTATGTTATATGAAAAAAGAAAAAAGAAACGTTTATACGAATTCCTTGAAATCAAAATTTCATTGTTATAAATTTTCATATAGTATGAATCGAATTTTATTAATTTGATTTTATGAAATAATAAATATTTATATATTATATATATATGTATATATGTAATATGTAAATATGTTATTAAAAGATTTAAAATTATTTGGTGAAAGATTTAAGAATTCATCTTTTATAATGATGAATAATTTTATAATTTTATAATTTAACTATTAAGATTTAATTAATAGTTTTAAATTATAAAATATATAAAAGATATGAAATTTAATTAAAAGATTGGTGGGGAACGATTTCAATAAAATATTGTAATTGGAAATTGGATTTATAAAGGAAAACTTTTTATCCATCCAAAAACAATACATGGAAAAACGTACAAAATGTTCCTCTAATTCTTTCTCTAAACTTGGAAACGTAAACTGAGACTTTTGAATTCAAATTTGAAAACTTAACAAAACCAAAACATGTGTTTACATTGTGTATTCTTTATGCTATTGTTTTGAGTTTTGGGTTGACTAGTGTTGACCAGTTATAGGACGTCTACCAAAGGCTTGGGAGTTTTGTGATTGTGATGTCATGATGATGTTTTATTCTCGATCTTTATAAACCCAACCATGGTTATGTGATGGAATGCTCTATGTATTGGATGTGAATACTGATTGTTATAGTTGAGATTCTTATTTATGAGACTTAACCATTATTTTTGGTCATCGATCAGTTATCCTTGGTTATTTTCTAGTTGTCATGATGGGAATGAAATGTGGATTTATTCTTGATGATGTCATGTTGTGACATGTTTGACTCAACCATTTTTGGAGTCTTCGATCAGTGTGTTTGAGATATATTCTTGGTAATTGAGAACCATTGGATACTTTTGATTATCAGTGATGCTTCAGTTGCCAATAGAGAGCTATTGTGGTCATGATTTTCTATGGATGTTTGCTCATAGAGATTTGATGCTTTTATTTGATGATTTTATTATGGATTATTTTTGTGATTTTGATATTTATGATTCCATGAGCATTAGGGTAGGATATCTGCATGTGGTGACGGGAAGTGGCTTGCAATGGGGGTCGAGGCCCTAAGAGGCTGCCAGGGTAACTCATTGTAAGTTGAATTAATAAGTGATAACATTCACACCTAATACTAACTGAATGAACCTAAAAAGATAAGAGTTTTGGTTCTCGCCCATGCCTTGAGTGCTTGTATAGGCTAGGATGGGAGTAGTGAGAACGCATGGTTGCGACCTTGCATTCCATAGTATGCTTTGTCAGTATGAGAGGATACTAGTGGCCGCATGAGATCAGTATCGACCCGTGGAGTTTAGCTTACTATCAGGGTAACTTGTACGTGATAAATGCGATGACACTTTTCCGCTTGCATAGTAGGTTCCTACATGTCATTGTGTGCCTCTGGGAAGTAGATGTCAATTTCGTGATTGAAACCTTTGAGTTAGTATACTTTTAGGATTCCTGAACTATAGAGATTTATGCTATGAGATTTTGACAACTTGTTTGGGACTTGAGATTATCTCCTCAGCACGGTGGGAGTGGACCACTTAGGTACCACACGGTCGGGTGGTAGTGTATTTTTCACTTTTATCATTTGAGATTCATTGAGACATCGTGGCTGATGCATCCTTCGTGATGGTGGATATGTATCCTTTCATTGATGATTATCATATGTTAGATGATGTTATCTTATGCTTATATTTGCATGTTAGATTACTTTCTACATATGATGTTGTATATGTTAGGAGTGACATTCCTACTATGTTAATACCGATGATCTCTTTGGTAATTTGGGATGTTACGCACAGAGGGATGGATAGGGCCCACAATGGTCTAATGATGCTATTAATGGTTGGGAGGAACCATGCACTTAGTTTATTTTGTTTGATCTTTATGATGGATGTATATGTCTTGTATGACGATGTATCATGTGATTATCTCTACTTTGATGTATCATGGATTGGAATAGGATGACGTACCTTATTCTACATATGTATATTCTTTGAGCTTGTCATACCCTGTGACATGTACAGAGGATGATTGAGCATTTGGAAAAGTAATGTTTAAACATTAGACTTATCATTATTATTTCATGTGGTTGTTGTACTAGATGGATTCATGTATGTAATTCAAAATTAAGGGATCTTAAAGAATTTAATCTGTTATGTATGTTATGTTTACTTTTCAGATGGACATTGCTATTGCTTCCATTATTGTGAATAAGTTATGTATGGTATTTACTTTCATGAAAAAAAAAAAAAAAAAGTTTACCAAACTTAGTGAAATTCTAGGTTATTCTTTGGATCACTTGGCGTGGCATTACGTGAGTTGACTAGTTTTGAAAAGAATTCTGAAATAATTAAACAAAATTATTTAATTAAATGGAGTACTTACTTTTAATTAATTAAACAAAGTTATTTAAATAAATGAGAAGCAATTCCTAATTAATTAAATGAAGTTATTTAATTAAATAAGAAAAGTGTCTCTAATTAATTAAAGATTATTTAATTAAATAGAAAAAGTAATTATGAGAGCATATCTCATTTTATTAAATTAAATATCTCAACGAAATCTCTCTTCAGTTCAAAAAGGCAAATTTCCAGTTCACTATTGATCAAAAATGAGTTAAATCAGTTAACTCCTTTTTTTACTCAAATTGAATCAATTAACTCTTTATTTTACTCAAATTAAATCCATTAACTCCCTTTAATTTGAAAATCTCCCTTTATGACTGAACTTCGCCTTTAATCTTGACCGTTGAATGAAATCGATCTCAACCGTTGATGAATTCTAAGAAACTCTATTTAAGAGATCCTCATCTCTTCATTTTGAAAGGTTGAATGAGAATTTGCATTGAATTGTTGCTGGAATTCATACTCACATTTGCTCATATTCACATATGCAAAGATCAAGTTTGACCAAAAGTTGACCAGATTTAACCACGGTTGACTTGAGTTGACTAGTTTCGAATTATTTTTTAAAATAATTAAACAAAATTATTTAATTAAATGGAGTACTTACTTCTATATAATTAAACAAAGTTATTTAATTAAATGAGAAGCCATTCCTAATTAATTAAATGAAGTTATTTAATTAAATAAGAAAAGTGTCAATAATTAATTAAAGATTATTTAATTAAATAAAAAAAGTAATTATGAAAGCATATCTCATTCTATTAAATTAAATATCTCAACAAAATCTCTCTTCAGTTCAAAAAGGGAAATTTTCAGTTCACTATTGATAAAAAATGAGTTAAATCAGTTAACTCCTTTTTCTACTCAAATTGAATCAGTTAACTCCTTATTTTACTCAAATTAAATTTGTTAACTCCTTTTAATTTGAAAATCTCCCTTTATGACTGAACTTCACCTTTAATCTTGACCGTTGATTGAAATCGATCTCAACCATTGATGAATTCTAGGAAAGTCTATTTAAGAGACCCTCATCTCTTCATTTTGAAAGGTTGAATGACAATTTGCATCGAATTGTTGCTGGAATTGATACTCACATTTGCTTATATTCACATACGCAAATATAAGGTTTGACCAAAAGTTGACCATATTTAACCATGGTTGACTTGAGTTGACTAGTTTCGAAAAGAATTTTAAAATAATTAAATGAAATTATTTAATTAAATATAGTACTTACTTCTAATTAATTTAAAAAAGTTATTTAATTAAATGAGAAGCCATTTCTAATTAATTAAATGAAGTTATTTAATTAAATAAAAAAAGTGTCTCTAATTAATTAAAGATTATTTAATTAAATAGAAAAAGTAATTATGAGAGCATATCTCATTTTATTAAATTAAATATCTCAACAAAATCTCTCTTCACTTCAAAAATGGAAATTTACAGTTCAATATTGATGAAAAATGAGTTAAATTGGTTAACTCCTTTTTCTACTCAAACTGAATCAGTTAACTCCTTATTTTACTCAAATTAAATCCGTTAACTCCCTTTAATTTGGAAATATCCTTTTATGGCTGAACTTCACCTTTAATCTTGACCGTTGATTGAAATCGATCTCAACCGTTGATGAATTTCAAGAAAGTCTATTTAAGAGACCCTCATCTCTTCATTTTAAAAGGTTGAATGAGAATTTAAATAGAATTGTTGCTGGAATTCATACTCACATTTGCTTATATTCACATATGCAAAGATTAAGTTTGACCAAAAGTTGACCAGATTTAACCACGATTGACTTGAGTTGACTAGTTTTGAAAAGAATTCTGAAATAATTAAACGAAATTATTTAATTAAATGGAGTACTTACTTCTAATTAATTAAACAGAGTTATTTAATTAAATGAGAAGCCATTCCTAATTAATTAAATGAAGTTATTTAATTAAATAAGAAAAGTGTCTCTAATTAATTAAATTTTATTTAATTAAATAGAAAAAGTAATTATGAAAGCATATCTCATTTTATTAAATTAAATATCTCAACAAAATCTCTCTTCAGTTCAAAAAGAAAAATTTCCAGTTCACTATTGATAAAAAATGAGTTAAATCAGTTAACTCCTTTTTCTACTCAAATTGAATCAGTTAACTCCTTATTTTACTCAAATTAGATCCGTTAACTCCCTTTAATTTGGAAATCTCACTTTATGACTGAACTTCACCTTTAATCCTTCCCGTTGATTGAAATCGATCTCAACTATTGATGAATTTCAGAAAAGTCTATTTAAGACACCCTCATCTCTTCATTTTGAAAGGTTGAATGAGAATTTGCAGCGAATTGTTGTTGGGATTCATACTCACATTTGCTCATATTCACATACGCAAAGATGAAGTTTGACCAAAAGTTGACCAGATTTAACCACGGTTGACTTGAGTTTACTAATTTCGAAAAGAATTTTGAAATAATTAAACGAAATAATTTAATTAAATGGAGTACTTACTTCTAATTAATTAAACAAAGTTATTTAATTAAATGAGAAGTCATTCCTAATTAATTAAATTAACTTATTTAATTGAATAATAAAAGTGTCTCTAATTAATTAAAGATTATTTAATTAAATAGAAAAAGTAATTACGAGAGCATATCTCATTTTATTAAATTAAATATCTCAACAAAATCTCTCTTCAGTTCAAAAAGAGAAGTTTACAGTTCACAATTGATAAAAAATGAGTTGAATCAGTTAAATCCTTTTTCTACTCAAATTGAATCAGTTAACTCCTTATTTTACTCAAATTAAATCCGTTAACTCTCTTTAATTTGGAAATCTCCCTTTATGACTAAACTTCAACTTTAATCCTGACCGATGATTGAAATCGATCTCAACTGTTGATGAATTCTAGAAAAGTCTATTTAAGAGACCCTCATCTCTTCATTTTGAAAGGTTGAATGACAATTTGCATCGAATTGTTGCTGGAATTCATACTCACATTTTCTCATAATCACATACGCAAAGATCAAGTTTGACCAAAAGTTGACCAGAATTAACCACGGTTGACTTGAGTTGACTAGTTTGGAAAAGAATTTTTAAATAATTAAACGAAATTATTTAATTAAATGGAGTACTTACTTCTAATTAATTAAACAAAGTTATTTAATTAAATGTGAAGCCATTCCTAATTAATTAAATGAAGTTATTTAATTAAATAAGAAAAGTGTCTCTAATTAATTAAAGATTATTTAATTAAATAGAAAAAGTAATTAGGAGAGCATATCTAATTTTATTGAATTAAATATGTCAACAAAATCTCTCTTTAGTTGAAAAAGGGAAATTTCCAATTCACTATTAATAAAAAATGAGTTAAATTAGTTAACTCCTTTTTCTACTCAAATGTAGTGCCTGCCCCTAGATCGCATTTCTGTTATCATTGTCAAATTCTTTTAGGTTGATTTTATGCATTGATTAGTTTAGAGATATTGGATTTACAATATTATGATATTATTTCATGTTTTGGATTACATATATACTTGTTGATTTCATTTCACATGACGTTAGTGATGTCTTTAATGATGATTATGTTGTATTGATAGAGATGCATTATTATATGTATGAATTTGATGTTAGACTTGTGATTTTTATGATACTTACCCCATACTTGAATGTGTATGGTGTGCGTGTTTATTTTATCTTTCTGTCTGACGTGTTTGATGTGGCTAAGGGAGGGAGTCGTAGTCACTTGCTAGTCGGGATCTACACAATGAACCACTCGCCGCCATTGTCTGTTTAGTTTAGATATATTATATACATGTACATGCTCGTCTTTTATGCAGGATGCAAATACCAAGCATCGACTTCCCTGAATTGCCAGGATGAGCGTGCCCTATTACAAATACTCAAATGGTGAGAATGGAAAGATAATGATCAGGTCCAATCCTAGCCATAAGCCTATAATACTTGTCCTGCAAGGAGGACTCGTAACAGACTGTCTACCCTTTTTAAACCCGTGAGTATTTTATGCGTATGTTGTTTTGTGAGTCTTTGATGTATTTTCTATTAATTAAGTTTAATTAATAGATTAAATTAATAATTTAATTTAATGGAGAATTATTATGATATTATGAATATTTAATTATATTTAATTAATTAAGAAATTAATTAATTATATAGAATTGAATTGGAGGATAAAAGTTTTAAGATTAAATTTAGAACATGATAATATTTATTTAATTTAATAATAATATATTTAGAGTTTATTTTTAAATAAATGCTAAATATTATTGTTATTTAAGTTAATAAATATTTATCAAATTAAACGTTCAAAATATATTAAAAAGGAAAAGATATTAATTTATGGAAAAGATTTAAGTTCGCATGAATGAGTTTTAAATATAAGAGATTAATTTAAAAGATTAAAAAAAACATGTGAACTTAATAAAGATATTCTACGAAAGTGTGCATGAGATTTTAAAAGGTTAATAAATTTATTAAAGTAAAGTAAAGTGAAAAGTTAAATAAAGTAATTTAACAATTCACTTAAAGTGCATGAAGGAATAATAAAAGAATATTTTAATTTAAAAAGGAAATTAATTGTGCATGAATGAATTAATTAAATGAGAGAGAATTAAATATTAGAGATAAAAGTTAAAGTTTAAATTTAGAACGTGATTGATTATATTTATTTAATTTAATAATAATATATTTAGAGTGCATTTTTAAATAAATGCTAAATATTATTGTTATTTAAGTTAATAAATATTTTATCAATTAAGTTTCTGAAAAATGAAATCAAAAGTGAAAAGATATTTAATTATCATAAAGATTATAGTTCGCATGATTTATGCATGAGATGAAAATAAAAGAAATTAATTGAAAAGATTAAACATGTGAAATTAATAAAGATATTTAATCGCATTAAGTACGCATGAGATTTATAAGTTATAAATTGATTAAAATATAAGTTCACTTAAAGTGCATGAAGGAAAAATAAAATAATATTTTAATTAAAAGCGAATTAATTGTGCATGAAGAATTAATTAAATAAAATAATTATTATTTTAGAGTTGTGGAGACAGAAACCCTAAAGGTAATTAAATTCTATATTAGAGGGTTTTGGGGTCATTATTAGGGGGACAGGTTTTCAGGGAACACACTTTTGGAAAGGGGAGCAAAGAAATCTTTGGAAGCTTGGAAGGGTTCGGATTAGCAAGGGTTTCACCAGATTATTAGCATCAGATCAAGGTAGGGTTTGTGAACCATTCTAGAAACACTTTCGGATCTTTGTCTTCTTCGTGCTTGTTGGAAATTGCTTTCTCAAATTTTATTGAATGAATCTTGCTACCTTTCTTCTGAATCTTTTGCGATTTGATTTCTTCTAAGAATCGGGATTGAAAAACTATTTAGAAAACCTTGTTTTACTTCTGAAAGAAATTTAGTATTAAATTGAAATTTGGGTTTTGAATTAAAATGGAATTAAGAAATTTAAATTTGGAAGGGGTTTGTTTTTGGAAATGAAAATCTTAGGATTGAAAATTCGAAGGGTTCAATTTATTTTTCCTATCAGATTAATATCGTAAATGTTATTAAAATATGTATATATTAAAATAATATTGTTATGAAGTTCGTTGAGAAAAATATTATAAAATAAAGAATATAGAATTATAATACAATTCTTAAAATTTTCATATATAATAATTTATCTAAATTTATTAGAAGGGTTGTTCTTCTAATAAACAAAATTATTGAAATTTGACTTAGTTAAAAAAATAAATAAATAAATAAATAAATAAATAAATAAATAAATAAAATGAAATTATAAAAAAAAATAATAATAATAATAAAAAAAGAAATTTTTTATAACCCCTGCCGGCGCCATACGTTGCTGACGCAAGCTGCGACAGCAGTGGTACATCATACCACTACTGGCGCAGACCCTGCGCAGCAGGGTACGCTGCTCGGCAACCCCTTTACAAGGAGGTCGACGGCCCTTTATAAAGCTGGCGGGCTTTTAAAAAAATACGCTATGTTTATTAATATTTTTTTTTTATTAATTTTAAAATGTAATAATGTTTATTAATTTTATTAATGCAATTAATATGGTTAATAATATTTACTATTTAACCATTTGAATTATTAATGGAATTGAGAAATATTTCTATTTAGTAATCGAATAATTTAATAAATGATTAATATTACTTCTAAGTCTTGATATGTTATTATATGAACAAGAATGAGTTTAATTGCAAGGGTTAATTATGAAGGTTAACTGGAAAACTTACTTACTTGAAAACATGTATTAAACTGGAAATTTAAAACCTTAATTCAAACAAATACACGGGTGTATTGTATGAGTAATACTGAGAATCGTATACACTTGAACATACATTGAAACGCAAATTGAAACTTATATTGAAAACAAAAATTGAAACCTTACATTAATTCAACAATATATTATCAATCAAATCCAACTGTGAGACTATGATGTTTTCTATATACTGTCTATATTTCTTTTTGGATTTTGGTGTTGTTTATATGTCGACCAGTCTAGGATGTACACCAGAGGTTTTGTGAGATTTCTTGGATACTATTATGTGGCTAGATGTTATGATGATTCTTGTGATTCAAATTGGAGTTTATACTTATGAGATTTTTTTTGTGAGCATTTATGTATATTTGGATTTAGTTTGATCCATCTTGTTATCAGGTTGCCTGTTAAGGAACCAAGTTTGATCTTTATGGGTGTTGTGGTATGGGACACAACTGTGTTTTTATGTGCTTAGGAGAGGTTGTCTAGGTATGTGACTTGGGAGTGGCTTGCATAGGGGTCCGGGACCCAAAGTGGTCAGTACCAGGGTAACCTAATGCAAGTTATGTAATAAGTGATAATCTAGTAAGTAAAATTTATGGGGGAAAACACACTAAAAAGATAAGTTAGAGATATTTGATCTACCCATGCCTTGAGTGCTTGTATAGACTAAGGATGGGAATGAGATGAGTGCCTCATCTTCTTGAGAGGGCTTTCTAGTTTCCATATGTGTGATGTTGAGGGTCCGGGGTTCATAGTAACCAGTCCAGGGTAACTCAACGCTTGAGGGTCCGAGGTCTTTTAAGAGATCAGTCCAGGGTAACTCAAGAAGCCATGTGATGACACTCCCTAGTATGTAGTCTGAGTCTCCTCTGTAGATTTTGTGTATCTCTGGTGGTGTACTTATTGTTGGATGTGGTGTACTTATTGTTGGTGGTATATCTATTGTCAGATGTGTTTATTATAGTTATTTACTTTCATTGATGATGATTGGTGATTCATGATGTTGTACTTTTGACGTGTGGCTTTTGACTTAAGGTGATTATGTTTTATTGACTTTGTCTTATGACCTTGGTATTTGGCTTATTCTTGGTTCATGTATGATGTTTGGTTATGTGGTGTCGATATTGGATTGAGTGTTCTTACTTTTGGATTATTTTATCTTCTTGAGTAGTATGTGTTTCCTATGAGGTAGTTTTGGCTATTAGGGGTACCTTGCCTAGGAATGTTTTAGGTTTGATAGCCGTATGTGGACCGTTCATTATCTTCCCTGCACGGTGGGAGTGGAAGCCTGACTAGGTAACCATGCGGTCGAGAGGTAGTGCCTTCTTACCATTTGGGTCCCCCTTCACATTGCTAGCTGTTGGATGTTCATTGCAGAAGATGTACCTTTATCATTATTATTTCTTATCTTACAGACTTCTTTTCAGATAATGTATATATGTTATCATGTATTCTATTGTACAATATCTATTTTCACATACCCTGTGACATGTGCAGTGGATGTTATTGATTGGATGCACTTTCATTGTATTGTTTATACTTATGCATTTGCTTATGCGATCTTGTATCGGTTATTTCTTTATGATCATGAGACATTGTACTTGGAAACTTAAACTAATTAATTTAAAATTATTAAATGTGACTCAACGAAAAGGAACCTTTGGGGAATTGAAACTATATCTGTAATTGCAAATGTGTATTTGTTGTGTATGTTCTTATTGCTTCCGCATTAATGTTATCTTGATGTTGTTTAAACTTTAAAAAAAAAAATAGTTCAGAAAACATTGTAACATGTTAGGTTTATTTCTCTTGGGTTCCCGAGCAGGGCGTTACATTAAATTGAATCAGTTAACTCCTTATTTTACTCAAATTAAATCCGTTAACTCCCTTTAATTTGGAAATCTCCCTTTATGACTGAACTTCACCTTTAATCCTGGCCGTTGATTGAAAATGATCTCGACCATTAATGAATTTCAGGAAAGTCTATTTAAGAGACCCTCATCTCTTCATTTTGAAAGGTTGAATGAGAATTTGCATTGAATTGTTGCTGAAATTCATACTCACATTTTCTCATATTCACATACGCAAAGATCAAGTTTGACCAAAAGTTGACCAGATTTAACCACGGTTGACTTAAGTTGACTAGTTTCGAAAAGAATTTTGAAATAATTAAACGAAATTATTTAATTAAATGGGGTACTTTATTCTAATTAATTAAACAAAGTTATTTAATTAAATGAGAAGCCATTCCTAATTAATTAAATGAAGTTATTTAATTAAATAAGAAAAGTGTCTCTAATTAATTAAAGATTATTTAATTAAATAGAAAAAGTAATTATGAGACCATATCTCATTTTATTAAATTAAATATCCCAACAAAATCTCTCTTCAGTTCAAAAAGGGAAATTTTCAGTTCACTATTGATAAAAAATGAGTTAAATGAGTTACCTCCTTTTTCAACTCAAATTGAATCAGTTAACTCCTTATTTTACTCAAATTAAATCCGTTAACTCCTTTTAATTTGAAAATCTCCCTTTATGACTGAACTTCACCTTTAATCCTGACCGTTGATTGAAATCGATCTCAACCGTTGATGAATTCCAAGAAAGTCTATTTAAGAGACCCTCATCTCTTCATTTTGAAAGGTTGAATAACAATTTGCATCGAATTGTTGCTAGAATTCATACTCACATTTGCTCATATTCACATACGCAAATATCAAGTTTGACCAAAAGTTGACCAGATTTAACCATGGTTGACTTGAGTTAACTAGTTTCAAAAAGAATTTTTAAATAATTAAACGAAATTATTTAATTAAATGGAGTACTTACTTCTAATTAATTAAACAAAGTTATTTAATTAAATGAGAAGCCATTCCTAATTAATTAAATGAAGTTATTTAATTAAATAACAAAAGTGTCTATAATTAATTAAATATTATTTAATTAAATAGAAAAAGTAATTATGAGAGCATATCTCATTTTATTAAATTAAATATCTCAACAAAATCTCTCTTCACTTCAAAAATGGAAATTTACAGTTCACTATTTATGAAAAATGAGTTAAATTGGTTAACTCCTTTTTCTACTCAAACTGAATCAGTTAACTCCTTATTTTACTCAAATTAAATCCGTTAACTCATTTTAATTTGGAAATCTCCTTTTATGCCCGAACTTCACCTTTAATCTTGACCATTGATTGAAATCGATCTCAACTGTTGATGAATTTTAAGAAAGTTTATTTAAGAGACCCTCATCTCTTCATTTTAAAAGGTTGAATGAAAATTTGAATAGAATTGTTGCTGGAATTCATACTCACATTTACTCAATATCACATATGCAAAGATTAAGTTTGACCAAAAGTTGACCAGATTTAACCACGATTTACTTGAGTCGACTAGTTTCAAAAAGAATTATGAAATAATTAAACAAAATTATTTAATTAAATGTAGTACTTACTTCTAATTAATTAAACAAAGTTATTTAATTAAAATAGAAGTCATTCCTAATTAATTAAATGAAGTTATTTAATTAAATAAGAAAAGTGTCTCTAATTAATTAAAGATTATTTAATTAAATAGAAAAAGTAATTATGAGAGCATATCTGATTTTATTAAATTAAATATCTCAACAAAATCTCTCTTCAGTTCAAAAAGGAAAATTTTCAGTTCACTATTGATAAAAAATGAGTTAAATCAGTTAACTCCTTTTCTACTCAAATTGAATCAGTTAACTCCTTATTTTACTCAAATTAGATCCATTAACTCCCTTTAATTTGGAAATCTCACTTTATGACTAAACTTCACCTTTAATCTTTGTCGTTGATTGAAATCGATTTCAACTATTGATGAATTTCAGAAAAGTCTATTTAAGAGACCCTCATCTCTTCATTTTGAATGGTTGAATGACAATTTGCATCGAATTGTTGCTGGAATTCATACTCACATTTTCTCATAATCACATACGCAAAGATCAAGTTTGACCAAAAGTTGACCAAAATTAACTACAGTTGACTTGAGTTGACTAGTTTTGAAAAGAATTTTTAAATAATTAAATGAAATTATTTAATTAAATGGAGTACTTACTTCTAATTAATTAAACAAAGTTATTTAATTAAATGAGAAGCCATTCCTAATTAATTAAATGAAGTTATTTAATTAAATAAGAAAAGTGTCTCTAATTAATTAAAGATTATTTAATTAAATAGAAAAAGTAATTAGGAGAGCATATCTCATTGTATTAAATTAAATATCTCAACAAAATCTCTCTTTAGTTCAAAAAGGGAAATTTCCAGTTCACTATTGAGCAAAAATGAGTTAAATCAGTTAACTCCTTTCTCTACTCAAATTGAATCAGTTAACTCCTTATTTTACTCATATTAAATCTGTTAACTCCCTTTAATTTGGAAATCTCCCTTTATGACTAAACTTCACCTTTAATCCTGACCGTTGATTGAAATCGATCTCAATCGTTGATGAATTCCAGGAAAGTCTATTTAAGAGACCCTCATCTCTTCATTTTGAAAGGTTGAATGAGAATTTGCATCAAATTGTTGCTGGAATTCATACTCACATTTGCTCATATTCACATATACAAAGATCAAGTTTGACCAAAAGTTGACCAGATTTACCCACGGTTGAGTTGAGTTGACTAGTTTCGAAAAGAATTTTGAAATAATTAAACAAAATTATTTAATTAAATGGAGTACTTACTTCTAATTAATTAAACAAAGTGATTTAATTAAATGAGAAGCCATTCCTAATTAATGAAATGAAGTTATTTAGTTAAATAAGAAAAGTGTCTCTAATTAATTAAAGCTTATTTAATTAAATAGAAAAAGTAATTATGACAGCATATCTCATGTTATTAAATTAAATATCTCAACAAAATCTCTCTTCAGTTCAAAAAGGGAAATTTCCAGTTCACTCTTAATAAAAAATGAGTTAAATTAGTGAACTTCTTTTTCTCCTCAAATTGAATCAGTTAACTCCTTATTTTACTCAAATTAAATCCTTTAACTCCCTTTAATTTAGAAATCTCCCTTTATGACTGAACTTCACCTTTAATCCTGACATTTGATTGAAATCGATCTCAACCATTGATGAATTCAAAGAAAGTCTATTTAAGAGACCCTCATCTCTTCATTTTGAAAGGTTGAATGAGAATTTGCATCGAATTGTTGCTGGAGGATACAATTAGATTGAGGGAGGATACTAATGATTCTTCAGCTACTATGGAGGATACAACTAGATTGAGGGAGTTATATCCCTACTTATTTGTAGTCTTCCAGGAGTAAGCCTAATCCAAGGTTGGGTGGATGTAGTGCCTAACCTCGTTGACATCTTTTCTAGACATATTATTGCTATTATTATCAAACTATGATAAACTAGTTTTATGTTAATGGATTAGTGGTATTGTTTTGACACTATCAGACATTATGTTATGGATTCAGTTGTTATATGATGAGATCATTTAGACTTTACATTTCATGTATGTATGTTGATCATTATATTGTTTTCAGTTATTTTTGATGATTAGTTAGATGGTTTATTATCTCATGTGTTTTACTATGAATACTTACCCCATACTTGCATGTGTATGGTGTGCATGTTTTCTTATTGTATGGCATTTCTGATGTGGTTAAGGAAGGGAGTCATAGTCACCTGCTTAGTCGGGATCTACATGATGCACCACTTCCTACCATTGCCTGTTTAGCTTAGCACTATATATATTGTATGTACATGCATGGTTTTTCTGCAGGTTGCAGGTACCGGGTATCGACTTCCTTGAATTGCCAGGATGAGTGTATCCTATTATACTATCTCAATGATAAGAGAGGGGAGATAAATTCTCAAGTCCAAATCCCAAACCCTAAAACCATTTGTCCTAGTGAGTTAGGACAAGTATCAGAGTTGAGTACCCACTGAATGTGTTGGATGACATATTTCGTGATTTTTAATCTTTTACACTGATTTTGTATGAATTGTCCTATGATGGGTCTTCATATTTTATCTTGGAGGTCTATGGTGAATTTTCTATTAATTAAGTCTCAACAAATAGATTTAATTAATAAATTAATTATTTGAGAAAATTAAATATCATGATCTTTGATATTTTGATTATAATTAATTAAAAGAGAATTAATTGAGAGAAAAGAATTAAATAAAAGAAAATTAGAAATTAAAATAAATAATAATTATAAAATACTAATAAATTAATAAACAAATAATAGTAATAAAAGTTATAAAAATTAAAATAAAAGTTATAAAAATTAAAATGAAAGTTATAAATATTTAAATGGAAATTATTTAAAAAGTAAATTGGAGTTATAAGCTTGCATGGGAATTAATGCATTTCTCTATTTCTCATGTGTCAACAACACGGGGGTTAGTGCATCAATTAAGCACATGGTGTCTACAACCCTATGGCTCATTGAAAAGGTTGGAAAGGACCCATGCTTAGTTGGTGACACCTTCCAGCTATTTCTAGAAGCATTCTAGAGGTTTCATGAGAGCTCTTTATATATTTAGACATTCCTAGAAGCTTAGACATAGCGTGGATAGCGTGGATAGCGTGGATAGCGTGGGAGAGCAATTGGAGCATTGGAGGACTCGAGAACTCTGAAGAAGGGAGGAGCTTGTTCTGTGGGTTTTCTGAGGAAGAGCGAATTAGCATCAGAATTCGGGTAGATTCTTGTGATTTTACTTATGCTATTTCCGCATCTTGCTTTCCCTATCTTCTTCGTGTCTTCCATATGTCTTCTGAGGAATCTCATATTTCATTATGCATTTTCAATTTGGGCAATTAAAATTTATTTGAGGATTCTATATGCTTAGATCTGAAAATGACATGGGGCTAGGGTTGGAAATTCATAGTTAAACCCATTAGATTAATTATTAGAAATTTTGAAAATCAAGTTTCATAAAGAAATTTTGAAAATTTAAAATTACTTTCGTAAATCTGCTTATACATACATACATATATACATACATACATACATACATACATACATACATACATACATATATATATATATATATATATACATAAGCCTTTATATATATGTATACATACATATGTATGTATAAAATATATATGTATTTGTTTAAAAATCGAATATCATTAATCGAAAAACATTTTTGAAAAAACATTAAATTTTAATCAAAAATTCGAATCGCACCACGCAGTGGAAGCGTTTTGAAAACATTTTAAACATATCACACAGTCCGAATGAGAATCGCGTAAGCGATTTATAAAAAAATTATATATAATATGCATTGAGTCAGGGGGGGACGAGACCCGCGCCCCCTCTGCGGTTGCAGTGTACCCCATCGCAGGTACTGCGACAATAGTGGTACGTAGTACCACCGACGTCGCAGGGCCTTGCGGTACCGCTGAGCGGTAAATGTTTGTATATATGTGTTTTGTTTCTGATTTAAATGAAATCAAATTTCATTACAATCAGTTTTCATATGATATGATGTTTCAATTGAAATTTATTAATTCAATTTTATAAAATGTAATAAATATTTATGTATTTATATATACATATATATATATATATATATATTTATATATATATATATATATATTTATATATATATATATATATATATATATATATATATATATATATATATATATATATATATATATATATATATATATATATATTTATATATATATATGTATATATGTAATATGTAAATATGTTATTAATGAATATTAAAATTGTTTGATAAAAGAGTTAAGTGTTCATCTTTTATAATGATGAATAATCTTATAATTTTATAATTTAACTATTAAGATTTAATTAATAATTTTAGATTATTATATATATATATATATATATATATATATATGAATTTAATAGATAGTTTGGTGGGGAACGATTTCAATAAAATGTTATAATTGAAAATTGGATTTTAGACTTATAGAGGAAAACTTTTATCCATCCAAAAAAAAAACAATAGATGGAATAACGTAGGAAAATGTTCAGCTAATTCTTCCTCTAAACTTGGAAATGTAAATTGAGACTTTTGTATTTGAATTCAAATTTGAAAACTTAGCAAAACCAAAACATGTGTTTACATTGTGTATTCCTTATGCTAATGTTTTGGGTTTTGGGTTGACTAGTGTTGACCAGTATAGGATGTCTACCAGAGGCTTGGGGGTTATGTGATTGTGATGTCATGATGATGTTTTATTCTCAATCTTTATAAACCCAACCATGATTATGTGATGGAATGCTCTATGTATTGGTTGTGATTACTGATTGTTAAAGTTGAGATTCTTATGTTTGAGACCCTTTGACTTAACCATTATTTTTGGTCATCGATCAGTTATCCTTGGTTGTTTTCTCGTCACCATGATGGGACTGAGATGTGGATTTATTCTTAATGATATCATGTTGTGACATGTTTGACTCAACCATTTTTGGAGTCTTTGATCAATATGATTAAGACATATTTTGGTTATTGAGAACCCATGGATACTTTGATTATTAGTGATACTTCAGTTGCCAATAGAGAGTTGTTGTGGTCATGATTTTCTATGGATGTTGCTCATGGAGATTTGATGCTTTTATGCATATTTGATGATTTTACAATGGATATTTGATGATTCTTATTGTGGATATTTGATTATTTTATTATGGATTTTCTTTGGTGATTTTGATGATTTATGATACCATGAGCATTAGGGTAGGATATTTGCATGTAGTGTCGGGAAGTGGCTTGCAATGGGGGCTGGGACCCTAAGAGGTTACCAGGGTAACTCATTGTAAGTTGGATTAATAAGTGATAACATTAACACTTAATACTAACTGAATGAACCTAAAAAGATAAGAGTTTTGGTCCTTGCCCATGCCTTGAGTGCTTGTATAGGCTAGGATGGGAGTAGTGAGAATGCATAGTTGTGACCTTGCATTCCATAGTATGCCTTGTCAGTATGAGAGGATACTAGTGGCTGCATGAGATCAGTATGGACCGGTGGAGTTTAGCTAACTGCCAGGGTAACTTGTACGAGATAAATGCGATGACACTTTCCCGCTTGCATAGTAGGTTCCTACATGTCATTGTGTGCCTCTGGGAAGTAGATGTCTGTTTTGTGATTGGAACCTTTGAGTTAGTATACTTTTAGGATTCCTGGACTTTAGAGACTTGTGCTATGTAATTTTGATAGCCTGTTTGGGGCTTGAGATTATCTCCTCAGCACGGTGGGAGTGGACCACTTAGCGGTTGGGTGGTAGTGTATTTTCCACTCTTATCATTTGAAATTCATTGAGACATCATGGCTAAAGCGTCCTTCGTGATGGTGGATATGTATCCTTTCATTGATGATTAGCATATGTTAGATGATGTTATCTTATGCTTATATTTGCATGTTAGATTACTTCTACATAAGATGTTGTATTTATTAGAAGTGACATTCCTACTATGTCAATGTCGATGATCTCTTCGGTGATTTGGGATGTTACGCACGGAGGGATGGCTAGGGCCCATGATGGTCTAATGATGCTATTAACGGTTGGGAGGAACCGTGCACTTAGTTTATTATGTTTGATCTTATGATGGATGTATCATGTGATTATCTTTACTTTGATATATCATGGATTAGAATAGAGTGATGTACTATATTTCACATATGTATATTCTTTTAAGCCTTCATATCATGCGACATGTACAGTGGATGATTGTGCATTCTGGAATGTAATTTAGAAAGGACATTTGTACATTGTACTTATCATTATTATTTCATGTGGATGTTGTACTGGATGGAAACATGTATGTAATTCATGTTAAGGGATCTTAAAGAATGTAATCTGTTAAGTATGTTATGTTTATTTTTAGATGGACATTGCTATTGCTTCCGTTATTGTGAATAAGTTATGTATGGTATTTACTTTCATGTAAATGTTTTTTTTATACCAAATTTAGTGATATTCTTGGTTAATTCTTTGGATCCCTTGGCGGGGCATTATAGTAAATCTCCCTTTATGACTGAGCTTCACATTTAATCCTGACCGTTGATTGAAATCGATCTCAACTGTTGATGAATTCACATACGCAAAGATCAAGTTTAACCCAAAGTCGACCAGATTTAACCACGATTGACTTGAGTTGATTAGTTTCGAAAAGAATTTTGAAATAATTAAACGAAATTATTTAAATAAATGGAGTACTTACTTCTAATTAGTTAAACAAAGTTATTTAATTAAATGAGAAGCCATTCATAATTAATTAAATGAAGTTATTTAATTAAATAAGAAAAGTGTCTCTAATTAATTAATGATTACTTAATTAAAAAGAAAAAGTAATTATGAGAGCATATCTCATTTTATTAAATTAAATATCTCAACAAAATCTCTCTTCAGTTCAAAAAAGAAAATTTCCAGTTCACCATTAATCAAAAATGAGTTAAATCAGTTAACTCCTTTTTCTACTCAAATTGAATCAGTTAACTCCTTATTTTTCTCAAATTAAATCTGTTAAGTCCCTTTAATTTGGAAATCTTCCTTGATGACTGAACTTCACCTTTAATCCTGACTGTTGATTGAAATCGATCTCAACCGTTGATGAATTCTAGGAAAGTCTATTTAAGAGACCCTCATCTCTTCATTTTGAAAGGTTGAATGAGAATTTGCATTGAATTGTTGCTGGAATTCATACTCACATTTGCTCATATTCACATACGCAAAGATCAAGTTTTACAAAAAGTTGACTAGATTTAACCACTGTTGACTTGAGTTCACTAGTTTCTTAAAGAATTTTGAAATAATTAAACAAAATTATTTAATTAAATAGAATAATTACTTCTAATTAATTAAACAAAGTTATTTAATTAAATGAGAAGCCATTCCTAATTAATAAAATGAAGTTATTTAATTAAATAAGAAAAATGTCTCTAATTAATTAAAGATTATTCAATTAAATAGAAAAAGTAATTACGAGAGCATATCTCATTTTATTAAATTAAATATCTCAACAAAATATCTCTTCAGTTCAAAAAGGGAAATTTTCAGTTCACTATTGATCAAAAATGAGTTAAATCAGTTAACTGCTTTTTCTACTCAAATTGAATCAGTTAACTCCCTATTTTACTCAAATTAAATCCATTACCTCCCTTTAATTTGGAAATCTCCCTTTATGACTGAACTTCACCTTTAATCCTGACCGTTGATTGAAATCGATCTCAACCGTTGATGAATTCCAGGAAAGTCTATTTAAGAGACCCTCATCTCTTCATTTTGAAAGGTTGAATGAGAATTTGCATTGAATTGTTGCTGGAATTCATACTCACATTTGCTCATATTCACATACGCAAAGATCAAGTTTTACAAAAAGTTGACTAGATTTAACCACTGTTGACTTTAGTTCACTAGTTTCTTAAAGAATTTTGAAATAATTAAAAAAAAATATTTAATTAAATAGAATAATTACTTCTAATTAATTAAACAAAGTTATTTAATTAACTGAGAAGCCATTCCTAATTAATTAAATGAATTTATTTAATTAAATAAAAAAAGTGTCTCTAATTAATTAAACATTATTTAATTAAATAGAAAAAGTAATTATGAGAGCATATCTCATTTTATTAAATTAAATATCTCAACAAAATCTCTCTTCAGTTCAAAAAGGGAAATTTTCAATTCACTTTTCATAAAAAATGAGTTAAATCAGTTAACTCCTTATTTTACTCAAATTGAATCAGTTAACTCCTTATTTTACTCAAATTAAATCTATTAACTCACTTTAATGTGGAAATCTCCCTTTATGACTAAACCCCACCTTTAATCTTGACAACTGATTGAAATCGATCTCAACTGTTGATGAATTTCAAGAAAGTCTATTTAAGAGACCCTCATCTCTTCATTTTGAAAGGTTGAAAGAGAGTTTGCATCGAATTGTTGCTGGAATTCATACTGACATTTGCTCATATTCACATACGCAAAGATCAAGTTTGACCAAAAGTTGACCAAATTTAACCACGGTTGAGTTGAGTTTACTTATTTCGAAAAGAATTTTGAAATAATTAAACAAAATTATTTAGGTAAATGGAGTACTTCTAATTAATTAAACAAAGTTATTTAATTAAATGAGAAGCCATTCCTAATTAATTAAATGAAGTTATTTAATTAAATAAGAAAAGTGTCTCTAATTAATTAAAGATTAGTTAATTAAATAGAAAAAATACTTATGAGAGCATATCTCATTTTATTAAATTAAATATCTCAACAAAATCTCTCTTCAGTTCAAAAATGGAAATTTATAGTTCACTATTGATAAAAAATGAGTTAAATGAGTTAACTCCTTTTTCTACTCAAATTGAATTAGTTAACTTCTTATTTTGCTCAAATTAAATCTGTTAACTTCCTTTAATTTGGAAATCTCCCTTTACGACTCAACTTCACCTTTAATCTTGACCGTTGATTGAAATCGATCTCAACTGTTTATGAATTCCAGAAAAGTCTATTTAAGAGACCCTTATCTCTTCATTTTGAAAGGTTCAATGAGAATTTGCATCAAATTGTTGCTGGAATTCATACTTACATTCGCTCATATTCATATACGCAAAGATCAAGTTTGACCGAAAGTTGAAAAGATTTAACCATGGTTGACTTGAGTTGACTAGTTGCAAAAAAAATTTGAAATAATTAAATGAAATTATTTAATTAAATGGAGTACTTACTTCTAACTAATCAAACAAAGTTATTTAATTAAATGAGAAGCCATTCCTAATTAATTAAATAGAAAAAATAATTATGAGAGCATATCTCATTTTATTAAATTAAATATCTCAACAAAATGTCTCTTCAGTTAAAAAAGGGAAATTTTCAGTTCACTATTGATCAAAAATGAGTTAAATCAGTTAACTCCTTTTTCTACTCAAATTGAATCAGTTAACTCCTTATTTTACTCAAATTAAATCTATTAACTCCCTTTAATTTGGAAATCTCCCTTTATGACTGAACTTCACCTTTTATCCTGACCGCTGATTGAAATCGATCTCAATCGTTGATGAATTCTAAGAAAGTCTATTTAAGAGATCCTCATCTCTTCATTTTGAAAAGTTGAATGAGAATTTGCATCGAATTGTTGCTGGAATTCATACTCACATTTGCTCATATTCACATACGCAAAGATCAAGTTTGACCAAAAGTTGACCAGATTTAACTACAGTTGACTTGAGTTGACTAGTTTCAAAAAGAATTTTGAAATAATTAAACGGAATTATTTAATTAAATGGAGTACTTATTTCTAATTAATTAAACAAAGTTATTTAAATCAATGAGATGTTATTCCTAATTAATTAAATGAAGTTATTTAGTTAAATAAGAAAATTGTCTCTAATTAATTAAAGATTATTTAATTAAATGGAAAAAGTAATGATGAGAGCATATCTTATTTTATTAAATTAAATATCTCAACAAAATCTCTCTTCAGTTCAAATAGGGAAATTTCTAGTTCGCTATTGATAAAAAATGAGTTAAATCAGTTAACTCCTTTTTCTACTCAAATTGAATGAGTTAACTCCTTATTTTCTTCAAATCAAATCTGTTAACTCCCTTTAATTTAAAAATCTCCCTTTATGATTGAATTTCACCTTTAATCCTAACTGTTGATTGAAATCGATCTCAACTGTTGATGAATTCTAGAAATGTCTATTTAAGAGACCCACATCTCTTCATTTTGAAAAGTTGACTGAGAATTTACATCGAATTGTCGCTGGAATTCATACTCACATTTGCTCATATTCACATACGCAAAGATCAAGTTTGACTAAAATTTGACCAGATTTAACCATGGTTGACTTGAGTTGAGAAGTTTCGAAAAGAATTTTGAAATAATTAAATGAAATTATTTAATTAAATGAGAAGCCATTCATAATTAATTAAATGAAGTTATTTAATTAAATAAGAAAAGTGTCTCTAATTAATTAAAGATTATTTAATTAAATAGAAAAAGCAATTATGAGAGCATATCTCATTTTATTAAATTAAATATCTCAACAAAATCTCTCTTCAGTTCAAAAACAGAAATTTTCAGTTCATTATTGATAAAAAATGAGTTAAATTTGTTAAATCCTTTTTCTACTCAAATTGAATCAGTTAACTCCTTATTTTACTCAAATTAAATCTGTTAACTCCCTTTAATTTAGAAATCTTCCTTTATGACTGAACTTCACCTTTAATCCTGACCATTGATTAAAATCGATCTCAACCGTTGATGAATTCTAGAAAAGTCTATTTAAGAGATCCTCATCTCTTTATTTTGAAAGGCTGAATGAGAATTTGCATCGAATTGTTGCTAGAATTCATACTCACATTTGCTCATATTCACATATGCAAAGATCAAGTTTGACCAAAAGTTGACCAGATTTAACCATGGTTGACTTGGTTTGACTAGTTTCAAAAATAATTTTAAAATAATTAAATGAAATTATTTAATTAAATGGAGTACTTACTTCTAATTAATTAAATAAAGTTATTTAATTAAATGAGAAGCCATTCCTAATTAATTAAATGAAGTTATTAATTAAATATCTCAACAAAATCTCTCTTCAGTTCAAAAACAGAAATTTTCAGTTCATTATTGATAAAAAATGAGTTAAATTTGTTAAATCCTTTTTCTACTCAAATTGAATCAGTTAACTCCTTATTTTACTCAAATTAAATCTGTTAACTCCCTTTAATTTAGAAATCTTCCTTTATGACTGAACTTCACCTTTAATCCTGACCATTGATTAAAATCGATCTCAACTGTTGATGAATTCTAGAAAAGTCTATTTAAGAGATCCTCATCTCTTCATTTTGAAAGGCTGAATGAGAATTTGCATCGAATTGTTGCTAGAATTCATACTCACATTTGCTCATATTCACATATGCAAAGATCAAGTTTGACCAAAAGTTGACCAGATTTAGCCATGGTTGACTTGGTTTGACTAGTTTCAAAAATAATTTTAAAATAATTAAATGAAATTATTTAATTAAATGGAGTACTTACTTCTAATTAATTAAATAAAGTTATTTAATTAAATGAGAAGCCATTCCTAATTAATTAAATGAAGTTATTTAATTAAATAAGAAAAGTGTCTCTAATTAATTAAAGATTATTTAATTAAATAGAAAAAGTAATTATGAGAGCATATCTCATTTTATTAAATTAAATATCTCAACAAAATCTCTCTTTAGTTCAAAAAGAGAAATTTCCAGTTCACTATTGATCAAAAATTAGTTAAATCAGTTAACTCCTTTTTCTACTCAAATTGAATCAGTTAACTCCTTATTTTACTCAAATTAAATCTATTAACTCCCTTTAATTTTGAAATCTCCCTTTATTATTGAACTTCACCTTTAATCCTGACTGTTGATTGAAATCGATCTCAACTGTTGATGAATTCCAGGAAAGTCTATTTAAGAGAACCTCATCTCTTTAGTTTGAAAGGTTGAATGAGAATTTGCATCGAATTGTTGCTGGAATTCATACTCACATTTGCTCATATTCACATACACAAAGATCAAGTTTGACCAAAAGTTGACCAGATTTAACCACGGTTGACTTGAGTTGACTAGTTTCAAAAGGAATTTTGAAATAATTAAATGAAATTATTTAATTAAATGGAGTACTTACTTCTAATTAATTAAACAAAGTCATTTAATTAAATGAGAAGCCATTCCTAATTAATTAAATGAAGTTATTTAATTAAATAAGAAAAGTGTCTCTAATTAATTAAAGATTACTTAATTAAATAGAAAAAGTAATTATGAGAGCATATCTCATTTTATTAAATTAAATATCTCAACAAAATCTCTCTTCAGTTCAAAAAGGGAAATTTCTAGTTCACTATTGATCAATAATGAGTTAAATGAGTTAACTCTTTTTTCTACTCAAATTGAATCAGTTAACTCCTTATTTTACTCAAATTAAATCTATTAACTCTCTTTAATTTGTGATGTAGGAGCATCCAAAGGTATAAGGGCAATCTTGTGTTACCCAAAAAAATGTACTTAGACTTAGTTTCGATTTCCTGTCTTTTCAGTTTTGGATACCCATTTGGGTCAAATAAAGGTTCCAACTCTCACAGTTCAACTATCAGTGTGCTAAAAATCTCAAAAAAATAGGAGCATGTAATTTATCCATCATTTTGGTGACCTAAAAGGTTTGAATTAGCCAAATGAATGTAATTGTGATTTAGAGCATTCAAGAAAAAGAATCAGGTCAAAAGGCCCCACGGTTTGAAAGTTATTGTAGTTTTTTTGGTTTTGGAGACCTCCTAAGAATGCTTCAAAGTTAGGTTAGGGGCATTAGATGAGTTCCAAAAGGGCCAAAAAATTGGGGACAAATGAAGCTGGTCCATAAGCCTATAGAGCGCTTTGAGAGCTTTTCAAAAATGTAAATGGTTCGTCAATTGGAGCTACGGTTCAAAAGTTATGCCTCCCGAAAGTTCGGTTACCATTTCTGTATTCTTCTAAATTTGCATCGACTTCTAACGCAGCTTCTGGAACCTTCTATTTGGTTGGTTGATGCCTACTAGCACTTTCTAGAATGTACTCCTAGTCCTTAACCCTCCGGGGTCTATTTAAGGAGATTTTTGGTATTGTAAAAGGCAATTCAGAGTGGAGTTTGAGAGGAGGTACTGAAAGGAGAAATTATCTCCAGATTTATGCTATTGTAAGCCCTTAGGGCATATTTTGAAGTTTATTTTCTCTGTACTGTTTGTACTAGCTTATTTTCTCAGTTAATATAATTTTTACTTTTTTGTTGGGTCAATTTTGTTTCTTGTTTGTGTCCCCATCAAGTGGTATCAGAGCGAGTTTTCCTGAGTGTGTAGACAGAGCGCCGACTGTGAGGCAGTTTGTACCAGGACTGTGTGGTTGTGGGATCAATTTAGAATATGCCTCCACAAAGAGAGCATGACGGAAGGGCTAGAGCTATTAATCCTGAGGAGGTTAGAGCCCTCCAAAGGCAGGTGCAGGCATTGCAAGAGGAGCTCCGTAGAGGAGCAAATGTTGCTGCAGGTGACGATAGTGAGGATGACAATGAAGAAGAAGTAATGGAACTAGAAGGGGAATTTGACGGGGATGTTTTGAATCATGCAGAGGAAAGGTTTTTTAGGGCCATTACTAAGTTTGGGAAAAGACCTACAATTGAAGTGGGTGTATTTTCAGAAAATCTGAAACCAGATGAGTTGATCGATTGGATCAATAAACTGGAAGAATACTTTGAGTATGAGGATATAAGGGACCTAGATAGGGTTAATTTTGCAAAGGCCAAACTGAAAGGCCATGCCAAAATTTGGTGGCAAGAGGTTCAATTGGAAAGAAACAAAAGAGGAAAGGAGAAGATCACAAGATGGGATCGCATGGTGGACAAATTGAAGAAGCAGTTCATTCTTGTGGAATACGAGCTTGATTTGTTTAAGAAGATGCATGGGTTAAAGCAAGCAGGAAGATCAGTCCAAGAATATACAGAGGAATTTTACTGACTCTTGATTAGAGCAGGGCATGTAGAAGCAAATAAGGAGAAGGTTGCTCGTTATATCAATGGGTTGCGAGCTAGCATCCAGGAGGAATTAAGTCTGGTAAGAATGACCAGCGTTGAAGAGGCATACTAGTTTTCCCTATGAGTTGAAGAGAAGCTAAATAAAAGGTTTGAAGGAAGAAAAAGAGGGCGCGATCAAGGAGGAAGGGGAAGCGGTAGGTCATCTGGAGGCCACAATGAAACCCAAAGAAAAAATGAAGATGAGTTTACTAGCAAGAACCAAAGGAATGAGGGTTTCAACCGTTCTCATGACCAAAACTTTGGAAATCAGAGAGGAAGAGGTAGAGGATGTGGACAAGGAAGAGGAGGCTTCCGTGGCACCTATTTCCATTGCAATGAAGAAGGTCATCGTGCCTTTGAATGCCCTCAATGACAAGGAAGGATAGATAGGAGAGCTGAGGGCCAAGCTAGGGTTGCTCATGTGGATGAGGATGCACAATCATCACATTCAGAGGATGCAGAAAGAGGAGAGACCTTGGTAAATGAAAGAGTCCTACTAAATGGTGAGGTTGAACCAGGACAATGGAGGAGTTTGTTCCGTACCAGATGCAAGTGTGAGGATAAATGTTGTGATGTGATCATTGATGGTGGTAGCACTAATAACTTGGTATCAGAAGAGATGGTCTCTAAGCTGCAGCTTAAGAGGGAGAAACATCCCCAACCCTATCGGATTGCTTGGGTAAAAGATGATCATAAGGTCCTGGTAAGTGAACAATGTTTAGTAAAATTCAAAATTGGAAGTTACCATGATGAAGTTCTCTGTGATGTTATTTCGATGGATGTTTGCCATCTATTGTTGGGTAGACCATGGCAGTTTGATAGACATGCAGTGCATGATGGACATGCAAACACATACTCTCTGACAAAGGATGGATTTTGCCACAAATTGAAGCCCATGGAAAAGGAAGGTGAAAAGGTATGTAGCAGTGCTAGGATTTGTCTTGTTGATGGAAGGAAGTTTTTAGATGGCATGAAACATCAGCATATGTGCTATGCTTTGATTCCTAGGAAAGATAAAGAAGGTAGTAGTGAAATACCACTTGAAGTTTCAGATTTACTAGGGGAGTTTGGAGATATTATCTCTAATAATGTTCCAGATGGATTGCCACCAATAAGGCAAATCAGTAATCAGATAGATCTGATTCCAGGAGCTAGTTTGCCTAACAAGGTTGCTCACAGGATGACTCCTACTGAAATAGAGGAGCTAAATAGACAGGTTCAGGAGCTGTTGAGGAAGGGCTTGATTCGAGAGAGCCTGATTCCATGTGTAGTACCTATAGTACTCGCACCAAAGAAGGATGGAGAGTGGAGGATGTGTACAGATTCTCGAGCTATAAATAGGATGACCATCAAGTACTTTGCCAAGGATGGATGATCTTATGGACTACTTGAGTGGAGCTCAGTACTTCACAAAGATAGATCTTAAGAGTGGCTATCATCAGATATGGATTCGAGAAGGAGATGAGTGGAAAATAGCCTTCAAGACCAAGGAGGGTCTTAATGAGTGGTTAGTCATGCCCTTTGGATTGACGAATGCCCCAAGCACCTTCATGCAGCTCATGAATGAGGTACTGAAGAAGTTCTTGGGAAAATTTGTTATTGTGTATTTGGATGATATTTTAATTTTCAGCAAGACTTTGGAAGAACATGTACTGCATATTCATAGTGTCTTTGAAAGGCTAAGGGAAGAGAAACTGTTAATTAATCTAAAGAAGTGTATCTTTTCAAAAAGGGAGTTAGTCTATTTGGGGTTTGTTATATCACCTGAAGGTCTTAAAATGGATCTAGAGAAGGTAAAATCCATATTGGAATGGCCTACTCCAAGGTCTGCTACTGAGGTAAGATCATTTCATGGTCTGGTTAGTTTCTACAAGAAGTTTATTAAGACTTTCAGTGGCATATGTGCACCCCTAACTGATACAATAAGAGGGGATAGAAAAGAGTTCAAATGGACTGCAGCAGCTGTGAGAAGTTTTGAATTGCTGAAGAAGAAGGTGATAGAACAGCCTGTGTTGGCACTTCTAGATTTTAGAAAAGTGTTCTAGGTGGATTGTGATGCTAGTGGTAGCACTATTGGGGCTGTATTAAGCCAAGAAAGTAAGCCTATTGCATATTTTAGTGAAAAATTGAATGATGCAAATAAGAAGTATTTTGTTTATGATCAAGAGTTCTATGCAATAGTTCAGGCCTTAAAGAAATGGAGGCATTATTTATTGCCAAAGGAATTTGTTTTGTATACTGATCATCAGGCATTACAGTACCTAAATAGCCAAGGTAAATTGAATCAGAGGCATATGAAGTTGGTAGAATTCTTGCAGAGTTATACATTTGTGTTGAAGCATAGAAGTGGAAAATCTAACAGGGTTGCAGATGCACTAAGTAGGAGATAGTCACTGCTTACAGTAATGCAGGTTGAAGTAGTTGGGTTTGATGAACTCAAGAATTTGTACCCCGAGGATCCTAATTTTGCTAAAGCATGGAAAGCTTGTAAAGAACCTATTGTTGTAGATAAAACCAAGTGGTTAGACTATTTGATTCAGGATGGCATGTTGTTCAAGGGTAGTCAATTGTGCATTCCAAGGAGTTCCATGAGGAAAAATCTGATTAAGGAGAAACACAGTGGAGGGATGGCAAGACATTTTGGTCGAGATAAGACCATTTTCATTCTTAGAGAATATTATTTTTGGCCTCAAATTTCACAAGATGTGAAGAAGTTTGTATAGAGTTGCCAGGTTTGTCAAGTTGCCAAGGGGTTTAGTCACAATACTAGCCTATATCAGCCATTGCCTGTTCCATCAAAGCCATGGGAGGACATAAGTATGGATTTTGTTCTTGGATTTTTGAGGACACAAAGGGGTAATGACTCAGTATTTGTGGTAGTTGATAGGTTCTCCAAAATGACACATTTCATTCCATGCCACAAAACTCATGATGCTGTCCATATTGCAGACTTGTTTTTCAAAGAGGTGGTAAGACTACATGGTCTTCCAAGGAGTATAGTTTCTGACAGAGATACTAAATTTGTTGGGTATTTCTGGAGGACATTATGGAAAAAGTTGAGAACAGACTTGAAATTCAATTCCACGCATCACAAGCAGACTGATGGCCAAACAAAAGTGGTAAACAGAAGTCTAGGAAATTTGCTGAGCTGTTTAGTTGGGGATAAGCCCAAGGGATGGGATTTGATTCTACCACAAGCAGAGTTTACTTACAATAACTCTATAAATAGGAGTACTGGAAAATCACCATTCCAAATTGTATATGGGAATAGCCCAAGGACTGCACCAGAATTGAGGAAGATAGAACAAGGGGAGAGGACAAGTGTTGAAGCTGAGGAATTTGCTGAACATATCAACCATCTACATGAGGAGGTCCAAACACACATTACCAAGATGAATCAAGAGTATAAAGCTAGGGTTGATCAAAGGAGAAGACATATGGAATTCCAAGTAGGGGATCTAGTCATGGTGCACTTGCGAAAAGAAAGATTTTCAGTCGGTACTTACAACAAGCTGAAAATGAAGAAATTTGGCCCTTGCAAAATTTTGAAGAAACATGACTCAGGAAATGCATATGAAGTGGAGCTGCTAGATGGTATTCACATTTCTTCCATTTTCAACATTGCAGATTTAATAGAGTATCATGATGATGGTGCAGATGATGAGCTGGTGTTAGAGCCATGTCCAATTCCTGCTTCTAAGGAGGAGATAGAAGACATTCTAGATCATCGTGTGGGTAGGAGTACCAAAAATAGGTAGTATGAAGAGTATTTGGTCAAATGGAAAGGACGACTGGTCGAGGACTCAACTTGGATTTCAGTAGCTGAGGTTTCCCATTTGGGATTTCCTCTACAATTCATAAAGTGACAGGGTCACTTTTCAATCTACCCTGGGTGTCTGATGTAGGAGCATCCAGAGGTATAAGGGCAATCCTGTGTCACCCAAAAAAATGTACTTAGACTTAGTTTTTGTTTCATGTCTTTTCATTTTTGGATACCCATTTGGGTCAAATAAAGGTTCCAACTCTCACAGTTCAACTATTAGTGTGCTAGAAAATCTCGAAAAAATAGGAGCATGCAATTTAGCCATCATTTTTGTGACCTAGAAGGTGTGAATTGGCTAGATGAATATAATTGTGATTTAGAGCATTCCAAAAAAAGAATCAGGTCAAAAGGCCCCACGGTTTGAAAGTTATTGCAGTTTTTCAGGTTTTGGAGACCTCCTAAGAATGCTTCAAAGTCAAGTTAGGTGAATTAAATGACCTCAAAAAGGGCCAAAAAATGGGGGATGAGCGAAGCTATCCAAAAGGCTATAGAGTGCTTTGAGAGCTTTCCGAAAATGTAAACAGTTCGTCAATCGGAGCTACGGTTCAAAAGTTATGCCTCCCGAAATTTCGATTACCATTTTTGGATTCTTCTAGATTTGCACCGACTTCTAACGCAGCTTCTGGAACCTTCTATTTGGTCGGTGCATGCCTACTAGCACTTTCTAGAATGTACTCCTAGTACTTAACCCTCCAGAGTCTATTTAAGGAGATTTCTAGCATTGTAAAAGGCAGTTCGGATTGGAGTTTGAGATGAGGTACTGAAAGGAGAAATTATCTCTAAATTTATGCTATTGTAAACCCCTAGGACATGTTTTGAAGTTTATTTTGTCTGTACTGTTTGTACTAGCTTATTTTCTCAGTTAATATAATTTTCCCTTTTTTGTTGGGTCCATTCTGATCTTGGGTTGTGTAACCATCAATTCGGATATCTCCCTTTATGACTGAACTTCACCTTTAATTCTGACCGTTGATTGAAATCGATCTCAACCGTTGATGAATTCCAGGAAAGTCTATTTAAGAGACCCTCATCTCTTAATTTTGAAAGGTTGAATGAGAATTTGCATCAAATTGTTGTTGGAATTTATAATCACATTTGCTCATATTCACATACGCAAAGATCAAGTTTGACCAAAAGTTGACCAGATTTATCTACGGTTGACTTGACTTGCCTAGTTTTGAAAAGAATTTTGAAATAATTAAATGAAATTATTTAATTAAATAGAGTACTTACTTCTAATTAATTAAAAAAAGTTATTTAATTAAATGAGAAGTCATTCCTAATTAATTAAATGAAGTTATTTAATTAAATAAGAAAATTGTCTCAAATTAATTAAAGATTATTTAATTAAATAGAATAAGTAATTATGAGGGCATATCTCATTTTATTAAATTAAGTATCTCAACAAAATCTCTCTTCTGTTCAAAAAGGGAAATTTCCAATTCGCTATTGATCAAAAATGAGTTAAATCAATTAACTCCTTTTTTTACTCAAATTGAATAAGTTAACTCCTTATTTTACTCAAATTAAATCTGTTAATTTCCTTTAATTTGAAAATCTCCCTTTATGACTGAACTTCACCTTTAATCCTGACCGTTGATTGAAATCGATCTCAATGGTTGATGAATTTCAGGAAAGTCTATTTAAGAGATCCTCATCTCTTCATTTTGAAAGGTTGAATGAAAATTTGCATCAAATTGTTGCTCGAATTTATACTCACATTTGCTCATATTCACATACGCAAAGATCAAGATTGACCAAATTTGACCAGATTTAACCACGGTTGAATTGAGTTGACTAGTTTCAAAAAAATTTGAAATAATTATACGAAATTATTTAATTAAATGGAGTACTTCTAATTAATTAAACAAAGTTATTTAATTAAATGAGAAAGCCATTCCTAATTAATTAAATGAAGTTATTTAATTAAATAAGAAAAGTGTCTCTAATTAATTAAAGATTATTTAATTAAATTAAAAAAGTAACTATGAGAGCATATCTCATTTTATTAAATTAAATATCTCAACAAAATCTCTCTTCAGTTCAAAAAGGGAAATTTTTAGTTCACTATTGATAAAAAATGAGTTAAATGAGTTAACTATTTTTTCTACTCAAATTGAATCGGTTAACTCTTTATTTTACTCAAACTAAATCTGTTAACTCACTTTAATTTAGAAATCTCTCTTTATGACTGAACTTCACCTTTAATCCTGACCGTTGACTGAAAATGATCTCAACCGTTGATGAATTTTAGAAAAGTCTATTTAAGCGATCCTCATCTCTTCATTTTGAAAGGCTGAATGAGAATTTGCATTGAATTGTTGCTAGAATTCATACTCATATTTGCTCATATTCACATACGCAAAGATCAAGTTTGACAAAAAGTTGACCAGATTTAACCACGGTTGACTTGAGTTGACAAGTTTCAATTTTTTTTTTGAAATAATTAAACAAAATTATTTAATTAAATTAAATATCTCAACAAAATCTCTGTTCAGTTTAAAAAGGGAAATTTCCAGTTCACTATTGATAAAAAATGAGTTAAACCAATTAACTCCTTTTTCTACTCAAATTGAATTAGTTAACTCTTTATTTTACTCAAATTAAATCTGTTAACTTCCTTTAATTTGGAAATCTCACTTTCTGACTGAACTTCACCTTTAATGCTGACCATTGATTGAAATTGATCTCAACCGTTGATGAATTCCAGGAAAGTCTATTTAAGAGACCCTCATCTCTTCATTTTGAAAGGTTGAATAAAAATTTGCATCAAATTGTTCCTGAAATTCATACTCACATTTGCTCATATTCATATACGCAAAGATCAAGTTTGGCCAAAAGTTGACCAGATTTAACCACGGTTGACTTGAGTTGACCAATTTCGAAAAGAATTTGGAAATAATTAAACGAAATTATTTTATTAAATGGAGTACTTACTTCTAATTAATTAAACAAAGTTTTTTAATTAAATGAGAAGCCATTCCAAATTAATTAGATGAAGTTATTTAATTAAATAAGAAAAGTGTTTCTAATTAATTAAAGATTATTTAATTAAATAGAAAAAGTAATTATGAGAGCATATCTCATTTTATTAAATTAAATATCTCAACAAAATCTCTCTTCAGTTCAAAAAGGAAAATTTCTAGTTCACTGTTGATAAAAAATGAGTTAAATGAGTTAAACTACTTTTTCTACTCAAATTGAATCAGTTAACTCCTTATTTTACTCAAATTAAATATGTTAACTCCCTTTAATTTGGAAATCTCCCTTTATGATTGAACTTCACCTTTAATCCTGACCGTTGATTGAAATTGATCTCAACTGTTGATGAATTCCAAGAAAGTCTATTTAAGAGACCGTCATCTCTTCATTTTTAAAGGTTGAATGAGAAATTGCATCAAATTGTTGCTGGAATTCATACTCACATTTGCTCATATTCACATACGCAAAGATCAAGTTTGACCAAAAGTTGATCAGATTTAACCACGGCTAACTTAAGTTGACAAATTTCGAAAACAATTTTGAAATAATTAAACAAAATTATTTAATTAAATGGAGTACTTACTTCTAATTAATTAACCAAAGTTATTTAATTATATAAGAAGCCATTCCTAATTAATTAAATGAAGTTATTTAATTAAATAAGAAAAGTGTCTCTAATTAATTAAAGATTATTTAATTAAATAGAAAAAATAATTATGAGAGCATATCTCATTTTATAAAATTAAATATCTCAACAAAATCTCTCTTTAGTTCAAAAAGGGAAATTTTCAGATCATATTTGGTCAAAAATGAGTTAAATGAGTTAACTACTTTTTCTACTCAAATTGAATCAGTTAACTCCTTATTTTACTTAAACTAAATTTGTTAACTCCCTTTAATTTGGAAATCTCCCTTTATGATTGAACTTCACCTTTAATCCTGACCGTTGATTGAAATTGATCTCAACTGTTGATGAATTCCAAGAAAGTCTATTTAAGAGATCGTCATCTCTTCATTTTTAAAGGTTGAATGAGAAATTGCATCGAATTGTTGCTGGAATTCATACTCACATTTGCTCATATTCACATACGCAAAGATCAAGTTTGACCAAAAGTTGACTAGATTTAACTACGGTTGACCTGAGTTCACCAATTTCGAAAAGAATTTTAAAATAACTAAACAAAATTATTTAAATAAATGGAGTACTTACATCGAATTAATTAAACAAAGTTATTTAATTAAATGAGAAGCCATTCCTAATTAATTAAATGAAATTATTTAATTAAAAAAGAAAGGTGTCTCTAATTAATTAAAGATTATTTAATTAAATAGAAAAATTAATTATGAGAGCATATCTCATTTTATTAAATTAAATATCTTAACAAAATCTCTCTTCAGTTCAAAAAGTGAAATTTCCAGTTCACTATTGATAAAAAATGAGTTAAATCAGTTAACTCCTTTTTCTACTCAAATTGGATCAGTTAACTCCTTATTTTACTGAAATTAAATCTCTTAACTTCATTTAATTTGGAAATCTCCCTTTATGACTGAACTTCACCTTTAATCCTGACTGTTGATTGAAATCGATCTCAACCGTTGATGAATTCCAGGAAAGTCTATTTAAGAGACCCTCATCTTTTCATTTTGAAAGGTTGAATGAGAATTTGCATCGAATTGTTGCTAGAATTCATACTCACATTTGCTCATATTCACATATGCAAAGATCAAGTTTGACCAAAAGTTGACCATATTTAACCACAGTTGACTTGAGTTGACTAGTTTCAAAAAGGATTTTGAAATAATTAAACGAAATCATTTAATTAAATGGAGTACTTACTTCTAATTATTTAATCAAAGTTATTTAATTAAATGAGAAGCCATTCCTAATTAATTAAATGAAGTTATTTAATTAAATAAGAAGTGTCTCTAATTAATTAAAGATTATATAATTAAATAGAAAAGTAATTATGAGAGCATATCTCATTTTATTAAATTAAATATCTCAACAAAATCTCTCTTCAGTTCAAAAAGGAAAATTTCCAATTCACTATTGATCAAAAATGAGTTAAATGAGTTAACTCCTTTTTCTACTCAAATTAAAACAGTTAAGTCCTTATTTTAATCAAACTAAATCTGTTAAGTCCCTTTTATTAAGAAATCTCCCTTTATGACTAAACTTCACCTTTAATCCTGATCGTTGATTGAAATCGATCTCAACCGTTGATGAGTTTCAGGAAAGTCTATTTAATAGACCCTCATCTCTTCATTTTGAAAGGTTGAATGAGAATTTGCATCGAATTGTTGCTGGAATTCATACTCACATACGCAAAGATCAATTTTGACCAAAATTTGACCAAATTTATCCATGGTTGACTTGAGTTGACTAGTTTCGAAAAGAATTTTGAAATAATTAAACAAAATTATTTAATTAAATGGAGTACTTCTAATTAACTAAACAAAGTTATTTAATTAAATGAGAAGCCATTCCCAATTAATTAAATGAAGTTATATAATTAAATAAAAAAAGTGTCTTTAATTAATTAAAGATTATTTAATTATATTGAAAAAGTAATTATGAGAGCATATCTTATTTTATTAAATTAAATATCTCAACAAAATCTCTCTTCAGTTCAAAAAGGAAAATTTCTAGTTCACTATTGATCAAAAATGAGTTAAATGAGTTAACTCCATTTTCTAATCAAATTGAATTATTTAACTCCTTATTTTACTCTAATTAAATCTGTTAACTCCCTTTAATTTGGAAATCTCCCTTTATGATTGAACTTCACCTTTAATTCTGACCGTTGATTTAAATCAATCTCAACCATTGATGAATTCCTGGAAAGTCTATTTAAGAGACCCTCATCTCTCCATTTTGAAAGGTTGAATGAGAATTTGCATCGAATTGTTGCTGGAATTCATACTCACATTTGCTCATATTCACATACGCAAAGATTAAGTTTGACCAAAAGATGACCAGATTTAACTACGGTTGACTTGAGTTGACTAGTTTCGAAAAGAATTTTAAAATAATTAAATGAAATTATTTAATTAAATGGAGTACTTACTTCTAATTAATTAAACAAAGTTATTTAATTAAATGAGAAGCAATTCCTAATTAATTAAATGAAGTTATTTAATTAAATAATTAAAGTGTCTCTAATTAAATTAAAGATTATTTAATTAAATAGAAAAAGTAATTATGAGAGCATATCTCATTTTATTAAATTAAATATCTCAACAAAATCTCTCTTCAGTTCAAAAAGGGAAATTTCCAATTCAATATTAATAAAAAATGAGTTAAATTAGTTAACTCTTTTTTCTACTCAAATTGAATCAGTTATCTCCTTATTTTCCTCAAATTAAATCTTTTAACTCCCTTTAATTTGGAAATCTCCCTTTATGACTGAACTTCACCTTTAATCCTGACAGTTGATTGAAATCGATCTCAACCGTTGATGAATTCCAGGAAAGTCTATTTAAGAGACCCTCATCTCTTCATTTTGAAAGGTTGAATTAGAATTTGCATCGAATTGTTGCTTGAATTCATACTCACATTTGCTCATATTCACATACGCAAAGATCACATTTGACCAAAAGTTGACCAAATTTAACCACGATTGACTTGAGTTGACTAATTTCAATTTTTTTTTTGAAATAATCAAACAAAATTATTTAATTAAATGGAGTACTTATTTCTAATTAATTAAACAAAGTTATTTAATTAAATGAGAAGCTATTCCTTATTTTTTATTTTATTTTTAAATTTTAATGAGGAGTAAATGCTTTGACCTGGAGCTATGAACCAGTGAGGCCACAAACGGGGGACCTCATCCCCATGAGATTTGAACCTTGATGGCAAGGATAACAACACAACTTAACCATCACAACATGCCACTATTGGCAAGCTATTCTTAATTAATTAAATGAAGTTATTTAATTAAATAAGAAAAAGCGTCTCAAATTAATTAAAGATTATTTAATTAAATAGAAAAAAAAGTAATTATGAGAGCATGTCTCATTTTATTAAATTAAATATCTGAACAAAATCTCTCTTCGGTTCAAAAAGGGTAATTTCGAGTTCACTATGGATCAAAAATAAGTTAAATCAGTTAACTCCTTTATCTACTCAAATTGAATCAGTTAACTCCTTATTTTACTCAAATTAAATCTGTTAACTCTCTTTAATTTGTAAATCTCCCTTTATGACTGAACTTCACCTTTAATCTTGATGGTTGACTGAAATCGATCTCAACTGTTGATGAATTACAAGAAAGTCTATTTAAGAGACCCTCATCTCTTCATTTTGAAAGGTTGAATGAGAATTTGCATCGAATTGTTGCTGGAATTCATACTCACATTTGCTCATATTCACATACGCAAAGATCAAGTTTGACAAAAAGTTGACCAGATTTAACCACGGTTGACTTGAGTTGACTAGTTTCGAAAAAAATTTGGAAATAATTACACAAAATTATTTAATTAAATGGAGTACTTACTTCTATTTAATTAAACAAAGTTATTTAATTAAATGAGAAGCCATTCCTAACTAATTAAATGAAGTTATTTAATGAAATAAGAAAAGTGTCTCTAATTAATTAAATATTATTTAATTAAATAGAAAAAGTAATTATGAGAGCGTATCTCATTTTATTAAATTAAATATCTTAACAAAATATGAGGCCTCACCCCGACCCTTCGTAGCCTTAGATATTATTTTATTGTTTTGATACTCACGACTCAAGATGTCGAGACATTATCTGATGCTTAGAACATATTATATTATTTCATGTTGTGTGATGTCACTTTTAGATATTTGATGTTGTCATTTAATGTTTTATATATGTATGTCAATGAATTAAGTAAGAGGTAGGATTAACATTTTGGTTTAAGATATTTTAAATGTTTAAGAATTGAATAGGATGAGAGGAACCCTGATTGATGTATGTTTCAATTTATGTGAAATTTTGATACGTATATATGTACATGTGATTTTTGGGACTACTGATGTGTGCAATGAATGTGCAGATATTTTGTTTGAGGAAATCGACGGAGGAATAGAACTGATCTATATGTGCTAATTTTGGAAACTTTGTTGTTCGTAATTTAATTATTGTATTGTGAGATGTATGTATGTATCTCTTTGTGATCAGTAAATGTTAATATTCGTAACTATGTTCTTTTAGTGTCGCTTGACACTCGTGAATTGTTTGTGCTCCTTAGCATGCTAGGTAAGGTTAGCCGTGTAATATTTGGACCTTAGTTGGTTTAAGTTAGTGTCAGTTGCTAATTTGGTTCTTAATCAAGTTTAGTCATCCTTAATCCGAATTAGTGCTTAATTTGCTTTTTAGAGTTGTTAGTTGGTCCTAATTATTTCTTAGCTTTTGGTTGGCTCTAAACTGTTCCTAAGGCTTCAAAACATGAAATAATTATACCCAAGGGGTATGGGTATGGGTTAGGGGTCTTTTCCAACCCCTAAGCCCCTTTTGTTGACTTTTGAGGTCCCTCAAAAAGTCCCTTTTTGCCTTTGTGCGAAAATTGATCTTGGTTATCTTGAGTTGCCTTACCTCACCTCCATTTAGGGTTTAACCTTAGTGTGGGTTGAGTTAGGAGTTTCTAGAATGGCAAGTGGGTGGGAGAAGTTATTGAGCCCTTGGGGTGGTTGAGTTGGAGGCTTATTTAGAGGCCTTCCTTGGACTAGTTGAGGTTGTTACCCAATCTCTACATTTAGAGAAGATTGTTTGAAGATTGAAGGAAGGAAGTGGAAACTCTACTCAAATTTGTTCATTGCCATTACCTCTTTATGAAGGTAGGAAATTCTCATCTCCCTTATTCAGTTTTTATGTTTTGTTTCATGTTCACGCTAGCTTGTTGTTGTTTCACTGTTTGTATGGTTGTGGGTATGTTGGGAAGATTTGAAAGCTATGTTATTTTGGTTTTTTTTTTCATGGTTATGTTTGCAATTTTTTTTTTTGAGTTTTCCTTGCATGGGTGTTTTGGTATTACTCACCCTTGGAGAGGGTAGAAGTGACCAATTTTGGGAAATGTTTGTTTAGTTGGACTCCAACCAGTGTAGAGTCTCTTCTTAGGATGAGAAGAGGGATAAAGGGTAGGGTGTTATGGGCCCCTACCCGCTAGCACAAACCTGGTATGAATATGGCATGTTTAAATGGAAGAACGAAAGTTCTTTGTTATTAGCCCCAATTGGGCATCTGAATTGGTGTTGTGCTTGACTTCTCCTGTTGGAAGAATCCACCTTTCCCTAGTTTTGATTCATTGTGAATCCTATTGTGTAAACCATGTATGATTATGCATGTTTTATTTTCTCTTGGTTATGCTTGTTTGTCACCCGATCAGATATTTGCTTCCTCCATGGTTTTTGAAATGAGATTCAGAAAACATTACAAACTCCTTGATTATGATCATGAAGAAAATTTGATTTAATTGTTGAAATTTGAGATTGAGATTCTATTGTACATTCTATTTTTAAACCTTATTTTAAATGGCAACGAAGCTGGGTTTTCTTCCTGATTCTTTCCTGGCTGAGCCTTGAATCAGGTTTACCAATAAAATTGGTGTTTTGAGCATAATTGCTTGTCATGTGATTAAATTTTGTAAACATTATTTTGGATGGATGCACATCAAAGAATAGGATGGGAATAGTGTTGATGTTCAGTTTGGCAAAATATCAAGTTGTTCATATATGTTGAAAAATGAAAATTTATGATCATGCATGTAGATTTAGTTTTATTTTATGGTTATTAGATATTAATCAAACTTGTATTAATGTTCCACAATGGAAAAATCTATTTTTTAATTCTATTCAAAATTATAGACCAAAAATATATATATATACTTTGCCTTGAAATTCTATACTTAGAAAATATGATAAAAAAAAAAAGTGTTACAAGAGAGTAAATACTCTCTGATTTTTGTATGGGAAGACAAGTTAATTCCCCTCACTACAATAGAGAATCTTATAAAGATTCTTTTTATTCTTTGTTGAAAAATATAAACATAAATAAATCAATATATTAATAAATGTGCAATTCCAAAATAGACTTGTCACTTTTTCAAATATCCTAAATATGTAAGTCTTACCTAATAAACTTTCTAACTTAAATGTTTACCCATCTCTCCTTTTTGGGCGTTAGTTTTAGAATGGATTTTTTTAAAAGGTTTTAGTTTTAAAAGTTTTTTTTGTAAGTCAACAAAATCCACATGGGGGGGGGGGGGGGGGGGGGGGGGGGGGGGGTGACGTCCCATCTCTTTTGAATAGACGCATGTTTGGAGAAAAGCATTTAAGTTTCCTTTATTAAACCAAGTTAGCATGCTTTTATTCCACCATTTACTCTCCTTGGACGCATGTTTTGGGGGGGGCGCTTGCCAATGTGTTTTTCCTTGGGCAGAGCACTGTCCCAAGTGCAGCGCTTGGGAAGCGCTCCTGCCCTTTAAGGTTGTTGCATGGTGTAGGGGTTAGGGGAGTAGGTAGGGGGGTATCGATTTGACTTGGAGTATAGGGGTTGGTTTAGTTAGCATTTAAATTTTGCATTGGTTAAGTTTCTTTTTATTGTTTTTAAATTTTTTTTTTTATTAGTTAGTATAAAATGTTATCAATTTTGTTAGTATAGTATTGTTAAAAAGATTAGTAGTTAGTTTAACTTACTCAAGTTTTAAATTAGTTATTAATTTTGTTATTTTTAATTATTTTTTTAGTTATAAAGTAGCATAGGTTAGTTAGATATATATATGTTTGTTAGTTTATTAATAAATTTGATAAGTATGATGTAGTGTAGTATATGTTAGGTTAGGTTATTATTCTTATTTTTTTAGTGTTTTAGTATTAGTATATTTTAATCTATTTAGTTTTAGTTTTAATTTATTTATTGGTATGTACTTGTTTGAATGTAAATATTTAGAACGTTTTATTTTAATAGATCTTAGTTTTAAATGTAATTAGTTTTTAGAATGAAGTGTAAATATAGTTTAGATAATTATTTTACAGGTTATAATAGTTAATCGTTCTTTGCTTTTATGCTATGAAATAATTGGACTTATAATTCTTTTAGATCGTTATTCGAATAATCTAAATATATTTTTTGTTAAATATTTTTCTTTAATGACGCTATAATGGTTAATGTTAATAACATTATACATTAGATGTAAATTTTGTTATTCTCATCGATCTAATAGATTCTTGGTCTACGTATGAGTTCTTGAAAGCTAACCTAAAAATAATATAATGTTTAATATTGATGTAAAACGAAACAAATGTCAAAATCAATTTAATAATGAATGTGCAAATTTAACGACCTATTTATACTCATTGACTTTAAACTTAAAATGGGATGTCAGGACATTGTTAGGAGATCTCATATCTGTTTTTCTTTTGATCTATACTTTCACGGGTGCAAATTAACTTATCAACTTAGTGGTGTTATTTATCTTTAAAAAAAAAAATTCTGTGTGTGTTTTTGCCCTCGTAGGTTTGGGCATGACACAAAATCTCTCTTCAGTTCAAAAAGAAAAAATTCCAGTTCACTATTGATCAAAAATGAGTTAAATCAGTTAACTCCATTTTCTACTCAAATTGAATCAGTTAACTCCTTATTTTACTCAAATTAAATCTATTAACTCCCTTTAATTTGGAAATCTCCCTTTATGACTGAACTTCACCTTTAATCCTGACCTTTGATTGAAATCGATCTCAACCGTTGATGAATTCCAAGAAAGTCTATTTAAGAGACCCTCATCTCTTCATTTTGAAAGGTTGAATGAGAATTTGCATCGAATTGTTGCTGGAATTCATACTCACATTTACTCATATTCACATACGCAAAGATCAAGTTTGACAAAAAGTTGACCAGATTTAACCACGGTTGACTTGAGTTGACTAGTTTCGAAAAGAATTTTGAAATAATTAAACAAAATTATTTAATTAAATGGAGTACTTACTTCTAATTAATTAAACAAAGTTATTTAATTAAATGATAAGCCATTTCTAATTAATTAAATGAAGTTATTTAATTAAATAAGAAAAGTGTCTCTAATTAATTAAAGATTATTTAATTAAATAGAAAAAGTAATTATGAGAGCATATCTCATTTTATTAAATTAAATATCTCAACAAAATCTCTCTTTAGTTCAAAAAGGGAAATTTCCAGTTAAATATTGATAAAAAATGAGTTAAATCAATTAACTCCTTTTTCTACTCAAATTGAATCAGTTAACTCCTTATTTTCCTCAAATTAAATCTGTTAACTCCCTTTAATTTGCAAATCTACCTTTATGACTGAACTTCACCTTTAATCCTGACCGTTGATTGAAATAGATCTCAACCGTTGATGAATTCCAGGAAAGTCTATTTCAGAGACCCTCATCTCTTCATTTTGAAAGGTTGAATGAGAATTTACATCGAATTGTTGCTGAAATTCATACTCACATTTGCTCATATTCACATACGCAAAGATCAAGTTTGACCAAAAGTTGACTAGATTTAACCACGGTTCACTTGAGTTGACTAGTTTCGAAAAGAATTTTAAAATAATTAAACAAAATTATTTAATTAAATGGAGTACTTACTTTTAATTAATTAAACAAAGTTATTTAATTAAATGAGAAGCCATTCCTAATTAATTAAATGAAGTTATTTAATTTAATAAGAAAAGTGTCTTTAATTAGTTAAAGATTACTTAATTAAATAGAAAAAGTAATTATGAGAGCATATCTCATTTTATTAAATTAAATATCTTAACAAAATCTCTCTTCAGTTCAAAAAGGGAAATTTCCAGTTCACTATTGATTAAAAATGAGTTAAATCAGTTAACTACTTTTTCTACTCAAATTGAATCAGTTAACTTCTTATTTTACTCAAATTAAATCTATTAACTCTCTTAAATTTGGAAATCTCCCTTGATGACTGAACTTTACCTTTAATCCAGACCGTTGATTGAAATCGATCTTAACCGTTGGTGAATTTCAGAAAAGTCTATTTAAGAGACCCACATCTCTTGATTTTGAAAGGTTGAATGAGAATTTGCATCGAATTGTTGCTGGAATTCATACTCACATTTGCTCATATTTACATACACAAAGATCAAGTTTGACCATAAGTTGACTAGATTTAACTACGGTTGACTTGAGTTGACTAATTTTGAAAAGAATTTTGAAATAATTAAACGAAATTATGTAATTAAATGGAGTACTTACTTCTAATTAATTAAACATAGTTTTTTAATTAAATAAGAAGCCATTCCTAATTAATTAAATAAAGTTATTTAATTAAATAAGAAAAGTGTCTCTAATTAATTAAAGATTATTTAATTAAATAGAAAAATTAATTATGAGAGCATATCTCATTTTATTAAATTAAATATCTCAACAAAATCTCTCTTCAGTTCAAAAAGAGAAATTTTCAGTTCACTATTGATAATAAATGAGTTAAATCAGTTAACTCCTTTTTCTACTCAAATTGAATCAGTTAACTCCTTATTTCACTCAAATTAAATCTGTTAACTCCCTTTAATTAGGAAATCTCCCTTTATGACTGAACCTCAACTTTAATCCTGACCATTGATTGACATCGATCTCAACTATTGATGAATTCTAGGAAAGTCTATTTAAGAGACCCTCATCTCTTCATTTTGAAAGGTTGAATGAGAATTTTCATTGAATTGTTGCTAGAATTCATACTCACATTTGCTCATATTCACATACGCAGAGATCAAGTTTGATCAAAAGTTGACTAGATTTAACTACGGTTGACTTGAGTTGACTAGTTTCGAAAAGAATTTTGAAATAATTAAACGAAATTATTTAATTAAATGGAATACTTACTTCTAATTAATTAAACAAAGTAATTTAATTAAATGAGAAGCAATTCCTAATAAATTAAATAAAGTTATTTAATTAAATAAGAAAATTGTCTATAATTAAATAAAGATTATTTAATTAAATAGAAAAAGTAATTATGAGAGCATATCTCATTTTATTAAATTAAATATCTCAACAAAATCTCTCTTCAGTTCAAAAAGGGAAATTTCCAGTTCACTATTGATAAAAAATGAGTTAAATCAGTTAACTCCTTTTTCTACTCAAACTAAATCAGTTAACTCTTTATTTTACTCAAATTAAATCTGTTAACTCCCTTTAATTTGGAAATCTCCCTTTATGACTGAACTTCACCTTTAATCCTAACTGTTGATTGAAATCGATCTCAACCGTTGATGAATTCTAGGAAAGTCTATTTAAGAGACCCTCATCTCTTCATTTTGAAATGTTGAATGAGAATTTGCATCGAATTGTTGCTGGAATTCATACTCACATTTGCTCATATTCACATATGTAGAGATCAAGTTTGACAAAAAGTTGACCAGATTTAACCACGGTTGACTTGAGTTGACTAGTTTCGAAAAGAATTTTGGAATAATTAAACGAAATTATTTAATTAAATGGAGTACTTACTTTTATATAATTAAACAAAGTTATTTAATTAAATGAGAAGATATTCCTAATTAATCAAATGAAGTTATTTAATTAAATAAGAAAAGTGTCTCTAATTAATTAAAGGTTATTTAATTAAATAGAAAAAGTAATTATGAAAGCATATCTCATTTTAATAAATTAAATATCTCAACAAAATCTCTCTTTAGTTCAGAAAGGGAAATTTCCAGTTCAATATTGATAAAAAATGAGTTAAATCAGTTAACTCCTTTTTCTACTCAAATTGAATCAGTTAACTCATTATTTTCTTGAAATTAAATCTGTTAACTCCCTTTAATTTGGAAATCTCCCTTTATGACTGAACTTCACCTTTAATCCTGACCGTTGATTGAAATCGATCTCAACCGTTGATGAATTCATGGAAAGTCTATTTAAGAGACCCTCATCTCTTCATTTTGAAAGGTTGACTAAGAATTTGCATCAAATTGTTGCTAGAGTTCATACTCACATTTTCTCATATTCACATACGCAAAGTTCAAGTTTGACCAAAAGTTGACCAGATTTAACCACGGTTGACTTGAGTTGACTAGTTTCGAAAATAATTTTGAAATAATTAAACAAAATTATTTAATTAAATGGAGTACTTACTTCTAATTAATTAAACAAAATTATTTATTTAAATGAGAAGCCATTCCTAATTAATTAAATAAAGTTATTTAATTAAATAAGAAAATTGTCTCTAATTAATTAAAGATTATTTGACTAAATAGAAAAAGTAATTATGAGAGCATATCTCATTTTATTAAATTTAATATCTCAACAAAATCTCTCTTCAGTTCAAAAAGGGAAATTTTCCATTCACTATTGATAAAAAATGAGGTAAATGAGTTAACTCCTTTTTCTACTCAAATTGAATCAGTTAACTCCATATTTTACTCAAATTAAATCTGTTAACTCCCTTTAATTTGGAAATTTCCCTTTATTACTGAACTTCACCTTTAATCTTGACCGTTGATTGAAATCGATCTCAACCGTTGATGAATTCCAGGAAAGTCTATTTAAGAGACCCTCATCTCTTCATTTTGAAAGGTTGAATGAGAATTTGCATCGAATTGTTGTTGGAATTCATACTCACATTTGTTCATATTCACATACGCAAAGATCAAGTTTGACCAAAAGTTGACCATATTTAACCACGGTTGAATTGAGTTGACTAGTTTCGAAAAGAATTTTGAAATAATTAAACGAAATTATTTAATTAAATGAAGTACTTACTTCTAATTAATTAAACAAACTTATTTAATTAAATGAGAAGCCATTCCTAATTAATTAAATGAATTTATTTAATTAAATAAGAAAAGTGTCTCTAATTAATTAAAGATTACTTAATTAAATAGAAAAAGTAATTATGAGAGCATATCTCATTTTATTAAATTAAATATCTCAACAAAATCTCGCTCGAGTTTAAAAAAGGAAATTTACAGTCCACTATTGATCAAAAATGAGTTAAATCAGTTAACTCCTTTTTCTACTCAAATTGAATAAGTTAACTCCTTATTTTACTCAAATTAAATCTGTTAACTCCCTTTAATTTGGAAATCTCCCTTTATGACTGAACTTCACCTTTAATCCTGACCGTTGATATAAATCGATCTCCACCATTGATGAATTCTAGGAAAGTCTACTAAAGAGACCCTCATCTCTCCATTTTGAAAGGTTGAATGAGAATTTGCATCGAATTGTTGCTAGAATTCATACTCACATTTGCTCATATTCACATACACAAAGATCAAGTTTGACCAAAAGTTGACCAGATTTAACCACGGTTGTCTTGAGTTGACTAGTTTTCATCCTAATGCAAATTATTTTGTTTCACGAAAAGTTTCCATGTAAATATTTCAGCAGTTTACACAACTATTTAACAATATGTCGATACCCTAATTATATATGTATGTTTATTTTCAAAATTACAATTTATACGTTATGTCAAAATATCATTCCTATCAGTGATAAAAAATGAACAGAATACAACTTCCTTTGAAAATATTTAACAAAGATCGACTAATGCTTTTAACATGTTTACTGCCGACTGTTCTTACTGAAATTAACAACTTATAGTTCCATATTGACATTAAAACCAACTGTATACAATATCATCAAACCTCAATTTAATAATAGAATTTCCAAATCAAATTTCATTTGCGACACAAGACAAATGTTTGACAAAATGTCATTTCCTTCAATTCCTACTAACAATACTTCAGAAACAAAACCTCACCGTCTATGAATGGATTATAACCGCTATGCACTAAGATTTTGACATCCTAAATACATACGGTGAACATCGTATTCATTCATGGATAACATAAACACAAAATCCCAACAACACAATGTTTGAAAACTCATATTGCTCGATATCCAAATATGGATACGTGCAGAGCTTGACTCCAATTGTCCAACCCTACATATACCCACACTTGGATATCGACAAGTGTAACTTAAAACTGAACTTCCCAATTTCCTTAAAAAAAAATTAACACCCATAACAGTAAAAGGGTAAAGGTTAGGAACTGCCCCCTACCTCAAAACTCAGCAGATGAATAAAAACATTCAACTCAGAGCTCCAAAATTATGCTCGACTTCGAATCCCTAATCAAAACAAAATCTCCACAATGCAAAACAACTGAAACCAAATTTCCAACTGCAAGAAAACTTCCATTGATTTCCCTTTTTCTCAATTACATAAGCAAGAAAATCCTTCCAACAGAAACCCCACATCTTGTCGGAAACCCAACAACAACACACATAGGTGTTATTCAAAACAGAGGAAAAAGGCCCAAATTCAGGTCATTTCCATTGAAATCCTCTTTCAAATAGCAAAGGCTGACATTCCTTCAAGGATAGTAAAGCCTCCATAAAAGAGCTTTTAATAAATCTACAACTACCAAAGAGTTGTGCATACGGCTTTCCTAATAGCCTCCGCCATTTTGGCCTAAAAAAAAATAATAAACATTTTTTTTTTACCTATTCAAATCATGCCAAACCCTCTAGGGTTTTATGGTAAATGGTTTTATTCAAATATAAATAATAAGTGCATAACAAAATCACCCCCAATGGTTATTGCCATAGTATTTAAACATTGCAAGCTCCCAAAACCATTACTCCACACAAGAATTTATGTGAATTGTAACGCCCCGCCAAGGGATCCAAAAGAATTAACCTAAAGTTTTACTAAGTTTGCTAAACTTTTTTTTTTTTTAAAGAGTAAGAATGTAGAACATACACATCAAACACATAGTAGTGGAAGCAATAACATGTAATCATCAACAAACATGCATAACAAGTTACATTCCTTAAGGATCCCAAGACGTTGAGTCACATTTAAATTTAATTAATTCTAAGTCTAACAACTACCACATCCACATAAAAGAATAATAAGAAAGTCCAATTTCCATAATATAAATTTGCTCTGAATGCCTCTTGGCAAATTAATTCAGAATGCTCAATCATCCACTGTACATGTCACAGGGTATGAAAGGCTTAAAAGAATATACATATGTAAAAATAAAGATACATCATCCTCAAATCCATGATACAAAGTACAGTAAAATAAATGAAATCCTCCACCATACATGATACATCCATACATCCATAATGATAAAACATCTATCATAAAATCTAACCATCCATCATAATAATCCAAAAAAATAGTGAAGGTAAGTGCCAACCAAGAAAGCTCTAGCCACGGTGACTACGGACGGATCTCAATGGTAAGAGTAAAAAGCACTACCACCCGACCGCGTGGAACCTAAATGATCCACTCCCACCGAGTTGAGGAGATAGTCTCAAGTCCCAAACAAGATATCAAAACACAAAACACAAGTACTCTCTAAGTCTGGGAAATCCTGAAAGTATACTAACTCAAAGGTTCCAACATAGATAGACATCTAGACCTAGAGGCACACAAAGACACGTAGGAAACTTGCTATGCAAGTGGGAAAGTGTCATCACAAAAGTCACATCAAAAGTTACCTGAGCAATCCCTTAGGAATCCCAGGTCCCTTGTGATCCTACGGCCACTAATATCCTCTCGTACTGACGAGGCATACTACAGAATGCAAGGTCATAACCAAGCGTTCTCTCTACCCCATCCTAGCCTATACTAGCACTCAAGGCATGGGAGAGAACATACAATTATCTTATTAGGTCCATTTAAGTCAGTATTTAGGTGAGATGTTTTCACTCGTTAAAACAACTTACAATGGGTTACTCCAGGCAGCCTCTTAGGGCCTTGATCCCCATTGCAAGCCACTTCCCGACACTACACATAGATAACCTACACTAGGCTCATGAAATCACAAATCAAAGAATCATAATAAAATCCCCTCAGTCCTATACAAGTGACTGAAAACATCATAAATATAATCCACATTCATCACATCAGTTCTCCATGAGCAACTAAATAGCATCAAATAATAATCATAATGGTCACAACAAATCTCTATCAGCACATGAAGGCATCAATGATAAATCACAATATCCAATGGTTCTCCAATGAGTAACCAGAAAGGATCCCAATAATAGAACACAAAACTGATCGAAGACTCTAGAGTGGTCAAGTCAATACATGTCACAACATGACATCATCAAGGACAAATCACTAAAAACACCTCAATCCTCTCAAAGCGACTGGAAGGGAATTCAAATATATGTATATAACTGATTGATGACTCAAAAATAGTTAAAGCAGGTAACTCAAATGCATACACCTCAGCCTCACACAAGGAAACTGGAAGGCAATAACAACTAGCAAAAACATCCATATCATAGAGCACTCGATCACATTACCATGGCCGGGTTAAGAAAGATCGAGACCAAATCATCATAACATCACATTCATAAACCCCCCTTGAGCCTCTAGTAACAACCTAAATTGGTCAATACTAATCAACCCCAAAGCATAGACAGTACAAACAGAATAGTACAGTTTCATGTTTTGGTTTGTCTTTTTTTTGAAATCACATGGTTAAGTTATATATATGATTTCAGTTTTCTTTTTCAGTGTAAGTTTTTCAAGTAGAAAGAATCACAATTTTATTTACCCTTGCAATTATACTCAATCTTGTTTATAAAATCATATCATGATTTAAAAATAATCATTTATTTTAGATAATTATAATAGTTGATTACTACATAAAAACTAAACCTAAACCCATAAAAAAAATTGAATTTCTAAAAGATAAATATACTTAACATTATTAAATGTTATTTATCATCAGCTCAAATTAGTTTCAATATTCATTTATAATTTTTCAAAATTAATAGTTAATAATTATTTAATAATTATTAATTAATTAATCAACAATCATTAACAATTTTCTTTAAAACAATATATATATATATATATATATATATATATATATATATTTATATTGTTAATTAACTTAATTAATTAAAAACTAAAATTTATAGTTTAATCCTCTTAATAATTATTATAAAACTTATTATTAAAATAATAAAAAAGTTATTATAATAAAAATTATTAATAAAATTATAATTAATATTTAAAATTTATATAAAATAATTTCAAAGTTTATATTATTAAAACTTATAACAAAATCAAATTATATATAACAAAGGCATATAATAAAGTTTTATAAAATGAAAATTACTAGCGATTTAATAAATTGCTATCTGCGCATATGTACTACAGCACAGGGTACTCTGCACAGGGTATTGCTGCATCAGCAGTACCTATTGTCACAGCAGTACTGCTGCCGCAACAGTACATACTGCGATATGCAAGTGGCAAGGGGTGTGGGTCAACGACCCCCCCATATAACACATATTTTATTTTTGTTTTAGTTTAATTTAATTTTATTATTGTTATTTTTTTTTAAAACAAACTTTTAACTTATATTAAATTCGTTCATTTAAAATATAATTTTTTTTTATTAATCAATTTCTTCACATTAAATTTTAATATTATTATTAATATATATATATATATATATATATATTTAAATTTTTTTTTTTAAATTTTTTTTAATTTTATTATTTTTTAAAAAACATTTACAATTATAATCTGATAGAGAAAATAATTCCAACCCTACGAATTTTATTTTTAATCTCAAAACTCTCCCCAATTAATTCTATCTCTACTCTATTTTAATTCAATTCTAAATCCCGATTTAATTTTGTTGAAGGATGTTCCTAAACAGTTTTTCAATCTAGATTACAAATGAAATCTAATAACAAAAGATCCAGAATGAAGAAATGATACATTCAAGAAGACAAGATTCTTACAATCATGAAGTAGACAGAACATATTAAATTTCTTAAATCATTTAGGGGTCAAAATACCAGACCCTACCTGAACCTGATGCTAATACGCAATCCCCAAAATATGTAAGAGAACTCGCTCCTCTTCATTAACTTTCTTCTGAAAATCTTTCCTAGAATTCTCCTTCTGAAATTTGCTTCCAAAAACTCTCTCCAAAATTTCTGTCTCCAAAATTCATGGTCCAAATTCGTGTCCCCCAAAAATGAACCCAAAAGTTGTGATAAGGAGTTTTCTCCTCAAATCGGGGCACTAATTGTGCATTCACCCGAGAGCACTCTTTGCTCAACTGAGTTAACTCCAAAATTAACTTTTATTAATTCTTTGCTTTATCTTTTAATGCACATTAAATGAATTATCAAATAACTTTATTCAATTTTCACTTAACTTCTATTTTTAATTAACTTATTACTTTAATCTCATGCACACTTTATGATATTAAAATAATATCATTATATTCACTTATTTTATCTTTTTAATTAATTTCTTTTATATTTTCTTTTAGTTTTTTTTACAACTTTTTAATAATTAATATATTTTCACTTTTTAATTTATTTCTAGAAACTTAATTGATAGAATATTTAATTAACTTAAATAACAATAATATTTAGCATTTATTTAAAAATGAACTCTAAATATATTATTATTAAATTAAATAAATATTTTAACGTTCTAAATTTATCTTTAAACTTTTATTTCCAAATTTAATTCTTTTATTTAATTAATTTCTCAATTAATTAAATATAACTAAATATGAAAATTTCATAATAATTATCCATTAAATTAAATCATTAATTAATCTTTTTAATTAGACTTAATTAATAGAAAATACACCAAGGACTCATAAAGAAACATACAAAAACCCATCATAGAAAAACACATACTAAATAAAAAAAAGGGTTATAATCATGAATTAATGTCATCTGACGCATTCGGAGGGTACTTAACTCAGATACTTGTCCTAATTATCAATTAGGACAATTGGCTAAAGGGTTTAGGATTTGGACTTAAGAGTTTATCTCCCCTCTCTTACCATTGAGATAATGCGATAGGGTACGCTCATCTTGGCAATTTAGGGAAGTCGATACCCGGTACCTACGACCTGCATAAAATTTACGCATGTACAGACACAATATTCTAAGCTAAACAGACAATGGTAGGAAGTGGTGCATCGTGTAGATCCTGACTAGCAGGTGACTACGACTCCCTTCCTTAACCACATTAGAAACACCATACATAAGAAAGAAAACACGCACACCATACACATGCAGTATGGGGTAAGTATCCATAAATTGACACATGTGATAATAAACCATCTAACTAATCATCATCGATAGTTGAAAACACTGAAGATACATACATGAAATATAGAGTACCAAGTAATCTCACTATATAATAAATTGAATGTAAAAAAATATCTGATAATCTGAAAGTAATGCTACTAAACGTCAAGTATAAAACTAGCCTAAAAGAGTTTGGCAATAAAAAAAAATGTGAACTAGGGGCAAGCACTACATCCACCTCCCCTAGACTTAAGCTTACTCCTGGAAGCGTACATGAACAATAAAACTAAGGGTATCACTATGTGGGCCCCATGGGATCCTTTCCCCGGCAGGAGGATATGTCTCCACTGAGAACACTCTTTGGGATCTACCCATATCGCCAACCGCAAGTCCTGAAGCTGCGGGTCTCTGATCCAAGGGTTGAGGTTTCCTTTGAGGACAATGAGACATCTTGTGTCCACGTTGTCCACATATGAAACACTCTCCATCGAAGCTCCTCTGAACTTTAGGTGCACTAGATTGTAAGAAACTACCCCCACTAGCATAAGGCCGAACACTCTGAGACAGTCGATCATACTGGTTGGGCTTGTTGTGATGAACCTTGTGATAGTTCCTAGCATTGGAACCATCGCCACCACACTGTGCTAGAGGATAAGTTTCTTCCGGTCGCTGATTACCCCCAGAAGGAGATTTCCTATTGCCACCTACACCTTGATTACCCAGAGATGGCTGGTAATGCTGGTGGCGCTTATTACGCCGTGCATTATGAGCTTGACGAGAGTTCATGCTCTTAGGTCTATGCTCAAGTCCTGCCCAAGGTGCTCTATCATGGTCATGAATAGGAGGTAGGCAATCAATGATGGTCTTCAACATTTTCCTTAGATCAATCTCCTCAGAGACAACTTGTTGCTCTCTATAGTACTCTTCCTGATGCTCACTGACATGCTCTTCCCTATTCCCATCTTGGATAGGTTCTTCATGGATAGACTCATGGAAATTGATAGCTTTGCCTCGCCCATGGCCTTCACCATGGTCTGGGCTATGGCTTACAATAGAAGATCTTGCCCCAGATATCATCCTACAATAATATCCAGATACAAGATGGCATCATAAACATAATCATACTACTTTAAATCACTTAGAGCAATATGATTCTAGTTTAATAGTAAACCGGAAACCATATTGATCCAACATGCATCCTTCCTAACAAATATTGAAATCGATCACCTAAACTCTCTAAACAAAAACAACATAATACTCCCAAGGACAATCAAAAGCACACTACTTTAAAACATAGACAACAGATACGTGTTTTACAAACAAGCTAGTTTTCAATTTTCAGTTTGCCTATAATTTTGGTTTATGTATAATTTCAGTTTTGAAGTCTAAGTGTTGAAGTATGAAAAATATGCAACTAACAATTTAAGTTATGTTTTAGTTCAACTAGTTTCAAGTTTCAGCTTGAAAGAGATACACATAATAGTTTAAAGTTTTTTCTTTTTTCTTTTTTTGTTCAACTAGTTAACACTAATGGCATTCCAATATACCCAGAGCTCCCAATGTAGAAACTCAGGCTCTGATACCATATGTAACGCCCCGCCAAGGGATCCAAAAAAATTAACCTAAAGTTTTACTAAGTTTGCTAAACATTTAAAAAAAAAAAGAAAAAAAAAAAAAGTAAGAATGTATAACATACACATCAAACACATAGTAGCGGAAGCAATAACATGTAATCATCAACAAACATACATAACAGGTTACATTCCTTAAGGATCCCAAGACGTTGAGTCACATTTAAATTGAATTAATTCTAAGTCTAACAACTACCACATCCACATGAAAGAATAATAAGAAAGTCCAATGTCCATAATATACATTTGCTCTGAATGCCTCTTGGCAAATTAATTCAGAATGCTCAATCATCCACTGTACATGTCACAGGGTATGAAAGGCTTAAAAGAATATACATATGTAAAAATAAAGATACATCATCCTCAAATCCATGATACAAAGTATAGTAAAATAAATGAAATCCTCCACCATACATGATACATCCATACATCCATAATGATAAAACATCTATCATAAAATCTAACCATCCATCATAATAATCCAAAAACATAGTGAAGGTAAGTGCCAACCAAGAAAGCTCCAGCTAGGGCAACTATAGACGGATCTCAATGGTAAGAGTAAAAATCACTACCACCGACCGCGTGGAACCTAAATGGTCCACTCCCACCAAGCTGAGGAGATAGTCTCAAGTCCCAAACAAGATATCAAAACACAAAACACAAGTACTCTCTAAGTCTAGGAAATCCTAAAAGTATACTAACTCAAAGGTTCCAACATAGATAGACATCTAGACCTAGAGGCACACAAAGACACGTAGGAAACCTGCTATGCAAGCGAGAAAGTGTCATCGCAAAAGTGACGTCAAAAGTTACCCGAGCAATCCCTTAGGAATCTCGGGTCCCCTGTGATCTTGCGGCCACTAATATTCTCTCGTACTGACGAGGCATACTACGAAATGCAAGGTCATAACCAAGCATTCTCTCTACCCCATCCTAGCCTGTACTAGCACTCAAGGCATGGGAGAGAAAATATAGTTATCTTATTAGGTTCATTTAAGTCAGTATTTAGGTGAGATGTTTTCACTTGTTAAAACAACTTACAGTGGGTTACTCCAGGCAGCCTCTTAGGGCCTCGATCCCCATTGCAAGCCACTTCCCGACACTACACATAGATAACCTACCCTAGGCTCATGAAATCACAAATCAAAGAATCATAATAAAATCCCCTCAGTCCTATACAAGCGACTGAAAATATCATATATATAATCCACATTCATCACATTAGTTCTCTATGAGCAACTAAATAGCATCAAATAATAATAATAATGATCACAATAAATCTCTATCAGCACATGAAGGCATCAATGATAAATCACAATATCCAATGGTTCTCCAATGAGTAACCAGAAAGGATCCCAATAATAGAACACAAAATTGATCAAAGACTCCAGAATGGACAAGTCAATACATGTCACAACATGACATCATCAAGGACAAATCACTAAAAACACCTCAACCCTCTCAAAGCAACTGGAAGGCAATTCAAATATATGTATATAACTGATCGATGACTCAAAAATGGTTAAATCAGGTAAGTCAAATACATACACCTCAGCCTCACACAAGGAAACTAGAAGGCAATAACAACTAGTAAAAACATCCATATCATAGAGCACTCCATCACATTACCATGGTCGGGTTAAGAAAGATCGAGACCAAATCATCATAACATCACATTCACAAACCCCCCTTGAGCCTCTGGTAACAACCTAAATTGGTCAATACTAATCAACCCCAAAGCATAGACAGTACAAACAGAATAGTATAGTTTCATGTTTTGGTTTGTTTTTTTTTTGAAATCACATGGTTAAGTTATATATATGATTTCAGTTCTCTTTTTCAGTGTAAGTTTTTCAAGTAGAAAGAATCACAATTTTTTTTACCCTTGTAATTAGACTCAATCTTGTTTATAAAATCATATCATTTATTTTAGATAATAATAAATGTTGATTACTAAATAAAAACTAATCCTAAACCCATAAAAAAAATTGAATTTCTAAAAGATAAATATACTTAACATTATTAAATGTTATTTATCATCAGCTCAAATCAATTTCAATATTCATTTACAATTTTTCAAAATTAATAGTTAATAATTATTTAATAATTAATAATTATTTAATAATTATTAATTAATTAATTATATATATATATATATTGCTAATTAACTTAATTAATTAACAACTAAAATTTATAGTTTAATCCTCTTAATAATTATTATAAAACTTATTATTAAAATAATAAAAAAGTTATTATAATAAAAATTATTAATAAAATTATAATTAATATTTAAAATTTATATAAAATAATCTCAAACTTTATATTATTAAAACTTATAACAAAATTGAATTATATATAACAAAGGCTTATAATAAAGTTTTATAAAATGAAAATTACTAGCGATTTAATAAATCGCTATCTGCGCATATGTACTACAGCGCAGGGTACTCTACGCAGGGTACTGTTGCATCAATAGTACCTGCTGTCGCAGCAGTACTGCTGCCGCAGTAGTACATACTACGATACGCAAGTGGCAGGGGGTGTGGGTCAACAACCCCCCCATATAACACATATTTTATTTTTGTTTTAGTTTAATTTAATTTTATTATTTTTATTTTTTTTAAACAAACTTTTAACTTATATTAAATTCGCTCAGTTAAAATATAATTTTGTTTATTAATCAATTTCTTCACATTAAATTTTAATATTATTATTAATATATATATATTTTTTAAAATTTTTTAATTTTTTTTTAAATTTTTATTTTAGTTTTTTAAAAACATTTACAATTATAATTTGATAGAGAAAATAATTCCAACCCTATGAATTTTATTTTTAATCTCAAAACTCTCCCCAATTAATTCTATCTCTACTCCATTTTAATTCAATTCTAAATCTCGATTTAATTTTGTTGAAGGATGTTCCTAACCAATTTTTCAATTTAGATTACAAATGAAATCGAATAACAAAAGATCCAGAACGAAGAAATGATACATTCAAGAAGACAAGATTCTTACAATCACAAAGTAGACAGAACATATTAAATTTCTTAAATCATTTAGGGGTCAAAATACCAGACCCTACCTGAACCTGATGCTAATACGCAATCCCCAAAATCTGTAAGAGAACTCGCTCCTCTTCAATAACTTTCTTCTGAAAATCTTTCCTAGAATTCTCCTTCTGAAATTTCCCAAAATTCCTGTCTCCAAAATTCATGGTCCAAATTCGTGTCCCCCAAAAATGAACCCAAAAGTTGTGATAAGGAGTTTTCTCCTCAAATCGGAGCACTAATTGTGCGTTCACCCGAGAGGACTCTTTGCTCAACTGAGTTAACTCAAAAATTAACTTTTATTAATTCTTTACTTTATCTTTTAATGCACATTAAATGAATTATCAAATAACTTTATTCAATTTTCACTTAACTTCTATTTTTAATTAACTTATTACTTTAATCTCATGCACACTTTATGAAATTAAAATAATATTATTATATTCACTTATTTTATCTTTTTAATTAATTTCTTTTATATTTTCAACTCATGCTTGCATCATGCAATCTTACAACTTTTTAATAATTAATATATTTTCACTTTTTAATTTATTTCTAGAAACTTAATTGATAGAATATTTAATTAACTTAAATAACAATAATATTTAGGATTTATTTAAAAATGAACTCTAAATATATTATTATTAAATTAAATAAATATTATAACGTTCTAAATTTATCTTTAAACTTTTATTTCCAAATTTAATTCTTTTATTTAATTAATTTCTCAATTAATTAAATATAATTAAATATGAAAATGTCATAATAATTTTCCATTAAATTAAATCATTAATTAATATTTTTAATTAGACTTAATTAATAGAAAATACACCAAGGACTCATAAAGAAACATACGAAAACCCATCATAGAAAAACACATACTAAATAAACCAAAGGGTTATAATCATGAATTAACGTCATCTGACACATTTAGAGGGTACTTAACTCAGATACTTGTCCTAATTATCAATTAGGACAATTGGCTAAAGGGTTTAAGATTTGGACTTAAGAGTTTATCTCCCCTCTCTTACCATTGAGATAATGGGATAGGGTACGCTCATCCTGGCAATTCAGAAAAGTTGATACTCAGTACCTGCAACCTGCATAAAATCCACGCATGTACAAACACAATATTCTAAGATAAACAGACAATGGCAGGAAGTGGTGCATCGTGTAGATCCCCACTAGTAGGTGACTATGACTCCCTTCCTTAACCACATCAGAAACACCATACATAAGAAAGCAAACACGCACACCATACGCATGCAGTATGGGAAAAGTATCCATAAAAAGACACATGTGATAATAAACCATCTAACTAATCATCATTGATAATTGAAAACACTGAAGATACATACATGAAATATAGAGTACCAAGTAATCTCACTATATAATAAATTGAATGTAAAACAATATCTGAAAATCTGAAAGTAATGCTACTAAATGTCAAGTATAAAACTGGCCTAAAAGAGTTTGGCAATAAAAACAAAATTTGAACTAGGGGCAGGCACTATAGAATATATGTGCGAATATCTCATACCTATATTTATATGAATTTTGTGTGTGACTTATCAAATTATCCCTTCATATAAATATATTCACAAGTCAAGAACTTAAAGGCATGGAATGAATTTCAAAATCAACACTACAACTAAAACAGATCAGCTGTAAACCCGAGAACAGTCCAATTGCAATACAAAAGCAGTATCCAAAATATATGTATCTCATAAAACCAAAACTAACCTATCTGATATAAAAAAATAGTGTTCAAAATATAAAATCTCCCAGCCACAGAACATGTGTCAAAACAACCTCTGAAGTGAATAAAGAGAAACATGAAGAAGTAGGGTCAGGCATGACACTAATATTCACATACGCAAAGATCAAGTTTGACCAAAAGTTGACCAAATTTAACCACAGTTGACTTGAGTTGACTAGTTTCAAAAAGAATTTTGAAATAATTAAACAAAATTATTTAATTAAATGGAGTACTTACTTAGAATTAATTAAACAAAGTTATTTAATTAAATGAGAAGCCATTCCTAATTAATTAAATGAAGTTATTTAATTAAATAAGAAAAGTGTTTCTAATTAGTTAAAGATTATTTAATTAAATAGAAAAAGTAATTATGAGAGCATATGTCATTTTATTAAATTAAATATCTCAACAAAATCTGTCTTCAGTTCAAAAAGGGAAATTTCCAATTCACTATTGATCAAAAATGAGTTAAATCAGTTAACTCCTTTTTCTACTCAAATTGAATCAGTTAACTCTTTATTTTACTCAAATTAAATCTGTTAACTCCCTTTAATTTGGAAATCTCCTTATATGACTGAACTTCACCTATAATCCTGACAGTTGATTGAAATCGATATGAATCGTTGATGAATTTCAGGACAGTCTATTTAAGCGACCCTCATCTCTTCATTTTGAAAGGTTGAATGAGAATTTGCATCGAATTGTTGATGGAATTCATACTCACATTTTCTCATATTCACATACGCAAAGATCAAGTTTGACCAAAAGTTGACCAGATTTAACTACGGTTGACTTGAGTTGACTAGTTTCAAAAAGAATTTTGAAATAATTAAATGGAGTACTTACTTCTAATTAATTAAACAAAGTTATTTAATTAAATGAGAAGCCATTCATAATTAATTAAATGAAGTTATTTAATTAAATAAGAAAAGTGTCTCTAATTAATTAAAGATTACTTAATTAAATAGAAAAAGTAATTATGAGAGCATATCTGATTTTATTAAATTAAATATCTCAACAAAATCTCTTTTCAGTTCTAAAAGAAAAATTTCCAGTTCACTATTGATCAAAAATGAGTTAAATCAGTTAACTCCTTTTTCTACTCAAATTGAATAAGTGAATTCCTTATTTTATTCAAATTAAATCTGTCAACTCCCTCTCATTTGGAAATCTCCATTTATGACTGAACTTGATGTTTAATCCTGACCGTTGATTAAAATCAATCTCAACCATTGATGAATTCTAGGAAAGTCTATTTAAGAGATCCTCATCTCTTCATTTTGAAAGGTTGAATGAGAATTTGCATCGAATTTTTGCTGAAATTCATACTGACTTTTGCTCATATTCACATACACAAAGATCTAGTTTGACCAAAAGTTGACCAAATTTAACCACGGTTGACTTGAGTTGACTACTTTCAAAAATAATTTTGAAATAATTAAACAAAATTATTTAATTAAATGGAGTACTTACTTCTAATTATTTAAACAAAGTTATTTAATTAAATGAGAAGCCATTCCTAATTAATTAAATGAAGTTATTTAATTAAATAAGAAATGTGTCTCTAATTAATTAAAGATTACTTAATTAAATAGAAAAAGTAATTATGAGAGCATATCCCATTTTATTAAATTAAATATCTCAAGAAAATCTCTCTTCAGTTCAAAAAAGGAAATTTTCAGTTCACTATTGATCAAAAACGAGTTAAATCAGTTAACTCCTTTTTCTACTCAAATTGAAACAGTTAACTCCTTATTTTACTCATATTAAATTTGCTAACTCCTTTTAATTTTGAAATCTCCCTTTATGACTGAACTTCACCTTTAATCCTGACAGTTGATTGAAATCGATCTCAACCATTGATGAATTCTAGGAAAGTCTATTTAAGAGACCCTCATCTCTTCATTTTGAAAGGTTGAATGAGAATTTGCATCAAATTGTTGCTGGAATTCATACTCACATTTTATCATATTCACATACACAAATATCAAGTTTGACCAAAAGTTGACCAGATTTAACCATGGTTGACTTGAGTTAACTAGTTTCGAAAATAATTTTGAAATAATTAAATGAAATTATTTAATTAAATGGAGTACTTAGTTCTAATTAATTAAACAAAGTTATTTAATTAAATGAGAAGCCATTCCTAATTAATTAAATGAAGTTATTTAATTAAATAAGAAAAGTGTCTCTAATTAATTAAAGATTACCTAATTAAATAGAAAAATTAATTATGACAGCATATCTCATTTTATTAAATTAAATATCTGAACAAAATCTCTCTTCAATTCAAAAGGGAAATTTTCAGTTCACTATTGATCAAAAATGTGTTAAATCAGTAAACTCCATTTTCTACTCAAATTGAATCAGTTAACTCCGTATTTTACTCAAATTAAATCTATTAACTCCCTTTAATTTGGAAATCTCCCTTTATGACTGAACTTCACCTTTAATCCTGACCGTTGATTGAAATCGATCTCAACTGTTGATGAATTCTAGCAAAGTCTATTTAAGAGACCATCATCTCTTCATTTTGAAAGGTTGAATGAGAATTTGCATCGAATTGTTGCTGGAATTCATACTCACATTAGATCATATTTACATAAGGAAAAATCAAGTTTGACCAAAAGATGACCAAATTCAGCCACAGTTGACTTGATCTGACTACTTTTGAAAAAAAAATTGAAATAAATAAATGAAATTATTTAATTAAATGGAGTACTTGTAGACACCTAAATTTGATTACACTACTTTGGTAATCTAATTTAGCCATCTCTAAAGGCATCATTAATTAAATTCTTATTTAATTAATCCTTTGTCATCCCCTAGTTGATTAATTTAATTAATCATCTATAGTCCTAATTGATAAATCAAATAATCTATTATTTATCAATTAAATCCTTTTCTCCTATCTAATTTCAAAAATCCCCATTTATTAAATAAATCTATTTGATAAATGAAATCCTCAAATTCAAAAAAACCCTAACCTATCTCTAATCCTCCATTTAGCCTAATCCACCCCATCCACCCATACTAACCAAGCTTAGCCACTAACTCACCCACCCTCATTAATGCCATCCACTTGCACATCTCTAACATCCCTAATCTAATCCTAAACCCAAGCCTAATCCACCTCCTAATGTTGGCACATTTCTTAAACAAGTTTAAGACTTTCCTAAACCAAACCAAAGTCTCCCCTCAAAAAATCCCAACCACTAAGTCATGAGTGCTCTTACAAAACATAAAGACTCTTACAAGCCCACTCATGACTCTTACACCCATCTTCCACACTCATTCCTCTTACATCCCTCTTACATACTCAACCCCACTCATCATGCCCTTAACCAACCCTTAACCCTACCCTCTCACACTCATCCTCCTAGTACAAGTGTCACCTTCCCATTGGTGCTAAACAAGCACAATCCATGTGCTCCCCTTTGAGTGCATCTTAGCCCTCCTTAAGCCTTCATCCATCCTTGCATCTAAGCCCTCCATCCCTCTACCCCTTAGCCTATAAATTGAATCCCATCCCAAGCCATTTCATCAACAATCTTTGAGCTAAAGTTACCATGCTATTTTGAGAACCAAAGCCATCAACCATACCCTTATAATGCCAAATTGAGAGCTCACAAAGCTACCAATTTGCCATTACCCATCTCCATTGAAGCAACTTTTGAGCATCTTGAGCATACATCCACAGCAAAAGGACACATCTACAGAATCAAGAAAGCATGGAGTGTTTTCTCTCGTGAGGTTTGCACTTCTTATTTTCTTTCTTAGTCTAAGCATATATGTGAATTTAGTTTTTGGTTTGTGAATGTTTACTTTATTTGTTAATGTTCTTTGCATACTGATTCTGGTTCTACAGTACTTACTTCTAATTAATTAAACAAAGTTATTTAATTAAATGAGAAGCCATTCCTAATTAATTAAATGAAGTTATTTAATTAAATAAGAAAAGTTTCTCTAATTAATTAAAGATTACTTAATTAAATATAAAAAGTAATTATGAGAGCATATCTCATTTTATTAAATTAAATATCTCAACAAAATCTCTCTTCAGTTCAAAAAGGGAAATTTTCAGTTCACTATTGATGAAAAATGAGTTAAATCAGTTAACTCCTCTTTCTACTCAAATTGAATCAGTTAACTCCTTATTTTACTCAAATTAAATCTGTTGACTCCCTTTAATTTGAAAATCTTCCTTTATGACTGAACTTCACCTTTAATCGTGACCGTTGATTGAAATCGATCTCAACCGTTGACGAATTTCAGAAAAGTCTATTTAAGAGACCCTCATCTCTTCATTTTGAAAGGTTGAATGAAAATTTGCATCGAATTGTTGCTGGAATTCATACTCACATTTTCTCATATTCACATATGCAGAGATCAAGTTTGACCAAAAGTTGACTAGATTTAACCATGGTTGACTTGAGTTGACTAGTTTCGTAAAGAATTTTGATATAATTAAACAAAATTATTTAATTAAACGGAGTACTTACTTCTAATTAATTAAACAAAGTTATTTAATTAAATGAGAAGCCATTCCTAATTAATTAAATGAAGTTATTTAATTAAATAAGAAAATTGTCTCTAGTTAATTAAAGATTATTTAATTAAATAGAAAAAGTAATTATGAGAGCATATCTCATTTTATTAAATTAAATATCTCAACAAAATCTCTCTTTAGTTCAAAAAGGGAAATTTCCATTTTACTATTGATAAAAAATGAGTTAAATCAGTTAACTCCTTTTTCTACTCAAATTGAATCAGTTAACTCCTTATTTTACTCAAATTAAATCTGTTAACTCCCTTTAATTTGGAAATCTCCCTTTATGACTGAACTTCACCTTTAATCCTAACCGCTGATTGAAATCGATCTCAACCATTGATGAATTCCAGGAAAGTCTATTTAAGAGACCCTCATCTCTTCATTTTGAAAGGTTGAATGAGAATTTGCATCGAATTGTTGCTAGAATTCATACTCACATTTGCTCATATTCACATATGCAAGGTTCAAGTTTGACCAAAAGTTGACCAGATTTAACCACGGTTGACTTGAGTTGACTAGTTTCGAAAAGACTTTTGAAATAATTAAATGAAATTATTTAATGAAATGAAGTACTTACTTCTAATTAATTAAACAAAGTTATTTAAATAAATGAGAAGCCATTCCTAATTAATTAAATGAAGTTATTTAATTTAATAAGAAAGTGTCTCTAATTAATTAAAAATTACTTAATTAAATAGAAAAAGTAATTATGAGAGCATATCTCATTTTATTAAATTAAATATCTCAACAAAATCTCTCTTTAGTTCAAAACGAGAAATTTCCAATTTACTATTGATAAAAAATGAGTTAAATCAGGTAACTCCTTTTTCTACTCAAATTGAATCAGTTAACTCCTTATTTTACTCAAATTAAATCTGTTAACTCCCTTTAATTTGGAAATTTCCCTTTATGACTGAAATTCACCTTTAATCTTGACCACTGATTGTAATCGATCTCAGCCGTCGATGAATTTCAGGAAAGTCTATTTAAGAGACCCTTATCTCTTCATTTTGAAAGGTTGAACAAGAATTTGCATCAAATTGTTGTTGGAATTCATACTCACATTTTCTCATATTCACATATGCAAAGATCAAGTTTGACCAAAAATTGATCAGATTTAACCACGATTGACTTGAGTTGACTAGTTTCGAAAAAAAATTTGAAATAATTAAATGAAATTATTTAATTAAATGGAGTACTTAGTTCTAATTAATTAAACAAAATTATTTAATTAAATGAGAAGCCATTCCTAATTATTTAAATGAAGTTATTTAATTAAATAAGAAAAGTGTCTCTAATTAATTAAAGATTAGTTAATTGAATAGAAAAAGTAATTATGAGAGCATACCTCATTTTATTAAATTAAATATCTCAACAAAATCTCTCTTTAGTTCAAAAAAGGAAATTTTTAGTTCACTATTGATAAAAAATGAGTTAAATGAGTTAACTTTTTTTTCTACTCAAATTGAATCAGTTAACTCCTTATTTTACTCAAATTAAATCTGTTAACTCCCTTTAATTTGTAAATCTCCCTTTATGACTGAACTTCACCTTTAATTCTAACCACTGATTGAAATCGATCTCAACCGTTGATGAATTCCAGGAAAGTCTATTTAAGAGACCCTCATCTCTTCATTTTGAAAGATTTAATAAGAATTTGCATCGAATTGTTGCTGGAATTCATACTCACATTTGCTCATATTCACATACGCAAAGATCAAGTTTGACCAAAAGTTGACCAGATTTAACCACGGTTGACTTGAGTTGACTAGTTTTGAAAAGAATTTTGAAATAATTAAACAAAATTATTTAGTTAAATGGAGTACTTACTTCTAATTAATTAAATAAAGTTATTTAATTAAATGAGAAGCCATTCCTAATTAATTAAATGAAGTTATTTAATTAAATAGGAAAAGTGTCTCTAATTAATTAAAGATTACTTAATTAAATAGAAAAATTAATTATGAGAGCATATCTCATTTTATTAAATTAAATATCTCAACAAAATCTTTCTTCAGTTCAAAAAGCAAAATTTCCAATTCACTATTGATCAAAAATGAGTTAAATCAGTTAACTCCTTTTTCTACTCAAATTGAATCATTTAATTCGTTATTTTACTCAAATTAAATCTAATAACTTCCTTTAATTTGGAAATCTCCCTTTATGACTGAACTTCACCTTTAATCCTGACCGCTGATTGAAATCGATCTCAACCGTTGATGAATTCAAGGAAAGTCTATTTAGGTGACCCTCATCTCTTTATTTTGAAAGGTTGAATGAGAATTTGCATCGAATTTTTGTTGGAATTCATACTCACATTTACTCATATTCACATACGCAAAGATTAGTTTTGACCAAAAGTTGACCATATTTAGCCACGGTTGACTTGAGTTGACTAGTTTCTAAAATAATTTTGAAATAATTTAACGAAATTATTTAATTAAATGGAGTACTTACTTCTAATTAATTAAACAAAGTTATTTAATTAAATGAGAATCCATTCCTAATTAATTTAATGAAGTTATTTAATTAAATAAGAAAAGTGTCTCTAATTAATTAAAGATTACTTAATTAAATATAAAAAGTAGTTATGCAAGCATATCTCATTTTATTAAATTAAATATCTCAACAAAATCACTCTTCAGTTCAAAAAGGGAAATTTTCAGTTCACTATTGATCAAAAATGAGTTAAATCAGTTAACTCCTTTTTCTACTCAAATTGAATCAGTTAACTCCTTATTTTACTCAAATTAAATCTGTTAACTTCCTTTAATTTAGAAATCTCCCTTTATGACTGAACTTCAACTTTAATCCTATCCGCTGATTGAAATCGATCTCAACCGTTGATGAATTCCAAGAAAGTCTATTTAAGAGACCTTCGTCTCTTCATTTTGAAAGGTTGAATGAGGATTTGCAGTGAATTGTTGCTAGAATTTGTCATGCCCAAACTACGAGGGCAAAAACACACCATTTTTTTTGAAAATGATTAATAATTAAACATGCTCTAAGTTTGAAATGAAAGTGATTATAGTTTTAGTAAAGGTTCTCTCCATTATATCTTAAGATTATAAACATGAGGGCGATTATATTGTTAAGATATTGAAGCTTTTGTTATAAGATTGATATCGATAAACTTATGTTCTTACATTTCTTATACAACATTATAGTAAAACTTATATATAAAAAAAATGATGTAGATGACTACAAAATTAGTTTAATAAAACAACTAAGCAAATAACATTGACATTAAAGCTTAATTTAAATAGACAATAACCTAAAGTCTAAAGGTAATTAGTACTCAAAAATTCAGACTTACTTCAATAGCAAAGCTAAATACATTTAAAAATTAATTAAAAGAAATCAAATCTAAATTAACGATTATATCGATAATACCTAACAATTGAATGAATTGAAATCGAAACTAACTTACATCTATAATTTTTAAATTAAGACTAATAGATTTCTTATTATAACCATTACTTAATTAACATTAGATCTACTATAGATTTTAAATTACTAAAAGAAACTTTCTAAATTTAATACTTTTAATAAGCAACCAAACTAATCTACTAACTAACACTAAAGAAATACAAGCAACTAAACTAAACTAATTTTAAACTAAAACTTTTTGAGTTAACATATATCTTTAAAACAATTAACATTAAAACAACATATTAATCAATTAACTAAAATTATTAATATTTAACAAATAACAAACAATAACAAACATAAAACTTTAATAAATTAACTAACTTAAATACTAACATGCTAAAAACTAAAACAAATATTAACTTAACTACTTACTAACAAAAAAAATAGTAATTTAACTTAACATATACTAACTACCCTATCTAACTCTACTTCTAACTAATCTAAAATTTTAACCACTAACTTTTTTAAAGCACTAAATAAAACACAAATTAAAAATTAACAATATACAACTAACATACTAACAACTAAGCTTATTAACCACTAACCTAACCACTAACTCTATACTATACTACCTATACTCTACCCCCCCCTCCTACACCCCTACTCTACTCCCCAAATGGGCACTTCCCAAAGGTTGGGTGCGCTGCCCAACCTCACTGACCCTGCGTCAGTGGTAACCCACTTTCCATCCATGCAAGGACAAGCCCCAAGTTGGGCCCTCAGCAAGATATGGAGGAGATTTCCAAAAGTTAAAAAAAACAACTTGATTGCCATGCCTTTTAAAAAAATTTAATACATCAACCTCCATCCAAAGAAATGAGGTGAGCGTTGAGCTAAGGAAAGGAGATGGGACATGGGGGGGCAGGGTGATGTCACCCCCCCCCCCCCCCCCCCATGTACACTTCGACTTGCTAAACCATTCAAAACAAAAAAAACATTTTTAAAGCATTATTTTTTAAAAAGATGCCCATGGGAAGATGGAAAGGTATTTAAGACAAAAGATTATTAGGTAGCTTAGGATATTTAGTTTATTTTCTTTCTTTTCTTTTTTTTTAACAGAAAGAAATTATAAGGAAATTGTATCATTAAAGAAAGATATATATAAATATAAATTTGCAGAATCTTTGAGAATATTCTCTATTGTCCAAAACCATTAAAATGAGTCTCCCATACAAAAGATAGAGAGTTTTTACTCTCTTAAACATTTTTTTTTCTAAGTATGGATTAACAAAGTAAATGAATTTTTTTTTTCTTCTGAAGGTCTATAAATTTATTTTTTAAAGATGTATATATTTATGGAATGGATTTAAACCATGGATTTATTGATTTCTCTAACAACTTGAATTGAACTATAAATCATAATTATTATTATTATTTTTCCTCTGCATAGTTTTCATTTTGAACATATAAGAAACTTGAAAATTTTGCTAAATTTAAACCAACATCATTACATCTTATTTTGATATGCATCCATCTAATTTAAAATTACGATTAAATCACAAGATAAGTAATTATATTCAACACCAATTTTATTGGCAAACTTGATTCAAGGGCTCAGCCAGGAAAGAATCAGGAAGAAAACCTAGCTTTGTTGCCAATCTAACAAATTTTGAAATACCAATTTACATAGGATATCAATCCCAAATTTCAACAACATAATTGAATTTTCTTCATGACCCTCATCAAGGGATTTATAATGTTTGTTGCAACACATTACTAGAACCATGGATGGAACAAAATCTGATTAAGTGACAACAAGCATGTCCAGGAAACAATTCAAATGTGCATATTCCTACAATTTTTTCACAAAGGGATTCACAATGAATCAAAACTAGGAAAAGGTGGATTCTTCCAACCAGGAGAAGTCGAGCACAACACCAAACAGATGCCCAATCGGAGCTATATACCAAAAACTTCCGTTCTTCCATTTCAACATACCATAATCATAGAAGGTTTGTGCTGACAGGTAGGGGCCCATAACACCCTACCCTTTCTCCCTCTTCTCATCCTGAGAAGAGACTCTACACTGGTTGGAGTCCAACTAAACAGACCTTTCCCAAAATTGGTCACTTTTGCCCTCTCCAAGGGTGAGTAATACCAAAACACCCATGCAAGAAAAATCTCAAAATTGCAAACATAAACATGAAAGGAAATCATCCAAAAATAACATGGTTTTCAAACCTTTCCAACATACCCACAAACATACAAACATTGAAACAACAACAACAAGGTAGCATAAGCATGAAATAAGAATGAAATCTGAACAAGGGAGATAAGAATTCCAACCTTCACAAAGAGGTAATGGTAATGAACAAGTTTGAGTAGAGCTTCCCTTTCCTTGCTTCAATCTTCAAGAACTCCTCTCTAAATGTAGAGATTGGGTAACAACCTCAACTAGTCCAATGAAGGCCTCTAAATAAGCCTCCAACTCAACCACCCAAAAGGAGTAATAACTATTTCCACCCACTAGCAATTCTAGAAACTCCTAACTCAACCTACACTATGATTAAACCCTAAGTGGAGATGAGGTGAGGTAACCCAAGATAACCACTTGCAATTTTCGCACAAAGGTAAAATGAGACTTTTTGAGTGATCTCCAAAGTCAACAAAAAGGGCTTAGTGGTTGGAAAATAACCCCAACCCATACCCATACCTTTTGGGTATAATTATTTCATGTTTTAAAGCTTTAGGAATAGGTTTAGAGCCACACAAAGGCTAGGAAATAATTAGGACCAACTAATAACTCTAAAAATAACAGATAAGTACTAATCCAGATTAAGGGTGACTAAATTCGATTAAGAACTCAATTAGCAAACTGCCACTAACTTAAACTGACTTAGGTCCATGGGTTACACAACTAACCCTAAACAGCATATAGAAGAACATAACCAATTTACAATTGTCAAGCGACACTAACAGAACATAATTACGAACAATAACATTTACTGAACATAGAAAGATACATACATACATCTCACAATACAATACATGAATTATGAAAAACAAAGTTTTCAAAATTAGCACATAGAGATCAGTTATGTTCCACCGTCGATTTCCTCGACTAAAATATCTACACACTCATTGCACACATCAATAGTCCCGAAAATCACATGTACATATATATGTATCAAAAATTCACATAAATTGAACCATACATCAATCAGAGTTTCTTCCATCCTACATAATTTTTAACCATTAAAAATCTCTTAAATCAAAGAATCAATCGTACATTTACTGATTTCATCAACATACATATACATAAAACATTAAATGACAAACATCAATATATTTGAAAGTAACATCACATAACATGAAATAATATAATATGTTTTAAGTATCAGATAATGTCTCGACATATCGAGTCGCGAGTGTAAAAATGATAAAATAACAACTAAGGCTAGGAAGGGTCGAGGCGAGGTCTCATAGAATTCATACTCACATTTGCTCATATTCACATACGCAAAGATTAAGTTTGACCAAAAGTTGACCAGATTTAACCATGGTTGACTTGAGTTGACTAGTTTCGAAAAAAATTTTGAAATAATTAAATGAAATTATTTAATTAAATCGAGTATTACTTCTAATTAATTAAACAAAGCTATTTAATTAAATGAGAAGCCATTCCTAATTAATTAAATGAAGTTATTTAATTAAATAAGAAAAGTGTCTCTAATTAATTAAAGATTATTTAATCAAATAGAAAAAGTAATTATGAGAGCATATCTTATTTTATTAAATTAAATATCTCAACAAAATCTCTTTCAGTTCAAAAAGGGAAATTTCTAGTTCACTATTGATCAAAAATGAGTTAAATCAGTTAACTTCTTTTTCTACTCAAATTGAATCAGTTAACTCCTTATTTTACTCAAATTAAATATGTTAACTCCCTTTAATTTGCAAATCTCCTTTTATGACTGAACTTCACCTTTAATCCCGACCGTTGATTGAAATCGATCTCAACCGTTGATGAATTCTAAGAAAGTATATTTAAGAGACCCTTATCTCTTCATTTTGAAAGGTTGAATGAGAATTTGCATCGAATTGTTGTTGGAATTCATACTCACATTTGCTCATATTCACATACGCAAAAATCAAGTTTGACCAAAAGTTGACCAGATTTAACCACAATTGACTTGAGTTGACTAGTTTCGAAAAGAATTTTGAAATAATTAAACTAAATTATTTAATTAAATGGAGTACTTACTTCTAATTAATTAAACAAAGTTATTTTATTAAATGAGAAGCCATTCCTAATTAATTAAATGAAGTTATTTAATTAAATAAGAAAAGTGTCTCTAATTAATTAAAGATTATTTAATTAAATAGAAAAAGTAATTATGAGAGCATATCTGATTATATTAAATTAAATATCTCAACAAAATCTCTCTTCAGTTCAAAAAGAGAAAATTTCAGTTCACTATTGATGAAAAATGAGTTAAATGAGTTAACTCCTTTTTCTACTCAAATTGAATCAGTTAACTCCTTATTTTACTCAAATTAAATCTGTTAACTCCCTTTAATTTGGAAATCTCCCTTTATGACTGAACTTCACCTTTAATCCAGACCGCTGATTGAAATCGATCTCAACCGTTGATGAATTCCAGGAAAGTCTATTTAAGAGACCCTCATCTCTTCATTTTGAAAGGTTGAAAGAGAATTTGCATCGAATTGTTGCTGGAGTTCATACTCACATTTGCTCATATTCACATACGCAAAGATCAAGTTTGACCAGAGTTGACCAGATTTAACCACGGTTGACTTTAGTTGACTAGTTTTGAAAACAATTTTGAAATAATTAAATGAAATTATTTAATTAAATGGAGTACTTACTTCTAATTAATTAAACAAAGTTATTTAATTAAATGAGAAGCCATTCCTAATTAATTAAATGAAGTTATTTAATTAAATAAGAAAAGTGTCTCTAATTAATTAAAGATTATTTAATTAAATAGGAAAAGTAATTATGAGAGCATATCTCATTTTATTAAATTAAATATCTCAACAAAATCTCTCTTCAGTTCAAAAAGGGAAATTTTCAGTTCACTATTGATCAAAAATGGGTTAAATCAATTAACTCCTTTTTCTACTCAAATTGAATCAATTAACTCCTTGTTTTACTCAAATTAAATCTGTTGACTCCCTTTAATTTGGAAATCTCCCTTTATGACTAAACTTCACCTTTAATCCTGACCGTTGATTGAAATCGATCTCAACCGTCGATGAATTCCTGGAAAGTCTATTTAAAAGACCCTCATCTCTTCATTTTGAAAGGTTGAATGAGAATTTGCATCGAATTGTTGTTGGAATTCGTACTCAAATTTGCTCATATTCACATACGAAAAGATCAAGTTTGACCAAAAGTTGACCATATTTAACCACGGTTAACTTGAGTTGACTAGTTTCGAATTGAATTTTGAAATAATTAAACGAAATTATTTAATTAAATGGAGTACTTACTTCTAATTAATTAAGAAAAGTTATTTAATTAAATGAAAAGATATTACTAATTAATTAAATGAAGTTATTTAATTAAATAAGAAAAGTGTCCCTAATTATATAAAGATTATTTAATTAAATAGAAAAAGTAATTAAGAGAGCATATCTCATTTTATTAAATTATATATCTCAACAAAATCTCTCTTCAGTTCAAAAAGAGAAATTTTCAGTTCACTATTGATCAAAAATGAGTTAAATCAGTTAACTCCTTTTTCTACTCAACTTGAATCAATTAATTCTTTATTTTAATCAAATTAAATCTGTTAACTCCTTTTAATTTGGAAATCTCCCTTTATGACTGAACTTCACCTTTAATCTTGACCGCTAATTGAAATTGATCTCAACCGTTGATGAATTTCAAGAATGTCTATTTAAGAGACCCTCATCTCTTCATTTTTTAAGGTTGAATGAGAATTTGCATCGAATTGTTGTTGGAATTCATACTCACATTTGCTCATATTCACATACGCAAAGATCAAGTTTGACCAAAAGTTGACCATATTTAACCACGGTTGAATTGAGTTGACTAGTTTCAATTTTTTTTTGAAATAATTAAACAAAATTATTGAATTAAATCGAGTACTTACTTCTAATTAATTAAAAGAAGTTATTTAATTAGATGAGAGGCCATTCCTAATTAATTAAATGAAGTTATTTAATTAAATAAGAAAAGTGTCTCTAATTAATTAATGATTATTTAATTAAATAGAAAAGATAATTATGAGAGCATATCTCATTTTATTAAATTAAATATCTCAACAAAATCTCTCTTCAGTTCAAAAAGGGAAATTTTTAGTTCACTATTGATCAAAAATGAGTTAAATTAGTTAACTCCTTTTTATACTCAAATTGAATAAGTTAACTCCTTATTCTACTCAAATTAAATCTGTTAACTCCCTTTAATTTGGAAATCTCCCTTTATGACTAAACTTCACCTTTAATCCTAACCGCTGATTAAAATCGATCTCAACCGTTGATGAATTTTAGGAAGGTCTTTTTAAGAGACCCTCATCTCTTCATTTTGGAAGGTTGAATGAGAATTTGCATCAAATTGTTACTGGAATTCATACTCACATTTGCTCATATTCACATACGCAAAGATCAAGTTTGACCAAATTTAACCACGGTTGACTTGAGTTGACTAGTTTCAAAAAGAATTTTGAAATAATTAAACGAAATTAAGTAATTAAATGGAGTACTTACTTCTAATTAATTAAACAAATTTATTAATTAAATAAGAAGACATTCCTAATTAATTAAATGAAGTTATTTAATTAAAAAAGAAAAGTGTCTCTAATTATTTAAAGATTATTTAATTAAATAGAAAATGCAATTATGAGAGCATATCTCATTTTATTTAATTAAATATCTCAAGAAAATATCTCTTCAGTTGAAAAGGGAAATTTATAGTTCACTATTGATCAAAAATGAGTTAAATCAGTTAACTCCTTTTTCTAGTCAAATTGAATCAGTTAACTCCTTATTTTACTCAAATTAAATCTGTTAACTCCCTTTAATTTGAAAATCTCCCTTTATGACTGAGCTTCACCTTTAATCCTAACCGTTGATTGAAATCGATCTCAACCGTTGATGAATTTTAGGAAAGTCTATTTAAGAGACCCTCATCTCTTCATTTTGAAAGGTTGAATGAGAATTTGCATCAAATTTTTTTTGGAATTCATACTCACATTTGCTCATATTCACATACGTAAAGATCAAGTTTTCCCAAAAGTTAACCAGATTTAACTAGGGTTGACTTGAGTTGATTAGTTTCGAAAATAATTTTGAAATAATTAAACAAAATTATTTAATTAAATGGAGTACTTACTTCTAATTAATTAAACAAAGTTATTTAATTAAATGAGAAGCCATTCCTAATTAATTAAATGAAGTTATTTAATTAAATAAGAAAAGTGTCTCTAATTAATTAAAGATTATTTAATTAAATAGAAAAAGTAATTATGAGAGCATATCTCATTTTATTAAATGAAATATCTCAACAAAATCTCTCTTTAGTTTAAAAAGGGAAATTTTCAGTTCACTATTGATCAAAAATGAGTTAAATCAGTTAACTCCTTTCTCTACTCAAATTGAATCAGTTAACTTCTTATTTTACTCAAATTAAATCTGTTAACTCCCTTTAATTTGGAAATCTCCCTTTATGATTGAACTTCACCTTTAATCTTGACCGTTGATTGAAATCGATCTCAACCGTTGATGAATTCTAGGAAAGTCTATTTAAGAGACCCTCATCTCTTCATTTTGAAAGGTTGAATGAGAATTTGCATTGAATTGTTGCTGGAATTCATACTCACATTTGCTCATATTCTGTGAGGCCCCGCCTCGACCCATCCTAGCCTCGATGATACTATATATTATTTTTTTTATGGCTCGATATGTCAGAGCATTATTTGTGGCACTGAACATTATTTTGCTAATTATGATGTATGATGCTTTATTTCAGATATTTGATTTCTGTAGTTTAATGTTTTATAACGTATATGCTGATAAAATGAATGAATGCAAACTAACACTTTGAATCTCCAATTTTAATGAGTAGAATGAGATGAATGAATAGATTATGGAAGAATGGATGTTTTAAATTTCATGAAATTGTTGATGCGTATTTTTATATTTATATATATACATGTGCTTCTCGAATTACTGACGTGTGCAATGAGTGTGCAGGAAATTTAGCCGGGAAATCCAATGGGAAGACAAAAGCTGAACCCCATGTTTATTTTGTGCTATATTCTTTTTTTTACCTAGTCCATCTTTAAGGTGTATTTCTTTTGGTAGTTTGTTTCCCCTAGTTTTATTGTCCTTATTAAATCCTTAAGCCTTAAAACTTCAAAATTAATTACCCTAAGGGTAAGGGTTTGGGTTGGGAGTGTTTTCCACTCCCCAAGTCTCCTTGGTTGACCTTTATGGTCACTCAAACACTCCATCTTTGCTTGAATTCGAAATTGGTTGTCACTTCATAGGTTGGTGACCTTGACTCCACCAAGGGGTTACCCTAAGCCTAGTTAAGTAGATTCTTATTTAGAGGCACTTGGGAAGTAGTGAAGGGGGGGTTACCCAATCTCTAGTTTGGAGAGAGCAAGCTTGAAGATTGAAGGAAGGAGAAAGGAAAGAAGCTCTTCTCAAAAAAACTTCCATTGTTGCCATAACACTTGTGGAGGTAGGAATTTCTCTCTCATGGGCTTAGCTTTCCTTTTTGTTGATCATGTGTGAATCTTGTTATAGTATTGTGAAGGTTCTTGTCCTTTTATGTTGTGTGTATTGGGAGGATATTGGAGGGAATTTTACCTTGTTTTGGATTTCATTTCTTGCTTTGTTGAGACCTTGTTCTTTGAGTTTTCATGGGGATTGTGATGGCATCACTCACCCTTGGATAGGGAAGAAGTGGCCATGTATGGGGGTAGGGCTTTAGTTGGACCTCATTGGTGAGAGTCTCCTTTCATGGTGAGAGGAAGGAAAAAGGGTAGGGTGTATGGGCCCCTACTTGTCATCACCTTCCTTATTGATGTTGTGAAATCATGTGTATGAAGAGAAAATGAGTATCCTTGTGATTGGAGCCCCGAAAGGGCCTTATATAGAATGGAAATTCTTAAAATTCAAGCCCCGAAAGGGCCATGTAATGGAATGGTGATTGACTTCTCCCATTGGGAAAATCCACCTCCCCCCTTGTTTTGATTCCATGTATAGATCTATTGTGCAAACCGGGTTTGGAGTGTATGTTTGATTTGATGTTGTTGTGATTATCCACCTTGTTTTAGTTTTGTCTTCCCCATTATCCTTTATTGTGATTTTGAAGTTATTTGGAAGGTAGCACATGTTGGAAGTTTGTAGAGATTTATGTGAGTTGTAAAATGATGTAAAATGGATTGGAAACTTGGAAGTATTGGGCAATGACCTCGGGTTTTCTTACTGGTTCTTTCCCGAGTGGAGCCTTTGAACCAGGATGAATAATACAAAAAAAAAAGAGATTATGAGAAATTCCTTGCATTGCTCCCATGTTCTTTGGAAAATTTGCGTAATGTAAGTTAAATGGTCTTCTCATTTTGTGAAACTTGTTATAGCCAATTCAACCACCTTTTTGTTCATGCATATTATTGTGATGGATGTATAACAAAAAAAAAAAAATGGATATGTAAGGGAGAATTGTTGGTTGTGTGAAACTATATTAATTACTCTCAAACCTTGGGATGTATTGAAGAAAGAAAGGAAAGAGGTATTGAGTTACCTTATGTCTTGTATGATGGATTGTGAATGGTGAATGTTAATCTTGTATATGAAGGAATTATGTTAGGAAAGGCTGAGTTCAAATAGACATTAGAATGGTATGGAGAAAATATATGCATATGAAATTATAGAGAATTTAAACACCCATTGTGATCTTCCTATTTCCCATTCCCATGGATTAATTAGTTGCATTATGTATAAAATTGGATTCATATGCAGTTGTTGCATTTGTATGTGAAAGAAAATAGAATTGTATTGATCCAACAACAAAGGAAGAGGAACTAAAGTTAGTTTAAAAAAAAAAAAAAAAAAAATGTTATAAGCATATCATTTGATTAATGTATGGTTGTGTTCATGATGTAATATGCAATGTATAGATTCACCAATCTATTGACACCCATGTCTCAAGATCAATGGAGAAATTTGATAAAAACTTAATCTTCAAAAAAAAAATAGAGGCCTGTAGGTGCTCAAACTTGCTGGAAAATGTATGGGCAAAAAAAAAAAGGGGAGACCCCTCTATTACAGTCAATAAATTATAGTAAATCACCCTCCTATTATAAGGCTTCAAAGGGTGGGCGACCTACCTTATTTAATGCAACCCATCAAAAAAAAATTTAAAAAAAAAAAACAAAAAAAAAAATTTCGAATTTCGGGCAGAGCCTGCGGCTCGTACCCGGCGGCCAGTCCACGTACGCATGGAAGACCCCACGCATACCCATGCGTGAGGACCACGCATTTAAATGCGTGGGATCCCCACGCATGTGTATGCGTGAGGCCCACGCATATATTGCGTGGGATCCCCCACGCATATATATGCGTGGGGCGGCGTTTCAATTTTTTTTATTTATTTTTTTTTAAATTTTTTTTATATAGTTTAGTTTAAATTAAATTTTCATTTATATAGTTTAGTTTAAATTAAATTTTCATTTATATAGTTTAGTTTAAATTAAATTTTCGTTTATATAGATTAGTTAAAAATAGTTGTTAGTAGTTTTTATTTTTTATTTTATTTAATTATTAGTTTAAATGATAATGTGTATTAATGAAGTTCATTAACAACTTATAAATTTAGTAATTTTAGCTTAGCGAATTTAATAGTTAATGAATATTATTAATTAAAGAATCGTTCTAAAATAGTTTTATCTGTTTATTTATTAATCGTTAATTTGTAACGTTAATTATTAAATTCTGTGAATGCAATATAGTTATTATTTAATGTAGTTAAGGATAACTTAATTAAGTTTAATTAGTCGATTAGCAGTTCCTAATGGGAAGTTTTATTTTCGGGATTAGTAAAATGTGGTTTAAATTCATAAGCCTTAAACATTAGAATTTTATAGTTTAAAATTGATCTATGTCTATTGGAGGGTCATGCAATCCAGATTAACTCATAAAATGAATGATAATTTTAGTTTTACTCCTTGTCGAAGTAGACGACAAATTCATATGTAAAATTTAAATAAAATTGTATTTAAGAAATTTACTAATGTTCTTAGAGTGTAAATCTTTTAAAGGGATTTATTAAATCTATCAATTAATTGGGTCTTCTAATTAAATAAGAGGGGTTGTTAACTGAATCAATTGATTGTTAAGAGTTCGTGTAACCGCCTTCTTGGCATCCATGTTTCATGTGAACTTACTGTATCAACTTAGTGCACTTAAGTTTAAATAAATACATTTAAAATATTAAAAAAAAAAAAAAAAAAAAAAAAAAAAAAAAAAAAAAATTTGGTGTGTTTTTTGGCCATAAATTTTGGGCATGACATTTTGGTATCAGAGCCTAGTTTCAACACTAGGAACCTTAACCACTATGCTTCTGAAATTAATTAAAAAACTTTCATTGTGTAGGATGCCTCCTGTTACACGGAACAACCGCCGAGGTAGAGGTCGTAGGGCGAGAGGTAGTGGAGTCAGACAGGAGGATGGACCACCACCTCCACCACCACCACCACCACCTCAGAACCCGAATCAGGACATTTTGGATGCCCTTCAGACACTGATTGGTGTAGTTCAGCAGAGACTACCCCCACCTGTAGCAGAGCCAGTTCAGCAGGTTCCCGAAAGGGAAGCACAGGATCCTGGAGGTAGAGAGAGGAGTAGGAGTCCCCCACCGAGGCAGGATGAGGGACAAGGTGAGCACGAGGGGGAATCCATTCATCAGAGAGTACCACCACCCGAGAGACCTCCTAGACACATAGGAGATGACATCAGAGAGCTGATACGTCTTGGACCCCCACTTTTTACCGGTTCCACAGAAGGGACAGTGGCAGAGGCTTGGTTGCAGAGCCTCCAGCGGTGTTTTGGATTACGTTCCTATGGGAGTAATCTGAAGGCACGTGTTGCAGTCCATCAGTTGAGAGGAGATGCCTCCAATTGGTGGCATCAGGAGGAGACGATCAGAGGGATGAGCATGGATACCCTCACGTGGGAGACCTTTTTGGAGAGATTCAGAGAGAGATTCCTGTCTGAGCATTTCAGGCAGAAGCAGATAGAGGAGTTTCATTCTCTTCATCAGAGAGGTCTCACTGTAGCTCAGTATGAGAGCAGGTTTCTTGAGCTCCTTCCATATGTCGAGTACATGAAGGACGAGAAACAGCGTGTGCATAGATTTATCATGGGCCTAAATTTCTCTCTTCAGGGTCCAGTGCGTATGGCTTTTCCTACTACTTTCAGACAGGTAGTTGAGATGGCCTTGGTTGTAGAGGATACTCGGAGTAGACAGGAGTCACGAGATCGATCTCAGAACCGAAACTCTACCCAGCAGAAACCCCCTTGGAAGGGGAATCAGAACTACTCAGCAGGGTCCTCTAAGGGCCAACAGTCTCAGCAACAGAAACCTCAGCAGCAGCAGCACCAGAAACCCTCACAGGGTTATCAGGGCTCCAAGCCCAAGCAGTGGTACTCACAGGGACCGAGGCAGGATCAGAAAGTACAGGCTCCACAGTCTCAGCCAGCGAAGTCTCAGCAGTCTTCTAGGGGTGGTTTCAGTGGGTCTAGCAGGTCAGGAGGGCCACAGCAGATTAGTTCACAGGGTGCACGGCCTCATGCACGGGGACCATGCTACACTTGTGGTGGCATGGGTCATATAGCTAGAGAGTGTCCACAGGGACAACCCTCCAGTGGTCAGGGAGGGGCTTTTTCAGAGCCGACAGTTGGTGATGTAGGCAGATCACACAGAGTATTCGCAGCAGTTGACAACCGCCAGGCCGAGCATCAGGCTACAGTCATTGAGGCTACAGGTATCATTCAGGGTAGCGTGGTTACAGTTTTATTTGATTCAGGAGCTACTGACTCCTTTATATCTCCTTTTGCTGTGGAGTGTTGCGGGCTGGTGGCAGTTAGACAAGATGTCGGTTGGGAGGTAGAGTTAGCCTCAGGAGCTAGAGTGTCAGTTAGTTCCATGGTGCATAGTTGCCCGATTCTGATGGGAGCCACATTCACGGTGTCTGATCTACGCATTACCCCACTAGGTTCTTATGATGTTGTTCTTGGCATAGATTGGCTTTATTCCCACAGCGCCAAGATGGATTGTCGACAGAAGACAGTGGAATGTGTGGATGATGATGGTATCGGTAGAGTGATTCTTGGGGTTAAGAGACCCATATCCCTTCGTATGATATCCGCTATGCAGCTTAGGCGGTGCATGCGGAAGGGGTGTCAGCTGTTTGCAATCACCATTAGTGATAGAGAGGAAGGCTCAGAAGGGGAACCATCCCTTGATGACTTTCCTATATTGCAGGAGTTTGCAGATGTTTTTCCTTCAGAGCTCCCTGGTAGACCCCCACCTAGGGCAGTAGACTTTCATATTGATCTTGTGCCAGGCGCGGAACCAGTATCAAGAGCACCATACAGGATGACTACACATGAGCTTAGTGAACTAAAGGTTCAGTTGGAGGAACTCCTAGAGAAGGGGCATATTCGACCTAGTGTGTCACCTTGGGGTGCACCAGTGATCTTCGTTAAGAAGAAGGATGGATCACTTAGGTTATGCATTGATTATCGGCAATTGAACAAAGTAACCATCAAGAACCGATATCCCCTTCCCAGAATTGATGACCTATTTGATCAGTTGCAGGGTGCTCGTGTATTTTCAAAAATTGATCTTAAGTCAGGGTACCACCAGTTGAGGATTGTGGGGAGTGATATTCCTAAGACCGCTTTCCGTACTAGGTATGGACACTATGAGTTCACAGTGGTGCCATTCGGTCTCACAAATGCTCCAGCTGTATTCATGAGCCTCATGAACGGAGTATTTTGTACCTTCTTGGATAAGTTCGTAGTTGTGTTCCTGGATGACATCCTGATATATTCCCATGATGAGGAAGAGCACGAGAAACACCTGAGGCAGGTGTTGCAGAAGCTGAGAGAGAATCAGTTGTTTGGTAGCTTATCGAAGTGTGCATTCTTCCGATCAGAGATCCATTATTTGGGCCATATCATATCAGGCGAGGGTATCTCGGTAGACCCATCGAAGATTAGAGCCATCATGGATTGGCCTGCACCTGCTAGTGTCACTGAGGTGAGGAGCTTTATGGGATTAGCAGGCTATTATCGACGCTTCATTGCAGGATTTTCTAGATTGGCACACCCCATTACATCGCTGCAGAGGAAAGGAAAGAAGTTTGAATGGACAGAGAAGTGCGAGAGAGCTTTTCTAGAGCTCAAGAGAGCCCTCACGAGTGCACCTATTCTTGCAGTACCAGACCCATTGGCGGACTTTGTGGTGTGCACTGATGCATCTTTGGATGGCATTGGGGCAGTGCTTATGCAGGATGGTCGGCCTATTTCCTTCGAGTCTAGGAAGTTGAAGACTCATGAACTCAACTACCCTACTCATGACCTAGAGCTTGCAGCGGTGGTTCATGCATTAGTGAAGTGGCGACACTTCCTACTAGGTCATAGATTTGAACTTCATTCCGACCATCAGAGCTTGCAGTACCTATTCACGCAGCCAAACCTGAATGCTAGACAGAGAAGGTGGATGGAGTTCCTTTGCGAGTACAATTTTGATGTACATTACATCAAGGGAAAGGAGAATGTAGTTGCAGACGCCTTAAGTAGAAGGCGCCATGAGCTCTCATCTATGACTACGAGCACCGATTTGAGAGAGCAGATTTTACAGAACTTGCCAGCAGATGAGCTTTTTACAGAGGTTAGTCAGGTTGTGCATTCTCAGAGACCCTTGGAGGGGAAGTATTCAGAGTATTCCTTGGAGTCTGATGGACTCTTACGTCATAGAGGACGTGTGTATGTACCTTCCATCGGGGGTTTGCGCGAGCTCATCATACTTGAGGCTCACAGAGCACCTTATGCGGCACACCCTGGTGTTAAGAAGTTGCATGCAGATTTGAGGCAGTTGTACCATTGGCCAGGCATGAGAGCGCAGATTGCCGACATAGTGGCGAGATGCCTCGAGTGTCAGAGGGTGAAGGCAGAACATCGTCATCCCGGTGGGCTCCTTCAGCCTCATGAGATTCCAGAGTGGAAGTGGGATGTTATATCGATGGACTTTATTGTTGGTCTTCCTTTGTCTTCTCGTCGTCATGATGCCATTATGGTGACAGTTGACACATTGACCAAGGTTGCTCACTTCTCACCTGTGCGTACTACGTACACAGCCCGAGACATAGCTCAGGTGTTTTTGCGAGACACTGTCAGACTTCATGGCATTCCCCGTAAGATTATCTCTGATAGGGACTCACTATTCACCTCATCTTTTTGGAGAGAGTTGCAGTCAGCTTTGGGCACTAGGCTCAATTTCAGTACAGCGTACCACCCTCAGACTGATGGGCAGACTGAGCGTGTGAATCAAGTGTTGGAGGACATGTTGCGTATGTACGTGATGGATCATCAGGTCAAGTGGGAGGAATACCTCCACCTAGTTGAGTTTGCCTATAACAATGGGCACCATTCCTCCATAGGTATGCCGCCTTATGAGGCCCTGTATGGGAGACCTTGTAGGACGCCTTTGAGTTGGGACAGGATCGAGGATCGAGTTTCCATTGGACCTCAGTTAGTTAGAGATATGGAACAGCAGGTGATTTGGATTAGGCAGCGCCTGAAAGAGGCACAGGATCGACAGAAGAAGTATGCTGATGCAAATAGGATGGATCGAGAGTATCAGGTTGGGGATAGAGTTTTCTTGAGGGTGCGGCCACACAAGAGTCCGATTCGATTCGGAAAGGGCTCTAAGTTGGCACCCCGTTTCGTTGGGCCATTCGAGATCCTAGAGAGGATAGGACCAGTTGCCTACCGTCTAGCTTTGCCACCTAGCCTGTCACGCATCCACGATGTGTTTCACATTTCAGTACTTAGAAGATATATCTATGATGAGTCTCATATTATAGATTGGGATGCTTTGCAGGTGGAGTCGGACGGCCAGTTAGCGCTGGAGCCCATCCGTATTATTGCCCGACGGACCCTCGCACTTCGAGGTCGAGAGCTGGACCAGGTTAGGGTCCAGTGGGATTGCTACGATGAGATCACGGCCACATGGGAGGATACAATGCAGATGCGATCTCAGTACCCATACCTTTTTGATGAACTCCAGGAGGAAGTTCATGCCTAGTGGGGGAGGATGTGAGGCCCCGCCTCGACCCATCCTAGCCTCGATGATACTATATATTATTTTTTTTATGGCTCGATATGTCAGAGCATTATTTGTGGCACTGAACATTATTTTGCTAATTATGATGTATGATGCTTTATTTCAGATATTTGATTTCTGTAGTTTAATGTTTTATAACGTATATGCTGATAAAATGAATGAATGCAAACTAACACTTTGAATCTCCAATTTTAATGAGTAGAATGAGATGAATGAATAGATTATGGAAGAATGGATGTTTTAAATTTCATGAAATTGTTGATGCGTATTTTTATATTTATATATATACATGTGCTTCTCGAATTACTGACGTGTGCAATGAGTGTGCAGGAAATTTAGCCGGGAAATCCAATGGGAAGACAAAAGCTGAACCCCATGTTTATTTTGTGCTATATTCTTTTTTTTACCTAGTCCATCTTTAAGGTGTATTTCTTTTGGTAGTTTGTTTCCCCTAGTTTTATTGTCCTTATTAAATCCTTAAGCCTTAAAACTTCAAAATTAATTACCCTAAGGGTAAGGGTTTGGGTTGGGAGTGTTTTCCACTCCCCAAGTCTCCTTGGTTGACCTTTATGGTCACTCAAACACTCCATCTTTGCTTGAATTCGAAATTGGTTGTCACTTCATAGGTTGGTGACCTTGACTCCACCAAGGGGTTACCCTAAGCCTAGTTAAGTAGATTCTTATTTAGAGGCACTTGGGAAGTAGTGAAGGGGGGGTTACCCAATCTCTAGTTTGGAGAGAGCAAGCTTGAAGATTGAAGGAAGGAGAAAGGAAAGAAGCTCTTCTCAAAAAAACTTCCATTGTTGCCATAACACTTGTGGAGGTAGGAATTTCTCTCTCATGGGCTTAGCTTTCCTTTTTGTTGATCATGTGTGAATCTTGTTATAGTATTGTGAAGGTTCTTGTCCTTTTATGTTGTGTGTATTGGGAGGATATTGGAGGGAATTTTACCTTGTTTTGGATTTCATTTCTTGCTTTGTTGAGACCTTGTTCTTTGAGTTTTCATGGGGATTGTGATGGCATCACTCACCCTTGGATAGGGAAGAAGTGGCCATGTATGGGGGTAGGGCTTTAGTTGGACCTCATTGGTGAGAGTCTCCTTTCATGGTGAGAGGAAGGAAAAAGGGTAGGGTGTATGGGCCCCTACTTGTCATCACCTTCCTTATTGATGTTGTGAAATCATGTGTATGAAGAGAAAATGAGTATCCTTGTGATTGGAGCCCCGAAAGGGCCTTATATAGAATGGAAATTCTTAAAATTCAAGCCCCGAAAGGGCCATGTAATGGAATGGTGATTGACTTCTCCCATTGGGAAAATCCACCTCCCCCCTTGTTTTGATTCCATGTATAGATCTATTGTGCAAACCGGGTTTGGAGTGTATGTTTGATTTGATGTTGTTGTGATTATCCACCTTGTTTTAGTTTTGTCTTCCCCATTATCCTTTATTGTGATTTTGAAGTTATTTGGAAGGTAGCACATGTTGGAAGTTTGTAGAGATTTATGTGAGTTGTAAAATGATGTAAAATGGATTGGAAACTTGGAAGTATTGGGCAATGACCTCGGGTTTTCTTACTGGTTCTTTCCCGAGTGGAGCCTTTGAACCAGGATGAATAATACAAAAAAAAAAGAGATTATGAGAAATTCCTTGCATTGCTCCCATGTTCTTTGGAAAATTTGCGTAATGTAAGTTAAATGGTCTTCTCATTTTGTGAAACTTGTTATAGCCAATTCAACCACCTTTTTGTTCATGCATATTATTGTGATGGATGTATAACAAAAAAAAAAAAATGGATATGTAAGGGAGAATTGTTGGTTGTGTGAAACTATATTAATTACTCTCAAACCTTGGGATGTATTGAAGAAAGAAAGGAAAGAGGTATTGAGTTACCTTATGTCTTGTATGATGGATTGTGAATGGTGAATGTTAATCTTGTATATGAAGGAATTATGTTAGGAAAGGCTGAGTTCAAATAGACATTAGAATGGTATGGAGAAAATATATGCATATGAAATTATAGAGAATTTAAACACCCATTGTGATCTTCCTATTTCCCATTCCCATGGAGTAATTAGTTGCATTATGTATAAAATTGGATTCATATGCAGTTGTTGCATTTGTATGTGAAAGAAAATAGAATTGTATTGATCCAACAACAAAGGAAGAGGAACTAAAGTTAGTTTAAAAAAAAAAAAAAAAAAAAATGTTATAAGCATATCATTTGATTAATGTATGGTTGTGTTCATGATGTAATATGCAATGTATAGATTCACCAATCTATTGACACCCATGTCTCAAGATCAATGGAGAAATTTGATAAAAACTTAATCTTCAAAAAAAAAATAGAGGCCTGTAGGTGCTCAAACTTGCTGGAAAATGTATGGGCAAAAAAAAAAAGGGGAGACCCCTCTATTACAGTCAATAAATTATAGTAAATCACCCTCCTATTATAAGGCTTCAAAGGGTGGGCGACCTACCTTATTTAATGCAACCCATCAAAAAAAAATTTAAAAAAAAAAAACAAAAAAAAAAATTTCGAATTTCGGGCAGAGCCTGCGGCTCGTACCCGGCGGCCAGTCCACGTACGCGTGGAAGACCCCACGCATACCCATGCGTGAGGACCACGCATTTAAATGCGTGGGATCCCCACGCATGTGTATGCGTGAGGCCCACGCATATATTGCGTGGGATCCCCCACGCATATATATGCGTGGGGCGGCGTTTCAATTTTTTTTTTTTATTTTTTTTTAAATTTTTTTTATATAGTTTAGTTTAAATTAAATTTTCATTTATATAGTTTAGTTTAAATTAAATTTTCATTTATATAGTTTAGTTTAAATTAAATTTTCGTTTATATAGATTAGTTAAAAATAGTTGTTAGTAGTTTTTATTTTTTATTTTATTTAATTATTAGTTTAAATGATAATGTGTATTAATGAAGTTCATTAACAACTTATAAATTTAGTAATTTTAGCTTAGCGAATTTAATAGTTAATGAATATTATTAATTAAAGAATCGTTCTAAAATAGTTTTATCTGTTTATTTATTAATCGTTAATTTGTAACGTTAATTATTAAATTCTGTGAATGCAATATAGTTATTATTTAATGTAGTTAAGGATAACTTAATTAAGTTTAATTAGTCGATTAGCAGTTCCTAATGGGAAGTTTTATTTTCGGGATTAGTAAAATGTGGTTTAAATTCATAAGCCTTAAACATTAGAATTTTATAGTTTAAAATTGATCTATGTCTATTGGAGGGTCATGCAATCCAGATTAACTCATAAAATGAATGATAATTTTAGTTTTACTCCTTGTCGAAGTAGACGACAAATTCATATGTAAAATTTAAATAAAATTGTATTTAAGAAATTTACTAATGTTCTTAGAGTGTAAATCTTTTAAAGGGATTTATTAAATCTATCAATTAATTGGGTCTTCTAATTAAATAAGAGGGGTTGTTAACTGAATCAATTGATTGTTAAGAGTTCGTGTAACCGCCTTCTTGGCATCCATGTTTCATGTGAACTTACTGTATCAACTTAGTGCACTTAAGTTTAAATAAATACATTTAAAATATTAAAAAAAAAATAAAATAAAATAAAAAAATAAAAAAATTTGGTGTGTTTTTTGGCCATAAATTTTGGGCATGACATATTCACATACGCAAAGATCAAATTTGACCTAAAGTTGACCAAATTTAACCACGGTTGAATTGAGTTGACTAGTTTCAAAAAAAAATTTCAAATAATTAAATGAAATTATTTAATTAAATTGAGTACTTACTTCTAATTAATTAAACAAAGATATTTAAATAAATGAGAAGCCATTCCTAATTAATTAAATGAAGTTATTTAATTAAATAAAAAACGTGTCTCTAATTAATTAAAGATTACTTAATTAAATAGAAAAAGTAATTATGAGAGCATATCTCATTTTATTAAATTAAATATCTCAACAAAATCTCTCTCTAGTTCAAAAAGGGAAATTTCCAGTTCACTATTGATCAAAAATCAGTTAAATGAGTTAACTCCTTTTTCTACTCAAATTGAATTAGTTAACTCCTTATTTTACTCAAATTAAATCCATTGACTCCCTTTAATTTGGAAATCTCTCTTAATGACTGAACTTCACCTTTTATCCTAACCGCTGATTGAAATCAATCTCAACCGTTGATGAATTTCAGGAAATTCTATTTAAGAGAGCCTCATCTTTTCATTTTGAAAGGTTGAATGAGAATTTGCATCGAATTGTTGCTGGAATTCATACTCACATTTTCTCATATTCACATACACAAAGATCAAGTTTGACCAAAAGTTCACCATATTTAACCACGGTTGACTTGAGTTGACTAGTTCCAAAAAATAATTTTGAAATAATTAAACGAAATTATTTAATTAAATGGAGTACTTACTTCTAATTAATTAAACAAAGTTATTTAATTAAATGAGAAGCCATTCCTAATTAATTAAATGAAGTTATTTAATTAAATAAGAAAAGTGTCTCTAATTAAATAAAGATTATTTAATTAAATAGAAAAAGTAATTATGAGAGCATATCTCATTTTATTAAATTAAATATCTCAACAAAATCTTTCTTCAGTTCAAAAAGGGAAATTTCTAGTTCACTATTGATAAAAAATGAGTTAAATCAGTTAACTTCTTTCTCTACTCAAATTGAATCAGTTAACTCCTTATTTTACTCAAATTAAATCTGTTAACTCCCTTTAATTTGGAAATCTCCCTTTATGACTGAACTTCACCTTTAATCCTGACCGTTGATTGAAATCGATCTCAACCGTTGATGAATTTTAGGAAAGTCTATTTAAGAGACCCTCATCTCTTCATTTTGAAAGGTTGAATGAGAATTTGCATTGAATTGTTGCTGGAATTCATACTCACATTTGCTCATATTCACATACGCAAAGATCAAGTTTGACCAAAAGTTGACCTGGTTTAACCACGATTGACTTGAGTTGACTAGTTTCGAAAAGAATTTTGAAATAATTAAATAAAATTATTTAACTAAATGGAGTACTTACTTCTAATTAATTAAACAAAGTTATTTAATTAAATGAGAAGCCATTCCTAATTAATTAAATGAAGTTATTTAATGAAATAAGAAAAGTGTCTCTAATTAATTAAAGATTATTTAATTAAATAGAAAAAGTAATTATGAGAGCATATCTCATGTTATTAAATTAAATATCTCAACAAAATCTCTCTTCATTTCAAAAAGAGAAATTTGCAGTTCACTATTGATCAAAAATGAGTTAAATCAGTTAACTCCTTTCTCTACTCAAATTGAATCAGTTAACTCCTTATTTTACTCAAATTAAATCAGTTAACTCCCTTTAATTTGAAAATCTCCTTTTATGACTGAACTTCACATTTAATCCTGACCGCTGATTGAAATCGATCTGAACCGTTGATGAATTCTAGGAAAGTCTATTTAAGAGACCCTCATCTCTTCATTTTGAAAGGTTGAATGTGAATTTTCATCGAATTTTTGTTGGAATTCATACTCACATTTGCTCATATTCACATAAGCAAACATCAAGTTTGACCAAAAGTTGACCAAATTTAACCACGGTTGACTAGTTTCGAAAAGAATTTTGAAATAATTAAACGAAATTATTTAATTAAATGGAGTATTTACTTCTAATTAATTAAACAAAGTTATTTAATTAAATGAGAAGCCATTCCTAATTAATTAAATGAAGTTATTTAATTAAATAAGAAAAGTGTCTCTAATTAATTAAAGATTATTTGATTAAATAGAAAAAGTAATTACGAGAGCATATCTCATTTTATTGAATTAAATATCTCAACAAAATCTCTTTTCAGTTCAAAAAGGGAAATTTCCAGTTCACTATTGATAAAAAATGAATTAAATCAGTTAACTCCTTTTTCTACTCAAATTGAATCAGTTAACTCCTTATTTTACTCAAATTAAATCCCTTAACTCCCTTTAATTTTAAAATCTCCCTTTATGACTGAAGTTCACCTTTAATCCGGACTGTTGATTGAAATCGATCTCAACCGTTGATGAATTCTAGGAAAGTCTATTTAAGAGACCCTCATCTCTTCATTTTGAAAGGTTGAATTAGAATTTGCATCAAATTGTTGCTAAAATTCATACTCATATTTGCTCATATTCACATACGCAAAGATCAAGTTTGACCAAAAGTTGACTAATTTTAACAACAGTTGACTTGAGTTTACTAGTTTCGAAAAGAATTTTGAAATAATTAAACGAAATTATTTAATTAAATGGAGTACTTACTTCTAATTAATTAAACAAAGTTATTTAATTAAATGAGAAGCCATTCCTAATTAATTAAATTAAGTTATTTAATTAAAAAAGAAAAGTGTCTCTAATTAATTAAAAATTATTTAATTAAATTGAAAAAGTAATTATGAGAGCATATCTCATTTTATTAAATTAAATATCTCAACAAAATCTCTCTTCAGTTCAAAAAGGAAAGTTTTTAGTTCACTATTGATCAAAAATGAGTTAAATGAGTTAACTCCTTTTTCTAGTCAAATTGAATCGGTTAACTCCCTATTTTACTCAAATTAAATCCGTTAACTCCCTTTAATTAGGAAATCTCCCTTTATGATTGAACTTCACCTTTAATCCTGACCGCTGATTGAAATCGATCTGAACCATTGATGAATTCTAGGAAAGTCTATTTAAGAGACCCTCATCTCTTCATTTTGAAAGGTTGAATGTGAATTTTCATCGAATTGTTGTTGGAATTCATACTCACATTTGCTCATATTCACATAAGCAAACATCAAGTTTGACCAAAAGTTGACCAAATTTAACCACGGTTGACTAGTTTCGAAAAGAATTTTGAAATAATTAAACGAAATTATTTAATTAAATGGAGTATTTACTTCTAATTAATTAAACAAAGTTATTTAATTAAATGAGAAGCCATTCCTAATTAATTAAATGAAGTTATTTAATTAAATAAGAAAAGTGTCTCTAATTAATTAAAGATTATTTGATTAAATAGAAAAAGTAATTACGAGAGCATATCTCATTTTATTAAATTAAATATCTCAACAAAATCTCTTTTCAGTTCAAAAAGGGAAATTTCCAGTTCACTATTGATAAAAAATGAATTAAATCAGTTAACTCCTTTTTCTATTCAAATTGAATCAGTTAACTCCTTATTTTACTCAAATTAAATCCGTTAACTCTTTTTAATTTTAAAATCTCCCTTTATGACTAAACTTCACCTTTAATCCTGACTGTTGATTGAAATCGATCTCAATTGTTGATGAATTCTAGGAAAGTCTATTTAAGAGACCCTCATCTCTTCATTTTGAAAGGTTGAATTAGAATTTGCATCAAATTGTTGCTAGAATTCATACTAACATTTGCTCATATTCACATACGCAAAGATCAAGTTTGACCAAAAGTTGACTAATTTTAACCACAGTTGACTTGAGTTTACTAGTTTCAAAATTTTTTTTGAAATAATTAAACGAAATTATTTAATTAAATGGAGTACTTACTTCTAATTAATTAAACAAATTTATTTAATTAAATGAGAAGCCATTCCTAATTAATTAAATTAAGTTATTTAATTAAATAAGAAAATTGTCTCTAATTAATTAAAAATTATTTAATTAAATTGAAAAAGTAATTATGAGAGCATATCTCATTTTATTAAATTAAATATCTCAACAAAATCTCTCTTCAGTTCAAAAAGGAAAGTTTTCAGTTCACTATTGATCAAAAATGAGTTAAATGAGTTAACTCCTTTTTCTACTCAAATTGAATCGGTTAACTCCCTATTTTACTCAAATTAAATCCGTTAACTCCCTTTAATTGGGAAATCTCCCTTTATGACTGAACTTTACCTTTAATCCTGACCGTTGAGTGAAATCGATCTCAACTGTTGATGAATTCCAGGAAAGTCTATTTAAGAGACCCTCATCTCTTCATTTTGAAAATTTGAATGAGAATTTGCATTCAATTGTTGTTGGAATTCATACTCACATTTGCTCATATTTACATACACAAAGATCAAGTTTGACCAAAAGTTGACTAGATTTAACCATGGTTGACTTGAGTTGACTAGTTTCGAAAAGAATTTTGAAATAATTAAACAAAATTATTTAATTAAATGGAGTACTTACTTCTAGTTAATTAAACAAAGTTATTTAATTAAATGAGAAGCCATTCCTAATTAATTAAATGAAGTTATTTAATTAAATAAGAAAAGTGTCTCTAATTAATTAAAGATTATTTAATTAAATAGAAAAAGTAATTATCAGAGCATATCTCATTTTATTAAGTTAAATATCTCAACAAAATCTCTCTTTAGTTCAAAAAGGAAAATTTCTAGTTCACTATTGATAAAAAATGAGTTAAATCAGTTAACTCCTTTTTCTACTCAAATTGAATCAGTTAACTCCTTATTTTACTCAAATTAAATCCGTTAACTCCTTTTAATTTTGAAATCTCCCTTTATGACTGAACTTCACTGTCATGCCGAAAGAGTAAGGACAAAACACACACACAATTTTTTTTTGAACTAAATAAGATAATGGAGTCAACAAATGTTCTTATGATTAACTAAGATTAAGCAAGACAGCATGGTCGAAAAGGTTTTAGGGGTTTTACTATAATGTAACTAGTTGTGATCAATAGTTACAACCTTAAGGATGGTCTAATTAACTAGGCCCTTACTGCTAAATGAATAACTTGAACGTCATTACAATCTTAAACAATTACTTTAGGCATAATGTCATTAATTAACTTCTTTCAACTTCATTCTAATCTACATTTTATAGCTTTAGTCCAAAATCTATACTAGCCTTAGAATTCCCTCCAACATACTTATACAAACTAAATAATTAATTTAGTGTTTGCTATAAGATTGATGACTAGAAAAATTTCAAATTGATCTATAAGTTACTAAACTTTGTTCAAACTTTATTATAATTTAAGGTCCAATATTGAAATGTCAATCATTATAATAAACTAACTAACTTTTAAATAGTATCGAACTAGTTATAAAACATTAAGCCTATTTTAATTTAAATGTCCTAATATCAACTTAAACTATTAAATTAGAACTTATAGTAACCTACATTTAAATTTCTATTCCATACTAACTTCATTATAACATTATGGTTAATTCTTAACTATCAACCTAAGCATATATGCATAACACAAAAGATCATAAATTAACCAAGCTCAATATAAAACAAGAGACAATTTAATTGCACCCTAATCTCATAAAGAAATTATAATCTAATCAATAACTTAGTAAGAATCTAATCTAAGCTAATGATAGAACTATCCACGAATTAATAATACCAACTACTAATCATATTTTACATTTAAGGTGAAACTTTCAACAATTATCAATTGACTAACGTTAATTTCTACTAACTCAATACTAATTTAACACTAAGCTAGATCAAAGCAAACATTAATTACTAAACTCTAAAACAATTTTAATCTAAACTAACTTAAAAATTAAACCAAAAATGATAACAACATTCGAAATTTAATTTTAAACTAACTTAAACCTAAAGTACTCTAATTACGAAATCTAACTACCCTAACTCACTAATCTAAGATCTACGTAGACCTGACAACCCCCACAAGGGAGCGCACATCTATGTGTTGCACACTGTCCCTTGCCTTGCGTGGGGGAGATCCAAGGAAAATGGATGAGCGCTTGGGAGAAGGTGAGGGTATTAAAGTTGGAGATTTTGTTTGAAATATTAAGTAGCAATTTTCCCCATCTCAACCCATCACATCACTCCTAATCCAATGCGCTTTCCCAGTGCTGACCAAGGGAATAGTGCTTTGTCCATCCTATGGTATGATCCCCCTATCCTTGCTATGCATGGCAGGGTCTCCAGAGGCGCTTGCAAAATAAGAGGGAGTGTATTAAGGTTGTGCCTTAAATACAACATGCTTACCTCCCATCGGTCCAACGCAATACCAACTGGCAAGCCAGAGTTGGGATTACGTGGGATGCTATAGATGGCATACTTTAAACTCAGACCTCCCTTTAAACACAACATGCCTTTAATGCATGCAGGGGGTCAAGGAGGATTGCACTTAAGACCTAGAAGATTTCAATGCAATGGTTAAATGCATAAAGTTTTGTTGTTGAGGTATTCCCATGAAGTGTTCCCTTTAGTAGTGTAATTTTAATTGCATTCAACTCATATTTATTTTATAGATTTAATATTAATTTTAGTTGCAGTTTATGAGAATAAGACAAGGAATATTCTCTATGACTAGGAAGTGGAAAATAAAAACTTTCCCATACATTTTCCAGAGAGGTCTTTTAGGCTTGGAGGTGCACATTTTGTTAGAAAACCAATTTTGACTAAGTATTGGCATAATATTTTCTTTCCTATAAATTCATTTTTATCTTAAGAGTGCATAGGGATATAACTTGTCTTCCATCTAATAAATTATGTCTTATTTGTTCATTATACCACAAGGTGAATCTTCCTTCCTTTCTGAATTCAAGGAATACATGATCTCTAGTTCAATTGATAATATTCAAAATGAAACTTAGCAATGAAGGTGTTAACTTTGTGATTTGCAAGGTAGGATTTCTAATTCATCTAATTACTTAACCATATATTGAAACTTCAACATCTCAATTTGCATTTTAATAACATAATTGGAAACTTGGAGATTTATAATTTAGTGTCAATATCTATCAATCTATTTTCTCACAACATATGCAAAATTTGAAACCACATAAGATCAATACAAGGAGGTATTCATGATCAATTTCTTTTTCTATTATTCATCCTGGTTCAAGGCTCCATCGGAAAAGAACCAGTAAGAAAACCTGATGTCTTTCCAACTACGTCAATTTAAATTACAATTTACATGATATTACAAATTCATGAGTTTTCTTCAAGGATTCCACAAGAGAACTTTTATCAAATGTCTACATTGCATCAAGGGTAAACATGGAAGAGACAAGAACCAACATGGAGATAACAACACAAGGAGATAAGCAAATTGAACATGTATTCCCACTTGGTTGCACAATAGGTCTAACAATGGACCAATATAGGGGAAAGGTGGATTTTCTCAATAGGAGAAGTCAATCACCATATCTTCACTTAGCCCTTTCGGGGCTAAAACTTCAAGAACTTCCATTCTTTCACAAGGCCCTTTCGAGGCTATATCCACAAGGATTTTCATTCTATTCCACATTCAATAATTCTTATTAACAATAAGGTATGGAATGACAAGTAGGGGCCCATACACCCTACCCTTTCTCCCTTCTCTCTCCATGATAGGAGACTCTACACTATTGAGGTCCAACTAATGCCCTTTTCCCAACATGGCCACTTCTTCTCTATCCAAGGGTGAGTGTTGCCAAAAACATCCCCATGAAAACTCTCAAAAATAATCAACACACCAAGAAGGCATATGAATAACATCAAAAGAAAATAAGATAAAATCCCTCCCAAATCCACCCCAAACACACAACAAGAAATGCAAAACTACACAATGTCTCCAACATGATTCAAGCAAGATTCAAAATATGAACACACATGAAGAACCATTCATGAAGTGAAGAATTCCTACCTTCATAAGGAGTTATGGCAATGGTGGTTTGAGAAGAGCTTCCCTTTCTTCCTTTAATCTTCAAGACTTCCTCCAAAACTAGAGGATTGGGTGACAACTAAAACTCCCCCAAAAAAGCCTCTAAGTATGGTCCTTAACTCCACTAAGCTTCAAGTAACTCAAGATGAAGGTTTGGTTTCACTAATCTAAGTAAAGAGCAACCCATTTTCGAAATCAGCCTATAATAGGGTTTTTAAGAGACCCTAAGAGTCAACCTAGGAGGCTAAAGGGTTGGAAAGTACCCCCACCCATACCCTTACCCATAGGGTTACTTAAATTTAATGTTTCTAAGCCTTTAAAGGCTTATTTGGAACAATTAAAGGTTAGGAGAATAGTAAGATCAAATTACAACCTTTAAGAGTTACAATATACAGTTAGCACAAAATTAACAAGTAGTTTAGCTCAGCTTTTTCGTTGAGTTGTCTGGGCTAATTTTCTTGCACACTCATTGCACACATCAGTACGTCCAAAACCACATGCATAATGTGAATTACATATTAGAGGAATTATATGAATAAAAAAATCCATTTCTTAATAAATAGTTGTTTATCTAGTTCTACTCATATTTCTAACCTTTCGACTTGCATAGCCAAATGTGTTAGTGTTGCATACATTTTCTTCATTGTTATGCATATTTAAAAGCACTAAATCACAAAATCAAATAACTGAAGTAAACATCACACAATGTAAAAATCACTTAACAATTTTCAATGTATCCAATAATGTTCTGACATAATAAGCATGATTATCAAAATAATAATGTATCATCAGTGCTAGGATGGGTCGGGGCGAGGCCTCACATTCACCTTTAATCCTGATCGTTGATTGAAAATGATCTCAATCGTTGATGAATTTTAGGAAAGTCTATTTAAGAGACCTTCATCTCTTCACTTTCAAAGGTTGAATGAGAATTTGCATCGAATTGTTGCTCGAATTAATACTCACATTTGCTCATATTCACATACGCAGACATCAAGTTTGACCAAAAGTTGACCAAACTTAACCACGATTGACTTGAGTTGACTAGTTTCGAAAAGAATTTTGAAACAATTAAACGAAATTATTTAATTAAATGGAGTACTTACTTCTAATTAATTAAACAATGTTATTTAATTAAATGAGAAGTCATTCGTAATTAATTAAATGAAGTTATTTAATTAAATAAGAAAAGTGTCTCTAATTAATTAAAGATTATTTAATTAAATAGAAAAAGTAATTATGAGACCATATCTCATTTTATTAAATAAAATATCTCAACAAAATCTCTCTTCAGTTCAAAAAGGAAAATTTCCAGTTCACTATTGATCAAAAATGAGTTAAATCAGTTAACTCCTTTTTCTACTCAAATTGAATCAGTTAACTCCTTATTTTACCCAAATTAAATCCGTTAACTCCATTTAATTTGGAAATCTCCCTTTATGATTGAACTTCACCTTTAATCCTGACCGTTGATTGAAATCGATCTCAACCGTTGATGAATTCTAAGAAAGTCTATTTAAGAGACCCTCATCTCTTCATTTTGAAAGGTTCAATGAGAATTTGCATCGAATTGTTGCTGGAATTCATACTCACATTTGCTCATATTCACATACGCAGACATCAAGTTTCACCAAAAGTTGACCAAACTTAACCACGATTGACTTGAGTTGACTAGTTTCGAAAAGAATTTTGAAACAATTAAACGAAATTATTTAATTAAATGGAGTACTTACTTCTAATTAATTAAACAATGTTATTTAATTAAATGAGAAGTCATTCGTAATTAATTAAATGAAGTTATTTAATTAAATAAGAAAAGTGTCTCTAATTAATTAAAGATTATTTAATTAAATAGAAAAAGTAATTATAAGACCATATCTCATTTTATTAAATAAAATATCTCAACAAAATCTCTCTTCAGTTCAAAAAGGAAAATTTCCAGTTCACTATTGATCAAAAATGAGTTAAATCAGTTAACTCCTTTTTCATCTCAAATTGAATCAGTTAACTCCTTATTTTACCCAAATTAAATCCGTTAACTCCATTTAATTTGGAAATCTCCCTTTATGATTGAACTTCACCTTTAATCCTGACCGTTGATTGAAATCGATCTCAACCGTTGATGAATTCTAAGAAAGTCTATTTAAGAGACCCTCATCTCTACATTTTGAAAGGTTGAATGAGAATTTGCATTGAATTGTTGTTGGAATTCATACTCACATTTGCTTATATTCACATACGCAAAGATCAAGTTTGACCAAAAGTTCACCAGATTTAACCACGGTTGACTTGAGTTGACTAGTCTCGAAAAGAATTTTGAAATAATTAAACAAAATTATTTAATTAAATGAAGAACATACTTCTAATTAATTAAACAAAGTTATTTAATTAAATGAGAAGCCATTCCTAATTAATTAAATGAAGTTATTTAATTAAATAATAAAAGTGTCCCTAATTAATTAAAAATTATTTAATTAAATAGAAAAACTAATTACGAGAGCATATCTTATTTTATTAAATTAAATATCTCAGCAAAATCTCTCTTCAGTTCAAAAAGGGAAATTTCCAGCTCACTATTGATCAAAAATGATTTAAATCAGTTAACTCCTTTTTCTACTCAAATTGAATCAGTTAACTCCTTATTTTACTCAAATTAAATCCGATAACTCCTTTTAATTTGGAAATCTCCCTTTATGATTGAATTTCACCTTTAATCCTGATCGTTGATTGAAATCGATCTCAACCGTTGATGAATTTTAGGAAAGTCTATTTAAGAGACCCTCATGTCTTCATTTTGAAAGGTTGAATAAGAATTTGCATCAAAATGTTGCAGGAATTCATACTCACATTTGCTCATATTCACATACGCAAAGATCAAGTTTGACCAAAAGTTGACCAGATTTAACCACAGTTGACTTGAGTTGACTAGTTTCGAAAAGAATTTTGAAATAATTAAATGAAATTATTTAATTAAATGGAGTACTTACTTCTAATTAATTAAACAAAGTTATTTAATTAAATGAGAAGCCATTCCTAATTAATTAAATGAAGTTATTTAATTAAATAGGAAAAGTGTCTCTAATTAATTAAAGATTATTTAATTAAATAGAAAAAGTAATTATGAGAGCATATCTCATTTTATTAAATTAAATATTTCAACAAAATCTCTCTTGAGTTCAAAATGGGAAATTTCTAGTTCACTATTGATAAAAAATGAGTTAAATGAGGTAACTCCTTTTTCTACTCAAATTGAATCAGTTAAATCTTTATTTTACTCAAATTAAATCCGTTAACTCTCTTTAATTTGAAAATTTTCCTTTATGACTGAACTTCACCTTTAATCCTGACTATTGATTGAAATCGATCTCAACCGTTGATGAATTCTAGAAATGTCTATTTAAGAGACCCCCATTTCTTCATTTTGAAAGGTTCAATAAGAAGTTGCATCGAATTGTTCTTGGAATTCATACTCACATTTGCTCATATTCACATACGCAAAGATCAAGTTTGACCAAAAGTTGACCAGATTTAACCATGGTTGACTTGAGTTGACTAATATAGAAAAGAATTTTGAAACAATTCAACGAAATTATTTAATTAAATGGAATACTTACTTCTAATTAATTAAACAATGTTATTAAATTAAATGAGAAGCCATTCCTAATTAATTAAATGAAGTTATTTAATTAAATAAGAAAAGTGTCTCTAATTTATTAAAGATTATTTAATTAAATAGAAAAAGTAATTATCAGACCATATCTCAGTTTATTAAGTTAAATATCTCTAAAAAATCTCTCTTCAGTTCAAAAAGGGAAAATTTCAGTTCACTATTGATAAAAAATGAGTTAAATCAGTTAACTCCTTTTTCTACTCAAATTGAATAACTTAATTCCTTATTTTACTCAAATTAAATCCGTTAACTCCATTTAGTTTGGAAATCTCCCTCTATGACTGAACTTCACCTTTAATCCTGACCGTTGATTGAAATCGATCTCAACTGTTGATGAATTCCAGAAAAGTATATTTAAGAGACCCTCATCTCTTCATTTTGAAAGGTTCAATGAGAATTTGCATCGAATTGTTGCTGAAATTCATACTCACATTTTCTCATATTCACATACAAAAAGATCAAGTTTGACTAAAAGTTGACCAGATTTAACCACGGTTGACTTGAGATGACTAGTTTCGAAAAGAATTTTGAAATAATTAAACAAAATTATTTAATTAAATGGAGTACTTACTTCTAATTAATTAAAAAAAGTTATTTAATTAAATGAGAAGCCATTCGTAATTAATTAAATGAAGTTATTTAATTAAATAAGAAAAGTGTCTCTAACTAATTAAATATTATTTAATTAAATAGAAAAAGTAATTATGAGAGCATATCTTATTTTATTAAATTAAATTTCTCAACAAAATCTCTCTTTAGTTCAAAAAGGGAAATTTCCAGTTCACTATTGATCAAAAATGAGTTAAATCAGTTAACTTCTTTCTCTACTCACATTGAATCAGTTAACTCCTTATTTTACTCAAATTAAATCCGTTAACTCCTTTTAATTTGGAAATCTCCCTTTATGACTGAACGTCACCTTTAATGCTGACCATTGATTGAAATCGATCTCAACCGTTGATGAATTTCAGGAAAGTCTATTTAAGAGACCCTCATCTCTTCATTTTGAAAGGCTAAATGAGAATTTGCATCAAATTGTTGCTGGAATTAATACTCACATTTGCTCATATTCCCATACGCAAAGATCAAGTTTGACCAAAAGTTGACCAGATTTAACCACAGTTGTCTTGATTTGACTAGTTTCGAAAAGAATTTTGAAATAATTAAACAAAATTATTTAATTAAATGGAGTACTTACTTCTAATTAATTAAACAAAGTTATTTAATCAAATGAGAAGACATTCCTAATTAATTAAATGAAATCATTTAATTAAATAAAAAAAGTGTGTCTAATTAATTAAAGATTATTTAATTAAATAGAAAAAGTAATTATGAGAGCATATCTCATTTTATTAAATTGAATATCTCAACAAAATCTCTCTTCAGTTCAAAAAGGGAAATTTTCAGTTCACTATTGATCAAAAATGAGTTAAATCAGTTAACTCCTTTTTCGACTCAAATTGAATTAGTTAACTCCTTATTTTATTCAAATTAAATCCGTTAACTCCTTTTACTTTGGAAATCTCCTTTTATGACTGAACTATACCTTTAATCCTAACTGTTGATTGAAATCGATCTCAACCGTTGATGAATTTCAGGAAAGTCTATTTAAGAGACCCTCGTCTCTTCATTTTGAAAGGTTGAATGAGAATTTGCATCGAATTGTTGCTGGAATTCATACTCACATTTGCTCATATTCACATACGCAAAGATCAAGTTTGACCAAAAGTTGACTAGATTTAACCACGGTTAACTTGAGTTGACTAGTTTCGAAAAGAATTTTGAAATAATTAAATGAAATTATTTAAATAAATGGAGTACTTACTTCTAATTAATTAAACAAAGTTATTTAATTAAATGAGAAGCCATTCCTAATTAATTAAATGAAGTTATTTAATTAAATAAGAAAAGTGTCTTTAATTAATTAAAGAATATTTAATTAAATAGAAAATGTAATTATGAGAGCATATCTCATTTTATTAAATTAAATATTTCAACAAAATCTCTCTTCAGTTCAAAAAGAAAAATTTACAGTGTACTATTGATAAAAAATGAGTTATATCAGTTAACTTCTTTTTCTACTCAAATTGAATTAGTTAACTCCTTTTCCTACTCAAATTGAATCAGTTAAATTCTTATTTTACACAAATTAAATCCATTAACTCCCTTTAATTTGGAAATCTCCCTTTATGACAAAACTTCACCTTTAATCCTGACCGTTGATTGAAATCGATCTCAGCCGTTCATGAATTCCAGAAATGTCTATTTAAGAGTCCCTCATCTCTTCATTTTGAAAGGTTCAATGAGAATTTGCATCGAATTGTTGTTGGAATTCATATTGACATTTGCTCATATTCACATACGCAAAGATCAAGTTGACCAAAAGTTGACCAGATTTAACCACGGTTGACTTGAGTTGACTAGTTTCGAAAAGAATTTTGAAATAATTAAACAAAATTATTTAATTAGATGGAGTACATACTTCTAATTAATTAAACAAATTTATTTAATTAAATGAGAAGCCATTCCTAATTAATTAAATGAAGTTATTTAATTAAATAATAAAAGTGTTTCTAATTAATTAAAGATTATTTAATTAAATAGAAAAAGTAATTACGAGAGCATATCTCATTTTTTTAAATTAAATATCTCAACAAAATCTCTCTTTAGTTCAAAAAGAAAAATTTCCAATTCACTATTGATAAAAAATGACTTAAATGAGTTAACTCCTTTTTCTACTCAAATTGAATCAGTTAACTCCTTATTTTACTCAAATTAAATCCGTTAACTCCCTTTAATTTGAAAATCTTCCTTTATGACTAAATTTCACCTTTAATCCTGACCGTTGATTGAAATCGATCTCAACCATTGATGAATTCCAACAAAGTCTATTTAAGAGACCCTCATCTCTTCATTTTGAAAGGTTGAATAAGAATTTGCACCGAATTGTTGCTGGAATTCATACTCACATTTGCTCATATTCACATACGCAAAGATCAAGTTTGACCAAAAGTTGACTAGATTTAACCACGGTTGACTTGTGTTGACAAGTTTCGCAAAGAATTTTGAAACAACTGAACGAAATAATTTGATTAAATGGAGTACTTACTTCTAATTAATTAAACAAAGTTATTTAATTAAATGAGAAGCCATTCCTAATTAATTAAATGAAGTTATTTAATTAAATAAGAAAAATGTCTATAATTAATTAAAGATTATTTAATTAAACAGAAAAAGTAATCATGAGAGCATATCTCATTTTATTAAATTAAATATCTCAACAAAATCTCTCTTCAGTTCAAAAATAGAAATTTTCAGTTCACTATTGATAAAAAATGAGTTAATCAGTTAACTCCTTTTTCATCTCAAATTGAATCAGTTAACTCCTTATATTACTCAAATTAAATCCGTTAACTCCTTTTAATTTGAAAATCTCCCTTTAAGACTGAACTTCACCTTTAATACTGACCGTTGATTGAAATCGATCTCAACCGTTGATGGATTCTAAGAAAGTCTATTTAAGAGACCCTCATCTCTTCATTTTGAAAGGTTGAATGAGAATTTGCATCGAATTGTTGCTGGAATTCATACTCACATTTGCTCATATTCACATACACAAAGATCAAGTTTGACCAAAAGTTGACCAGATTTAACCACGATTGAGTTGAGTTGACTAGTTTTGAAAAGAATTTTGAAATAATTAAACAAAATTATTTAATTAAATGGAGTACTTACTTCTAATTAATTAAACAAAGTTATTTAATTAAAGTAGAAGCCATTCCTAATTAATTAAATGAAGTTATTTAATTAAATAATAAAAGTGTCTCTAATTAATTAAAGATTATTTAATTAAATAGAAAACATAATTATAAGAGCATATCTCATTTTATTAAATTAAATATCTCAACAAAATCTCTCTTCAATTCAAAAAGGAAAATTTCCAGTTCACTATTGATAAAAAATGAGTTAAATAAGTTAATTCCTTTTTCTTCTCAAATTGAATCAGTTAACTCCTTATTTTACTCAAATTAAATCTATTAACTCCCTTTAATTTGAAAATATCTCTTTATGACAAAACTTCACATTTAATCCTGACCGTTGATTGAAATCGATCTCAATAGTTGATGAATTTTAGGAAAGTCTATTTAAGAGACCCTCATCTCTTCATTTTGAAAGGTTGAATGAGAATTTGTATCGATTTGTTGCTGGAATTCATACACATATTTGCTCATATTCACATATGCAAATATCAAGTTTGACCAAAAGTTGACCAAATTTAACAACGGTTGACTTGAGTTGACTAGTTTTGAAAAGAATTTTAAAATAATTAAACAAAATTATTTAATTAAATGGAGTACTTACTTCTAATTAATTAAAAAAAGTTATTTAATTAAATTTGAAGCCATTCCTAATTAATTAAATGAAGTTATTTAATTAAATAAGAAAAGTGTCTCTAATTAATTAAAAATTATTTAATTAAATAGAGAAAGTAATTATGAGCGCATATCTCATTTTATTAAATTAAATATCTCAACAAAATCTCTCTTCAGTTCAAATAGGAAAATTTCCAGTTCACTATTAATAAAAAATGAGTTAAATCAGTTAACTCCTTTTTCTACTCAAATTGAATCAGTTAACTCCTTATTTTACTCAAATTAAATCTATTAACTCCCTTTAATTTGGAAATATCTCTTTATGACAAAACTTCACCTTTAATCCTGACCGTTGATTGAAATCGATCTCAATAGTTGATGAATTCTAGGAAAGTCTATTTAAGAGACCCTCATCTCTTCATTTTGAAAGGTTGAATGCGAATTTGCATCGAATTGTTGCTACAATTCATACTGACATTTGCTCATATTCACATATGCAAAGATCAAATTTAACCCAAAGTTGACCATATTTAACCACAGTTGACTTGAGTTGACTAGTTTCGAAAATAATTTTAAAATAATTAAATGAAATTATTTAATTAAATAGAGTATTTACTTCTAATTAATTAAACAAAATTATTTAATTAAATGAGAAGCCATTCCTAATTAATTAAATGAAGTTCTTTAATTAAATAAGAAAAGTGTCTCTATTTAATTAAAGACGATTTAATTAAATAGAAAAAGTAATTATGAGAGCATCTCATTTTACTAAATTAAATATCGCAAAAAAATCTCTCTTCAGTTCAAAAACAGAAATTTTCAGTTCACTATTGATCAAAAATGAGTTAAATCAGTTAACTCCTTTTTCTTCTCAAATTGAATCAGTTAACATCTTATTTTACTCAAATTAAATCTGTTAACTCCCTTTAATTTGGAAATCTCCTTTTATGATTGAACTTCACCTTTAATCTTAACCGTTGATTGAAATCGATCTCAACCGTTGATGGATTTCAGGAAAGTCTATTTAAGAGACCCTCATCTCTTCATTTTGAAAAGTTGAATGAGAATTTGCATCGAATTGTTATTGCATATCATACTCACATTTGCCGCAAAGATCAAGTTTGACCAAAAGTTGACCAAATTTAACCACAGTTGACATGAGTTGACTAGTTTCAAATTTTTTTTGAAATAATTAAACGAAATTATTTAATTAAATGGAGTACTTACTTCTAATTAATTAAACAAAGTTATTTAATTAAATGAGAAGTCATTCCTAATTAATTAAATGAAGTTATTTAATTAAATAAGAAAAGTGTCTCTAATTAATTTAAGATTATTTAATTAAATAGAAAAAGTAATTATGAGAGTATATCTTATTTTATTAAATTAAATATCTTGACAAAATCTATCGTCAGTTCAAAAAGGGAAATTTTCAGTTCACTTTTGATCAAAAATGAGTTAAATCAGTTAACTCCTTTTTCTATTCAAATTGAATCAGTTAACTCCTTATTTTACTCAAATTAAATCTGTTAACTCCCTTTAATTTGGAAATCTCCGTTTATGAATGAACTTCACCTTCAATCCTGACCGTTGATTGAAATCGATCTCAGTCGTTGATGAATTCAAGGAATGTCTATTTAAGAGACCCTCATCTCTTCATTTTGAAAGGTTGAACGAGAATTTGCATCGAATTGTTGCTGGAACTCATACTCACATATGCTCATATTCACATGTGCAAAGATCAAGTTTGACCAAAAGTTGACCAGATTTAACCACGGTTGACTAGTTTCAAAAAAAATTTTGAAATAATTAAACGAAATTAGTTAATTAAATGGAGTACTTCTAATTAATTAAACAAAGTTATTTAATTAAATGAGAAACCATTCCTAATTAATTAAATGAAGTTATTTAATTAAATAAAAAAAGTGTGTCGAATTAATTAAAGATTATTTAATTAAATAGAAAAAGTAATTATGAGAGCATATCTCATTTTATTAAATTAAATATCTATACAAAATCTCTCTTAAGTTCAAAAAGGGAAATTTCTAGTTCTCTATTGATCAAAAATGAGTTAAATGAGTTAACTCTTTTCCTACTCAAATTTAATCAGTTAACTCCTTACTTTATTCAAATCAAATCTGTTAACTCCGTTTATGATTGAACTTCACATTTAATTCTGACCGCAGATTGAAATCGATCTCAACCGTTGATGAATTCTCGAAAAGTCTATTTAAGAGACCCTCATCTCTTCATTTTGAAAGCTTGAATGAAAATTTGCATTGAATTGTTACTAGAATTCATACTCACATTTGCTCATATTCACATATGCAAAGATCAAGTTTGACCAAAAGTTGACCAAATTTAACCACGGTTGACTTGAGTTGACTAGTTTCAAATTTTTTTTTGAAATAATTAAACGAAATTATTCAATTAAAATGAGTACTTACTTCTAATTAATTAAACAAAGTTATTTAATTAAATGAGAAGCCATTCCTAATTAATTAAGTAAAGATATTTAATTAAATAAGAAAAGTGTCTCTAATTAATTAAAGATTATATAATTAAATAGAAAAAGTAATTATCAGAGCATATCTAATTTTATTAAATTAAATATCTCAACAAAATCTCTCTTCAGTTCAAAAAGGAAAATTTCTAGTTCACTATTGATAAAAAATGAGTTAAATCAATTAACACCTTTTTCTACTCAAATTGAATCAGTTAATTCCTTACTTTACTCAAATGAAATCTGTAAACTCTCTTTAATTTGGAAATCTCCCTTTATGACTAAACTTCACCTTTAATCCTAACCGCTGATTGAAATCAATATCAACCATTGATGAATTCGAGTAAAGTCTATTTAAGAGACCCTCATCTCTTCATTTTGAAAGGTTAAATGAGAATTTGCATCAAATTGTTGCTGGAATTCATACTCACATTTGCTCATATTCACATACGTAGAGATCAAGTTTGACCAAAAGTTGACCAGATTTAACCACGGTTGACTTGAGTTGATTAGTTTTGAAAAGAATTTTGAAATAATTAAACGAAATTATTTAATTAAATGGAGTACTTACTTCTAATTAATTAAACAAAATTATTTAACTAAATGAGAAGCGATTCCTAATTAATTAAATGAAGTTATTTAATTAAATACGAAAAGTGTCTCTAATTAATTAGAGATTATTTAATTAAATAGAAAAAGTAATTATGAGATCATATCTCATTTTATTAAATTAAATATCTCAACAAAATCTCTCTTCAGTTCAAAAAGGGAAATTTCCAGTTCACTATTGATAAAAAATGGGTTAAATCAGTTAACTTCTTTTTCTACTCAAATTGAATCAGTTAGCTCCTTATTTTACTCTAATTAAATCTGTTAACTCCCTTTAATTTGGAAATCTCCCTTTATGACTGAACTTCACTTTTAATCCTAACCGCTAATTGAAATCGATCTCACTCGTTGATGAATTCTAGGAAAGTCTATTTAAGAGACCCTCATCTCTTCATTTTGAAAGGTTGAATGAGAATTTGCATCAAATTGTTGGTAGAATTCATACTCACATTTTCTCATATTCACATACGCAAAGATCAAGTTTGACCAAAAGTTGATCAAATTTAACCACGGTTGATTTGAGTTAACTAGTTTCAAATTTTTTTTTGAAATAATTAAACGAAATTATTTAATTAAATAGAGTACTTACTTCTAATTAATTAAACAAAGTTATTTAATTAAATGAGAAGCCATTCCTAATTAATTAAATGAAGTTATTTAATTAAAAAAGAAAAGTGTCTCTAATTAATTAAAAATTAGTTAATTAAATAGAAAAAGTAATTATGAGAGCATATCTCATTTTATTAAATTAAATATCTCAACAAAATCTCTCTTCGGTTCAAAAAGAGAAATTTTCAGTTCACTATTGATCAAAAATGAGTTAAATCAGTTAAATCCTTTTTCTACTGAAATTCAATAACTTAAGGCCTTATTTTACTCAAATTAAATATGTTAACTCCCTTTAATTTGGAAATCTCTGTTTAAGACTGAACTTCACCTTTAATCCTGACCGCTAATTGAAATCGATCTCAACCGTTGATGAATTCTACGAAAGTCTATTTAAGAGACCCTCATCTCTTCATTTTGAAAGGTTGAATTAGAATTTGCATCAAATTGTTGCTGAAATTCATACTCACATTTGCTCATGTTCACATACGCAAAGATCAAGTTTGACCAAAAGTTGACTAGATTTAATGACGGTTAACTTGAGTTGACTAGTTTCTAAAAGAATTTTGCAATAATTAAACGAAATTATTTAATTAAATGGAGTACTTACTTCTAATTAATTAAATAAAGTTATTTAATTAATTGAGAAGCTATTCTTAATTAATTAAATGAAGTTATTTAATTAAATAAGAAAAGTGTCTCTATTTAATTAAAGATTACTTAATTAAATAGAAAAAGTAATTATGAGAGCATATCTCATTTTATTAAACTAAATATCTTAACAAAATCTCTCTTCAGTTCAAAAAGATAAATTTTTAGTTGACTATTGAATTGACTTGAGTTGACTAGTTTCGAAAAGAATTTTGAAATAATTAAACGAAATTATTTAATTAAATGGAGTACTTAGTTCTAATTAAATAAACAAAGTTATTTCATTAAATGAGAAGCCATTCCTAATTAATTAAATAAAGTTATTTAATTAAATAGAAAAAGTAATTATGAGAGCATATCTCATTTTATTAAATTAAACATCTCAACAAAATCTCTCTTTAGTTCAAAAATGGAAATTTCTAGCTCACTATTGATCAAAAATCAGTTAAATCAGTTAACTCCTTTTTCTACTCAAATTGAATCAGTTAACTCCTTATTTTACTCAAATTAAATATTTCAACTCAAGTCAACCGTGGTTAAATTTGGTCAACTTTTGGTCAAACTTGATCTCTGCGTATGTGAATATGAGCAAATGTGAGTATGAATTCCAGCAACAATTCGATGCAAATTCTCATTCAACCTTTCAAAATAAAGAGATGAGGGTCTCTTAAATAGACTTTTTTGAAATTTATCAACGGTTGAGATCGATTTCAATAAACGGTCAGGATTAAAGGTGAAGTTCAGTCATAAATGGAGATTTCCAAATTAAAGGGAGTTAAAAAATTTAATTTGAGTAAAATAAGGAGTTAAATGATTCAATTTGAGTAGAAAAAGGAGTAAACTGATTTAACTCATTTTTTATCAATAGTGAACTGGAAATTTCTCTTTTTGAACTGAAGATAGATTTTGTTGAGATATTTAATTTAATAAAATGAGATATGCTCTCATAATTACTTTTTCTATTAAATTAAATAATCTTTATTTAATTAGAGACACTTTTCTTATTTATTTAAATATCTTTACTTAATTAATTAGGAATGGCTTTTCATTTAATTAAATAACTTTGTTTAATTAATTAGAAGTAAGTACTCCATTTAATTAAATAATTTCGGTTAATTATTTCAAAATTCTTTTCGAAACTAGGCAACTCAACTCAACCGTGGTTAAATATGGTCAAATTTTGGTCAAACTTGATCTTTGCGTATGTGAATATGTGCAAATGTGTGTATAAATTCAAGCATCAATTCGATGCAAATTCTCATTCAACCTTTCAAAATGAAGAGATGAGGGTCTCTTAAATAGACTTTCTTGGAATTCATCAACGGTTGAGATTGATTTCAATCAACGGTCAGGATCAAAGGTAAAGTTCAGTCATAAAAAGAGATTTCCAAATTAAAGCGAGTTAACAGATTTAATTTGAGTAAAATAAAGAGTTAACTTATTCAATTTGAGTAGAAAAAGGAGTTAACTGATTTTAACTCATATTTTATCAATAGTGAATTAGAAATTTCCCTTTTTGAACTGAAGAAAATTTTTGTTGAGATATTTAATTTAATAAAATGAGATATGCTCTCATAATTACTTTTTCTATATAATTAAATAATCTTTAATTAATTAGAGGCACTTTTCTTATTTAATTAAATAACTTCATTTAATTAATTAGGAATGGCTTCTCATTTAATTAAATAACTTTTTTTAATTAATTAGAAGTAAGTACTGCATTTAATTAAATAATTTTTTTTTAAATATTTCAAATTTTTTTTCAAAATTAGTCAACTCAAGTCAACCGTGGTTAAATCTGGTCAACTTTTGGTCAAACTTAATCTTTGCATATGTGAATATGAGCAAATGTGAGTATGAATTCCAGCAACAATTCGATGCAAATTCTCATTCAACCTTTCAAAATGAAGAGATGAGGGTCTCTTAAATAGACTTTCCTGGAATTCATCAACGGTTGAGATCGATTTCAATCAACGATCAGGATTAAAGGTGAAGTTCAGTCATAAAGGGAGATTTTCAAATTAAATAGAGTTAACGGATTTAATTTGAGTAAAATAAGGAGCTAACTGATTCAATTTGAGTAGAAAAAGGAGTTAACTGATTTAACTCATTTTTGATAAATAGTAATCTGGAAATTTCCCTTTTTAAACTGAAGAGAGATTTTGTTGAGAGATTTAATTTAATAAAATTAGATATGCTCTCATAATTACTTTTTCTATTTAATTAAATAATCTTTAATTAATTAGAGACACTTTTCTTATTTAATTAAATAACTACATTTAATTAATTAGAAATGGCTTCTCATTTAATTGAATAACTTTGTTTAATTAATTAGAAGTAAGTACTCTATTTAATTAAATAATTTCATCTAATTATTTCAAAAAAATTTCCGAAACTAGTCAACTCAAGTCAACCGTGCTTTAATCTGGTCAACTTTTGGTCAAACTTGATCTTTGCATATGTGAATATGAGCAAATGTGTCTGTGAATTCCAGCAAAAATTTGATACAAATTCTCATTCAACCTTTCAAAATGAAGAGATGACGGTCTCTTAAATAGACTTTGCTAGAATTCATCAAGGGTTGAGATCGATTTCAATCAATGGTCAGGATTAAAGGTGAAGTTTAGTCATAAAGGGAGATTTCCAAATTAAAGGGAGTTAACAGATTTAATTTGAGTAAAATAAGGAGTTAACTGATTCAATTTGAGTAGAAAAAAGAGTTAACTCATTTAACTCATTTTTTATTAATAGTGACATGAAAATTTACCTTTTTGAACTGAAGAGAGATTTTGTTGAGATATTTAATTTAATAAAATGAGATATGTTGTCATAATTACTTTTTCTATTTAATTAAATAATCTTTGATTAATTAGAGACACTTTTCTTATTTAATTAAATAACTTCATCTAATTAATTAGGAATGGCTTCTCATTTACTTAAATAACTTTGTTTAATTAATTAGAATTAAGTACTCCATTTAATTGAATAATTTCGTTTAATTATTTCAAAATTCTTTTCGAAACTAGTGAACTCAAGTCAATCGTGGTTAAACCTGATCAACTTTTGGTCAAACTTGATCTTTGCGTATGTGAATATGAGCAAATGTGAGTATGAATTCCAGCAACAATTCGATGCAAATTCTCATTCAACCTTTCAAAATGAAGAGATAGGGGTCTCTTAAATAGACTTTCCGGGAATTCATCAACAGTTGAGATCGATTTCAATCAACGGTCAGGACTAAAGGTGAAGTTTAGTCATAAAGGAATATTTCCAAATTAAAGTGAGTTAACAGATTTAATTTCAGTAAAATAATGAGTTAACTGATTTAATTTGAGTAGAAAAAGGAGTTAACTGATTTAACTCATTTTTTATCAATAGTGAACTGAAAATTTTTCTTTTTGAACTGAAGAGAGATTTTGTTGAGATATTTAATTTAATAAAATGAGATATGCTCTCATAATTACCTTTTCTATTTAATTAAATAATCTTTAATTAATTAGAGACACTTATTTTATTTAATTAAATAACTTGATTTAATTAAGTAGGAATGGCTTCTCATTTATTTAAATAACTTTGTTTAATTAATTAGAAGTATGTACTCAATTTAATTAAATAATTTTGTTTCATTATTTCAAAATTCTTTTCAAAACTAATCAACTCAAGTTAACCATGGTTAAATCTAGTCAACTTTTGGTCCAACTTGATTTTTGCGTATGTGAATATAAGCAAATGTGAGTATGAATTCCAGCAACAATTTGATGAAAATTCTTGTTCAACCTTTCAAAATGAAGAGATGAGGGTCTCTTAAGTAGACTTTCTTGGAATTCATCAATGGTTGAGATCGATTTCAATCAACGTTCAGGATTAAAGGTGAAATTCAGTCATAAAGGGAGATTTTTAAATTAAAGGGAGTTAACATATTTAATTTTAGTAAAATAAGAAGTTAACTGATTCAATTTGAGTGTAAAAAAGAGTTAACTGATTTAACTCATTTTTTATCAATAGTGAACTGAAAATTTCCCTTTCTGAACTGAAGAGAGATTTTGTTGAGATATTTAATTTAATAAAATGAGATATGCTCTCGTAATTACTTTTTCAATTTAATTAAATAATCTTTAATTAATTAGAGGCACTTATCTTATTTAATTAAATAAGTTCATTTACTTAATTAGAAATGGTTTTCATTTAATTAAATAACTTTGTTTAATTAATTAGAAGTACTCTATTTAATTAAATAATTTTGTTTAATTATTTTAAAATTCTTTTCGAAACTAGTCAACTCAAGTCAACCATGGTTAAATCTGGTCAACTTTTGGTCAAACTTGATCTTTGCGTATGTGAATATGAGCAAATGTGAGTATGAATTCTAGCAACAAGTCAATGCAAATTCTCATTCAACATTTCAAAATGAAGAGATGAGGGTCTCTTAAATAGACTTTCCTGAAATTTATCAACAGTTGAGATCGATTTCAATCAACGGTCAAGATTAAAGGTAAAATTCAGTCATAAAGGAAGATATCAAAATTAAAGGGAGTTAACAGATTTAATTTGAGTAAAATAAGGAGTTAACTGATTCAATTTGAGAAGAAAAAAGAGTTAACTAATTTAACTCATTTTTTATCAATAGTGAACTGGAAATTTCCCTTTTTGAACTGAAGAGCGATTTTTTTGAGATATTTAATTTAATAAAATGAGGTATGCTCTCATAATTACTTTTTCCATTTAATTAAATAATCTTTAATTAGTTGGAGACACTTTTCTTATTTAATTAAATAACTTCATTTAATTAATTAGGAATGGCTTCTCATTTAATTAAATAACTTTGTTTAATTAATTAGAAGTAAGTACTCCATTTATTTAAATAATTTCATTTAATTATTCCAAAATTCTTTTCGAAACTAGTCAACTCAAGTCAATCATGGTTAAATCTGGTCAACTTTTCGTCAAACTTGATCTTTGCATTTGTGAATATGAGCAAATATGAGTATGAATTCCAGCAACAATTTGATGCAAATTCTCATTCAATCTTTCAAAATGAAGAGATCAGAGTCTCTTAAATAGACTTTCTCGAAATTCATCAACGGTTGAGATCGATTTCAATCAATGGTCAGGATTAAAGGTGAAGTTCAGTCATAAAGGAAGATTTTCGAATTAAAGGGAGTCAACAGATTTAATTTGAGTAAAATAAGGAGTTAACTGATTCAATTTGAGTAGAAAAGTTGTTAACTGATTTAACTCATTTTTTATCAACAGTGAACTGGAAATTTCCCTTTTTGAACTGAAGAGAGATTTTGTTGAGATATTTAATTTAATAAAATGAGATATGCTCTCATAATTACTTTTTCTATTTAATTAAATAATATTTAATTAATTAGAGACACTTTTCTTATTTAATTAAATAACTTCATTTAATTAATTAGGAATGGCTTCTCATTTAATTAAATAACTTTGTTTAATTAATTAGAAGTAAGTACTCCATTTAATTAAATAATTTTGTTTAATTATTTTCAAAAAAAATTTGATACTAGTCAACTCAAGTCAACCGTGGTTAAATCTGGTCAACTTTTGGTCAAACTTGATCTTTGCGTATGTGAATATGAGCAAATGTAAGTATGAATTCCAGCAACAATTCGATGCAAATTCTCATTCAACCTTTCAAAATGAAGAGATGAGGGTCTCTTAAATAGACTTTTCTGGAATTCATCAACAGTTTAGATCGATTTCAATCAACAGTCAAGATTAAAGGTGAAGTTCAGAAATAAAGGAAGATTTCCAAATTAAAGGGAGTTAACAGATTTAATTTGAGTAAAATATGGAGTTACATGATTCAATTTGCATAGAAAAAAGAGTTAACTGATTTAACTCATTTTTGATCAATAGTGAACTAGAAATTTCGCTTTTTGAACTGAAGATAAATTTTGTTGAGATATTTAATTTAATAAAATGAGATATGCTCTCATAATTACTTTTTCTATTTAATTAAATAATCTTTAATTAATTAGAGACACTTTTCTTATTTTATTAAATAACTTCATTTAATTAATTAAGAATGGCTTCTCATTTAATTAAATAACTTTGTTTAATTAATTAGAAGTAAGTATTCTGTTTAATTAAATAATTTCGTTTAATTATTTCGAAAAAAATTTCGAAACTAGTCAACTCAAGTCAATCATGGTTAAATTTGGTCAACTTTTGGTCAAACTTGATCTTTGCATATGTGAATATGAGCAAATGTGAGTATGAATTCCAAAAACAATTTTATGCAAATTCTCATTCAACCTTTCAAAATGAAGAGATGAGGGTCTCTTAAATAGACTTTCTTTGAATTTATCAACGGTTGAGATCGATTTCAATCAACGGTCAGGATTAAAGGTGAAGTTCAGTCATAAAGGGAGATTTTCAAATGAAAGGGAGTTAACAGATTTAATTTGACTAAAATAAAGAGTTAACTGATTCAATTTGAGTAGAAAAGGGAGTTAACTGATTTAACTCATTTTTTATCAATAGTGAACTGGAAATTTTTCTTTTTGAACTGAAGAGAGATTTTGTTGAGATATTTAGTTTAATAAAATGAGATATGCTCTCATAACTACTTTTTCTATTTAATTAAATAATCTTTAATTAATTTGAGACACTTTTCTTATTTAATTAAATAACTTCATTTAATTAATTAGGAATGGCTTCTCATTTAATTAAATAACTTTGTTTAATTAATTAGAAGTAAGTACTCCATTTAATTAAATAATTTCGTTTAATTATTTCAAAATTCTTTTCAAAACTAGTCAACTCAACTCAACCCTGGTTAAATCTGGTCAACTTTTGGTCAAACTTGATCTTTGCGTATGTGAATATGAGCAAATGTGATTATGAATTCCAAAAATAATTCGATGCAAATTCTCATTAAGCCTTTCAAAATGAAGAGATGAGGGTCTCTTAAATAGATTTTTCTGGAATTCATCAACGGTTGAAATCGATTTCAATCAACGTTCAGGATTAAAGGTGAAGTTCAATCATAAAGAGAGATTTCCACATTAAAGAGAGTTAACAGATTTATTCTCAGTAAAATAAGGAGTTAACTAACTCAATTTGAGTAGAAAAAGGAGTTAACTAATTTAACTCATATTTTATCAATAGCGAATTGGAAATTTCCCATTTTTAACTGAAGAGAGATTTTGTTGAGATATTTAATTTAATAAAATGAGATATGCTCTCATAATTACTTTTTCTATTTAATTAAATAATCTTTAATTAATTAGAGACACTTTTCTTATTTATTTAAATGAATTCATTTAATTAATTAGGAATGGCTTCTCATTTAATTAAATAACTTTTTTTAATTAATTAGAACTAAGTACTCCATTTAATTAAATAATTTTATTTAATTATTTAAAAATTCTTTTCGAAACTAGTCAACTCAAGTCAACCATGGTTAAATCTGGTCAACTCTTGGTCAAACTTGATCTTTGCGTATGTGAATATGAGCAAATATGAGTATGAATTTCAGCAACAGTTTGATGCAAATTCTCATTCAACCTTTCAAAATAAAGACATGGGGGTCTCTTAAATAGACTTTCCTGAAATTCATCAATGGTTGAGATCGATTTCAATCAACGGTCAGGATTAAAGGTGAAGTTCAGTCAGAAAGGGAGATTTCCAAATTAAAGGGAGTTAACTGATTTAATTTGAGAAAAATAAGGAGTTAACTGATTCAATTTGAGTAGAAAAAGGAGTTAACTAATTTAACTCATTTTTTTTATCAAAAGTGAACTGAAAATTTCCCTTTTTGAACTGAAGAGAGATTTTGTTGAGATATTTAATTTAATAAAATGAGATATGCTCTCATAATTACTTTTTCTATTTAATTAAAAAATCTTTGATTAATTAGAGGCACTTTTCTTATTTATTTAAATAATTTCATTTAATTAATTAAGAATGGCTTCTTATTTAATTAAATAACTTTGTTTAATTAATTATAAGTAAGTACTCCATTTAATTAAATAATTTTGTTAAATTATTTCAAAATTCTTTTCGAAACTAGTCAACTCAAGTCAACCGTGGTTAAATCTGGTCAACTTTTGGTCAAACTTGATCTTTGCGTATGTGAATATGAGAAAATGTGAGTATGAATTCTAGCAACAATTCGATGCAAATTCTCATTCAACATTTCAAAATGAAGAGATGAGTCTCTTAAATAGACTTTCCTAAAATTCATCAACGGTTGAGATCAATTTCAATCAACGGTAAGGGTTAAAGGTGAAGTTTAGTCATAAAGGAGGATTTCTAAATTAAAGGGATTTGACAGATTTAATTTGAGTAAAATAAAGAGTTAATTGATTCAATTTGAGTAGAAAAAGGAATTAACTGATTTAACTCAGTTTTTTATCAATAGTGAACTGAGAATTTCCCTTTTTGAACTGAAGAGAGATTTTATTGAGATATTTAATTTAATAAAATGAGATATGCTCTCATAATTACTTTTTTTATTTAATTAAATAATCTTTAATTAATTAGAGACACTTTTCTTATTTAATTAAATAACTTCATTTAATTAATTAGGAATGGCTTCTCATTTAATTAAATAACTTTGTTTAATTGATTAGAAGTAAGTACTCCATTTAATTAAATAATTTTGTTTAATTATTTCAAAATTCTTTTCAAAACTAGTCAACTCATGTCAACTGTGGTTAAATCTAGTCAACTTTTGGTCAAACTTGATCTTTGCGTATGTGAATATGAGCAAATGTGAGTATGAATTCCAGCAACAATTCGATGCATATTCTTATTCAACCTTTTAAAATGAAGAGATGAGGGTCTCTTAAATAGACTTTCTTGGAATTCATCAACGATTGAGATCGATTTCAATCAACGGTCAAGTTTAAAGGTGAACTTCCGTCATAAAGAGAGATTTCAAAATTAAAGGGAGTTAATAGATTTAATTTGAGTAAAATAAAGAGTTAACTGATTCAATTTGAGTAGAAAAATGAGTTAACTGATTTAACTCATTTTTGATCAATAGTGAACTGAAAATATCCCTTTTTGAATTGAAGAGAGATTTTTTTGAAATATTTAATTTAATAAAATGAGATATGCTCTCATAATTACTTTTTCTATTTAATTAAATAATCTTTAATTAATTAGAGACACTTTTCTTATTTAATTAAATAACTTCTTTTAATTAATTAGGAATGGCTTCTCATTTAATTAAATAAATTTGTTTAATTAATTAGAAGTAAGTACTCCATTTAATTAAATTATTTCTTTTAATTATTTCAAAATTCTTTTTGAAACTAGTCAACTCAAGTCAACCGTGGTTAAATTTGGTCAACTTTTGGTCAAACTTGATCTTTGCGTATGTGAATATGAGCAAATGTGAGTATGAATTCCAACAAAAATTCGATGTAAATTCTCATTCAACCTTTCAAAATGAAGAGATGAGGGTCTCTTAAATAGACTTTCCTGGAATTCATCAACAGTTGAGATCGATTTCAATTAATGGTTAGGATTAAAGGTGAAGTTCAGTCATAAAGGGAGATTTCTAAATTAAAGAGAGTTAACAGATTTAATTTGAGTAAAATAAGGAGTTAACTAATTCAATTTGAGTAGAAAAAGGAGTTAACTGATTTAATTTATTTTTGATCAATAGTGAACTGGAAATTTTCCTTTTTGAACTGAAAAGAGATTTTGTTGAGATTTTTAATTTAATAAAATGAGATATGCTCTCATAATTACTTTTTCTGTTTAATTAAATAATCTTTAATTAATTAGAGACACTTTTCTTATTTAATTAAATAACTTCATTTAATTAGTTAGGAATGGCTTCTCATTTAATTAAATAACTTTGTTTAATTAATTAGAAGTAAGTACTCCATTTAATTAAATAATTTTGTTTAATTATTTCAAAATTCTTTTCGAAACTAGTCAACTCAAGTCAACCGTGGTTAAATCTGGTCAACTTTTGATCAAAGTTGATCTTTGCGTATGTGAATATGAGCAAATGTGAGTATGAATTTTAGCAACAATTCGATGCAAATTCTCATTCAACCTTTCAAAATGAAGAGATGAGGGTCTCTTAAATAGACTTTTCTGAAATTCATCAATGGTTGAGATCGATTTCAATCAATAGTCAGGATTAAAGGTGAAGTTTAGTCATAAAGGAAGATTTCCAAATTAAAGGGAGTTAACAGATTTAATTTGAGTAAAATAAGGAGTTATGTAATACCTCACCAAGGGATATAAGGAATTAACCTAAAGTTTGCCTAACAATTTTTTTTTTTTTAAACATGAAAGTAAAACCATTCACAACACTTGCAGAAGCAATAGTAAAATCCAACTAAAAGTAAACATAACACAACATAACAGATTACATTTTTTTTTAAAGATCCCTTAACATTGAATTACATCTAAATCAACCATTCATCTAACATCACATCCTTATAAAATAACAATGGTACATCCAACATTCTTAAACCATATACAAGTGTCCTTTGAAATTTACATCTTAGTTTCGCTCAATCATCCACTGTACATGTCACAAGATATGAAAAGCTTAAAAGAATAAACATGTATGTAAATAAAATACATCAACATCCAACATTAATCCATGATGCAATTAAAGTAAATGAAACCACATGTCATACATAATACATCAACTTAAAAGACATATTCATCCATCATGAAAGATAATCATATATCACAAACATAACTTACTAAGTGCACAGTTTCTCCCAACCGTAAATAGCATCATTAGACCATCATGGATCCTAGCCATCCCTCTGTGTGTAACATTCCAAAGCACCGAAGAGATCATCGGCTATTAACATAGTAGGAATGTCACTCCTAAAAACATCCTACTAACATGCAAAGTAAAGCATAATATATCATCAACTAACATATGCAAATCATCAATTTAAGGAACATACCAGTAAATACATCCATCATAAGGTATATCATCTATCATAATGCTCCAAGATCATAATGAAGATAGATACCAACCAAGAAAGCATCAACCATGGTGTCTCAGACGGATCTCAAATGATAAGAGTGGAAAATACACTACCACCCAACTGCGTGGAACCTAAGTGGTCCACTCCCACCGTGCTGAGGAGATAATCTCAACTCGCAAATAGGCTATCAAAATCACATAGCACAATACTCTTTAAATCTAGGAATCCTAAAAGTATACTAACTCAAAGGTTCCAATCACAAAATTGACATCTAATCCCAGAGGCACAAAAAAGACTACAGAGAAGACTCAAAATCTATAGAGGAGAATCAGGCTACATACTAGGGAGTGTCATCACATGGCTGTTTGAGTTACCCTGGACTGGTCTCTCACTAGACCCCGGACCCTTAAGCGTTGAGTTACCCTGGACTGGTTACTCTAAACCTTGGACCCTCAACATGACATATGTGGAAACCAAGAAGCCCTCTCAAGAAGATGAGGTACTTCTCCCATCCTTAGTCTATACAAGCACTCAAGGCATGGGTGGTTTAAATATCTCTAACTTATCTTTTTAGTGTATTTTTTCCACATAAATTTTAATTACTAGATTATCACTTATTACATAACTTGCATTAGGTTACCCTGGTACTGACCAATTTGGGCCCCAGACCCCTATACAGGTCACTCCCATAGTCATGTACCTAGACAACCTCTCCTAGGCACATAAATTCATAGTTGTGTCCCATACCATAACACTCATAAAGATCAAACTCAGTTCCTTAATAGGCAACCTGAAAATAAGATGGTTCTCCCATCCAAGAACACATAAAAACTCAACAAAATAAACTTCATAAATATAATCTCCAATACAAACCACAATATCCATTGGTTCTTAACAAGCAACTAAGAATATCTCAAAATAAATCACCATATCCATTGGTTGTCAACAAGCAACCAAGAATATCTCAAAATCATACTGATCGAAGACTCCAAAATGGTTGACTCAAACATGTCACAACATGACATCATCAAGAAATAAATCAACATTTCAGTCCCATCATGACGACTAGAAAATAATCCAAGGATAACTGATCGATGACTCAAAAATAGTTAAGTCAAGTGTCTTAGATACATAAGAATCACATGAAGATTGAAAAGCATTAACAAATCAGTATATACAAAATCTCATAGAGCATACGATCACATAACCATGGTTGGATTTATAAAGATCAGAATTAAGACATCATCATGACATCACAATCATAACCCTCGAGCCTCTGGTAGACGTCTTATAACTGGTCAACACTAATCAACCCAAAACCCAAAACAAGAAGCATATAAAATACACAATGCAAACACATGTTTTGGTTTATTAAAATCACATACTTGAATAATGTGTAGAGTTTCAGTTTTCATTTCAAGTATACTTCAAGTGTCTTAAGTTTCATCATTTGACCTACAAGTCAACCCATTTGTTCCCCGACAACATTATCCTTTCATTATTAAGAATTACATTCTAAGAATAACTTAAGGATAAATATTCACTAAACTGATCATCATTGACCTTTAATTAAGTTGTCCTCTATATTTAACCATGATCCATATTCTAATTGATTAACCTTTCAACTTTTCTAAGATCATTATTTTTTATAAGAGGACCAATTATCATTCTTCGAATAAGAGATTATAAATTTATTAGAATGATCAATTAACATCGGTTCACAATCCTTGACCTTTTATCATTCTAATAGTTCTCAATTAGAAACTTAACTAAGTATTACTAAAGTTTGAGTCTTTTAATTTAATCTTTATCATCATTGACAACCATATAACATCTAAGGTCATAATTCAAGTCATAAGACTTATCAACTTCAATATAGATAATCTATAATCTCGTTAAAAGAATTATATCAAATAAATTTCTATTACATAGCTTAATTATTAATTAAATTTAATTAACTCTAATTAATTGATTTAATTAATAATTACATAACCATAGCAATGTTCTAATTAATATCAGTTGACTAATAACTAACTAGAATTCTGTAAGATAAAAGTCAACTATAATTCAAATCTCTAATATTCATATTAATAATTCAATAATAATATCTTGATAATATTTAAATACAAGCTATATTGGGAATCTTAATAATAATTCTGTGTGACCACATTTGTCATCTCTCAAAGAATACCAACATTCCCTTGACAAATTCGTATTATCATTATTCATTTCAAGTAAGACTCTATCGTACAACTTAATTATTAATATCATAGTTATAATATCAACTCAATGAATATCAATTATACTTCAAATCCAAAAACTAATATCTTTACAAAACATTATTCATAAAATAATCTTCGCTAGATTAACTCCAATCGAATTTATTGATAACTTTTAAAACCATTATTTATTAATAGTTTGTTAGACCCAACAAACATTAATAAATAATAAACTCATCAAAAACTATTATTAATTGATCTTAAAGAAGCCTTACAAACTTCATTGGTTAATATTTAACTATTTCTTAGCACAATTAAGGTGTACAATTATTTTATTTAATAATACAAACGTATTAATAATTCAAACCGTTGCTATATTATAACAAGGTTATAAGGTAACTATGACTACTTGTCAATATAATAATTCTTATTTAAATCTAAATCCAATATCATTAAAATTTGAGGCTCTTAATAATCATTATTAAACACCTTTATAAATTACTACCTCTTAACTATTTAATATATATTAAATAGTACTGAATATACATTAAGTAGTTAATATTAAAAATTCGCTCTTCTCTATTAACAAAATATTGAGAACCTCAAAATAATAGATAACTTGAATATTTAAAACTCATTCTATTATCACTATTAGAAATCTTCTTAAGCTAAATAACTATATTAACAACTCCCTTATCTTTTAAAATAATGCTCTAGAATTTCCACAATTCATCTTATCTCTATTAAATCAATTTCACATTAATCTCAATAACTTAATCATATTAACTAAGTTGATTAATAATGTACATAGTTCCACGATCCTTCCTAGTCATTTTAATCTTACTTAATTAAATTTTATTAGAGTTTAAATCATTTAATAATTATTTATTAAATCTTCACTAATAAGTATTACAATATCTAAAAATAATTTATTAACATTTATAAATCATCATTTCTTATAAATATTTTATATATATTAAATAGTGTTTAATACATATTAAACAGTATTTAATATATATTAAATAGTACTTAATATAAAATTTACACTAAGTAATACGATTTAAATATTATACATTACAAGAAAGAGCAAGCGATTACAATCGCTGCGGCTCATATGAATATATGTAGCCGTTGACTTAATAAGCCGTGCGGCCTTTGCAACATTTTCATCGCCGTGCACTGCATACGCAGTACAGGCATGAATAAAATATGCCATCACAAAATGCGCAGCCCACAATTATTAGTACTGGTACCGCCGGAGGTAATAAGGCAGGTGGGGTTCGGTGGGTGATAACCCCACCACCCCAAAATATATAATCATTTTTTTAAAACATTTTCAAAGACGCTGTTTAACATACACAATTCAATTTTTTAAAAGTGTTTCGACTGCGATTTATATATATATATATATATATATATGTATGTATGTATGTATATTTGTATAGGTATATATATATATATATATATATATACCTAGTTTTCCATCTATCATTATTGCAACATGTATGCAGTTATTATATATATATTTTAAAAAACCACATATATATAACTTTCAAATAAGAAGGACTTTCAAATTTCTTAAATTAAGAATTTTTCTTTTAAAATAATTATTTTCTAAACATATCCTTTAATCCATACAACAGGTTTAACTATAAATTTTGAAATCATCATTTCTCAATTTGATTCTATATCGAACCCAAACCTATTTCAGATCTAATTTCCTTTTTAATTGGATCTAGGGTTTTCTAATTTTTTTTCTTCTCCACCAATAAAATATCTAGATTCCAATTTCAAATTGCAGATTCAATCATAAAAAGTATTCAGGCACATATAATATACATGATGAAGATAGGAAGAGAAATAGTGCAAAGAGAATATGCAATTATCACGAGTGCACTTGGACACTGATGCTAATCCACCATGCCTTAGACATCCATAGAAAATTCCTTCCTTCTCCATCATTCACAATTCCTCCAAGATCCAAGCCAACCAAAACCTCCAAGTGACTAGAAGTGCTAGAAGGAGCATAGAAGCATGTAGAAACATATGAGTATAAGAGCTTCTCCAATGCATGTAAGCTTTGAAGCTTCCATTTTAGCTTGAAGCTTGTAGCTTCCATTAAGCTTGTCCAAACACTACGAGAGCCTCTATTTAAAGGCCTCTAAGATGCATCTAGAGTGTCTCTAGAAACAACTAGAAGATAAGCATGACAACCAAGCATGGATCTTCTCTAACCTTCTAGATGAGTCTTAAAGTTGTAGACACCATGTGCTCAAATAAAATGCTAACTTCTAAGTGTACACAACTAGTGCATTCTTAGAGTGCAAACTCCAGTGTTGTCTACATGACAACTCTCGAGAATTTGCCAACTCTTATGTAAGCAAATATTAAAATTAATGCACATTAATTAATATAATATTTAATTTACTCTTTTCGATTTAATTTATTTATTTATTAAATCTCATGCACAAACTTTAATTATTCCAAAGACTCACAAGGTAAAAATATGAAAATCCATCATAGTCAAAATACATACAAAATCAAATCAAGGGTTAATATCACGAATTACGTCATCCGATGTATTCGGAAGGTACTCAACTCAGATACTTGTCCTAATTTCTAATTAGAACAAATGACTTAAAGGGTTGGGATTTGGACTTGAGAATTTATCTCCCCTCTCTTATCATTGAGATGATGTTATAGGGTACGCTTATCCTGGCAATTCAGGAAAGTCGATACTCGGTACCTGTAACTTGCATAAAAACTATGCATGTACAAGCACAATATATACTAAATAAACAGGCAATGGCAGGAAGTGGTGCATTGTGTAGATCCCGACTAGCAGGTGACTATGACTCCCTTCCTTAACCACATCAGACACGCCATACAAAAGCAAACACGCACAACATACACATGCAAGTATGGGGTAAGTATCCATAAGAAACACATGTGATAATAGATCATCTTACTAATCATCATTAATAACTACAAACATAGAAAATAATCATCATGCATACATGAAATGTAAAATCTAAGTGATCTCATCACATAATAAACTGAATCCATAGAACAATATCTAATAGTCTCAAAACAATGTTGCTAACCATCAACATGAAACTAGCTCTAAAAGAGTTCGATAATGATAACAAAATGTGACCTAGGGGCAGGCACTACAAGTTAACTAATTCAATTTGAGTAGAAAAAGGAGTTAACTGATTTAACTCATTTTTGATCAATAGTGAACTGGAAATTTCCCTTTTTGAACTGAAGAGAGATTTTTTTGAGATATTTAATTTAATAAAATGAGATATGCTCTCATAATTACTTTTTCTATTTAATTAAATAATCTTTAATTAATTAGAGACACTTTTCTTATTTAATTAAATAACTTTGGCTTCTCATTTAATTAAATAACTTTGTTTAATTAATTAGAAGTAAGTAATCCATTTAATTAAATAATTTTGTTTAATTATTTTAAAATCCTTTTCGAAACTAGTCAACTCAAGTCAACCGTGGTTAAATATGGTCAACTTTTGGTCAAACTTGATCTTTGCATATGTGAATATGAGCAAATGTGAGTATGAATTCCAGAAACAATTTGATGCAAATTCTCATTCAACCTTTCAAAATGAAGAGATGAGGGTGTCTTAAATAGACTTTCCTGGAATTCATCAATGGTTGAGATCGATTTCAATCAACGGTCAGGATTAAAAGTGAAGTTCAGTCATAAAGAGAGATTTCCAAATTAAAGGGAGTTAACAGATTTAATTTGAGTAAAATAAGGAGTTAACTAATTCAATCTGGGTAGAAAAGGAGTTAATTGATTTAACTCATTTTTTATCAATAGTGAACTAAAAATTTCCCTTTTTGAACTGAAGAGAGATTTTGTTTAGATATTTAATTTAATAAAATAAGATATGCTCTCATAATTACTGTCATGCCCAAACTACGAGGGCAAAAACACAAATTTTTTTTTTTTAAAAATTAATATGCACAATGCTCTAAGTTGAAATGATTGATAAAAGTTTTAGTACAGGTTCTCTACATTACGTCTTAAGATTGTAAACATGAGGATGATTACATCATTAAGATTTTGAAACTTTTGTTATAAGATTGATATTGATCATAGTCACGTTATTATGTTAACTTCACAACAACATTCTAAAATTATTTAAATAACAATCTAAATGAGTATGATTAAAATAAATTGAAATATCTAATCAAGGACTTATTAAAAGGAATATTGCGTCTACCTATACATATATGTATATACTTTAATGAACTTCACTCAAATATCAATTTTATTTAAACCCATAATGCTATTAAGAATTAAACATTTCTAAAGATATTAACAATATAAATTACACTTAAATATGACTAGTTGATAAAGAAAAATGATTTATCATTTTCTCTTTGTCTAACATATACTAACGTAATAAAGCAAGATAATAGATCACAATAAGTTTCTAAAACTTTAAATGTATAAAATTACTACTAAATTTATATTAAAATTTAAAACAAATAACTTTAAAACAATTAACAATTAAACAAACATAATTGATAAGTAACTTAAACATATACTAATCTTATCCTACGCTAGCACGAATTTAAAACTACTAATTAAAACTATTACTTAACAAATTAAAACTAAGTTAATCAAACTACATTATTCAACATCTAGCTTGACTCACTCCACAATTAGTCTAATGATAAGTAATAAAACATGTTAATACTAATATAACTACATATATATATATATATATATATATATATATATAAATTAAAATTTAAACAACCCTAATTAAACAACTAAATAATTAAAACTAACACTAACTAAATCTAAAACTTAATATTAATACTAATAAATCTAATACTAGAATTAACTAAAAGAAACAACTATCATTTTAAACTAATTCTTAAATTCTACTAACTTAATTTAACTAAAATATAAATTCAAGAAACTAATATACTAATAATTACCAAAACAAAATAAATTAAATAAACTAACAAATATACTAAAACATAACTAAACCAACTTAACACTAAAATATCTTAACTAAACTTAACTCTAACATTAATCCTACTCTACTAACTGTCTTCCCCTACACCCCTATGCCCACCCTACCCTTGGGAAAGCGCTTCCCAAGGAGCGCTTCCCAAGCTCTGTCCTTGGGACAACGCTCTGCCCAAGGGACGCGCTGACATAGCTCTCCCCTCCCAGTCCTCTCATGCAACCCAGGCGGTAGGTAAAGGAAAAAGCAAGAAACTTGCATGCTAACAAAACTTAATACTTTACGCCCCTAAAAAGATGAACGCCCAAACAAACAATGAAGAAGGTGATGGGACATGGGGGGGAAGGGTGATGTCACACCCCCCCCCCCCCCCCCCCAGTACATCTTAACTTGCCACTAAAACTTTAAAGATATAATTTTGTTTATATATTTTTTTTTAATGCATTGCCCAAAAGTAGCACCCATGGGAAGATGGGAAGGAATTAAGACAAAAAGATTATTAGGTAGAATAGGATATTTCAATATTGTTTTTAATTTTAAAACTTAATTTACAAAAAAGAAAAAGGTATAATGAGGGAATCTTTAGATTCTCTGTTTCAAAGAGGTGGAATTAAATTGCTTCTTCATACAAAATCCAGAGAGTTTTCACTCTCTTGGAATACTTTTTTTTTTGCTTTATTTTTCTAAGTATATACTTTGAAATTGATTTATTAACCAAGAGGAGATTTTTATTTTTCTTTTCAAAGAAAATTCATAAGGACTTGTTACAACTTAATATACAAAAGGATTTGAGTTATTCATTTCGTTCAATCATTCAATAATTATTTGATTTAAATCATCATGAAAACTGAATCTACATGCATGATCATAATTTTCATTTTCAATCATACAAGAAACCTTAATATTTTTGCCAAATTTAATCAACATCAATTCCATCCTATTTTGATGTGCATACATCTAAATTTAAATTATAATTAAATCACATGATAACCAAATATGCTCAAACACCAATTTTATTGGCAAACCTGATTCAAAGGCTTAGCCGGGAAAGAATCAGGAAGAAAACTCAGCTTCGTAGCCAATTACAACAAGGTTTAAAATACAATTTACAATAGGATCTCAATCCCAAATTTCAACAATTTAATCAAATTTTCTTCATGACCCTAATCAAGGGATTTATAATATTTTTCTACAACTCATTCTAGAACCATGGAGGAAACAAATATCTGATCAGGTGACAACCAAGCATAACCAAGAGAAAATCAAATATGCATAATCATACATGGTTTACACAATAGGATTCACAATGAATCAAAACTAGGGAAAGGTGGATTCTTCCAATTAGGAGAAGTCAAGAACAACACCAAACAAATGCCCAATCGGGGCTATATACCAAGAACTTTCGTTCTTCCATTTCAACATACCAGAATCATACAAGGTTTGTGTAGATAGGTAGGGGCCCATAACACCCTACCCTTTCTCCCTCTTCTCATCTTGACAAGAGACTCTACACTGGATGGAGTCCGACTAAACAGACCTTTTCCAAAATTGGTCACTTCTGCCCTCCCCAAGGGTGAGTAATACCAAAATACCCATGCAAGAAAAAATCTCAAAATTTTAAACATAAACATGGAAGGAAATCAACCAAAAATATATGGTTTCCAAAGCTTCCCAACATACCCACAAACATACAAACCTTGAAACAACAACAAGGTAACATGAACATGAAACAAACATAAAAATTGAATAAAGGAGATGAGAATTTCCTACCTTCACAAGAGGTAATGGCAATGAACAAGTTTGAGTAGAGTATCCCTTTTCCTTCCTTCAACCTTCAAGAATTCCTCTCTAAATGTAGAGATTGGGTAACAACCTCTACTAGTCCAACAAAGGCCTCTAAATAAGCCTCAAACTCAACCACCAAAGGGGAACAATAACTTCTCCCACCCACTAGCAATTCTAGAAACTCCTAACTCTACCCTCACTATGGTTAGACACTAAAAGGAGGTGAGGTAAGGCAACTCATGGTGACCACTTGCAATTTTCGCACAAAGGTAAAATGAGACTTTTTGAGTGATATCCAAAGTCAACAAAAGGGGCTTAGGGGTTGGAAAAGACCTCTAACCCATACCCATACCCTTTGGGTATAAAAATTTCATGTTTTAAGCCTTAGAAAAAAGGGTTAGAGCTAAATAAAAATCTAGGAATAAAATAGCACCTTCTAACTACTCTAACATGCAAATAAGCACTAAACAAGATTAAGGGTGACTAAAATCGATTAAGAACCCAATTAGCAAACTGACATTGACTAAAACTGACTTAGGTCCAAAGGTTACACAGCAACCCTAGCTAGCACGCAAAGAACATAACAATTTACGAGTGTCAAGCGACACCAAAAGAACATAATTACGAGACATTCACATTTACTGAACACAAAGAGATACATACATACATCTCACAATACAATACTTCAATTATGAACAACAAGGTTTCCAAAATTAGCACATGGAGATCAGCTATGTTCCTCCGTCGGTTTCCTTGACTAAAATATCTGCACACTCATTGCACACATCAGTAGTCCCAAAAAATCACATGTACATATATACGTATAAAAAATTTACATAAATTGAAACATACATATATTAGGGTTTCTTGCATCCTACTTATATCCTTAATCATAAAGATTCCAAAATCAATGTGTTAATCCTATATTTTACTTCATTCATCACATACATATACATAAAGCATTAAATGACGGACATCAATATCTGAAAACAACATCACACAACACGAAATAATATGATATGTTCAAGTATCTGATAGTGTCTCGACCATCTCGAGTCATGAGTCACAAAATGGTAAAATAACAACTAGGGCTATGAAGGGTTGGGGCGAGGCCTCACAATTACTTTTTCTATTTAATCAAATAATCTTTAATTAATTAGAGACACTTTTCTTATTTAATTAAATAACTTCATTTAATTAATTAAGAATGGCTTCTCATTTAATTAAATAACTTTGTTTAGTTAATTAGTACTCGATTTAATTAAATAATTTCATTTAATTATTTCAAAAAAAAATTCGAAACTAGTCAACTCAAGTCAATCGTGGTTAAATCTAGTCAACTTTTGGTCAAAGTTGATCTTTGCATATGTGAATATGAGCAAATGTGAGTATGAATTTTAGCAACAATTCGATGCAAATTCTCATTCAACCTTTCAAAATGAAGAGATGAGGGTCTCTTAAATAGACTTTCCTGAAATTCATCAACGGTTGAGATCGATTTCAATCAATGGTTAGGATTAAAGGTGTAGTGCTTGCCCTTGGTTCGCATTTTGTTATCATTACTGAATTTTTTTAGAGCTAGTTTTATGTTGTTGGTTAGCAGCATTGTTTTGAGATTATCAGATATTGTGCTATGGATTCAGTTGATATGTGATGAGATTACTTAGACTCTACATTTCATGTATGTATAATGATTATTTTCAGTGTTTGCAGTTATTAATGATGATTAGTAAGATGATTTATTATCATATGTGTTTTCTTATGGATACTTACCCCATACTTGCATGTGTATAGTGTGCGTGTTTTTTTTGTGTGTTTTCTTTTGTATGGTGTGTCCAATGTGGTTAAGGAAGGGAGTCGTAGTCACCTGCTAGTCGAGATCTACACGATGCACCACTTCTTGCCATTGCCTGTTTAGTTTAGTATATATTGTGCTTGTACATGCATGGTTTTTATGCAGGTTGCAGGTACTGGGTATTGACTCTCCTGAATTGCCAGGATGAGCGTACCCTATCACATTATCTCAATGATAAGAGAGGGGAGATAAATTCTCAAGTCCAAATCCCAACCCTTTAAACCATTTGTTCTAATTAGAAAATTAGGACAAGTATCCAAGTTGAGTACCCTTCGAATATGTTGGAAGACATAATTCATGATATTAACCCTTGGTTTGATTTTGTATGTATTTTGGCTATGACGGATTTTCATATTTTTACCTTGTGAATTTTTGATGTATTTTCTATTAATTAAGCCTAATTAAAAGATTTAATTAATGATTTAATTTAATGGAAAATTAATATGATATTTTAATATTTATTTTATTTAATTAATTGAGAAATTAATTAAATTAAATAATTAAATTTGAAAATAAACAGTTAAAAGTTATAATATTAAATTTGGAATGTGACAATATTTATTTTAATAATAATATATTTGGAGCTCATTTTTAAATAAATGACTAAATAATAATATTATTAAAGCTAATAAATATTTTAGCAATAAAGTTTTGAAAAATGAAATTTAAAAGTGAAAAATATATTTTAAATTATTAAAAGATTCTAAATCTCATATGATTAAAATATAAATATATTAAGATTGAAAAGTGGAGATATTAAAGTTAGTGCATGAGACTTAATAAATAAATAAATTAAATTGGAAAGAGTAAAGTAAATTGGAGTTATAAGCTTGCATGAGAATTAACACGTGTCAACAACACGGGGGTTAGTGCATCAATTAAGCACAAGGTGTCTACAACTCTATGACTCATCAAAAATGTTGGAAAAGACTCATGCTTAGTTGGTGACACCTTCCAGCTGTTTCAAGAAGCATTCCAAAAGTTTCTTGAGAACTCTTTATATTCAGGCATTCATAAAAGCTTAGAGATAGGGTGGAGAGCAATTGGAGCATGGGAGAACTCAAAAACTCTGAAGAAGGGAGCTTGCTCTGCGGGTTTTCTGAGGAAGAGCGAATTAGCATCAGAATCCGGGTAGATTCTTGTGATTTTACTTATGCTATTTCCGCATCATGCATTCATGTCTTCATCATGTCTGTTATATGTGTTTGAATCTTCTCTATGATATGAATTGAAATCTAGATATTTTATTTGGTTGAGAAGAAAACAATAGAAAAATCTTATATCCAATTAAGGAGAAATAATTAGATATGAATTGGGTTTGGGTTTGAATTTATATTAAATTAGAAAGACAAGATTTGGAATTAAAATAGAAATTTTATGGTGAGAATTCGAATGATTAGATGTAATCTTTCTATCAATTATATTTTTAGATGTGTATGAACAAACCCTTTTATGGTTAAATTTAGAGAACAATTATTTTAAGAAGAAATTCTTAATTCATCACAAATTGTCCTGTCGTTGCCCCTTAGATAGACACAAACTCAGTCATTCATAACTTTTTATCGTGATCAAATTTATTCGATCACTCCAATCAGATGTGGTGCAACTTGGCCCTCTCCAACATATTTAAATTTCAGCCCGATCCAATGGTTCATTAGAGAGATATGGCCATCGTACTGAGACTATTTTATTCAAAGATAGATATTTCTCCATTTCTCATAACCAAGAGTTCTTTATGCTTAAACTTCACAAAAATAATATATATCAAAGCATGAAATGAATTAAAGATATTATTGTAATCTTTCCTTATTAAAATCTTATTAATATGCATTAGTTTTATATGATTTATTATCTAATCTAATTAAATCAAATTTAATTAACATTAGTTAATAGTAGAAGAAGTGTAATTAATTATTAGCCAATCTAAGTAAATGGATTTTTAAATGAGAGAAAATTAAAAGAAAAGACATTTTAATATAGTTTATATAATAGACTTTTTATAATGTATATTAAATACTATTTAATATATATATAAAATAATTTTAGAGTTGTTTAATGAAGATGATAATGTTAAGAATTTGAAGATTATTCATGTTAAAATCTACAATGAGTCTTATTGGTTTGTGATAGGGATATTTTTCAAACAACGTTTATATAGAAAAAATATTATTAGAACAATTAGAAAAATGGAGTCTAATGGTTGATTTTAATATTGATTAAATAATTGTAAGATGATAATTTATATTATGTTGATATTGGATTAAGACTGAATTATTATGTTATTGGTTAACACATTTGAATACCTTAATGGAGTTAAGAGTTAGTCAAATATTAACTAATGAGTTTATGGAAGGATTCTATAGATCGAGTATTTATAGTTTGAGGAGTTATTATTTATTAATGTTTGTAAGGATTAGCAAACTATTCATAAATAATGGTTTAAATAGATATCAACAAATTTGATTAGAGTTAACCTAGTAGAGATTATTTATTGATTGAAGTTTAGTAAAAGATAATAATTTTTGAAGTTGGATTATAATTAATTTTAATCAATTGATATTCATTGAGTTGTCAATATAATTATGCGATTGAGATTTATCTTGAAATGACTATCATTAGTACGAATTAATTAAGAAAAAAATAGTATTCATAAAGAATGATGAATGTGATCTATTAATAAAATTTTCAATATAGCTTGTCATTAAATATTAGCAAGTTATTATTATTGAACTATGAACCTGAATATTTGTGTATGGCTGAATTTTAGTTATTAGTCAACTAATATTCATTGGATTGATGGTTTGGTTGTGAAATTATTAATTAAATCAATTAACTAGAGTTAATAGGATTTAATTAATAATTAAGTTATGTAATAGAGATTTTATTGATATAATTCTTTTAATGAGATTGTAGAAATATTGATATTAAGTTGATAGGTCTTATTCCAATGACTTGAATAACGACTTTAGATATTTTAATGGTGAAGACTTAGTAATATATAATTGAGAATTATTAGAACGATAAAAGGTCAAGGATTGTGAACCGATATTAATCAATTATTCTAATAAAGTTATAATCTCTTATTTGAAGAATGATAATTGGTCCTCTTATAATATAACGAATAATGATCTTAGAAAAGTTGAAAAGTTAATCAATTAGAATTTAGATCATGGTTAAATATAGAGGATAATTTAATTAAAGGTCAATTCTTCGAATGTAATTCTTAATAACAGAAGGATAATGCTATCGGGGAACAAATGGGTTGACTTGTAGGTCAAATGATGAAACTTAAGACACTTGATAATACACTTGCAAATAGAAAACTGGAAATCCCTACACATTATTCAACTATGTGATTTTAATAAACCAAAACATATGTCTGCATCATGTATTCTATATGCTTCTTATTTTGGGTTTTGGGTTAACTAGTGTTGACCAGTCCTAGGTTGTTACCAGAGGCTCGAGAGTTATGAGATGTGATGGCATGTTGATCTTATTTGGTCTCGATCTTTTAAGCCCAACCATGGTAATGTGATCGTATGCTCTATAAAATGTTTGTATTTGTTCATCAGTCTTCATGTGTGAAGCTGAGATGTATGTGTATGAGACACTTGAGCTAATCATTTTTGAGTCATCGATTAGTTATCCTTGGATTATTTTCTAGTCACCATGATGGGATTGAAATGTGGATTTATTTCTTGATGATGTCATGTTGTGACATGTTTGAGTCAACCATTTTGGAGTCTTTGATCAGTATGATTTTGAGATATTCTTGGTTGTTTATTGAGAACCAATGGACATTGTGATTTATTTTGAGATATATTTTGATTATTGAGAACCAATGGATACTTATGATTATCAGTGATGCCTTCAGTTGCCAATAGAGAACTGTTGTGGTCATGATTTTCTATGGATGCTTTTCGGATGCTCATGGAGATTTGATGATTCTTATCTTGGAGGTTTGATAATTTTTATTATGGATATTTGATACTTTTATGCATATTTGATGATTTTATGATGGATTATATTTTGTGATTTTGAAATTTATGATTCCATGAGCTTAGGGTAGGTAATCTACTTGTAGTGTCGGGAAGTGGCTTGCAATGGGGGTCGGGTCCCTAAGTGGCTGCCAGGGTAACTCATTGTAAGTTTGGTTAATAAGTGATAACATTTACACACTAAATGGAGATTAAATGAACCTAAAAAGATAATTGTTTTGATGTTCTTGCCCATGCCTTGAGTGCTTGTACAGGCTAGGATGGGAGTAGTGAGGACGCATGGTTGCGACCATGCATTCCGTAGTATACCTCGTCAGTATGAGAGGATACTAGTGGCTGCATAAGATCAGTATGGACTCGTGGAGTTTAGCTAACTGTTAAGGTAACTTGTGCATGATAAATGTGATGACACTGTTTTGCTTGCAGAGTAGGTTTCCTACATGTCTTTGTGTGCCTCTGGGAATTAGATGTCGATTTTGTGTGTGATTGGAACCCTTGAGTTAGTATACTTTTAGGATTCCTGAACTTATAGAGATTTATGCTTTGTGGATTCATAGCCAGTTTGGAACTTGAGATTATCTCCTCAGCACGGTGGGAGTGGACCACTTAAGTTCCATGCGGTCGGGTGGTATTGTATTTTTCACTCTTATCATTTGAGATCTGTCGAAGACACCATGGCTGGAGCATTCTTGGTTGGTATTTATCTTCATTATGTTCTTGGAGCATTATGATAGATGATATACCTTATGATGGATGTATTTGCTGGTATGTTTTCTATATTGATGATTTGCATATGTTAGATGATGGTATCCTATGCTTTACTTTGCATGATTAGTAGGATGTTTTAGGAGTGACATTCCTACTATGTTAATATTGATGATCTCTTTGGTGCTTTGAAATGTTACGCACGGAGGGATGGCTAGGATCCACAATGGTCTAATGATGCTATTAACGGTTGGGAGGAACCGTGCACTTAGTTTATTTTGTTTGATCTTTATGATGGATGTATATGTCTTCTTAGATGATGTATCATGTGATTATCTCTACTTTGATGTATCATGGATTAGAATAGGATGATGTACCTTATTTCACATATGTATATTCTTTTAAGCCTTCATACCCTGTGACATGTACAATGGATGATTGAGCATTTGAAAATGTAATGTATGAACATAGGACTTATTATTATTATTCATGTGGATGTTGTACTAGATGGATTCATGTGTGTTAGTTAGTTTAGATGTAACTCAACGTTAAGGGATTCTTAAAGAATGAAATCAGTTATGTATGTTATATTTACTTTTAGATGGACATTGCTATTGCTTCCGTTATTATGTACAAGTTATATGTGGTATTTACTTTCATGTTATAAAAATAAATAAAAAATGTTACCAAACTTAGTGAAATTCTAGGTTAATTCTTTGGATCCCTTGGCGGGGCATTACAAAATGTGAAGTTCAGTAATAAAGAGAGATTTCCAAATTAAAGAGAGTTAACACATTTAATTTGAGTAAAATAAGGAGTTAACTGATTCAATTCGAGTAGAAAAAGTAGTTAACTGATTTAACTCATTTTTGATCAATAGTGAACTGAAAATTTCCCTTTTAGAATTGAAGAGAGATTTTGTTGAGATATTTAATTTAATAAAATGAGACATGCTCTCATAATTACTTTTTTTATTTAATTAAATAATTTTTAATTAACTAGAGACACTTTTCTTATTTAATTAAACAACTTCATTTAATTAATTACCAATGGCTTCTCATTTAATTAAATAACTTTTTTTAATTAATTAGAAGTAAGTACTCCATTTAATTAAATAATTTCGTTTAATTATTTCAAAATTCTTTTCGAAATTAGTCAACTCAAGTCAACTGTGGTTAAATCTGGTCAACTTTTAGTCAAACTTGATCTTTGCGTATGTGAATATGAGCAAATGTGAGTGTGAATTTCAGCAACAATTCGATGCAAATTCTAATTCAATCTTTCAAAATGAAGAGATGAGGGTCTCTTAAATAGACTTTCCTGGAATTCATCAATGGTTGAGATCGATTTCAATCAACGGTCAGGATTAAAGGTGAAGTTCAGTCATAAAGGGAGATTTCTAAATTAAAGGGAGTTAACAGATTTAATTTGAGCAAAATGAGGAGTTAACTGATTCAATTTGAGTAGAAAAAGGAGTTAACTGATTTAACTTATTTTTGATCAATAGTGAACTGAAAATTTTCTTAATTGAAGAGAGATTTTGTTGAGATATTTAATTTAATAAAATGAGATATGCTCTCATAATTACTTTTTTTATTTAATTAAATAATCTTTAATTAATTAGAGACACTTTTCTTATTTAATTAAATAGTTTCATTTAATTAATTAGGAATGGCTTCTCATTTAATTAAATAACTTTGTTTAATTAATTAGAAGTAAGTACTTCATTTAATTAAATAATTTCATTTAATAATTTCAAAAAAAAAATTAAAACTAGTCAACTCAAGTCAACCATGGTTAAATCTTGTCAACTTTTGGTCAAACTTGATCTTTACGTATGTGAAAATGAGCAAATGTGAGTATGAATTCCAACAACAATTCGATGCAAATTCTCATTCAACCTTTCAAAATGAAGAGATGAGGGTCTCTTAAATAGACTTTCTTGGAATTCATCAATGGTTGAGATCAATTTTAAACAATGGCCAGGATTAAAGGTGAAGGTCAGTTATAAACGGAGATTTCCAAATTAAAAGGAGTTAACAAATTTAATTTGAGTATAATAAAGAGTTAACTAATTCAATTTGAGTAGAGAAAGGAGTTAACTAGTTTAACTCATTTTTTATCAATAGTGAACTAAAAATTTCCCTTTTTGAACTGAAGAGAGATTCTGTTGAGATATTTAATTTAATAAAATGAGATATGCTCTCATAATTACGTTTTTTATTTAATTAAGTAATCTTTAATTAATTAAAGACAATTTTCTTATTTAATTAAATAACTTCATTTAATTAATTAGGAATGGCTTCTCATTTAATTAAATAATTTTGTTTAATTAATTAGAAGTAAGTACTCCATTTATTTAAATAATTTCATTTAATTATTTCAAAATTCTTTTCGAAACTAGTCAACTCAAGTCAACCGTGGTTAAATCTGATCAACTTTTGGTCAAACTTGATCTTTGCGTATGTGAATATGAGCAAATGTGAGTATGAATTCCAACAACAATTCGATTCAAATCCTCATTCAACCTTTTAAAATGAAGAGATGAGGGTCTCTTAAATAGACTTTCCTGGAATTCATCAACGATTGAGATCAATTTCAATCAACGGTCAGGATTAAAGGTGAAGTTCACTGATAAAGGAAGATTTCCAAATTAAAGGGAGTTAACAGATTTAATTTGAGTAAAATAAGGAGTTAACTATTTCAAATCGAGTGGAAAAAGGAGTTAACTGATTTAACTCATTTTTTATCAATAGTGAACTAAAAATTTCCCTTTTTAAACTGAAGAGAGATTTTGTCGAGATATTTAATTTAATAAAACGAGATATGCTCTCATAATTAGTTTTTCTATTTAATTAAATAATCTTTAATTAATTAGAGACACTTTTCTTATTTAATTAAATAACTTTATTTAATTAATTAGGAATGGCTTCTCATTTAATTAAATAACTTTGTTTAATTAATTAGAAGTAAGTACTTCATTTAATTAAATAATTTCATTTAATTATTTCAAAAAAATTTTCGAAACTAGTCAACTCAAGTCAATCGTAGTTAAATCTGGTCAACTTTTGGTCAAACTTGATCTTTGAGTATGTGAATATTAGCAAATGTGAGTATGAATTTCAGCAACAATTCGATGCAAATTCTCATTCAACCTTTCAAAATGAAGAGATGAGGGTCTCTTAAATAGACTTTCCTGGAATTCATCAACGGTTGAGATCTATTTCAATCAACGGTCAGGATTAAAGGTAAAGTTCAGTCATAAAGGGAGATTTCCAAATTAAAGGGAGTTAACAAATATAATTTGACTAAAATAAGGAGTTAACTGATTCAATTTGAGTAGAAAAAGGAGTTAAATGATTTAACTAATGTTTTATCAATAGTGAACTGAAAATTTCCCTTTTTGAACTGAAGAGAGATTTTGTTGAGATATTTAATTTAATAAAATGAGATATGCACTCATAATTTCTTTTTCTATTTAATTAAATAATATTTAATTAATTAGAGACACTTTTCTTATTTAATTAAATAACTTCACTTAATTAATTAGGAATGGCTTCTCATTTAATTAAATAACTTTGTTTAATTAATTAGAAGTAAGTACTCTATTTAATTAAATAATTTTTGTTAATTATTATAAAATTCTTTTCGAAACTAGTCAACTCAAGTCAACCGTGGTTAAATCTGGTCAACTTTTGGTCAAACTTGATCTTTGCGTATGTGAATATGAGCAAATGTTAGTATGAATTCCAGCAACAATTCGATGCAAATTCTCATTCAACCTTTCAAAATGAAGAGATGAGGGTCTCTTAAATAGACTTTCTTGGAATTCATCAACAGTTGAGATCGATTTCAATCAATGGTCAGGATTAAAGGTGAAGTTCAGTCATAAAGGGAGATTTCCAAATTAAAGGGAGTTAACTGATTTAATTTGAGTATAATAAAGAGTTAACTGATTCAATTTGAGTAGAAAAAGGAGTTAACTGATTTAACTCATTTTTTATTAATAGTGAACTAAAAATTTCCCTTTTTGAACTGAAGAGAGATTTTGTAGAGATATTTAATTTAATAAAATGAGATATGCTCTCATAATTATGTTTTTTATTTAATTAAGTAATATTTAATTAATTAGAGACACTTTTCTTATTTAATTAAATAACATCATTTAATTAATTAGGAATGGCTTCTCATTTAATTAAATAACTTTGTTTAATTAATTAGAAGTAAGTACTCTATTTAATTAAATAATTTTGTTTAATTATTTCAAAATTCTTTTCGAAACTAGTCAACTCAAGTTGACCGTGGTTAAATCTGGTCAACTTTTGGTCAAACTTGATCTTTGCATATGTGAATATGAGCAAATGTGAGTACGAATTCAAACAACAATTCGATGCAAATTCTCATTCAACCTTTCAAAATGAAGAGATGAGGGTCTCTTAAATAGACTTTCCTAGAATTCATGAACAGTTGAGATCGATTTCAATCAATGGTCAGGATTAAAGGTGAAGTTTAGTCATAAAGAGAGATTTTTAAATTAAAGGGAGTTAACAGATTTAATTTGAGTAAAATAAGGAGTTAACCGATTCAATTTGAGTAGAAAAAGGAGTTAACTGATTTAACTCATTTTTGATCAATAGTGACTTGGAAATTTTTTTTTTTGAACTGAAGAGAGATTTTCTTGAGAAATTTAATTTAATAAAATCAGATATGCTCTCATAATTAATTTTTCTATTTAATTAAATAATTTTTAATTAATTAACTAACTTCATTTAATTAAATAACTTTGTTTAATTAATTATAAGTAAGTACTCCATTTAATTAAATAATTTTGTTTAATTGTTTAAAAATTCTTCTCAAAACTAGTCAACTCAGGTCAACCGTGGTTAAATCTGGTCAACTTTTGGTCAAACTTGATCTTTGCGTATGTGAATATGAGCAAATGTGAGTATGAATTCCAGCAACAACTCTATGCAAATTCTCATTCAACCTTTCAAAATGAAGAGATGAGGGTCTCTTAAATAGACTTTCCTTGAATTAATTGACGGTTGAGATCGATTTCAATCAACAGTCAGTATTAAAGTTGAAGTTCAGTAATAAAGGAAGATTTCCAAATTAAGGGAGTTAACATATTTAATTTGAGTAAAATAAGGAGTTAACTGATTAAATTTGAGTAAAAAGATGAGTTAACTGATTTAACTCATTTTTTATCAATAGTGAACTAGAAATTTCTATTTTTGAATTGAAGAGAGATTTTGTTGAGATATTTAATTTAATAAAATGAGATATACTCTCATAATTACATTTTCTGTTTAATTAAGTAATCTTTAATTAATTAGAAACACTTTTCTGATTTAATTAAATAACTTCATTTAATTAATTAGGAATGGCTTCTCATTTAATTAAATAACTTTGTTTAATTAATTAGAAGTAAGTACTCTATTTAATTAAATAATTTCATTTAATTATTTCAAAATTCTTTTCGAAACTAGTAACCTCATAATTATGAGAGCATATCTCATTTTATTAAATTAAATAGAAAACATAATTATGAGAGCATATCTCATTTTATTAAATTAAATATCTTAACAAAATCTCTCTTCAGTTCAAAAAGGGAAATTTCTAAATCACTACTGATCCAAAATGAGTTAAATCAGTTAACTAATTTTTCTACTCAAATTGAATCTGTTAACTCCTTATTTTACTCAAATTAAATCTGTTAACTCTCTTTAATTTGGAAATCTGCCTTTATGACTGAACTTCACTTTTAACCCTGACCGCTAATTGAAATCGATCTCAACCATTGATGAATTCTAGGAAAGTCTATTTAAGAGACCATCATCTCTTCATTTTGAAAGGTTGAATGAGAAATTGCATCGAATTGTTGTTGGAATTCATACTCACATTTGCTCATATTCACATATGCAAAGATCAAGTTTGACCAAAAGTTGACCAGATTTAACCATGGTTGACTTGAGTTGACTAGTTTTGAAAAGAATTTTTAAACAATTAAACAAAATTATTTAATTAAATGGAGTACTTATTTCTAATTAATTAAACAAAGTTATTTAATTAAATGAGAAGCCATTCCTAATTTATTAAATGAAGTTAGTTAATTAATTAAAAATTATTTAATTAAATAGAAAAATTAATTATGAGACCATATCTCATTTTATTAAATTAAATATCTTAAGAAAATCTCTCTTCAGTTCAAAATGGGAAATTTCTAGTTCACTAAGGGAAATTTCCAGTTCACTATTGATAAAAAAATGAGTTAAATTAGTTAACTCCTTTTTCTACTCAAATTGAATCAGTTATCTCCTTATTTTAATTAAATTAAATATGTTAACTCGTTTTAATTTGGAAATCTCCCTTTATGACTGAACTTCACCTTTAATCCTGACCGTTGATTGAAATCGATCTAACCCGTTGATGAATTCTAGGAAAGTCTATTTAAGAGACCCTCATCTCTTCATTTTGAAAGGTTGAATGAGAATTTGCATCGAATTGTTGTTGGAATTCATACTCACATTTGCTCATATACACATACGCAATGATCAAGTTTGACCAAAAGTTGACCAAATTTAAGCACAATTGACTTGAGTTGACTAATTTCGAAAAGAATTTTGAAATGATTTAAATAAATGGAGTACTTACTTCTAATTAATTAAAAAAAGTTATTTAATTAACTGAGAAGCCATTCCTAATTAATTAAATGAAGTTATTTAATTAAATAAGAAAAGTGTCTGTAGTTAATTAAAGATTATTTAATGAAATAGAAAAAGTAATTATGAGAGCAGATCTCATTTTATTAAATTAAATATCTCAACAAAATCTCTCTTTAGTTCAAAAAGAGAAATTTCTAGTTCACTATTCATCAAAAATGAGTTAAATCAGTTGACTCCTTTTTCTAATCAAATTGAATCAGTAAACTCCGTATTTTACTCAAATTAAATTTGTTAACTCTCTTTAATTTGGAAATCTCGCTTTATGACTGAACTTCACCTTTAATCCTAACCGTTGATTGAAATCGATCTCAACCATTGATGAATTCCAGGATAGTCTATTTAAGAGACCCTCATCTCTTTATTTTGAAAGGTTAAATGAGAATTTGCATCGAATTGTTGCTGGAATTCATACTCACATTTGCTTATATTCACATACGCAAAGATCAAGTTTGACCAAAAGTTGACGAGATTTAACCACGGTTGACTAGTTTCGAAAAGAATTTTTAAATAATTAAACAAAATTATTTAATTAAATGGAGTATTTACTTCTAATTAGTTAAACAAAGTTATTTAATTAAATGAAAAGCCATTCCTAATTAATTAAATGAAGTTATTTAATTAAATAAGAAAAGTGTCTCCAATTAATTAAAGATTATTTAATTAAATAGAAAAAGTAATTATGAGAGCATGTCTCATTTTATTAAAATAAATATCTCAACAAAATCTCTCTTTAGTTCAAAAAGGGAAATTTCAAGTTCACTATTCATCAAAAATGAGTTAAATCAGTTAACTCCTTTTTCTAGTCAAATTCAATCAGTTAACTCCTGATTTTACTCAAATTAAATCGCTTAACTCCCTTTAATTTGGAAATCTCCCTTTATGACTAAACTTCACCTTTAATCCTGACCGTTGATTGAAATTGATCTCAACCGTTGATGAATTCCAAGAAAGTCTATTTAAGAGACCCTCATCTCTTTATTTTGAAAGGTTGAATGATAATTTGCATCGAATTGTTGCTAGAATTCATACTCACATTTGCTCATATTCACATATGCAAAGATCAAGTTTGACCTAAAGTTGACCAGATTTAACCACGGTTGACTTGAGCTGACTAGTTTCGAAAAGAATTTTGAAATAATTAAACAAAATTATTTAATTAAATGGAGTACTTACTTCTGATTAATTAAACAAAGTTATTTAATCAAATGAGAAGCCATTCTTAACTAATTAAATGAAGTCATTTAATTAAATAAGAAAATTGTCTCTAATTAATTAAATATTATTTAATTAAATAGAAAAAGTAATTATGAGAGCATATCTCATTTTATTAAATTAAATATCTCAACAAAATCTCTCTTTAGTTCAAAAATGGAAATTTGCAGTTCACTATTGATCAAAAATGAGTTAAATCAGTTAACTCATTTTTCTACTCAAATTAAATCAGTTCAAAAAGGGAAATTTTCAGTTCACTATTGATCAAAAAAGAGTCAAATTAGTTGACTCCTTTTTTTACTCAAATTGAATCAGTTAACTCCTTATTTTACACAAATTAAATTTGTTAACTCCCTTTAATTTGGAAATTTCCCTTTATGACTGAACTTCACCTTTAATCTTGACCATTGATTGAAATCGATCTCAACCATTGATGAATTCCAAGAAAGTCCATTTAAGAGACCCTCATCTCTTCATTTTGAAGGGTTGAATGAGAATTTGCATCGAATTGTTGCTGGAATTCATACTCACATTTGTTGATATTCACGTACGCAAACATCAAGTTAGACCAAAAGTTGACAAGATATAACCATGGTTGACTTTTGTTGACTAGTTTCGAAAAGAATTTTGAAATAATTAAATGAAATTATTTAATTAAATGGAGTACTTACTTCTAATTAATTAAACAAAGTTATTTAATTAAATGAGAAGCGACTCCTAATTAATTAAATGAAGTTATTTAATTAAATAAGAAAAGTGTCTCTAATTAATTAAAGATTATTTAATTAAATAGAAAAAGTAATTATGAGAGCATATCTCATTTTATTAAATTAAATATCTCAACAAAATCTCTCTTCAGTTCAAAAAGGGAAATTTCCAGTTCACTATTGATAAAAAATGAGTCAAATCAGTTGACTCCTTTTTCTACTCAAATTGAATCAGTTAACTCCTTATTTTACACAAATTAAATCTGTTAACTCCCTTTAATTTGGAAATCTCCCTTCATGACTGAACGTCACCTTTAATCTTGATCGTTGATTGAAATCGATCTCAACCGTTGATGAATTCCAAGAATGTCTATTTAAGAGACCCTCATCACTTCATTTTGAAAAGTTGAATGAGAATTTGCATCGAATTGTTGCTGGAATTCATACTGACATTTGCTGATATTCACATACGCAAACATCAAGTTAGACCAAAAGTTGACGAGATATAACCACGGTTTACTTGAGTTGACTAGTTTCGAAAAGAATTTTGAAATAATTAAACAAAATTATTTAATTAAATGAAGTACTTACTTCTAATTAATTAAACAAAGTTTTTTAATTAAATTAGAAGCCATTCCTAATTAATTAAATGAAATTATTTAATTAAATAAGAAAATTTTCTCTAATTAATTAAAGATTATTTAATTAAATAGAAAATGTAATTATGAGAGCATATCTCATTTTATTAAATTAAATATCTCAACAAAATCTCTCTTTAGTTCAAAAAGGGAAATTTCCAGTTCACTATTGATAAAAAATGAGTTAAATCAGTTAACTCTTTTTTCTACTCAAATTGAATCAGTTAACTCCTTATTTTACTCAAATTAAATATGTTAACTCCCTTTAATTTGGAAATCTCCCTTTATGACTGAACTTCACCTTTAATCCTGACCGTTTATTGAAATCGATCTCAACCGTTGATGAATTTCAGGAAAGTCTATTTAAGAGACCCTCATCTCTTCACTTTGAAAGGTTGAATGAGAATTTGCATCGAATTGTTGCTGGAATTCATACTCACATTTGCTCATATTCACATATGCAATGATCAAGTTTGACCAAAAGTTCACCAGATTTAACCACGGTTGACTTGAGTTGACTAGTTTCGAAAAAAAATTGAAATTATTTAATTAAATGGAGTACTTACTTCTAATTAATTAAAGAAAGTTATTTAATTAACTGAGAAGCCATTCCTAATTAATTAAATGAAGTTATTTAATTAAATAAGAAAAGTGTCTATAGTTAATTAAAGATTATTTAATGAAATAGAAAAAGTAATTATGAGAGCAGATCTCATTTTATTAAATTAAATATCTCAACAAAATCTCTCTTCAGTTCAGAAAGGGAAATTTCCAGTTCACTATTGATAAAAAATGAGTTAAATCAGTTGACTCCTTTTTCTACTCAAATTTAATCAGTTAACTCAATATTTTACTCAAATTAAATCTGTTAACTCTTTTTAATTTGAAAATCTCCCTTTATGACTGAACTTCACCTTTAATCCTAACCGTTGATTGAAATCGATTTCAACCGTTGATGAATTACAGGAAAGTCTATTTCAGAGACCCTCATCTCTTCATTTTCAAAGGTTGAATGAGAATTTGCATCAAATTGTTGCTGGAATTCATACGCACATTTGCTTATATTCACATACGCAAAGATCAAGTTTGACCAAAGGTTGACTAGATTTAACTACAGTTGACTAGTTTCGAAAAGAATTTTGAAATAGTTAAACAAAATTATTTAATTAAATGGAGTACTTACTTCTAATTAATTAAACAAACTTATTTAATTAAATGAAAAGCCATTCTTAATTAATTAAATGAAGCTATTTAATTAAATAAGAAAAATGTCTCCAATTAATTAAAGGTTGTTTAAGTAAATAGAAAAAGTAATTATGAGAGCATATCTCAAATTCAATCAGTTAACTCCTGATTTTACTCAAATTAAATCTGTTAACTCCCTTTAATTTGAAAATCTCCCTTTATGACTGATGTTCACCTTTAATCTTGACTGTTGATTGAAGTTGATCTCAACTATTGATGAATTCCAAGAAAGTCTATTTAAGAGACCCTCATCTCTTTATTTTGAAAGGTTGAAGGAGAGAATTTGCATCGAATTGTTGCTAGAATTCATACTCACATTTTCTCATATTCACATACGCAAAGATCAAGTTTGACCAAAAGTTGACCAGATTTAACCACGGTTGACTTGAGTTGACTAGTTTTAAAAATAATTTTGAAATAATTAAATGAAATTATTTAATTAAATGGAGTACTTACTTCTAATTAATTAAACAAAGTTATTTAATTAAATGAGAAACCATTCCTAACTAATTACATGAAGTTATTTAATTAAATAAGAAAAGTGTCTCTAATTAATTAAAGATTATTTAATTAAATAGAAAAATTTATTATGAGAGCATATCTCATTTTATTAAATTAAATATCTCAATAAAATCTCTCTTTAGTTCAAAAAGGGAAATTTCCAGTTCACTATTGATAAAAAATGAGTTAAATCAGTTAACTCCTTACTTTACTCAAGTTAAATCTGTTAACTCCCTTTAATTTGGAAATCTCGCTTTATGACTGAACTTCACCTTTAATCCTAACCGTTGATTCAAATTGATCTCAACCGTTGATGAATTACAGGAAAGTCTATTTAAGAGACCCTCATCTCTTCATTTTGAAAGGTTCAATGAGAATTTGCATCGAATTGTTGCTAGAATTCATACTCACATTTGCTCATATTCACATATGCAAATATCAAGTTTGACCAAAAGTTCACCAGATTTAACCATGGTTGACATGAGTTGACTAGTTTCGAAAAAAATTTTGAAATAATTAAACGAAATTATTTAATTAAATGGAGTACTTACTTCTAATTAATTAAACAAAGTTATTTAATTAAATGAGAAGCCATTCCTAATTAATTAAATGAAGTTATTTAATTAAATAAGAAAAGTGTCTCTAATTAATTAAAGATAATTTAATTAAATAGAAAAAGTAATTATCACAGCATATCTCATTGTATTAAATTAAATATCTCAACAAAATCTCTCTTCAGTTCAAAAAGGAAAATTTCTAGTTCACTATTGATAAAAAATGAGTCAAATCAGTTGACTCCTTTTTCTACTCAAATTGAATCAGTTAACTCCTTATTTTACACAAATTAAATCTGTTAACTCCTTTTAATTTAGAAATCTCCCTTTATGACTGAACTTCACCTTTAATCTTGACCGTTGATTGAAATCGATCTCAACCGTTGATGAATTCCAGGAAAGTCTATTTAAGAGACCCTCATCTCTTCATTTTGAAGGGTTGAATGAGAATTTGCATTGAATTGTTACTGGAATTCATACTCACATTTGCTGATATTCACATATGCAAAGATCAAGTTAGACCAAAAGTTGACGAGATATAACCACGGTTGACTTGTGTTGACTAGTTTCGAAAAGAATTTTGAAATAATTAAATGAAATTATTTAATTAAATGGAGTACTTACTTCTAATTAATTAAACAGAGTTATTTAATTAAATAAGAAGTCATTCCTAATTAATTAAATGAAGTTATTTAATTAAAGAAGAAAAGTGTCTCTAATTAATTAAAGATTATTTAATTAAATAGAAAAAGTAATTATGAAAGCATATCTCATTTTATTAAATTAAATATCTCAACAAAATCTCTCTTCAGTTCAAAAAGGGAAATTTCCAGTTCACTATTGATAAAAAATGAGTCAAATCAGTTGACTCCTTATTTTACTCAAATTAAATATGTTAACTCCCTTTAATTTGGGAATCTCCCTTTATGATTGAACTTCACCTTTAATCCTGACCGTTGATTGAAATCTATCTCAACTGTGTGAGGGCTCGCCCCAACCCTCCGTAGCCCTAGTTTTTATTTTATCATTTTGTTACTCACGACTCGAGATATCGAGACACTATCAGATACTTAAACATATCATATTATTTCATGTTGTGTTATGTTGTTTTCAGATATTGATGTCCGTCATTTAATGCTTTATGTATATGTATGTGATGAATTAAGTAAAATATAGGATTAACACATTGATTTTGGAATCTTGATGATTAAGGATATAGGTAGGATGTTGGAAAACCTGATTTATGTATGTTTCAATTTATGTAAATTTCTGATACGTATGTATGTACATGTGATTTTTTGAGACTACTGATATGTGCAATGAGTGTGCAGATATTTTAGTCAAGGAAACCGACGGAGAAACAAAACTGATCTCCATGTGCTAATTTTGGAAACCTTGTTGTTCATAATTGAAGTGTTGTATTGTGAGATGTATGTATGTATCTCTTTGTGTTCAGTAAATGTTAATATTCGTAACTATGTTCTTTCAGTGTCGCTTGACACTCGTGAATTGTTGTGGTCTTCAGCGTGTTGATTAGGGTTAGTTGTGTACCCTTTGGACCTTAGTTGGTTTAAGTTAGTGTCATTTTGCTATTGGGTTCTTAATCGAAGTTAGTCTTCTCTAATCCAGATTAGTGCTTAATCTACTTTGTTAGAGTTGTTAGTTGGTCCTATTATTTTCTAAGCTTTGTTTGGCTCTTAAGCTATTCCTAAGGCTTTTAAACATGTTATTATTCTAACCAATGGGTATGGGTATGGGTTAGGGGTCTTTTCCAACCCCTAAGCCCCTTTTGTTGACTTTTGAGGCCACTCAAAAAGTCTCTTTTTGCCTTTGTGCGAAAATTGCAAGTGGTTGCCATGAGTTGTCTTACCCCACCTCCTTTTAGTGTCTAACCATGATTTGGGTTGAGTTAGGAGTTTCTAGAATGGCAAGTGGGTGGGAGATGTTATTGATTCCTTTGGTGGTTGAGTTGGAGGCTTATTTAGAGGCCTTTGTTGGACTAGTTGGGGTGGTTACCCAATCTCTATTTTTAGAGAAAGTTTGGAAGATAGTTGAAGATGGAAGGAAGAAAAAGATAAGCTCTTCTCAAATCTCCATTGCTACCATCACTCTTTGTTGAAGGTAGGATTTTTGGCCTTGTATTTGGTTTTCTCCATGTTTGATCATGCTTGTCCTTGCATATGGTGTTGTATTGCTATTTGTTGCTTGCTTGTGTGTTGGGTTGATTTGGAGGGTTTTTATTTTGTGTTGTTCTTGGATGCTTCCTTGTATATCTTGATGTATTGTATTGAGGGGTTTTCATGGGGTGTATTTGGCATTACTCACCCTTGGATAGGGAAGAAGTGGCCATGTGGGGGTAGGGCTTTAGTTGGACCTCAATGGTGCAGAGTCTCCTTTCATGGTGAGAGGAAGAAAAAAGGGTAGGGTGTATGGGCCCCTGCCGGTCATCACATACCTTGTTGATATTGTGAAATCTTGAGTATGGAAAGGAGAGAAAATCCTTGTTGGATTGGCCCCAAAAGGGCATTTTTAGAACAAAGAAAGTTCTTGAGATTTTAGCCCCGAAAGGGCTATGTTAAGGTATGGTGATTGACATCTCCCATTGGGAAAAATCTACCTCCCCCCCTAATAGGGTCCTATGGATGGATTCATTGTGTTAAACCGGTTTGGGTGGTATGTTGAATTGTTCCTTGTGTTGTGTTGAATCATCTTGGGTCAGCTCTTGTTTCTCCTTGTGTTTCCATGAAGATTTGAAGTTAAAGAAGGAAGTCTTGTGAAGAAATTTTGAAGAGTTTATCATGAATTGTAAATTTTATGTAAATTGTATTGTGAATGATTGGCAATGACATCGGGTTTTCTTACTAGTTCTTTCTCGATGGAGCCTTGAACCAGGATGCATAATAGAGAAAGGAAAAAGATTATGAAAGTCTCCTTGTGTTGTTCTCATGAGAACTCAGAATTTGGCTTATGTGTGTGAAGAAATAGTTGGTAGATAATGTCTTTGAATTATGAATTTTCAAGTTTTCAATTATGGTAATGAAAGGCAATTTGATATGCTAAAGTTTCCAATTCAATGTCAAGTATTAAGAGGAAACAATAATCCTGCATTGCGATCACAAGGTTTACTCTCTCATTGTTAAATTTCTCTTTTTTTCATAATCAAATTTGATTAAGAAATGTGCATCACTTGAATTCTAGATAAATGGAACATACACCTTGACATACGAATCTTTATGTGTTGTAAGAGTATTGCCATTGTTTTATTCCAACCATCAATTTGGATGGGATTAAGAGTACCTATGTATTGTGAGTAAGTCATTGTGTATACCTATGATACTTTGTTTCCACCACCTTTGTGTATTGTGAGAACTAGTGTAGTAAGCATGTAATGTGTGTAGGGGAATAAGTTACTTTGGTTCTTAAAGAGATTGAGCCCTTTGCTTTTGTAAATATTGTAAGCTTGAAATTTAATTATTATGTGAGGATAGCCATGTTAGGAGAATTGGTGTGATATCATGGTATTGAATGACATTAAAGTAATGGAAAGCAATGGTTGCAATGAAATTTAGTTCAAATCTTCTTGAGTTCCATTCTGAAACTGATTTCTCCAGCATGTTTTTCCATATGTTGTTTCAAATAAAATCCCTTGTCTAAATGATCCAATAAATTTATTAATTTAAATGAAAAGAACAAGTTAATAATTCATTATGTATCAGTATAATAACCCATGGTGAATGACCTCTATTATGAGAGAAGAAAATTTAAATAATGCATATAGAGTGTTTGGAACATAAAAACTAACTTGCTGAAGGTTCCCATTCACTTCTCTAGATTTTGTATGAGAGTGCAAAATTAATCTTAGATCTATTACAGACCAATTAAATATTCAAAGAATATTCCTAAAATTCCTTGCAAGGCATTAGTAAATGAAGTAGACCAATACGACAAGACATATATCTAAGTTCTCTTCAAATCTTTAACTTTTTGTTTTATAATAATAATTTAAAACAACATAAGTCATTATGTCAGAAAGCTCAAGGCGTCACCTTTGTACAAGAGAGCAAAAAATTTTGAAAAAAGAAATAAAACCCAAACAAGGGACCCCACATGACGCCTACCCTCCTTATGACATAGATGCAAGTGGGCAAGGCTATAATACTTGCCTTGGGAATAGACCCACTTCATGAGGTGACCAGCTTTAAGGGCAATGGAAAAGAATGTTGCCACATACTTAGTGGTCCCCACTCTCACCAAACTTGGTGCCACTTTTCCATGCATTTCCTAGAAATGATGTGGTTGGATTAATGAGCACTCTGACCAATGTGCTGATGTAGCAATGTAAGATCAGCTTCCCTGCTAAAACAATTCAAATTAAGCTTGAAGTGACCTTTGTACTGGTGCCTATGAAACTGTCAGCAAGTCAATTCGCATGGAAAGAAGTAAGATATTGTGAAAGGATGGTAAGAGGTAAATTTCGCATGAGGATATGGTAGGAAGAAAGTTAGGGGCGTGGGTAGCCACATGGATTGAGGGGGATTAGTGTATGGGCAAAACAAAGAAAACATGGTAAGGGGAAATGTCTTTTATGGTGTTAAGTTCAATGCATAGTTTGGAATAATGTAAGGCTAGGGGGAAACATAGTTAGGAATTATATTTTGTGAGGTGTAAATGTAGTGGAGTTAGAACAAATTAAATGAGCTTAGATACAATTTACATTAGGATAATATAGTGTGATAGGGATCATAATCTCTTAGGATGAAGGGAGTTTTATTAAAACTTAAATTTGTAATTGCATGTAAGTTCATATAATAATATTAAGATTAGTGTGAGGATCTAAGGATAGCTTGACTTTAGAAATTGAAACTTATATTTTTGTTGAGTGTTGATATAAGATATTTAGATATTATTCGGATTGGAGTGTCATAGAAAATCAAATGTATTGTTAGTTTGTTTATTAATTTTGTTATTATTATTAAGTTTTGTTTTAGTAAGTGGTTTTAGTATTTAATTTAAATTAAGTTTAAAATTGTAAACTTGTTAAAGTTATTTTGTTTATAGTTCATTTATATTTCTTGATTAATATTAGATTTATTTCATGTTTCCATTAGATAGTTTAAAATTTTATTTAATTTGTAAAGTTAAGCTCTATTTAAAAGATTAGATGTTCTTTTATGAATGATTAGACCTACTATAGATTTAGTTAGTTAGTTTAAGATAAATTAGTTTAATATCAAATTATTATTAAATTTAGTTTAGATTTAATTTATATTCGATTTAATTTTTGGCTGAAAATTAAGCTAAGTCGGAGTTTTAAGAAATGTTGGTATTAATCGTATCTTTGATAATTTGTTTAATTAGTGTCCTAATAGCTTAAGTTATTCGAATAATCTAAACCCAATCTTCTTTAGATTGTTATTAACATAATTTTTGCATGATTGTTTAAGCAATGTAATAATGAATCAGTAAACATTGATATCAATTAAATAACAATGTACTTCAGAATCCTGACGATGTATTCCTCCACAAAAGTTTTAAACCAAGGATGTTGTAGAGGAACTTTTCTTAAACTGATATCAACCTTTTCAACTTAGAGCATGTTTAATTATTTATTATCTTTCAAAAAAAAAAATTGTGTGTGTTTTTGCCCTCGTAGTTTGGGCATGACAAACTGTTGATGAATTCCAGAAAAGTCTATTTAAGAGACCCTCATCTCTTCATTTTGAAAGGTTAAATGAGAATTTGCATCAAATTGTTGCTGGAATTCATACTCACATTTTCTCATATTCACATATGCAATGATCAAGTTTGACCAAAAGTTCACCAGATTTAACCACGGTTGACTTGAGTTGACTAGTTTTGAAAAGAATTTTGAAATTATTTAATTAAATGGAGTACTTACTTCTAATTAATTAAAGAAAGTTATTTAATGAACTGAGAAGCCATTCCTAATTAATTAAACGAAGTTATTTAATTAAATAAGAAAAGTGTTTGTAGTTAATTAAAGATTATTTAATGAAATAGAAAAAGTAATTATGAGAGCAGATCTCATTTTATTAAATTAAATATCTCAACAAAATCTCTCTTCAGTTCAAAAAGGGAAATTTCTAGTTCACTATTGATAAAAAAATGAGTTAAATCAATTGACTCCTTTTTCTACTCAAATTGAATCAATTAACTCCATATTTTACTCAAATTAAATCTATTAACTCTTTTTAATTTGGAAATCTCCCTTTATGACTGAACTTCACCTTTAATCCTAACTGTTGATTGAAATCGATCTCAACCGTTGATAAATTCTAGGAAAGTCTATTTAAGAGACCCTCATCTCTTCATTTTGAAAGGTTGAATGAGAATTTGCATCGAATTGTTGCTAGAATTTGTGAGGCCTCGCCCCAACCCATCGTAGCATAGTGATATATTACCCTTATTTTGTTATTCATGACTCGAGATGTCGAGACATTATCTGATGCTTAGAACATATTTTATTATTTCATGTTGTGTGATGTTATTTTCAGATATATTTGATGATTGTCATTTAATGTTTCATGTATATGTATGTTGATGAAATTAGTAAAGGTAGGATTGAGACTTTGATTTAAGATATTTTAAATGGTTAAGAATTAAGTAGGATAAAGAAACCCTTATTGATGTATGTTTTAATTTATGAGAATTTCTGAATATGTATACATTTATGTACATGTGATTTTATGGGACTACTGATGTGTGCAATGAGTGTGCAGATATTTAGCCAAGAAACCCTATAGAGGAACATAACTGATCTCCATGTGCTAAATTTGAAAACCTTGTTGTTCGTAATTCATGTATTTGTATTGTGAGATGTATGTATGCATCTTCCTTGTTCAGTGAATGTTAATGTTCGTAATTATGTTCTTTCAGTGTCGCTTGACACTCGTAAAATGGTTATGTGCTTCAGTGGCTGTTTAGGGTTAATTGTTTAACCTTTGGACCAAGTTGGTTTAAGTTAGTATCAGTTTTCTATTGGGTTCTTAATCAAGGTTAGTCATCCCTTAATCTGGATTAGTGCTTATTTGCAAGTTAGAGTAGTGAGTTGGACCTATTTTATTCCTAAATTTTATTTGACTCTAAACCTCTCTCCTAAGGCTTTAAAACTTGTTTTTATTCTAACTAAAGGGTATGGGTATGGGTTAGGGGTCTTTTCCAACCCCTAAGCCCCTTGTTTTGACTTTTGAGGTCACTCAAAAAGTCCCTTTTTGCCTTTGTGCGAAAATTGATCATGGTTATCTTGAGTTACCTCACCTCATCTCCACTTGGGGTTTAACCATAGTGTAGGTTGAGTTAGGAGTTTCTAGAGTGGCTAGTGGGTGGAAATAGTTATTGCTCCTTTTGGGTGGTTGAGTTGGAGGTCTATTTAGAGGCCTTTCTTGGACTAGTTGGTGGTTACCCAATCTCTACTTTTAGAGAAGATTTATTGAAGCTTGAAGAAAGGAAAGGGATACTCTACTCAAACTTGTTTCATTGCCATTACCTCTTTGTGAAGGTAGGAAATTCTCATCTCCCTTATTCAGATTTTATGTTTGGTTTCATGTTCATGTTATCTTGTTGTTGTTTCATTGTTGTATGGTTGTGGGTATGTGGGAAGATTTGAAAACCATGTCTTTTTGGTTGTTTTCCTTTCTTGTTTATGTTTGCTATTTTTGAGTTTTTCTTACATGGGTGTTTTGGTATTACTCACCCTTGGAGAGGGCAGAAGTGACAAATTTTGGGAAAGGTCTATTTAGTTGGACTCCAACCTGTGTAGAGTCTCTTCTCAGGATGAGAAGAGGGATAAAGGGTAGGGTGTTATGGGACCCTACTCGTCAGCACAAACCTGGTATGAGTATGGCAAGTTTAAATGGAAGAACAGAAGTTCTTGGTTACTAGCCTCGATTGGGCATCTGAATGGGTGTTGTGCTTGACTTCTCCTGTTGGAAGAATCCACCTTTCCCTAGTCTTGATTCATTGTGAATCCTATTGTGTAAACCATGTATGATTATGCATGCTTGATTTTTTTTTGGTTCTGCTTGGTTGTCACCCGATCAGATATTGGTTTCTTCCATGGTTCTTGAAATGAGATTCAGAAAACATTACAAACTCCTTGATTATGATCATGAAGAAAATTTGATAAAATTGTTGAAAATTGGGATTGAGATCCTATTGTAAATTTTATTTTAAACCTTATTGTAAATGGCAACGAAGCCAAGTTTTTTTCCTGATTCTTTCCCGGCTGAGCCTTTGAATCAGGTTAGCCAATAAAATAATGGTTGAGTGTATTTGCCTCTCATAATATTTGATAATAATGTTCAGTCGTATGAATGCTCATCAAAATAGGATGAATAATAGATAAAGGAAAAGACTTTGGGAATCTCCTTGCATGGTTCTCATGTGATTTCAAAAAAATAAAATAAATAAATTTGCATATATATATATATATATATATATATATATATATATATATATATATATATATATATATATATATATGGGAGAATTAGAATCATAGATAATGTCTTGAATTATGAATGTTCAAGTTTTAATTACGATAATGAAGAGTTGAATTGATATAGTGAGTTTCAAATATGATATATAAGTATTATGATGAGATCAAATCAAGAGCAAACCCTATATTACAAAATCGAAGACATTTCATTTCTTGATAAATTTCATGGTAGTTATAATCAAATTTGAATTAGAATAATCCACCACCTTTATTTTTAATTATGTGTATAGTATCATTCACCTCCTCAGTTCTTCAAATATGATCAATTGGACTGAGGGGTTGTATTCTTGAAATCAATAATAATAATAATCAAAATTTAGAACTCATACCATGTCCTTGAAGAAATAATATAAAACATACATGTTTAAATAAGAGATTGAGAGCCTATACCTAATGTATTCCCTTGCATTGGAATGCTTGTATAAAAGAAGAATGTTGATAATAGATTTGATTAAAACCTTAGTAATATAAATGAAATGCATAAAATAACATGACCATGCCTTGTCAAAATTTTGCTTCAAAAAAAAAAAAATGCACTCCTCGGAGTAAAAACTCTCTGGAAAATACATGAGGAAAAAAAATTTATTCCTTCCAAAACCACAGAGCATATTCTTGCTATGATTCCTTCCTAAATGAATAAAGAAACAAAATAAATATTATGTTAATCTCATGGGTGCAAAATTTTGAATATATAAATATGTATATTTTTTAAAAAAAGTTAATATCTAAATATCTTTTCTTTCACCTATAAAACTTTATGAATTTATTGCTCTCCTTGGCCTTGGACGTCAGTTTAAGATTACTTTAAATAAGGGTCTTTTGTGTCTTGTCTCAAGTCAAAGTGGATTGGATGGGTGGGTGACGTCATCCTGCCACCTTGTCCCATCCCCATTCTTCTCCATTCCTAGCGGCCAGTTTGGGGAGGGTGACATTTATGTTGAGAAAGGAAATTGTGGTGGTCACTTTCATTTCTTTAAACTCCCTTGCTCATCTCTGTTCACGTGCCCACCTCTTGGGTTGCATTTCCCCTACCTTGGGTTGCGTGGAAAGTTGGGTGGAGAGAGCAATGTCATGACATGACATTAGATTTTGGACGTTGGCTTAGCTTTGGGGTGGTATTAATGTTGCAAGTTGATGCTTGTTTAAAAACTTAAGAATTCATCTCCTCTGCATACCTTTTTCCTGATGTGCAGGCTTGGGGTTGCGTGGGGCCTAGGGAGAGGTGTAGGGAGGGGTCAGATCGACCTGACTTTTAGCCAAGTGGATGTTAGGGGCTAGGGTGTAGGTAAGATCTTAGGGGAGGAGGGTTAGTGGTTAGGTGTTAGTTAGTAGGTAGGTTTAGTTAGTAGTATTTGATTTAATTATATTTCAAATTCAATGTAGTTAGTAATCTAGAATATGGTTTAGTATAGATTTGGATAGTTTAGTATTTATTAGTTGGTTGTTTAATTATGTTGTTTAAGTTTAAATTTGTTAAAGAGTAATTTGTTTAATCTAATCAAGTCTTAAGTTAGCATTATGTGTGAAGTTGACTTATAACCAATTAGTTATATAGTTAGGTTAAAATGAAACCTTAAATTGTTAAAGTATAATTAGTTGATTTAATAAAGTTTAAGGTTATTTTATGTTTTGATTAAGGACTTTTGTTGTATTTGTTAATAATTTTTAGTTACTTAGTTATGGTTTAATTTTGTAAATACTAATTTAGTTAGTTTTAATTTAAATGTACTCTAACTGTTTTAACCATTAAGTAGTTTAAATTTATCGATTAATTGGCTATTTAAATAAGTTTTAATGTAGGTTGGATTGATTTGATATTGCAAGTAATTTTAGATCCAAATTCATGTACATTGTTATTTATGTAAGTTTTATTGCATATCATTATAAGTTAATGTAATATCATAATTTTATCGATATTAATCTAATAATGAATGTTTTAAAATTTTAATGATTTTATCATCCTCTTGTTTAAAACCTTAGGATTGTAATGTAAAGAACCTGTACTAAAGCTTCTATCTCAATCATATCAAACTTAGAGCATGTTGAATTATTAATCAAAAAAAAAAAAAATTGTTGTGTTCTTGCCCTCATAGTTTGGGCATGGTAGAATTCATACTCACATTTGCTTATATTCACATACGCAAAGATCAAGTTTGACCAAAAGTTGACCAGATTTAACCACGGTTGAATAGTTTAGAAAAGAATTTTAAAATAATTAAACAAAATTATTTAATTAAATGCAGTACTTACTTCTAGTTAATTAAACAAAGTTATTTAATTAAATGAAAAGCCATTCCTAATTAATTAAATGAAGTTATTTAATTAAATAAGAAAAGTGTTTGTAATTAATTAAAGATTATTTAATTAAATAGAAAAAGTAATTATGAGAGCATATCTCATTTTATTAAATTAAATATCTCAACAAATTCTCTCTTCAGTTCAAAAAGGGAAATTTCTAGTTCACTAGTCAACAAAAATGAGTTAAATCAGTTAACTCCTTTTTCTACTCAAATTCAATCAGCTAACTCCTGATTTTACTCAAATTAAATCTGTTAACTCCCTTTAATTTGAAAATCTCCCTTTATGACTGAAGTTCACCTTTAATCTTGACCGTTGATTGAAATCGATCTCAACCGTTGATGAATTTTAGGAAAGTCTATTTAAGAGACCCTCATCTCTTCATTTTGAAGGGTTGAATGAGAATTTGCATCGAATTTTTGCTGGAATTCATACTCATATTTGCTGATATTCACATACGCAAAGATCAAGTTAGACCAAAAGTTGATCAGATATAACCACGGTTGACTTGTGTTGACTAGTTTCAAAAAGAATTTTGAAATAATTAAATGAAATTATTTAATTAAATGGAGTACTTAATTCTAATTAATTAAACAAAGTTATTTAATTAAATGAGAAGCCATTCCTAATTAATTAAATGAAGTTATTTAATTAAATAAGAAAAGTATCTCTAATTAATTAAAGATTATTTAATTAAATAGAAAAAGTAATTATGAGAGCATATCTCATTTTATTAAATTAAATATCTCAACAAAATCTCTCTTCAGTTCAAAAAGGGAAATTTCCAGTTCACTATTGATAAAAAATGAGTCAAATCAGTTGACTCCTTTTTCTACTCAAATTGAATCAGTTAACTCCTTATTTTACACAAATTAAATATGTTAACTCCCTTTAATTTGGAAATCTCCCTTTATGACTGAATGTCACCTTTAATCTTGATCGTTCATTGAAATCGATCTCAACCATTGATGAATTCTAGGAAAGTCTATTTAAGAGACCCTCATCTCTTCATTTTGAAGGTTTGAATGAGAATTTGCATAGAATTGTTGCTGGAATTCATACTCACATTTGCTGATATTCACATAAGTAAAAATCAAGTTAGACCAAAAGTTAACGAGATATAACCACGGTTTACTTGAGTTGACTAGTTTCGAAAAGAATTTTGAAATAATTAAATAAAATTGTTTAATTAAACAAAGTTATTTAATTAAATGAGAAGCCATTCCTAATTAATTAAATGAAGTTATTTAATTAAATAAAAAAAGTGTCTCTCATTAATTAAAGATTATTTAATTAAATAGAAAAACTAATTATGAGAGCATATCTCATTTTATTAAATTAAATATCTCAACAAAATCTCTCTTCAGTTGAAAAAGGAAAATTTCCAGTTCACTATTGATCAAAAATGAGTTAAATCAGTTGACTCATTTTTCTAATCTAATTGAATCAGTTAACTCCTTATTTTACACAAATTAAATCTATTAACTCCCTTTAATTTGAAAATCTCCCTTTATGACTGAACTTCACCTTTAATCCTAACCGTTGATTCAAATCGATCTCAACCGTTGATGAATTCCAGGAAAGTCTATTTAAGAGACCCTAATCTCTTCATTTTGAAAGGGTGAATGAGAATTTGCATCGAATTGTTGCTAGAATTCATACTAACATTTGCTCAAATTCACATATGCAAAGATCAAGTTTGACCAAAACGTGACTAGATTTAACCACAATTGACTTGAGTTGACTAGTTTTGAAATTTTTTTTGAAATAATTAAACAAAATTATTTAATTAAATGGAGCGCTTACTTCTAATTAATTAAAAAAAGTTATTTAATTAAATGAGAAGCCATTCCTAATTAATTAAATGAAGTTATTTAATTAAATAAGAAAAGTGTCTCTAATTAATTAAAGATTATTTAATTAAATAGAAAAAGTAATTATCAGAGCATATCTCATTGTATTAAATTAAATATCTTAAAAAAATCTCTCTTCAGTTCAAAAAGGAAGATTTCTAGTTCACTATTTATAAGAAATGAGTTAAATCAGTTAACTTCTTTTTCTACTCAAATTGAATTAGTTAACTCCTTATTTTACTCAAATTAAATCTGTTAACTCCCCTTAGTTTGGAAATCTCCCTTTATGACTGAACTTCACCTTTAATCCTGACCATTGATTGAAATCGATCTCAACTGTTAATGAATTCCAGGAAAGTCTATTTAAGAGACCCTCATCTCTTCATTTTGAAACGTTGAATGAGAATTTGCATCGGATTGTTGATGGAATTCATATTCACATTTGCTCATATTCACACATGCAAAGATCAAGTTTGACAAAAAGTTGACCAGATTTAACCACAGTTGACTAGTTTCAAAAATAATTTTGAAATAATTAAACAAAATTATTTAATTAAATGGAGTACTTACTTCTAATTAATTAAACAAAGTTGTTTAATTAAATGAGAAGCCATTCCTAATTAATTAAATGAAGTTATTTAATTAAATAAGAAAAGTGTCTCTAATTAATTAAAAATTATTTAATTAAATAGAAAAAGTAATTATGAGAGCATATCTCATTTTATTAAATTAAATATCTCAACAAAATCTCTCTTCAATTCAAAAATGGAAATTTCTAATTCAATATTGATAAAAAAAAATGAGTTAAATTAGTTGACTCCATTTTCAACTTAAATTGAATCAGTTAACTCCTTATTTTACTCAAATTAAATCTGTTAACTCCCTTTAATTTGGAAATCTCCATTTATGATTAAACTTCACCTTTAATCCTGACCGTTGATTGAAATCGATCTCGACCGTTGATGAATTCCTAGAAAATCTATTTAAGAGACCCTCATCTCTTCATTTTGAAGGGTTGAATGAGAATTTGCATCGAATTGTTGCTGGAATTCATATTCATATCTATTGATATTCACATACGCAAAGATCAAGTTTGATCAAAAGTTGACAAGATTTAACCACGGTTGACTTGAGTTGACTAGTTTCGAAAAGAATTTAGAAATAATTAAACGAAATTATTTAATTAAATGGAGTATTTACTTCTAATTAATTAAACAAAGTTATTTAATTAAATGAAAAGCCATTCCTAATTAATTAAATGAAGTTATTTAATTAAATAAGAAAAGTGTCTCTAATTAATTTAAGATTATTTAATTAAATAGAAAAAGTAATTATGAGAGCATATCTCATTTTATTAAATTAAATATCTCAACAAAATCTCTTTTTAGTTCAAAAAGGGAAATTTCCAGTTCACTATTGATCAAAAATGAGTTAAATCAGTTGAATCCTTTTTCTACTCAAATTGAATCAGTTAACGCCTTAATTTGCTCAAATTAAATCTGTTAACTCTCTTTAAATTGGAAATCTCTAACTGAACTTCACCTTTAATCCTGACCGTTGATTGAAACTGATCTCAACCATTGATGAATTCCAAGAAAGTCTATTTAAGAGACCCTAATCTCTTCATTTTGAAAGGTTGAATGAGAATTTGCATCGAATTGTTGTTGGAATTCATACTCACATTTGCTCATATTCACATACGCAAAGATCAAGTTTGACCAAAATTTGACCAGATTTAACAACGGTTGACTAGAGTTCTCTAGTTTCGAAAAGAATTTTTAAATAATTAAACAAAATTATTTAATTAAATGGAGTACTTACTTCTAATTAATTACACAAAGTTATTTAATAAAATGAGAAGCCATTCTTAATTAATTAAATGAAGTTATTTAATTAAATAAGAAAAGTGTTTCTAATTAATTAAAGATTATTTAATTAAATAGAAAAAGTAATTATGAGAGCATATCTCATTTTATTAAATTAAATATCTTAACAAAATCTCCCTTCAGTTCAAAAAGGAAAATTTCCAGTTCACTATTGATAAAAAATGAGTTAAATCAGTTAACTCGTTTTTCTACTCAAATTGAATCAGTTAACTCCTTATTTTACTCAAATTAAATATGTTAACTCCCTTTAATTTGGAAATCTCCCTTTATGACTGAACTTCACCTTTAATCTTGACCGCTGATTCAAATCGATCTCAACCGTTGATAAAATCTAGGAAAGTCTATTTAAGAGACCCTCATCTCTTCATATTGAAAGGTTGAATTAGAATTTGCATTGAATTATTGCTGAAATTCATACTCACATTTGCTCATATTCACATACACAAATATCAACTTTGACCAAAAGTTGACCAGACTTAACCACGGTTGACTTGAGTTGACTAATTTTGAAAAAAAATTTAAAATAATTAAATGAAATTATTTAATTAAATGGAGTACTTGCTTTCAATTAATTAAAAAAAGTTATGTAATTAAATAAGAAGCCATTCCTAATTAATTAAATAAAGTTATTTAATTAAATAATAAAAGTGTCCCTAATTAATCAAAGATTATTTAATTAAATAGAAAAAGTTATTATGAGAGTATATCTCATTTTATTACATTAAGTATCTCAACAAAATCTCTCTTCAGTTTAAAAAGGGAAATTTTCAGCTCACTATTGATAAAAATTGAGTTAAATCAGTTAACTCCTTTTTCTACTCCAATTGAATCAGTTAACTCTTTATTTTACTCAAATTAAATCTGTTAACTCTCTTTCATTTGAAAATCTCCCTTTATGACTGAATTTCACCTTTAATCTTGACCGCTGATTGAAATCGATCTCAACCGTTGATAAAATCTAGGAAAGTCTATTTAAGAGACCCTCATCTCTTCATATTGAAAGGTTGAATTAGAATTTGCATCGAGTTGTTGCTGGAATTCATACTCACATACGCAAAGATCAAGTTTGACCAAAAGTTGACCAGATTTAACCACAGTTGACTTGAGTTGACTAGATTTGAAAAGAGTTTTAAAATAATTAAACAAAATTATTTAATTAAATGGAGTACTTACTTTTAATTAATTAAATAAAGTTATTTAATTAAATGAGAAGCCATTCCCAATTAATTAAATAAAGTTATTTAATTAAATAAGAAAAGTGTCTCTAATTAATTAAAGATTATTTAATTAAATAAAAAAAGAAATTATGAGAGCATATGTCATTTTATTAAATTAAATATCTCAAAACAATCTCTCTTCAGTTCAAAAAGAGAAATTTCCAGTTCACTCTTGATCAAAAATGAGTTAAATGAGTTAACTCCTTTTTCTACTCGAATTGAATCAGTTAGCTCCTTATTTTACTCAAATTAAATCTATTAACTCCCTTTAACTTAGAAATCTCCATTTATGACTGAACTTCACCTTTAATCCTGACCGTTGATTGAAATCGATCTCAACCGTTGATGAATTTCAAGAAAGTCTATTTAAGACCCTCATCTCTTCATTTTGAGAGGTTGCATGAGAATTTGCATCGAATTTTTGTTAGAATTCATACTCACATTTGCTCATATTCACATATGCAAAGATCAAGTTTGACAAAAAGTTGACCAGATTTAACCACGGTTGACTTGAGTTGACTAGTTTCGAAAAAAATTTTGAAATAATTAAATGAAGTTATTTAATTAAATGGAGTACTTACTTCTAATTAATTAAACAAAGTTATTTAATTGAATCAGAAGCCATTTCTAATTAATTAAATAAAGTTATTTAATTAAATAAGAAAAGTTTTTTTCTAATTAATTAAAGATTATTTAATTAAATAAAAAAAGTAATTATGAGAGGATATCTAATTTTATTAAATTAAATATCTCAAAAAAATCTCTCTTCATTTCAAAAAGGGAATTTTTTAGTTCGCTATTGATAAAAAAATGAGTTAAATCAGTTACCTCCTTTTTCTACTCAAATTGAATCAGTTAACTCTTTATTTTACTCATATTAAATTTGTTAACTCCCTTTAATTTGGAAATCTCCCTTTATGGTTGAACTTCACCTTTAATTCTGAGCGTTGATTGAAATCAATCTCAACCGTTGATGAATCACAGGAAAGTCTATTTAAGAGACCCTCATCTCTCCATTTTGAAAAGTTGAATGAGAATTTGCATCAAATTGTTGCTGGAATTCATACTCACATTTGCTCATATTCACATACGCAAATATCAAGTGTGACCAAAAGTTGACCAGATTTAACCACGGTTGACGTGAGTTGACGAGTTTCAAAATTTTTTTTGAAATAATTAAACGAAATTATTTAATTAAACTGAGTACTTACTTCTAATTAATTAAACAAAGTTATTTAATTAAATGAGAAGCCATTCCTAACTAATTAAATGAAGTTATTTAATTAAATAAGAAAAGTGTCTCTAATTAATTAAAGATTGTTTAATTAAATAGAAAAAGTAATTATGAGAGCATATCTTATTCTATTAAATTTAATATCTCAACAAAATCTCTCTTCAGTTCAAAAAGGGAAATTTTCAGTTCACTATTGATAAAAAATGAGTTAAATGAGTTAACTCCTTTTTCTACTCAAATTGAATCAGTTAACTCCTTATTTTACTCAAATTAAATCTGTTAACTCCCTTTAATTTAGAAATCTCCCATTATGACTGAACTTCACCTTTAATCCTGATCGTTGATTGAAATCGATCTCAATCGTTGATGAATTTCAAGAAAGTCTTTTTAAGAGACCCTCATCTTTTCATTTTGAAATGTTGAATGAGAATTTTCATCGAATTGTTGCTGATATTCATACTCACATTTGCTCATATTCTCATACGCAGAGATCAAGTTTGACCAAAAGTTGACCAAATTTAACTATGGTTGACTTGAGTTGACTAGTTTCGAATTTTTTTTGAAATAATCAAACAAAATTATTTAATTAAATGGAGTACTTACTTCTAATTAATTAAAAAAAGTTATTTAATTAAATAGGAAGCCATTCCTAATTAATTAAATGAAGTTATTTAATTAAATAAGAAAAGTGTCTCTAAGTAATTAAAGATTATTTAATTAAATAGAAAAAGTAATTATGAGAGCATATCTTATTTTGTTAAATTAAATATCTCAACAAAATCTCTCTTAAGTTCAAAAAGGAAAATTTCATGTTCACTATTGATAAAAAATGAGTTAAATTAGTTAACTCCTTTTTCTACTCAAATTGAATCAGTTAACTCCTTATTTTACTCAAATTAAATCTGTTAACTCCCTTTAATTTGAAAATCTCCCTTTATGACTGAACTTCACATTTAATCGTGACCGTTGATTGAAATCGATCTCAACCGTTGATGAATTCTAGGAAAGTCTATTTAAGAGACCCTCATCTCTTCATTTTAAAAGGTTGAATGAGAATTTGCATCGAATTGTTGCTGATATTCATACTCACATTTGCTGATATTCACATACGCAAAGATCAATTTTGACCAAAAGTTGACCAAATTTAACCGCGATTGACTTGAGTTGACTTGTTTCAAAACAAAATTTAAAATAATTAAACGAAATTATTTAATTAAATAGAGTACTTACTTCTAATTAATTAAACAAAGTTATTTAATTAAATGAGAAGCCATTCCTAATTAATTAAATGAAGTTATTTAATTAAATAAGAAAATTGTCTATAATTAATTAAAGATTATTTAATTAAATAGAAAAAGTAATTATAAGAGCATATCTCATTTGATTAAATTAAATATCTCAACAAAATCTCTCTTCAGTTCAAAAAGAAAAATTTCCAGTTCACTATTGATAAAAAATGAGTTAAATTAGTTAACTCCTTTTTCTACTTGAATTGAATCAGTTAACTCCTTATTTTACTCAAATTAAATCTCTTAACTCTCTTTAATTTAGAAATCTCCTTTTATGATTGAACTTCACCTTTAATCCTGACCATTGATTGAAATCGATCTCAGTCGTTGATGAGTTCCAAGAAAGTCTATTTAAGAGACCCTCATCTCTTCATTTTGAAAGGTTGAATGAGAATTTGCATCGAATGGTTGCTGGAATTCATACTCACATTTGCTCATATTCACATACGCAAATATCAAGTTTGATCAAAAGTTGACCAGATTTAACCATTGTTGACTTGACTTGACTAGTTTCGAAAAGAATTTTGATATAATTAAATGAAATTATTTAATTAAATGGAATACTTACTTCTAATTAATTAAACAATTATTTTTAATTAAACGAGAAGCCATTCCTAATTAATTAAATAAAGTTATTTAATTAAATAAGAAAAGTGTCTGTAATTAATTAAAGATTATTTAATTAAGTAGAAAAAGTATTTATGAGAGTATATCTCATTTTATTAAATTAAATATCTCAACAAAATCTCTCTTCAGTTCAAAAATGAAAATTTTCAGTTCACTATTTGTAGTGCCTGCCCCTGGTTCGCATTTTGTTATTATTGTTGAACTCTTTTAGAGCTAGTTTAATGTTGTTGGTTAGCAACATTATTTTGAGATTATCAGATATTGTGCTATGGATTCAGTTGATATGTGATGAGATTACTTAGACTCTACATTTAATGTATGTATGATGATTATTTTCAGTGTTTGCAGTTATTAATGATGATTAGTAAGATGATTTATTATCATATGTCTTTTCTTATGGACACTTACCTCATACGTGCATGTGTATGGTGTGCGTGTTTGCTTTTGTATGGTGTGTTCGGTATGGTTAAGGAAGGGAGTCGTAGTCACCTGTTAGTCAAGATTTACATGATGCACCACTTCTTGCCATTGCCTATTTAGTTTAGTATATATTGTGCTTGTACATGCATAGTTTTTATGCAAGTTGCAGGTACCGAATATCGACTTTCTTGAATTGCCAGAATGAGCGTACCCTATCACATTATCTCAATGATAAGAGAGAGGAGATAAATTTTCAAGTCCAAATCTCAACCCTTTAAACCATTTGTTCTAATTGAAAAATTAGGACAAGTATATAAGTTGAGTACCCTTCGAATGTGTCAGATGATGTAATTCGTGATTTAAACCCCTTGGTTTGATTTGTATGTATTTTGGCTATGATAAATTTTTTATATTTTTACCTTATGAGTCTTTGATGTATTTTCTATTAATTAAGCCTAATTAAAATATTTAATTATTGGTTAAATTAAATGCAAAATTAATATGGTATTTTAATATTTATTTTATTTAATTAATTGAGAAATTAATTAAATAAATTAATTAAATTTGAAAATAAAAGTTAAAAGTTTAAATTTGGAATGTGATGATATTTATTTTAATAATAATATATTTGGAGCTCATTTTTAAATAAATGACTAAATAATATTATTATTAAAGCTAATAAATATTTTAGCAATAAAGTTTTAGAAAATAAAATTTAAAAGTGGAAAATATATTTTAAATTATCAAAAGATTCTAAATCTCATATGATTAAAATATAAATATATTAAGATTGAAAAGTAGAGATATTAAAGTTAGTGCATGAGACTTAATAAATAAATAAATAAAATTAAAAAGAGTAAAGAAAATTGGAGTTATAAGCTTGCATAGGAATTAACATGTGTCAACAACACAGGGGTTAGTGCATTAATTAAGCACAAGGTGTCTACAACTCTATGACTCATCAAAAAGGTTGGAAAAGACCCATGCTTAGTTGGTGACACCTTCTAGCTATTTCAAGAAGCATTCCAAAAGTTTCTTGAGAGCTCTTTATTTTCAGAAATTCTTAGAAGCTTAGAGATAGTGTGGAGAGCAATTGGAGCATGGGAGAACTCAAAAACTCTGAAGGGAGCTTGCTCTATGCGTTTTTTGAGGAAGAGCGAATTAGCATCAGAATCTGAGTAGATTCTTGTGATTTTACTTATGCTATTTTCGTATCATGCATTCCTGTCTTCATCGTGTCTATTATATGTGTTTGAATCTTCTCTATGATTGAATCTATAATATGAATTGGAATCTAGATATTTTATTTGGTTGAGAAAAAAACAATAGAAAAATCTTATATCCAATTAAGAAGAAATAATTAGATATGAATTGGGTTTGGGTTCGAATTTATATTAAATTAGAAAGACAAGATTTGAAATTAAAATAGAAATTTTATGGCGAGAATTTGAATGATTAGATGTAATCTTTCTATCAATTATATTTTTAAATGTGTATGAACAAACCCTTTTATGGTTAAATTTAGAGAACAATTATTTTAAGAAGAAATTCTTAATTCATCACAAATTGTCCTGTCACTGTCTCTTGGATAGATCCGAACTCAGCCATTCATAACTTTTTATCGTGATTGAATTTTTTCGATCGCTCCGATCAAAAGTGGCGCAACTTGGCCCTCGCCAACATATTTAAATTTTAGCCCAATCCAACGGTTCATTAGAGAGACATGGTCGTCGTACTGAGACTATTTTATTCAAGGATAGATATTTCTCCATTTTCCATAACTAAGAGTTCTTTATGCTTAAACTTCACAAAAATAATATATATCAAAGCATGAAATGAATTAAAGATATTATTGTAATCTTTCCTTATTAGAATCTTATTAATATGCATTAGTTTTATATGGTTTATTATCTAATTTAATTAAATCAAATTTAGTTAAGATTAGTTAATAGTAGAAGAAGTGTAATTAATTATTAGCCAATCTAAGTAAATAAATTTTTAAATGAGAGAAAATTAAAAGAAAAGAGATTTTAATATAGTTTATATAGTGGACTTTTTATAATGTATATTAAATACTATTTAATATATATAAAACAATTTTAGAGTTGTTTAATGAAGATTATAATGTTAAGAATTTGAAAATTATTCATGTTAAAATTTACAATGAGCCTTATTGGTTTGTGATAGGGATCTTTTTCAAACAACGTTTATATAGACAAAATATTATTAGAACAATTAGAAAAATGAAGTTTAATGGTTGATTTTAATATTGATTAAATAATTGTAAGATGATAATTTATATTATGTTGATTTAAATTTAAAAACTCTGAATGATATTGGATTAAGACTGAATTATTATGTTATTGGTTAACACATTTGAATACCTTAATGGAGTTAAGAGTTAGTCAAATATTAACTAATGAGTTTATGAAAGGATTCTATAGACCGAGTATTTATAGTTTGAGGAGTTATTATTTATTAATGTTTAAAGACTATCAAACTATTAATAAATAATAGTTTAAATAGATATCAACAAATTTGATTAAAATTAATCTAGTAAAGATTATTTATTGATTGAAGTTTACTAAAAGATAATAATTTTTGAAGTTGGATTATAATTGATTTTAATCAATTGATATTCATTGAGTTGTCAATATAATTATGCGATTGAGATTTATTTTGAAATGAGTATCATTAGTACGAATTAATTAAGGAAACAATAGTATTCATAAAAAATGATGAATGTGATCTATTAATAAGATTCTCAATATAGCTTGTTATTAAATATTAGCAAGTTATTATTATTGAACTATGAACCTGAACATTTGTGTATGGCTGACTTTTAGTTATTAGTCAACTAATATTCATTGGGTTGATGGTTTGGTTGCGAAATTATTAATTAAATCAATTAACTAGAGTTAATAAGATTTAATTAATAATTAAGTTATGTAATAGAGATTTAATTAATATAATTCTTTTAATGAGATTGTAAAAATATTGATATCAAATTGATAGGTCTTATTTCGATGACTTGAATAACGACTTCAGATATTTTAATGATGAAGACTTAATAATATATAATTGAGAATTATTAGAACGATAAAAGGTTAAAAATTGTGAACCGATATTAATTGATCATTCTAATGAAGTTATAATCTCTTATTCGAATAATGATAATTGGTCCTCTTATAATATAACGAATAATGATCTTAGAAAAGTTGAAAGGTTAATCAATTAGAATTTGGATCATAGTTAAATATAGAGGACAATTTAATTAAAGGTCAATGATGATCAGTTTAATGAATATTTATCTTTAAGTTATTCTTTGAATGTAATTCTTAATAACAGAAAGATAATACTATCGGGGAACAAATGGGTTGACTTGTAGGTCAAATAATGAAACTTAAGACACTTGAAAATATACTTGCAAACAGAAAACTGGAAACCTCTACACTTGATTCAACTATGTAAGATAGCAAAACCAAAACATGTGTCTGCATCGTGTATTCTATATGCTTCTTGTTTTGGGTTTTGGGTTAACTAGTGTTGACCAGTCCTAGGTTGTGACCAGAGGCTCGGGGGTTATGAGATGTGTTGGCATGTTGATCTTATTTGGTCTCGATCTTTATAAGCCCAACCATGGTTATGTGATCGTGTGCTCTATGAAATGTTTGTATTTACTGTTTGTATTTGGTCATCAGTCTTCATGAGTGAAGCTAAAATGTATGTGTATGAGACAATTGAGCTAATCATTTTTGAGTCATCGATCAGTTATCCTTGGTTTACTTTCTAGTCACCATGATGGGACTAAAATGTTGATTTATTTCTTGATGATGTCATGTTGTGACATGTTTGACTCAAGCATTTTGAAGTCTTCGATCAGTATGATTTTGAGATATTCTTGGTTGCTTATTGAGAACCAATGGATACTTATGATCATCAGTGATGCCTTCAGTTGCCAATAGAGAACTGTTGTGGTCATGATTTTCTATGGATGCTTTTTGGATGCCCATGGAGATTTGATGATTTTTATCTTTGAGGTTTGATGATTTTTATTATGGATATTTGATGCTTTTATGCATATTTGATAATTTTTTTATGGATTATCTTTTGTGATTTTGAAATTCATGATTCCATGAGCTTAGGGTAGTAATCTACTTGTAGTGTCGGGAAGTGGCTTGCAATGGGGGCTGGGGCCCTAAGTGGCTGCCAGGGTAACTCATTGTAAGTATGGTTAATAAGTGATAACATTTACACACTAAATGGAGATTAAATGAACTTAAAAAGATAACTATTTTGATGTTCTTGCCCATGCCTTGAGCACTTGTACAAGCTAGGATGGGAGTAGTGAGAACGCATGGTTGTGAGTGTGCATTCTGTAGTATGCCTCATTAGTATGAGAGGATACTAGTGGCCGCATGAGATCAGTATAGATCCGTGGAGTTTAGCTAACTGCCAGGACAACTTGTACATGATAATTGCGATGACACTTTTTTGCTTGCATAGTAAGTTTCCTACATGTCTTTGTGTGCCTATGGGAATTAGATGTTAATTTTGTGTGTGATTGGAACCTTTGAGTTAGTATACTTTTAGGATCCTTGGACTATAGATATTTGTGCTATGTGTTATAGATAGCCTATTTGGAACTTGAGATTATCTCCTCAGCATGGTGGGAGTGGACCACTTAGGTTCCACGCAGTCGGATGGTAGTGTTTTATCACTCTTATCATTTGAGATCCGTCGAAGACATTGTGGCTGGAGCATTCTTGGTTGGTATTTATCTACATTATGTTCTTGGAGCATTATGATAGATGATATACCTTATGATGGATGTATTTGCTAGTTTATTTCTTATATTGATGATTTGCATATGTTAGATGATGGTATCTTATGCTTTACTTTGCATGTTAGTAGGATATTTTAGGAGTGACATTCCTACTATGTTAATACCGATGATCTCTTCGATGCTTTGGAATGTTACGCACGGAGGGATGGCTAGGATCCACGATGGTCTAATAATGCTATTAATGGTTGGAAGAAACCATGCACTTAGTTTATTTTGTTTGATCTTTATGATGGATGTATATATCTTCTATGATGATGTATCATGTGATTATCTCTACTTTGATGTATCATGGATTGGAATAGGATGATGTACCTCATTTCACATATGTATATTCTCTTAAGCCTTCATACCCTGTGACATGTACAGTGGATGATTGAGCATTTATAAATGTAATGTATGAACATTGGACTTATCCTTATTATTCAGGTGGATGTTGTACTAGATGGATTCATGTATATTAGTTAGTTTAGATGTAACTCAACATTAAGAGATTCTTAAAAAATGAAATCGGTTATGTATGTTATGTTTACTTTTAGATGGACATTGCTATTGCTTCCGTTATTATGTAAAAGTTATATGTGGTATTTACTTTCATATTAGTAAAAAAAAAAATTGTTACCAAACTTAGTGAAATTCTAAGTTAATTCTTTGGATCCCTTGGCGGGGCATTACACTATTGATCAAAAATGAGTTAAATAAATTAAATCCTTTTTTTACTCAAATTAAGTCTGTTAACTCCCTTTAATTTGGAAATCTCCCTTTATGACTGAACTTCACCTTTAATCTTGACCGTTGATTGAAATCGATCTCAACCATTGATGAATTCTAGAAAAATCTATTTAAGAGACCCTCATCTCTTTATTTTGAAAGGTTGAATGAGAATTTGCATCGAATTGTTGCTGGAATTCATACTCACATTTATTCATATTCACATACGCAAAAATCAAGTTTGACCAAAAGTTGACCATATTTAACCACAATTGACTTGAGTTGACAAGTTTCAAATTTTTTTTTAAAATAATTAAACGAAATTATTTAATTAAATGGAGTACTTACTTCTAATTAATTAAACAAAGTTATTTAATTAAATGAGAAGCCATTCCTAATTAATTAAATGAAGTTATTTAATTAAATCAGAAAAGTGTCTCTAATTAATTAAGTATTATTTAATTAAATAGAAAAAGTAATTATGAAAGCATATCTCATTTTATTAAATTAAATATCTCAATAAAATCTCTCTTCAGTTCAAAAAGGGAAATTTCAAGTTCACTATTGATCAAAAATGAGTTAAATGAGTTAACTCTTTTTTCTACTCGAATTGAAACAGTTAACTCCTTATTTTACTCAAATAAAATTTGTTAACTCCCTTTAATTTGGAAATCTCCCTTTATGACTGAACTTCACCTTTAATCCTGACTGTTGATTGAAATCGATCTCAACCATTGATTGAAATCGATCTCAACTATTGATGAATTCTAGGAAAGTCTATTTAAGAGACCCTCATCTCTTCATTTTGAAAGGTTAAATGAGAATTTGCATCGACGTGTTGCTGGAATTTATTCTCACATTTACCCATATTCACATACGCAAAGATCAAGTTTGACTAAATGTTGATCAGATTTAACCACGGTTGACTTGAGTTGACTAGTTTCGAAAAAAATTTTGAAATAACTAAATAAAATTATTTAATTAAATGGAGTACTTACTTCTAATTAATTAAACAAAGTTATTTAATTAAATGAGAAGCCATTCCTAATTAATTAAATGAAGTTATTTAATTAAATAAGAAAAGTGTCTCTAATTAATTAAAGATTACTTAATTAAATAGAAAAAGTAATTATGAGAGCATATCTCATTTAATTAAATTAAATATCTCAACAAAATCTCTCTTCAGTTCAAAAAGGAAAATTTTCAGTTCACTGTTGATAAAAAATGAGTTAAATCAGTTAACTCCTTTTTCTACTCAAATTGAATCACTTAACTCTTTATTTTACTCAAATTAAATCTATTAACTTCCTTTAATTTGGAAATCTCCATTTATGACTGAACTTCACCTTTAATCCTGACCATTGATTAAAATCGATCTCAACCGTTGATGAATTACAGGAAAGTCTATTTAAGAGACCCTCATCTCTTCATTTTGAAAGGTTGAATGAGAATTTGCATCGAATTGTTACTAGAATTCATACTCACAATTTCTCATATTCACATACGCAAAGATCAAGTTTGACCAAAAGTTGACCAGATTTAACCACGGTTGACTTGAGTTAACTAATTTTGAAAAGAATTTTAAAATAATTAAACGAAATTATTTAATTAAATGGAGTACTTACTTTTAATTAATTAAACAAATGGTGATATGAATATCAGGATTTAACTGTGTGATTTTGAGTCAAACTCGATGACCCATGTTTCATGAGTAGCTGTGGAAATTATCTCCCACCTATTAATTAAACAAAGTTATTTAATTAAATGAGAAGCCATTCCTAATTAATTAAATGAAGGTATTTAATTAAATAAGAAAAGTGTCTCTAATTAAATAAAGATTAATTAATTACATAGATTTAACTACGGTTGACTTGAATTGACTACTTTCGAAAAGAATTTTGAAATAATTAAACAAAAATATTTAATTAAATGGAGTACTTACTTCTAATTAATTAAACAAAGTTATTTCATTAAATGAGAAGCCATTCTTAATTAATTAAATGAAGTTATTTAATTAAATAATAAAAGTGTCTCTAATTAATTAAAAATTACTTAATTAAATAGAAAAAGTAATTATGAGAGCATATCTCATTTTATTAAAATAAATATCTCAACAAAATCTCTCTTCAGTTCAAAAAGGGAAATTTCCAGTTCACTATTGATAAAAAATGAGTTAAATCAGTTAACGCCTATTTTTACTCAAATTGAAAAAGTTAACTCCTTATTTTACTCAAATTAAATCTATTAACTCCCTTTAATTCGGAAATCTCCCTTTATGGTTGAACTTCAACTTTAATCTTGACCGTTGATTGAAATCGATCTCAACCATTGATGAATTTTAGGAAAGTCTATTTAAGAGACCTTCATCTCTTCATTTTGAAAGGTTGAATGAGATTTTCATCGAGTTGTTGCTGAAATGCATACTCACATTTGCTCATATTCACATACGCAAAGATAAGTTTGACCAAAAGTTGACAAGATTTAAACACAGTTGACTTGAGTTGATTTGTTTCGAAAAGAATTTTGAAATAATTAAACGAAATTATTTAATTAAATGGAGTACTTACTTCTAATTAATTAAACAAAGTTATTTAATTAAATAAGAAGCCATTCCTAATTAATTAGATGAAGTTATTTAATTAAATAACAAAAGTGTCTCTAATTAATTAAAGATTACTTAATTAAATAGAAAAAGTAATTATGAGAGCATATCTCATTTTATTAAATTAAATATCTCACCAAAATCTCTCTATAGTTGAAAAAGGGAAATTTCCAGTTCACGGTTGATCAAAAATGAGTTAAATCAGTTAACTCATTTTTCTACTCAAATTGAATCAGTTGACTCCTTATTTTACTCAAATTAAATCTGTTAACTTTCTTTAATTTGGAAATCTCCCTTTATGACTAAACTTCACCTTTAATCTTGACCGTTGATTGAAATCGATCTCAACCTTTGATGAATTCCTGGAAACTCTATTTAAGAGAGCCTCATCTCTTCATTTTGAAAGGTTGAATGAGAATTCGCATCGAATTGTTGTTGGAATTCATACTTACATTTGCTCATATTCACATACACAAAGATCAAGTTTGACCAAAAGTTAAGCAGATTTAACCATGGTTGACTTGAGTTGACTAGTTTCGAAAAGAATTTTGAAATAATTAAACGAAATTATTTAATTAAATGGAATAGTTACTTCTAATTAATTAAACAAATTTATTTAATTAAATGAGAAGACATTCTTAATTAATTAAATGAATGTTTTTAATTAAATAAAAAAAGTGTCTTAATTAATTAAAGATTACTTAATTAAATAGATTTAACCTTAGTTGACTTGAGTTGACTAATTTTGAAAAGAATTTTGAAATAATTAAATAAAATTATTTAATTAAATGGAGTACTTACTTCTAATTAATTAAGCAAAGTTATTCAATTAAATGAGAAGCCATTCCTAATTAATTAAATGAAGTTATTTAATTAAATAAGAAAAGTGTCTCTAATTAATTAAAGATTACTTAATTAAATAGAAAAAGTAATTATAAGAGCATATCTCATTTAATTAAATTAAATATCTCAACACAATCTCTCTTCAGTTTAAAAAGGGAAATTTTCATTTCACTATTGATCAAAACTGAGTTAAATCAGTTAACTCCTTTTTCTACTCAAATTGAATCAATTAACTCGTTATTTTAGTCAAATTAAATCTGTTAACTCCCTTTAATTTGGAAATCTCTCTTTATGACTAAACTTCACCTTTAATCCTGACCGTTGATTGAAATCAATCTCAACAGCTGATGAATTTCAAGAAATTCTATTTAAGAGAACCTCATCTCTTCATATTGAAACGTTGAATGAGAATTTGCATCGATTTTTTGATGGAATTCATACTCACATTTGCTCATATTCACATACGCAAAGATCAAGTTTGACCAAAAGTTGACCAGATTTAACCACGGTTGACTTGAGTTGGCTTGTTTCGAAAAGAATTTTGAAATAACTAAATAAAATTATTTAATTAAAAGGAGTACTTACTTTTAATTAATTAAACAAAGTTATTTAATTAAATGAGAAGCCATTCCTAATTAATTAAATGAAGTTATTTAGTTAAATAAGAAAAGTGTCTCTAATTAATTAAAGATTATTTAATTAAATAGAAAAAGTAATTATGAGAGCATATCTCATTTTATTAAATTAAATATCTCAACAAAATTTCTCTTCAGTTCAAAAAGAAAAATTTTCAATTCACTATTGATAAAAAATGAGTTAAATCAGTTAACTCGTTTTTCTATTCAAATTGAATCAGTTAACTCTTTATTTTACTCAAATTAAATTTGTTAACTCTTTTTAATTTGGAAATTTCCCTTTATGACTGAACTTCACCTTCAATCCTAACCGTCGATTAAAATCGATCTCAATCGTTGATGAATTCCAAGAAAGTCTATTTTAGAGACCCTCATCTCTTCATTTTGAAAGGTTGAATGAGAATTTGTATCGAATTGTTGCTGGAATTCATACTCACATTTGCTCATATTCACATACGCAAAGATTAAGTTTGACAAAAAGTTGACCAGATTTAACCACGGTTGACTTGAGTTGACTAGTTTAGAAAAGAATTTTAAAATAATTAAACAAAATTATTTGAGTAAATAGAGTACTTCTAATTAATTAAACAAAGTTATTTAATTAAATGAGAAGGCATTATTAATTAATTAAATGAAGTTATTTAATTAAATAAGAAAAGTGTCTCTGATTAATTAAAGATTACTTAATTAAATAGAAAAAGTAATTATGCGAGCATATCTCATTTTATTAAATTGAATATCTCAACAAAATCACTCTATAGTTCAAAAAGGGAAATTTCCAATTCACTGTTGATAAAAAATGAATTAAATCAGTTAACTCTTTTTTCTACTCAAATTGAATCAGTTAACTCCTTATTTTACTCAAATTAAATCTGTTAACTTCCTTTAATTTAAAAATCTCCCTTTATGACTAAACTTCACCTTTAATCCTGACCGTTGATTGAAATCAATCTCAACTTTTGATGAATTTCAGGAAACTCTATTTAAGAGAGCCTCATCTCTTCATTTTGAAAGGTTGAATGAGAATTCGCATCGAATTGTTGCTGGAATTCATACTTACATTTGCTCATATTCACATAGACAAAGATCAAGTTTGAGCAAAAGTTAAGTAGATTTAACCATGGTTGACTTGAGTTGACTAGTTTCGAAAAGAATTTTGAAATAATTAAAAGAAATTATTTAATTAAATGGAATAGTTACTTCTAATTAATTAAACAAATTTATTTAATTAAATGAGAAGACATTCCTAATTAATTAAATGAAGGTTTTTAATTAAATAAAAAAAGTGACTTTAATTAATTAAAGATTACTTAATTAAATAGATTTAACCTTAGTTGACTTGAGTTGACTAATTTCGAAAAGAATTTTGAAATAATTAAATAAAATTATTTAATTAAACGGAGTACTTACTTCTAATTAATTAAACAAAGTTATTTAATTAAATCAGAAGCCATTCCTAATTAACTAATTAATTAAAGATTACTTAATTAAATAGAAAAAGTAATTATGAGCGCATATCTCATTTAATTAAATTAAATATCTCAACACAATCTTTCTTCAGTTCAAAAAGGGAAATTTTCAGTTCACTGTTGATCAAAAATGAGTTAAATCAGTTAACTCCTTTTTCTACTCAAATTGAATCAGTTAACTCATTATTTTACTCAAATTAAATCTGTTAACTCCCTTTAATTTGGAAATCTCTCTTTATGACTGAACTTCACCTTTAATCCTGACCGTTGATTGAAATCAATCTCAACAGCTGATGAATTTAGAGAAATTCTATTTAAGAGACCCTCATCTCTTCATATTGAAACATTGAATGAGAATTTGCATCGAGTTGTTGATGGAATTCATACTCACATTTTGTCATATTCACATACGCAAAGATCAAGTTTGACCAAAAGTTGACCAGATTTAACCACGGTTGACTTGAGTTGACTAGTTTCGAAAAAAAAATTTAAATAATTATACAAAATTATTTAATTAAATAGAGTACTTACTTCTAATTAATTAAACTAAGTTATTTAATTAAATGAGAAGCAATTCGTAATTAATTAAGTAAAATTATTTAATTAAATAAGAAAAGTGTCTCTAATTAATTAAAGATTATTTAATTAAACAGAAAAATTAATTATGAGAGCATATCTTATTTTATTTAATTAAATATGTCACCAAAATCTCTCTTCAGTTCAAAAAGGGAAATTTTTAATTCACTATTGATAAAAAAATGAGTTAAATTACTTAACTCTTTTTTCTACTCAAATTAAATCAGTTAACTCTGTATTTTACACAAATTAAATCTATTAACTCCCTTTAATTTGAAAATCTCCCTTTATGATTGAACATCACCTTTAATCCTGACAATTGATTGAAATCGATCTCAACTGTTGATGAATTCTATGAAAGTCTGTTTAAGAGACCCTCATCTCTTCATTTTGAAAGGTTGAATGAGAGTTTGCATCGAATTGTTGCTAGAATTCATACTCACATTTGGTCATATTAACATATGCAAAGATCAAGTTTGACCAAAAGTTGACCAGATTTAACCACGGTTGACCTGAGTTGACTAGTTTCAAAAAGAATTTTGAAATAATTAAATGAAATTATTTAATTAAATGGAGTACATAATTCTAATTAATTAAACAAAGTTATTTAATTAAATAAGAAGCCATTCCTAATTAATTAAATGAAGTTATTTAATTAAATAAGAAAAGTGTCTCTAATTAATTAATGATTATTTAATTAAATAGAAAAAGTAATTATGAGGGCATATCTCATTTTATTAAATTAAATATATCTTTATTTTGAAAGGTTGAGTAAGAATTTGCATCAAATTGTTGTTGGAATTCATACTCACATTTGCTCATATTCACATACGAAAAGATCAAGTTTGACCAAAAGTTGACCAGATTTAACCACGATTGACTTGAGTTGACTAGTTTCGAGAAGAATTTTGAAATAATTAAATGGAATTATTTAATTAAACGGAGTACTTACTTATAATTAATTAAACAAAGTTATTTAATTAAATGAGAAGCCATTCTTAATTAATTAAATGAAGTTATTTAATTAAATAAGAAAAGTGTCTCTAATTAATTAAAGATTATTTAATTAAATAAAAAAAGTAATTACGAGAGCATATCTCATTTTATTAAATTAAATATATCAACAAATTCTCTCTTCAGTTAAAAAAGGGAAATTTCTAGTTCACTATTGATAAAAAATTAGTTAAATCAGTTAACTCCTTTTTCTATTCAAATTGAATTAGTTAACTCCTTATTTTACTCAAATTAAATTTGTTAACTCCTTTTAATTTGAAAATCTCCCTTTATGATTGAACTTCACCTTTAATCCTAACCACTGATTGAAATCAATCTCAACCGTCGATGAATTCCAAGAAAGTCTATTTAAGAGACCCTCATCTCTTCATTTTGAAAGGTTGAATGAGAATTTGCATCGAATTGTGTTGGAATTCATATTCACATTTGCTCATATTCACATGCACAAAGATCAATTTTTACCAAAAGTTGACCAGATTTAACCACGGTTGACTTGAGTTGATTGGTTTTGAAAAGAATTTTAAAATAATTAAACAAAATTATTTAATTAAATGGACTACTTACTTCTAATTAATTAAAAAAAGTTTTTTAATTAAATGAGAATCTATTCCTAATTAATTAAATAGAAAAAGTAATTATGAGAGCATATCTCATTTTATTAAATTAAATATCTCAACAAAATCTCTCTTAAATTGCAAAAGGGAAATTTCCAGTTCACTATTGATCAAAAATGAGTTAAATTAGTTTACTCCTTTTTCTACTCAAATTGAATTAGTTAACTCTTTATTTTACTCAAATTAAATCTGTTAACTCCATTTAATTTGGAAATCTCCCCTTATGACTGAACTTCACCTTTAATCCTGACCGCTGATTGAAATCGATCTCAACTGTTAATGAATTTCGAGAAAGTCTATTTAAGAGACCCTCATCTCTTCATTTTGAAAGATTGAATGAGAATTTGCATCGAATTGTTGCTGGAATTCATATTCACATACGCAAAAATCAAGTTTGACCAAAAGTTGACCAGATTTAACCACAGTTGACTTGAGTTGGCTAGTTTTGAAATGAATTTTAAAATAATTAAATGAAATTATTTAATTAAATGGAGTACTTACTTCTAATTTATTAAACAAAGTTATTTAATTAAATGAGAAGCTATTCCTAATTAATTAAATGAAGTTATTTAATTAAATTAGAAAAGTGTCTCTAATTAATTAACGATTATTTAATTAAATAGAAAAAGTAATTATGAGAGCATATCTCATTTTATTAAATTAAATATCTCAACAAAATCTCTCTTCAGTTCAAAAAGGGAAACTTACAGTTCACTATTGATCAAAAATGAGTTAAATCAGTTAACTTCTTATTTTACTGAACTTAAATCTGTTAATTCTGTTTAATTTGGAAATCTTCCTTTATGACTGAACTTCACGTTTACTTCTGACCATTGATTGAAATCGATCTCAACCATTGATAAATTCTAGGAAAGTCTATTTAAGAGATCCTCATCTCTTCATTTTGAAAGCTTTAATTAGAATTTGCATCGAATTGTTGTTGGAATTCATAGTTACATTTTCTCATATTCACATAGGCAAATATTAAGTTTGACCAAAAGTTGACCATATTTAACCACGGTTGACTTGAGTTGACTAGTTTCGAAAAGAATATTGAAATAATTAAATGAAATTATTTAATTAAATGAAGTACTTACTTCCAATTATTTAAACAAAGTTATTTAATTAAATGAGAAGCCATTCTTAATTAATTAAATGAAGATATTTAATTAAATAAGAAAAGTGTCTCTAATTAATTAAGGATTACTTAATTAAATAGAAAAAGTAATAATGAGAGCATATCTCATTTTATTAAATTAAATATCTCAACAAAATCTCTCTTCAGCTCAAAAAGGGAAATTTCCAGTTCACTATTGATCAAAAATGAGTTAAATCAGTTAACTCCTTTTCTTACTAAAATTGAATTAGTTAACTCCTTATTTTACTCAAATTAAATCTGTTAACTCCCTTTAATTTGGAAATCTCCTTTTATGATTGAACTTCACCTTTCAACCTGACCGTTCATTGAAATCGACCTCAACCATTGATGAATTCCAGGAAAGTCTATTTAAGAGACCCTCATCTCTTCATTTTGAAGGGTTGAATGAGAATTTGCATTGAATTTTTGCTGGAATTCATACTCATATTTGCTGATATTCACATACGCAAAGATCAAGTTAGACCAAAAGTTGATCAGATATAACCACGGTTGACTTGTGTTGACTAGTTTCAAAAAGAATTTTGAAATAATTAAATGAAATTATTTAATTAAATGGAGTACTTACTTCTAATTAATTAAACAAAGTTATTTAATTAAATGAGAAGCCATTCCTAATTAATTAAATGAAGTTATTTAATTAAATAAGAAAAGTGTTTATAATTAATTAAAGATTATTTAATTAAATAGAAAAAGTAATTATGAGAGCATATCTCATTTTATTAATTTAAATATCTCAACAAAATCTCTGTTCAATTCAAAAAGGGAAATTTCTAGTTTACTATTGATAAAAAATGAGTTAAATGAGTTAACTCTTTTTTCTACTCAATTTGAATCTGTTAACTCCTTATTTTACTCAAATTGAATATGTTTACTCCCTTTAATTTGGAAATCTTCCTTTATGATTGAACTTCACCTTTAATCTTGATCGTTGATTGAAATCGATCTCAACCGTCGATGAATTCTAGGAAAGTCTATTTAAGAGAGCCTCATCTCTTCATTTTGAAAGGTTGAATGAGAACTTGCATCAAATTGTTGCTTGAATTCATACTCACATACACAAAGATCAAGTTTGACCAAAAGTTGACCGGATTTAACCACGGTTGACTTGAGTTGACAAGTTTCGAAAAGAATTTTGAAATAATTAAAAAAAATTATTTAATTAAATGGAGTACATACTTGTAATTAATTAAACAAAGTTATTTAATGAAATGAGAAGCCATTCCTGATTAATCAAAAGAAGTTATTTAATTAAATAAGAAAAGTGTCTCTAATTAATTAAAGATTATTTAATTAAATAAAAAAAGTAATTATGAGAGCATATCTCATTTTATTAAATTAAATATCTCAACAAAATCTCTCTTCAGTTCAAAAAAGGAAATTTCCAGTTAACTCCCTTCAATTTGGAAATCTCCCTTTATGACTGAACTTCACCTTTAATCCTGACCGTTGATTGAAATCGATCTCAATCTTTGATGAATTCCAGAACAGTCTATTTAAGAGACCCTCATCTCTTCATTTTGAAAGGTTGAATGAGAATTTGCATCGAATTGTTGCTGGAATTCATACTTACATTTGTTCATACTCATCTACGCAAAGATTAAGTTTGACCAAAAGTTGACCAGATTTAACCACAATTGACTTGAGTTGACTAGTTTTGGAAAGAATTTAGAAATAATTAAATGAAATTTTTTAATTAAATGGAGTACTTACTTCTAATTAATTAAACAAAGTTATTTAATTAAATGAGAAGCCATTCCTAATTAATTAAATGATGTTATTTAATTAAATATGAGAAGTGTCTCTAATTAATTAAAGATTATTTAATTAAATAGAAAAAGTAATTACGAGAGCATATCTCATTTTATTAAATTAAATATCTTAACAAAATCTCTTTTCAGTTCAAAAAGGCAAATTTCCAGTACAGTATTGACAAAAAATGAGTTAAATCAGTTAACTACTTTTTCTACTCAAATTGAATCAGTTAACTCCTTATTTTACTCAAATTAAATCCGTTATCTCCCTTTAATTTGGAAATCTCCCTTTATGATTGAACTTCACCATTAATCCTGACCATTGATTGAAATCGATCTCAACCATTGATGAATTCCAAGAAAGTCTATTTAAGAGACCCTCATCTCTTCATTTTGAAAGGTTGAATGAGAATTTGCATCGAATTGTTGCTGGAATTCATACTCACATTTGCTCATATTCAGATACGCAAAGATCAAGTTTGACCAAAAGTTGACTAGATTTAACCATGGTTGACTTGAGTTGACTAGTTTCTAAAAGAATTTTGAAATAATTAAACAAAATTATTTAATTAAATGGAGTACTTACTTCTAATTAATTAATCAAAGTTATTTAATTAAATGAGAAGCCATTCCTAATTAATTAAATGAAATTATTTAATTAAATAAGAAAAGTGTCTCTAATTAATCAAATATTATTTAATTAAATAGAAAAAGTAATTACGAGAGCATATCTCATTTTATTAAATTAAATATCTCAAAAATATTTCTTTTTAGTTCAAAAAGGGATATTTTCAGTTCACTATTGATAAAAAATGAGTTAAATCAGTTAACTCCTTTTTCTACTCAAATTGAATCAATTAACTCTTTATTTTACTGAAATTAAATCTGTTAACTCCCTTTAATTCGGAAATCTCCCTTTATGATTGAACTTCAGCTTTAATCCTGACCGTTGATTGAAATCAATCTCAACCGTTGATGAATTCCAGTAAAGTCTATTTAAGAGACCCTCATCTCTTCATTTTGAAAGGTTGAATGAGAATTTGCATCGAATTGTTGGTCGAATTCATACTCACATTTGCTCATATTTATATACGCAAAGATCAAGTTTGACCAAAAGTTGACCAGATTTAACCACGATTGACTTGAATTGACTAGTTTCGAAAAGAATTTTGAAATAATTAAATGAAATTATTTGATTAAATGGAGTACTTATTTCTAAATAATTAAACAAAATTATTTAATTAAATGAGAAGCCATTCCTAATTAATTAAATGAAGTTATTTAATTAGATAATAAAACTGTCTCTAATTAATTAAAGATTATTTAATTAAATAGAAAAAGTAATTACGAGAGCATATCTAATTTTATTAAATTAAATATCTCAACAAAATCTCTCTTCAGTTCTAAAAAAGGAAATTTTCAGTTCAATATTGATCAAAAATGAGTTAAATTAGTTAACTCTTTTTTTAACTCAAATTGAATTAGTTAACTCTTTCTTTTACTCAAATTAAATCTGTTAACTCCCTTTAATTTGAAAATCTCCCTTTTATGACAGAACTTCACCTTTAATCCCGATTGCTGATTGAAATCGATCTCAACTGTCGATGAATTCTAGGAAAGTCTATTTAAGAGACCCTCATCTCTTCATTTTGAAAGGTTGAATGAGAATTTGCATCGAATTGTTGCTAGAATTCATACTCACATTTGCTCATATTCACATACGTAAAGATCAAGTTTGACAAAATGTTGACCAGATTTAACAACGGTTGACTTGAGTCGACTAGTTTCGAAAAGAATTTTGAAATAATTAAATGAGATTATTTAATTAAATGGAGTACTTACTTCTAATTAATTAAACAAAGTTATTTAATTAAATGGGAAGCCATTCTTAATTAATTAAATGAAGTTATTTAATTAAATGACAAATGTGACTCTAATTAATTAAAGATTACTTAATTAAATAGAAAAAGTAATTATGAGAGCATATCTCATTTTATTAAATTAAATATCTCAACAAAATCTCTCTTCAGTTCAAAAAGGGAAATTTCCAATTCACTATTGATAAAAAATGAGTTAAATTAGTTAACTCCTTTTTCTACTCAAATTAAATCAGTTAACTCCTTATTTTACTCAAATTAAATCTATTAACTCCCTTGAATTCAGAAATCTCCCTTTATGACTGAACTTCACCTTTCATCCTGATCGTTGATTGAAATCGATCTCAACCGTTGATGAATTTCATAAAAGTTTATTTAAGAGACCCTCATCTCTACAATTTGAAAGGTTGAATGAGAATTTGCATCGAATTGTTGATAGAGTTTAAACTCACATTTGCTCATATTCACATACGTAAAGATCAAATTTGACCAAAAGTTGACTAGATTTAACCACAGTTGACTTGAGTTGACTAGTTTCGAAAAAAATTTGAAATAATTAAACGAAATTATTTAATTAAATGGACTACTTACTTCTAATTAATCAAACAAAGTTATGTAATGAAATGAAAAGTCATTTCTAATTAATTAAATGAAGTTATTTAATTAAATAAGAAAAGTGTCTCTAATTAATTAAAGATTACTTAATTAAATAGAAAAATTAATTATGAGAGCATATCTAATTTTATTAAATTAAATATCTCAACAAAATTTCTCTTCAGTTCAAAAAGGGAAATTTCCAGTTCACTATTGATCAAAAATTAGTGAAATCAGTTAACTATTTTTGTACTCAAATTGAATCAGTTAACTCCTTATTTTACTCAACTTAAATATGTTAACTCCATTTAATTTAGAAATCTCCTTTTATGACTAAACTTCACCTTTAATCCTGATCGTTGATTGATATCGATCTCAACCATTGATGAATTTCAGGAAAGTCTATTTAAGAGACCCTCATCTCTTCATTTTAAAAAGTTGAATGAGAATTTGCATCGAATTGTTGCTGGAATTCATACTCACATTTGCTCATATTCACATATGCAAAGATCAAGTTTGACCAAAATTTGACCAGATTTAACCACGGTTGACTTGAGTTGACTAGTTTTGAAAATAATTTTGAAATAATTAAACAAAATTATTTAATTAAATAGAGTACTTACTTCTAATTAATTAAACAAAGTTAGTTAATTAAATGAGAAGCCATTCTTAATTAATTAAATGAAGTTATTTAATTAAATAAGAAAAGTGTCTCTAATTAATTAAAAATTATTTAATTAAATAAAAAAAGTAATTATGAGAGCATATATCATTTTATTAAATTAAATATCTCAACAAAATTTCTCTTCAGTTCAAAAAGGGAAATTTTCAGTTCACTATTGATAAAAAATGAGTTAAATCACTTAACTCCTCTTTCTACTCAAATTGAATCAGTTAATTCCTTATTTTACTCAACTTAAATCTATTAACTCCCTTTTCTCTTCATTTTGAAAGGTTGAATGAGAATTTGCATCGAATTGTTGCTGGAATTCATACTCACATTTGCTCATATTCACATCCGCAAAGATCAATTTTCACCAAAAGTTGACTAGATTTAACCACGGTTGACTTGAGTTGAAAAATTTTGAAAAGAATTTTGAAATAATTAAATGAAATTATTTAATTAAATGGAGTACTTACTTCTAATTAATTAAACAAAATATTTTTTATTAAATGAGAAGCCATTCCTAATTAATTAAATGAAGTTATTTAATTAAATAATAAAAATGTTTCTAATTAATTAAAGATTATTTAATTAAATAGAAAAAGTAATTATGAGCGCATATCTCATTTTATTATATTAAATATCTCAACAAAATCTCTCTTCAGTTCAAAAAGGGAAATTTCGAGTTCACTATTGATAAAAAATGAGTTAAATCAGTTAACTCTTTTTTCTATTCAAATTGAATCAGTTAACTCCTTATTTTACTCAAATTAAATCTGTTAACTCCCTTTAATTTGGAAATCTCCCTTTATGACTGAACTTCACCTTTGATCCTGACCGTTGATTGAAATCGATCTCAACCCTTGATGAATTTCAGGAAAGTCTATTTAAGAGACCCTCATCTCTTCATTTTGAAAGGTTGAATGAGAATTTGCATCGAATTGTCGCTGGAATTCATACTCACATTTGCTCATATTCACATACGCAAAGATCAAGTTTGACCAAAAGTTGATCAAATTTAACCACGGTTGACTTGAGTTGACTAGTTTTGAAAAGAATTTTGAAATAATTAAATGAAATTATTTAATTAAACGGAGTACTTACTTCTAATTAATTAAACAAAGTTATTTAATTAAATCAGAAGCCATTCTTAATTAATTAAATAAAATTATTTAATTAAATAAGAGAAGTGTCTCCAATTAATTAAAGATTATTTAATTAAATAGAAGAAGTAATTATGAGAGCATATCTCATTTTATTAAATTAAATATCTCAAAAAAATCTCTCTTCAGTTCAAAAAGCGATATTTTCATTTCACAATTGATAAAAGATGAGTTAAATCAGCTAACTCTTTTTTCTACTCAAATTGAATCAGTTAACTCCTTATTTTTCTCAAATTAAATCCGTTAACTCTGTTTAGTTTGGAAATCTCCCTTTATGACCGAACTTCACCTTTAATCCTGACCGATAATTGAAATCGATCTTAACTGTTGATGAATTCCTGGAAAGTCTATTTAAGAGACCCTTATCTCTTCATTTTGAAAGGTTGAATGAGAATTTGCATCGAATTGTTGCTGGAATTCCTACTCACATTTGCTCATATTCACATACGCAAAGATAAAGTTTGACCAAAAGTTGACCAGATTTAACCACGGTTGACTTGAGTTGACTAGTTTTGAAAAGAATTTAGAAATAATTAAACGAATTTATTTAATTAAGTGGATTACTTACTTCTAATTAATTAAATAAAGTTATTTAATTAAATGAGAAGCCATTCCTGATTAATTAAATGAAATTATTTAATTAAATGAGAAAAGTGTCTCTAATTAATTAAAGATTATTTAATTAAATAGAAAAAGTAATTTTGAGAGCATATCCAATTTTGTTAAATTAAATATCTCAACAATATCTCTCTTTAGTTCAAAAAGGGAAATTTCCAGTTCACTATTGATCAAAAATGCGTTAAATCAGTTAACTCCTTTTTCTACACAAATTGAATTAGTTAACTCCTTATTTTACTCAAATTAAATCCGTTAACTCCCTTTAATTTGGAAATCTACCTTTATGACTGAACTTCACCTTTAATCCTGACCGTTGATTCAAATCGATCTCAATCATTGATGAATTCCAAGAAAGTCTATTTAAGAGACCCTCATCTCTTCATTTTGAAAAGTTGAATGAGAATTTGCATCGAATTGTTACTGGAATTCATACTCACATTTCCTCATATTCACATACTTAAAGATCAAGTTTGACCAAAAGTTGATCAGATTTAACCATGGTTGACTTGAGTTGACTAGTTTCGAAAAGAATTTTTAAATAATTAAACGAAATTATTTAATTATATAGAGTACTTACTTGTAATTAATTAAACAAAGTTATTTAATTAAATGAGAAGCCATTCCTAATTAATTAAATGAAGTTATTTAATTAAATAAGAAAATTGTCTCTAATTAATTAAAGATTATTTAATTAAATAGAAAAAGTAATTATGAGAGCATATCTCATTTTATTAAATTAAATATCTCAACAAAATCTCTCTTCAGTTCAAAAAGAGAAAATTCCAATTCACTATTGATAAAAAATGTGTTAAATCAGTTAACTCCTTTTTCTACTCAAATTGAATCAGTTAACTCTTTATTTTACTCAAATTAAATCCGTCAACTCCCTTTAATTTGGAAATCTTCCTTTATGACTTTACTTCACCTTTAATCCTGACCGTTGATTGAAATCGATCTCAACCATTGATGAATTTCAGGAAAGTCTATTTAAGAGACCCTCATCTCTTCATTTTAAAGGGTTGAATGAGAATTTGCATCGAATTGTTGCTAGAATTCATACTCACATTTGCTCATATTTACATATGCAAAGATCAAGTTTGATCAAAAGTTGAACAGATTTAACCACGGTTGACTTGAGTTGACGAGTTTTGAAAAGAATTTTGAAATAATTAAACAAAATTATTTTAATAAATGGAGTACTTACTTATAATTAATTAAACAAAGATATTTAATTAAATAAGAAGCCATTCCTAATTAATTAAATGAAGTTATTTAATTAAATAAGAAAATTTTCTCTAATTAATTAAAGATTATTTATTTAAATAGAAAAAGTAATTATGAGAGCATATCTCTTTTTATTAAATTAAATATCTCAACAAAATTTCTCTTCATCTCAAAAATGGAAATTTTCAATTCACTATTGATAAAAAATGAGTTAAATCAGTTAACTCCTTTTTCTACTCAAATTGAATCAGTTAACTCCTTATTTTACTCAAATTAAATCTGTTAACTCCCTTTAATTTGGAAATCACCGTTTATAACTGAACTTCACCTTTAATCCTGACCATTGATTGAAATCGATCTCAACCTTTGATGAATTTTAGGAAAGTCTATTTAAGAGACCCTCATCTCTTCATTTTGAAAGGTTGAATGAGAATTTGCATCGAATTGTTGCTGGAATTCATACTCACATTTGCTCATATTCACATACGCAAAGATCATGTTTGACCAAAAGTTGACCAGATTTAACTACGGTTGACTTGAGTTGACTAGTTTCGTAAAGAATTTTTAAATTATTTAATTATATGGAGTACTTACTTCTAATTAATTAAATAAAGTTATTTAATTAAAGGAGAAGCCATTCTTAATTAATTAAATGAAGTTATTTAATTAAATAAGAAAAGTGTCTCTAATTAATTAAAGATTATTTAATTAAATAGAAAATGTTATTATGAGAGCATATCTCATTTTATTAAATTAAATATCTCAACAAAATCTCTCTTGAGTTCAAAAAGGGAAATTTCTAGTTCACTATTGATCAAAAATGAGTTAAATGAGTTAACTCCTTTTTCTACTCAAATTGAATCAGTTAACTCCTTATTTTACTCAAATTAAATCTATTAACTCCCTTTAATTTGGAAATCTCCCTTTATGACTGAACTTCACCTTTAATTCTAACCGTTGATTGAAATCGATCTCAACCATTGATGAATTCTAGAAAAGTTTATTTTAGAAACCCTCATCTATTCATTTTGAAAGGTTGAATGAGAATTTGCATCGAATTGTTTCTGGAGGGTAAGTGCACAAAGTTGTGGTGCCAAAAGGGGGGTATAAGTGGACACCTTTTTCCTGAAATTAGCAAATTCTGGACTTCAACAAGAATTTGAAGATAGTTACGCTCAAAATTTTAAGATATGACAAAAACAAAAGTCGTAGTCCTTTGAATCTAGTTTCTAAACTACTAATTTTTTTTTAAAAATGGTTTAGTTTTAGGTCCTCAAAAAAGGGTGCCACAGAAAGTGGTACTGTTTATTCCAAAAAAACATAACATAGTACAAAGTGTGGCCCTCCTAAAATTTTAACTTTTTTTTTGAAATTCTTTAATCGCTCTGGTCAAAAGTTACCTAACACTATTTCGTTTATCCTAGATTTTTCAGGTAATTTTATAATGTGTATTTTTTTTAATGAATTTTTTTAATAGACCCATCCCAAAAACATGAAAATTCTTTGTGCTCCCCTTATAAATGATTGAAAACTAATCTAAAATCAAAACTTCTTTTTTTCAAAGTGTGTAGAATGGAGTCTAGTTTCTCAAAAACTAAGTTGTTACAAAATTCGATGAATGAGCTAAAATCTATAGCCCAATTAGTACATGGTGGCTTTTGACAAAAAATGAACATACATTCAAAAGAAATTATAGATGAAAGACCTAAAATAGTTCAAATTAAAAATAAATTATATGGTTAGATAGCTAACACAGAGACCTATAATGTTATGTAACCTGATCTTATCGATACCCAACCACGAGGAATCTTGAAGGGGAGCACACAAGAAAAATCAATCATTTTTTGTATGTTTTCTGGAAAACACGTCTCAGACCTGTTTATAAACTCCAAACCTTTGGGTTGGATCTCCAAGGTAAAACCAAGCCTTAGGCTTGGTTTTAATGCAAAGCTTTTAATGGCGCATGTGCGCTATATTAAAATGCTATTGAATTCGAGGTAGTGCGCACGCGCTATAGTGCGCACGCGCTATAGTGCGCACGCACTATAGTGCACATGCACTATTGAGACCTAAATTGCAAACCAAAACCAAGAGAGAGCTAGGGGGTGGCGCGAGGGAATGGCTATTTGTGTGTGTGAGAGAGATAGAGAGAAAGTAGGGGATGGGAGAGGGGAGAGAGGAAGTGAGAAAGAGTAGGGGTGGTAGAGAGAGTATAGGATGGGAGATAGAGGAAATGTGAGAGAGTAGGGGTGGCAAAGAGAGTACAAGATGCAAGAGAGAGGAAGTGAGAGAGAGAGAGAGTAGAGGTGGAAAAGAGAGAGTACGGGATGGGGGAGAGAGATTGAAAGTAGGGGATGGGAGAGAGAGGAAGTATGAGAGAGAGTACAAGTTGGGAGAGAGAGATTGAGAGTAGGGGATGGGGGAGAGAGAGAGTAGGTGGTGGGAGACGGAGTGGGAGAGGAAGAGTGAGAGAGAGGAGGATGGGAGTGCATGTGTGTGAAAGAGAGGGCATAGGTAATGGGAGAGGGGGAAGATAGAGTAGCTTGAGAGAGAGTAGGGGATGGAAGAGAGAGTAGGGGATGGAAGAGAGAGTAGGCGATGGGAGAGGGAGTGGGAGAGGGAGAGAGAGAGGGGGGATGGAAATGTGTGTAAGAGAGAAAGAGAGAGAGTGTGAAAATGTGAGAGAGGGTAGGGGGTAGCAGAGAGAGAATAGAGAGGGAGAGAGTGAGAGTGAGAGAGAGAGAGAGAGAGAGAGAGAGTGAGAGAGAGTGAGAGTAGGCAGTGGGAGAGGGAGAGCGAGTGAGAGAAAAAGAAGAGGATGGGAGAGGAGAGAGGGGGGATGGGTGTGTGTGAAAGAGACAGAGTAGGGAATGAGAGAGGGGAGAGAGAGATAGAGAGAGTAGGGGATGGGATAGAAAGAGAGTAGGAAATGGCAGAGGGAGTGGGAGAGGGAGAGAGAGGGTGGATGGAAGAGAAAGAGATTAGGCAATGGTAGAGGGAGTGGGAGAGGGAGAGAGAGGGGGGCTGGAAGTGTGTGTAAGAGAGAAAGTAGGGGATGGGAGAGAGTGTGAGAGTGTGAGAGAGAGTAGGGGTGGCAAAGAGAGAGAGTGAGAGTAGGGGATGGGAGAGAGAGGGAGAGAGTGAGAGAGAGAGAGATAGTAGGCGATGGGAGAGGGAGTGGGAGGGAGAGAGAGAGGGGGAATGGAAGTGTGTAAGAGAGATAGAGTTGGGGATGGGAGAGAGTAGGCAATGGGAGAGGGAGTGTGAGAGAGAGAGGGGGGGGAATGGGAATGTGTATAAGAGAGATAGAGTAGGGGATGGGAGAGAGTGTGAGAGTTTGAGAGAGAGTAGGAGGTGGTAGAGAGATCTTTTAAAGGATGGGGGTGAGAGAGTGAGAGAGAGAGAGAGAGAGAGAGAGAGAGAGAGAGAGAGTAGGGGATGGGAGAGAGTGTGAGAGAGAGTAGGGGATGGAAGAGAGAGAGTGAGAGTAGGGGATGGGAGAGAGAAAGTAAAGAGGGAAAGAGAGTACTTGAGAGAGAGAGAGAGATAGTAGGTGGTGCAAGAGGGAGTGGGAGAGGGAGAGAGAGGGGGGATGGGAGTGTGTGTGACAAATCTAGAGAGTAGGGGATGGGAGAGGAGAGAGAGATGGGGGATGGGAGTGTGTGTCTATGAAAGAGAGAGAGTAGGGGATGGGAGAGGGGAGAGAGAGAGAGTAGGGGATGGGGGAGAGAAAGTAGGCAGTGGGAGAGGGAGTGGGAGAGGGAGAGAGAGAGAGGGGGAATGGGAATGTGTGTAAGAGAGACAGAGTAGGGGATGGAAGAGAGTGTGAGAGTGTGAGAGAGAGTAGGTGGTGGCAGAGAGAGCTCGTACGAGATGGGAGAGAGAGAGTGAGATTAGGGGATGGGAGTGTGAGAGAGAGTAGGGGATGGGAGAGAGAGAGTGTGAGAGTAAGGGATGGGATGGGAGAGAGAGAGAGAGAGTAGAGAGGGAGAGAGAAAACTTGAGAGAGAGAGATCTAGTAGGTGGTAGGAGAGGGAGAGGGAGAGAGATAGGGGGGATGGGAGTGTTCATGACAGATGTAGAGAGTAGGGGATGGGAGAGAAGAGAGTGGGGGGATAAGAGTGTGGGTGTCTGTGAAAGAGAGAGAGTAGGGGATGGGAGAGAGTGTGAGTGAGAGTAGGGGGTGGCAGAGAGAGAGTACGGGATGGGAGAGATAGAGTGAAAGGATGGGAGAGAGTGAGAGAGAGAGTAGGGGGCGACAGAGAGAGAGAGAGTACGGGATGGGAGAGGTAGAGTGAAAGGATGGGAGAGAGTGAGAGAGAGAGTAGGGGATGGGAGAGAGTGTGAGAGAGAGTTGGGAATGGGAGAGAGAGAGAGAGAGTAAGAGTAGGGGATGGGAGAGAGAGAGTAGAGAGGGAGAGAGAGAACTTGAGAGAGAGAGATAGTAGGTGACCTGGGAGAGGGAGTGGGAGAGGAGGAGAGAGAGGGATGGGAGTGCGTGTGACAAATCTAGAGAGTAGGGGATGGGAGAGAAGAGAGAGGAGTAATGGGAGTGAGTGTGTGTGTGTGTGTGTGTGTGTGTGTGAAAGAGAGAGAGTAAGGGGTGGCAAAGAGAGAGTACGAGATGGGAGAGACAGAGTGAAAGGATGGGAAAGAGTGTGAGAGAGAGTAGGAGGTGGCAGAGAGAGAGAGAGTACGAGATAAGAGAGAGTGTTAGAGAGAGTAGGGGATGGGAGAGAGTGTGAGAGAGAGTTGGGGATTGGAGAGAGAGAGAGAGAGTAAGAGTAGGGGATGGGAGAGAGAGAGAGAGAACTTGAGAGAGAGAGAGAGAGAGGGAGAGATAGTAGGTGGTGGGAGAGGGAGTGGGAGAGGAGGAGAGAGAGGGATGGGAGTGCGTGTGAGCGATCTAGAGAGTAAGGGATGGGAGAGGGGAGAGAGAGAGAGGGGGATGGGAGTGTGTATCTGCAAAAGAGAGAGTTTAGGGGATGGGAGAGGGGAGAGAGAGAGTAGCCCAAGAGAGAGAGAGAGTAGCGGATGGGAGAGAGGGGCGGATGGGAGTGTGTGTAAGAGAGAGTAGGGGATGGGAGAGAGTGTGAGAGAGAGTAGGAGGTGACAGAGAGAGAGAATGGGATGGGGGAGAGAGAGAGAGAGAGTAGGGGATGGGAGAGAGTGTGAGAGAGAGAGTAGGGGATGGGAGAGAGTGTGAGAGAGTAGGGAGAGGGAGATAGAGAGAGGGGGATAGGAGTGCATGTGACAAATCTAGAGAGTAGGGGATGGGAGAGAGTGTGAGAGTGTGAGAGAGAGTAGGGGGTGGCAAAGAGAGAGTACGAGATGGGAATGACAGAGGAAAGGATGGGAAAGAGTGTGAGAGAGAGTAGGAGGTGGCAGAGAGAGAGAGTACAAGATGAGAGAGACAGAGTGAAAGGATGAGAGAGAGTGTGAGAGAGAGTTGGGGATGGGAGAGAGTGTGAGAGAGAGTTGGGGATTGGAGAGAGAGAGAGAGTAAGAGTAGGGGATGGGAGAGAGAGAGTAGAGAGGGAGAGAGAGAGAGAGATAGTAGGTGGTGGGAGAGGGGAGAGAGAGAGAGAGAGAGAGAGAGAGAGAGAGAGAGAGAGAGAGAGAGAGAGCAGCCCAAGAGAGAGTAGTGGATGGGAGAGAGGGGTGGATGGGAGTGTGTGTAAGAGAGAGTGTGAGAGAGAGTAGGAGGTGGCAGAGAGAGAGAATGGGATGGGAGAGAGAGAGAGTGAGAGTAGGGGATGGGAGAGAGTGTGTGAGAGAGAGTAGGGGATGGGAGAGAGAGAGTAGAGAGTAGGGGATGGGAGAGGAGAGAGAGAGGGGGATGGGAGTGTGTATCTATAAAAGAGAGAGTTTAGGGGATGGGAGAGAGAGAGAGTAGCATATGTGAGAGTGTGAGAGAGAGTAGGGAGATGGGGGGGAGAGAGAGAGAGTAAGAAGTGGGAGAGGGAGGATGGGAGTGTGTGTGAGAGATCTAAAGAGTAGGGGATGGGAGAGGAGAGAGGGTGAGAGAGATAGAGAGAGTAGGTGGTGGGAGAGGGAGAGCGAGATAGAGTAAAGGATGGCAGAGGGGAGAGAGAGAGTGTGTAGGGGATGGGAGAGGGGAGAGAGAGTAGGAAGAGAGAGAGAGTAGGGAGAGAGAATAGGGAGGGTGGAGAATGATGTGTTCTCACATAGTGCGTACACGCTATAGCGCGTACGCACTATGTGAAATCACCTAAAAATGGTCAAAAAGCAACTTTGGGACCCATTTCATTCATTCTCTACTTTTGTTCTATTCTGCACTCTATTATCTCGACAAAAATTGCGGGTTTCAACGCAACAAACACTCTTTCAAGGTGGCAAACACTATTTCAAGCTAACAAACACTATTTCAAGGTGGCAAACACTTTTGGAAGCTAGCAAACATCAAATTCAATCATTGGATACATGATTTGAAGACATTTTGAATATTCCTTGTATAGAAAAGGTTAGTGCAATCTATTTTAAATATTGTTTGTTGATATATAGATACAAATTTGATTATAATTTGACATGTTGTTTAATATATAGTGAATTCATTGAAATTTGTATGTCTCAATGAAATGTTATTTCGAAATGGTTAGAAATTTGACAAGTCATTTTATATATATAGTGTATTCATTCAAATAATTATAATTTTTATATGTATTTGAATAATTTTTAATTTACACATTTTAAGTAATTCAAATGTTTGAATAATTTGACATGTAGAAATCATCATCATGCCAAGGAAGAAACCAAAAAATCAAACAAATGAAGATAGGGAGAGAGATTTGGCAATTAAAAGAGATAAAATGAAATTACTACGTGAGCAAAGAAAATTGCAAAGCAATAATGAAGAATTGACTTTCAAAGAGGATCAAGAACCACCGGTACCAAGAAACAAAGAGGAAGAATTGGAAAGACAAAGAGAACGAATGAGACTGTTACGCTCAAGAAGACAATTGAATTGTGAAGCTACACCATCTTCTAATGTTGGAGTCATATCATCCGCTACACCATCTTCCAATGTTGAAGTCATATCGTCCTCTCATGTTGAAGAGACACTGATTTGTAGATCCGATGATATACACACTCCATCATGTCATGTTGAAGGCACAACATCAACACATCAAGTAGGTGATATTCCATCTTTTGCATCTTATTGCCAAGGCACATCATCTTTGGTTCAAGGTACGCAATACACTCAACCTTATGTTGATGTTCAAAATGTTGAGAGAATTGAAGAGATTATAACACCTTCTAGAATTCATTTTAGAAGACCAAAATATTTGATTGATATTGATAGTAACATTTTGAAATCAATGCCTAACAAGATTAGCAAGCGTACTTGTCAAAGAAAAGTTAATCATATGTGAAGATTATTTTTTGATGAATTAAATATTACAGGTCAATGCCAATTATTTGTTGAAATGATGAGGAATTTAAAATTTAGGTCTATCATGAAGATTCTTGGGCTAAGAACGATGGATGATTCAAATGAAAAAAAACATTGTAAAGAATCTAATGAATGCTTATGACAAAGTGGGTTCTAAATCACACACCAAAGATAGTAATATCGCAAGACGAGTACTTACATCGACAATAGTAAGTAGCCAAATGAAGAAAGCTTGACTCATGAGAAAGACAAGCAAAACATTAAAAATTGGTAGAGGTACTCTAAGGAGAGCCATGCTAAGGTGTGAGAGATTCGAAGATCCAACAAAAAATGAGTTATGGACATTTAGCGGTAGACTACCGCAAAAGGATAAAGAAATTAGTGAAGCCTTGAAATCATTGATCGAAGATTTTTGGAAAAATAACACACGTGTTTCCCCTAATCAAAGAGATTTTGTAAGAAGGAGGATTGGTAGCCAAAATCGCGAGCCACATGCGAAACATTTTTTGGACACAACTTAGACACAATTTTTTGCAAAATTTATTGGTATGTATCCTCAAATTTGAATAAGTCAAAGATTTTTTGAGATGGGTAAACTTTTTTATGTGAAGATAAATCACACACACACAACTTGTTGTTGTAGGATACATATTGAATTTTCTAACCATTTTGATATTTTTAGGCATATATGCGTAATTTTGCATTCTCAGTTTGTTTTGCAGGATTCTGACATTAATGAGCCACCAAGATCTTCAAGGGAATTCATATCCAACATTTTATGTGAAATAAGGGACGGCCAACAATTTTACAAGACATCATGCTTGGATGGTACGTGCTTATTTTGTTGTTCTTTGCAACTTTTATCAACTTATCAACATATGGATAGTACACATGCAATTAGAAATGAAATAGTAGATTACGAAAAATTTAAGATAGTGACATATGCTCTAAAAGATGAGAAACATGGTAAAAGATGTGATTTAGTCATTGAAAAGATTCCAGTGTACGAGTTCATGAAGCTTTTTTGTGAAAACATTATTTACGAGTATGCAAGGCATACCCATAGAGCTCGATGGTTGCATTTGCAATTCAAGTTGTGCAAGGATACGTTTCCACTGGATACCATTGTTTCGGTTGTAGATTTTGCAGAGAACTACACACTACAACCACAAAATGAGGTGCAAGCAAAGTATTATACTTCTCAACAGGTTTTCATATTTGTTCACATAACATTCATGCATTCACCTACAAGTACAGAGGATGACAGGAAGATTTTGAGGGAGTACCATTTTTACATCACCGATGATCGATCACATTCTACAGAGTTCGTACATGGTTGTTTTCAACTATTTGATGGAGATTTGGTTAATAGGGGCATCACATATCATCAGCACATTATTTGGTCAGACAATTGTGCATCTCAATTCAAGAATGTATGGATGTTCTATTGGTTGAGAAGGATGCACAAGTTGTGTAGAATTCAATACATGTGGAATTTCACAGAGGCTGGTCATGGAAAGGGAGAGCACGATGGTGCAGGCACATGCATCAAAAGAGCCTTAGCTCGTGAAGAACTAAAGTAAAAAGATGGAGCAATATTGACAGATGTAAAATCCATCGTCCAGTGGTGTAATGCTACAATGGGTCCAGGTAAGGAAGGTAAGTCTACAGTTCATAGATTTTTTTGGTTGATAGATAATACTAACATTGCACCATATCAGGATTGTTGCACACTAATAGGATCCAGTGAGTTGCACTCTTTTAGAAGCTCTGATGCAGGTTCATGGAGTATCCACACACGAAAAATGGCATGCTATTGGCCATCATGTGCAGAGGAAAATTGGGATGACTGTGAGTCGACTGAATGGGTGGACAAATGGGATATACGGGTTTTGGACCCAATTGACACCTATCGTCCCCCACAAGCACTGGAAATGGTACAGATGGAATCATCTATTGACTTTGACCACTTGTCTGATCTAGTGCAACCTGTTAATATATATATTTATATATCTTTGTAATTTCAATATGTAACTTTATAACTTTTACGCAAGTATTTTCTGAATTAATGATCACATTTTGTACATTTGTCACTGAAGGCCATGTTTTTACTATTATTGCACCTGAAGACAATAAAGAAGGGATAGATTATTATTTGTGTCATTGTGTTCAAGCCAAAAAAAAATTGGATCACTCGGTTATAGATGGTGAAGGTTTAGAGTACCATGTCGGTGCGGTGGTTGTAACCGGCACATGGCTTAGACAATATTCTATGAAGAACCCTAACTTGTGGTTATTCGAGGATTGGAAAATAGAGAGGAATATTCTTCATTATTCAAATCTTGTTGTCGCATCAAATGTCCACTTGATAAAATATGGTGGAAAACCACATAATAAGAATCTTTGGAAAGTTCGCGAGTCAGACCACGAGGCAATACTTGAGACATTAAAATGTCGAGTAGATCTAGTTGGCTCATTAGATTGAATACAGAGAGAGGGAGAGAGAGAAAGAGTGATCAACTAGATCCAAATACATTGTTGCAACCTCTTCCCTAAGACTGTCCACATGACTAAGGTGGACTGCATTTTTATGATGCGTAAGTGATGAGATTTAGTTTAAATCATAGATTTTATGTTTTGATTTGTTTAGAATCTAGATTTTATGTTTTGATGTCTCCAATTTTTTTAAAGCTAGAACAATATTTTTCATATTTTCTTATTGTGATGATATTTTTCTTTCATTGCATGTTCTCTTGGATGACAGGAGGGAGAGAAGAAAAATAAGTAGATTTCCAAACAGCCAACCACCCTTCTTCATGTAATTTATTCATTTAAGGTAAAAGTCCCATTTCCTTTGTTTGGCTTTGGTATTTGGTTATTTAAAGTCATTATTCTAGTTAGACCTTTGTATGTTTGAATTTGGGATTGTTTAGTGTCTATTTGTTATGATTATACTGAATTATTAATTCTATGATGTTTCTATTATTTAATTATTTAAAATAAATTAAAACTTTTTGTATAAAATTATTATTTTTTATTTCTATCTATTTGTTATGATTATTTCTATTATTTAAAATAAATTAATTCTATAATATCTCTATGATGAACTATTTATATTTCTAAACTTTACATATTTTAAATTAGATATCTCTCGACTTAATTTACCAAAAAAATTAATTAAAATTTTAGGTATGCTAGTAGTACACCATGACCAACAATCAAACTATTATAACAATACAAATACATTTAAATAGTAATGTAAGAATGGTTTAGTTCACATAAAAAATAAGTCTATCTTAGATATTCTAAATACATCACAAAACTTTATCGCTTCAAAAAAATTGGAATTTCTCCCATCTACTTGAGTTCCCATCAATTGTCCATAAAACTAGGAAAGGGAATAGGTGTTATGCTCCCAATCCCAACATCCTCCTGTCCACTACTAGGAGATGTGTGTAATGTAGGATTCAACTCCATCAACTTAGTCATTTTTTTCACTAGTTGATTGGGACTCTCACCATTTGTTGCGAACTATGGTGACAATGCTTGGGGTTACACTTATTAAGTAAGAATATCTCCTAATCTAGGGATTAGAGCATTGAACATATCAGAATGTGATTTACGCTATGGGAGAAGAGGTATGTTGGGCATACTAATTGATTCTAGGGCTAGTGCAATTACATCTCCTTCCACTAGTGTTGTAAATATAATTTCTATAGTTGTTGAAGGTGCACCTCCAATATTTGGTCTATATCTCTTTCAAACATTTAGATTATCCTCTCTTTCTTTCCTCTTCTATTCCTTTAGTGCAACCTTCTCCACAACTCATTTTCCCCTCTCTATAGCATCTAAGATCTCATTTCTTGCAATCTTTTCCTCTCTCCCATCTTTCCTATCCCTGATCTTCTCCTTCATGTAAAGTGCATTAGCCTCAAATAACTTCTTAGTCTCTCTTATTCCTTAGAATTTTGTATCCTTTTCTTTGGTAGCTATAGGAATCTACTGGGTAAACCACTACGTTGTTTTCTATCTAGTGGCATGTAACGTATAAAATCAACATCTCCATCATAGTCATTTTGGGCCTGGGTATCAAAACATTGTTAACTATTTATTTCATCATGGTTGCCACCATTTGCAAAGCATTAGATGAAATCCTTGGGGTCAACATGTGGTGGGGATGGAATTAAAAGGGAAACATTTTCATCCCCACAAGTATTTGGTTACCCAAGGTTTGTGACAACCTCCTACAACCAATCTGGTTGTGAATCTTGCATTAGCAAGCTTAATCTAATATCAATGTTTGTTGTATGCTCAAGGTTTAATCTCCTATAATAGTCCACTAGCTGGTTCAGGTTTTCTGGTTGGGTATTTTTAGGTGCAATTGTACCTAGTCCCTTCATATTTTGTCCATAACTCCTCAACAAAGTGTTAATTGGTTCATCTAACAAGCCATTGATTTTTAGGAAGGATTCAATAGTGATTTCCTCCCCCTCGCTTTACAACTCATCAATATTTGCATCATCTACAGTAGTTGTTTCTTCTGATCCACTACTTGTGGGTTGTGGTTTAGATCCCTATTTTCCATCCTCATCAACAATGAAGCACTTTCTTGGGCCTATATCATTCACTAAAACCTCCCTATTCAAAGACCATATCCCTATCCTATGGAAACCACTCATTATATTATCGGGTGTAAGTGCCAAATTGGAGGCTTTGCTGGATAACATTCCTAACTCCTCACGACCAATATTGATTTGAGGGTTCCTAGCCAACCACACATTCCAAATATGTTTTAAGTAAGATTTTAATGGTGAGAAAAAACTAACATCCAATGATTGACACCTATAGATGGTATACGCTACAAGTGACACACAATCTATGCCCAACTTCTTTGCTTTATCAATTATTTTCCATGTCATATGGATTCCATGATCATCAAATACTAGAAGACACCTTTTTGAGAGAAACACCCCACATGGAATTGTTCTTACAAAGTGGTCTAGCCAATTCAAGAATAATTATTTCATCATCCATCCATGTACTTGGACTGCCATGCAGGCCTTGAGATCATAATTGAAAATGTAGTTTTTTATATGTCTCTTAGCCTTGAACAAATAAAAATTGGAATTCTCTAACCAATAGTAATGTAAGGAGACCCACCCTGCTAGTTTAGGCCACTATGCCCAAACTAACCAATGACTTCTTCTGATCCTATAGGGTTTCTTCCTAACCCTATTCCCAAGAGGATATCTCCCAACTATCCCCTTCCCTAGGATCTATACACACCAATTGACTATGTCAACTTCAATCACCCGAATATTCAAATGAAGGCATTTTCTCTCTACTAGGAAAAATTGGGCACAAACCCCAATGCAATATCTAGGGTTATTATATGGTCCTCAACTTGATATTTCAAAACTCTCCTAATCATCATAAGACTCCACTCACCAACCCAAATCATAGATATCCTTTTCTTTCTTACTTTCAACCTACTAGGTCTAGAGCCCCAATTAGGCCAAAATTTTCAAACTCACTAGGTGCTCTTGCACCATTCTCCCCATGTGACAAAGAACTCATGGTGGATAAATCTGAAGGAATTTCATAGGAATACCTTTGTTTCCAAAATCACTCTCATCTATCCATGTTACTTTAGATTCTGGTTGATCCTTCCATTTGATAAGATGCTCCATATAGGTGCCATGACAAGTCTTCTTCTTGATTCTTGAATCCATAACCTTTTCAACTTTTGGCTGAGATTATAATGGGATAGTGACTTCTTCAACCTTTGATTTTGTTTGTCCTTCTATGAATGTAGGCCCTTTATATTGAACTTAGTCCTTGACATTAAAGATAAGGTAAATTTCCAAGTTTGGTGGGAGTTCTATTTTGTTGGCATTAGAACCATAATTTGTAAGTACCTTACAAGGTCCTATCCTATGCATTTGTAGCTTGGTTGGAACACCCTATGCAAGTACCAAAACTCGTCCTTGGAATCATATCATGGCCTCAACACCTTGGATCATGTCAAAACATCTCATCTAACATGTTCCAACTCCTTGCACACTCTCAGCAACTCATCTCTTACACTTTCTCAATTTTGCCTCTTCTAGGCTTGTTCCAACTAGCCCTTGCCAGTCACTAATTTGTTGTTTTCTCCAAAATTTTCCACAGAACTTCCTAAACTATTGGGTGATTAAAATACCATTTTCCTCACTCTAAAATATACTCCAAAACCAACTACACTTGTTTTGTAAAATATCATTCAAAATTGGCTATTTTAGTCTGCCAACTAGGCCTAGTTTGAGGCCATTTACAAAGCAACTCACAATCCCTTGAATTTTGGAACTCCCATGACCCAAAAAATTCTTAAGACACGACTCAAATTCAAGGATTCTTCTATTTTTTTGGTCTCATGATCAACTTTACAATGGTTTTTACAAAACCCTCCTTTCTAGCCCCTTTACCCTAGGGCTTTCTAGAACTCTTACTTTGCAACGTCTCTAGAACCCCAAAATGGTTCAAACACCTTCACTTTGGTTATGTTAGATGACTTCAAACATAAAATGCAACTCTTGTTTGGAGACAACACTAAATCCACCTTGGGAGCAATCACATACCCCTTTTTATGCACTCAAATTTTAGGGAAAATTATGCAAATACTTCTTAAATGGTTTCAACACTCAACTTTTCAAATGGAAATGGTTATTATAGACTCAAAAAAATAAGAAAAATCCCAAACTTGAGGTTTCTCAACACTCAACAATCAAATTTCAAAACTGTTACCAGCACTTACTACTAGGACAATTTCTAGTTTTAACGATCAAACTCCCAAACCATACAAAGGACCCCCCGCTATTTTTGCATTTTTAAACACTCTTTTTGGAGACCTAAAATAACCTCTCTCACTTTTTGGAGATCACACTGCGTTTTCATTTTACGATGCCATCTCGGGTGATGCTGAAACTTGCAATGTCGGCTAGTACAAAGTTGCCAGCTGCCAAATCTCTCTCACCTTTCCTCGTGGGATCGAACTGTTTTCTCCATTAGCTCCACATGGCTAGGTAAACCCTATCCCCAACCTTTTCCTATCCCCTTTAGTGCTCGAACGTTCTCAGGCATGCCAATCCAGAATGTCCCCAAGGGTCACTAAATGCCATAGGGCTGTGATCTTTGACGAGGCATATCTTGGAGCTCGTGTGAGGTATGGATGTGATTCTAGTTCCTAAAAGACCACGTTGTGGAGACCTACAATAACCTCTCTCACTTTTTGGAGATCACACTCCATTTTTTTTTTACAACGCCATCTCGGGTGATGCTGAAACTTGCAGTGTGGGCTAGTACAAAGTTGCCAACTGCCAAATCTCTCTCACCTTTCATTGTGGGATCGAATTGTTTGCTCTGTTAGCTCTGGGTGGCCAGGTAAACCCTATCCCCAACCTCTTCCTATCCCCTTCAGTGCTCGAATGTTCTCAGGCACGCCAATCCAGAATGTCCCCAAGGGTCACTAAATGCCATAGGGCTGCGATCTTTGACGGGACATATCTCAGAGCTCGTGTGAGGTATCGATGTGATTCTAGTTCCTACAAGACCATGTTGTAGAGATCTACAATAACCTCTCTCAATTTTTGGAGACCACATTCTGTTTTCATTTTACAACACCATCTCGGGTGATGCTGAAACTTGTAGTGTTGGCCAGTACAAAGTTGCCAACTGCCAAATCTCTCTCATCTTTCATCGTGTGATCAAACTGTCTGCTCCATTAGCTCCAAGTGGCCAAGTAAACCCTATCCCCAACCTTGTCTTGTCCCCTTCAATGCTTGAACGTTCTCAGGCACGCCGAACCCGAATGTCCCTAAGGGTCACTAAATGCCACAGGACTGTGATCTTTGACGGGGCATATCTCAGAGCTTGTGTGAGATATGGATGAGATTCCAATTCCTATAGGACCATGTTGCAGAGACCTACAATAACCTCTCTCACTTTTTGGAGATCACATTCCATTTTCATTCTACAATGCCATCTCAGGTGATGCTGAAAGTTGTAGTGTTGGCCAGTACAAAGTTGCCAACTGCCAAATCTCTCTCATCTTTCATCGTGGGATCAAACTGTCTACTCCATTAGCTCCGGGTGGCCGGGTAAACCCTATCCCCAACCTCTTCCTATCCCCTTCAGTGCTCGAACGTTCTCAAGCACGCTGAACCAAAATGTCCCTAAGGGTCATTAAATGCCATAGGGCTACAATATTTGATGGGTCATATCTCGGAGCTCATGCAAGGTATGGATGCAATTCTAGTTCCTACAAGACCATGTTGCAGAGACCTACAATAACCTCTCTCACTTTTTGGAGATCACATTCCGTTTTCATTTACAACACCATCTCGGGTGATGCTGAAACTTGTAGTGTTGGCCAATACAAAGTTGCCAACTGCCAAATCTCTCTCATCTTTCCTCGTGGGATCAAATTGTCTTCTCCATTAGCTCTGAGTGGTCAGGTAAACCCTATCCCCAACCTTGTCTTGTCCCCTTCAGTGCTCAAACGTTCTCAGGCACGCCGAACCAGAATGTCCCTAAGGGTCACTAAATGCCACAGGGATGTGATCTTTGACGAGGCATATCTCAGAGCTCGTGCAAGATATGGATGATATTCCAATTCCTATAGGACTTTGTTGCAGAGATCTACAATAACCTCTCTCACTTTTTGGAGATCACATTCCGTTTTTATTCTATAATGCCATCTCGGGTGATGCTAAAACTTGTAGTGTTGGCCAGTACAAAGTTGCCAGCTACCAAATCTCTCTCATCTTTCGTCATGGGATCAAACTGTCTGCTCCATTAGCTTCGGGTGGCCAGGTAAACCCTATCCCCAACCTCTTCCTATCCCCTTCAGTGCTTGAACGTTCTTAGGCACGCTGAACTAGAATGTCCCTAAGGGTCACTAAATGCCACAGGGCTGCGATCTTTGATGGGGCATATCTATGGGCTATCAATACTTCGACTATACTTTAAGTCAACGATTATCAATATGTGAAAAAATGGAACTCGTTGTATTTTGAAATACTAAGAAGATGGCCTTTCCCTTCCCCAGGAGTTTCAAAAATGGGAGTCATTAGGTAAGAGAGTGAAAATGTTACTATCACTTCAATGCACATGACGCAATTGGAAATGCAAATTTTGATGGTAATCATTTTGTGATAAGGGAGAGACTAGGGATGATCATTGTTACTATCTCTTTAGTAGTGGAATTTTGTTTTCTCTTGAATTTGGTGGTGGGGGATCAGTGGTAAGTCTCCTTGGATATTCCTTCTTATGATGTTAGTGACAAGTGTTGCTCTTTGAAAACACTTGTACAATCCTTTTTAAATTATTAGATAAAAATAAAGAATTGCAAGTATTAAACATGATTAGCCTTTAGTTCCTAGAAGATCTTTATTTCCCCATCAATGCATTTAGAAAGTTAAGTTTTAAGAAGATCATAAATAGAAAAAATTAGAGAAGCGATTTAAACATTTATATTGATTGGAAACACGTGAGTCTTGAGTTTCCTCTACCTTTTAAAGAACGTTCCTTAGCTAGCAAACCTAATTCCACATTCCATAAGACTGTCATTGCGTTAAAGATTTAGGAAACCAACTGCTCTAAGATAAAGCTTCCCGGTCAATAATAATCTAGCCTATTGAGGTACATAATACTTCTCAATTAAACTTGTGTTAATTCAGTATTAATTTTGTAATTAACTACAATTTCAATATCTGTGTATAGGGGGTGACTAAGAAAACTATTTGAGGTCCAATTTGAAAATATATTTGTAAGGATCTTGACCAAGGATCAAAACTTCGATGATTAATACATTCATTCAGGCCAGAACCTCACTACAAAAAAATAATATATAAAAAAGGTAGTGAATAACGTCATGTCTAGACCCAAATCAACCAATGAAAGTCAAATTAGCATAATGTGGAACAACAATATATGCATTGAGTGGGTTGTCATTAAAAAGCTTCATAATAAAATTCATGTCTAGAATTAAAAGACCTTAAAGAACATTTATGCATGTAACACAAATGGCCATTCAAAACTGAATATGATTACAATATGTGAAATAGCATTACAAGAACTTGTAATGCTCTTGTGAACATCGTGTTAATTCTTGTAAGAATCCCTAAGATGCTTGTTATACTCTAAATTTTGTTGAAATTGAATTAATTTTTATCCTGTCGGTTAATTGGCTTAGGGTGATATATGCCTCTTGGATGGATAAATGAGTTTGTGATTAACTCTGTATTAAGATTCATAGAATCTTCTAGTTATTTGCAAAGGAAATTTATAAATTACTTGCTAATGTCATATGGCTTTCTTGAGAAAGATGTTCGTGTTCCTATTGATGGGTACTAATGACTATCCACATTTAGTTCTTCAATATCCTATTTGACAAGCTTTCCATAAACATTTCTTTGCCATACTAAGTATTTTTGAAACATATTTGAGTAGAAGGACTACAGTAGATACTACATGATGTTTTAACGAATAAAGTGATGGGTTAAAGACTATTATTTCCAAGGTATTATGTCATAGTATTTTAATTGTAATGATCTTAGACTAATGATATTATTGAAGGTAACTTCGACATGCAGCAAGAAAGACAACCTACAGCCAAGGCTATATTGTGCCTACAACCAAAGCCATAAATGCTCATAGCCAAAGCCACTAGTGCACATAGCCAAAGCCATGGATGCTTATAGCCAAAGTTACAAGTGTTCGTAGCCAAAGCCATGAGTACATGAAGTCAATGATCACAATTGTTTACAACTATTCACCTAAAACAGCTTCTTTGCAGTTTTTGAGAAATACTAATAAAGCAAAAAAGAACATCTACTAGTTGGTAGACATAATGGCAACTCTCTAGAAATTGAATTTAATTTCATACATGCACATATCTAATTTAATGTCATACAGGAACATATCTAATTTAACGTCATACATGAAAAAACATATAATATAAAATGATAACCAATAATGTCATATACATTAACAAACACATAAAATATTATGATAACCAATAATGTCGTATATGAACAAACATATCATATATTAACCAATAATGTCATACATCAAATATGTCATACATCAAATATAGAATGTCATATGTACATCAAATGTGTATCGAATATGTCTCTCAGATGCCTATATATATACATGGGGAAGGAAACAAGTCTCTCTCTATATATATATATATATATGTATCAAATATCTCAACTACATCTTTTCCTTCCCTCGAGGGGAAGGAAACAAGTCTCTCGACGTCCTCTGCCATCGTGTGGAGGGAGACAGTGGAGATGACGGGGCCCTCCTGACACGCTCACTTGACCTCTTGTTGAGGCTCTTCTCCAGGTCCAACTGATACAAAGAAAGTAGATATGAATCAATATTTATTATACGTTGAAATCAAATATATGTACTCACAAAATCAATTATTTTCTTACCGCCAACAAATAGTCACTCTGTAAGTCCACCTCAAATGCTCGTGGATGATCAGGCGTGACAAGACCCTACAACAATTCAATAAATATAATCACTTATAAATAACATTAGAAATTTTGAGATTAATTATTATAAACAACAACTAAAATGAAAAAAATTCTTTCATACCTCTGTTAGTGGATGTGAGCTAGCCACAACTGCGGCCACTCCACTATCAACAGACTGTCGTGGATGAGGAGGTGTGTCTGACATCATGAGTTGCATGTCATAAAATACATGTTATATCCAACATGAAACATGGAATAAATATAATCAAATGAATTAAATTAACATGAAACAACTGTACCTGTGTGAAGCTTGTATGATGTCTCTGCTCTGCGTCTGTGGTAAAGGTTGAGGGTCCTGTGGAGAACTGATGCACATGCATATTTTTTTTTGGTCAATCCTTAATATGATTACATAATAAATATATGTATTAATTAAAAAAATTAAATTGATACATACCTCAGGACTCGTCGAAGGGACAAAAAATGGGCCTGGAGGATCGCTGTTAGGCCCAGGAACACTTTGACCCTGAATTTTGAACAATGTCAATAAATCCTAATTAATTAATCATTCAATATACGTATGAAATGTGATCAAATTAGTAATTTACCTGTGTGTCAATGCCAAATGTCTCATTTAGGAACTGATTGGTGACAAGCCCATCATCTGCACCATCTTCGACATGAGTGCCAAATGTGCATAGGGATCCGCATGAAGTGCACATGTGACCATGATGTATAGAAGGCTCCCCCTCAACTAATGGGCTTGTGGAATGGATGAGGGTCTACGTCAAAGCATTAATGGTCCCTAGAGTGCTAGCCTCTACATGTTCCTTCACAACTGAAGGAATAATCACATGCTCGTGCTATGGATGGACCACGACTGCCCTAACTACATTAGGGTCACGACGTGCTCTTGGCCTCTCAAATGATGACCCCCCACCTCTACCCTAGGAGTCTAACATATCAAAATAATTGGAGATCTCCCCAAGGACAAACTCACAATATAATTTCTTCAAAAAATACATGGGGACCTCGTGATTGTTGCAAGGAGGGGCATCAAAAACCATCCACCATCTATCCCAAAAATTATTTCTAATAGCATCATGTATGCACCAATGGATGGGGAATCATTTAGTACCCTCAATAATAGTATTTTGCTCACCGAGTTTTCTAAATAATGCACATATACTACCTTTTGGTATTTCCTTTTTTCTAACATCTTCATATGACAATTTATTTGCATAAAATCTTTTTTGTTCATCCCTCTTAGCTTGCCAAACATCTAACTGACCACTAACTGAGGCTATCTGAGTGTTAATGGATTCAAGGGATGATGCCAATAGAGCCCTCATTGGATTGGTTTGTCCAGATTTTTTCAATCGAGCAATGATTCCTTCTAATTCAGTTTTGCCTCTCTCTATTTCATTTCTTATATTTTCTTGTGTGCCCGGTGGAGGTCTTGCAATTGGTTTGGGTTGTGGAATTTGTTCTTCCTCTTGAGGAGGGTGTTGGTTTTGGGGTTCTTGAGGGTTTTGATGTTCTTGTGGATTTTCTGGTTGATTATGAACATTTCTTGATAAAAAATCAATTGAAATTTAAATAAATAAACAAATCTAAATGAAATTTGTAAAAACTCTACAAAAGAATATAAAAAACTTACAAAACAATATGAAAAATATATCAAACAATGCAAAGTTAGGTTTATATCACTTACGGCGTCGTCCTGGGTGCGCTTGTGGTCTTGCATTTCGTCAACGAGGAGGCATTTTGGCAAATGGTGGTGCAAATGTTGAGTCTTCAACTCGCGTACGCGTTGCTCACTGTAGGAGTAGAAAAAAATACTGATAAAAATGATGGCCTGTGGGTTTGCAGCCCATCATATATACTTTTTATTTTTTTAAAAGCACGTAAGCACTTTTTAAAATAGGAAAAAAAAATTTCCTTGTCACCTTTTTGGCACCACAACTCGGTGCATATGCCCTGGAATTCATACTCACATTTGCTCATATTCACATACGCAATGATCAAGTTTGACTAAAAGTTGACCAGATTTAACCACGGTTGACTTGAGTTGACTAGTTTCGAAAAGAATTTTGAAATAATTAAACAAAATTATTTAATTATATGGAGTACTTACTTCTAATTAATTAAAAAAAGTTATTTAATTAAATGAGAAGCCATTCCTAATTAATTAAATGAAGTTATTTAATTAAATAAGAAAAGTGTCTCTAATTAATTAAAGATTATTTAATTAAATAGAAAAAATAATTATGACAGTATATCTCATTTTATTAAATTAAATATCTCAACAAAATCTCTCTTTAGTTCAAAAAGGAAAATTTTCAGTTCACTATTGATAAAAAATGAGTTAAATCAATTAACTCCTTTCTCTACTCAAATTGAATCAGTTAACTCCTTATTTTACTCAAATTAAATCTATTAACTCCTTTTAATTTGGAAATCTCCCCTTATGACTGAACTTCACCTTTAATCCTGACCATTGATTGAATCTCTCAACAGTTGATGAATTTCAGGAAAGTCTATTTAAGAGACCCTCATATTTTCATTTTTAAAGGTTGAATGAGAATTTGCATTGAATTGTTGTTGGAATCCATACCCACATTTGCTCATATTCACATACGCAAAGATCAAGTTTGACCAAAAGTTGACCAGATTTAACCACGTTTGATTTGAGTTGACTAGTTTCGAAAAGAATTTTGAAATAATTAAATGAAATTATTTAATTAAATGGAGTACTTACTTCTAATTAATTAAACAAAGTTATTTAATTAAATGAGGAGCCATTCCTAATTAATTAAGTGAAGATATTTAATTAAATAAGAAAAGTGTTTCTAATTAATTAAAGATTATTTAATTAAATAGAAAAAGTAATTATGAGAGCATATCTCATTTTATTAAATTAAATATGTCAACAAAATCTCTCTTCAGTTCAAAAAGGGAAATTTCCAGTTCACTATTGATCAAAAATGAGTTAAATCAGTTAACTCCTTTTTCTACTCAAATTGAATCAGTTAACTCCTTATTTTACTTAAATTAAATCTGTTAACTCCCTTTAATTTGGAAATCTCTGTTTATGACTGAACTTCACCTTTAATCCTGACCGCTGATTGAAATCGATCTCAACCGTTGATGAATTCTAGGAAAGTCTATTTAAGAGACCGTCATCTCTTCATTATGAAAGGTTGAATGAGAATTTGCATCGAATTGTTGCTGAAATTCATACTAACATTTGCTCATATTCACATACGCGAAGATCAAGTTTGACCAAAAGTTGACAAGATTTAACCACGGTTGACTAGTTTTGAAAAGAATTTTGAAATAATTAAACAAAATTATTTAATTAAATGGAGTACTTACTTCTAATTAATTAAACAAAGTTATTTAATTAAATGAGAAGCCATTCCTAATTAATTAAATGAAGTTAATTAAATAAGAAAAGTGTCTCTAATTAATTAAAGATTACTTAATTAAATAGAAAAAGTAATTATGAGAGCATATCTCATTTTATTAAATTAAATATCTCAACAAAATCTCTCTTTAGTTCAAAAAGGGAAATTTTCAGTTCACTATTGATCAAAAATGAGTTAAATCATTTAACTCATTTTTCTACTCAAATTGAATTAGTTAACTCCTTATTTTACTCAAATTAAATCTCTTAACTCCCTTTAATTTGAAAATCTCCCTTTATGACTAAACTTCACCTTTAATCCTGACTGTTGATTGAAATCAATCTCAACCGTTGATGAATTTTAGGAAAGTCTATTTAAGAGACCCTCATCTCTTCATTTTGAAAGGTTGAATCAAAATTTGCATCGAATTGTTACTGGAATTCATACTCACATTTGCTCATATTCACATATGCAAAAATCAAGTTTGACCAAAAGTTGACCAGATTTAGCCATGGTTGACTTTAGTTGACTAGTTTCGAAAAGAATTTTGAAATAATTAAATAAAATTATTTAATTAAATGCAGTACTTACTTCTAATTAATTAAACAAAGTTATTTAATTAAATGAGAAGCCATTCCTAATTAATTAAATGAAGTTATTTAATTAAATAAGAAAAGTGTCTCTAATTAATTAAAGATTACTTAATTAACTAGAAAAAGTAATTATGAGAGCATATCTCATTTTATTAAATTAAATATCTTAACAAAATCTCTCTTCAGTTCAAAAAGGGAAATTTCGAGTTCACTATTGATCAAAAATGAGTTAAATCAGTTAACTCATTTTTCTACTCAAATTGAATCAGTTAACTCCTTATTTTACTCAAATTAAATCTATTAACTCCCTATAATTTGGAAATCTCCCTTTATGACTGAACTTCAACTTTAATCCTGACCGCTGATTGAAATCGATCTCAACCATTGATGAATTCAAGGATAGTCTATTTAAGAGACCCTCATCTCTTCATTTGAAAAAGTTGAATGAGAATTTGCATCGAATTGTTGCTGGAATTCATACTCACATTTGCTCATATTCACATATGCAAAGATCAAGTTTGACCAAAAGCTTACCAGATTTAACCACGATTGACTTGAGTTGACTAGTTTCGAAAAGAATTTTGAAATAATTAAATGAAATTATTTAATTAAATGGAGTACTTACTTCTAATTAATTAAAAAAAGTTATTTAATTAAATGAGAAGCCATTCCTAATTAATTAAATGAAGTTATTTAATTAAATAAGAAAAGTGTCTCTAATTAATTAAAGATTATTTAATTAAATAGAAAAAGTAATTATGAGAGCATATATCTCATTTTATTAAATTAAATATCTCAACAAAATCTCTCTTCAGTTCAAAAAGGGAAATTTCCAATTCACTATTGATAAAAAATGAGTTAAATCAGTTAACTCCTTGTTAGTGTAGTTTTTTATTTTTCCTATTTTGCTAAGTTTTTTCTACACTTTTAATAATCTCGCTTAGGTTAATAAAGCATGTCTTATTAGGTGAATGGTTGTGAGGTGTCACCTTCCTACATGTGAGCATCCATTAGCTATCTTTGGAAGATACTATGCTATCTTTAGTCCGATAGATGGTTGCTCCTCATTGGTTGGTGTTGCCACCTCCTCCCTCTTCCTAGCCTATATAAGCATACTACCTGGCTTCTATTTGTATCTCTTGTTTTTGCATCCTCTTAATGATATTTTGCTTCTAGCATTTGCATTACTCTCTTGGAGACTAACTCTATGATGCTATTTTGATTTTGTATCATTTGCATTCATAGTTTAGATATTTACTCTTTGCACTAGTTTTCTAGGTTATTAATCTTTTCAGATTCTAACATGGTATCAGAGCCTAGTTCACATTTCTTTGGGGGGGGGTTCTTTGATTGAGTAAAAGGGGGGGGGCATTGTCGTGGCTAGGTTCTCTTCTTTCTAGCATTTCTTCTCTACATTTCTTCATCATGGATTAAACAAATATGCCCATCCTAACTCCATACAATTACTTTGAGTGGAAATCACACATGACAATTCACTTAAGGAAAGCTGGATTAAATAGGATAACTATGGAACTTGAAACTGAACTTGCTAAAGATGAAGATAAGCCTAAGTGGTTTAACAAATGTGATGAGGCATTTGGAACATTGTGTTTTTCTGTTTCTCCTGACTTGCTATTTCACATTGAGTCTTTGGATACACCAAATGAAGTATGGACAAAGCTAGAAACACTATTTGGCACACAAGATTCAATGAGGGGTCATATGTTGGAAAATGAATTAATTAGTTTGATTCCAAGCAATTTCAACACAATCCAAGATTTCTTCACCAAATTGAAATCACTAAGGCTGCAGTTAAAACAATGTGGAATTGAAAAGAAAGATGAACAACTGATTCTTAGTATTCTCTCTAAGCTAAGTTTAGAATATTCTGTGTTTGTCTCTACCTTCTATGCTACTAAGGGTGCACTTGGTACTCAATTCACCACGCCATCTTTAGATGATTTTGCTGTCAATCTCACTCGAGAACAGGACAAGCTAATCCAGATGGGCATTCTTAAGTCCTCTAAGTCACATGCCTTGGCTGCCAACCAAGGCACAAAAGAACAACAAGGACAAAGTAGTAACAACAATAGTAAGGACAAGAAACAAAAGAATAACGAGGAGAAGAAGGATCAGATGCCAGTTTCTTCAAAAGCAACTATTGATACACCATCTTCCAAGGGCGATAAGCCTAAGAAAGAAAAGGTCAAATGTGCCTATTGTAAAAGACCTGGTCATGATGAACATAAATGTTTGTAGAAACAAATTGATCACTTGACATACATTCTTGAGAAGAATAATATCAGTGTTCCTGAGTCTATCAAACAAAGTTCTAATGAAGGGTCTAACAAAGAAAAAGAAAACAGCAAGGGGAAAGGAAAGGGCAAGGCCCTTTTTGTAGTTGCTTCCTCACCATCCACTTGGGTTCTTGATTCAGGTGCTTCACACCAAATGGCTTCATCTAAGGAAGAACTTCCATCCTTGGAGGCGTGTACTATGCCTTCTATTTTGATGGGTGATAACACTCTTGTTGAGGTGTGTGGGAGAGGGTATGTTGATGTGGGGGATGGTACATTCCATGATGTTCCTTATGTACCCTCATTGTCAACTAATCTTCAATCGGTACACCAGATCACTCACACAGGTTTAGGCAAGCTGGTTGAGTTCACTCCTAGTTCAGTGGAGATATGTGAGTTGCACAATGATTCTATAGTTGCAGTTGGGAGAGCAGATCATCAGTCACGACTCTATATGTTTTCTCACTTTGTTCTTGATCCTCCTTTGACTATTTCACTCATTCACTCTAATGATGTGAGCAGATTATGGCATGAGCGGTTTGGCCATCTTAACTTCCACTACTTGCATCAGCTTAACCAGCAGAGCACAGTCATAGGGCTGCCTTCTACTTTGACACTAGAGTCACTTGGAATACATGATAGATCTTCTAATGGGTCAAATTCACTTGAGCAGTCTTCTACCTCCACTTTTGATGCAAAGAGTGATTTAGAGGACTCACCTCCTTCCTCTCCTAGTCATCATTCATAGGTTGATGATTCTCCTCTAGATTCTCCATCTTCTAGTCCACTTTGGGCTAGACAGACCTTGCAGTTTGCATGTGATTGGGTTGGAGATCCATCAGACACCAAGCAGACTTGTTTACAATTCCAAGATGCTCTACATCTCTTCATTGCTACTGCCTCAAATCCACAGTCCTTTCATGAGGCTTCTAGTATTTCTGAGTGGGATACAGCTATGTAGGAAGAGTATAGTTCCTTGATGAGGATCCACACTTGGGATCTTGTCCCTTTTCCTAAGGGAAGAAAACTTGTTCGATGTAAGTGGATCAATCGGACAAAATTTGCAAGCTTTGCTGGAGGTGCGGGATGCTTCATCTTTTGGGGGGGCCTCTTCCTCTCACTTGGAGTCAGAATTTTTTTTGGGAAGAATCTTTTCTCTTTCTTTTGGGGGAATTTTATGTACATGGGTACCTCATCAGGCTTGACTTGCCGGGACCCATTTCTACATCAACCTAAGCTTCGCTTATGGGGGGGTGTTAGTGTAGTTTTTTATTTTTCCTATTTTGCTAAGTTTTTCCTACACTTTTAATAATCTCGCTTAGGTTAATAAAGCATGTCTTATTAGGTGAATGGTTGTGAGGTGTCACCTTCCTACATGTGAGCATCCATTAGCTATCTTGGGAAGATACTTTGCTATCTTTAGTCTGATAGATGGTTGCTCCTCATTGGTTGGTGTTGCCACCTCCTCCCTCTTCCTAGCCTATATAAGCATGCTACCTGGCTTGTATTTGTATCTCTTGTTTTTGCATCCTCTTAATGCTATTTTTCTTTCATCATTTGCATTACTCTCTTGGAGACTAACTCTATGATGCTATTTTGATTTTGTATCATTTGCATTCATAGTTTACATATTTACTCTTTGCACAAGTTTTTTGGGTTATTAATCTTTTCATATTCTAACACTCCTTTTTCTACTAAAATTGAATAAGTTAACTCTTCATTTTACTCAAATTAAATTTGTTAACTCCCTTGAATTTAGAAATCTCCCTTTATGACTGAAATTCACCTTTAATCCTGACCGCTGATTGAAATCAATCTCAACCGTTGATGAATTCTAGGAAAGTCTATTTAAGAGACCCTCATCTCTTCATTTTGAAAGGTTGAATGAGAATTTGCATCGAATTGTTGCTGGAATTCATACTCACATATGCAAAGATCAAGTTTGACAAAAAAGTTGACTAGATTTAACCACGGTTGACTTGAGTTGACTGGTTTCGAAATTTCTTTTGAAATAATTAAACGAAATTATTTAATTAAATGGAGTACTTACTTCTAATTAATTAAACAAAGTTATTTAATTAAATGAGAAGCCATTCCTAATTAATTAAATGAAGTTATTTAATTAAATAAGAAAAGTGTTTAAAATTAATTAAAGATTATTTAATTAAATAGAAAAAGTAATTATGAGAGCATATCTTATTTTATTAAAATAAATATCTCAACAAAATCTCTCTTCAGTTCAAAAAGGGAAATTTCTAGTTCACTATTGATAAAAAATGAGTTAAATCAGTTAACTCCTTTTTCTACTCAAATTGAATCAGTTAACTCCTTATTTTACTCAAATTAAATATGTTAACTCTCTTTAATTTGAAAATCTCCCTTTATGACTGAACTTCACCTTTAATCTTGACCGCTGATTAAAATCTATCTCAACCATTGATGAATTCTAGGAAAGTCTATTTTAGAGACCCTCATCTCTTCATTTTGACAGGTTGAATGAGAATTAGCATCGAATTGTTGCTGGAATTCATACTCACATTTGCTCATATTCGCATACGCGAAGATCAAGTTTGACCAAAAGTTGACCAGATTTAACCATGGTTGACTTGAGTTGACTAGTTTTGAAAAGAATTTTGAAATAATTAAACGAAATTATTTAATTAAATGGAGTACTTACTTCTAATTAATTAAACAAAGTTTTTAAATTAAATGAGAAGCCATTCCTAATTAATTAAATGAAGTTATTTAATTAAATAAGAAAAGTGCCTCTAATTAATTAAAGATTACTTAATTAAATAGAAAAATTAATTATGAGAGCATATCTCATTTTATTAAATTAAATATCTCAACAAAATCTCTCTTCAGTTCAAAAAGGGAAATTTTCAGTTCACTATTGATAAAAAATGAGTTAAATGAGTTAACTCCTTTTTCTACTCAAATTGAATCAGTTAACTCCTTATTTTACTCAAATTAAATCTGTTAACTCCCTTTAATTTGGAAATCTCCCTTTATGATTGAACTTCACCTTTAATCTTGACCGTTGATTGAAATCGATCTCAACCGTTGATGAATTCTAGGAAAGTCTATTTAAGAGACCCTCATCTCTTCATTTTGAAAGGTTGAATGAGAATTTGCATCGAATTGTTGCTGGAATTCATACTCACATTTGCTTATATTGACATACGCAAATATCAAGTTTGACCAAAAGTTGACCAGATTTAACCACGTTTGACTTGAGTTGACTAGTTTCGAAAAGAGTTTTGAAATAATTAGACAAAATTATTTAATTAAATAGAGTACTTACTTCTAATTAATTAAACAAAGTTTTTTAATTAAATGAGAAGCCATTCCTAATTTATTAAATGACGTTATTTAATTAAATAAGAAAAGTGTCTCTAATTAATTAAAGATTATTTGATTAAATAGAAAAAGTAATTATGAGAGCATATCTAATTTTATTAAATTAAATATCTCACCAAAATCTCTCTTCAGTTCAAAAAGGAAAATTTCCAGTTCATTATTGAGCAAAAATGAGTTAAATCAGTTAACTCTTTTTTCTACTCAAATTGAATCAGTTAACTCCTTATTTTACTCAAATTAAATATGTTAACTCCCTTTAATTTGGAAATCTCCGGTTATGATAGAAATTCACCTTTAATCCTGACCGCTGATTGAAATCGATCTCAACCGTTGATGAATTCCAAGAAAGTCTATTTAAGAGACCCTCATCTCTCTATTTTGAAAGGTTGAATGAGAATTTGCATCGAATTGTTGCTGGAATTCATACTCACATTTGCTCATATTCACATACGCAAAGATCAAGTTTGACCAAAAGTTGACCAAATTTAACCACGTTTGACTTGAGTTGACTAGTTTTGAAAAGAACTTTGAAATAATTAAACAAAATTATTTAATTAAATGGAGTACTTACTTCTAATTAATTAAACAAAGTTATTTAATTAAATGAGAAGCCATTTCTAATTAATTAAATGAAGTTATTTTATTAAATAAGATAAGTGTCTCTAATTAATTAAAGATTATTTAATTAAATAGATAAAGTAATTATGAGAGCATATCTCATTTTATCAAATTAAATATCTCAACAAAATTTCTCTTCAGTTCAAAAAGGCAAATTTCTAGTTCACTATTGATAAAAAATGAGTTAAATCAGTTAACTTCTTTTTCTACTCAAATTGAATTAGTTAACTCTTTATTTTACTCTAATTAAATCTGTTAACTCCCTTTAATTCAGAAATCTCCCTTTATGACAGAACTTCACCTTTAATCCTGACCGCTGATTGAAATCGATCTCAACCGTTGATGAATTCCAAGAAAGTCTATTTAAGAGACCCTCATCTCTTCATTTTGAAAGGTTGAATTAGAATTTGCATCGAAATTTTGCTGAAATTCATACTCGCATTTGCTTATATTCACATACGCAAAGATCAAGTTTGACCAAAAGTTGACCAAAATTAACCACGGTTGACTTGAGCTGACTAGTTTCGAAAAGAATTTTGAAATAATTAAACAAAATTATTTAATTAAATGGAGTACTTACTTCTAATTAATTAAAAAAAGTTATTTAATTAAATGAGAAGCCATTTCTAACTAATTAATTGAAGTTATTTTATTAACTAAGATAAGTGTCTCTAATTAACTAAAGATTATTTAATTAAATAGATAAAGTAATTATGAGAGCATATCTCATTTTATCAAATTAAATATCTCAACAAAATCTCTCTTCAGTTCAAAAAGGGAAATTTTCAGTTCACTATTGATAAAAAATGAGTTAAATCAGTTAACTCCTTTTTCTACTCAAAATGAATCAGTTAACTGTTTATTTTACTCAAATTAAATCTGTTAACTCCCTTTAATTTGGAAATCTAACTTTATGACTAAACTTCACCTTTAATCCTGACCGCTGATTGAAATTGATCTCAACCGTTGAATTCCAAGAAAGTCTATTTAAGAGACCCTCATCTCTTCATTTTGAAAGGTTGAATTAGAATTTGCATCGAAACTTTGCTAGAATTCATACTCACATTTGCTCATATTGACATACGCAAATATCAAGTTTTACCAAAAGTTGATCAGATTTAACCACGGTTGACTTGACTTGACTAGTTTCAAATTTTTTTTTGAAATAATTAAATAAAATTATTTAATTAAATGGAGTACTTAGTTCTAATTAATTTAACAAATATATTTAATTAAATGAGAAGCCATTCTTAATTAATTAAATGAAGTTATTTAATTAAATAAGAAAAGTGTCTCTAATTAATTAAAAATTATTTAATTAAATAGAAAAAGTAATTATGAGAGCATATCTCATTTTATTAAATTAAATATCTCAACAAAATCTCTCGTCAGTTCAAAAAGGGAAATTTCCAATTCACTATTGATCAAAAATGAGTTAAATGAGTTAACTCCTTTTTCTACTCAAATTGAATCAGTTAACTCCTTATTTTACTCAAATTAAATCTGTTAACTCTCTTTAATTTGAAAATCTCCCTTTATAACTGAACTTCACATATAATCCTGACTGCTGATTGAAATCGATCTCAACCATTGATGAATTCCAGGAAAGTCTATTTAAGAGACCCTCATCTCTTCATTTTGAAAGGTTGAATGAGAATTTGCATCGAATTGTTGCTAGAATTCATACTCACATTTGCTCATATTCACATACGCAAAGATCAAGTTTGACCAAAAGTTGATCAGATTTAACCATGGTTGACTTGAGTTGACTAGTTTCAAAAAAAAATTTGAAATAATTAAATGAAACTATTTAATTAAATGGAGTACTTATTTCTAATTAATTAAACAAAGTTATTTAATTAAGTGAGAAGCCATTCCTAATTAATTAAATGAAGTCATTTAATTAAATAAGAAAAGTGTCTCTAATTAATTAAAGATTACTTAATTAAATAAAATAAGTAATTATGAGAGCATATCTCATTTTATTAAATTAAATATCTCAACAAAATCTCTCTTTAGTTCAAAAAAGGAAATTTCTAGTTCACTATTGATAAAAAATGAGTTAAATCTGTTAACTCCCTTTAATTTGGAAATCTCCCTTTATGACTGAACTTCACCTTTAATCTTGACCGCTAATTAAAATCGTTCTCAACCATTGATGAATTCAGAGAAAGTCTATTTAATAGACCCTCATCTCTTCATTTTGAAGGTTGAATGAGAATTTGCATTGGATTGTTGTTGGGATTCATACTCACATTTGGTCATATTCACATACGCAATGATCAATTTGACCAAAAGTTGACCAGATTTAACCACGGTTGACTTGAGTTGACTAGTTTCAAAATTTTTTTTGAAATAATTAAACGAAATTATTTAATTAAATGGAGTACTTACTTCTAATTAATTAAACAAAGTTATTTAATTAAATGAGAAACCATTCCTAATTAATTAAATGAAGTTATTTAATTAAATAAGAAAAGTGTCTCTAATTAATTAAATATTACTTAATTAAATAGAAAAAGTAATTATGATGGTATATCTCATTTTATTAAATTAAATATCTCAACAAAATCTCTCTTCAGTTCAAAAAGGGAAAATTCTTGTTCACTATTGATCAAAAATGAGTTAAATGAGTTAACTCTTTTTTCTACTCAAATTGAATCAGTTAACTCCTTATTGTACTCAAATTAAATCTGTTAACTCGCTTTAATTTAAAAATTTCTCTTTATGACTGAACTTCACCTTTAATCTTGACCGTTGATTGAAATCAATCTCAATCGTTGATGAATTCCAATAAAGTCTATTTAGGAGACCCTCATCTTTTCATTTTGAAAGGTTGAATGAGAATTTGCATCGAATTGTCGCTAGAATTCATACTCACATTTGCTCATATTCACATATGCAAAGATCAAGTTTGACCAAAAGTTGACCAGATTTAACCACGGTTGACTTGGGTTGACTAGTTTCAAAAAAAAATTAAAATAATTAAATGAAATTATTTAATTAAATGGAGTACTTACTTCTAATTAATTAAACAAAGTTATTTAATTAAATGAGAAGCCATTCCTAATTAATTAAATGAAGTTATTTAATTAATTAAGAAAAGTGCCTTTAATTAATCAAAAAGTAATTATGAGAGCATATCTCATTTTATTAGATTAAATATCTCAACAAAATCTTTTTTCAGTTCAAAAAGGAAAATTTTCAGTTCACTATTGATAAAAAATGAGTTAAATCAGTTAACTCCTTTTTCTACTCAAATTGAATCAGTTAACTCCTTATTTTACTCAAATTATATCTGTTAACTCCCTTTAATTTGGAAATCTCCCTTTATGACTGAACTTCAGCTTTAATCCTGACCGCTGATTAAAATTGATCTCAACCATTGATGAATTCTAGGAAAGTCTATTTAAGAGACCCTCATCTCTTCATTTTGAAAGGTTGAATGAGAATTTGCATCGAATTGTTGTTGGAATTCATACTAACATTTTCTCATATTTACCTACGCGAATATCAAGTTTGACCAAAAGTTGACCAGACTTAACCACAGTTGACTAGTTTCGAAAAGAATTTTGAAATAATTAGACGAAATTATTTAATTAAATGAAGTACTTACTTCTAATTAATTAAACAAAGTTATTTAATTAAATGAGAAGCCATTCCTAATTAATTAAATGAAGTTATTTAATTAAATAATAAAAGCGCCTCTAATTAATCAAAAAGTAATTATGAGAGCATATCTCATTTTATTAAATTAAATATCTCAACAAAATCTCTCTTCAGTTCAAAAAGGGAAATTTTCAGTTCACTATTTATCAAAAATGAGTTAAATCAGTTAACTCTTTTTTCTACTCAAATTGAATCAGTTAACTCTTTATTTTACTCAAATTAAATATGTTAACTCCATTTAATTTGGAAATCTTCCTTTATGACTGAACTTCACCTTTAATCCTGACCGCTGATTAAAATCGATCTCAACCGTTGATGAATTCTAGGAATGTCTATTTAAGAGACCCTCATGTCTTCATTTTGAAAGGTTGAATGAGAATTTGCATCGAATTGGTGCTGGAATTTATACTCACATTTGCTCATATTTACATACGCAAAGATCAAGTTTGACTAAAAGTTGACAAGATTTAACCATGGTTGAAATGAGTTGACTAGTTTTGAAATTTTTTTAAAAATAATTAAATGAAACTATTTAATTAAATGGAGTACTTACTTCTAATTAATTAAACAAAGTTATTTAATTAAATGAGAAGCCATTCTTAACTAATTAAATGAAGTTATTTAATTAAATAAGAAAAGTGTCTCTAATTAATTAAACATTACTTAATTAAATAAAAAATGTAATTATGAGAGCATATCTCATTTTATTAAATTAAATATCTCAACAAAATCTCTCTTTAGTTCAAAAAGAGAAATTTTCAGTTCACTATTGATCAAAAATGAGTTAAATGAGTTAACTCCTTTCTCTACTCAAATTGAATTAGTTAACTCCTTCTTTTACTCAAATTAAATCCGTTAACTCTCTTTAATTTGGAAATCTCCCTTTATGACTGAACTTCACCTTTAATCCTGACCGCTAATTAAAATCGTTCTCAACCGTTGATGAATTCAGGAAAAGTCTATTTAATAGACCCTTATCTTTTCATTTTGAAAGGTTGAATGAGAATTTGAATCCAATTGTTGCTGGAATTCATACTCACATTTGCTCATATTCACAAACGCAAAGATCAAGTTTGACCAAAAGTTGACCAGATTTAACCACGGTTGACTTGAGTTGACTAGTTTCAAAAAAAAATTGAAATAATTAAACGAAATTATTTAATTAAATGGAGTACTTACTTCTAATTAATTAAACAAAGTTATTTAATTAAATGAGAAGCCATTCCTAATTAATGAAATATTACTTAATTAAATAGAAAAAGTAATTATGAGAGCATATCTCATTTTATTAAATTAAATATCCCAACAAAATCTCTCTTCAGTTCAAAAAGGGAAATTTCCAGTTCACTATTGATAAAAAATGAGTTAAATCAGTTAACTCTTTTTTCTACTCAAATTGAATCAGTTAACTCCTTATTGTACTCAAATTAAATCTGTTAACTCCCTTTAATTAAAAAATTTCTCTTTATGACTAAACTTCACCTTTACTCCTGACTGTTGATTGAAATCAATCTCAACTATTGATGAATTCCAGGAAAGTCTATTTAAGAGACCCTCATCTCTTCATTTTGAAAGGATGAATGAGAATTTGCATCGAATTGTTGCTGGAATTCATACTCACATTTGCTCATATTCACATACGCAAAAATCAAGTTTGACCAAAAATTGACCAAATTTAACCACGGTTGACTTGGGTCAACTTTTGGTCAAACTTGATCTCTCCGTATGTGAATATGAGCAAACGTGAGTATGAATTCTAGCAAATATTCGATGCAAATTCTCATTCAACCTTTCAAAATGAAGAGATGAGGGTCTCTTAAATAGACTTTCTTGGAATTCATCAACGGTTGAGATCGATTTCAATCAACAACCAGGATTAAAGGTGAAGTTAAGTCTTAAAAAAAGATTTCCAAATTAAAGGGAGTTAACAGATTTAATTTGAGTAAAATAAGGAGTTAACTGATTCAATTTGAGTAGAAAAAGGAGTTAACTAATTTAACTCATTTTTTATCAATAATGAACAAGAAATTTCCCTTTTTGAACTGAAGAGAGATTTTGTTGAGATATTTAATTTAATAAAATGAGATATGCTCTTATAATTACTTTTTTTATTTAATTATATAATCTTTAATTAATTAAAGACACTTTTCTTATTTAATTAAATAACTTCATTTAATTAATTAGGAATGACTTATCATTTAATTAAATAACTTTGTTTAATTAATTAGAAGTAAGTACTCCATTTAATTAAATAATTTAGTTTAATTATTTGAGAATTCCTTTCGAAACTAGTTAACTCAAGTCAACCGTGAAGAAATCTTGTCAACTTTTGGTTAAACTTGATCTCTGTGTATGTGAATATGAGCAAATATGAGTATGAATTCCAGCAACAATTCGATGCAAATTCTCATTCAACCTTTCAAAATGAGGAGATGAGGGTCTCTTAAATAGACTTTCCTGGAATTCATCAACGGTTGAGATCGATTTCAATCAACGGTCACGATTAAATGTGAAGTTCAGTCATAAAGGGAGATTTTCAAATTAAAGGGAGTTAACAGATTTAATTTGAGTAAAATAAGGAGTTAACTGATTCAATTTGAGTAGAAAAAGGAGTTAACTAATTTAACTCATTTTTTATCAATAGTGAACATGAAATTTTCCTTTTTGAACTTAAGAGAGATTTTGTTGAGATATTTAATTTAACAAAATAAGATATGCTCTCATAATTACTTTTTCTATTTAATTAAATAATCTTTAATTACTTAGAGACACTTTTCTTATTTAATTAAATAACTTCATTTAATTAATTAGGAATGGCTTCTCATTTAAATAAATAACTTTGTTTAATTAATTAGAAGTAAGTACTCCATTTAATTAAATAATTTCTTTTAATTATTTTAGAATTCTTTTCGAAACTAGTCAACTCAAGTCAACTGTGGTGAAATCTGGTCAACTTTTGGTCAAACTTGATCTCTGCATATGTGAATATGAGAAAATGTGAGTATGAATTCCAACAACAATTCGATGCAAATTCTCATTCAAACTTTGAAAATGAAGAGATGAGGGTCTCCAACACAAGATATAAGATAACTCAATACCTCTTTCCTTTCTTTCTTCAATACATCCCAAGGTTTGAGAGTAAATAATATAGTCTCACACAACCAACAATTCTCCCTTACATATCCTTTTTTTTTTTTTTTTTTTTTTTTTTTCTTTTTATACATCCATCACAATAATATGCATGAACAAAAAAAAGGTGGTTGAATTGTCTATAACAAGTTTCACACAATGAGAAGACCATTTAACATACATTACGCAAATTTTCCAAAGGACATGGGAGCAATGCAAGGAAATTCTCATAATCTCTTTTTTTTTGTATTATTCATCCTGGTTCAAAGGCTCCACTCGGGAAAGAACCAGTAAGAAAACCCGAGGTCATTGCCCAATACTTCCAAGTTTCCAATCCATTTTACATCATTTTACAACTCACATTAATCTCTACAAACTTCCAACATGTGCTATTTTCCAAATAACTTCAAAATTACAATAAAGGATAATGGGGAAGACAAAACTAAAATAAGGTGGATAATCACAACAACATCAAATCAAACATACACTCCAAACCCGGTTTGCACAATAGATCTATACATGGAATCAAAACAAGGGGGGAGGTGGATTTTCCCAATGGGAGAAGTCAATCACCATTCCATTACATGGCCCTTTCGGGGCTTGAATTTTAAGAATTTTCATTCTATATAAGGCCCTTTCGGGGCTCCAATCACAAGGATACTCATTTTCTCTTCATACACATGATTTCACAACATCAATAAGGAAGGTGATGACAAGTAGGGGCCCATACACCCTACCCTTTTTTCCTTCCTCTCACCATGAAAGGAGACTCTCACCAATGAGGTCCAACTTAAGCCCTACCCCCATACATGGCCACTTCTTCCCTATCCAAGGGTGAGTGATGCCATCACAATCCCCATGAAAACTCAAAGAACAAGGTCTCAACAAAGCAAGGAATGAAATCCAAAACAAGGTAAAATTCCCTCCAATATCCTCCCAATACACCCAACATAAAAAGACAAGAACCTTCACAATACTATAAACAAGATTCACACATGATCTAAAAAAAAAAGAAAGCTAAGCCCATGAGAGAGAAATTCCTACCTCCACAAGTGTTATGGCAACAATGGAAGTTTTTGAGAAGAGCTTCTTTCCTTTCTCTTTCCTTCAATCTTCAAGCTTGCTCTCTAAAACTAGAGATTGGGTAACAACCCTCCACTACTTCCCAAGTGCCTCTAAATAAGAATCTACTTAACTAGGCTTAGGGTAACCCCTTGGTGGAGTCAAGGTCACCAACCTATGAAGTGACAACCAATTTTCGAATTCAAGCAAAGATGGAGTGTTTGAGTGACCATAAAGGTCAACCAAGGAGACTTGGGGAGTGGAAAACACCCCCAACCCAAACCCTTACCCTTAGGGTAATTAATTTTGATGTTTTAAGACTTAAGGATTTAATATGGACAATAAAATTAGGGAAAACAAACTACCAAAAAAAACATACACCTTAAAGATAGACTAGGTAAAAAAAAGAATATAGCACAAAATAAACATGGGGTCCAGCTATTGTCTTCCCATTGGATTTCCTGGCTAAATTTCCTACACACTCATTGCACACGTCAGTAATTCGAGAAGGACATGTACATATATTTATATAAATATGCTTCAACAATTTTTATGAAATTTAAAACATCCATTCTTCTATGACCTATTCATTCATCTCATTCTACTGATTAAAATTAGAGATTCAAAGTGTTAGTTTGCATCCATTCATTTTTTTTTTTCAGCATATACGTTATAAAACATTAAACTACAGAAATCAAATATCTGAAATAAAGCATCATACATCATAATCAGCAAAATAATGTTCAGTGCCACAAAATAATGCTCTGACATATTGAGCCATAAAAAAAAATATAGAGTATCATCGAGGCTAGGATGGGTCGAGGCGAGGCCTCACATCCTCCCCCACTAGGCATGAACTTCCTCCTGGAGTTCATCAAAAAGGTATGGGTACTGAGATTGCATCTGCGTCGTATCCTCCCATGTGGCCGTGACCTCATTGTAGCAATCCCACTGGACCCTAACCTGGTCCAGCTCTCGACCTCGAAGTGCGAGGGTCTGTCGGGCAATAATACGGATGGGCTCCAGCGCTAACTGGCCGTCCGACTCCACCTGCAAAGCATCCCAATCTATAATATGAGACTCATCATAGATATATCTTCTAAGTACTAAAATGTGAAACACATCGTGGATGCGTGACAGGCTAGGTGGCAAAGCTAGACGGTAGGCAACTGGTCCTATCCTCTCTAGGATCTCGAATGGCCCAACAAAACGGGGTGCCAACTTAGAGCCCTTTCCGAATCGAATCGGACTCTTGTTTGGCCGCACCCTCAAGAAAACTCTATCCCCAACCTGATACTCTCGATCCATCCTATTTGCATCAGCATACTTCTTCTGTCGATCCTGTGCCTCGTTCAGGCGCTGCCTAATCAGAATCACCTGCTGCTCCATATCTCTAACTAACTGAGGTCCAATGGAAACTCGATCCTCGATCCTGTCCCAACTCAAAGGCGTCCTGCAAGGTCTCCCATACAGGGCCTCATAAGGCGGCATACCTATGGAGGAATGGTGCCCATTGTTATAGGCAAACTCAACTAGGTGGAGGTATTCCTCCCACTTGACCTGATGATCCATCACGTACATACGCAACATGTCCTCCAACACTTGATTCACACGCTCAGTCTGCCCATCAGTCTGAGGGTGGTATGCTGTACTGAAATTGAGCCTAGTGCCCAAAGCTGAATGCAACTCTCTCCAAAAAGATGAGGTGAATAGTGAGTCCCTATCAGAGATAATCTTACGGGGAATGCCATGAAGTCTGACAGTGTCTCGCAAAAACACCTGAGCTATGTCTCGGGCTGTGTACGTAGTACGCACAGGTGAGAAGTGAGCAACCTTGGTCAATGTGTCAACTGTCACCATAATGGCATCATGACGACGAGAAGACAAAGGAAGACCAACAATAAAGTCCATCGATATAACATCCCACTTCCACTCTGGAATCTTATGAGGCTGAAGGAGCCCACCGGGATGACGATGTTCTGCCTTCACCCTCTGACACTCGAGGCATCTCGCCACTATGTCGGCAATCTGTGCTCTCATGCCTGGCCAATGATACAACTATCTCAAATCTGCATGCAACTTCTTAACACCAGGGTGTGCCGCATAAGGTGCTCTGTGAGCCTCAAGTATGATGAGCTCGCGCAAACCCCCGATGGAAGGTACATACACACGTCCTCTATGATGCAAGAGTCCATCGGACTCCAAGGAATACTCTGAATACTTCCCCTCCAAGGGTCTCTGAGAATGCACAACCTGACTAACCTCTGTAAAAAGCTCATCTGCTAGCAAGTGCTGTAAAATCTGCTCTCTCAAATCGGTGCTCGTAGTCATAGATGAGAGCTCATGGTGCCTTCTACTTAAGGCATCTGCAACTACATTCTCCTTTCCCTTGATGTAATGTACATCAAAATCGTACTCGCAAAGGAACTCCATCCACCTTCTCTGTCTAGCATTCAGGTTTGGCTGCGTGAATAGGTACTGCAAGCTCTGATGGTCGGAATGAAGTTCAAATCTATGACCTAGTAGGAAGTGTCGCCACTTTACTAATGTATGAACCACAGCTGCAAGCTCTAGGTCATGAGTAGGGTAGTTGAGTTCATGAGTCTTCAACTTCCTAGACTCGAAGGAAATAGGCCGACCATCCTGCATAAGCACTGCCCCAATGCCATCCAAAGATGCATCAGTGCACACCACAAAGTCCGCCAATGGGTCTGGTACTGCAAGAATAGGTGCACTCATGAGGGCTCTCTTGAGCTCTAGAAAAGCCCTCTCGCACTTCTCTGTCCATTCAAACTTCTTTCCTTTCCTCTGCAGCGATGTAATGGGGTGTGCCAATCTAGAAAATCCTGCAATGAAGCGTCGATAATAGCCTGCTAATCCCATAAAGCTCCTCACCTCAGTGACACTAGCGGGTGTAGGCCAATCCATGATGGCTCTAATCTTTGATGGGTCTACTGAGATACCCTCACCTGATATGATATGGCCCAAATAATGGATCTCTGATCTGAAGAATGCACACTTCGATAAGCTACCAAACAACTGATTCTCTCTCAGCTTCTGCAACACCTGCCTCAGGTGTTCCTCGTGCTCCTCCTCATCATGAGAATATATCAGGATGTCATCCAGGAACACAACTATGAACTTATCCAAGAAGGTACGAAATACTCCATTCATGAGGCTCATGAATACAGCTGGAGCATTTGTGAGACCGAATGGTACCACTGTGAACTCATAGTGTCCATACCTAGTACGGAAAGCGGTCTTAGGGATATCACTCCCCACAATCCTCAACTGGTGGTAACCTGACTTAAGATCAATTTTTGAAAATACACGAGCACCCTGCAACTGATCAAATAGGTCATCAATTCTGGGAAGGGGATATCGGTTCTTGATGGTTACTTTATTCAATTGCCGATAATCAATGCATAACCTAAGTGATCCATCCTTCTTCTTAACGAAGATCACTGGTGCACCCCAAGGTGACACACTAGGTCGAATATGCCCCTTCTCTAGGAGTTCCTCCAACTGAACCTTTAGTTCACTAAGCTCATGTGTAGTCATCCTGTATGGTGCTCTCGATACTGGTTCCGCGCCTGGCACAAGATCAATATGAAAGTCTACTGCCCTAGGTGGGGGTCTACCAGGGAGCTCTGAAGGAAAAACATCTGCAAACTCCTGTAATATAGGAAAGTCATCAAGGGATGGTTCCCCTTCTGAGCCTTCCTCTCTGTCACTAATGGTGATTGCAAACAGCTGACACCCCTTTCGCATGCATCGCCTAAGCTGCATAGCGGATATCATACGAAGGGATATGGGTCTCTTAACCCCAAGAATCACTCTACTGATACCATCATCATCCACACATTCCACTGTCTTCTGTCGACAATCCAACTTGGCGCTGTGGGAATAAAGCCAATCTATGCCAAGAACAACATCATAAGAACCTAGTGGGGTAATTCGTAGATCAAACACCGTGAATGTGGCTCCCATCTGAATCGGGCAACTATGCACCATGGAACTAACTGACACTCTAGCTCCTGAGGCTAACTCTACCTCCCAACCAACATCTTGTCTAACTGCCACTAGCCCGCAACGCTCCACAGCAAAAGGAGATATAAAGGAGTCAGTAGCTCCTGAATCAAATAAAACTGTAACCATGCTACCCTGAATGATACCTGTAGCCTGATGCTCGGCCTAGCGGTTGTCAACCGCTGCGAATACTCTGTGTGATTTGCCTACATCACCAACTGTCGGCTTTGAAAATGCCCCTCCCTGACCACTGGATGGTTGTCCCTGTGGACACTCTCTAGCTATGTGACCCATGCCACCACAAGTGTAGAATGGTCCCCGTGCATAAGGCCGTGCACCCTGTGAACTAGTCTGTTGTGGCCCTCCTGACCTGCTAGACCCACTGAAACCACCCCTAGAAGACTGCTGAGACTTCGCTGGCTGAGACTGTGGGGCCTGTACTTTCTGATCCTGCTTCGGACCCTGTGAGTACCACTGCTTGGGCTTGGAGCCCTGATAACCCTGTGAGGGTTTTTGGTGCTGCTGCTGCTAAGGTTTCTGTTGCTGAGACTGTTGGCCCTTAGAGGACCCTGCGGAGTAGTTCTGATTCCCCTTCCAAGGGGGTTTCTGCTGGGTAGAGTTTCGGTTCTGAGACTGATCTCGTGACTCCTGTCTACTCCGAGTATCCTCTGCAACCAAGGCCATCTCAACTACCTGTCTGAAAGTAGTAGGAAAAGCCATGCGCACTGGACCCTGAAGAGAGAAATTTAGGCCCATGATAAATCTATGCACATGCTGTTTCTCGTCCTTCATGTACTCGACATAAGGAAGGAGCTCGAGAAACCTGCTCTCATACTGAGCTACAGTGAGACCTCTCTGATGGAGAGAATGAAACTCCTCTATCTGCTTCTGCCTGAAATGCTCAGACAGGAATCTCTCTCTGAATCTCTCCAAAAAAGTCTCCCATGTGAGGGTATCCATGCTCATCCCTCCGATCGTCTCCTCCTGATGCCACCAATTGGAGGCATCTCCTCTCAACTGATGGACTGCAACACGTGCCTTCAGATTACTCCCATAGGGACGTAATCCAAAACACCGCTGGAGGCTCTGAAACCAAGCCTCTGCCACTGTCCCCTCTGTGGAACCGGCAAAAAGTGGGGGTCCAAGACGTATCAGCTCTCTGATGTCATCCCCTATGTGTCTAGGAGGTCTCTCGGGTGGTGGTACTCTCTGATGAATGGATTCCCCCTCGTGCTCACCTTGTCCCTCATCCTGCCTCGGTGGGGGACTCCTACTCCTCTCTCTACCACCAGGATCCTGTGCTTCCCTTTCGGGAACCTGCTGAACTGGCTCTGCTACAGGTGGGGGTAGTCTCTGCTGAACTACACCAATCAGTGTCTGAAGGGCATCCAAAATGTCCTGATTCGGGTTCTGAGGTGGTGGTGGTGGTGGTGGAGGTGGTGGTCCATCCTCCTGTCTGACTCCACTACCTCTCGCCCTACGACCTCTACCTCGGTGGTTGTTCCATGTAACAGGAGGCATCCTACACAATGAAAGTTTTTAATTAATTTCAGAAGCATAGTGGTTAAGGTTCCTAGTGTTGAAACTAGGCTCTGATACCAAAATGTCATGCCCAAAAAATTATGGCCAAAAAAACACACCAATTTTTTTTTTTTTTTTTTAATTTAAATGTATTTATTTAAACTTAAGTGCACTAAGTTGATACGGTAAGTTCACATGAAACAAGGATGCCAAGAAGGTGGTTACACGAACTCTTAACAATCAATTGATTCAGTTAACAGCTACTCTTATTTAATTAGAAGACCCAATTAATTGATAGATTTAATAAATACCTTTAAAAGATTTACACTCTAAGAACATTAGTAAATTCCTTAAATACAATTTATTTCAATTTTTTTACATATGAATTTGTCGTCAACTTCGACAAGGAGTAAAACTAAAATTATCATTCATTTTATGAGTTAATCTGGATTGCATGACCCTCCAATAGACATAGATCAATTTTAAACTATAAAATTCTAATGTTTAAGACTTATAAATTTAAACCACATTTTACTAATCCCGAAAATAAAACTTCCCATTAAGAATTGCTAATCGACTAATTAAACTTAATTAAGTTATCCTTAACTACATTAAATAATAACTATATTGCATTCACAGAATTTAATAATTAACGTTAAAAATTAACAATTAATAAATAAACAGATAAAACTATTTTAGAACGATTCTTTAATTAATAATATTCATTAATTATTAAATTCGCTAAGCTAAAATTATTAAATTTATAAGTTGATAATGAACTTCATTAATACACATTATAATTTAAACTAATAATTAAATATATAAAAAAAAAACTACTACCAACTAATTTCAACTAAACTATATAAACGAAAATTTAATTTTAACTAAACTATATAAATGAAAATTTAATTTTAACTAAACTATAAAAAAAAATTTTAAAAAAATAATAAAAAAAAAATTTAAAACACCGCCCCACGCATATATATGCGTGGGGAATCCCACGCAATATATGCGTGGGCCTCACGCATACACATGCGTGGGGATCCCATGCATTTAAATTCGTGGTCCTCACGCATGTGTATGCGTGGGGTCAACCACGCATACAGTACAGGGGCCGCCGGGTACGAGCCGCAGGCTCTGCCCGAAAATTCAAAAGAAATTTTTTTTTTATAATTTTTTTTTGATGGGTTGTATTAAATAAGGTAGGTCGCCCACCCTTTGAAGCCTTATAATAGGAGGGTGATTTACTATAATTTATTGACTGTAATAGAGGGGTCTCCCCTATTTTTTTTTGCCCATACATTTTCCAGCAAGTTTGAGCACCTACAGGCCTCTAATTTTTTTTTTTTTTTTTTTTTTTTTGGAGTTTAAGTCTTTATCAAATTTCTCCATTGATCTTGAGACATGGGTGCCAATAGATTGATGAGTCTATACAATGCATAATACATCTTGAACACAACCGTAATTTAATCAAATGATTTGCTTATAACATTTTTTTTTTTAAAACTTACTTTAGTTTCTCTTCCTTTGTTGTTGGATCAATACAATTCTATTTTCTTTCACATACAAATGCAACAACTGCATATGAATCCAATTTTATACATAATGCAACTAATTACTCTATGGGAATGGAAAATAGAAAGATCACAATGGATGTTTAAATTCTCTATAATTTCATATGCATATATTTTCTCCATACCATTCTAATGTCTATTTGAACTCAGCCTTTCCTAACATAATTCCTTCATATACAAGATTAACATTCAACATTCTCAATCCATCACACAAGATATAAGATAACTCAATACCTCTTTCCTTTCTTTCTTCAATACATCCCAAGGTTTGAGAGTAAATAATATAGTCTCACACAACCAACAATTCTCCCTTACATATCCATTTTTTTTTATTTTATTTTTTTTTCTTTTTATACATCCATCACAATAATATGCATGAACAAAAAAAAGGTGGTTGAATTGTCTATAACAAGTTTCACACAATGAGAAGACCATTTAACATACATTACGCAAATTTTCCAAAGGACATGGGAGCAATGCAAGGAAATTCTCATAATCTCTTTTTTTTTGTATTATTCATCCTGGTTCAAAGGCTCCACTCGGGAAAGAACCAGTAAGAAAACCCGAGGTCATTGCCCAATACTTCCAAGTTTCCAATCCATTTTACATCATTTTACAACTCACATAAATCTCTACAAACTTCCAACATGTGCTATTTTCCAAATAACTTCAAAATTACAATAAAGGATAATGGGGAAGACAAAACTAAAATAAGGTGGATAATCATAACAACATCAAATCAAACATACACTCCAAACCCGGTTTGCACAATAGATCTATACATGGAATCAAAACAAGGGGGGAGGTGGATTTTCCCAATGGGAGAAGTCAATCACCATTCCATTACATGGCCCTTTCGGGGCTTGAATTTTAAGAATTTTCATTCTATATAAGGCCCTTTCGGGGCTCCAATCACAAGGATACTCATTTTCTCTTCATACACATGATTTCACAACATCAATAAGGAAGGTGATGACAAGTAGGGGCCCATACACCCTACCCTTTTTTCCTTCCTCTCACCATGAAAGGAGACTCTCACCAATGAGGTCCAACTTAAGCCCTACCCCCATACATGGCCACTTCTTCCCTATCCAAGGGTGAGTGATGCCATCACAATCCCCATGAAAACTCAAAGAACAAGGTCTCAACAAAGCAAGGAATGAAATCCAAAACAAGGTAAAATTCCCTCCAATATCCTCCCAATACACCCAACATAAAAAGACAAGAACCTTCACAATACTATAAACAAGATTCACACATGATCTAAAAAAAAAAGAAAGCTAAGCCCATGAGAGAGAAATTCCTACCTCCACAAGTGTTATGGCAACAATGGAAGTTTTTGAGAAGAGCTTCTTTCCTTTCTCTTTCCTTCAATCTTCAAGCTTGCTCTCTAAAACTAGAGATTGGGTAACAACCCTCCACTACTTCCCAAGTGCCTCTAAATAAGAATCTACTTAACTAGGCTTAGGGTAACCCCTTGGTGGAGTCAAGGTCACCAACCTATGAAGTGACAACCAATTTTCGAATTCAAGCAAAGATGGAGTGTTTGAGTGACCATAAAGGTCAACCAAGGAGACTTGGGGAGTGGAAAACACTCCCAACCCAAACCCTTACCCTTAGGGTAATTAATTTTGAAGTTTTAAGACTTAAGGATTTAATATGGACAATAAAACTAGGGAAAACAAACTACCAAAAAAAACATACACCTTAAAGATGGACTAGGTAAAAAAAAGAATATAGCACAAAATAAACATGGGGTCCAGCTTTTGTCTTCCCATTGGATTTCCTGGCTAAATTTCCTGCACACTCATTGCACACATCAGTAATTCGAGAAGCACATGTACATATATATATAAAAATACGCTTCAACAATTTTTATGAAATTTAAAACATCCATTCTTCTATGACCTATTCATTCATCTCATTCTACTCATTAAAATTAGAGATTCAAAGTGTTAGTTTGCATCCATTCATTTTTTTTTTCAGCATATACGTTATAAAACATTAAACTATAGAAATCAAATATCTGAAATAAAGCATCATACATCATAATCAGCAAAATAATGTTCAGTGCCACAAAATAATGCTCTGACATATCGAGCCATAAAAAAAATATATAGAGTATCATCGAGGCTAGGATGGGTCGAGGCGAGGCCTCACATAAAGGTGAAGTTCAATCATAAAGGGAGATTTTCAAATTAAAGGGAGTTAACAGATTTAATTTGAGTGAAATAAGAAGTTAATTGATTCAATTTGAGTAGAAAAAGGAGGTAACTGATTTAACTCATTTTTTATCAATAGTGAATTGGAAATTTTCCTTTCTGAACTGAAGAGAGATTTTGTTGAGATATTTAATTTAATAGAATGAGATATGCTCTCATAATTACTTTTTCTATTTAATTAAATAATCTTTAATTAATTAGAAACACTTTTCTTATTTAATTAAATAACTTCATTTAATTAATTAGGAATGGCTTCTCATTTAATTGAATAACTTTTTTTAATTAATTAGAAGTAAGTTCTCCATTCAAATAAATAATTTCGTTTAATGATTTAAGAATTCCTTTCGAAACTATTCAACTCAAGTCAACCGTGGTGAAATCAGATCAACTTTTGGTCAAACTTGATCTTTGCGTATGTGAATATGAGCAAATGTGAGTATGAATTCCAGCAACAATTCGATGCAAATTCTCATTCAACCTTTCAAAATGAAGAGATGAGGGTCTCTTAAATAGACTTTCATGGAATTCATCGACGGTTGAGATCGATTTCAATCAACAGTCAAGATTAAAGGTGAAGTTTAGTCATAAAGGGAGATTTTCAAATTAAAGTGAGTTAACAGATCTAATTTGAGTAAAATAAGGAGTTAACGGATTCAATTTGAGTAGAAAAAGGATTTAACTCATTTAACTCATTTTTTATCAATATTGAATTGGAAATTTCCATTTTTGAACTGAAGAGAGATTTTCTTGTGCTATTTAATTTAATAAAATGAAATATGCTCTCTTAATTACTTTTTCTATTTAATTAAACAATCTTTAATTAATTAGAGACACTTTTCTTATTTAATTAAATAACTTCATTTAATTAGTTAGGAATGGCTTCTCATTTAATTAAATAACTTTGTTTAATTAATTAGAAGTAAGTACTCCATTTAATTAAATAATTTCGTTTAATTATTTGAATTTTTTTTTCGAAACTAGTCAACTCAAGTCAACCGTAGTGAAATCTGGTCAACTTTTAATCAAAGTTGATCTCTGTGTATGTGATAATGAGCAAGTGTGAGTATGAATTCCAGCAACAATTCGATGCAAATTGTCATTCAACCTTTCAAAATGAAGAGATGAGGGTCTCTTAAATAGAATTTCCTAGAATTCATCAATGGTTGAGATCGATTTCAATCAACCGTCAAGATTAAAGGTGAAGTTCAGTCACAAAGGAAGATTTCCAAATTAAAGAGAGTTAACAGATTTAATTTGAGTAAAATAAGAAGTTAACTGATTCAATTTGAGTAGAAAAAGGAGTTACCTAATTTAACTCATTTTTTATCAATAGTGAATAGGAAATTTCCCTTTTTGAACTGAAGAGAGATTTTGATGAGATATTTAATTTAATAAAATGAGATATGCTCTCATAATTACTTTTTCTATTTAATTAAATAATCTTTAATTAATTAGAGACACATTTCTTAATTAATTAAATAACTTCATTTAATTATTTAGGAATGGCTTCTCATTTAATTAAATAACTTTGTTTAATTAATTAGAAGTAAATACTCCATTTAATTAAATAATTTTGTTTAATTATTTCAAAATTCCTTACGAAACTATTCAACTCAAGTCAATCGTGGTGAAATTTGGTCAACTTTTGGTCAAAGTTGATCTCTGCGTATGTGAATATGAGCAAATGTGAGTATGAATTCCAGCAACAATTCGATGCAAATTCTCATTCAACCTTTCAAAATGAAGAGATGAGGGTCTGTTAAATAGACTTTCCTGAAATTCATCAACGGTTGAGATTGATTTTAATCAACGGTCAGAATTAAAGGTGAAGTTCAGTCATAAAGGTGAGATTTCCAAATTAAAGGGTGTTAACAGATTTAATTTGAGTAAAATAAGGAGTTAACTGATTCAATTTGAGTAGAAAAAGGAGCTAACTGATTTAACTCATTTTTTATCAATAGTGAATTGGAAATTTCGCTTTTTGAACTAAAGAGAGATTTTGTTGAGATATTTAATTTAATAGAATGAGATATGCTCTCATAATTACTTTTTCTATTTAATTAAATAATCTTTATTTAATTAGAGACACTTTTCATATTTAATTAAATAACTTCATTTAATTAATTAGGAATGGCTTCTCATTTAATTGAATAACTTTGTTTAATTAATTAGAAGTAAGTACTCCATTTAATTAAATAATTTCGTTTAATTATTTCAAAATTCTTTTAGAAACAAGTCAACTCAAGACAACCGTGGTTAAATCTTGTCAACTTTTTGTTAAACTTGATCTTTGCATATGTGAATATGAGCAAATGTGTGTATGAATTTCAGCAACAAGTCGATGCAAATTCTTTTTCAACCTTTCAAAATGAAGAGATGAGGGTCTCTTAAGTAGACTTCTCCTAAAATTCATCAACGGTTTAGATCGATTTCAATCAAAGGTCAAGATTAAAGGTGAAGTACAGTCATAAAGGGAGATTTCCAAATTAAAGGGAGTTAATAGATTTAATTTTTAGTTAAATAAGGAGTTAATTGATTTAATTTGAGTAGAAAAAAGAGTTAACTCATTTAACTCATTTTTTATCAATAGTGAACTGGAAATTTCCTTTTTTGAACTAAAGAGAGATTTTCTTAAGATATTTAATTTAATAAAATGAGATATGCTCTCATAATTACTTTTTCTATTTAATTAAATAATCTTTAATTAATTAGAGACACTTTTCTTATTTAATTAAATAACTTCATTTAATCAATTAGGAATGGCTTCTCATTTAATTAAATAACTTTGTTTGATTAATTAGATGTAAGTACTCCATTTAATTAAATAATTTCGTTTAACTATTTCAAAATTTTTTTTGAAATTAGTCAACTCAAGTCAACTGTGGTTAAATTTGGTCAACTTTTGGTCAAACTTGATCTCTGAGTATGTGAATATGAGCAAATCTGAGTACGAATTCTAGCAACAATTCGATGCAAATTCTCATTCAACCTTTCAAAATGAAGAGATAGGGGTCTCTTAAGTAGACTTTCCTGAAATTCAACGATGGTTGAGATCGATTTCAATCAACAGTCAGGATTAAAGTTGAAGTTCAGTCATAAAGGGAGATTTCCAAATTAAAGGGAGTTAACAGATTTAATTTAAGTAAAATAAGGAGTTAACTAATTCAATTTGAGTAGAAAAAGGAGTTAACTGATTTAACTCATTTTTTATCAATAGTGAACTGGAAATTTCCCTTTTTTAACTTAAGAGAGATTTTGTTGAGATATTTAATTTAATAAAATGAGATATGCTCTCATAATTACTTTTTCTATTTAATTAAATAATTTTAAATTAATTAGAGAAACTTTTGTTATTTAATTAAATAACTTTATTTAATTAATTAGGAATGGTTTCTCATTTAATTAAATAACTTTATTTAATTAATTAGAAGTATGTACTCCATTTAATTAAATAATTTTTTTTAATTATTTCAAAATTCTTTTCGAAACTAGTCAACTCAAGTAAACTGTGGTTAAATCTGGTCAACTTTTGGTCAAACTTGATCTTTGCGTATGTGAATATGAGCAAATGTGAGTATGAATTCCAGCAACAATTCGATGCAAATTCTCATTCAACCTTTCAAAATGAAGAGATGAGGGTCTCTTAAATAGACTTTCCTGGAATTCATCAACAATTGAGATCGATTTCAATCAACGGTCAGGATTAAATGTGAAGTTCAGTCATAAAGGGAGATTTCCAAATTAAAGAGAGTTAACAGATTTAATTTGAGTAAAATAAGGAGTTAACTAATTCAATTTGAGTAGCAAAATGAGTTAACTGATTTAACTCATTTTTGATCAATAGTGAACTTGAAATTTTCTTTTTTGAACTGAAGAGAGATTTTGTTGGGATATTTAATTTAATAAAATGAGATATGGTCTCATAATTACTTTTTCTATTTAATTAAATAATCTTTAATTAATTAGAAACCCTTTTATTATTTAATTAAATAACTTCATTTAATTAAGTAGGAATGGCTTCTCATTTAATTAAATAACTTTATTTAATTAATTAGAAGTAGGTACTCCATTTAATTAAATAATTTCATTTAATTATTTCAAAATTCTTTTCGAAACTAATCAACTCAAGTCAACCGTGGTTAAATCTGGTCAACTTTTGGTCAAACTTGATCTCTGCGTATGTGAATATGAGAAAATGTGTGTATGAATTCCAGCAACAATTCGATGCAAATTCTCATTCAACCTTTCAAAATGAAGAGATGAGGGTCTCTTAAATAGACTTTCTTGGAATTCATCAACTGTTGAGATCGATTTCAATCAACGGTCAGGATTAAAGGTGAAGTTCAGTCATAAAGAGAGATTTCCAAATGAAAGGGAGTTAACAGATTTAATTTGAGTAAAATAAGGTGTTAACTGATTCAATTTGAGTAGAAAAAGGAGTTAACTGATTTAACTCATTTTTGATCAATAATGAACTGAAAATTTCCCTTTTTGAATTGAAGAGAGATTTTGTTGAGATATTTAATTTAATAAAATGAGATAAGCTCTCATAATTACTTTTTCTATTTAATTAAATAATCTTTAATTAATTAGAGACAATTTTCTTATTTAATTAAATAACTGCATTTAGTTAATTAGGAATGGCTTCTCATTTAATTAAATAAATTTTTTTAATTAATTGGAAGTAAGTTCTCCATTTAATTAAATAATTTCGTTTAATTATTTAAAAATTCTTTTCAAAACTAGTCAACTCATGTAAATCGTGGTTAAATCTGGCCAAGTTTTGGTCAAACTTGATCTCTACGTATGTGAATAGGAGCAAATGTGAGTATGAATTCCAACAACAATTCGATGCAAATTCTCATTCAACCTTTCAAAATGAAGAGATCAGGGTCTCTTAAATAGACTTTCCTGAAACTCATCAATGGTTGAGATCGATTTCAATCAACGGTCAGGATTAAAAGTGAAGTTTAGTAATAAAGGGAGATTTCCAAATTAAAGGGAGTTAACAGATTTAATTTGAGTTAAATAAGAAATTAACTGATTCAATTTGAGTAGAAAAAGGAGTTAACTGATTTAATTCATTTTTGATCAATAGTGAACTAGAAATTTCCCTTTTTGAACTAAAGAGAGATTTTGTTGAGATATTTTATTTAATAAAATGAGATATGCTCTCATAATTACTTTTTCTATTTAATTAAATAATCTTTAATTAATTAGAGACGCTTTTCTTATTTAATTAAATAACTTCATTTAATTAATTAGGAATGGCTTCTCATTTAATTAAATAAATTTTTTTAATTAATTAGAAGTAAGTACTCCATTTAATTAAATAATTTTGTTTAATTATTTCAAAAAAAATTTGAAACTAGTCAACTCAAGTCAACCATAGTTAAATCTGGTCAACTTTTGATCAAAGTTGATCTTTGCGTATGTGAATATAAGCAAATGTGAGTATGAATTCCAACAACAATTTGATGCATATTCTCATTCAACCTTTCAAAATGAAGAGATGAGGGTCTCTTAAATAGACTTTCCTAGAATTCATCAACGGTTGAGATCGATTTCAATCAACGGTCAGGATTAAAGGTGAAGTTCAGTTATAAAGGAAGACTTTCAAATTAAAGGGAGTTAACAGATTTAATTTGAGTAAAATAAGGAGTTATGTAATACCCCACCAAGGAATCTAAAGAATTAACCTAAGGTTTGCCAAACAATTTTTTTTTTTTTTAAACATGAAAGTAAAACCATTCACAACACTTGCGGAAGCAATAGTAAAATCGAACTAAAAGTAAACATAACACAACATAATAGATTACATTTTTTTTTAAAGATCCCTTAACATTGAATTACGTCTAAATCAACCATTCATCTAACATCACATCCTTATGAAATAACAATGATACATCCAACATTGTTAAACCATATACAAGTGTCCTTTGAAATTTACATTTTAGTTTAGCTCAATCATCCATTATACATGTCACAAGGTATGAAAAGCTTAAAAGAATAAACATCTATGTAAATAAAATACATCAATATCCAACATTAATCCATGATGCAATTAAAGTAAATGAAACCACATGTCATACATGATACATCAACTTAAAACAAATATGCATCCATCATGAAAGATAACCATATATCACAAACATAACTAACTAAGTGCATGGTTCCTCCCAATTGTAAATAGCATCATTAGACCATCATGGATCCTAGCCATCCCTCTGTGTGTAACATTGCAAAGCACCGAAGAGATTATCGACTATTAACATAGTAGGAATGTCACTCCTAAAAACATCCTACTAACATGCAAAGTAAAGCATAATATATCATCAACTAACATATGCAAATAATCAATGTAAGGAACATACCAGAAAAAACATCCATCATAGGGTATATCATCTATCATAATGCTCCAAGATCATAATGAAGATAGATACCAACCAAGAAAGCATCAGCCATGGTGTCTCAGATGAATCTCAAATGATAAGAGTGGAAAATACACTACCACCCGATTGCGTGGAACCTAAGTGGTCCACTCCCACCGTGTTGAAGAGATAATCTCAAGTCCCAAACAGGCTATCAAAATCACATAGCACAATACTCTTTAAGTCTAAGAATCCTAAAAGTATACTAACTCAAAAGTTCCAATCACAAAATTGACATCTAATCCCAGAGGCACAACAAAGACTACAAATAAGACTCAAAATCTATAGAGGAGACTTAGGCTACATACTAGGGAATGTCATCACATGGCTGCTTGAGTTACCCTGGACTGGTCTCTCACTAGACCCCAGACCCTCAAGCATTGAGTTACCTTGGACTGGTTACTCTGAACCTTGGACCCTCAACGTGACACATGTGGAGACCAAAAAGCCCTCTCCAGAAGACAAGGCACTTCTCCCATCCTTAGTCTATACAAGCACTCAAGGCATGGGTGGTTTAAATATCTCTAACTTATCTTTTTAGTATGTTTTCCTTTCATAAATTTTAATTACTAGATTATCACTTATTACATAACTTGCATTAGGTTACCCTGATACTGACCACTTTGGGCCTCAGACCCCTATGCAAGCCACTCCCATAGTCATGTACCTAGAAAACCTCTCTTAGGCACATAAATCCATAGTTGTGTCCCATACCACAACACTCATAAAGATCAAACTCAGTTCCTTAATAGGCAACCTGAAAATAAGATGGTTCTCCCATCTAAGAACACATAAAAACTCAACAAAATAAACTTCATAAATATAATCTCCAATACAAACCACAATATCCATTGGTTCTTAACAAGCAACCAAGAATATCTCAAAATAAATCACCATATCCATTGGTTCTCAACAAGCAACCAAGAATATCTCAAAATCATACTGATCGAAGACTCCAAAATGGTTGAGTCAAACATGTCACAACATGACATCATCAAGAAATAAATCAACATTTCAGTCCCATCATGGCGACTAGAAAATAATCCAAGGATAGCTGATCGATGACTCAAAGATAGTTAAGTCAAGTATCTCAGATACATAAGAATCACATGAAGACTGAAAAGCATTAACAAATCAGTATATACAAAATCTCATAGAGCATACGATCACATAACTATGGTTGGATTTATAAAGATAAAAATTAAGACATCATCATGACATCACAATCATAACCCCCGAGCCTCTGGTAGACGTCCTATAACTGGTCAACACTAGTCAACCCAAAATCAAAAATAAGAAGCATATAGAATACACAACGCAAACACATGTTTTGGTTTATTAAAATCACATACTTGAATAATGTGTAGAGTTTCAGTTTTCGTTTCAAGTGTACTGCAAGTGTCTTAAGTTTCATCATTTGACCTACAAGTCAACCCATTTGTTCCCCGACAACATTATCCTTTCATTATTAAGAATTACATTCTAAAAATAACTTAAGGATAAATATTCACTAAACTGATCATCATTGACCTTTAATTAAGTTGTCCTCTATATTTAACCATGATCCATATTCTAATTGATTAAGCTTTCAACTTTTCTAAGATTATTATTTGTTATAAGAGGACCAATTATCATTCTTCGAATAAGAGATTATAACTTTATTAGAATGATCAATTAACATCGGTTCACAATCCTTGACCTTTTATCATTCTAATAGTTCTCAATTAAAAACTTAATTAAGTATTACTAAAGTTTGAGTCTTTTAATTTAATTGTTATCATCATTGACAACCATATAACATCTAAGGTCATAATTCAAGTCATAAAACTTATCAACTTCAATATAGATAATCTAAAATCTCATTAAAAGAATTATATCAAATAAATCTCTATTACATAACTTAATTATTAATTAAATCTAATTAACTCTCATTAATTGATTTAATTAATAATTTCATAACCATAGCAATGTTCTAATTAATATTAGTTGACTCATAACTAACTAGAATTCTATAAGATAGAAGTCAACTATAATTCAAATCTCTAATATTCATATTAATAATTCAATAATAATATCTTGATAATATTTAAATACAAGCTATATTGGGAATCTTAATAATAATTCCGTGTGACCACATTTTTCATCTCTCAAAGAATACCAACATTAATCTCAATTCCACATTAATCACAATAACTTAATCATATTAACTAAGTTGATTAATAATGTACATAGTTCCACGATCCTTCCTAGTCATTTTAATCTTACTTAATTAAATTTTATTAGAGTTTAAATCATTTAATAATTATTTATTAAATCTTCACTAATAAGTATTAAAATATCTAAAAATAATTTATTAACATTTATAAATCATCATTTCTTATAAATATTATATATATATTAAATAGTGTATAATAAATATTAAATAGTATTTAATATATATTAAACAGTACTTAATATAAAATTTACACTAAGTAATACGATTTAAATATTATACATTACAAGAAAGAGCAAGCGATTACAATCGTTGCAGCTCATATGAATATACGTAGCCGTCGGCTTAATAAGCCGTGCGACCTTTGCAACATTTTCATTGTCGTGCACTGCATACGCAGTACAGGCATGAAAAAAATATGCCATTACAAAATGCGCAGCCCATAGTTATTAGTACTGGTACCGTCGGAGGTAATAAGGCAGGTGGGGTGCGGTGGGTGATAACCCCGCCACCCCAAAATATATAATCATTTTTTTAAAACATTTTCAAAGACGTTGTTTAACATATGCGATTCAAGTTTTAAAAAGTATTTCGATTGCGATTTACATATATATATATATGTATATTCATATATTTATATATATACATATATATGCATATGTATGTATATACATATGTATACATATGTATATATATGTATATATATATGTGTATATATATATATATATATATATATATATATATATATATATATATATATATATATATATATATATATATATATATATATATATATATATATATATACACCCAATTTTCCATCCATCATTATTGCAACATGTGTGCAATTATTATATATATATTTTTAAAAAACACATATATATATAACGTTCAAATAAGAAGGACTTTCAAATTTCTTAAATTAAGATTTTTTTTTTTTAAATAATTGTTTTCTAAACATATCCTTTAATCCATCCAACAGGTTTAACTATAAATTTTGAAATCATCATTTCTCATCTAATTTCCTTCTTAATTGGATTTAGGGTTTTCTAAATTTTTTTCTTCTCAACCAATAAAATATCTAGATTCCAATTTCAAATTGCAGATTCAATCATAAAAAGTATTCAGGCACATATAATATACATGATGAAGACAGGAAGAGAAATAGTGCAAAGAGAATATGCGATTATCACGAGTACACCTGAACACTGATGCTAATCTGCCATGACTTAGACGTCCACAGAAAATCCCTTCCTTCTCCATCATTCGTAATTCCTCCAAGATCCAAGCCAACCAAAACCTCCAAGTGACTAGAAGTGCTAGAAGGAGCATAAAAGCATGTAGAAACATATGAGTATATGAGCTTCTCCAATGCATGTAAGCTTTGAAGCTTCCATTTTAGTTTGAAGCTTGTAGCTTGTAACTTCCATTAAGCTTGTCCAAACACACTAGGAGAGCCTCTATTTAAAGGCCTCTAAGATGCATCTAGAGTGTCTCTAGAAACAACTAGAAGATAAGCATGACAACCAAGCATGGGTCTTCTCCAACCTTCTAGATGAGTCTTAAGGTTGTAGACACCATGTGCTCAAATAAAATGCTAACTTCTAAGTGTAGACAACTAGTGCATTCTTAGAGTGCAAACTCCAGTGTTGTCTACATGAAAACTCTCGAGAATTTGCCAACTATTATGTAAGCAAATATTAAAATTAATGCACATTAATTAATATAATATTTAATTTACTCTTTCCGATTAAATTTATTTATTTATTAAATATCATGCACAAACTTTAATTATTCCACTTTTCAATCTTAATATATTTATAATTTAGTCACATGAAATCTAGAATAATTTAATATATTTTCCACTTTTAAATTTCATTTTTCAAAACTTAATTGCTAAAATATTTATTAGCTTTAATAATAATATTATTTAGTCATTTATTTAAAAATGAAATCCAAATATATTATTATTAAAATAAATATTGTTACGTTCCAAATTTAAACTTTTAACTTTTATTTTCAAATTTAATTATTTTGTATAATTAATTTTTCAAATTAATTAAATCAAATAAATATTAAAATATCATATTAATTTTCCATTTAATTAAACCATTAATTAAATCTTTTAATTAGGCTTAATTAATAAAAAATACTCCAAAGACTCACAAGGTAAAAATATGAAAATTCATCATAGTCAAAATACATACAAAATCAAACCAAGGGTTAATATCATGAATTACGTCATCCGACGTATTTGGAGGGTACTCAACTTAGATACTTGTCCTGATTTCTAATTAGAACAAATGGCTTAAAGGGATCAGATTTGGACTTGAGAACTTATCTCCTCTCTCTTATCATTGAGATGATGTGATAGGGTACGCTCATCTTGGCAATTCAGGAAAGTAGATACCTGGTACCTGCAACTTGCATAAAAACCATGCATGTACAAGCACAATATATACTAAATAAATAGATGATGGCAGGAAGTGGTGCATCGTGTAGATCCCGACTAGTAGGTGACTACGACTCCCTTCCTTAACCACATCAAACACACCATACAAAAGAAAACACACACACCATACACATGCAAGTATGGGGTAAGTATCCATAAGAAACACATGTGATAATAGATCATCTTACTAATCATCATTAATAACTGAAAACACTAAAAATAATCATCATGCATACATGAAATGTAAAATCTAAGTGATCTCATCACATAATAAACTGAATCCATAGCACAATATCTAATAGTCTCAAAACAAAGTTGCTAACCATCAACATGAAACTAGCTCTAAAAGAGTTCGATAATGATAACAAAATGTGACCTAGGGGCAGGCACTACAAGTTAACTGATTCAATTTGAGTAGAAAAAGGAGATAACTGATTTAACTCATTTTTTATCAATAGTGAACTTGAAATTTCCTTTTTTGAACTGAAGAGAGATTTTTTTGAGATATTTAATTTAATAAAATGAGATATGCTCTAATAATTACTTTTTCTATTTAATTAAATAATCTTTAATTAATTAGAGATACTTTTTTTATTTAATTAAATAACTTCATTTAATTAATTAGGAATGGCTTCTCATTTAATTAAATAACTTTGTTTAATTAATTAGAAGTAAGTAATCTATTTAATTAAATAATTTCGTTTAATTATTTCAAAAAAAATTTTGAAACTAGTCAACCGTGGTTAAATCTGTTCAACTTTTGGTCAAACTTGATCTCTGCGTATGTGAATATGAGCAAATGTGAGTATGAATTCTAGTAACAATTCTATGCAAATTCTCATTCAACCTTTCAAAATGAAGAGATGAGGGTCTCTTAAATAGACTTTCTTGAAATTCATCAATGGTTGAGATCGATTTCAATCAATGGTTAGGATTAAAGGTGAAGTTCAGTCATAAAGGGAGATTTTCAAATTAAAAGGAGTTAACAAATTTAATTTGAGTAAAATAAGGAGTTAACTAATTCAATTTGAGTAGAAAAAAGACTTAACTGATTTAACTCATTTTTTATCAATAGTGAATTGAAAATTTCCCTTTTTGAACTGAAGAGAGATTTTGTTGAGATATTTAATTAAATAAAATGAGATATGCTCTCATAATTACTTTCTCTATTTAATCAAATAATCTTTAATTAATTAGAAACACTTTTCTTATTTAATTAAATAACTTCATTTAATTAATTAGGAATGGCTTCTCATTTCATTAAATAATTTTGTTTAATTATTTCAAAATTCTTTTCGAAACTAGTCAAGTCAAGTCAATCGTGGTTAAATCTGGTCAACTTTTGGTCAAACTTGATCTTTGCATATGTGAATATGAGTAAATGTGAGTATGAATTCTAGCAACAATTCGATGCAAATTCTCATTCAACCTTTCAAAATGAAGAGATGAGGGTCTCTTAAATAGACTTCCTTTAAATTCATCAATGGTTGAGATCGATTTCAATCAACGGTCAGGATTAACGGTGAAGTTCAGTCATAAAGGGAGATTTTTAAATTAAAGGGAGTTAACAGATTTAATTTGAGTAAAATATTGAGTTAACTAATTCAATTTTACTAGAAAAAGGAGTTAACTAATTTAACTCATTTTTTATCAATAGTGAACAAAAAATTTCCCTTTTTGAACTGAAGAGAGATTTTGTTGAGATATTTAATTTAATAAAATGAGATATGCTCTCATAATTACTTTTTCTATTTGATTAAATAATGTTTAATTAATTAGAGACACTTTTCTTATTTAAATAAATAACTTCATTTAATTAATTTAATTAATTAGGAATGGCTTCTCATTTAATTAAATAACTTTGTTTAATTAATTAGAAGTAAGTACTTCATTTAATTAAATAATTTCGTTTAATTATTTCAAAATTCTTTTTGAAACTAGTCAATGCAATTAATAATATCAAGTTTCCACAATCCATTGTTAATGATGATGTTGCTTCTGGATTCGATTGTGTAAGTTTTTTTATCATCAACGTTTCGGATCACACTCTGTGATCCATCATCAGGATGAGAGAAGGAAGTAAAAAAGTATGCAGACTAGCCAAGCCAAGCAGAATAAAAAGAAAGAAGAGAGGGGGAGGAGCACACAACACGAGGCAGAGAAAGAAAGAAATGAAGAGAAAGAAATTTTTTTAAAAAGTGGGGGGACAAGAGAAGAAAAAAACAACAAGATAGAAGAAACAAAAGAAAGAGGGAAGAGTAGAGATCTATAGCAATAATTTTTAAGAGAGAATTAAAAGATTAAAAATATTAAAAATAAAAATAATAAAAATAAACATAAATAATTGAAAAATAAATTAAATCAATCTAAAAATAAAAATAAAAATAAAAGAACCAAATGTATATATATATATTTATAAAGGAGAGATCGCAAAAGAACACGAGACCAACTCGAAACACGGGACAAAGTAAATGAAAGCAAAAAATAAGAACATAAAAACCATAAAAATACAAAATATTAAAAATAATGAATAAATTAATAAAATTAAAAAATTTAGAAAAATAATAAAATTAGAAGACCAACAACATAAAGAGAAGCAAGCCGCACGCGAAAAGAAACAACCAAGAGACAGAAAAGAAGAGGACAAAAAGGAAGAAACAAAGAAAAAACAAGACAAAGAAGAGCCAACGAACAAGGACACCAAACCACAGACAGGGGAGGGGGCTATCCATGCTGTTGCCGGCAATCGAGCAAGCGAAGCAAAGGTTGCCACGAGGGGTTCAAGGACCACCCATCATCTCGATTAAGGTTGAGGGGGTGGTGGCTAATTTCAATGGCTTCTTTGAGCTTTCTCTTGAAATAATTGCTCTCTTTGCAAAGGATTTGTGCTTGCTCCAAACAAATGTGATGTTTGGTGGTGACAGAGTGCTCTGCTAAGGCCGATTTTTGGACCCTATCATGCATGATGTCTGCCCCGTGCTCACGTATCCTGGTCCGAAAAGAACGACCAGTTTCTCCAATGTAGGGGGTGCCACATGAGCACACAATCTTGTAGACTCCTGAGTCAAGAAATGAGTCTTTGGAGTCCTTGAGCTGCGGGACAAGATTACTTAACTTTGAAAGGGGTTTAAAAGCAACTCGGAGGCCCCTTTTTGTTAAGATTTTGGCAATCTTTTGGGAGATGCCATCCACAAAAGGAATGGAAACATGCAAAGCGGGGAGGTTCGTGGACGGGGAAGGCCTAGAGCAAGAAAGGAAGAAGGATTTGGCCTGGCGAAGAGCCCTAGAAATTTTCTTGCACGGATATCCATTCAAGGAGAAGACCTGACGAAGATGAGATAACTCACTATCTAAGTGTTCTTCATCACATATTCTGAAGGCTCTCAAGGCAAGGGTTCTAAGGATGCTGGCTTTATGGCTGGGGTGGTGGTGGGAAGAGGAGTGGAGATATAAGTCAGTGTGGGTGGATTTACGATAAACCTGCCTACCAAAGGTGCCATCCCGCTTCCTGATGAGAAGAACATCAAGAAAGGATAAGCGGTTGTCTGACTCTAGCTCCATGGTAAACGATATGCCAGGGACCAAGTTGTTGATGTGCTTGTGAAACTCCTCAATTTTTTCAAGCCCATGTGGCCAACACACATTGGTGTCATCTACATATCGTTTCCACCATCTAGGTTTCAGGGGAAAGGAGTGGATGGCAGTCTCCTCAAAATGTTCCATGAAGAGGTTCGCTATGATTGGAGAGAGAGGGGAACCCATGGCAACCCCTTCCACTTGCTCATAGATAACATTTTGGAAGGAGAAAAACATGGATCTTAGACAAAATTCAACCAAGTCTGCCATCTCATCACCAATCTTGTTCTTTACAATAAGAACAGACTCCTGAATAGGGACTTTGGTGAAGAGGGAGACCACATCAAAGCTTACCATGATGTCATCCTGTTCAGCCTTGCAGTCCCTAACAAATTGGATGAAATGCGAAGAATCCTTGATGAAAGAGTTGGAATTTCCAATCAAGGGGGAAATTAACTTGGCAAGGTGGGAGGCAAGGAGAAAAGTAGGTGACCCAATAGTGTCCACAATGGGTCTCAGAGGTATGCCTCCTTTGTGGATTTTAGGGACCCCATAAATACGGGGGGTCACTTCTTTGGATGGAACCAATTTTTTCTTTGTGGTCTCATCAAAGGAGGAATTGAGAACCAAGGCTTTGACTCTCTTCAGGATCTTAGGGCACGGATTGCGAGAGAGAGTGCGATAGCTGCTGGTGTCAGCGAGCAAGTCACACATTTTGGCGACATAGTCTTGTCGGTCCATGATGACAGTAGCATTACCTTTATCAACTTTGGTGATAATGATGTCATTATCCTTGACAAGACTTTTAAAGGCACGCATTTCTCCACTAGGCAAATTGGGTTTCGGTGGTTTGGCATGCCTAAGGGCGACCGCACAATCTTGCCTAACAGCTTCTGCCTCATCATTTGAAAGAGAGCGAATAGTATTCTCGATCTCAATGAGGAACTGCAAGTGAGGGATGACCCGAGGGGAGCAAGAGAAATTAAGACCCCACTTTAAGAAATTAAAAGAAAGAGGGTCTAAGACAGCAGAGGACAGGTTGACAACCAACTTGTTTTCCCAATCCCGTACCGCATGATTAGATAAGGGAGAACGGAGGAGGAAGGGGCGAGCGAGAGGACAAGGGCAAGGAGAAGCTACACCAAGGCCATACTTGACCCGAGGTGAGAGGATAGTGGTAGAAGAAGACGCCACCAATACTCCATTGGATGGCAATATGGGGGACGTCCCACTAGCACAGACCCCAATGGGTCGAGATATGGAGGGTCCTCCACCGGTGTCAGAGGAGTCAAGGGGACCCAAAGACGAGGGGTTGAGCTGAGCAGGATGGATCTCGGGGCTGCCACTGATAAGACAAGGGTCAATCAGAGGGGGGACAGGAAGAGAAGACTGCCAGCTAACCGTCGAAGAGCAATAAAGGAAGGACTGCGCAGGCACATTACACGAAAGAGGACAGCAAGAAGACGTACCTGAGCACCTAGGCAAGGAGCTGTTGCGAGAGCTAGAACGTAGGGTGATAGCAGATTGCGAGCCAATTGCACCCGGGTTGTATCGAGCTCCAGCACCAGTCAATGGTTCAGTCTGCGACGAAGAGGAGGAAGAAGACAGCGCAGGGGCTTCCACACCCACCACATTGAATGCTTCATGCCCTGAGGAACAACCAGAAGATCGGTTCTGTTCGCTGGATAAAATCTTGTCTGCTGCGTGAACAAAACCAGAGGAGGACCCTGAAAATTGTTGAACCCCACTACTCGGAGGGATGACGCCGACCACTGGAGAAGAAGACAGGAGATTGGCCGAAGCAAGAGAGGACGCGGGCCCAAGAGCACTACTGCCGGGATGTTCCACAGGCCTGCATACCGAGACATGGCCAAGGACAGAAGAGAACCCACCCCGATGCCGGAACTTATATCGAAGAGCCAAAATTTTTTTCTTTTGCCTTCTGATGGACTCTTCATAATGACCCAACGCACTGCCAAAGGAAGAGGTGTCCAAACGAATCCAAAGATCTGGTCTCAAGGAAGAGGCCAGCTCTAAGTGGAGAGGCAGCAACCTAGCATTGAACCGATCAATAACTCGCCTGGTAGATTGAATGATTGAACGAAGGAGAGCGAGTTCAGCCTGGAGGAAGATAGGTTTGGTGTGCATGCTGCGAAGATAATGGCTAACTTTGACAAAACAAGGAATAACACGACAATCTCTGCAACGCTTGAGGAAGGCTAAGTCTGCAATTTTCTTCATAAGCTTGATCCTTAACATCTAAAATTGCTTAGATTTGAAACAAAGTTCCCTCCCATGAAGGGTATCAATTAATAATATCAAGTTTCCACAATCCATTGTTAATGATGATGTTGCTTCTGGATTCGATTGTGTAAGTTTTTTTATCATCAACGTTTCGGATCACACTCTGTGATCCATCATCAGGATGAGAGAAGGAAGTAAAAAAGTATGCAGACTAGCCAAGCCAAGCAGAATAAAAAGAAAGAAGAGAGGGGGAGGAGCACACAACACGAGGCAGAGAAAGAAAGAAATGAAGAGAAAGAAATTTTTTTAAAAAGTGGGGGGACAAGAGAAGAAAAAAACAACAAGATAGAAGAAACAAAAGAAAGAGGGAAGAGTAGAGATCTATAGCAATAATTTTTAAGAGAGAATTAAAAGATTAAAAATATTAAAAATAAAAATAATAAAAATAAACATAAATAATTGAAAAATAAATTAAATCAATCTAAAAATAAAAATAAAAATAAAAGAACCAAATGTATATATATATATTTATAAAGGAGAGATCGCAAAAGAACACGAGACCAACTCGAAACATGGGACAAAGTAAATGAAAGCAAAAAATAAGAACATAAAAACCATAAAAATACAAAATATTAAAAATAATGAATAAATTAATAAAATTAAAAAATGTGTGACTTTCTCACTGACACCAGCAGCTATCGCACTCTCTCTCGCAATCCGTGCCCCAAGATCCTGAAGAGAGTCAAAGCCTTGGTTCTCAATTCCTCCTTTGATGAGACCACAAAGAAAAAATTGGTTCCATCCAAAGAAGTGACCCCCCGTATTTATGGGGTCCCTAAAATCCACAAAGGAGGCATACCTCTGAGACCCATTGTGGACACTATTGGGTCACCTACTTTTCTCCTTGCCTCCCACCTTGCCAAGTTAATTTCCCCCTTGATTGGAAATTCCAACTCTTTCATCAAGGATTCTTCGCATTTTGTCCAATTTGTTAGGGACTGCAAGGCTGAACAGGATGACATCATGGTAAGCTTTGATGTGGTCTCCCTCTTCACCAAAGTCCCTATTCAGGAGTCTGTTCTTATTGTAAAGAACAAGATTGGTGATGAGATGGCAGACTTGGTTGAATTCTGTCTAAGATCCACGTTTTTCTCCTTCCAAAATGTTATCTATGAGCAAGTGGAAGGGGTTGCCATGGGTTCCCCTCTCTCTCCGATCATAGCGAACCTCTTCATGGAACATTTTGAGGAGACTGCCATCCACTCCTTTCCCCTGAAACCTAGATGGTGGAAACGATATGTAGATGACACCAATGTGTGTTGGCCACATGGGCTTGAAAAACTTGAGGAGTTTCACAAGCACATCAACAACTTGGTCCCTGGCATATCGTTTACCATGGAGCTAGAGTCAGACAACCGCTTATCCTTTCTTGATGTTCTTCTCATCAGGAAGCGGGATGGCACCTTTGGTAGGCAGGTTTATCGTAAATCCACCCACACTGACTTATATCTCCACTCCTCTTCCCACCACCACCCCAGCCATAAAGCCAACATCCTTAGAACCCTTGCCTTGAGAGCCTTCAGAATATGTGATGAAGAACACTTAGATAGTGAGTTATCTCATCTTCGTCAGGTCTTCTCCTTGAATGGATATCCGTGCAAGCAAATTTCTAGGGCTCTTCACCAGGCCAAATCCTTCTTCCTTTCTTGCTCTAGGCCTTCCCCGTCCGTGAACCTCCCCACTCTGCATGTTTCCATTCCTTTTGTGGATGGCATCTCCCAAAAGATTGCCAAAATCTTAACAAAAAGGGGCCTCCGAGTTGCTTTTAAACCCCTTTCAAAGTTAAGTAATCTTGTCCCACAGCTCAAGGACTCCAAAGACTCATTTCTTGACTCAGGAGTCTACAAGATTGTGTGCTCATGTGGCACCCCCTACATTGGAGAAACTGGTCGTTCTTTTCGGACCAGGATACGTGAGCACGGGGCAGACATCATGCATGATAGGGTCCAAAAATCGGCCTTAGCAGAGCACTCTGTCACCACCAAACATCACATTTGTTTGGAGCAAGCACAAATCCTTTGCAAAGAGAGCAATTATTTCAAGAGAAAGCTCAAAGAAGCCATTGAAATTAGCCACCACCCCCTCAACCTTAATCGAGATGATGGGTGGTCCTTGAACCCCTCGTGGCAACCTTTGCTTCGCTTGCTCGATTGCCGGCAACAGCATGGATAGCCCCCTCCCCTGTCTGTGGTTTGGTGTCCTTGTTCGTTGGCTCTTCTTTGTCTTGTTTTTTCTTTGTTTCTTCCTTTTTGTCCTCTTCTTTTCTATCTCTTGGTTGTTTCTTTTCGCGTGCGGCTTGCTTCTCTTTATGTTGTTGGTCTTCTAATTTTATTATTTTTCTAAATTTTTTAATTTTATTAATTTATTCATTATTTTTAATATTTTGTATTTTTATGGTTTTTATGTTCTTATTTTTTGCTTTCATTTACTTTGTCCCGTGTTTCGAGTTGGTCTCGTGTTCTTTTGCGATCTCTCCTTTATAAATATATATATATATACATTTGGTTCTTTTATTTTTATTTTTATTTTTAGATTGATTTAATTTATTTTTCAATTATTTATGTTTATTTTTATTATTTTTATTTTTAATATTTTTAATCTTTTAATTCTCTCTTAAAAATTATTGCTATAGATCTCTACTCTTCCCTCTTTCTTTTGTTTCTTCTATCTTGTTGTTTTTTTCTTCTCTTGTCCCCCCACTTTTTAAAAAAATATCTTTCTTTCTCTGCCTCGTGTTGTGTGCTCCTCCCCCTCTCTTCTTTCTTTTTATTCTGCTTGGCTTGGCTAGTCTGCATACTTTTTTACTTCCTTCTCTCATCCTGATGATGGATCACAGAGTGTGATCCAAAACATTGATGATAAAAAAACTTACACAATCGAATCCAGAAGCAACATCATCATTAGTCAATGCAAGTCAACTTTGGTTAAATCTGATCAACTTTTGGACAAACTTGATCTTTGCGTATGTGAATATGAGAAAATGTGAGTATGAAGTCTAGCAACAATTCGATGTAAATTCTCATTCAACCTTTTAAAATGAAGAGATGAGGGTCTCTTAAATAGACTTTCCTAGAATTTATCAACGGTTGAGATCGATTTCAATCAACAATCAGGATTAAAGGTGAAGTTCAGTCGTAAAGAGAGATTTCCAAATTAAAGAGAGTTAACAGATTTAATTTGAGTAAAATAAGGAGTTAATTGATTCAATTTGATTAGAAAAAGGAGTTAACTGATTTAACTCATTTTTGATCAATAGTGAACTGGAAATTTCCCTTTTTGAATTGAAGAGAGATTTTGTTGAGATATTTAATTTAATAAAATGAGATATGCTCTCATAATTACTTTTTCTATTTAATTAAATAATCTTTAATTAATTAGAGACACTTTTCTTATTTAATTAAATAACTTCATTTAATTAATTAGGAATGGCTTCTCATTTAATTAAATAACTTTGTTTAATTAATTAGAAGTAAGTACTCCATTTAATTAAATAATTTCGTTTAATTATTTTAAAATTCTTTTCAAAACTTGTCAACTCAAGTCAACCGTGGTTAAATTTGGTCAACCTTTGGTCAAACTTGATCTTTGTGTATGTGAATATGAGCAAATGTGAGTATGAATTTCAGCAACAATTCGATGCAAATTCTCATTCAACCTTTCAAAATGAAGAGTTGAGGGTCTTTTAAATAGACTTTCCTGGAATTCATCAACAGTTGAGATTGATTTCAATCAACGGTCAGGATTAAAGGTGAAGTTCACTCATAAAGGGAGATTTTCAAATTAAAGGGAGTTAATAGATTTTATTTGAGTAAAATAAGGAGTTAACTGATTCAATTCGAGTAGAAAAAGGAGTTAACTGATTTAACTCATTTTTGATCAATAGTAAATTGGAAATTTCCCTTTTTGAAGTGAAGAGAGATTTTGTTGAGATATTTAATTTAATAAAATGAGATATGCTCTCATAATTACTTTTTCTATTTAATTAAATAATCTTTAATTCGCTAGAGACACTTTTCTTATTTAATTAAATAACTTCATTTAATTAATTAAGAATGGCTTCTCATTTAATTAAATAAATTGTTTAATTAATTAGAAGTAAGTACTCCATTTAATTAAATAATTTCATTTAATTATTTTAAATTTTTTTTGAAACTAGTCAACTCAAGTCAACCGTGGTTAAATCTGGTCAACTTTTGGTCAAACTTGATCGTTGCGTATGTGAATATGAGCAAATGTGATTATGAATTCCAGCAACAATTCATTGCAAATTCTCATTCAACCTTTCAAAATGAAGAGATGAGGGTCTCTTAAATAGACTTTCCTGGAATTCATCAACGGTTGAGATCGATTTCAATCAACAGTCAGGATTAAAGGTGAAGTTCAGTCATAAAGGGAGATTTCCAAATTAAAGGGAGTTAACAGATTTAATTTGAGTAAAATAAAGAGTTAACTGATTCAATTTGAGTAGAAAAAGGAGTTAAATCATTTAACTCATTTTTGATCAATAGTGAACTGGAAATTTTCCTTTTTGAACTGAAAAGAGATTTTGTTGATATATTTAATTTAATAAAATGAGATATGCTCTCATAATTACTTTTTCTATTTAATTAAATAATCTTTAATTAATTAGAGACACTTTTCTTATTTAATTAAATACCTTCATTTAATTAATTAGTAATGGCTTCTCATTTAATTAAATAACTTTGTTTAATTAATTAGAAGTAAGTACTCCATTTAATTAAATAATTTCATTTAATTATTTCAAAATTCTTTTCGAAACTAGTCAATTCAAGTCAACTATGGTTAAATCTGGTCAACTTTTGGTCAAACTTGATCTTTGCGTATGTGAATATGAGCAAATGTGAGTATGAATTCCAGCAACAATTCGATACAAGTTCACATTCAACCTTTCAAAATGAAGAGATGAGGATCTCTTAAATAGACATTCTTGGAATTCATCAATGGTTGAGATCGATTTCAATCAACGGTTAGGATTAAAGGTGAAGTTCAGTAATAAAAGGAGATTTTCAAATTAAAGAGAGGTAATAGATTTAATTTGAGTAAAATTAAGTTGCCCTGGTATTGACCACTAAACTGATCATCATTGACCTTTAATTAAGTTGTCTTCTATATTTAACCATTATCCATATTCTAATTGATTAACCTTTCAACTTTTCTAAGATCATTATTTGTTATAAGAGGACCAATTATCATTCTTTGAATAAGAGATTATAACTTTATTAGAATGATTAATTAACATCGGTTCATAATCCTTGACCTTTTATCATTCTAATAGTTCTCAATTAAAAACTTAATTAAGTATTACTAAAGTGTGAGGCCTCGCCCCGACCCATTGTAGCATAGTGATACATTACCCTTATTTTGTTATTGAGTATGTGCAGGATCATGGTGTGCCAAAAAGTGGCGATCTAAAAAATATGTAGTTCTGAAATACCTCAAAGAATTTCAAAATCTATTCCCACTTTTTTCCCACCCATCCTGATACTAAATGAAAACAATTAATACCTTTATAATTCCTACTATATCTTTCAATACCAACCTTATATGGTCATCTTTAAAACATCCTGAAAGTGTGTTTTTGACATGTTCTTATGTGTTTTTTACTTCAAGCATGTAGCTGATGACTTTTTTTAAACCAAAATTTGATGTAATGAAAAGGGTTTCTTAAGAATGTTCTTAGTTTTTCATAAATGTAAGTTTTGTCAAATTACGATTTCAGTAAGTAATTATTACTTATTTTCTAATGGAGTTAGCTACAAAGTGTTGATTGACATACTAGTTGAAAAATAGCTATAACTTTCAAACCATATAAGATTTGTGAAATCCAAAAGATGCGTCACATTCTATGCTTTGACTAGTATAAGAAAAAAAAATGAAAAACTTAATTTTGATTTTTTTCTTAACTAGTTAAGGTGGTTAGACAAGAGAGTTTTTTAATTCTGAAAATAGTATAGTAGAAAATTCATAATTAATTATTTATTTGGAATAAAAATTGCCAAAAATATGCGTCACATCTAGGCATGAGTCTACTTTTTATATCTAAAATTATATTTAAAAATATTATCATTTGATTATGATTAAGGTGGTCAGACATACACCTACTTTTTATTTTTGCCCTGAAATTTTTGTAGTACTGCATTAAAATCCAATCTTTTGACCAATAAAATAATTTTTTCTCCAGCTAAGGCCTTGTATTTTAGAAACTAAATTCAATTTCCTACAGATTATTTTCTTACAAATTTTTGATATAAAGTACAGAACCACTTTAAAATTATGTGTCAAGTTGACATAACCCTGATTTGCTAGTTTTTCACTGCCACTTAAGGCCATAGTTTGGTACACCATGATCCTGCACATACCCTATTCACGACTCGAGATGTCGAGACATTATCTGATGCTTAGAATATATTTTATTATTTCTTGTTGTGTGATGTTATTTTCAGATATATTTGATGATTGTCATATAATGTTTCATGTATATGTATACGTATACATTTATGTACATATGATTTTACAGGACTACTGATGTGTGCAATGAGTGTGCAGATATTTAGCTAAGAAACTCTACAGAGGAACATAACTGATCTCCATGTGCTAAACTTGAAAACCTTGTTGTTCGTAATTCACATTTTTGTATTGTGAGAAGTATGTATGCATTTTCCTTGTTCAGTGGATGTTACTATTCGTAATTATGTTCTTTTAGTGTCGCTTGACACTCGTAAAATGTTTATGTGCGTCGGTGTGCTGTTAGGGTTAACTGTTTAACCTTGGGACCAAGTTGGTTTAAGTTAGAATAGTAAGTTGGACCTATTTTATTCCTAGATTTTATTTGACTCTAAACCTCCTCTTAAGGATTTAAAACTTGTTTTTTTTCTAACCTTAGGGTATGGGTATGGGTTAGGGGTCTTTTCCAACCCCTAAGCCCCTTGCTTTGACTTTTCAGGTCACTCAAAAAGTCCCTTTTTGCCTTTGTGCGAAAATTGATCATGGGTATCTTGAGTTACCTCACCTCATCTCCACTTGGGGTTTAACCATAGTGTAGGTTGAGTTAGGAGTTTCTAGGGTGGCTAGTGGGTGAAAATAGTTATTGCTCCTTTTGGGTGGTTGAGTTGGAGGCTTATTTGGAGGCCTTCCTTGGACTAGTGGGTTGTTACCCAATCTCTACTTTTAGAGAATATTTTCTTGAAGCTTGAGGAAGGAAAGGGATACTCTACTCAAACTTGTTCATTTCCATTACCTCTTTGTGAAGGTAGGAAATTCTCATCTCCCTTATTCATATTTTATGTTTGGTTTCATGTTCATTTTATCTTGTTGTTGCTTCACTGTTGTATGGTTGTGGGTATGTGGGAAGATTTGAAAACCATGTCTTTTTGGTTGTTTTCCTTCCTTGTTTATGTTTGCATTTTTTTTGAGTTTTCCTTACATGGGTGTTTTGGTATTACTCACCCTTGGAGAGGGTAGAAGTGACCAATTTTGGTAAAGGTCTATTTAGTTAGACTCCAACCTGTGTAGAGTCTCTTCTCAGGATGAGAAGAGGGATAAAGGGTAGGGTCTTATGGGCCCTTACCCGTCAGCACAAACCTGGTATGAGTATGGCAAGTTTAAATGGAAGAATGGAAGTTCTTGGTTATTAGCCCTGATTGGGCATCTGAATGGGTGTTGTGCTTGACTTCTCCTATTGGAAGAATCCACCTTTCCCTAGTCTTGATTCATTGTGAATCTTATTGTGTAAACCATGTATGATTATGCATGCTTGATGTTTTCTTGGTTCTGCTTGGTTGTCACCCGATCAGATATTGGTTTCCTCCATGGTTCTTGAAATGAGATTCATAAAACATTACAAACTCCTTGATTATGATTATGAAGAAAATTTGATAAAATTATTGAAAAATTGGGATTGAGCCAGGTTTTCTTCCTGATTCTTTCCCGGTTGAGCCTTTGAATCAGGTTAGCCAATAAAGTAATGGTTGAGTGTATTTGGTTCTCATAATATTTGATCATAATGTTCAGTTGTATGAGTGCTCATCAAAATAGAATAAATAAATTTGCATATATATATATGGGAGAATAGAATCATAGATAATGTCTTGATTTATGAATGTTCAAGTTTTAATTACGATAATGAAGGGTTGAATTGATATAGTGAGTATCAATTATGATGTATAAGTATTATGATGAGATCAATCAAGAGCAAACCCTATATTACGAAATCAAAGATATTTCATTTTTTGATAAATTTCATGGTGGTTATAATCAAATTTGAATGAGAATAATCCACCACCTTTTTAAAAAAAATTATGTGTATAATATCATTCACCTCCTAAGTTCTTCAAATATGATCAATTGGACTGAGAGGTTGCATTCTTGAAACCAATAAGAATAATAATAAAAATTTAGAACTCATACCATGTCCTTGAAGAATCAATATAAAACATACATGTTTAAATAAGAGATTGAGAGACTATACCTAATGTACTCCTTTGCATTGGAATACTTGTATTAAGGAAGAATGTTAATAATAGATTTATTCTGATCCTTAGTAACATTAATGAAATGCATAAAATGTCATGACCATGCCTTGTTAAAATTTTGTTTCAAAAAAAAATGCACTCCCAGGAGTAAAAACTCTCTGGAAAATACATGAGGAGAAATTTCTTTCCTTCCAAGACCACAGAGCATATTCTTGCTCAGATTCTTTTCTAAATGATATAAGAAACAAATAAATATTATGATAATCTCATGGGTGCATAATTTCGAATGCATAAATAGGTATATTTAAAATAAAAAAAAAGGTTATCATCATAATATCTTTCCTTTCACCCATAAAACTTTATGTATTCATTGCCATCCTTGGTCTTGGACGTCAGTTAGCCTTGTTTTAAAAAGGTTTAGTGTCTGTCTCAAGTCAAAGTGGATGGGATGGGTTGGTGACATCATCCTGCCACCTTGTCCCATCCCCATTCTTCTCCATTCCTAGCGGCCAGTTTAGGGAAGGTGGCATTTATGGTGAGAAAGGAAATTAAGGTGGTCTCTTTCATTCCTTAAAACTCCCTTGCTCACCTCTGTTCACCTGCCCACCTCTTGGGTTGCGTTTTCCTTACCTTGGGCTATGTGGAAAGTGGGGTGGAGAAAGCTATGTCATGACATGACTTTGAATTTGGACGTTGGCTTAGCTTTGGGATGGTATTGTTGTTGAAAGTTAATGCTTGTTTTAAACTTTAGACTTTGTCTCCCCTACGTACCTTCTCCTTGATGTGCAGGTTTGGGATTGCGTGGGGCCTAGGGAGAGGTGTAGGGAGGGGTCACATCCACTTGACTTGTAGCCAAGTGGATGTTAGGGGCTAGGGTGTAGGTAAGATCTTAGGGCAGGAGGGTTAGTGGTTAGGTGTAGTAAGTAGGTAGGCTTAGTTAGTAGTGTTTGATTTAATTGTATTTCAGTTTAAATGTAGTTAGAAATTTAGAATATGATTAGTATTAATTTAGATAGTTTAGTATTTATTAGTTGGTTGTTTAATTAGTATAGTTACCTTTGTTTTTTTTTAGTTATTTGAATTTTGTTTTAACTTATTAGTTTAGTCTAGTTTCTTTTCTATATGTTGTTATTTTAATAGTTAGTTTCAATAAAACTTTAAAATTGTTAAAGTATAATTAGTTATTTAATAAAGTTTTAAGGTTATTCTATGTTTTGATTAAAGACTCCTTGTGTCAATCGTTAATAATTTTTAGTTACTTAGTTATGGGTTAATTTTATAAGTACTAATTTAGTTAGTTTTAATTTTAAATGTACTCTTACTGTTTTAACCATTAAATAGTTTAAATTTATCGATTAACTAGCTATTTAAATAAGTCTTAATGTAGGTTTGATTCATTTGGTATTGCAAGAAATTTGAGATCCGAGTTCATGCACATTGTTATCTATGTAAGTTTTACTGCATATCATTATAAGTTAATGTAATATCATAATTTTATCAAGATTAATCTAATAACGAAAGTTTTAAAATTTTAATGATGTTATCATCCTCATGTTTAAAACCTTAGGATTGAAATGTAAAGAACCTGTACTAAGCTTCTATCTCAATCATATCAAACTTAGAGCATGTTGAATTTTAAATCAAAAAAAAAATTTGTTGTGTTCTTGCCCTCCTAGTTTGGGCATGACATAAAGTTTGAGTCTTTTAATTTAATCGTTATCATCATTGACAACCATATAACATCTAAGGTCATAATTCAAGTCATAAGACTTATCAACTTCAATATAGATAATCTACACTCTCGTTAAAAGAATTATATCAAATAAATCTCTATTACATAACTTAATTATTAATTAAATCTAATTAACTCTCATTAATTGATTTAATTAATAATTGCATAACCAGAGCAATGTTCTAATTAATATCTGTTGACTAATAACTAACTAGAATTCTATAAGATAAAAGTCAACTATAATTCAAATCTCTAATATTCATATTAATAATTCAATAATAATATCTTGATAATATTTAAATACAAGCTATATTGGGAATCTTAATAATAATTCCGTGTGACCACATTTGTCATCTCTCAAAGAATACCAACATTCCCTTGACAAATTCATATTATCATTATTCATTTCAAGTAAGACTCTATCGCACAACTTAATTATTAATATCATAGTTATAATATCAACTCAATGAATATCAATTATACTTCAAATCCAAAAACTAATATCTTTACAAAACTTTATTCATAAGATAATCTTCGCTAGATTAACTCCAATCGAATTTATTGATAACTTTTAAAACCATTATTTATTAATAGTTTGTTAGACCCAACAAACATTAATAAATAATAAACTCATCAAAAACTATTATTAATTGATCTTAAAGAAGCCTTACAAACTTCATTGGTTAATATTTAACTATTTCTTAGCACAATTAAGGTGTACAATTATTTTATTTAATAATTCAAACGTATTAATGATTCAAACCGTTGCTATATTATAATAAGGTTATAAGGTAACTATGACTACTTGTCAATATAATAATTCTTATTTAAATCTAAATCCAATATCATTAAAATCTAAGGCTCTTAATAATCATTATTAAACACTTTTATAAATTGCCGCCTCTTAATTATTTAATATATATTAAATAGTATTGAATATACATTAAGTATTTAATATTAAAAATTCGCTCTTCTCTATTAACAAAATATTGAGAACCTCAAAATAATAGATAACTTGAATATTTAAAACTCGTTCTATTATCACTATTAGAAATCTTCTTAAGCTAAATAACTATATTAACAACTCCCTTATCTTTTAAAATAATGCTCTAGAATTTCCACAATTCATCTTATCTCTATTAAATCAATTTCACATTAATCTCAATAACTTAATCATATTAACTAAGTTGATTAATAATGTACATAGTTCCACGATCCTTCCTAGTCATTTTAATCTTACTTAATTAAATTTTATTAGAGTTTAAATCATTTAATAATTATTTATTAAATCTTCACTAATAAGTATTACAATATCTAAAAATAATTTATTAACATTTATAAATCATCATTTCTTATAAATATTTTATATATATTAAATAGTGTTTAATACATATTAAATAGTATTTAATATATATTAAATAGTACTTAATATAAAATTTACACTAAGTAATACGATTTAAATATTATACATTACAAGAAAGAGCAAGCGATTACAATCGTTGCGGCTCATATGAATATATGTAGCTGCCGACTTAATAAGTCGTGCGGCCTTTGCAACATTTTCATCGCCGTACACTGCATACGCAGTACAGGCATGAATAAAATATGCCATTACAAAATGCGCAGCCCACAGTTATTAGTACTGGTACAGCTAGAGGTAATAAGGTAGGTGGGGTGCGGTGGGTGATAACCCCGCCACCCAAAAATATATAATCATTTTTTTAAAACATTTTCAAAGACGCTGTTTAACATACGCGATTCAATTTTTAAAAAGTATTTCGACTGCGATTTACATATGTATATATATATAAATGTATATGTATATATATATATATCTATATGTATATGTATATATATATATATGTATATTCGTATAGGTATATATATATATGTATATTCGTATAGGTATATATATATATATATATATATATATATATATATATATATATATATATATATATATATATATATATATATATATATATATATATATATATATATATATATATATACCCAGTTTGCCATCCATCATTATTGCAACATGTATGCAGTTATTATATATATTTTTTAAAAAAACACACAGATATATATATATATATATAACTTTCAAATAAAAAGGACTTTCAAATTTCTTAAATTAAGAATTTTTCTTTTAAAATAATTGTTTTCTAAACATATCCTTTAATCCATCCAACAGGTTTAACTATAAATTTTGAAATCATCATTTCTCAATTTGATTCTATATCGAACCCAAACCTGTTTCAAATCTAATTTCCTTCTTAATTGGATCTAGGGTTTTCTAATTTTTTTCTTCTCAAACAATAAAATATCTAGATTCCAATTTCAAATTGCAGATTCAATCATAAAAAGTATTCAGGCACATATAATATACATGATGAAGACAAGAAGAGAAATAGTGCAAAGAGAATATGTGATTATCACGAGTGCTCCTGGACACTGATGCTAATCTGCCATGCCTTAGACGTCCATAGAAAATCTCTTCCTTCTCCATCATTCGCAATTCCTCCAAGATCCAAGCCAACCAAAACCTCCAAGTGACTAGAAGTGCTAGAAGGAGCATATAAGCATGTAGAAACATATGAGTATAAGAGCTTCTCCAATGCATGTAAGCTTTGAAGCTTCCATTTAACTTGAAGCTTGTAGCTTCCATTAAGCTTGTCCAAACACACTAGGAGAGCCTCTATTTAAAGGCCTCTAAGATGCATCTAGAGTGTCTCTAGAAACAACTAGAAGATAAGCATGACAACCAAGCATGGGTCTTCTCCAACCTTCTAGATGAGTCTTAAGGTTGTAGACACCATGTGCTCAAATAAAATGCAAACTTCTAAGTGTAGACAACTAGTGCATTCGTAGAGTGCAAACTCCACTGTTGTCTACATGACAACTCTTGAAAATTTGCCAACTCCTGTGTAAGTAAATATTAAAATTAATGCACATTAATTAATATAATATTTAATTTACTCTTTTTGATTTTATTTATTTATTTATTAAATCTCATGCACAAACTTTAATTATTCCACTTTTCAATCTTAATATATTTATATTTTAGTCACATGAAATCTAGAATTATTTAATATATTTTCCACTTTTAAATTTGATTTTCCAAAACTTAATTGCTAAAATATTTATTAGCTTTAATAATATTATTATTTAGTCATTTATTTAGAAATGAACTTCAAATATATTATTATTAAAATAAATATTATCACATTTCAAATTTAAACTTTTAACTTTTATTTTCAAATTTAATTATTTTATTTAATTAATTTTCCAAATTAATTAAATAAAATAAATATTAAAATATCATATTAATTTTCCATTTAATTAAACCATTAATTAAATCTTTTAATTAGGCTTAATTAATAAAAAATACTCCAAAGACTCACAAGGTAAAAATATGAAAATTCATCATAGTCAAAATACATACAAAATCAAACCAAGGGTTAATATCACGAATTACGTCATCCGACGTATTCAGAGGGTACTCAACTCAGATACTTGTCCTAATTTCTAATTAGAACAAATGGCTTAAAGGGTCGAGATTTGGACTTGACAATTTATCTCCCCTCTTATCATTGAGATGATGTGATAGGGTACGCTCATCCTGGCAATTCAGAAAAGTCGATACCCGGTACTAGCAACCTACATAAAAAAAATGCATGTACAAGCACAATATATACTAAATAAATAGGCAATGGCAGGAAGTGGTGCATTGTGTAGATCCTGACTAGCAGGTGACTACGATTCCTTTCCTTAACCACATCAGACACACCATACAAAAGAAAACACACACACCATACACATGAAAGTATGGGGTAAGTATCCATAAGAAACACATGTGATAATAGATCATCTTACTAATCATCATTAATAACTACAAACACTGAAAATAATCATCATGCATACATGAAATGTAAAATCTAAGTGATCTCATCACATAATAAACTGAATCCATAGCACAATATCTAATAGTCTCAAAAAAATGTTACTAACCATCAACATAAAACTAGCTCTAAAAGAGATCGATAATGATAACAAAATGTGACCTATGGGCAGACACTACAAGTTAACTGATTCAATTTGAGTAGAAAAAAGAGTTAACTGATTTAAATCATTTTTTATCAATAGTGAACTAGAAATTTCTCTTTTTGAACTGAAGAGAGATTTTGTTAAGATATTTAATTTAATAAAATGAGATATGCTCTCATAATTACTTTTTCTATTTAATTAAATAATCTTTAATTAATTAGAGACACTTTTCTTATTTAATTAAATAACTTCATTTAATTAATTAAGAATGGCTTCTCATTTAATTAAATAATATTATTTAATTAATTAGAAGTAAGTACTCCATTTAATTAAATAATTTTGTTTAATTATTTCATAATTCTTTTCGAAACTAGTCAACTACAGTCAACCATGGTTAAGTTTGATCAACTTTTGGTCAAACTTGATCTTTGCGTATGTGAATATGAGCAAATGTGAGTATGAATTCCAGCAACAATTCGATGCAAATTCTCATTCAAACTTTCAAAATAAAGAGATGAGGGTCTTTTAAATAGACTTTACTGGAATTCATCAACGGTTGAGATCGATTTCAATTAACGGTCAGGATTAAAGGTGAAGATCAATCATAAAGTGAGATTTACAAATTAAAGAGAGTTAACAGATTTAATTTGAGTAAAATAAGGAGTTAACTGATTCAATTCGAGTAGAAAAAGGAGTTGACTGATTTAACTCATTTTTGATCAATAGTGAACTGAAAATTTCCCTTTTTGAACTAAAAAAAGATTTTGTTGAGATATTTAATTGAATAAAATGAGATATGCTCTCATAATTACTTTTTCTATTTTATTAAATAATCTTTAATTAATTAGAGACACTTTTCTTATTAAATTAAATAACTTCATTTAATTAATTAGGAATGGCTTCTCATTTAATTAAATTACTTTGTTTAATTAATTAGAAGTAAGTATTCCATTTAATTAAATAATTTCATTTAATTATTTCATATTTTTTTCAAAACTAGTCAACTCAAGTCAACCGTGGTTAACTTTGGTCAACTTTTGGTCAAACTTGATCTTTGTGTATGTGAATATGAACAAATGTGATTATGAATTCCAGTAACAATTCGATACAAGTTCGAATTCAACCTTTCAAAATGAAGAGATGAGGGTCTCTTAAATAGACTTTCCTCGAATTCATCAACGGTTTAGATCGATTTCAATCAACGGTAAAGATTAAAGTTGAAGTTCAGTAATAAAGGGAGATTTCCAAATTAAAGAGAGTTAACAGATTTAATATGAGTAAAATAAGGAGTTAATTGATTCAATTCGAGTAGAAAAAGGAGTCAACTGATTTAACTCATTTTTTATCAATAGTGAACTAAAAATCTCCCTTTTTGAACTGAAGAGAGATTTTGTTGAGATATTTAATTTAATAAAATGAGATATGCTCTCATAATTAATTTTTCTATTTAATTAAATAATCTTTAATTAATTAGAGACACTTTTCTTATTTAATTAAATAACTTCATTTAATTAATTAGGAATGGCTTCTCATTTAATTAAATAACTTTGTTTAATTAATTACAAGTAAGTACTCTACTTAATAAAAGAATTTTGTTTAATTATTTCAAAATTCTTTTTGAAACTAGTCAATTCAAGTCAACTGTAGTTTAATCTGGTCAACTTTTGGTCAAACTTGATCTTTGCGTATGTGAATATGAGCAAATGTGAGTATGAATTCCAGCAACAATTCAATCTCAAAATGAAGAGATGAGCGTCTCTTAAATAGACTTTCCTGAAATTCATCAACGGTTGAGATCGATTTCAATCAACGGTCAAGATTTAAGGTGAAGTTCAGTCATAAATGGAGATTTCCAAATTAAAGAGAGTTAACAAATTTAATTTGAGCAAAATAAGGAGTTAACTAATTAATTTCGAGTAGAAAAAGGAGTTAACTGATTTAACTCATTTTTGATCAATAGTGAATTGGAAATTTACCTTTTTGAACTGAAGAGAGATTTTGTTGAGATATGCTCTCATAATTATTTTTTCTATTTAATTAAATAATCTTTAATTAATTAAAGACACTTTTCTTATTTAATTAAATAACTTCATTTAATTAATTAGGAATGGCTTCTCATTTAATTAAATAACTTTGTTTAATCAATTAGAAGTAAGTACTCCATTTAATTAAATAATTTCATTTAATTATTTGAAATTTTTTTTCGAAACTAATCAACTCAAGTCAACCATGGTTAGATTTGGTCAACTTTTGGTCAAATTTGATCTTTGCGTATGTGAATATGAGCAAATGTGAGTATAATTTCAGCAATAATTCGATGCAAATTCTCATTCAACCTTTCAAAATGAAGAGATGAGGGTCTCTTAAATAGACTTTCCTGGAATTCATTAACGATTGAGATCTATTTCAATCAACGGTTAGGATTAAAGGAAAAGTTCAGTCATAAAGGGAGATTTCCAACTTAAAGGGACTTAACAGATTTAATTTGAGGAAAACAAGGACTTAACTGATTCAATTCGAGTAAAAAAAGGAGTTAACTGATTTAACTCATTTTTGATCAATAGTGAAATGGAAATTTTCCTTTTTGAACTAAAGAGAGATTTTGTTGGGATATTTAATTTAATAAAATGAGATATGTTTTCATAATTACTTTTTCTATTTAATTAAATAATTTTTAATTAATTAGAGACATTGTTCTTATTTAATTAAATAACTTCATTTAATTAATTAGGAATGGCTTCTCATTTAATTAAATAACTTTGTTTAATTAATTAGAAGTAAGTACTCTGTTTAATAAAAGAATTTTGTTTAATTATTTCAAAATTCTTTTCGACACTACTCAACTCAAGTCAACTGTGGTGTAATCTGGTCAACTTTTGGTCAAACTTGATCGTTGCGTATGTGAATATGAGCAAATGTGAGTATGAATTTCAAGAACAATTCGATGCAAATTCTCATTCAGCCTTTCAAAATGAAGAGATGCGGGTCTCTTAAATAGACTTTCCTGGAATTCACCAATGGTTGAGATCGATTTCAATCAACGATTAGGATTTAAGGTGAAGTTCAGTCATAAAGGGAGATTTTCAAATTAAAGGTAGTTAACAAATTTAATTTGAGTAAAATAAGGAGTTAACTAATTAATTTCGAGTAGAAAAAGGAGTTACCTGATTTAACTCATTTTTGATCAATAGTGAATTGGAAATTTCCCTTTCTAAACTGAAGAGAGATTTTGGTTGAGATATTTAATTTAATAAAATGAGATATGCTCTTATAATTACATTTCCTATTTAATTAAATAATCTTTACCTAATTAGAGACACTTTTCTTATTTAATTAAATAACTTCATTTAATTAATTAGGAATGGCTTCTCATTTAATTAAATAACTTTGTTTAATTAATTAGAAGTAAGTACTCTGTTTAATAAAAGAATTTTGTTTAATTATTTCAAAATTCTTTTTGAAACTAGTCAACTCAAGTCAACTGTTGTTTAATCTGGTCAACTTTTGGTCAAACTTCATATTTGCATATGTGAATATGAGCAAATGTGAGTATGAATTCCAGCAACAATTCAATGCAAATTCTCATTCAACCTTTCAAAATGAAGAGATGAGGGTCTCTTAAATAGAATTTCTTGGAATTCATCAACAGTTGAGATCGATTTCAATCAACGGTCAGGATTTAAGGTGAAGTTCAGTCATAAATGGAGATTTCCAAATTAAAGGGAGTTAACAAATTTAATTTGAGTAAAATAAAGAGTTAACTAATTAATTTCGAGTAGAAAAAGGAGTTAACTGATTTAACTCATTTTTGATTAATAGTGAATTGGAAATTTTCCTTTTTGAACTGAAGAGAGATTTTGTTGAGATATTTAATTTAATAAAATGAGATATGCTCTCATAATTACTTTTTCAATTTAATTAAATAATCTTTAATTAATTAAAGACACTTTTCTTATTTAATTAAATAACTTCATTTAATTAATTAGGAATGGCTTCTCATTTAATTAAATAACTTTGTTTAATTAATTAGAATTAAGTACTCCATTTAATTAAATAATTTCATTTAATTATTTGAAAATTCTATTCGAAACTAATCAACTCAAGTTAATCATGGCTAAATCTGGTCAACTCTTGGTCAAACTTGATCTTTGTGTATGTGAATATGAGCAAATGTGAGTATGAATTTCAGTAGCAATTCGATGCAAATTCTCATTCAACCTTTCAAAATGAAGAGATGAGGGTCTCTTAAATAGACTTTCCTAGAATTCATCAACGGTTGAGATCGATTTCAATAAACGGTTAGGATTAAAGAAAAAATTCAGTCATAAAAGGAGATTTCCAACATAAAGGGAGTTAACAGATTTAATTTGAGTAAATAACTTTTTTTAATTAATTAGAAGTAAGTACTCCATTTAATTAAATAATTTCATTTAATTATTTTAAAATTATTTTTGAAACTAGTCAACTCAAGTCAACCGTGGTTAAATCTGGTCAACTTTTTGTCAAACTTGATCTTTGCGTAGGTGAATATGAGCAAATGTGAGTATGAATTTTAACAACAATTCGATGCAAATTCCCGTTCAACCTTTCAAAATGAAGAGATGAGGGTCTCTTAAATAGACTTTCTTGGAATTCATCAACGGTTGAGATCGATTTCAATCAACGGTCAGGGTTAAAGGTGAAGTTCAGTCATAAAGGGAGATTTCCAAATCAAAGGGAGTTAACCAATTTAATTTGAGTAAAATAAGGAGTTATCTGATTCAATTTGAGTAGAAAAAGGAGTTAACTGATTTAACTCATTTTTGATCAATAGTGAACTGAAAAATTTCCTATTTGAACTGAAGAGAGATTTTGTTGAGATATTTAATTTAATAAAATGAGATATGCTCTCATAATTACTTTTTCTATTTAACTAAATAATCTTTAATTAATTAGAGACACTTTTCTTATTTAATTAAATAACTTCATTTAATTAATTAGGAATAGCTTCTCATTTAATTAAATAACTTTATTTAATTAATTAGAAGTAGTACTCCATTTAATTAAATAATTTCGTTTAATTATTTCAAAATTCTTTTCAAAACTAGTCAACTCATGTCAACTGTGGTTAAATCTAGTCAAGTTTTGGTCAAACTTGATCTTTGCGAATGTGAATATGAGCAAATGTGAGTATGAATTCCAGCAACAATTCGATGCAAATTCTCATTCAACCTTTCAAAATGAAGAGATGAGAGTCTCTTAAATAGACTTTCCTTGAATTCATCAATGGTTGAGATCGATTTCAATCAATGGTCACGATTAAAAGTGAAGTTCAGTCATAAAGGGAGATTTTCAAATTAAAGGGAGTTAGAAGATTTAATTAGAGTAAAATAAGGAGTTAACTGATTCAATTTGAGTAGAAAAAGGAGTTAACTGATTTAACTCATTTTTGATCAATAGTGAATTAAAAAATTTCCTATTTGAACTGAAGAGAGATTTTGTTGAGATATTTAATTTAATAAAATGAGATATGCTCTCATAATTACTTTTTCTATTTACTTAAATAATCTTTAATTAATTAGAGATAATTTTCTTATTTAATTAAAAAACTTCATTTAATTAATTAAGAATGGATTCTCATTTAATTAAATAACTTTATTTAATTAATTAGAAGTAAGTACTCCATTTAATTAAATAATTTCGTTTAATTATTTCAAAATTCTTTTCGAAAGTAGTCAACTCATGTCAACCATGGTTAAATTTGGTCAACTTTTGGTCAAACTTGATCTTTGCATATGTGAATATGAGAAAATGTGAGTATGAATTCCAACAACAACTCGATGCAAATTCTCATTCAACCTTTCAAAATGAAGAGATGAGGGTCTCTTAAATAGACTTTTTTGGAATTCATCAACGGTTGAGATCGATTTCAATCAACGGTCAGGATTAAAGGTGAAGTTCAGTCATAAAGGGAGATTTTCAAATTAAAGAGAGTTAACAGATTTAATTTGAGTAAAATAAGGAGTTAACTGATTTTATTTGAGTAGAAAAAAGAGTTAACTGATTTAACTCATTTTTGATCAGTAGTGAATTGGAAATTTCCCTTTTTGAACTAAAGAGAGATTTTGTTTAGATATTTAATTTAATAAAATGAGATATGCTCTCATAATTACTTTTTCTATATAATTAAATAATCTTTAATTAATTAGAGACACTTTTCTTATTTAATTAAATAACTTCATTTAATAAATTAGGATTGGCATCTCATTTAATTAAATAACTTTGTTTAATTAATTAGAAGTAAGTACTCCATTTAATTAAATAATTTTGTTTAATTATTTCAAAATTCTTTTCAAAATTGTTCAACTCAAGTCAACCGTGGTTAAATCTGGTCAACTTTTGGTCAAACCTGATCTTTTTGTATGTGAATATGAGCAAATGTGTGTATGAATTCCTGCAACAATTCGATGCAAATTCTCATTCAACCTTTCAAAATAAAGAGATGAGGGTCTCTTAAATAATCTTTCTTGGAATACATCAACGGTTGAGATCGATTTCAATCAACGGTCAGGATTAAAGGTGAAGTTCAGTCATAAAGGGAGATTTTCAAATTAAAGAGAGTTAACAGATTTAATTTGAGTAAAATAAAGAGTTAACTGATTCAATTTGAGTAGAAAAAGGAGTTAACTCATTTAACTCATTTTTTATCAAAAGTGAACTGAAAATTTCCCTTTTTGAACTGAAGAGAGATTTTGTTGAGATATTTAATTTAATAAATTGAGATATGCTCTCATAATTACTTTTTCTATTTAATTAAGTAATCTTTAATTAATTAGAGGCAGTTTTCTTATTTAATGAAATAACTTCATTTAATTAATTAGGAATGGCTTCTCATTTAATTAATTAACTTTGTTTAATTAATTAGAAGTAAGTACTCCATTTAATTAAATAATTTTATTTGATTATTTAAAATTTTTTTTTGAAAGTAGTAAACTCAAGTCAACCGTGGTTAAATTTGGTCAAACTTTGGTCAAACTTGATCTTTGCATATATGAATATGAGCAATTGTGAGTATGAATTCTAGCAACAATTCGATACAAATTCTCATTCAACCTTTCAAAATGAAGAGATGAAGGTCTCTTAAATAGAATTTTTTGAAATTCATCAACGGTTGAGATCCATTTCAATCAACGGTCAAGATTAAAGGTAAAGTTCAGTGATAAAGGTAGATTTCCAAATAAAAGGAAGTTAACAGATTTAATTTGAGTAAAATAAAGAGTTAACTGATTCAATTTGAGTAGAAAAATGAGTCAACTGATTTAACTCATTTTTTATCAATATTGAATTGAAAAGTTTCCTTTTTGAACTGAAGAGAGATTTTGTTGAGATATTTAATTTAATAAAATGAGATATGCTCTCATAATTACTTTTTCTATTTAATTAAGTAATCTTTAAATAATTAGAGACACTTTTCTGATTTAATTAAATAACTTCATTTAATTAATTAGGAATGGCTTCTCATTTAATTAAATAACTTTGTTTAATTAATTAGAAGTAAGTACTCCATTTAATTAAATAATTTTTATTAATTATTTTAAAATTCTTTTCGAAACTAGTCAACTCAAGTCAACCATGATTAAATTTGGTCAACTTTTGGTCAAATTTGATCTTTGCATATGTGAATATGAGCAAATGTGAGTATGAATTCTAGCAACAATTCGTCGTGAATTCTCATTCAACCTTTCAAAATGGAGAGATGAGGGTCTCTTAAATAGACTTTCTTAGAATTCATCAACTGTTGAGATCGATTTCAATCAGCGGTCAGGATTAAAGGTGAAGTTTAGTCATAAATGAAGATCTCCAAATTAAAGGGAATTAACAGATTTAATATGAGTAAAATAAAGAGTTAACTGATTCAATTTGAGTAAAAAAAGGAGTTAACTGATTTAACTCATTTTTTATCAATAGTGAACTGAAAATTTCCCTTTTTGAGCTGAAGAGAGATTTTATTGAGAGATTTAATTTAATAAAATGACATATGCTCTCATAATTATTTTTTCTATTTAATTAAATAATTTTTAATTAATTAAAGACACTTTTCTAATTTAATTAAATAACTTCATTTAATTAATTAGGAATGACTTCTCATTTAATTAAATAAATTTGTTTAATTAATTAGAAGTAATTACTCCATTTAATTAAATAATTTCATTTAATTATTTTTAAAAAAATTTTGAAACTAGTCAACTCAAGTCAACCGTGGTTAAATATGGTCAACTTTTGGTCAAACTTGATCTTGGCGTATGTGAATATGAGCAAATGTGAGTATGAATTCCAGCAACAATTCGATGCAAATTCTCATTCAACCTTTCAAAATGAAGAGATGAGGGTCTCTTAAATAGACTTTTTTGGAATTCATCAACAGTTGAGACTATTGGCAAATTATCTTTAATTAATTAGAGACACTTTTCTTATTTAATTAAATAACTTCATTTAATTAAATAGGAATGGCTTCTCATTTAATTAAATAACTTTGTTTAATTAATTAGAAGTAAGTACTCCATTTAATTAAATAATTTCGTTTAATTATTTCAAAATTCTTTTTGAAACTAGTCAACTCAAGTCAACCATGGATAAATTTGGTCAACTTTTGGTCAAAGTTGATTTTTGCGTATGTGAATATGAAAAAATGTGAGTATGAATTCCAGCAACAATTCGATGCAAATTCTCATTCAACCTTTCAAAATGAAGAGATGAGGGTCTCTTAAATAGACTTTCTTGGAATTCATCAATGGTTGAGATCGATTTCAATCAACGGTCAAGATTAAAGGTGAAGTTCAGTCATAAAGGGAGATTTCCAAATTAAAAAGAGTTAACAGATTTAATTTGAGTAAAATAAGGAGTTAACTGATTCAATTTGAGTAGAAAATGGGGTTAACTGATTTAACTCATTTTTGATCAATAGTGAAATGGAAATTTCTTTTTTTGAATTGAAGAGAGATTTTTTTGAGATATTTAATTTAATAAAATGAGATATGCTGTCATAATTATTTTTTCTATTTAATTAAGTAATATTTAATTAATTAGAGACACTTTTCTTATTTAATTAAATAAGTACATTTAATTAATTAGGAATGGTTTCTCATTTAATTAAATAACTTTGTTTAATTAATTAAAAGTAAGTACTCCATTTAATTAAATAATTTCGTTTAATTATTTGAAAATTTCTTTTTAATTATTTGAAAATTTCTTTCGAAACTTGTCAACTCAAGTCAACTGTGGTTAAATCTGGTCAAGTTTTGGTCAAACTTGATCTTTGCGTATGTGAATATGAGAAAATATGAGTATAAATTCCAGCAACAATTTGATGCAAATTCTCATTCAACCTTTCAAAATGAAGAGATGAGGGTCTCTTAAATAGACTCTCCTAAAATTCATCAACGGTTGAGATCGATTTCAATCAACGGTCAGGATTAAAGGTGAAGTTCAGTCATAAAGGGAGATTTTCAAATTAAAGAGAGTTAACAGATTTAATTTGAGTAAAATAAGGAGTTAACTGATTTTATTTGAGTAGAAAAAAGAGTTAACTGATTTAACTCATTTTTGATCAGTAGTGAATTGGAAATTTTCCTTTTTGAACTAAAGAGAGATTTTGTTGAGATATTTAATTTAATAAAATGAGATATGCTCTCATAATTACTTTTTCTATTTAATTAAGTAATCTTTAATTAATTAGAGATATTTTTCTTATTTAATTAAATAACTTCATTTAATTAATTAGGAATGACTTCTCATTTAATTAAATAACTTTGTTTAATTAATTAGAAGTAAGTACTCTATTTAATTAAATAATTTTATTTAATTATGTAGTGCCTGCCCCTAAGTTGCAATTTTGCTGTCATTGTTGAGCTCTTTAAGACTAGTTTTATGTTGATGGTTAGCAACATTTATATGAGATTATCAAATATATTGCTATGGATTCAGTTTATTATGTGATGAGATTACTTAAACTCTATATTTTATGTATGTATGATGATTATTTTTAGTGTTCGCAATTATTGATGATGATTATTACATTGCTTTCAGTTATTAATGATGATTAGTAAGATGATTTACCATATGTGTTTTCTTATAGATACTTATCTCATACTTGCATGTGTGTGGTGTGCGTGTTTGCTTTGTGTGTTTGCTTTTGTATGGTGTGTCTGATGTGGTTAAGGAAGGAAGTCGTAGTCACCTACAAGTCAGAATCTACATGATGCATGATTTTTTGCCATTGTCTGTTTAGTTTAGTATATATTTAATTTTTACATGCATAGTTTTTATGCAGATTACAGGTATCGAGTATCGACTTTCCTGAATTGCCAGGATGAGCGTACCCTATCACATCATCTCAATGATAAGAGAGGTGAGATAAATTGTCAAGTTCAAATCCCAACCCTTTAAGCCATTTGTTCTAATTAAAAAATTAGGACAAGTATCTAAGTTGAGTACCCTCTGAATATGTCAGATGACATAATTCGTGATATTAAACCCTTGGTTTAATTTTGTATATATTTTGGCTATGATAGGTTTTCATATTTTTACTTTGTGAATCTTTGGAGTATTTTCTACTAATTAAGCCTCATTAAAAGATTTAATTAATGATTTAATTAAATAGAAAATTAATAAGATATTTTTAATATTTATTTTATTTAATTAATTGAAAAATTAATTAAATAAAATATTTAAATTGAAAGATAAAAGTTATAATATTAAATTTGGAATGTGACAATATTTATTTTAATAATAATATATTTGGAGCTCATTTTTAAATAAATGACTAAATAATAATATTATTAAAGCTAATAAATATTTTAGCAATAAAGTTTAAAAGTGAAAAATATATTTTATTAAAAGATTTCTAAATCTCATATGGTTAAAATATAAATATATTAAGATTGAAAAGTGGAGATATTAAAATTAGTGCATGAGACTTAATAAATAAATAAATAAAATTGGAAAGAGTAAATAAATTGGAGTTATAAGCTTGCATGAGAATTAACATGTGTCAACAACACGGAGGTTAGTGTATCAATTAAGCACAAGGTGTCTACAACTCTATGACTCATCAAAAAGGTTGGAAAAGACCCATGCTTAGTTGGTGACACCTTCCAACTGTTTCAAGAAGCATTTCAAAAGTTTCTTGAGAGCTCTTTATATTCAGGCATTCATAGAAGCTTAGATATAGCGTAAAGAGAAATTGGAGCATGAGAGGACTCAAGAACTCTGAAGAAGGGAGGTTGCTTTGCGAGTTTTCTGAGAAAGAGCAAATTAGCATCAGAATCTGAGTAGATTCTTGTGATTTTACTTATGCTATTTTCGCATCATGCATTCCTGTCTTCATTGTGTCTGTTATATGTGTTTGAATTTGCTCTATAATTGAATCTATGATATGAATTAGAATCTAGATATTTTATTTGGTTGAGAAGAAAATAATAGAAAAATCCTAGATCCAATTAAGGAGAAATAATTAGATCTTAATCGGATTTGGGTTCAAATTTATATTGTAAAATTAGATAGATAAGATTTAGAAGTAAAATAATAATTTTAAGTTGAAAATTCGAATGATTAGATGTAATCTTTCTATCAAATTGTATTTTCAAATGCGTATGGACAAACCTATTAGATGGATGAATGGGTAAATTTAGAGAATAATTATTTTAAGAGAAAATTCTTAATTCATCACAAATTGTCCTGTTGCTGCCCCTTGGATAGACCCGAACTCAGTCATTCATAACTTTTTAACGTGATCGAATTTATTCGATCGCTCTAGTCAGAATTGGTGCAACTTGGCCCTCTTTAACATATTTAAATTTCAGCCCGATCCAATGGTTCATTAAGAAGATATGACCGTCGTAATGAGATTGTTTTATTCAAAGATAGATATTTCTCCATTTTTCATAACCAAGAGTTCTTTATGCTTAAACTTCACAAAAATATATATCAAAGCATGGAATAAATTAAAGATATTATTGTAATCTTTTCTTATTAAAATCTTATTAATATGCATTAGTTTTATTTGGTTTATTATCTAATCTAATTAAATTAAATTTAATTAAGATTAGTTACTAGTAGAAGAAGTGTAATTAATTATTAGTCAATCTAAGTAAATGGATTTTTAAATGAGAGAAAATTAAAAGAACAGAGATTTTAATATAATTTATATAGTGGATTTTTTATAATGTATATTAAATACTATTTAATATATAAAACAATTTTAGAGTTGTTTAATGAAGATGATAAAGTTAATAATTTGAAAATTATTCATGTTAAAATCTACAATGAGTCTTATTGGTTTGTGATAGGGATCTTTTTCAAACAACGTTTATATAGACAAAATATTATTAAAACAATTAGAAAATGGAGTCTAATGGTTGATTTTAATATTGATTAAATAATTGTAAGATGATAATTTATATTATGTTGATTTAAATTTAGAAACTCTAAATGATATTGGATTAAGATTGAATTATTATGTTATTAGTTAATACGTTTGAATACCTTAATGGTATTAAGAGTTAGCTAATGAAGTTCTATGTAAAAGTTCTCTACATTGATTATTTATAATTGTGATAAGTTTATTATTTATTAATGTTTATTGAGTCTAACAAACTATTACTAAATAATAGTATAAATAGTTTAAATAGTTATCAACTAATACGAACAGAGTTACTCTAAAGGAGATTAGTTAATGATTGAAGTACTGTAAAAGATATTAATCAAATTGAATTGGTTAATAATTTGGAAGATTATTAGTTAACTGAATCAACGTACATAGGGAAAACTTATTTGAGATAATAATACTTGGTATTGAGGATTTATTATAACTTGTTATTATTAAAATATAAATGAGAACATTGTTGCAGAGTGATGTATGTGATTATTAAAGATTTAATAATAAGATTCCCAATATAGCTTGTCATTAAATATTAACAAGTTATTATTATTAATTTATTAATATGATCATTTGAGTATTGAATTATAGTTGACTTTTAACTTACAGAATTCTAGTTAGTTATTAGTCAACTAATGTTAATTAGAACTTTGCTATGGTTATACAATTATTAATTAAATCAATTAATAAGAGTTAATTAGATTTAATTAATAATTAAGTTATGTAATAGAAATTTATTTGTTATAATTCTTTTAAAGAGATTGTAGATTATCTATATTGAAGTTGATAGGTCTTATTCTAATGACTTGAATTATGACTTTAGATATTGTATGGTTGTCAACGATGGTGACGATTAAATTCAAAGACTCCAACTTTAGTAATACTTAATTAAGTTTCTAATTAAAAACTAATAAGATGTTAATAGGTCATGGATGGTGTACCAATTTTAATGGATTGAGATAAATAAAGTTATAATCTCTTATTCGAAGAATGATAATTGGTCCTTTTATAATATAATGAATAAGGATCTTAGAAAAGTTGAAAGGTTAATCAATTAGATTATGGATCATAGATAAATTAAAAAAATTTAATGATGATCAGTTAATGAGTAAATAGTTATCCTTAAGTTATTCTTAAAATGTAATCCTTAATAATGGAAGGATAATGCTATCGAGGAATAAATGGGTTGACTTGTAGGTCAAAAGATGAAAAGTATACTTGAAAATGGAAACTGAAACCCTTACACTTGAAAATGGAAAGTGAAACCCCTACACATTATTCAACTATGTGAATTTAGTAAACCAAAACATGTGTCTGCATCGTGTATTCTATATGCTTTTTGTTTTGGGTTTTGGGTTAACTAGTGTTGACCAGTCCTAGGTTGTTACCAGAGGCTCGAAGGTTATGAGATGTGATGGCATGTTGATTTTATTTGGTCTCGATCTTTATAAGCTCAACCATAGTAATGTGATCGTATGCTCTATTAAATGTTTTTATTTACTGATTGTTATTGTTCATCAGTCTTCATGTGTGAAGTTGAGATGTATGTTTATGAGACACTTGAGCTAGTCATTTTTGAGTCATCAATCAGTTATCTTTGGATTATTTTCTAGTTGCCATGATGAGACTAAAATGTGGATTTATTTCTTGATGATGTCATGTTGTGACATGTTTGACTCAACCATTTTGGAGTCTTCGATCAGTATGATTTTGAGATATTCTTGGTTTCTTATTGAGAACCAATGGATATTGTGATTTATTTTGAGATATATTTTGATTATTGAGAACCAATGGATACTTATGATTATCAGTGATGCCTTCAGTTGCCAATAGAGAATTGTTGTGGTCATGATTTTCTATAGATGCTTTTCGGTTGCTCATGGAGATTTGATGATTCTTATCTTGGAGGTTTGATAATTTTTATTATGGATATTTGATGCTTTTATGCATATTTGATGATTTTAGAATGGATTATCTTTTGTGATTTTGAAATTTATGATTCCATGAGCTTAGGGTAGGAAATCTACTTGTAGTGTCAGGAAGTGGCTTGCAATGGAGGCCAAGGCCCTAACTGGCTGCTAGGGTAACTCATTGTAAGTTTGGTTAATAAGTGATAACATTTACACACTAAATGGGGATTAAATGAATCTAAAAAAATAATTTTTTTGATGTTCCCACCCATGCCTTGAGTGCTTGTACAAGCTAGGATGGGAGTAGTGAGAATGCATGGTTGCGACCGTGCATTCCGTAGTATGCCTCGTTAGTATGAGAGGATACTAGTGGCCGCATGAGATCAGTATGGACCCATGGAGTTTAGCTAATTGCCAGGATAACTTGTACGTGATAAATGCGATTACACTTTTCTGCTTGCAGAGTAGATTTCTTACATGTCTTTGTTTGCCTCTGAGAATTAGATGTCGATTTTGTGTGTGATTGGAACCTTTGAGTTAGTATACTTTTAGGATTCCTAGACTATAGAGATTTGTGATATGTGTTATGGATAGCCTGTTTGGGACTTGAGATTATGTCCTCAGCATAGTGGGAGTGGACCACTTAGGTTCCACGCAGTCGGATGGTAGTGTTTTTCCACTCTTATCATTTGAGATTTGTCTGAGACACCGTGGCTGGAGTATTCTTGGTTGGTATTTATCTTCATTATGTTCTTGGATCATTATGATTGATGATATACCTTATGATGGATGTATTTACTAGTATGTTTTTTATATTGATGATTTGCATATGTTAAATGATGGTATCCTATGCTTTACTTTGTATGTTAGTAGAATGTGTTAGGAGTGACGTTCCTACTATGTTAATACCAATGATCTCTTCGGTGATTTGGGATGTTACGCATGGAGGGATGGCTAGGGCCCACGATGGTCTAATGATGCTATTAACGGTTGGGAAGAACCGTGCACTTAATTTATTTTGTTTGATCTTTATGATAGATGTATATGTCTTCTATGATGATGTATCATGTGATTATCTCTACTTTGATGTATCATGGATTGGAATAGGATGATGTACCTTATTTCACATATGTATATTCTTTTAAGCCTTCGTACCCTGTGACATGTACAGTGGATGATTGAGTATTTGGAAATGTAATGTATGAATATTGGACTTATCATTATTATCCATGTGGATGTTGTACTAAATGGATTCATGTATGTTAGTTAGTTTAGATGTAACTCGACGTTAAGAGATTCTTAAAGAATGAAATCGGTTATGTATGTTATGTTTACTTTTAGATGGACATTGTTATTGCTTCCAATATTATATACAAGTTATATGTGGAATTTACTTTCATGTTATAAAAAAAAAAATGTTACTAAACTTAGTGAAATTTTAGGTTAATTCTTTGGATGCCTTGGCGGGGCATTACATTTGGTATCAGAGTCCGAGTTTCAACATTGGGAGCTCTGGGTATATTGGAATGTCACTAGTTATTAGCTAGTTAAACAAAATGAAAACTTTGAACTATAATGTTTATCTCTTTCAAAACTGAAAACTTGAAACTAGGTAAACTGAAACAGAACTTAAAACTATTACTTGCATATTTTTCATACCTCAGCACTTAGTTTTCAAAACTAAAATTTTATTAAACCTAAACTTGGGCAAAACTGAAAATTGAAACTCATTATAGTTGTAAAACATGTATCTTCTATCTATGTTGTAAGATAGTATACCTTTGTTTATCTTTGCAAGCATTAAGTTGCTCTTGTTTAGAATGTATTAAGAGATCTATTTTAGTAGTTGTTAAAAGAACGAATGTTGGATTGATATGGTTTTCGATTTACCATTAAATCAGAATCATATTGTTGTAATACCTTCAGTGGAATCATGTTTCCCTACAAAGGGAAAGGGTTCAATGGGACCCACATAGTGAGTATCTGAGTTTTTCATTCTTGTAAGCTTCCAGGAGTAAGCCTAATTCCAAGGGGGGTGGATGTAGTGCCTGCCCCTAAGTTTCAATTTTGCTGTCATTGTCGAGCTCTTTAGGGCTAGTTTTATGCTGATGGTTAACACCATTGTTATGAGATTATTAGATATTGTGCTATGGATTCAGTTTATTATGTGATGAGATTACTTAGACTCTACATTTTATATATGTATGATGATTATTTTTAGTGTTCGCAATTATTGATGATGATTATTACATTGCTTTCAGTTATTAATGATGATTAGTAAGATGATTTATCATATGTGTTTTCTTATGGATACTTACCCCATACTTGCATGTGTATAGTGTGCGTCTTTGCTTTGTGTGTTTGCTTTTGTATGGTGTGTCTGATGTGGTTAAGGAAGGGAGTCATAGTCACCTGCTAGTCGGGATCTACACGATGCACCACTTCCTGCCATTGCCTATTTAGTTTAGTATATATTGTGTTTGTACATGCATATTTTTTATGCAGGTTGCAGGTATCGGGTATCGACTTCCCTGAATTGCCAGGATGAGCATACCCTATCACATCATCTCAATGATAAGAGAGGGGAGATAAATTCTTAAGTCCAAATCCCAACCCTTTAAGCCATTTGTTCTAATTAAAAAATTAAGACAAGTATCTGAGTTGAGTACCCTCCGAATATGTCAAATGACATAATTCATGATATTAAACCCTTGATTTGATTTTGTATGTATTTTGGCTATGATGGATTTTCATATTTTTACTTTGTGAATCTTTGGAGTATTTTCTATTAATTAAGTCTAATTATAATATTTAATTAAATGGAAAATTAATAGGATATTTTTAATATTTATTTTATTTAATTAATTGGAAAATTAATTAAATTAAATAATTAAATTGGAAGATAAAAGTTATAATATTAAATTTGGAATGTCACAATATTTATTTTAATAATAATATATTTGGAGCTCATTTTTAAATAAATGACTAAATAATATTATTATTAAAGCTAATAAATATTTTAGCAATAAAGTTTAAAAGTGAAAAATATATTTTATTAAAAGATTCTAAATCTCATATGGTTAAAATATAAATATATTAAGATTGAAAAGTGGAGATATTAAAGTTAGTACATGAGACTTAATAAATAAATAAATTAAATTAGAAAGAGTAAAGTAAATTGGAGTTATAAGCTTGCATGGGAATTAACATGTGTCAACAACACAGGGGTTAGTACATCAATTAAGCACAAGGTGTCTACAACTTTATGACTCATCAAAAAGGTTGGAAAAGACCCATGCTTAGTTGGTGACACCTTCCAGCTGTTTCAAAAAGCATTCCAAAGGTTTCTTGAGAGCTCTTTATATTTAGGGATTCATAGAAGCTTAGATATAGCGTGGAGAGAAATTGGAGCATGAGAGGACTCAAGAACTCTGAAGAAAGGAGCTTGGTCTGTGGATTTTCTGAGGAAGAGAAAATTAGCATCAGAATCCGGGTAGATTCTTGTGATTTTACTTACGCTATTTTTGCATCATGCATTTTTGTCTTCATCATGTATGTTATATGTGTTTGAATCTTCTCTATGATTGAATCTATGATATGAATCGGAATCTAGATATTTTATTTGGTTGAGAAAAAATTAATAGAAAAATCTTAGATCCAATTAAGGAAAAATAATTAGATCTTAATCGAGTTTGGGTTTGAATTTATATTGTAAAATTAGATAGACAAGATTTGGAATTAAATTAGAAATTTTAAGTTGAAAATTTGAATGATTAGATGTAATCTTTCTATCAAATTGTATTTTCAGATGCGTATAGACAAACCTATCAGATGGATGAATGGGTAAATTTAGAGAACAATTATTTTAAGAGGAAATTTTTAATTCATCACAAATTGTCCTGTCGCTACCCCTTGGATAGACCCAAACTCAGTCATTCATAACTTTTTATTGTGATCGAATTTATTTGATTGCTCTAATCAGAATTGGTGCAACTTGGCCCTCTCTAACATATTTAAATTTCAACCCTATTCAACAGTTCATTAGGGAGATATGACTGTCGTACTGGGACTATTTTATTCAAAGATAGACATTTCTCCATTTTCCATAACTAAGAGTTCTTTATGCTTAAACTTCACAAAAATATATATCAAAGCATGGAATGAATTAAATATATTATTGTAATCTTTACTTATTAGAATCTTATTAATATGCATTAGTTTTATATGGTTTATTATCTAATCTAATTTAATTTAATTTAATTAAGATTAGTTACTAGTAGAAGAAGTGTAATTAATTATTAGTCAATCTAAGTAAATGGATTTTTAAATGAGAGAAAATTAAAAGAAAAGAGATTTTAATATAATTTATATATTGGACTTTTTATAATATATATTAAATACTATTTAATATATATAAAACAATTTTAGAGTTGTTTAATGAAGATGATAATGTTAATAATTTGAAAATTATTCATGTTAAAATCTACAATGAGTCTTATTGGTTTGTGATAGGGATCTTTTTCAAACAACGTTTATATAGACAAAATATTATTAGAACAATTAGAAAATGGAGTCTAATGGTTGATTTTAATATTGATTAAATAATTGTAAGATGATAATTTATATTATGTTGATTTAAATTTAGAAACTCTAAATGATATTGGATTAAGATTGAATTATTATGTTATTGGTTAATACGTTTGAATACCTTAATGGTATTAAGAGTTAGCTAGTGAAGTTCTATTTAAAAGTTCTCTAAATTGATTATTTATAATTGTGATAAGTTTATTATTTATTAATGTTTGTTGGGTCTAACAAACTATAAATAAATAATAGTATAAATAGCTTAAATAGTTATCAACTAATACGAACAGAGTTACTCTAAAGGAGATTAGTTAATGATTAAAGTATTGTAAAAGATATTAATCAAATTGAATTGGTTAATAATTTGGAGGATTATCAGTTAACTGAATCAACGTACATAGGGAAAATTTATTTGAGATAATAATACTTGGTATTGAGGATTTATTATAACTTGTTATTATTAAAATATAAATGAGAACATTGTTGCAGAGTGATGTATGTGATCATTAAAGATTTAATAATAAGATTCCCAATATATCTTGTCATTAAATATTAACAAGTTATTATTATTATTGAATTATTAATATGATCATTTGAGTATTGAATTATAGTTGACTTTTAACTTATAGAATTCTAGTTAGTTATTAGTCAATTGATGTTAATTAAAACGTTGCTATGGTTATATAATTATTAATTAAATCAATTAATGAGAGTTAATTAGATTTAATTAATAATTAAGTTATGTAATAGATATTTATTTGATATAATTCTTTTAACGAGATTGTAGATTATCTATATTGAAGTTGATAGGTCTTATTCTTATGACTTGAATTATGACTTTAGATATTGTATGGTTGTCAACGATGGTGACGATTAAATTCAAAGACTCCAACTTTAGTAATACTTAATTAAATTTTTAATTGAAAACTAATAAGATGTTAATAGGTCATGGATGGTGTACCTATGTTAATGGATTGAGATAAATAAAGTTATAATCTCTTATTCGAAGAATGATAATTGGTCCTCTTATAATATAATGAATAAAGATCTTTAAAAAGTTGAAAGGTTAAAGAATTAGAATATGGATTATAGATAAATTAAGAAAATTTAATGATGATCAGTTAATGAGTAAATAGTTATCCTTAAGTTATTCTTAGAATGTAATTCTTAATAATGGAAAGATAATGCTATCGAGGAACAAATGGGTTGACTTGTAGGTCAAAGGATGAAAAGTATACTTGAAAATAGAAAGTGAAACCCCTACACATTATTCAACTATATGAATTTAGTAAACCAAAACATGTGTCTGCATCATATATTCTATATGCTTTTTGTTTTGGGTTTTGGGTTAACTAGTGTTGACCATTCCTAAGTTATTACCAGAGGCTCAAGAGTTATGAGATGTGATGGCATGTTGATTTTATTTGGTCTCAATCTTTATAAGCTCAACCATGGTAATGTGATCATATGCTATATGAAATTTTTGTATTTACTGATTGTTATTGTTCATCAGTCTTCATGTGTGAAGCTGAGATGTATGTGTATGAGACACTTGAGCTAATCATTTTTGAGTCATCAATCAATTATCCTTGGATTATTTTCTAATCGCCATGATGAGACTGAAATGTGGATTTATTTCTTGATGATGTCATGTTGTGACATGTTTGACTCAACCATTTTGGAGTCTTCGATCAGTATGATTTTTAAATATTCTTGGTTGCTTATTGAGAACCAATGGATATTGTGATTTATTTTGAGATATATTTTGATTATTGAGAACCAATGGATACTTATGATTATCAGTGATGCCTTCAGTTGCCAATAGAGAACTGTTGTGGTCATGATTTTCTATGGATTCTTTTCGGTTGCTCATGGAGATTTGATGATTCTTATCTTGAAGGTTTGATAATTTTTATTATGGATATTTGATGCTTTTATGCATATTTGATGATTTAATTATTGATTATCTTTAGTAATTTTGAAATTTATGATTCCATGAGCTTAGGGTAGGTAATCTACTTGTAGTGTCAAGAAGTGACTTGCAATGGGGGTCGGGGCCCTAAGTGGCTGCCAGGGTAACTCATTGTAGGTTTGGTTAATAAGTGATAACATTTACACACTAAATGAAGATTAAATGAACCTAAAAAGATAATTGTTTTGATACTCTCACCCATGCCTTGAGTGCTTGTACAGGCTAGGATGGGAGTAGTGAGAACACATGGTTGCAACTGTGCATTCCATAGTATGCCTCGTCAGTATGAGAGGATACTAGTGGCTGCATGAGATTAGTATGGACCCGTGGAGTTTAGCTAACTGCTAGGGTAACTTGTACGTGATAAATGCGATGACACTTTTCTGGTTGTAGAGTAGGTTTCCTACATGTCTTTGTGTGCCTCTGGGAATTAGATGTCGATTTTGTGTGTGATTGAAACTTTTAAGTTAGTATACTTTTAGGATTCTTGGACTATAGAGATTTGTGCTATGTGTTATGGATAGCCTGTTTGAGACTTGAGATTATCTCCTCAGCACTGTGGAAGTGGACCACTTAGGTTCCATGCGGTCGAGTGGTAGTGTTTTTCCACTCTTATCATTTGAGATCCGTCCGAGACACCGTGGCTGGAGTATTCTTAGTTGGTATTTATCTTCATTATGTTCTTGGATCATTATGATTGATGATATACCTTATGATGGATGTATTTATTGGTATGTTTCTTATATTGATGATTTGCATATGTTAGATAATGGTATCCTATGCTTTACTTTGTATGTTAGTAGGATGTGTTAGGAGTGACATTCCTACTATGCTATTAACGGTTGGGAGGAACCGTGCACTTAGTTTATTTTGTTTGATCTTTATGATAGATGTATATGTCTTCTATGATGATGTATCATGTGATTATCTCTACTTTGATGTATCATGAATTGGAATAGGATGATGTATCTTATTTCACTTATGTATATTCTTTTAAGCCTTCATACCCTGTGACATGTACAGTGGATGATTGAGCATTTAGAAATGTAACGTATGAACATTGGACTTATCATTATTATCTATGTGGATGTTGTACTAGATGGATTCATGTATGTTAGTTAGTTTAGAAGTAACGAAATGTTAAGGGATTCTTAAAGAATGAAATCGGTTATGTATGTTATGTTTACTTTTAGATGGACATTGCTATTACTTCTATTATTATGTAAAAGTTATATGTGGTATTTACTTTCATGTTATAAAAAAAAAATGTTAACAAACTTAGTGAAATTTTAGGTTAATTCTTTGGATCCCTTGACGGGGCATTACAAATTATTTCAATTTTTTTTTCGAAACTAACCAACTCAAGTCAACTGCTGTTAAATCTGGTCAAATTTTGGTCAAACTTGATCTTTGTGTATGTGAATGTGAGCAAATGAGTGTATGAATTCCAGTAAAAATTCGATGCAAATTCTCATTCAACCTTTCAAAATGAAGAGATGAGGGTCTCTTCAATAGACTTTCTTGGAATTCATCAACGGTTGAGATCGATTTCAATCAACGGTCAAGATTAAAGTTGAAATTCAGTCATAAAGGGAGATTTCCAAATTAAAGGGAGTTAACAGATTTAATTTTAGTAAAATAAGGAGTTAACTGATTCAATTTGAGTAGAAAAAGGAGTTAACTGATTTAACTCATTTTTGATCAATAGTGAACTGAAAATTTCCCTTTTTGAACTGAAGAGAGATTTTGTTGAAATATTTAATTTAATAAAATGAGATATGCTCTCATAATTACTTTTTCTATTTTATTAAGTAATCTTTAATTAATTAGAGGCACTTTTCTTATTTAATTAATTAACTTCATTTAATTAATTAAGAATGGCTTCTCATTTAATTAAATACCTTTATTTAATTAATTAGAAGTGAGTACTCCATCTAATTAAATAATTTCATTTAATTATTTCAAAATTCTTTTTGATAATAGTCAACTCAAGTCAACTGTGGTTAAATCTGGTCAACTTTTGGTCCGACTTGGTCTTTGCCTATATGAATATGAGCAAATATGAGTATGAATTTCAGCAACAATTCGATGCAAATTCTCATTCAACCTTTCAAAATGAAGAGATGAGGGTCTCTTAAATAGACTTTCCTAGAATTCATCAATGACTGAGATCGATTTCAATCAACGGTCAGGATTAAAGGTGAACTTCAGTCATAAAGAGAGATTTTCAAATTAAAGGGAGTTAACAGATTTAATTTGAGTAAAATAAGGAGTTAACTGATTCAATTTGTGTAGAAAAATGTGTTAACTGATTTAACTCATTTTTGATCAATAGTGAACTAAAAATATCTCTTTTTGAACTGAAGAGAAATTTTTTTGAGATATTTAATTTAATAAAATGAGATATGCTCTCATAATTACTTTTTCTATTTAATTAAGTAATCTTTAAATAATTACAGATACTTTTCTTATTTAATTAAATAAGTTCATTTAATTAATTAGGAATGGCTTTTCATTTAATTAAATAACTTTGTTTAATTAATTAGAAGAAAGTACTCTATTTAATTAAATAATTTCTTTTAATTATTTCAAAATTTTTTTCCAAACTAGTCAACTCAAGTCAAGCATGCTTAAATCCGATCAAGTTTTGGTGAAACTTGATCTTTGTGTATGTGAATATGAGCAAATGTGAGTATGAATTCCAGCAATAATTCGATGCAAATTCTCATTCAACCTTTCAAAATGAAGAGATGGGGGTATCTTAAATAGACTTTCCTAGAATTCATCAATGGTTGAGATCAATTTCAATCAGCGGTCAGGATAAAAGCTAAAGTTCAATCATAAAGGAAGATTTCCAAATTAAAGGGAGTTAACAGATTTAATTTGAGTAAAATAAGGAGTTAACTGATTCAATTGGAGCAGAAAAAGGAGTTAACTGATTTAACTCATTTTTTATTAATAGTGAATTATAAATTTCTCTTTTTGAACTGAAGAGAGATTTTATTGAGATATTTAATTTAATAAAATGAGATATGCTCTGATAATTACATTTTCTATTCAACTAAGTAATCTTTAATTAATTAGAGACACTTTTCTTATTTAATTAAATAACTTCATTTAATTAATTAGCAAAGGCTTCTCATTCAATTAAATAACTTTGTTTAATTAATTAGAAGTAAGTACTCTATTTAATTAAATAATTTTGTTTAATTATTTTAAAATTCTTTTCAAAACTTGTCAACTCAAGTCAAACATGGTTAAATCTTGTCAACTTTTAGTCAAACTTGATCTTTGCATATGTGAATATGAGCAAATGTGAGTATGAATTCCAGCAACAATTCGATGCAAATTCTCATTCAACCTTTCAAAATGAAGAGATGAGGGTCTCTTAAATAGACGTTCCTAGAATTCATCAAGGTTTGAAATCGATTTCAATCAATGGTCAGGATTAAAGGTGAAGTTCAGTCATAAAGGGAGATTTCCAAATTAAAAGGAGTTAACAGATTTAATCTGAGTAAAATAGGGAGATAACTTATTCAATTTGAGTAGAAAAAGGAGTTAATTGATTTAACTCATTTTTCATCAATAGTGAACTGAAAATTTTCATTTTTGAATTGAAGAGAGATTTTGTTGAGATATTTAATTTAATAAAATGAGATATGCTCTCATAATTACTTTTTCTATTTAATTAAATAATCTTTAATTAATTAGAGACACTTTTCTTAGTTAATTAAATAACTTCATTTAATTAATTAGGAATGGCTTCTGATTTAATTAAATATATTTTTTAATTAATTAGAAGTAAGTACTCCATTTAATTAAATAATTTCGTTTGATTATTTAAAAATTCTTTTTGAAACTAGTCAACTCAAGTCAATTGTGGTTAAATTTGGTCAACTTTTGGTCAAACTTGATCTTTGCATATGTGAATATGAGCAAATATGACTATGAATTCCAGCAACAATTCGATGCAAATACTCATTCAACCTTTCGAAATGAAGAGATGAGGGTCTCTTAAATATACTTTTCTAGAATTTATCAACAGTTGAGATCGATTTCAATCAGCGATCAAGATTAAAGGTGAAGTTTAGTCATAAAGAGAGATTTCCAAATTAAAGGGAGTTAACAGATTTAATTTGAGTAAAATAAGGAGTTAACTGATTCAATTGGAGCAAAAAAAGGAGTTAACTGATTTAACTCATTTTTGGTCAATAGTGAATTGGAAATTTCTCTTTTTGAACTCAAGAGAGATTTTATTGAGATATTTAATTTAATAAAATGAGATATGCTCTCATAATTACATTTTCTATTTAACTAAGTAATCTTTAATTAATTAGAGACACTTTTCTTATTTAATTAAATAACTTCATTTAATTAATTAGCAAAGGCTTCTCATTCAATTAAATAACTTTGTTTAATTAATTAGAAGTAAGTACTCTATTTAATTAAATAATTTCGTTTAATTATTTTAAAATTCTTTTCGAAACTCGTCAACTCAAGTCAAACGTGGTGAAATCTGGTCAACTTTTAGTCAATCTTGATCTTTGTGTATGTGAATATGAGCAAATGTGAGTATGAATTCCAGCAACAATTCGATGCAAATCCTCATTCAACCTTTCAAAATGAAGAGATGAGGGTCTCTTAAATAGACTTTCCTAGAATTCATCAAGGGTTGAGATCGATTTCAATCAATGGTCAGGATTAAAGGTGAAGTTCAGTCATAAAGGGAGATTTCCAAATTAAAAGGAGTTAACAGATTTAATCTGAGTAAAATAGGGAGATAACTTATTCAATTTGAGTAGAAAAAGGAGTTAATTGATTTAACTCATTTTTCATCAATAGTGAACTGAAAATTTTCATTTTTGAATTGAAGAGAGATTTTGTTGAGATATTTAATTTAATAAAATGAGATATGCTCTCATAATTACTTTTTCTATTTAATTAAATAATCTTTAATTAATTAGAGACACTTTTCTTAGTTAATTAAATAACTTCATTTAATTAATTAGGAATGGCTTCTGATTTAATTAAATATATTTTTTAATTAATTAGAAGTAAGTACTCCATTTAATTAAATAATTTCGTTTGATTATTTAAAAATTCTTTTTGAAACTAGTCAACTCAAGTCAATTGTGGTTAAATTTGGTCAACTTTTGGTCAAACTTGATCTTTGCATATGTGAATATGAGCAAATATGACTATGAATTCCAGCAACAATTCGATGCAAATACTCATTCAACCTTTCGAAATGAAGAGATGAGGGTCTCTTAAATATACTTTTCTAGAATTTATCAACAGTTGAGATCGATTTCAATCAGCGATCAAGATTAAAGGTGAAGTTTAGTCATAAAGAGAGATTTCCAAATTAAAGGGAGTTAACAGATTTAATTTGAGTAAAATAAGGAGTTAACTGATTCAATTGGAGCAAAAAAAGGAGTTAACTGATTTAACTCATTTTTGGTCAATAGTGAATTGGAAATTTCTCTTTTTGAACTCAAGAGAGATTTTATTGAGATATTTAATTTAATAAAATGAGATATGCTCTCATAATTACATTTTCTATTTAACTAAGTAATCTTTAATTAATTAGAGACACTTTTCTTATTTAATTAAATAACTTCATTTAATTAATTAGCAAAGGCTTCTCATTCAATTAAATAACTTTGTTTAATTAATTAGAAGTAAGTACTCTATTTAATTAAATAATTTCGTTTAATTATTTTAAAATTCTTTTCGAAACTCGTCAACTCAAGTCAAACGTGGTGAAATCTGGTCAACTTTTAGTCAATCTTGATCTTTGTGTATGTGAATATGAGCAAATGTGAGTATGAATTCCAGCAACAATTCGATGCAAATCCTCATTCAACCTTTCAAAATGAAGAGATGAGGGTCTCTTAAATAGACTTTCCTAGAATTCATCAAGGGTTGAGATCGATTTCAATCAATAGTCAGGATTAAAGGTGAAGTTCAGTCATAAAGGGAGATTTCCAAATTAAAGGGAGTTAATAGATTTAATTTGAGTAAAATAAGGAGTTAACTTATTCAATTTGAGTAGAAAAAGCAGTAAACTAATTTAACTCATTTTTGATCAATAGTGAATTGAAAATTTTCTTTTTTGAGCTGAAGAGAGATTTTGTTGAGATATTTAATTTAATAAAATGAGATATGCTCTCATAATTACTTTTTCTATTTAATTAAATAATCTTTAATTAATTAGAGACACTTTTCTGAGTTAATTCAATAACTTCATTTAATTAATTAGGAATGGCTTTTCATTTAATTAAATAACTTTATTTAATTAATTAGAAGTAACTACTCCATTTAATTAAATAATTTTGTTTAATGGTTTCAAAATTTTTTTTGAAACTAGTCAACTCAAGTCAACCGTGGTTAAATCTGGTCAACTTTTGGTCAAATTTAATTTTTGCGTATGTGAATATGAGCAAATGTGAGTATGAATTCTAACAAAAATTCGATGCAAATTCCTATTCAACCTTTCAAAATGAATAGATGAGGGTCTCTTAAATAGACTTTCTTGGAATTTATTAACAGTTTAGATCGATTTCAATCAACGGTCAGGATTAAAGGTGAAGTTCAGTCATAAAGGGAGATTTCCAAATTAAAGGGAGTTAACAGATTTAATTTGAGTAAAATAAGGAGTTAACTGATTCAATTTTAGTAGAAAAAGGAGGTAACTGATTTAACTCATTTTTGATCAATAGTGAACTGAAAATTTACCTTTTTGAACTGAAGAGCGATTTTGTCGAGATTTTTAATTTCATAAAATGAGTTATGCTCTCATAATTACTTTTTCTATTTAATTAAATAATCTTTAACTAATTAGAGGCACTTTTCTTATTTAATTAAATAAGTTTGTTTAATTAATTAGGAATGGCTTCTCATTTAATTAAATAACTTTGTTTAATTAATTCGAAGTAAATACTCCATTTAATTAAATAATTTTGTTTAATTATTTAAAAAAAAAAATTTGAAACTAGTCAACTTAAGTAAACCGTGGTTAAATCTTGTCAACTTTTGGTCAAACTTGATCTTTGCGTATGTGAATATGAGAAAATGTGAGTATGAATTTCAGCAACAATTTGATGTAAATTCTCATTCAACTTTTCAAAATGAAGAGATGAGGGTCTCTTAAATAGACCTTCTTAGAATTCATCAACGGTTGAGATCGATTTCAATCAACGGTTAGGATTAAAGGTGAAGTTCATTCATAAAAGGAGATTTCCAAATTAAAGGGAGTTAACAGATTTAATTTGAGTAAAATAAGGCGTTAACTGATTCAATTTGAGTTGAAAAAGGAGTTAACTGATTTAACTCATTTTTTATCAATAGTGAACATGAAATTTCCTTTTTTGAACTGAAGAGAGATATTGTTGAGATATTTAATTTAATAAAATGAGATATGCTCTCATAATTACTTTTTCTATTAATTAAATAATCTTTAATTAATTAGAGACAGTTTTCTTATTTAATTAAATAACTTCATTTAATTAGTTAGGAATCGCTTCTCATTTAATTAAATAACTTTGTTTAATTAATTAGAAGTAAGTACTCCATTTAATTAAATAATTTTGTCTAATTATTCGAAAATTCTATTCGAAACTAGTCAACTCAAGTCTACCGTTGTTAAATCTGGTCAACTTTTGGTCAAACTTGATCTTTGTGTTTGTGAATATGAGCAAATGTGAGTATGAATTCTAGCAACAATTCGATGCAAATTCTCATTCAACCTTTCAAAATGCAGAGATGAGGATCTCTTAAATAGACTTTCCTTGAATTCATCAACGGTTGAGATCGATTTCAATCAACGGTCAGGATTAAAGGTGAAGTTTAGTCATAAAGGGAGATTTCCTAATTAAAGCGAGTTAACAGATTTAATATGAGTAAAATAAGGAGTTAACTTATTCAATTTGAGTAGAAAAAGGTCTTAACTAATTTAACTCATTTTTAATCAATAGTGAACTAAAAATTTATCTTTTTGAACTAAAGAGAGATTTTGTTGAGATATTTAATTTAATAAAATGAGATATGCTCTCATTATCACTTTTTCTATTTAATTAAATAATCTTTAATTAATTAGAGACACTTTTCTTATTTAAATAAATAACTTCATTTAATTATTTAGGAATGGCTTCTCATTTAATTAAATAACTTTGTTTAATTAATTAGAAGTAAGTACTCAATTTAATTAAATAATTTTGTTTAATTATTTTAAAATTATTTTCCAAACTAGTCAATTGAAGTCAACCGTGGTTAAATCTGGTTAACTTTTTGTCAAACTTGATATTTGCGTATGTGAATATGAGCAAATGTGAGTATGAATTCCTGCAACAATTCGATACAAATTCTCATTCAACCTTTCAAAATGAAGAGATGAGAGTCTCTTAAATAGACTTTTCTAAAATTCATCAACAGTTGAGATCGATTTCAATCAACGGTCAAGATTAAAGGTGAAGTTCAGTCATAAAGGGAGATTTCCAAATTAAAGGGAGTTAACAGATTTAATTTGAGTAAAATAAGGAGTTAACTGATTCAATTTGAATAGAAAAAGGAGTTAATTGGTTTAACTCATTTTTTATCAATAGTGAATTGGAAATTTCCCTTTTTGAACCGGAGAGAGATTTTGTTGACATATTTAATTTAATAAAATGAGATATGCTCTCATAATAACTTTTTCTATTTAATTAAATAATCTTTAATTAATTAGAGACACTTTTCTTATTTAATTAAATAACTTCATTTAATTAGTTAGGAATGGCTTCTCATTTAATTAAATAACTTTGTTTAATTAATTAGAATTAATTACTTCATTTAATTAAATAATTTCGTTTAACTATTTCAAAATTCTTTTCGAAACTAGTCAACTCAAGTCAATCGTGGTTAAATCTAGTCAACTTTTGGTCAAACTTGATCTTTGCGTATGTGAATATGAGCAAATTTGAGTATGAATTCTAGCAACAATTCGATGCAAATTCTCATTCAACCTTTCAAAATGAAGAGATGAGGGTCTCTTAAATAGACTTTCCTAGAATTCATCAACGGTTGAGATCAATTTCAATCAACGGTCAAGATTAAAGGTGAAGTTCAGTCATAAAGGGAGAGTTCCAAATTAAAAGGAGTTAACGGATTTAATTTGAGTAAAATAAGGAGTTAACTGATTTAGTTTGAGTAGAAAAAGGAGTTAACTGATTTAACTCATTTTATATGAATAGTGAACTGGAAATTTCATTTTTTGAACTAAAGAGAGATTTTGTTGAGATATTTAATTTAATAAAATGGGATATGCTCTCATAATTACTTTTTCTATTTAGTTAAATAATCTTTAATTAATTAGAGACACTTTTTTTATTTAATTAAATAACTTTATTTAATTAGTTAGGAATGGCTTCTCATTTAATTAAATAACTTTGTCTAATTAATTAGAAGTAAGTACTCCATTTAATTAAATAATTTCGTTTAATTATTTCAAAATTCTTTTCAAAACTAGTCAACTCAAGTCAATCGTGGTTAAATCTGGTCAACTTTTGGTCAAACTTGATCTTTGTGTATGTGAATATGAAGAAATGTGAGTATGAATTCCACTAACAATTCGATGCAAATTCTCATTCAACCTTTCCAATTGAAGAGATGAGGGTCTCTTAAATAGACTTTCCTGGAATTCATCAATGATTGAGATCGATTTCCATCGACGGTCACGATTAAAGGCGAAGTTCAGTCATAAAGGGAGATTTCCAAATTAAAGGGAGTTAACAGAATTAATTTGAGTAAAATAAGGAGTTAACTGATTCAATTTGAGTAGAAAAAGCAGTTAATTGATTTAACTCATTTTTGATCAATAGTGAACTGGAAATTTCCCTTTTTGAACTGAACAGAAATTTTGTTGAGATATTTAATTTAATAAAATTAGATATGCTCTCATAATTACTTTTTCTATTTAATTAAATAATATTTAATTATTTAGAGACACTTTTCTTATTTAATTATGTCATGCCCTAAATTTACCCTAAATGTACATTAAGCACAATTTTTTTAAAAAAATTTATTATTATTATTATTATTATTATTATTATTATTATTCTTTATTAATTAATTTCATAAGCCTAAATAACCTCCAAAAGACATATGTGTGTTACAACTATATCATCACTGAGTTGGACATCCCTCTGACATCTCCTGACCCAGGGTTTGGAAAGAGAATACTCATACCTACTACTTCAATCTGTACTCCACATTTCAATGTCATCTTTACTAATTTGTCATATGAGTTAACATTTATTCAATCCATGTAACCCTTGATTAACCATCCATTAGAACTATCATCAAATTTGATGCCAACTATGCTACTCTAGGCAATCGATTCAAATAACAATATATACATAATTAACACTTTTCTAGAGTATTTAAAATGTTCCCAAAATCAATGGGTGTATATTTTTATTTTTTTCATATCCCAACTTACATCTGTCATTGACATAGTTATTAAGATTGAATTATCTATTTATTATTCATATTATATCTCTAATGCAAGCGACATCACATTTTAATATTAGGGTCAATACCTACTACAATTGAAATTGTAGTGAAAAGAATGATCAATTCATTTATATAAACATATATCATAAAAGAATGATTTTAAAAGATAATCTATCCTTACTAATACTAAGGTAACAAAATGAATCCATATGAACATATTAACTATCCATCTATCTAAAATACCCTATTAGTCATGGTCCATTAACTTGACCCCACTCACATTTCTTTTAAGAAGATGAAATACTTTTTCTCTAGCAAAGTTCCAAATCACCCTACAACCCACGTGCTACTACCCCATAATCTTCTTCACTTACCCATAGACCAAGCGAATTCCTTGGGTTTCTCTCCATGGTGGACTCACTTACCAAAGTTTTTGCCAAGACAAGCATAGGCGTCTTTATCATGAGTCAAATCCTATTAATTTTGAGCTAGAAGATATGCATTTCGAATTCCCATGTTAAATCGACTTGCTACTTGGTCCCATATTGTTGACAGCGTGGAGTTTATCCTCTTCTTAATTAGGTGGGTGAAGAAAGACATATAAAATGCCATAACTTCTTCCAAGGCAAATCAAGGCGCCAAGGACAAAATGGAAGCCATTCCCTCTTGTCAGAATTATGTCATAAACTTGCACGGTATTCCAATATGCTATTTGAAGGCACAAAGTGCCTAGGGAATAGGTGGATGAAATAAGTCTTGGTCATGTTAGATTAATTAAATACCTTTGTCTCCATAGCATATTAAATTGTTTTCTCATTCACCAACCCATGCTGGCCTAGGGTAGATAATATAGTAGGTTTTTTGTCACGCTATGTCTTGTTTAAAATATTACTTGGTGCTAGTTTAGGTTTATTTAACATGAGCATTGTATATATATATATTTTTAAAGTTTCTTTTGATTTGATAGGGTGTTGACTCGAGTTGTGTCTCATATGAGGTCCCTTCTAATGCAATTAATATGATGGTTCGTTTATTATGTTAAAATATGCTTTATAGGTTATAGGGTCCTAGGAGTCTAAGGAATACACTTGAATATTTTAATGTCTGTATTAAGAGAAGAGATTTATTTTACTTTCTCATACATTTTCCAGAGGATAAAATGTGCACCTACAACAAGCTTATGTCTTAAGTCTTGTATATTTTATATCATTACTTGATTTTCTTCTTCTGTAATCTAGGATATTCAAGGTATGTTATTGCAAGGATAATTAGGAGATAATTATAAACTAAGTATAGTTTTAAAATTGTGATTCATTTATCATTCAAAACATTAACTTAATCCAATAACTCAACATTTCACGACAAGACTTTATATGAAGTTATCTGGATTATCCCTATCTATGAATTATGAAATTTAGAAACCATTTTCTCAACATTATCTTCTTATGCAGATCTAGATTTGAATGTACATTCACAATTGGTAAACAATGGAACTAAAATGATAATAGCAATCCACCAGGATAATCCTTCCTATTAATATTATCTCTTCTATGATATCAAATTTCTTTTGCATTCCACTCAAGAGCATCAAGTAATTTGGATCTCTGATTGGTGTTACCATCCAATAAAACAATAATATTATTACAATGAATTATCTTCAGTGATACCCTCATGATACACAAAAAGGTGGTGAAGTCAACATATCATAATATACACAATGGAAAATACTTTTACTACACATGAGCACTCACAACCTTTCCATTGACAATCAAACCAAGACAGTAGCTTTCTCTTACAATACATTTAGGCTCACATAACAAAATGGAGTTTTTCTCTCTATCTCATCTCAATGCAATATTGTCTTCTCCTCCTATGCACATGGAAGATAACAAAGACTCCAAGTTTCCAAGATTTTTCTCTAAGAACTTGCAAATGCATCACAACAAAACAACAAGGACAATGGGTGCTTTCCACCCAACCATAGGCCTCAAAGAGACCTGTAGTGCCTACCCTCATTCACATCTTTTCTAGACTCATTGTTGCTATTATTATCAGACTTTGATGGACTAGTATTATGTTATGGATTCAATTGTTATATGATGAGATCATTTAGACTTTACATTTCATGTCTGTATGATGATCATTATATTGTTATTGTTATTTAATTAGATGGTTCATTATCTCATGTGTTTTAATATGGATAATTACCCCATACTTACATGTGTATGGTGTGCGTGTTTTCTTATTGTATGGCGTTTCTGATGTGGTTAAGGAAGGGAGTCATAGTCACCTGCTTAGTCAGGATCTACACGATGCATCACTTCTTGCCATTGCCTGTTTAGTTTAGCATTATATATATTGTATGTACATGCATGGTTTTTTTGCAGGTTGCAGGTACCGGGTATTGACTTCCTTGAATTGCCAGGATGAGCGTACCCTATTATACTATCTCAATGATAAGAGAAGGGAGGTAAACTCTCAAGTCCAAATCCCAAACCCTAAAACCATTTGTCCTAGTGAGTTAGGACAAGTATCAGAGTTGAGCACCCACTAAATGTGTCGGATGACATATTTCATGATTTTTAGACTAATTTTGTATGAATTGTCCTATGATGGGTTTTCATATTTTATCTTGAAGGTCTATGGTGAATTTTCTATTAATTAAGTCTTAACAAATAGATTTAATTAATAAATTAATTATTTGAGAAGATTAAATATCATGATTTTTGATATTTTGATTTATAAATTAATTCAAGGAGAATTAATTGAGAGAAAAGAATTAAATAAAAAAGAAAATTAGAAAATTAAAATAAATAATAATTATAAAATACTAATAAATTAATAAACAAATAATAATAATAAAAGTTATAGAAATTAAAATAAAAGTTATTAAATTAAAATGGGAGTTATAAATATTTAAATGGAAATTAATTAAAAAGTAATTGGAGTTATAAGCTTGCTTGGAAATTAACGTATTTCTCCATTTTTCATGTGTCAACAACACGAGGGTTAGTGCCTCAATTGAGCACATGGTGTCTACAACCCTAGGGCTTATCAAAAAGGTTGGAAAAGGCCCATGCTTAGTTGGTGACACCTTCCAGCTGGTTCTAGAAGCATTCTAGAGGTTTCTTGAGAGCTCTTTATATTCGGGCATTCCTTAGAAGCTTGGACATAGCGTGGATAGTGTGGATAGCGTGGAGAACAATTGAAGCATTGGAGGATTCGAGGATTCTGTAGAAGGGAGCTTGTTCTGCGAGAGAGCGATATAGCATCAGAATCCGGGTAGATTCTTGTGGTTTCACTTATGCTATTTCCGCATCTTGCTTTCCCCTATCTTCTTCGTGTCTTCCATATGTCTTCATTATGCATTTTCAATTTGGGCAATTAAAATTTATTTGAGGATTCTATATGCTTAGATCTGGAAATGACATGGGTTAGGGTTGCAATTCATGTACAAACCCATTAAAATTAGTTATCAAAAAATTTAGAAAAAAAAAAGTTTCATAGAGAAATTCTGAAAATGAAAGCTTGTATTCATAAATTATCATTTTTAAATATACTGTGATTCTGTATATATATATATACATATATATATATGTATATATACCTTTATATATATATATATATATATATATATACATATGTATATTTATACATATGTATATATATACATATGTATATATATACATATGTATATATATACATATGTATATATATACATATGTATATATATACATACATATGTATATATATAATATATATTTATATATTCGTATGAGTTAAAAGTTGGATACCTTACTGTGGGCAGAAATGTTTTAATAAACGTATTTCGCAATTATAAAATTGCACTGCGATTGTACGTTTTAAAAAAATATATATATAAATGCACATTTGGGCAAGGGCAGAATCGCACCCCGTACCCATGCTCAGAGTGGTCGTGTGGTACCTGCTATGCAGCGTACCTGCAACAGTAATAGTCGTAGGGTACCCGCGGCAGTTGTCACTTCGGTGACAGCCGACGGCTATGGCAATTCGGCTTTGTTAAAGAAAATTTTTTATTTGATTTTGATTGTTATGAGATATGATTCGAAATTGATATTTGATTTTTATAAAATGCGAAAATAAATATTATATATTATATATGTATGTATGTATATATTTAAATATAAATATATATATATATATGTATATATGTAATATATAAATATGTTATTAAAAGATTTAAAATTGTTGATAAAAGATTTAAGAATTCATCTTTATAATGATGAATAATTTTGTAATTTTATAGTTTTAACTATTAAGATTTAATTGATAGTTTAAGATTATAAATATGTAAGTATAAGAAAATTTGGTGGACAAACATTTTTTTAAAATAATATAATTGGAAATTGAAGTTTAGAGGGAACTTTTTAATCCATCCAAAAATAGTACATGGGAAAAACTTACAAAATGTTCCTTTAAATTCTTTCTCTAAACTTGGAAACATAAACTGAAAATTGGCATTTGAATTTAAATTTGAAACTTAGCAAAACCAAAACATGTGTTTACATTGTGTATTCCTTATGCTATTGTTTTGGGTTTTGGGATGACTAGTGTTGACTAGTATAGGACGTCTACCAGAGGCTTGGGGGTTATGTGATTGTGATGTCATGATGATGTTTTATTTCTCAATCTTTTAAACCCTACCATGATTATGTGATGGAATGCTCTATGTATTGGTTGTGATTACTGATTGTTAAAGTTGAGAATCTTATGTTTGAGACCCTTGACTTAACCATTATTTTTGGTCATCGATCAGTTATCCTTGGTTATTTTCTAGTCGCCATAAAGGGACTAATATGTGGATTTATTCTTGATGATGTCATGTTGTGACATGTATGACTCAACCATTTTGGAGTCTTCGATCAGTATGTTTTTGAGATATTCTTGGTTGCCTGTTGAGAACCAATGGATATGATGATCTATTTTGAGATATAATCTAGTTATTAAGAACCAATGGATACTTTGATTATCAGTGATACTTCAGATGCCAATAGAGAGCTGTTGTAGTCATGATTTTCTATGGATGTTGCTCATGGAGATTTGATGCTTTTATGCATATTTGATGATTTTGTCATGGATACTTGATGATTCTTATTGTGGATATTTGATGATTTTATGGACTTTCTTTATGATTATGATACCATGAGCATTAGGGTAGGATATCTACATGTAGTGATGGGAAGTGGCTTGCAATGGGGGCCAGGGCCCTAAGAGGCTGCCAGGGTAACTCATTGTAAGTTGGATTAATAAGTGATAACATTCACACTTAATACTAACTGAATGAACCTAAAAAGATAAGAGTTTTTGGTTCTTGCCCATGCCTTGAGTGCTTGTATAGGCTAGGATGGGAGTAGAGAGAACGCATGGTTGTGAGCTTGCATTCCATAGTATGCCTTGTTAGTATGAAAGGATACTAGTGGCCGCATGAGATCTGTATGGACCCGTGGAGTTTAGCTAACTACCAGGGTAACTTGTACAAGATAAATGCGATGACACTTTCCCGCTTGCATAGTAGGTTCCTACATGTCATTGTGTTCCTTTGGGAAGTAGATGTCTGTTTTGAGATTGGAACCTTTGAGTTAGTATACCTGGACTTTAGAGACTTGTGCTATGTGATTTTTGATAGCCTATTTGGGACTTGAGATTATCTCCTCAGGACGGTGGGAGTGGACCACTTAGGTACCACATGGTCAGGTGGTAGTGTATTTTCCACTCTTATCATTTGAGATTCATTGAGACATCGTGGTTGATGCATCCTTCGTGATGGTGGATATGTATCCTTTCATTGATGATTAGCATATGTTAAATGATGTTATCTTATGCTTATATTTGCATGTTAGATTACTTTCTACGTATGATGTTGTATTTATTAGGAGTGACATTCCTACTATGTTAATACCGATGATCTCTTTAGTGATTTGGGATGTTACACATGGAGGGATGGCTAGGGCCCACGATGGTCTAATGATGCTATTAACGGTTGGGAGGAACCGTGCACTTAGTTTATTTTGTTTGATCTATATGATGGATGTATATGACTTTTATGATGTTGTATCATGTGAATCATGTGATTATCTTTACTTTGATGTATCATGGATTAGAATAGGATGATGTTCCTTATTCTACATATGTATATTCTTTTAAGCCTTCATACCCTGTGACATGTACAGAGGATGAATGAGCATTTGGATATGTAATAATTGAACATTGGACTTATCATTATTATTTAATGTGGATGTTGTACTAGATAGATTCATGTATGGAATCCAATGTTAAGGGATCTTAAAGAATGTAACTTGTTGTGCATATTATGTTTACTCTCTAGATGGACATTGCTATTGATTTCGTTATTGTGGATAAGTTATATGTGGTATTTACTTTCATGTAATTATTTAAAAAAAAAAATGCTACAAAACTTAGTGAAATTCTAGGTTAATTCTTTGGATCCCTTGGCGGGGCATTACAAGACCACCCCTGCGCTAGGGGAACAAGGCTCAAACAAAATCCACATACACACTTGTAAGAAACATATACACCACATAACAAAACTGCAGCAAATCCCATCCCAAGGATATTTCACAAAGGCTCACCATTGGAACCTTGAACATAGCATGAAGGTGGAAACACAAGGAGGTTTACCATTTCATATCATATTTTCCATAAAACTCATGCCCTTTCAGGGCTAAATCAAAAAAATAATAGGCCCTTTTGGGGCTTCATAATATCATGCCCTTTCAGGGCTTCATAAACATCTTCCACCACACACACTACCAACACAACATCCTCCACCACACACAACCAACAGCTTTAGCTTCCTACAAACCCATACTTCAGTTACTTCCTTCCTCACCATTTTTTTTTTTTTTTCTTATCCTCCCCCAAGGAAAAATATGAATATGACAATGGAATACAATGGAGCCCATACTCCAAGGTCCTCAACTATGCAATCCAACTGTTGCCCATTCACCCTGGACTTCTCTTCCCTTCCCACAAGGGTGAGTGTAAGTCCCACACCCATAATAACACTCAAGCGCAACAAGAAAACAAAACCAAGTAGCAATAAAACAACAGATTTTCAAGAGCACATCACATTATCACAACACAATATCAGCACCCATAATGCAACAAGGAAATAGAGGAAATCCAAACCTCATACTCACAATACTCCACACAATACAACAAGATGCACAATGGTGTACATCGAATGAACACCATTCAAACACTCACATGAATGCTACTCCACAATGCAATGCAATGCATACTCCATTAATAAACTCCACACTTGCAGATTGGCTTAACCATGCTAAAAGAAAGAAAACGGAAAGGAAGAAAGCTTGAGATATCAACCTTGGTCCAAGCTAGGGTAAAGATAGTTGCAGTAGAGCTCCCCTCCTCTCCCTCCAAAACCTAACTATCTCTAAAATTAGAGAGTGGCCAAGTGGTTTCTCATTTAGCCATACCTCTCTCTCTCTCTCTCTCTCTCTCTCTCTCTCTCTCTATATATATATATATATATATATATATATATATATATATATATCCTTCTTATTTTCGGATTGCATAAAGAATGTCATTTTCATGGGGTCTCCTAGGTCCACTAGACACCCTAGAGGTCATTAATAGCTCCCTAGCCTATAGTACTAACATGGGTGGGGTTAATTTTAATCCAACCTTACTTTAAAGTTACTTTATGACCCTCCCAAAGCTAGGTGATTCAAATTTCAAATTCTTGAAGGTGATGACCTTGTCCTTTTATTGGCTAAGGCAATAATCAAATTCCTTAATTGAGGCATTTATCATGGAATAAGGTGGCCACATGATCCATTGACAAATAACATGTCATATCACATAACAAGCACAAGTGTCAAGTGACACACACAAAATATCACATTATATTAAAAAAAATGACTTGTTTTACAATAATACATGAACTAGGCTACTACGCACACATACAATTCACATATACGAAATAAAACAAATTACAATTAGGTTTGAATCTTTTTCACTGATTCAACCTTGGTTATGTCATGTTTTTAGTAGTTTGAGCCTTAATTCCCCTTTAACCCATGGTAAAATTCCTACACACTAAACTCGAGCGTCAGTAGTCCAAGAAAATCATATAGGTATATGTAAAATAAATCATTATCTCATTCAACATTAGACTTGAATATATTTCATCATCTCAAATTAACTTTCCCTTTCTTAATAATTTCAAATATAACCTTCAAAATATTAAAATATCAAAACTTACATATCACATTCGACATTTGAGTTCCATACTTCATTCCTTATAATTACATTACTTCTTCTAACAATTTCCATGTAAAATGTTCAAAATACTATAAAACTAAACTTTACTTATCAACATAACATGGTCAATTTAATATCCTGAATAACTTCATATTCTACGACAAGATGTTGAATCCATAACTATTGAATCCCTAGGTATGCGGGTTAGGTCTCAATGCATAACAAAATTTATCTTTTAACTCTAATTTCCACTTCAACATTACCTTCTTATATTACAAGCATTTCTACCATTCAATTTCTATTAAAGCAATCTCAATAGCTTACAACATGAAATAAAATCATTAAATGCATCAATTAGGTCATAATATGCAGAGGTATTTGCGGATCATCAAAATGCAGATATTAAAATGACATAACCCTACAGTCTTAAAACTGTATCAAACATAGGATTAAAATCACCATAATGCAATTATCTCATTGGTACTATGACGAATTGGGTGAGGCCTCACAAATTAAATAACTTCATTTAATTAATTAGGAATCGCTTCTCATTTAATTAAATAACTTTGTTTAATTAATTAGAAGTAAGTACTCCATTTAATTAAATAATTTCGTTTAATTATTTCAAAATTCTTCTCGAAACTAGTCAACTCAAGTCAACCGTGGTTAAATCTGGTCAATTTTTGGTCAAACTTGATCTTTGCGTATGTGAATATGAGAAAATGTGAGTATGAATTCTAGCAACAATTCGATGCAAATTCTCATTCAGCCTTTCAAAATGAAGAGATGAGGGTCTCTTAAATAGACTTTCCTAGAATTCATCAACGGTTGAGATTGATTTCAATCAACGGTGAGGATTAAAGGTGAAGTTCAATCATAAAAGGAGATTTCCAAATTAAAGGGAGTTAACAGATTTAATTTGAGTAAAACAAGGAGTTAATTGATTCAATTTAAGTAGAAAAAGGAGTTAACTGATTTAACTCATTTTTGATCAATAGTGAACTGGAAATTTCCCTTTTTAAACTGAAGAGAGATTTTGTTGAGATATTTAATTTAATAAAATGAGATATGCTCTCATAATTACTTTTTCTATTTAATTAAATAATCTTTAAATAATTAGAGACACTTTTCTTATTTAATTAAATAACTTCATTTTATTAATTAGGAATGGCTTCTCATTTAATTAAATAACTTTGTTTAATTAATTAGAAGTAAGTACTCCATTTAATTAAATAATTTTGTTTAATTATTTCAAAATTCTTTTTGAAACTAGTCAACTCAAGTCAACCGTGGTTAAATTTGGTCAACTTTTGGTCAAACTTGATCTTTGCGTATGTGAATATGACCAAATGTGAGTATGAATTCCAGCAACAATTCGATGCAAATTTTCATTCATCCTTTCAAAATGAAGAGATGAGGGTCTCTTAAATAGACTTTCCTAGAATTCATCAACGGTTGAGATCGATTTCAATCAACGATCAGGATTAAAGGTGAAGTTCAGTCATAAAGGGAGATTTCCAAATTCAGGGGAGTTAACAGATTTATTTGAGTAAAAAAATGAGTTAACTAATTCAATTTGAGTAGAAAAAGGAGTTAACTGATTTAACTCATTTTTGATCAATAGTGAACGGAAAATTTTCCTTTTTGAATTGAAGAGAGATTTTGTCGAGATATTTAATTTAATAAAACGAGATATGCTCTCATAATTACTTTCTCTATTTAATTAAATAATCTTTAATTAATTAGACACTTTATTTATTTAATTAAATAACTTCATTTAATTAATTAGGAATGGCTTCTAATTTAATTAAATAACTTTGTTTAATTAATTAGAAGTAAGTACTCCATTTAATTAAATAATTTTGTTTAATTATTTAAAAAAAAATTTCGAAACTAGTCAACTCAACTCAACCGTGGTTAAATCTGGTCAACTTTTGGTCAAACTTGATCTTTGCGTATGTGAATATGAGAAAATGTGAGTATGAATTTCAGCAATAATTCGATGCAAATTCTCATTCAACCTTTCAAAATGAAGAGATGAGGGTCTCTTATATAGACTTTCCTGAAACTCATCAACGGTTGAGATCGATTTCAATCAATGGTTAGGATTAAAGGTGAAGTTTAGTCATAAAGGGAGATTTCCAAATTAAAGGGAGTTAAGAGATTTAATTTCAGTAAAATAAGGAGTTAACTGATTCAATTTGAGTAGAAAAAAGAGTTAACTGATTTAACTCATTTTTGATCAATACTGAACTAAAAATTTCCCTTTTTGAACTGAAGAGAGATTTTGTTGAGATATTTAATTTAATAAAATGAGATATGCTCTCATAATTACTTTCTCTATTTAATTAAATAATCTTTAATTAATTAGAGATATTTTACTTATTTAAATAAATAACTTCATTTAATTAATTAGAAATGGCTTCTCATTTAATTAAATAACATTGTTTAATTAATTAGAAGTAAGTACTCCATTTAATTAAATAATTTCGTTTAATTATTTCAAAATTCTTTTTGAAACTAATAAACTCAAGTCAACCGTGGTTAGATCTGGTCAACTTTTGGTCAAACTTGATCTTTGCGTATGTGAATATGAGCAAATGTGAGCATGAATTCAAGCAACAATTCGATGCAAATTTTCATTCAACCTTTCAAAATGAAGAGATCAGGGTCTCTTAAATAGACTTTCCTAGAATTCATCAACAGTTGAGATCGATTTCAATCAACGGTAAGGATTAAAGATGAAGTTTAGTCATAAAGGGAGATTTTCAAATTAAAGGGAGTTAAAAGATTTAATTTGAGTAAAATAAGGAGTTAACTGATTCAATTTTAGTAGAAAAGGGAGTTAACTCATTTAACTCATTTTTTATCAATATTGAACTGAAAATTTCTCTTTTTGAACTGAAGAGAGATTTTGTTGAGATATTTAATTTAATAAAAAGAGATATGCTCTCATAATTACTTTTTCTATTTAATTAGATAATCTTTAATTGATTAGAGACACTTTTTTTATTTAATTAAATAACTTCATTTAATTAATTAGGAATGGCTTCTCATTTAATTAAATAACTTTGTTTAATTAATTAGAACTAACTACTCCATTTAATTAAATAATTTTGTTTAAATATTTTAAAATTCTTTTCGAAACTAGTCAACTCAAGTCAATCGTAGTTAAATCTTGTGAACTTTTGGTCAAACTTGATCTTTGCGTATGTCAATCTGAGCAAATGTGAGTATGAATTTCAGCAACAATTCAATGCAAATTCTCATTCAACCTTTCAAAATGAAGAGAATTTTCTAAAATTCATCAACGGTTGAGATCGATTTCAATCAACGGCCAGAATTAAAGGTGAAGTTCAGTCATAAAGGGAGAGTACAAAATTAAAAGGAGTTAACAGATTTAATTTGAGTAAAATAAGGAGTTAACTGATTCAATTTGAGTAGAAAAATGAGTTAACTGATTTAACTCATTTTTTATCAATAGTGAACTGGAAATTTCCCTTTTTGAACAGAAGAGAGATTTTGTTGAGATATTTAATTTAATAAAATGAGATATGCTCTCATAATTACTTTTTCTATTTAATTACATAATCTTTAATTAATTAGAGACACTTTTCTTATTTAATTAAATAACTTCATTTAATAAATCAGGAATGGCTTCTCATTTAATTAAATAACTTTGTTTAATTAATTAGAAGTAAGTACTCCATTTAATTAAATAATTTTGTTTAATTATTTAAAAATTCTTCTCGAAACTAGTCAACTCAAGTCAACCGTGGTTAAATCTGGTCAACTTTTGGTCAAACTTTATCTTTGCGTATGTGAATATGAGCAAATGTGAGTATGAAATCCAGCAACAATTCGATGCAAATTCTCATTCAAACTTTCAAAATGAAGAGATGAGGGTCTCTTAAATAGATTTTCCTAGAATTCATCAACGGTTGAGATCGATTTCAATCAACAGTCAAGATTAAAGGTGAAGTTCAGTCATAAAGGAAGATTTTCAAATTAAAGTGAGTTAACAGATTTAATTTCAGTAAAATAAGGAGTTAACAGATTAAATTTGAGTAGAAAAAGGAGTTAATTGATTTAACTCATTTTTTTATCAATAGTGAACTGAAGATTTCCCTTTTTGAATTGAAGAGTGATTTTGTTCAGATATTTAATTTAATAAAATGAGATATGCTCTCATAATTACTTTTTATATTTAGTTAAATAATCTTTAATTAATTAGAAACACTTTTCTTATTTAATTAAATAACTTCATTGAATTTATTAAGAATGGCTTCTCATTTAATTAAATAACTTTGTTTAATTAATTAGAAGTAAGTACTCCATTCAATTAAATAATTTTATTTAATTATTTCAAAATTCTTTTTGAAACTAGTCAACTCAAGTCAATCATGGTTAAATCTGGTCAACTTTTGGTCAAACTTGATCTTTGCGTATATGAATATGAGCAAATGTAAGTATGAATTCCAGCAACAATTCGATTCAAATTCTCATTCAACCTTTCAAAATGAAGAGATGAGGGTCTCTTAAATAGACTTTCCTGGAATTCATCAACAGTTGAGATTGATTTCGATCAATGGTCAGGATTAAAGGTGAAGTTCAGTCATAAAGGGAGGTTTCCAAATTAAAGGGAGTTAACAGATTTAATTTGAGTAAAATAAGGAGTTAACTGATTCAATTTGAGTAGAAAAAGGAGTTAACTGATTTAACTCATTTTTGATCAATAGTGAACTGGAAATTTCCCTTTTTGAACTGAAGAGAGATTTTTTTGAGATATTTAATTTAATAAAATGAGATATGCTCTCATAATTACTTTTTCTATTTAATTAAATAATATTTAATTAATTAGAGACACTTTTCTTATTTAATTAAATAACTTCATTTAATTAATTAAGAATGGCTTCTCATTTAATTAAATAACTTTGTTTAATTATTTAGAAGTAAGTACTCCATTTAATTAAATAATTTCATTTAACTATTTCAAAATTCTTTTCAAAACTAGTCAAAACAAGTCAACCGTGGTTAAATCTGGTCAACTTTTTGTCAAACTTGATCTTTGTGTATGTGAATATGAGCAAATGTGAGTATGAATTTCAGCAAGAATTCGATGCAAATTCTCATTCAACTTTTCAAAATGAAGAGATGAGGGTCTCTTAAATAGACATTCCTTGAATTCATCAATGGTTGAGATCGATTTCAATCAACGGTCAGAATAAAAGGTGAAGTTCAGTCATAAAGGGAGATTTTCAAATTAAAGGGAGTTAACAAGTTTAATTTGAGTAAAATAAGAACTTAACTGATTCAATTTGAGTAGAAAAAAGAGTTAACTGATTTAACTCATTTTTGATCAATAGTGAACTGGAAATTTCCCTTTTTGAACTGAAGAGAGATTTTGTTGAGATATTTAATTTAATAAAATGAGATATGCTCTCATAATTACTTTTTCTATTTAATTAAAAAATCTTTAATTAATTAGAGACACTTTTCTTATTTAATTAATTAGGAATAGCTTCTAATTTAATTAAATAACTTTGTTTAATTAATTAGAAGTAAGTACTCCATTTAATTAAATAATTTCATTTAATTATTTCAAAATTCTTTTCGAAGCTAGTCAACTCAAGTCAGTCGTGGTTAAATCTGGTCAACTTTTGGTCAAACTTTATCTTTGTGTATATGAATATGAGAATATGTGAGTATGAATTGTAGCAACAATTCGATGCAAATTCTCATTCAAACTTTCAAAATGAAGAGATGAGGGTCTCTTAAATAGACTTTCCCGAAATTCATCAACGGTTGAGATCGATTCCAATCAACGGTCAGGATTAAAGGTGAAGTTCAGTCATAAAGTGAGATTTCCAAATTAAAGGGAGTTAACAGATTTAATTTGAGTAAAATAAGGAGTTAACTGATTCAATTGGAGTAGAAAAAAGAGTTAACTCATTTAACTCATTTTTTATCAATAGTGAACTGGAAATTTCACTTTTTGAATGGAAGAGAGATTTTGTTGAGATATTTAATTTAATAAAATGAGATATGCTGTCATAATTACTTTTCCTATTTAATTAAATAATCTTTAATTAATTAGAGACACTTGTTTTATTTAATTAAATAACTTCATTTAATTAATAAGGAATGGCTTCTCATTTAATTAAATAACTTTGTCTAAATAATTAGAAGTAAGTACTCCATTTAATTAAATAATTTTTTTTAATTACTCCAAAAAATATTTCGAAACTAGGCAACTGTGGTTAAATATGGTCAACTTTTAGTCAAACTTGATCTTTGCATATGTAAATATGAGCAAATGTGACTATGAATTCCAGCAACAATTCGATTCAACTTTTTATTCAACCTTTCAAAATGAAGAGTTGAGGGTCTCTTAAATAGGCTTTTCTGGAATTCATCAGTGGTTGAGATCGATTTCAATCAACGATCAGGATTAAAGATGAAGTTCAGTCATAAAAGGAGATTTTCAAATTAAAGGGAGTTAACAGATTTAATTTGAGTAAAATAAGGAATTAACTGATTCAATTTGAGTAGAAAAAGAAGTCAACTGATTTAACTCATTTTTTATCAATAGTGAACTGGAAAATTTCCTTTTTGAACTAAAGAGAGATTTTGTTGAGATATTTTATTTAATAAAATGAGATATGCTCTCATAATTACTTTTTCAATTTAATTAAATAATCTTTAATTAATTAGAGAGACTTTTCTTATTTAATTAAATAACTTCATTTAATTAATTAGGAATGGCTTCTCATTTAATTAAATAACTTTGTTTAATTAATTAGAAGTAAGTACTCCATTTAATTAAATAATTTTGTTTAATTATTTCAAAATTCTTTTCGAAACTAGTCAACTCAAGTCAACCGTGTTTAAATCTGGTCAACTTTTGGTCAAACTTGATCTTTGTGTATGTGAATATGAGCAAATGTGTGTATGAATTCCAGCAACAATTCGATGCAAATTCTCATTCAACCTTTCAAAATGAAGAGATGAGGGTCTCTTAAATAGACTTTCCTGGAATTCATCAACGATTGAGATCGATTTCGATCAACAGTCAAGATTAAAGGTGAAGTTCAGTCATAAAGGGAGATTTTCAAATTAAAGGGAGTTAAAAAATTTAATTTGAGTAAAATAAAGAGTTAACTGTTTCAATTTGAGTAGAAAAAGAAGTCAACTGATTTAACTCATTTTTGATCAATAGTGAACTGAAAATTTCTCTTTTTCAACTAAAGAGAGATTTTGATGAGATATTAAATTTAATAAAATGAGATATGCTCTCATAATTAGTTTTTCTATTTAATTAAATAATCTTTAATTAATTAGAGACACTTTTCTTATTTAAATAAATAACATCATTTAATTAATTAGGAATGGCTTGTCATTTAATTAAATAACTTTGCTTAAGTAATTAGAAGTAAGTACTAAATTTAATTAAATAATTTCGTTTAATTATTCAAAAACTCTTTTCAAAAATAGTCAACTCAAGTCAACCGTGGTTAAATCTGGTCAGCTTTTGGTCAAAATTGATATTTGCGTATGTGAATATGAGCAAATGTGAGTATGAATTCTAGCAAAAATTCAATGCAAATTCTCATTCAAACTTTCAAAATGAAGAGGTGAGGGTCTCTTAAATGGACTTTCCTGGAATTCATCAATGGTTGAGATCGATTTCAATCAGCGGTCAGGATTAAAGGTGAAGTTCGGTCATAAAAGGAGATTTCCTAATTAAAGGGAGTTAACAGATTTAATTTGAGTAAAATAAGGAGTTAACTGATTCAATTTGAGTAGAAAAAGGAATCACCTAATTTACTTCATTTTTTATCAATAGTGAACTGGAAATTTCCCTTTTTGAATTGAACAGAGATTTTTTTGAGATATTTAATTTAATAAAATGAGATATGCTCTCATAATTACTTTTTCTATTTAATTAAATAATCTTTAATGAATTAGAGACACTTTTCCTATTTAATTAAATAACTTCATTTAATTAATTAGGAATGGCTTTTGATTTAATTAAATAACATTGTTTAATTAATTAGAAGTAAGTACTCCATTTAATTAAATAATTTCGTTTAATTATTGCAAAATTCTTTTCAAAGCTAGTCAACTCAAGTCAACGGTAGTTAAATCTGGTCAAGTTTTCTTCAAACTTGATCTTTGTGTATGTGAATATGAGCAACTGTGAGTATGAATTCCAGCAACAGTTCGATGCAAATTCTCATTCAACCTTTCAAAATGAAGAGATGAGGGTCTCTTAATGATGGGGCTCAACCCAAGAACAGAATGGAACCAACAGAAAAGGAAAATTATATTAACTGAGAAAATAAGCTAGTACAAATAGTGCAGAGAAAATAAACTTCAAAACATGCGCCAAGGGCTTACAATAGCATAAATTTGGAGATAATTTCTCCATTTAGTACCTCCTCTCAAAATCCACTCCGAACTGCCTTTTACAATGCCAGAAATCTCCTTAAATAGACCCCGGAGGGTTAAGGACTAGGAGTACATTCTAGAAAGTGCTAGTAGGTATCCACCGACCAAAAAGAAGGTTTTGGAAGCTGCGTTAGAAGTCGGTGTAAATTTAGAAGAACCCAGAAACGGTAACCAAACTTTCGGGAGGCATAACTTCATTTAATTAATTAGGAATGGCTTCTCATTTAATTAAATAACTTTGTTTAATTAATTAGAAGTAAGTTCTCCATTTAATTAAATAATTTCATTTATTTATTTAAAAATTCTTTTCGAAACAAGAAAACTCAACTCAACCGTGGTTAAATCTGGTCAACTTGTGGTCAAACTTGATCTTTGCGTATGTGAATATGAGCAAATGTGAGTATGAATTCTAGCAACAATTCGATGCAAATTCTCATTGAACCTTTCAAAATGAAGAGATGAGGGTCTCTTAAATAGACTTTCTAGAAATTCATCAACGGTTGATATCGATTTCAATCAACGCTCAAGACTAAAGGTGAAGTTCAATCATAAAAGGAGATTTCTAAATTAAAATAGATTTAATTTGAGTAAAATAAGGAGTTAACTTATTCAATAACTTTGTTTAACTAATTAGAAGTAAGTACTCCATTTAATTTAATAATTTCGTTTAATTATTTCAAAAAAAATTTAGAAACTAGTCAACTCAAGCCAACCGTGGTTAAATCTGGTCAACTTTTCGTCAAACTTGATCTTTGCGTATGTGAATATGAGGAAATGTGAGTATGAATTCAAGCAACAATTCGATGCAAATTTTTATTCAACTTTTCAGAATGAAGAGATGAGGGTCTCTTAAATAGACTTTCTTGGAATTCATCAACGATTGAGATCAATTTCAATCAACAGTTAGGATTAAAGGTGTAGTTCAGTCATAAAGGGAGATTTCCAAATTAAAGGGAGTTAACATATTGAATTTGAGTACAATAAGGAGTTAACTGATTCAATTTGAGTAAAAAAAGGAGTTAACTGATTTAACACATTTTTGATCAATAGTGAACTGGAAATTTTCCTTTTTAAATTGAATAGAGATTTTGTTAAGATATTTAATTTAACAAAATGAGATATGCTCTCATAATTACTTTTTCTATTTAATTAAATAATCTTTAATTAATTAGAGACACTTTTCTTATTTAATTAAATAACTTCATTTCATTAATCAGGAATGGCTTCTCATTTAATTAAATAACTCTTTTTAATTAATTAGAAGTAAGTACTCCATTAAATTTAATAATTTCGTTTAATTATTTCAAAAAAAAATTCGAAACTAGTCAACTTAAGTCAACCGTGGTTAAATTTTGTCAACTTTTGGTCAAACTTGATCTTTGCGTATGTGAATATGTGCAAATGTGAGTATGAATTCCAGCAACAATTCGATGCAAATTCTCATTCAACCTTTCAAAATGAAGAGATGAGGGTTTTTTAAATAGACATTCCTGGAATTCATCAATGTTTGAGTTCGATTTCAATCAACGGTCAGGATTAAAGGTGAAGCTCTGTCATCAAGGGAGATTTCCAAATTAAAGGGAGTTAACATATTTAATATGAGTAAAATCAGGAGTTAACTGATTCAATTTGAGTAGAAAAAAGAGTTAACTGATTTAACTCATTTTTTATCAATAGTGAATTAGAAATTTCCCTTTTTGAACTGAAGAGAGATTTTGTTGAGATATTTAATTTAATAAAATGAGATATGGTCTCATAACTACTTTTTCTATTTAATTAAATAATCTTTAATTAATTAGAGGCACTTTTCTTATTTAATTAAATAACTTCATTTAATTAATTAGGAATGGCTTCTCATTTAATTAAATAATTTTGTTTAAATAATTAGAAGTACTCCATTTAATTAAATAATTTTGTTTAATTATTTCAAAATTCTTTTCGAAACTAGTCAATCGTGGTTAAATCTGGTCAACTTTTGGTCAAACTTGATCTTTGCGTATGTGAGTATGAATTCCAGCAACAATTCGATGCAAATTTTTATTCAACCTTTCAAAATGAAGAGATGAGGGTCTCTTAAATAAACTTTTTTGGAATTCATCAATGGTTGAGATCGATTTCAATCAACGGTCAGCATTAAAGGTGAAGTTTAGTCATAAATGGAGATTTCCAAATTAAAGGGAGTTAACAGATTTAATTTGAGTAAAATAAGGAGTTAACTGATTTAACTCATTTTTGATCAATAGTGAACTAGAAATTTCCCTTTTTGAACTAAAGAGAGATTTTGTTGAGATATTTAATTTAATAAAATGAGATATCCTCTCATAATTACTTTTTCTATTTAATTAAATAACTTCATTTAATTAATTAGGAATGGCTTCTCATTTAATTAAATAACTTTTTTTAATTAATTCGAAGTAAGTACTCCATTTAATTAAATAATTTTGTTTAATTATTTCAAAATTCTTTTCGAAACTAGTCAACCGTGGTTAAATCTGGTTAGCTTTTGGTCAAACTTTATCTTTGCGTATGTGAATATGAGCAAATGTGAGTATGAATTTTAGCAACAATTCGATGCAAATTCTTACTCAACGTTTCAAAATAAAGAGATGAGGGTCTCTTAAATAGACTTTCCTTGAATTCATCAATGGTTGAGATCGATTTCAATCAACGATCAGGATTAAAGGTGAAGTTCAGTAATAAAGAGAGATTTTCAAATTAAAAGGAGTTAACAGATTTAATTTGACTAAAATAAGGAGTTAATTGATTCAATTTGAGTAGAAAAAGGAGTTAACTGATTTAACTCATTTTTTATCAATAGTGAACTGGAAATTTCCCTTTTTGAACTGAAGAGAAATTTTGTTGAGATATTTAATTTAATAAAATGAGATATGCTTTCATAATTACTTTTTCTATTTAATTAAATAATCTTTAATTAATTAGCGACACTTTTCTTATTTAATTAAATAACTTCATTTAATTAATTAGGAATGGCTTCTCATTTAATTAAATAACTTTATTTAATTAATTAGAAGTAAGTACTCCATTTAATTAAATAATTTCGTTTAATTATTTCAAAATTCTTTTCAAAACTAGTCAACTCAAGTCAACCATGGTTAAATTTGGTCAACTTTTGGTCAAACTTCATCTTTGCGTATGTGAATATGAGCAAATGTGAGTATGAATTCCAGCAACAATTCGGTACAAATTCTCATTCAACCTTTCAAAATGAAGAGATGAGGGTCTCTTAAATAGGCTTTCCTGGAATTCATCAATGGTTGAGATCGATTTCAATCAACGGTCAGGATTAAAGGTGAAGTTCAGTCATAAAATGAGATTTCCAAATTAAACAGAGTTAACAGATTTAATTTGAGTAAAATAAGGAGTTAACTGATTCAATTTGAGTAGAAAAAGGAGTTAACTCATTTTTGATCAAAAGTGAACAGCAAATTTCCCTTTTTGAACTAAAGAGAGATTTTGTTGAGATATTTAATTTACTAAAATGAGATATGCTCTCATAATTACTTTTTCTATTTAATTAAATAATCTTTAATTAATTAGAGACACTTTTCTTATTTAATTAAATAACTTCATTTAATTAATTAAGAATGGCTTCTCATTTAATTAAATAACTTTGTTTAATTAATTAGAAGTAAGTACTCTATTTAATTAAATAATTTTGTTTAATTATTTCAAAATTGTTTTCAAAACTAGTAAACTGAAGTCAACGGTAGTTAAATTTGGTCAACTTTTGGTCAAACTTGATCTTTGCGTATGTGAATATGAGCAAATGTGTGTAGTGCCTACCGACGTTCACATCCTTTCTAGACTTATTGTTATCAGACTATGTAGACTAGTTTTATGTTGATGGTTTAGTGGTGTTGTTTTGACACTATCAGATATTATGATATGGATTCAGTTGATATATGATGAGATTATTTAGAGTTTACATTTCATGTATGTATGATAATCATTACATTGTTTTTAGTTATTAATGACGATTATTTAGATGGTTTATTATCTCATGTGTTTTCTTATGGTTATGTACCCCATACTTGCATGTGTATGGTGTGCATGTTTTCTTATTGTATGGCATTTCTGATGTGGTTAAAGAAGGGAGTCATAGTCACCTGCTTAGTCAGGATCTACATGATGCACCACTTCCTGCCATTGTCTGTTTAGCTTAGCATTATATATTGTATGTACATGCATAATTTTTCTGTAGGTTGCAGGTACCGAGTATCGACTTCCCTGAATTGCCAAGATGAGCGTACCCTATTATACTATCTCAATGATAAGAGAAGGGAGATAAATTCTCAAGTCCAAATTCCAAACCTAAAAACCATTTGTCCTAATGAGTTAGGACAAGTATCAAAGTTGAATACCCACCGAATGTGTCGGATGACATATTTCGTGATTTTTAACCCTTTAGATTTATTTTGTATGATTTGTTCTATGATGGATTTTCATATTTTATCTTGGAGGTCTATGGTGAATTTTCCATTAATTAAGTCTTAATAAATAGATTTAATTAATAAATTATTTATTTGAGAAAATTAATAAAATATCATGATCTTTGATATTTTGATTGTAATTAATTAAATGTGAATTATTGGGGAAAAGGAATTAAATAAAAGAAAACTAGAAATTAAAATTAATAATAATTATAAAATAATAATAAAGTAATAAATAAAATAATAATAATAAAAGTTATAAAAATTAAAGTGAAAGTTATAAAATTTAAATAGAAATTATTTAAAAAGTAAATTTTAGTTATAAGCTTGGATGGGAATTAACATGTGTCAACAACACAAGGGTTAGTGCATCAATTAACCACAAGGTGTCTACAACTCTATGACTCACCAAAAAGGTGGGAAAAGACCCATGCTTAGTTGGTGACACCTTTCAGCAGTTTCAAGAAGCATTCCAAAGGTTTCTTGAGAGCTCTTCATATTCAGGCATTCATAGAAGCTTAGGAAGAGAGCGTTTTGAAGTGCAATTGGAGCATTGGAGGACTCGAGAACTCTAAAGAAGGGAGGAGCTTGCTCTGCGAATTTTTTTTGAGGAAGAGTGATTTAGAATCAGAATTCAGGTAGATTCTTGTAATTTTACTTATGCTATTTTCGCATCATGCATTCCCTGTCTTCTTCGTGTCTTCCATATGTCTTCTGAGGAATTTTTTATGCAATTCTCAATATGGTAGCTAATTTTATTTGAGAATTTTATATGCTTAGATCTGGAATGAACACGGGGCTAGGGTTTAAATTTGTAGCCAAAACCATCAGATGATTTAATGGATAAAATTTGAGTTCAAAGGATTATAGAAAAATTTTGAGAATTGGAATTTTGTGTATATATATATGCATTATTTATACATATACATTTCACCGCAAGCAAATGTTGCATCGTGGATTACATTGGAGGGGTGCGTTTTAATAAAACACAACTTTTAAAAATATATATATATATATATGATAAATTTTGAATGGACGCGGGGGAAATATATTTTCTCACCCCCGTCGGTGGCCACATTAATATGGATTGCACCTGCAAAGTACCTGTGGTCTGCAGTGTACTTGTGACCGTAGTGTACTCTGCGACCCGCAAGTTTTATATATTGTATCAGCGGTGATTATTATATCACCGTTGGTTTGAAATTACAAAATTTTTATTTTATTTGCAACGATATCTCATATGATATTTGATTATGAATTTCAATTTCGTTTGCATTGTTATTAGATATTAAATGTTATTATGTATATATATATACATATATATATATATATATATATATATATATATATATAAGTATATATGTATATATAATTATTTATAAATGATTATTATAAAGTTCTAAATTAATGGATCACTCTTTTAATGATTTAAATATTGATATTGAGCTTGACAATTATGAAGAGATATTAATAATTAATTTAATTAAACTCAGTTTAATTAAGATAAATTATTAGAATATATAATCGAAGTTTTGATTCATTGAGATTGTCAATTTTCAAACAATGTCATATAAATCAATTAGAAAATTGAGTCTAATGGAGAAAATTTTATCTATCAAACATACACATGGGTTAGGTAAAACGTGAAACTTCTCCACTTGATATTTATTTGGGAAAACATAAACGGAGACTTTTAAATTCAAATTTGAAAACTTAGCAAAAACCAAAACATGTGTTTACATTCTGTATTCTTATGCTATTATTTTGAGTTTTGGGTTGACTAGTGTTGACCAGTTTAGGACGTCTACCAGAGGCTTGGGGGTTTTGTGATTGTGATGTCATGATGATGTTTTAATCTCGATCTTTATAAACCCAACCATGGTTATGTGATGAAATGCTTTATGTATTGGATGTGAATACTAAGTGTTATAGTTGAGATTCTTATGTATGAGACACTTGACTTAACCATTATTTTTGGTCATCGATCAATTATCCTTGGTTATTTTCTAGTCGCCATGATGGGACTGTAATGTGGATTTATTCTTGATGATGTCATGTGGTGACATGTTTGACTGAACCATTTTTGGAGTCTTCGACCAGTATGATTGAGGTATATTTTAGTTATTGAGAACCATTGGATACTTTGATTATCAGTGATATTTCAGTTGCCAATAGATAGCTGTTGTGGTCATGATTTTCTATGGATGTTTGCTCATGGAGATTTGATACTTTTATGCATATTTGATGATTTTATTTTGGATTATCTATTGTGATTTTGAGATTTATGATTCCATGAGCATTAGGGTAGGATATCTGCATGTAGTGACGGGAAGTGGATTGCAATGGGGGCCGGGGCCCTAAGAGGTTGCCAGGGTAACTCATTGTAAGTTGGATTAATAAGTGATAACATTCACACCTAATACTAACTGAATGAACCTAAAAAGATAAGTTTTTTGTTCTCACCCATGCCTTGAGTGCTTGTATAGGCTAGGATGGGAGTAGTGAGAACGCATGGTTGCGACCTTGCATTCTGTAGTATGCCTCATCTGTATGAGAGGATACTAGTGGCCACATGAAATCAATATGGACCCATGGAGTTTAGCTAACTGCCTGGATAACTTGTACGTGATAAATGCGATGACACTTTCTTGCTTGCATAGTAGGTACCTATATGTCATTGTGTGCCTCTAGGAAGTAGATGTCAGTTTCGTGATTGGAACCTTTGAGTTAGTATACTTTTAGGATTCCTGGATTATAGGGATTTATGCTATGTGATTTTGATAACTTTTTTGGGACTTGAGATTATCTCCTCAGCATGGTGGGAGTGGACCACTTAGGTACCATGCGGTCGGGTGGTAGTGTATTTTCCACTCTTATCATTTGAGATTCATTGAGACATCGTGGCTGATGTGTCCTTCGTGATGGTGGATATGTATCCTTTCATTGATTATTAGCATATGTTAGATGATGTTATCTTATGCTTATATTTGCATGTTAGATTATGTTCTACATATGATGTTGTATATGTTAGGAGTGACATTCCTACTATGTTAATACCAATGATCTCTTCGATGATTTGGGATGTTATGCACGGAGGGATGGCTAGGGCCCACGATGGACTAATGATGCTATTAACGGTTGGGAGGAATCGTGCACTTAGTTTATTTTGTTTGATCTTTATGATGGATGTATATATCTTCTACGATGATGTATCATGTGATTATCTCTACTTTGATGTATCATGGATTGGAATAGGATGATGTACCTTATTCTATATATGTATATTCTTTGAGCTTGTCATACCCTGTGACATGTACAGAGGATGAATGAGCATTTGAAATGTAATATTTAAACATTAGATTTATCATTATTATTTCATGTGGATGTTGTACTAGATGGATTCATGTATGTAATTAATGTTAAGGGATCTTTAAAGAATGTAATCAATTATGTATGTTATGTTTACTTTCAGATGGACATTGCTATTGCTTCCATTATTAAGTAAAAGTTATATGTGGTATTTAATTTCATGTTATTTAAAAAAAAATAAAAAATAAAAAAATGTTACCAAACTTAGTGAAATTCTAGGTTAATTCTTTGGATCCCTTGGCGGGGCATTGCATTTGGTATCAGAGCCCGAGTTTCTACATTGGGAGCTTTGGGTATTTTGGAACAACTAGAACTATGAACTATTAAGTGTATCTCTTCAACTTGAAACTAGGTGAACTGAAACAGAACCTGAACTGTTACTTGAATATTTTTCATACTTCAACACTTAGTTTTCAAAATTGGAGACTTTACTTAAACCTAAACATAGAATTGAACTTAGTCTATTGCAAACATGTGTCTTTTGATTGTAATAGTACTTTGTTCTATTGTAAGATGGTGTCTGGGACTGGGTCTTCTATTAGAGGCCATGGTAGAGGCCGAGGAAGAGGTCATGGTCATGGCAAAGCTGTCAGTGCCCATGAGTTTTCCCATGAGGGATTGGCTCGTGTAGAGAGCAGGGAAGAGCACTCTAATAGGCAGCAGGAAGAGAGCCGTAGAGAGGACCAAGCTGAGTCTGATGAGGTTAGTCTGAGATAGATGATGCAGACTATTTTAGAACGTCTACCTCCTATTCAAGAATAGCCTAAAGTGCATCAGACAAAACAAGAGCATAGACCCAGATCTAGAAGTCCTCAGAAGGATCATCAGAGGTCCATTGTGTCCACTGAGATGAAGGATCTTTCAAGATCTAAGGTCAAGCCTTTCAATGGGCAAGGTTCTGGTTATGTGGCCGAGCAGTGGCTGATTTCCCTTGATAAGATTTTTGCCATGCAAGATTTTGACAGCAATGTTAAGGCAAGATTTACGATCACTAATTTAGAGAATTTTGGGGCCACTTGGTGGACGATTGAGGAGAAGAAGCTGGGAATCGATATGAGCAGTGTCACGTGGGAACTATTCTTAGAGAGTTTCAGTGAACGATTCTTACCAAAGGAATGGAAATTACAAAGGGCAGATGAGTTTCATAATCTCAAACAGTACACTTTGTCAGTGACCGAGTATGAGCATAAGTTTTATGAGCTTATGCTTTTTTCAGGGTTCAGTGAAAATTCAGCTCAGTTGACACAACACTTTATTAGGGGTTTGAATAACCGTATTACTAGGGGAGTTAAGGTATTTGAGCCAAAAACTCTCAAGGATGCGATACATCGAGCAATCCTTGTTGAGAAAAGTGTCAACCTTGGTCAAGGTGGTTTTGTAGGAGCACTAGTAGCATTAGGATCTAAAGGCAACTTCAATTCAGGTGGTAACAAGAAGCCTTTCTTTTCTAAAGAAAAATTGTATCAGCAGCAGTCTCAGCAGACGTAGCAGCAGAAGGGATCAAATTCTCAGGCTCAAGGTGGTGGCAAAGGTTCTAACTTTAAGAACAACCGTAATGCTCAATGCAATAAACAGAGTCAGTCCAATCAGCCAGCTCAGAGTAGCCAGACTTTTGTAAGTAGGAACAGTTTCCAGCAATCTAATGTACCACCTATGGGAAGAGTATCTGGTAGGAATACAAAATGTTTTCCATGTGGTTAGATTGGACATTATGTAGCTCAGTGTCCACAGCAAGCACCTGAGTTTTTAGGACCTAGGCCTACAGCTTTAGAACCCACAATTGGTGATGTAGGGAGAGCTCATAGAGTTTTTGCACCAGTTGATCAGTGTCAGGCAGATCAGCAGGGAACAGTGGTTGAGACCACATGTGCTATTTGAGGTATATCTCTTTTAGTATTATTTGATTTAGGAGCTACAGATTCATTTACTTCACCATCTATAGTTTCTAAGAGTAAGATGGATGCGGTGAAGCAAGGTCATGGTTGGCAAGTGGAACTAGCCTCAGGTATAAAGGTCTCCACAGACTCTGCAGTTCATAAGTGTGGGCTTAGCTTAGGGAGCTTTGATACGGTTGTGGATCTTTGAGTCATACCCCTTGGTTCCTATGATGTGGTTCTAGGCATGGACTGGCTTGGATCTCATAGAGCCAGTAAAGATTGTAGGAAGAAGATTATTTTGTGCCAAGATGACCAAGGGAATGATGTGAAGATAGTTGGGATACCGAGGCATATATCTCTGCGGATGATTTTTGCTATGCAATTGAAGCAAAGTTTTCATAAGGGATGTCAGATACTTGCTATTATGGTAAATGATCTTGATGAGGAAGATCCTATGAGGAAGACTTTAGATCACCCGATTTTACAGGAGTACGCAGATGTCTTTCCAAGTGAGATTCCAAGCATGCCTCTAAAGAGGGACATTGATTTTAGCATTGATCTAATTCTTGGAGCGGAGCCTATCTCTAAAGCTCCTTATCGTATGACTACTCAGGAACTGGGTGAGCTACATCTTCAGCTAGAGGAACTTCTGGCCAAAGGGAGCATTCAACCTAGCGTATCACCATGGGGAGCTCCAACGCTCTTTGTGAAGAAGAAAGATGGTTCTTTGCGCCTTTGTATTGACTACAGACAGTTGAACAAGGTGACTATTAAGAATAGGTATCCTTTGCCTAGGATTGATGACTTATTTGATCAGATCAAGGGAGTTGTAGTATTCTCCAAGATTGACCTTAAGTCAGGATACCACCAGCTTTGTATTAAGGAAGCAGACATTCACAAAACTGCTTTTTGAACTCGCTATGGGCATTATGAGTTCACAGTGGTACCTTTTGGATTGACTAACGCTCCATTGGTGTTCATGAGTTTGATGAATGGTGTTTTTCGATCATATCTTGACAGGTTTGTTCTCATGTTTCTTGATGATATATTGATATTTTCTAGGACTCAGAAGGAGCATGAGGAACACCTACGGTTGGTATTGCAGTGTTTGAGAGGCAATCAACTTTACGCCAATGCCGCTAAGTGTGAATTCTTCAAAATAGAGATTCAGTATTTAGGGCATGTTATCTTAGGTGATGGTATTTCAATGGATCCTGCAAAGATTTAGGTGATAATAGATTGGCCTACCTCGACTAATGTGTCAGAGATTCGTAGTTTCATGGGTTTAGCTGGTTATTATCGCAGATTTGTCCAGAACTTCTCTAGGATAGCACATCCTATCACTTCTCTTCAGAGGAAAGGTAAGAAGTTTGTGTGGACAGAGAAATGTGAGGAAGCATTTCAGAGGCTCAAGGAGCTTTTGACTAGTGCACCAATTTTAGCTGTACCTGAATCAGAAGGTGATTTTATGGTGTGTACAAATGCTTCTCTTGAAGGAATTGGAGCAGTGTTGATGCAGAATGGACGGGTGATTGCGTATGAATCATGCAAGCTCAAGGATCATGAGTTAAATTACCCTACACATGGTCTTGAGTTAGCAATAGTAGTTCATGCTTTGACAAGGTGGAGACATTTGTTGTTGGGGCACATATTTGAGCTACATAGTGATCATTGTAGTCTTCAGTACATTTTTACTTAGCCTAATTTGAATGCTCGCCAAAGATGATGGATGGAATTTTTATGCGAGTATGATTTTGAGGTTAAGTACATTCAGGGTAAGGAGAATGTGGTGGTAGATGCTTTGAGTCGCAAGAGACATGTGGTAACATCAATGACTCTTAGTGTGGATTTGAGGAGTCAGATTCTTCAAGCACTTCCTACGGATTCCTGGTATCAGGAAGTGTGCAGAGAGATAGATTCAGGGAGACCCTTGGAAGGTAAGTTTGCAGGTTACGTCCAAGAATCAGATGGTCTTTTGAGACATTTGGGGAGGATTTATGTGCCATTACTGGATGAGCTTCGCACCTTGATTCTGGCAGAAGCCCATCATACACCTTACTTAGCACATCCAGGTGTCAAGAAGATGCATGCTAATTTGAGACGTTAGTTCTTTTGGTCCGAGATGAAGTGAGATATTGCTGATTTTGTGGCTAGGTGTCTTGAGTGTCAGAGAGTTAAGGCAGAACACCAGCACCCGGTTGGACTTTTGCAGCCAAATCTCATTCCTTCTTGGAAATGGGATATCATCTCCATGGATTTCATTGTAGGATTACCTATGACTGTTCGTTGTCACGATGCTATCATGGTCACCGTTGATTGGTTGACTAAGGTGGCGCATTTTTCACCAATCAGGTCTTCTTACATAGCAGCTTCTGTAGCTAATGTCTTCATGCGTGACATTGTGAGATTACATGGTATTCCTAGAAAGATCATTTCTGACAAGGATCCTGTATTCACATCTGAATTTTGGACATTGTTGCAGCATGAGCTTGGAGCGTAGTTAAACTTCAGTTCGGCATATCATCCAAAGACTGATGGTCAAACAGAGAGGGTGAACCAGGTTTTGGAGGATATGTTACTGATGTATTTGATGGAAAGGTAGACACATTGGGAGGACTATCTCTACCTAGTGGAGTTTTCTTACAACAATGGATATCATAGTTCTATTGGCATGGCACCATTTTAGGCATTATACGGACGTCCTTGTCATACACCCTTGAGTTGGGACAGCCTCGAGGATCACATTCTATTGGGTCCTGAGATGCTTCATGATATGGAGTAACAGGTAGAGCGTATCCGTGAGTATTTGACTACAGCACAGGATAGGCAGAAGAAGTATGCCAATGCTCATAGGATTGATAAGCAGTTTGCTGTGGGTGATAAGGTTTTCTTGAGAGTGCGACTGCGAAAGAGTTTGATCTGTTACGGAAAGGGTTCTAAGCTAGCACCTCGATTTGTGGGACCATTCAAGATTTTGGAGAGGATTGGCTCGGTTGCTTACCGTCTTGCTCTACTGCCCAGTCTAGCTCGCATTCATGATGTTTTCCATGTTTCAGTGCTTAAGCAGTATATTCCTGATATTGTGCATGTTCTTGATTGGAATGTGTTGTAGGTAGAGGATGGGCAGCTAGCTTTGGAGCCGATTTGTATTCTGGAGCAGCGAGAGTTGACCCTCAGGGGTCAAACCATCGAGCATGTAAGGGTCCAATGGGACTCTACTAATGATTCTTTAGCTACATGGGAGGATGCAGCTAGATTGAGCGAGTTATATCCATATTTGTTTGTAGGCTTCTAGGAGTAAGCCTAATTCAAGGGGGGGTGGATGTAGTGCCTACCCGCGTTCACATCTTTTCTAGACTTATTGTTATCAGACTATGTAGACTAGTTTTATGTTGATGGTTTAGTGGTCTTGTTTTGACACTATCAGATATTATGATATTGATTCAGTTGATATATGATGAGATCATTTAGACTTTACATTTCATGTATGTATGATGATCATTACATTGTTTTCAGTTATTAATGATGACTAGTTAGATGGTTTATTATCTCATGTGTTTTATTATGGTTACTTACCCCATACTTGCATGTGTATGGTGTGCATGTTTTCTTATTGTATGGTGTTTCTAATGTGGTTAAGGAAGGGAGTCATAGTCACCTACTTAGTCGGGATCTACATGATGCACCACTTCCTGCCATTGTCTGTTTGGCTTAGCATTATATATTGTATGGACATGCATGATTTTTTTGCAGGTTGCAGGTACCGGGTATCAACTTTCTTGAATTGCCAGGATGAGCGTACCCTATTATATTATCTCAATGATAAGAGAAGGGAGATAAATTCTCAAGTCCAAATCCCAAACCTAAAAATCATTTGTCCTAGTGAGTTAGGACAAGTATCAAAGTTGAATACCCACTGAATGTGTCGGACGACATATTTCGTGATTTTTAACCCTTTAGATTTATTTTGTATGATTTGTTCTATGATGGGGTTTCATATTTTATCTTGGAGGTCTATGGTGAATTTTCCATTAATTAAGTCTTAATAAATAGATTTAATTAATAAATTATTTATTTGAGAAAATTAATAAAATATCATGATCTTTGATATTTTGATTGTAATTAATTAAATGCGAATTATTGGGGAAAAGGAATTAAATAAAAGAAAACTAGAAATTAAAATTAATAATTATTATAAAATAATAATAAAGTAATAAATAAAATAATAATAATAAAAGTTATAAAAATTAAAATGAAAGTTATAAAATTTAAATAGAAATTATTTAAAAAGTAAATTGGAGTTATAAGCTTGCATGGGAATTAACATGTGTCAACAACACGGGGGTTAGTGCATCAATTAAGCACAAGGTGTCTACAACTCTATGACTGACCAAAAAGGTGGGAAAAGACCAATGCTTAGTTGGTAACACCTTTCAGTGGTTTCAAGAAGCATTCCAAAGGTTTCTTGAGAGCTCTTCATATTCAGGCATTCATAGAAGCTTAGGGAGAGAGCGATTTGGAGTGCAATTGGAGCATTAGAGGACTCGAGAACTCTGAAGAAGGGAGAAGCTTGCTCTGCAAATTTTTTATAGGAAGAGCGATTTAGCATCATAATATGGGTAGATTCTTGTGATTTTACTTATGCTATTTTTGCATCATGCATTCCTTGTCTTCTTCGTGTCTTCCATATGTCTTCTGAGGAATTTCTTATGCAATTCTCAATATGGTAGCTAATTTTATTTGAGAATTCTATATGCTTAGATCTGGAATGAACACGGGGCTAGGGTTTAAATTTGCAGCCAAAACCATCAGATGATTTAATGGATAAAATTTGAGTTCAAAGGATTATAGAAAAATTCTGAGAATTGGAATTTTTTGTATATATATATATGCATTATTTATACATATACGTTTCACCGCAAGAAAATGTTGCATCGCAGATTACATTGGAGGGGTGCATTTTAATAAAACACAACTTTAAAAAAAATATATATATGATAAATTTTGAATGGACGGGGGGGAAATATATTTCCTCACCCCCGCCGATGGCCACATTAATACGGACTGCGGCCGCAGAGTACCTGTGGTCTGCAATGTACTCTGCGACCCACAGGTTTTATATATTGTATCAGCGGTGATTATTATATCACTATTGGTTTGAAATTTAAAAAGTTTTATTTTATTTGCAACGATATCTCATATGATATTTAATTATGAATTTCGATTTCGTTTGCATTGTTATTAGATATTAAATGTTATTATGTATATATATATATATATTTATGTATATATATATATATATATATGTATATAAGTATATATGTATATATAATTATTTATAAATGATTATTATAAAGTTCTAAATTAATGGATCACTCTTTTAATGATTTAAATATTGATATTGAGCTTGACAATTATGAAGAGATATTAATAATTAATTTAATTAAATTCAGTTTAATTAAGATTAATTATTAGAATATATAATCAAAGTTTTGATTCATTGAGATTGTCAATTTTCAAACAATGTCATATAAATCAATTAGAAAATTGAGTCTAATGGAGAAACTTTTATCTATCAAACATACACATGGGTTAGGTAAAACGTGAAACTTCTCCGCTTGATATTTATTTGGGAAAACGTAAACTGAGACTTTCAAATTCAAATTTGAAAACTTAGCAAAACCAAAACATGTTTTTACATTGTGTATTCTTATGCTACTATTTTGGGTTTTGGGTTGACTAGTGTTGACCAGTTTAGGATGTCTACCAGAGGCTTGAAGGTTATGTGATTGTGATGTCATGATGATGTTTTAATCTCGATCTTTATAAACCCAACCATGGTTATCTGATGGAATGCTTTATGTATTGGATGTGAATACTAATTGTTATAGTTGAGATTCTTATGTATGAGACACTTGACTTAACCATTATTTTTGGTCATCGATTAGTTATCCTTGGTTATTTTCTAGTCACCATGATGGGACTGTAATGTGGATTTATTCTTGATGATGTCATGTGGTGACATGTTTAACTCAACTATTTTTGGAGTCTTCGACCAATATGATTGAGATATATTTTAGTTATTGAGAACCATTGGATACTTTGATTATCAATGATACTTCAGTTGCCAATAGAGAGCTATTGTGGTCATGATTTTCTATGGATGTTTGCTCATGGAGATTTGATGCTTTTATGCATATTTGATGATTTTATTTTGGATTATCTTTTGTGATTTTGAGATTTATGATTCCATGAGCATTAGGGTAGGATATCTGCATGTAGTGACAAGAAGTGGCTTGCAATGGGGGCCGAGGCCCTAAGAGGCTACCAGGGTAACTCATTGTAAGTTGGATTAATAAGTGATAACATTCACACCTAATACTAACTGAATGAACCTAAAAAGATAAGTGTTTTGTTCTCACCGATGCCTTGAGTGCTTGTATATGCTAAGATGGGAGTAGTGATAATGCATGGTTGCGACCTTGCATTCCGTAGTATGCCTCATTTGTATGAGAGGATACTAGTGGTCGCATGAAATTAGTATGGACCTGTGGAGTTTAGCTAACTGCTAGGGTAACTTGTATGTGATAAATGTGATGACACTTTCTCGCTTGCATAGTAGGTTCCTACATGTCATTGTGTGCCTCTGGGAAGTAAATGTCAGTTTCGTGATTGAAACCTTTGAGTTAGTATACTTTTAAGATTCTTGGATTATAAGGATTTATGCTATGTGATTTTGATAACCTATTTTGGACTTGAGATTATCTCCTCAGCACGGTGGTAGTGTATTTTCCACTCTTATCATTTGAGATTCATTCAGACATTATGGTTGATGCGTCCTTCGTGATGGTGGATATGTATCCTTTCATTGATGATTAGAATATGTTAGATGATGTTATCTTATGCTTATATTTGCATGTTAGATTACTTTCTACATATGAAGTTGTATATATTAGGAATGACATTTCTACTATGTTAATACCAATGATCTCTTCGATGATTTGGGATGTTATGCATGGAGGGATGGCTAGGGCCCACGATGGACTAATGATGCTATTAATGGTTGGGAGGAACCATGCACTTAGTTTTTTTTTTTTGATCTTTATGATGGATGTATATGTCTTATATGATGATGTATCATGTGATTATCTCTACTTTGATGTATCATGGATTGGAATAGGATGATGTACCTTATTCTACATATGTATATTCTTTGATCTTCTCATACCCTGTGACATGTACAGAGGATGAATGAGCATTTGAAATGTAATATTTAAACATTGAACTTATCATTATTATTTCATGTGGATGTTGTACTAGATGGATTCATGTATGTAATTCAAAGTTAAGGGATCTTTAAAGAATGTAATCAATTATGTAATGTTTACTTTCAGATGGACATTGCTATTGCTTCTGTTATTAAGTACAAGTTATATGTGGTATTTACTTTCATGTTTTTCTTTTTTTCTTTTTAAAAAAAAATGTTACCAAACATAGTGAAATTCTACGTTAATTCTTTGGATCCCTTGGCGGGACATTATAATGTGAGTATGAATTCAAGCAACAATTCGATGCAAATTTTCATTCAACCTTTCAAAATGAAGAGATGAGGGTCTCTTAAATAGGCTTTCCTAGAATTCGTCAATGGTTGAGATCGATTTCAATCAACGGTTAGGATTAAAGGTGAAGTTCAGTCATAAAAGGAGATTTCCAAATTAAAGGGAGTTAACAGATTTAATTTAAATAAAATAAGGAGTTAACTAATTCAATTTGAGTAGAAAAAGGAGTCAACTGATTTAACTAATTTTTGATCAATAGTGGACTGGAAATTTCCCTTTTTGAACTGAAGAGAGATTTTGTTGAGATATTTAATTTAATAAAATGAGATATGCTTTCATAATTACTTCTTCTATTTAATTAAATAATCTTTAATTAATTAGAGACACTTTTCTTATTTAATTAAATAACTTTATTTAATTAATTAGGAATGGCTTCTCATTTAATTAAATAACTTTGTTTAATTAATTAGAAGTATGTACTCCATTTAATTAAATAATTTCGTTTAATTATTTCGAAATTCTTTTTGAAACTAGTCAACTCAAGTCAACCGTCAACTTTTGGTCAAACTTGATCTTTGCGTATGTGAATATGAGCAAATGTGAGTATGAATTCCAGCAACAATTCGATGCAAATTCTCATTGAACCTTTCAAAATGAAGAGGTGAGGGTCTCTTAAATAGACTTTATTGGAATTCATGAACAATTGAGATCGATTTCAATCAACGATCAGGATTAAACGTGAAGTTCAGTCATAAAGAGAGATTTCCAAATTAAAGGGAGTTAACAGATTTTATTTGAGTAAAATAAAGAGTTAACTGATTAAATTTGAGTAGAAAAAGGAGTCACCTGATTTAACTCATTTTTGATCAATAGTGAACTGGAAATTTCCCTTTTTTAACTGAAGAGAGATTTTGTTGAGATATTTAATTTAATAAAATGACATCTGCTCTCATAATTACTTTTTCTATTTAATTAATTAGACACTTTTCTTATTTAATTAAATAACTTCATTTAATTAATTAGGAATGGCTTCTCATTGAATTAAATAACTTTGTTTAATTAATTAGAAGTATGTACTCTATTTAATTAAATAATTTCGTTTAATTATTTCAAAATTTTTTTTGAAATTAGTCAACTCAAGTCAACCATGGTTAAATCTGGTCAACTTTTGGTCAAAATTGATTTTTGCGTATGTGAATATGAGCAAATGTGAGTATGATTTCCAACAACAATTCGATGCAAATTCTCTTTCAACCTTTCAAAATGAAGAGATGAGGATCTCTTAAATAGACTTTCCTGGAATTCATCAAAGGTTAAGATCGATTTCAATGAACGGTCAGGATTAAAGGTGAAGTTCAGTCATAAAGGGAGATTTCCAAATTAAAGGGAGTTAATAGATTTAATTTGAGTAAAATAAGGAGTTAACTGATTCAATTTGAGTTGAAAAAGGAGTTAACTAATTTAACTCATTTTTGATCAATAGTGAACTAGAAATTTCCCTTTTTGAATTGAAGAGAGATTTTGTTGAGATATTTAATTTAATAAAATGAGATATGCTCTCATAATTACTTTTTCTATTTAATTAAATAATCTTTAATTAATTAGAGACACTTTTCTTATTTAATTAAATAAATTCATTTAATTAATTAGGAATGGCTTCTCATTTAATTAAATAACTTTGTTTAATTAATTAGAAGTAAGTACTCCATTTAATTAAATAATTTTGTTTATATATTTCAAAATTCTTTTCGAAACTAGTCAACTCAAGTCAACCATGGTTAAATCTGGTCAACTTTTGGTCAAACTTGATCTTTGCGTATGTGAATGTGAACAAATGTGAGTATGAATTCCAGCAACAATTCGATGCAAATTCTCATTCAACCTTTCAAAATGAAGAGATGAGGTTCTCTTAAATAGGCTTTCCTGGAATTCATCAACGGTTGAGATTGATTTCAATCAACGGTTAGGATTAAAGATGAAGTTCATTCATAAAAGGAGGTTTTGAAATTAAAGGGAGTTAACAGATTTAATTTTAGTAAAATAAGGAGTTAACTGATTCAATTTGAGTAGAAAAAGGAATCAACTGAATTAACTCATTTTTTATTAATAGTGAACTAGAAATTTCCCTTTTTGAACTGAAGAGAGATTTTTTTGAGATATTTAATTTAATAAAATGTGATATGCTTTCATAATTACTTTTTCTATTTAATTAAATAGTCTTTAATTAATTAGAGACACTTTTTTTATTTAATTAAATAACTTCATTTAATTAATTAGGAATGGCTTCTCATTTAATTAAATAAATTTATTTAATTAATTAAGAGTAAGTACTCCATTTAATTAAATAATTTCATTTAATTATTTCAAAATTCTTTTCGAAATTATTCAACTCAAGTCAACTGTGGTTAAATTTGGTCAACTTTTGGTCCAACTTGATCTTTGCCTATCTAAATATGAGCAAATTTAAGTATGAATTCCAGCAACAATTCGATGCAAATTTTTATTCAACCTTTCAAAATGAAGAGATGAGGGTGTCTTAAATAGACTTTCCTAGAATTCATCAACGGTTGAGATCTATTTCAATCAATGGTCATGATTAAAGGTGAAGTTCAGTCATAAAGAGACATTTCCAAATTAAACTGAGTGAACAGAATTAATTTGAGTAAAATAAGGGGTTAACTGATTCAATTTGTGTAGAAAAAATAGTCAACTGATTTAACTCATTTTTGACCAATAGTGAACTGGAAATTTCCCTTTTTGAACTGAAGAGAGATTTTGTTTAGATGTTTAATTTAATAAAATTAGATATGCTCTCATAGTTACTTTTTCTATTTAATTAAATAATCTTCAATTAATTAGAGACACTTTTCTTATTTAATTAAATAACTTAATTTAATTAATTAGGAATGGCTTCTCATTTAATTAAATATCGTTGTTTAATTAATTAGAAGTAAGTACTCCATTTAATTAAATAATTTCGTTTAATTATTTTAAAATTCTTTTCAAAACTAGTCAACTCAATTCAACCGTGGTTATATCTGGTCAACTTTTGGTCAAACTTGATCTTTGCGTATGTGAATATGAGCAAATGTGAGTATGAATTCTAGCAACAATTCGATGCAAATTTTTATTCAACCTTTCAAAATGAAGAGATGAGGGTGTCTTAAATAGACTTTCCTAGAATTCATCAACGGTTGAGATCGATTTCAATCAACGGTCAGGATTAAAGGTGAAGTTCAGTCATCAAGGGAGATTTCTAAATTAAAGGGAGTACATAGATTTAATTTGAGTAAAATAAGGAGTTAACTGATTCAATTTGAGTAGAAAAAGGAGTTAACTGATTTAACTCATTTTTGATCAATAGTGAACTGGAAATTTCCCTTTTTGAACTGAAGAGAGATTTTGTTTAGACATTTAATTTAATAAAATGAGATATGCTCTCATAATTACTTTTTCTATTTAATTAAATAATCTTTAATTAATTAGAGGCACTTTTCTTATTTAATTAAATAACTTCATTTAATTAATTAGGAATGACTTTTCATTTAATTAAATAACTTTGTTTAATTAATTAGAAGTAAGTAATCCATTTAATTAAATAATTTTGTTTAATTATTTCAAAATTCATTTCAAAACTAGTCAACTCAAGTCAACCGTGGTTAAATCTGGTCAACTTTTTGTCAAACTTGATCTTTGTGTATGTGAATATGAGCAAATGTGAGTATGAATTCCAGCAACAATTCGATGCAAATTCTCATTCAACCTTTCGAAATGAAGAGATGAGGGTCTCTTAAATAGACATTCCTTGAATTCATCAATGGTTGAGATCGATTTCAATCAACGGTCAGGATAAAAGGTGAAGTTTAGTCATAAAGGGAGATTTCCAAATTAAAGGGAGTTAACAGATTTAATTTGAGTAAAATAATGAGTTAACTGATTCAATTTGAGTAGAAAAAGGAGTTAACTCATTTAACTCATTTTTTATCAATAGTGAACTGAAAATTTCCTTTTTTGAACTGAAGAGAGATTTTGTTGAGATATTTAATTTAATAGAATAAGATATGCTCTCATAATTACTTTTTGTATTTAATTAAATAATCTTTAATTAATTAGAGACACTTTTCTTATTTAATTAAATAATTTCATTTAATTAATTAGGAATGGCTTCTCATTTAATTAAATAAATTTGTTTAATTAATAAGAAGTAATTACTCCATTTAATTAAATAATTTTGTTTAATTATTTCAAAATTCTTTTTGAAACTAGTCAACTCAAGTCAACCGTGGTTAAATTTGGTAAACTTTTGGTCAAACTTGATCTTTGCATATGTGAATATCAGCAAATGTGAGTATGAATTCTAGCAACAATTCGATGCAAATTCTCATTCAACCTTTCAAAATGAAGAGATGAGGGTCTCTTAAATAGACTTTCCTGGAATTCATCAACTGTTGAGATCGATTTCAATCAACGGTTAGGATTAAAGGTGAAGTTCAGTCATAAAGGGAGATTTTCAAATTAAAGGTAGTTAACAAATTTAATTTAAGTAAAGTAAGGAGTTAACTGATTCAATTTCAGTAGAAAAAGGTGTTAACTGATTTAACTCATTTTTTTATCAATAGTTAACTGAAAATTTCCGTTTTTGAATTCAAGTGAGATTTTGTTGAGATATTTAATTTAATAAAATGAGATATGCTCTCATAATTTCCTTTTCTCTTTAATTAAATAATTTTTAATTAATTAGAGACACTCTTCTTATTTAATTAAATAACTTCATTTAATTAATTAGGAATGGCTTCTCATTTAATTAAATAACTTTATTTAATTAATTAGAAGTAAGTACTGCATTTAATTAAATAATTTTGTTTAATTATTTCAAAATTCTTTTCGAAACTAGTCAACTGAAGTCAACCTTAGTTAAATTTGGTCAACTTTTGGTCAAACTTGATCTTTGCGTATGTGAATATGAACAAATGTGAGTATGAATTCCAGCAACGATTTGATGCAAATTCTCATTCAACCTTTCAAAATGAAGAGATGAGGGTCTCTTAAATAGGCTTTCCTTGAATTCATCAACGGTTGAGATCGATTTCAATCAACGGTCAGGGTTAAAGGTGAAGTTCAGTCATAAATGCAGATTTCCAAATTAAAGGGAGTTAACAGATTTAATTTGAGTAAAATAAGGAGTTAACTGATTCAATTTGAGTAGAAAACGGAGTCAATTGAATTAACTCATTTTTTATCAATAGTGAACTGGAAATTTCCCTTTTTGAACCTAAGAGAGATTTTTTTGAGATATTTAATTTATTAAAATGTGATATGCTCTCATAATTACTTTTTCTATTTAATTAAATAATCTTTAATTAATTAGAGACACTTTTCTTATTTAATTAAATAACTTCATTTAATTAATTAGGAATGGCTTCTCATTTAATTAAATAACTTTGTTTAATTAATTAGGATTAAGTACTCCATTTAATTAAATAATTTTGTTTAATTGTTTGAAAAAAAAAATTGAAACTAGTCAACTCAAGTCAACCATGGTTAAATTTGGTCAACTTTTGGTCAAACTTTATCATTGCGTATGTCAATGTGAGCAAATGTGAGTATGAATTCCAGCAACAATTCGATGCAAATTCTCATTCAAACTTTCAAAATGAAGAGATGAGGGTCTCTTAAATAGACTTTCCTAAAATTCATCAACGGTTGAGATCGATTTCAATCAATGGTCAGGATTAAAGGTGAAGTTTAGTCATAAAAGGAGATTTCCAAATTAAAGAGAGTTAACAGATTTAATTTGAGTAAAATAAGGAGTTAAGTGATTCAATTTGAGTAAAAAAAGGAGTCAAATGATTTAACTCATTTTATATTAATAGTGAACTAGAAATTTCCCTTTTTGAAATGAAGACATATTTTGTTGAGATTTTTAATTTAATAAAATGAGATATGCTCTCATAATTACTTTTTCTATTTAATTAAATAATCTTTAATTAATTAGAGACACTTTTCTTATTTAATTAAATAACTTCATTTAATTAATTAGGAATGGCTTCTCATTTAATTAAATAATTTTGTTTAATTAATTAGAAGTAAGTACTCCATTTAATTAAATAATTTCTTTTAATTATTTCAAAATTCTTTTCAAAACTAGTCAACTCTGGTTAAATCTAGTCAACTTTTGGTCAAACTTGATCTTTGTGTAAGTGAATATGAGCAAATATGAGTATGAATTCCAGCAACAATTCGATTCAAATTCTCATTCAACCTTTCAAAAAGAAGAGATGAGGGTCTCTTAAATAGGCTTTCCTGAAATTCATCAACAGTTGAGATCGATTTCAATCAACAGTCAAGATTAAAGGTGAAGTTCAGTCATAAAGGGAGATTTCCAAATTAAATGGAGTTAAAAAATTTAATTTGAGTAAAATAAGGAGTTAACTCATTCAATTTGAGTAGAAAAAATAGTCAACTGATTTAACTCATTTTTTATCAATAGTGAACTGGAAATTTCCCTTTTTGAACTAAAGAGAGATTTTTTTGAGATATTTTATTTAATAAAATGAGATATGCTCTCATAATTACTTTTTCTATTTAATTAAATAATCTATAATTAATTAGAGACACTTTTCTTATTTAATTAAATAACTTCATTTAATTAATTAGGAATGGCTTCTCATTTAATTAAATAATTTTGTTTAATTAATTAGAAGTAAGTACTCCATTTAATCAAATAATTTCGTTTAATTATTTCAAAATTCTTTTCGAAACTAGTCAACTGTGGTTAAATCTAGTCAACTTTTGGTCAAACTTGATCTTTGCGTAAGTGAATATGAGAAAATGTGAGTATGAATTCCAACAACAATTCGATGCAAATTCTCAGTCAACCTTTCAAAATGAAGAGATGAGAGTCTCTTAAATAGGCTTTCCTGGAATTCATCAATGGTTGAGATCAATTTCAATCAATAGTTAGGATTAAAGGTGAAGTTCAGTCATAAAGGGAGATTTCCAAATTAAAGGCAGTTAACAGATTTAATTTGAGTAAAATAAGGAGTTAATTCATTCAATTTGAGTAGAAAAAATAGTCAACTGATTTAACTCATTTTTGATCAATAGTGAACTGGAAATTTTCCTTTCTGAACTAAAGAGAGATTTTGTTTAGATATTTAATTTAATAAAATGAGATATGCTCTCATAATTACTTTGTCTATTTGATTAAATAATCTTTAATTAAATATAGACACTTTTCTTATTTAATTAAATAACTTAATTTTATAAAGGAGAAGTGATATCGAAATTTAAAGTCTTCAACTTTAACGAAATAATAGTGGCATTTGTGCTTACAATTTGAAGATGATGTAAACTAATGAAATGTGTAAAATTGGGTGAATTTTATGTTTATAATTTTTTTTTTAAAAATTGAGTGAAAATTTTATTTATTTTTTAATTTTTAATGTGTATTTTTTAATTTTTTTAAATTACTAAAAATATAGAGTTTTTTTCCCGTCAAACAGATATATGCAAATGTTCATATTTGAGTTTGATTTTGGAATATGTTAGAGTTAACATGTATACTTGGTGCACCAAAAAAGAAAAATTGAAATTCGGCTAATATTTTTGAAGTTATAACTGGTCAAAATTAAAGTTATCAGAAATAGATAGTTTTTTTCTCCTGTCAAACTTTTTCCATCAAATCTACGTATTTTTTTAAGAAATTATATATTCTTGAAGAAGAATCTCTCCTCTAGTGCACCATAAAAAATAAAAAAAAATTTAACATGATTTACTATTTTTTTCTTATTTTTGAATAGACATCTTCCTGAATCTTAAGATACCTACTTGTAATATTTTTAAATTATAACATATTATTCATAATCAAAACTTTAAAAAAATTATACAATCATAATCGTGACTCTGAGAACTTCTAAAATATATTTTTAGTTTTAAAAAATACTTCAATTTAGTAGGTCAAATTGGCCTTCGAAGTGAGATATTTATAGAAGTTCTGATTTTTGCTTGTTTGGCTACCACATAGACAGTTACAGCCAAAACGGTTTCGGCCGTAACAGTTTCGGCCAGAACAGTTACGGTCGAAACCCCTAGTCGGCTTGAGATACCGCTAGCGATTAGTGTGACTTTTTGATATAAAAAAATATTATTTTATCTTTTTTAAATAATTAAATATACAGGGAGAGTGCAAATTGGAAGAAGATTTGCAAAAAACAATTAATTTTGAAGCAATTTTCAACAACTATTTTGCGGATTTAATCAATATTGCAAAGGATCAAATATTTTGAGGGTGATTTTTTTCTCTTCTAATTATTTTTATTTTTATGCATTATATATTGAACCATTAGCTGATATTTAGTGAAATCATTTTTTTTTTCCTATAGGTTGAATTATTCAATGGGTAGTAAAAGGAAAAGATCAAGGAAATATGATAGAAAAAGAGATGACAAAATGAAAGGCCATACAAAACATGCTCAAAACCAACCTACTGAAATTCCTGAACATGATGAGATTCATGAAGAAAATGAAAGTAATGAAGAGGAAGAAATTGGTAGTTCTATTGATAGAGACAAATTAGAAAGCATAAAAAAATTGATGGATTTGGATGAAGAACTACTTTTAAACCAAATTCCATCTAAAGATATGATAAATGATAACACTATCAAAAAGCATTGTCAGAACATGTGGGATGGATATTTCAAGGATAAAAGTATATTTGGACAGGCACAATTATTTGTCAAGTTATTTAGGAGAAGAGATATGCGACCTGTCTTAGAGTTGTTGGGTGTTGATAACAGGAAAAGCCATGCTCATAATATTAATAAAACAATAGTTGAAAATTTGCAAAATTCTTATAACAAAATTGACAACACAAGTCGAGGAGGTGATTTGAGTAATGCACGTAGAGCATTGATGACTACTATATTTAGTAGAAAATTGACACATAGAAAATAGGTACGTGCAATTTCTAATGTACTACATATATCTAGAAGAACTGTCCAAAGATACATCAAGAGGAGAAATATGCTAGATGATAACATTTGGAATAACTGGGTGAATATTTGTAGAGTTCCTCGAAAAGACAGAATTTCTGAAGAAGTAAAAAGATAAGTTATTGAATTTTGGACCACACATTCTCGTGTTTCTTCCAACAGGCGTGATACTATACAAATTAAAGATCAAGAAACAGGGACAAAAATTGAACATCCAAAACATTTCATAGATATAACTCAAAGTGAACTTTTTGAAGCATTCAAACAAGAATTTTCAAATGTCAAAATATGTCAGAGAATGTTTGAGAGTTTACGTCCTTCCTTTGTACGCATAAATAAGATGCGAGAAACTTGTTGTTGTAGAAATCATGTTGAATTTGGTCTACAGTTGCAATCATTTAAAAAAGTTATGGCAATACTTGATCCTAATTTGGTCATCCCTAGCAATACAACACAATTTGTGAGGTCCATATTATGTGATAAATTAGAAGATTTAGATGAATTCAAAGTGCAATGCATCAAAAATCAGTGTGAAGTTTGTGCAGATTTACACAAATTTTTTCAAATTATGCAAGTTGAGAATATTCATGAATCCACACCAGTTTCATGGATGAGATATGAATATGAGACATACCAAAATAATAGAGGGGATGAATCCAAAAAAATTGTATTGAAGGAGAGTGAATTGCATTATGATGAGTTCATGGCCAAGTTTTGTCCATTGATATATCCACATATCCAACATTGTCATGGTGCACGATGGCAAGCTAAACAGTTTCATGATTCCAAAAATTGTTTTCCACCTGGTTGTATACTTTCAATTGTAGATTTTTCTAAGAATTATACATTTTCACCTCATACAGAGCTCCAAAGCTAATATTATCATTCTAAACAAGTTGCAATATTGCAAGTGACCTATAGACATGCACAATTTGAGGTGGATCAGATAGAAAGATTGGATGAAAATGAATGCATCATCATCAAAGAGGTTCATTTCTATATTAGTGATGATAAAGTTCATGACAGGAGTTATGTGGCTCATTGTTTTGCAATGTTCTCTGAAGATCTCAGAAATCATGGAATAAATGTTTCAGAGCACTGGATTTGGTCTGATGGATGTGCAGGTTAGTATACACGAAATAGAACTACACATTTATTTAACTTTATTTTAACTTGTATTTATTTGGACATGTCTATTTCTATTTAATATATGTACTTGGATAATTGTAGATACTTATCATGTTTCACGTTCACAGGACAATTCAAATTTGCAAAAGCATTTAATTGGTTAGCAATGCAACATGCTAGAACCAATGTTAAGTTTTTATGGAATTTCTTTCAAAGTGAACACGGAAAAGGGGAGCATGATGGAGTAGGAGCATGTATAAAACGTGCACTTTGACAACATGAACTTGCAGGTAAATATATGCATTTTTTAAATGTACATGTTTAATACTCTAATAGCATATATTTTAAATTTTATATATACATGCATATTTTATGTACATACAGGGAATAGGATAGAGAGCGCAAATCAAATTTTTGAATGGTGCAAAGTTCATTTTGCTACTCGAGATACTGAATACAATAAGTGTTACTTTTGGGAGGTGAAAGGTGAACTAAGTTATATTTATTTTTAATGTCTTTTTCAAATCAAGTTGAGTTTTTAATTAAATATTTATTTTGAAATATGACAATTAGTTTTTTTATTTGTAACAGATATAGATCAATCTAATCCTTACAATTGTCAAATGATTCCTGGAATTAGAAGTTTACATCAAGTGATGACTACAGGAAACCATAAACCTCCAGTACTTAAAGTAAGAGAGAAAACATGTTTTTGTGATGACTGCATTAAGGAAAATGTAGTGAGTGCATGTGAAAATATTGAGAATGGATATGTTTCATATTGGGATTTCAAGGAGATAGTAAGAAAGCCTCCTTTTGAAGATGTTGACATTGACATTGACATCCATGATCCTGTATATTCAGCTAATTATGAGCGCATTTTTGATTTAGTTGTGGCAAGTTTGTGTGCATATATACATATATATAAATTAATATACATGTATATTTGTTTTAAAATTAATTTATATTTTTCTTTTTATATACATGCAGGAGATATTTTTGTAGTTCAAGCCTTACTAGATAATGCAGAAAATGTGGACTATTATCTTTTAAGATGCACAAAAGAAAAACACAAGTTACTAAAAGGAACTATAGATGCTGATGAATAGTCATATCCAATTGGATCAGTTGTTATTGAAGGAACTATTAGAATCTGATAAGATTAATAACCCAGAAAACTAGTGCAAAGAGTAAATATCTAAACTATGAATGCAACTGATACAAAATCAAAATAGCATCATAGAGTTAGTCTCTAAGAGAGTAATGTAAATGCTGGAAGCAAAATAGCATTAAGAGGATGCAAAAACAATAGATGCAAATACAAGCTAGGTAGCATGCTTATATAGGCTACGAAGAGGGAGGAGGTGGCAACACCAACCAATGAGGAGCAACCATCTATCAGACTAAAAATAGCAAAGTATCTTCCCAAGATAGCTAATGGATGCTCACATGTAGGAAGATGACACCTCACAACCATTCACCTAATAAGACATGCTTTATTAACCTAAGCAAGATTATTAAAAGTGTAGGAAAAACCTAGCAAAATAGGAAAAATAAAAAACTACACTAACAGGAACATATTATCAACAAACAAGGGTAATTGGTAGTGGTATTGAATTTATTGAATACAAGCCTAGAGAAAAGGTTTTACACTATAGTAACCATGTTATAGCAACCAAATTACATTTTGAAGTAGTACAAAGAAAAGGACGTCATGGAAATCAAAAGTGGAAATTTCCTATTGAAGAACATGAAAAACTTCTAGAGATAATAAAAAGTAGAGAGGATCCTAACAATACATTGTTTGTGGAGCTCTAGTTTACCTATGTACTTATTGTGGAGCTCTAGTTGAGTTATGCCTATATAGCTCTTATATTTTCATATTTAATATTGATAGGATATTTGTTTTATATAAATTTTTGTACATTGGATCATTTATCTTGCATATGCAAAATTAGACATGTATTGTTATTTTTATTTAAATTCGACATGGATATCTCATTTAAGACTAGGTCTCTTAGGACCTCCCCTTAAGACAACCTTTTTAGTATTTGTATGTATTTGTATGTACATATAATCTTTATATGTTCTTATATGATACATTCTTTATGTTTGTATATAATCGTTATGTTAAGATTACATGTATATGCTATATGAACTATGTTACATATAATTACATGTACATTATATTTTATTAATTAAATGTTGTTAATTATAGTTAATTAAGAATGTATGTCATTAAATATAGTTAATTAATTCATTAAATAGAGTTAATTATTAAGACATTAAATATAATTAGATTAAATATAGTTAATTTAAAGGTTAAATATAGTTAATTAAGGCATGTCATTAAATAGAGTAACTAATTAAGTCATTAAATAGATTTAATTAGTAAGACATTAAATATAATTAGATTAAATATAGTTAGTTATAGTTAATAAGGTTAAATATAGTTAATTATAGTTAATTAAGGCATGTCATTAAATATAGTTAATTAAGACATGTCATTAAATATATGTTATATTATTATGTACATCGACCATTAAAATTATATAGTTAATTACACTTAGATTAAGGCATTAAGATGAATAACTATACATATACATGTACATGTAAACTTGAATATTGAAAATATGAATAACATATAGAAACATGTGCATAACACATACATAAGTTACATAAAAGATGAAGACATCAAAAGATCAATAAAATAGACATCTACATTAAAATAACAATAACATACATGTGCATATATCTGGAGAATATAATGTACCCATATTAAATGTATAAAAATAGATCATGTAGATCAAATGTCTGGAAATAACATATATAAAACATCAAAATCTCCATATAAGCATGTATCTCAAAATAACATATAAAACATCATTTAGTGTCCATGATGTAAACACATATCTAGAAATAACATATAAAACATCAAAGTGTCCATATAAACCATGTATCTGAAAATAACATATAAGACATCAAAGTGTCTGGATATAAAATGTATGCATATGGAAATAACATATAAAACATCAAACTATCCATATAAATATGTATCTAGACATAACATGTGTGTAATAAAATAAAAGGCCACATATGATCTAATAAGCTACATCCTCCCTCCTGATCTTGGGCCTTGTCCCCAAAAGGGTCTATCAGCTGCATCTGAACCCTGCGTCAAATGATAACAAGTGAGCCATTTAATTATGTGTACAGACAAATTATATCAAGATCTACATGTATATAAATCAAATATATATATATATATATATATATATATATATATATATATATATATATATTGTAACATACCTGGGACTCACGACATGTAGGATCTGTCGGTGTCTGCAGATCAGCAAAACGTAACATACTATCACTCAAACCCTATAACACATACACAAACACACACATATACATTAATTTAAACATATAGACATATTATTTACTATAATAAAAATAAATCTAAACATATAGAGATATTTACTGTAGCATTATGTAATGCTCTGCCGATCTAACTGATATCTGAATCATGTAATGAAAAAATAGTATCAGCATCCAAGTCAATAGTGCAGCGCTGATTTGAAAGGATGGAAGTAAATAGACCAGGCTGTATGGTGCCACTGAGATCCTGAGTAGGGGGGGGTGCTTTAGGGTCCTGAGTAGCTGGGGTTGGTGCTGTAGCCTGGGCCTGTGTAGCAGTAGGAGTAGTAAAAGGTGCAGGAATGTCCTCCTACCTCTGTGAATCCTCTGGGACTACTGTACGTGATAAAATATGTCTAATCTGAGAGCTCATGTCACGAAGTGGAATCCTTGAGAGTGTATATAATGCTCCATATGCATCTAAAAGATCAGATGCTAAATATGATGCCAAACGATGCAATGCATCCACCTCTAAGACTGCAGAAATGTCTACAGGAGAAGGTATGTCTGCAACTCCATAATCATCATCAACCGGTGTGCTAGATGATGCAGCTATGGGAGCGGTACTTCGAGACCGTAGCATATATCGACTACATCGATTAGAAGAAATCTCATGTAACTATATGGAAACAGTGGTGATGCTTGAAAAAATCTATCCTAATTGTGTCATCAGGAACACTCTCACCTGCAGTAGCCATCTGTGGACCTCTCGGGATAACCAAAAGGTTTGGACCCACCATTTCTTGTTTGTTAACGAGCGCAGGAGTGTCCACGGGTCTAAATGTATCAGAAAGTCTCCCCTGACCTTGCCCAACATGCCTTGGATAATCTGTATAGTCAACATCATAGTGTAAATGAAATTCTGTAAACAATTGTTTGCAAAAATATAGGGGGAACTCATCCTTCTGTGGCCATCTATGATGAGTAGCCAACCAATGAGGATACATCAATGGTGCGACGAGTGGATCAGTACACTTCGTCGTAGAGTAGCCTATGACTCTACGATGATTTGCATAAGATGGAAACATGGTTTTCACCATGCCGGTGGAAACCTCAGTATCAATCTATGTGTACTTCATAGTGCCAGTGACACTATGAGATAAAGAAGAGTAAAATGTCTCAATGCTCATATCATCAAAAGGGTTGTATGATTCAACTATCTGAATCATATGAAATAACTCCTCTCGCATTGCTATAACCTTCTCCCTATTAGGGAGGGTGGTAGAAGAGGAAAGTGAGCTTTCCAAAACCTGCATAGCACGAGATAATCTCGCCACTGTATCTCTAAATAACTGTTGTCTATCATGGGTGGAGGTCACTCTACGTGCTGTACCAGACTCAACACTCTGACCCCCACCACGAACACTGGCATCCCCTGAGGATGCAAGAGCACGATCCCCAGAACTGGATGCTATAATGTATATATGAAAATAAATATGAGAATATGAATGTGAAGCTACAATCTGAGTGATAAATATCTAGAGATCTGCACATGCATATATATACAAATATAAACATACAAGTCTATTTAAATTAAAATAATTAAAAGTTAAATTTAATTTGAAACACATGCACATATAAATACACAAAATTAAATGTATGGTGCTAAATGAACAATCATGTAACATACATATGTATTTTAAAACAAATTATCTTAGAGACCATATCTAATGTACATTGTAACGTGCTCATGCAAATGTGATAAATAAATATTCGTACATGTACATGTATATGCAATAAAAATAAAATAAAATTTATTGATTAAATGATAACTAAGTGCACACATGTACATACATGTAATAAAAAAATATAATTCTTGACTAAAATCTAAATTTTGATGTAAATGCTTTGATGATTATGGGGAGTGTAGATGAGAGTTACGACATAGGGATAGAAAAATTTGTTACTAGATAAGTAAATGAGTTTACTTAGCAAATGTTAATTTACAATTTAGAACTCGTGACTTAATTTAGTAGTTTGAATTAGAGTTAAGAATGTTAATAAAGTATATATAGTTTTATTAAGGTTGATAGTAAGGTCAGTCTATTATGTGCTAGTTTAAACATATGAATACCTATTACAACCTATAACATATGTAATGACTTAGTAGGAGTCCCTAGGTCCCCTTAACATATATATGGATAAAAATACCTAAAAATGTATCATGAGGTCCTATTACGACTCCTATGTCTCCTTAAGACACACATGTATGGATAACGTATTGAAAAATGCAGTTGACATAAGTGATCAAGTAATGTGTTGTTTGGTAATGTAAGACTCATTATTACCTGACAATACCTATTATGTGCTAGTAAACATATGAATACCTATTACAACCTATAACAGACGTAATGACCTAGTAGGAGTCCCTAGGTCCCCTTAACATATATATGGATAAAAATACCTAAAAATGTATCATGAGGTCATTATGTGTCATTTGGTAATGTAAGAATAATCATTACCTAATAAGACCTATTATATCCTAATAATACATATTAAGATTTATTAGAACCTATAAAAAATAGTATGACCTATTACGACTCCTATGTCCCCTTAAGACACACATGTATGGATAACGTATTGAAAAATGCAATTGACATAAGTGATCAAGCAATGTTTTGTTTGGTAATGTAAGACTCATTATTACCTGACAATACCTATTATGTGCTAGTAAACATATGAATACCTATTACAACCTATAATAGACGTAATGACCTAGTAGGAGTCCCTAGGTCCCCTTAACATATATATGGATAAAAATACATAAAAATGTATCATGAGGTCGTTATGTGTCATTTGGTAATGTAAGAATAATCATTACCTAATAAGACCTATTATATCCTAATAATACATATTAAGATTTATTAGAACCTATAAAAAATAGTGTAATGCCCTGCCAAGGGATCCAAAGAATTTTGCTAAGTTTGCCAAACAATTATTATTTTTTAAACATGAAAGATAAAACCATTCATAACATTTGCGGAAGCAATAGCAACAATTCAAATGAAAATAAACATAACATATATACATAACAGGCTACATTCTTTAAAGATTCCTTAACATTGTATCACATCTAAATTAACTATTCATCTAACATCCCATCCTTATGAAATAACAATGATACATCCAATGTACTTAAACAATATACAAGTGTCCTTTTGTAATTATATTTTAGTTTAGCTCAATCATCCACTGTACATATCACAGGGTATGAAGGCTTAAAAGAATATACATCCATGTAAATAAAGTACATCATCATCCAATATTAATCCATGATGCAATTAAAAGTAAATGAAATCACATATCATACATGATACATCATCATCATAAAGATATAAACATCCCTCATAAGAGATAACCATAAATCACAGACATAACTAACTAAGTGCACGGTTCCTCTCAACCGTTAATAGCATCATTAGACCATCGTGGGCCCTAGCCATCCCTCTGTGCGTAACATCCCAAATCACCAAAGAGATCATCAGTATTAACATAGTAGGAATGCCACTCCTAACACATCCTACTAACATACAAAGTAAAACATAGAATACCATCATCTAACATATGCAAATCATCAATATAAGAAACATACCAGTAAATACATCCATCATAAGGTATATCATCAATCATAATGTTGCAAGAGCGTAATGAATATAAATACCAACCAAGAATGCTCCAGCCACAGTGTCTTAGACGGATCTTAAATGATAAGAGTGGAAAAACACTACCACCCGACCACATGGAACCTAAGTGGTCCACTCCCACCATGCTGAGGAGATAATCTCAAGTCCCAAATAGGCTATCCATAACACATAGCAAAAATCTCTATAGTCCAAGAATCCTAAAAGTATACTAACTCAAAGGTTCCAACACACACAAAATTGACATCTAATTCCCAGAGGCACACAGTGAAATGTAGGAAACCTACTTTGCAAGCGGGAAAGTGTCATCGCATTTATCACGTACAAGTTACTTTGACAGTTAGCTATACTCCACGGGTTCATACTGATCTCATGTGGCCACTAGTATCTTCTCATACTGACGAGGCATACTACGGAATGCACGGTTGCAACCATGCATTCTCACTACTCCCATCCTAGCATGTACAAGCACTCAAGGCATGGGTGAGAACATCAAAACAATTATCTTTTTAGGTTCATTTAATCCCCATTTAGTGTGTAAATGTTATCACTTACTAACCAAACTTACAATGAGTTACCCTGGCAACCACTTAGGGCCCTGACCCCCATTGCAAGCCACTTCTCGACACTACAAGTAGATTACCTACCCTAAGCTCATGGAATCATAAAATCACCACAGTCCTGTACAAGCGACTGTAAAGAAAATCCAAAAGATAATCCATAAAAAAAAAATCATCAAATATCCATGATAAAAGCATCAAATATCCATAATAAAAATCATCAAACCTCCAAGATAAGAATCATCAAATCTCCATGAGCATCCAAAAAGCATCCATAGAAAATAATGACCCTAACAGTTTTTTATTGGCAACTGAATGCATCACTGATAATCATAAGCTTCCATTGGTTCTCAATAACCAAAATATATCTCAAAACCAATCACAATATCCATTGGTTCTCAATAAGCAACCAAGAACATCTCAAAATCATACTGATTGAAGACTCCAAAATGGTTGAGTCAATGCATGTCACAACATGACATCATCAATAAATAAATCAACATTTCAGTCCCATCATGGCGACTAGAAAATAATCCAAAGATAACTGATCGATGACTCAAAAATTATTAGCTCAAGTGTCTCATACACATACATCTCAGCTTCACACACGAAGACTGGTGAACAATAACAATCAGTAAATACAAACATTTAGTAGAGCACACGATCACATTACCATGGTTGGGTTTATAAAGATCGAGACCAATAAAGATCACATGTCATCACAATCTCATAACCCCCGAGCCTCTGGTAACAACCTAGGACTGGTCAACACTAGTCAACCCAAAACCCAAAACAAGAGCATATAGAATACACGATGCAAACACATGTTTTGATTTACTAAATTCACATAGTTGAATAATGTGTAGGGGTTTCTAGTTTTCTATTTGCAAGTATACTTTCAAGTGTCTTAAGTTTCATCATTTGACCTACAAGTAAACCCATTTGTTCTTCGATAGCATTATCCTTCCATTATTAAGAGTTACATTCTAAGAATAACTTAAGGATAACTATTTACTCATTAAACTGATCATCATTAAATTTTCTTAATTTATCTATGATCCATATTCTAATTGATTAACCTTTCAACTTTTCTACGATCATTATTCGTTATATTATAAGAGGACCAATTATCATTCTTCGAATAAGAGATTATAACTTTATTTATCTCAATCCATTAACATAGGTACACCATCCATGACCTATTAACATCTTATTAGTTTTCAATTAGAAACTTAATTAATTATTATTAAAGTTTGAGTCTTTGAATTTAATCGTCACCATCATTGACAACCATACAATATCTAAAGTCATAATTCAAGTCATAAGAATAAGACCTATCAACTTCAATATAGATAATCTACAATCTCGTTAAAAAAATTATATCAAATAAATCTCTATTACATAACTTAATTATTAATTAAATCTAATTAACTCTCATTAATTGATTTAATTAATAATTGTATAACCATAGCAACATTCTAATTAACATCAGTTGACTAATAACTAACTAGAATTCTATAAATTAAAAATCAACTATAATTCAATACTCAAATGATCATATTAATAATTCAATAATAATAACTTGTTAATATTTAATGACAAGCTATATTGGGAATCTTATTATTAAATCTTTAATGATCACATACATCACTCTGCAACAATGTTCTTATTTATATTTTAATAATAACAAGTTATCATAAATCTTCAATACCAAGTATTATTATCTCAAATAAGTTTTCCCTATCTACGTTGATTTAGTTAACTGATAATCCTCCAAATTTTTAACCAATTCAATTTGATTAATATCTTTTACAGTACTTCAATCATTAACTAATCTCCTTTAGAGTAACTCTGTTTGTATTAGTTGATAACTATTTCAACTATTTCAACTATTATTTATTAATAGTTTGTTAGATCCAACAAACATTAATAAATAATAAACTTATCACAACTATAAATAATCAATCTAGAGAACTTTTACATAGAACTTCATTAGCTAACTCTTAATACCATTAAGGTATTCAAATGTATTAACCAATAACATAATAATTCAATCTTAATCCAATATCATTTAGAGTTTCTAAATTTAAATCAACATAATATAAATTATCATCTTACAATTATTTAATCAATATTAAAATCAACCATTAGAATCTATTTTCTAATTGTTCTAATAATATTTTGTTTATAAAAATGTTGTTTGAAAAAGATCCCTATCACAAACCAATAAGACTCATTGTAGATTTTAAAATGAATAATCTTCGAATTCTTAACATTATCATCTTCATTAAACAACTCTAAAATTGTTTTATATATATTAAATAGTATTTAATATACATTATAAAAATTCTGCTATATAAACTATATTAAAATCTCTTTTCTTTTAATCCATTTACTTAGATTGACTAGTAATTAACTACACTTCTTCTACTATTAACTAATCTTAATTAAATTTGATTTAATTAGATTATATAATAGATCATATAAAACTAATGCATATTAATAAGATTCTAATAAGAGAAGATTGCAATAATATCTTTAATTCATTCCATGTTTTGATATATAATTTTTGTGAAGTTTAAGCATAAAGAACTCTTGGTTATGAGAAATGAAGAAATATTCGTCCTTGAATAAAACAATTTTAGTACGATGGTCATATCTCCCTAATGAACCATTCGATCGGGCTGAAATTTAAATATGTTGGAGAGGGCCAAGTTGTGCCGTTTTTGAGCAGAGTGATCGAATAAATTCGATTACAATAAAAAGTTATGAATGACTAAGTTCAGGTCTATCCAAAGGGCAGTGACAAGACAATTTGTGATGAATTAAGAATTTTCTCTTAAAATAATTGCTCTCTAAGTTTAACCATAAAAGGGTTTGTTCATATGCATCTAAAAATATAATTGATAGAAAGATTACATCTAATCATTCGAATTTTCACCATAAAATTTCTATTTTAATTCCAAATCTTGTCTTTCTAATTTAATATAAATTCGAACTCAAACCCGATTAAAATCTAATTTCTTTCTCATTTGGAACTAGGATTTTTCTATTGTTGTGAGGCCTCACCCCAACCCATCCTAGCACCGATGACACACTGTTATTTTGATACTCGTGCTGACATGTCAGAACATTATTGGATACACTGAACATTGTTATGCTAGTTTGCGATGTATGATGCTTACTTCAGTTATTTGATTTTTCCATTTAATGCTTATAAATATGTATAATGATGAAAGAAAATGTATGCAACGCTAACACATTTGGTTATGCAAGTCGAAAGGTTAGAAATATGAGTAGAATTAGATGAAAAACTAATTCTTAGAAATGGATGCTTAAATTTATGTAATTCCTCTAATATGTAATTCTCATTATGCATGTGGTTTTGGACCTACTGATGGGTGCAATGAGTGTGCAGGAAAATTAGCCGAGACAACTCAACGGAAAAGTGGAGCTAAACTACTTGCTAATTTTGTGCTAACCTTATATTGTAATTCTTTAAAAGTTGTAATTTGATCTTTCTATTCTCCTAACTTTTAATTGTTCCTAATAAGCCTTTAAAGGATTAGAAACATTAAATTTAAGCACCCCTATGGATAAGGGTATGGGTGGGGGTACTTTCCAACCCTCTAGCCTCCTAGGTTGACTCTTAGGGTCTCTTAAAAACCCTATTATAGGCTGATTTCGAAAATGGGTTGTCCTTTACTTGGGTTAGTAAAACCAACCTCCATCTTGAGTTACTTGAATCCTATTGGGGTTAAGGACCATACTTAGAGGCCTTTTATGAAAAACTTTTAGTTTTTTTTTGTCACCCAATCCTCTAGTTTTGGAGGAAGTCTTGAAGATTGAAGGAAGAAAAGGGAAGCTCTTCTCAAACCGCCATTGCCATAACCCTTTTATGAAGGTAGGAGTTCTTCACTCCATGAATGGTTCTTTGTGTGTGTGTTCATATTTTGAATCTTGTTGAATCATGTTGGAGACATTGTGTAGATATGCATTTCCTTGCTTGTGTGTTGAGGGTGGTATTGGGAGGGATTTTACCTTGTTTTCTTTGATGTTATTCTTATGTCTTCTTGGAGTGTTGATTGCTTTTTGAGAGATTTTCATGGGGATGTATTTGGCAACACTCACCCTTGGATAGGGAAGAAGTGGCCATGCTTGGGGAAAGGGCATTAGTTGGACCTCAATAGTGTAGAGTCTCCTCTCATGGAGAGAGGAGGGAGAAAAGGTAGGGTGTATGGGCCCCTACTTGTCATCCCATAGCTTGTTTTTATTGAGAATTCTTGAATATGGTAAAGAGTGAAAATCCTTGTGGATGTAGCCTCGAAAGGGCCTTGAGAGATAATGGAAATTCTTGAAGTTTTAAGCCCCGAAAGGGCTAAGTGAAGGTATGGTGATTGACTTCTCCTATTGAGAAAATCCACCTTTCCCCTATATTGGTTCATTGTTGGACCTATTGTGCAACCGGGTGGGAATGTATGTTCATTTTGCTTATCTCCTTGTGATGATTATATCCATGTTGTTTCTTGTATTTTCCATGTTTACTCTTGATGCAATGAAGTCAGTTGATAAAAGTTCTATTGTGGAACCCTTGAAGAAATCTCCTTGAATTGTAATATTATGTAAATTGTAATTGAATTTGATGTAGTGGAAAAGACATTGGGTTTTCTTACTGGTTCTTTCTCGATGGAGCCTTGAACCAGGATGAATAATAGAGAAAGAAATTGATTATGAAAGTCTCTTTGTAATGCTCTTATGTGTTTTCAAAATTTGCATATGTATTGTGAGAAGATGTTAATGGCATAGTTTAACTGTCAATGGAAAGGATTATAAGAAATCTAGTGTAGTTAAAAGTATTTCCATTGGTTTTAATTGATATGTTAAGTTTACCACCTTTGTGTATTATAGGAGTATCATGAAAGAGAAATTCAATGTAATGGTAATGTTGTTTGAAATGTCTTGAATATAAGTGTATAGAGGTGAAGAGTTAGTTTTTTTTTATTGTAGAGAATAAATTGCTGAGATAATGAATTTGCAATTGGTTCATGGTCATGTTATGAATATTATTCTGAATGTTAAGATATTTGAAAATTTGTGAACTATATACATAAGGCATCTCCAATCTTCTAAATCCTTGGATGAGAATAGTCAGACCTCTTTCATATAAGAATTCTGTCATGACTTCTTATGTGTTGTTAGTGTTGAGGCTATTGGCCAAATGGAGCAAAAAGATCATCAAAATTAGATTATCAAACATAATTTAAGATTCTCTAATGTAGCATTGCAATAGATATTGTGATGCCTTAGACTATGGTAGTAGAGAGAAACAAATAGAGGATAGATAAGTTATAAGGTATAAAACTTAAAGCTTGTTGTAGACACACAAACTATTCTCTGGATTTTATATGGAAGTAGTATAAATAATACCTACTAATACAGACCAATATAATAATCAGAGAATATACTGCAGTATCTTCTAAATAAAATAATAGAATACCTAATTTACAAGTATGACATAACATAAATGAACAATCTAAAGGAAGCACCTAAGGTACAACTCACTATCATTCCAATCTAGAGTAAAAAAGAATTAATGATGAATTCTCCTAGTGAAGGTCGAGCCAGCATATGGATGGGACCTTTAACAATAAATATTTAACAAAAAAAAAAGAAACAACTAACACTGATCAAGTTGCTGCCTATTAGAAAACTAGGCGACCAAGATGATGCATGTTTATTAAATAGGGAGGATGGGGGACCCACCTCCCCATCATTTCCACCCATGCCTCCCAACTTGCCAAGTGAATTTAGCACTTTCTAAGCTTGACATGGGTCAGGAAGCATCCAGTCACCACTGCCCCTAAGTCGCCAACCTTGGGTCGGGTCCCATCTTGAATGGGGTGCGAGCTTGGAAGTAGGTGAGAGTCTTTATAACAAAATGCTAAGTTTGAACCATGTTTTGGGATCAAATTTCACATGGGAAAAAGTTAAGGAGGTTTTTAGCACACGGGTTAAGGTGGATAGGCATTGGGTAAGGGGGAAGAATAGTATATTGTGTTGAGAATAGTGCATAGTTGGCATTAATGAAAGTTTAGAGATACAAATTTTAGGGATGATCTTTTATGAGGTGCTTAGATCATAGAGTCACATTTAAGATAGTTTAGTTTTAGTTGTTAGCTAAATTAGTAATAGATTTGTTTAATGTGAGATCAGTAGTTAATTTATATTATTAGAAATTAGTATAATGTTTTTATGTTATTATAGACATTAGTATAGATGTTAGTGTTAACTTAGGATAGTATTAAGCTAGTAGTAGTGGTTTGTGTTTTGTTAATATCATAAAGCTAATTCTAAATTAGTTTGTTATTTATTTTTTTGTCACCTCTAGTTATAGTTGAACTTTATTCCGTATTATTATTTAGTCTTTTGTTATTATTGTGAGTTGGTTAGATAAATCTTAATATTGACATTTAGATAGTGGACTTAAATTTGTAATAGTTGAATAAAGTTTAGTTGCACTTATAGATTTAATTGGAATAGATTCAGGTTTTCAATTTAATTGTAATCGATAGATTAATAAATTGGAATGTTATAAGTAGGTTGGAGAGTATTATAAATTAAAACGTAGATAGTATGCATTGAGTAGCTAAGTTTAATTGATCTTTTAGAGTTTCAACTCGTCTTAATGATAATGACTAAATTTGTAATGGCGATCAGTTATTAAGTTATATAGAAGGGGCTAGTTAATTAATTCATCATAAGGTTGGTGGTATATTATTCATAGTTAAATTGTAGTTAAAACAAGAATATTTCATTTAGAGATAGATGTCATTCAGTCAGCATGTTAGTTAAACGTATTGATTCAGTGTTGTGATAACCTAGTGTCTTCCTTAGAAGGTGATAAATTAAAGAATCATTAAAACAATTGAAGGGGGATTGGACTTTATTTTAAAAGGGATTAGCCGTTTAACTTCTCTAGTTAAGTGTCTCAGAAACATTAAGTTCACCAAACTATCTCTCCCATGTTATCTTATTTAACTATAGTTCCTTTTGCTCAAAAAAAAAAAAAAATTGTGTGTGTTACTGCCCCTTACTTATTGGGCATGACAATTGTTTTCTTCTCATGCAAATAAAATATCTAGATTCTAATTTCAAATAGTAGATTCAATCACAGAGAGCATTCAAATACATAAAATAGATATGATGAAGATAGGAAGAGAAAGAGTGCAAAGGAAATATGAGAATATCACGAGTGCACCTGAAAACTGATGCTAATTTACCATGCCTCAGAAGTCCATAGAAAATCCCTTCCTTCTCCATCATTCGCAATTCTTTGAAGAATCCAAGCCGATCGAATCCTCCAAGAAGGAGCATAGAAGAAAGTAGAAAATATATGAGCATATGAATCTTCTCCCATGCATGTAAGCTTTGAAGCTTCTATTTTAGCTTGTAGCTTGAGGCTTCCATTAAGCTTGTAGCTTCTTTTTTCAGAGTTCTTGAATTCTCCCCCTGCTCCAATTGCTCTCCACGCTATATCTAAGCTTTTATGAATGTCTGAATATAAAGAGCTCTCAAGAAACTTTTGGAATGCTTCTTGAAACCGCTAAAAGGTGTCACCAACTAAGCATGGGCCTTTTCCAATCTTTTTTGATGAGTCATAGAATTGTAGACACCTTGTGCTTAATTGATGCACTAACCCCCATGTTGTTGACACATGTTAATTCCCATGCAAGCTTATAACTCCAATTTACTTTACTCTTTCCAATTTAATTTATTTATTTATTAAGTCTCATGCACTAACTTTAATATCTCCACTTTTCAATCTTAATATATTTATATTTTAATCATATGAGATTTAGAATCTTTTAATAATTTAAAATATATTTTCCACTTTTAAATTTTATTTTCCAAAAATTTCTTGCTAAAATATTTATTAGCTTTAATAATAATATTATTTAGTCATTTATTTAAAAATGAGCTCCAAATATATTATTAATAAAATAAATATCGTCGCATTCCAAATTTAAACCTTTAACTTTTATCTTCCAATTTAATTATTTTATTTTCAAATTTAATTATTTTATTTAATTAATTTTTTGATTAATTAAATAAAATGAATATTAAAATATCATATTAATTTTACATTTAATTAAACCATTAATTAAATCTTTTAATTAGGCTTAATTAATAGAAAATACATCAAAGACTCATAAGGTAAAAATACGAAAAACCCATCATAGCCAAAATACATACAAATCAAACCAAGGGGTTTATATCACGAATTACATCATCTGATGCATTCGGAGGGTACTCAACTTAGATACTTGTCCTAATTTTTCAGTTAGAACAAATGGCTTAAAGGGTAGGGATTTAGACTTGAGAATTTATCTCCCCTCTCTTATCATTGAGATAATGTGATAGGGTAAGCTCATCTTGGCAATTCAGGGAAGTTGATACCCGGTACCTGCAACCTGCATAAAAATCCTGCATGTACAAGCACAATATATACTAAACTAAATAGGCAATGGTAGGAAGCGGTGCATCGTGTAGATCCCGACTAGCAGGTGACTATGACTCCCTTCCTTAACCACATCAGACACACCATACAAAAGCAAACACTCAAAGTAAACACGCACACCATACACATGCAAGTATAGGGTAAGTATCCATAAGAAAAAACATATGATAATAAATCATCTTACTAATCATCATTAATAACTGCAAACACTGAAAATAATCATCATACATACATAAAATGTAGAGTCTAAGTAATCTCATCACATATCAACTGAATCCATAGCACAATATCTGATAATCTCATATTAATGTTACTAACCATCAACATGAAACTAGTTTTAAAAGAGTTCAACAATGATAAAAAAATGCAAACCAAGGGCAGGCACTACATCCACCCCCCTGAGATTAGGCTTACTCTTGGAAGCCTACAAGAATGAAAAGCTAAGATACTCACTATGCGAGTCCCATTGAACTTTTTTCCTCTCTATAGGGAAATATGATTCCACTGAAAATTTTACAAGACACTTAGAGCAATATGATTTTGATTTAATAGTAAACCAAAAACCATATCGATCCAACATCATTCCTTTAACAACTACTGAAATATATCCCTTGATACATTCTAAACAAGAGCAACTTAATGCTTGCAAAGATAAACAAAGGTATACTTCCTTGAAACTTAGATAAAAGATACATGTTTTGCAACTAGAATAAGATTCAATTTTTAGTTTTGCCCTCGTTTAAGTTTTTAGTAGAATTTTCAATTTTGAAAGCTAAGTGTTGAAGTATGAAAAATATGCAAGTAACAGTTTAGGTTCTATTTTCAGTTCACCTAATTTCAAGTTTTCAGTTTGAAAGAGATACACATGATAGTTCAAAGTTTTCATTTTGTTTAACTAGTTAACAACTAGTGACATTCCAATATACCCAGAGCTCCCAATGTTGAAACTCGAGCTCTGATACCAAATGTAATGCCTCACCAAGGGATCCAAAGAATTTTGCTAAGTTTGCCAAACAATTTTTTTTTTTAAAACATGAAAGATAAAACCATTCATAACATTTGCGGAAGCAATAGCAAAAATTCAAATGAAAATAAACATAATATATATACATAACAGACTACATTCTTAAAAAATTTCTTAATGTTGTATCACATCTAAATTAACTATTCATCTAACATCCCATCCTTATGAAATAACAATGATACATCCAATGTACTTAAACAATATACAAGTGTCTTTTTGTAATTATATTTTAGTTTAGCTCAATCATCCACTGTACATATCACAAGGTATGAAGGCTTAAAAGAATATACATCCATGTAAATAAAGTACATCATCATCCAATATTAATCCATGATCCAATTAAAAGTAAATGAAATCACATATCATACATGATATATCATCATCATAAAGATATAAACATCCATCATAAGAGATAACCATAAATCACAGACATAACTAACTAAGTGCATGGTTCCTCCCAACCATTAATAGCATCATTAGACCATCATGGGCTCTAGCCATCCCTTCTGCGTAACATCCCAAATCATTGAAGAGATCATCGGTATTAACATAATAGGAATGTCACTCCTAAAACATCCTACTAACATACAAAGTAAAAAATAGGATACCATCATCTAACATATGCAAATCATCAATATAAGAAACATACCAGTAAATACATCCATCATAATGTATATCATCAATCATAATGCTGCAAGAGCATAATGAAGATAAATACCAACCAAGAATGCTCCAGCCACGGTGTCTCAGACGGATCTCAAATGATAAGAGTGGAAAAACACTACCACCCAACCGCATGGAACCTACGTGGTCCACTCCCACCATGCTGAGGAGATAATCTCAAGTCCCAAACAGGCTATCCATAACACATTGCACAAATTTCTATAGTCCAAGAATCCTAAAAGTATACTAACTCAAAGGTTCCAACACACACAAAATCAACATCTAATTTGCAGAGGCACACAATGAAATATAGGAAACCTACTCTGCAAGCGAAAATGAGTCATCGCATTTATCACGTACAAGTTACCCTGGCAGTTAGCTAAATTTTACGGGTCTATACTGATCTCATGCGGCCACTAGTATCCTCTCATACTGATGAGGCATACTACGAAATGCACGGTCGCAACCATGCATTCTCACTACTCCCATCCTAGCCTGTACAAGAACTCAAGGCATGGGCGAGAACATCAAAACAATTATCTTTTTAGGTTCATTTAATCCTCATTTAGTGTGTAAATGTTATCACTTATTAATTAAACTTACAATGAGTTACCCTGGTAGCCACTTAGGGCCTTAGCCCTCATTGCAAGCCACTTCCTGACACTACAAGTAGATTACCTACCCTAAGCTCATGGAATCATAAAATCACCACAGTCCTCTACAAGTGACTGTAAAGAAAATCTAAAAGATCCATAAAAAAAAATCGTCAAATATCTATGATAAAACCATCAAATATCTATAATAAAAATCATCAAACCTCTAAGATAAGAATTATCAAATCACTATGAGCATCCGAAAAGCATCCATAAAAAATCATGACCACAACAGTTCTCTATTGGCAACTAAAGGTATCACTGATAATCATAAGTTTTCATTGGTTCTCAATAACCAAAATATATCTTAAAACCAATCACAATATCCATTGGTTCTCAATAAGCAACTAAGAATATCTCATAATCATACTGATCGAAGACTCCAAAATGGTTGAGTCAATGCATGTCACAACATGACATCATCAATAAATAAATCAACATTTCAGTTTCATCATGGTGACTAAATAATAATCCAAGAATAACTGATCGATGATTCAAAAATGATTAGCTCAAGTGTCTCATACACATACATCTCAGCTTCACACATGAAGACTGATGAACAATAACAATCAGTAAATACAAACATTTCATAGAGCACATGATCACATTCCCATGGTTGGGTTTATAAAGATCGAGACCAATAAAGATCAACATGTCATCACAATCTCATAAACTCCGAACCTCTGGCAACAACCTAGGACTGGTCAACACTAGTCAACTCAAAACCCAAAACAAGAGCATATAGAATACACGATGCAAACACATATTTTGGTTTACTAAATTCACATAGTTGAATAATGTGTAGGGGTTTCCAGTTTTTTGTTTGCAAGTATACTTTCAAGTGTCTTAAGTTTCATCATTTGACCTACAAGTCAACCCATTTGTTCTCCGATAGCATTATCCTTCCATATTAAGAGTTACATTCTAAGAATAACTTAAGGATAACTATTTACTCATTAAATTGATCATCATTAAATTTTCTTAATTTATCTATGATCCATATTCTAATTGATTAACCTGTCAACTTTTCTACGATCATTATTCGTTATATTATAAGAGGACCAATTATCATTCTTTGAATAAGAGATTATAACTTTATTTTCTCAATCTATTAACATAGGTACACCATCCATGACCTATTAACATCTTATTAGTTTTCAATTAGAAACTTAATTAAGTATTACTAATGTTTGAGTCTTTGAATTTAATCGTCACCATCATTGACAACCATATAATATCTAAAGTCATAATTCAAGTCATAAGAATAAGACCTATCAACTTCAATATAGATAATCTACAATCTCGTTAAAAGAATTATATCAAATAAATCTCTATTACATAACTTAATTATTAATTAAATCTAATTAACTCTCATTAATTGATTTAATTAATAATTGTATAACCATAGCAACGTTTTAATTAACATCAGTTGACTAATAACTAACTAAAATTTTGTAAATTAAAAGTCAACTATAACTCAATACTCAAATGATCATATTAATAATTCAATAATAATAACTTGTTAATATTTAATGACAAGCTATATTGGAAATCTTATTATTAAATCTTTAATGATCACATACATCACTCTGCAACAATGTCCTCATTTATATTTTAATAATAACGAGTTATCATAAATCCTCAATACCAAGTATTATTATCTGAAATAAGTTTTCCTTATGTACGTTGATTCAGTTAACTGATAATCCTCCAAATTATTAACCAATTCAATTTGATTAATATCTTTTACAGTACTTCAATCATTAACTAATCTCTTTTAGAGTAACTCTGTTCGTATTAGTTGATAACTATTTCAACTATTTATACTATTATTTATTAATAGTTTATTAGACCCAAAAAAAATTAATAAATAATAAACTTATCACAACTATAAATAATCAATCTAGAGAACTTTTACATAGAACTTCATTAGCTAACTCTTAATACCATTAAGGTATTCAAACGTATTAACCAATAACATAATAATTCAATCTTAATCCAATATCATTTAGAGTTTCTAAATTTAAATCAACATAATATAAATTATCATCTTACAATTATTTAATCAATATTAAAATCAACCATTAGACTCCATTTTCTAATTGTTCTAATAATATTTTGTCTATATAAACGTTGTTTGAAAAAGATCCCTATCACAAATCAATAAGACTCATTGTAGATTTTAACATGAATAATCTTCAAATTCTTAACATTATCATCTTCATTAAACAACTCTAAAATTGTTTTATATATATTAAATAGTATTTAATATACATTATAAAAAGTCCACTATATAAACTATATTAAAATCTCTTTTCTTTTAATCCATTTACTTAGATTGACTAGTAATTAACTACACTTCTTCTACTATTAACTAATCTTAATTAAATTTGATTTAATTAGATTAGATAATAGACCATATAAAACTAATGCATATTAATAAGATTCTAATAAGGAAAGATTGCAATAATATCTTTAATTCATTCCATGTTTTGATATATTACTTTTGTGAAGTTTAAGCATAAAGAACTTTTGGTTATGGAAAATGAAGAAATATCCATCTTTGAATAAAATAGTTCCAGTACGATGGCCATATCTTTCTAATGAACTGTTGGATCAGAGTGAAATTTAAATATGTTGGAGAGGGCCAAGTTGCGCCGATTCTAACCGAAGCGATCGAATAAATTTGATCACGATAAAAATTTATGAATGACTAAGTTTGGATCTATCCAAAGGGCGGGGACAAGATAATTTGTGATGAATTAAGAATTTTTTCTTAAAATAATTGCTCTCTAAATTTAACCATAAAAGGGTTTGTTCATATGCATCTAAAAATATAATTGATAGAAAGATTACATCTAATCATTCAAATTTTTACCATAAAATTTCTATTTTAATTCCAAATCTTATCTTTCTAATTTAATATAAATTCGAACCCAAACTCGATTAAAATTTAATTTCTTTCTCATTTGAAGCTAGCATTTTTCTATTATTTTCTTCTCAAACAAATAAAATATCTAGATTTTAATTTTAAATAGTAGGTTCAATCACAGAGAGTATTCAAACACATAAAACAGATATGATGAAGACAAGAAGAGAAAGAGTGCAAACGAATATGAGAATATCACGAGTGCACCTGGACACTGATGCTAATTTTCCATACTTCAGAAGTCCATAGAAAATCCCTTCCTTCTCCATCATTCGCAATTCTTCCAAGAATCCAAGCTGATCGAATCCTCCAAGAAGGAGCATAGAAGCAAGTAGAAAATATATGAGCATATGAATCTTCTCCCATGCATGTAAGCTTTGAAGCTTCTATTTTAGCTTGTAGCTCGTGGCTTTCATTAAGCTTGTAGGTTCTTTTTTCAGAGTTCTTGAATCTTCCCCCTGCTCCAATTGCTCTCCACGCTGTATCTAAGCTTGTATGAATGCCTGAATATAAAGAGCTCTCAAGAAACCTTTGAAATGCTTCTTGAAACCACTGAAAGGTGTCACCAACTAAGCATGGGTCTTTTCCAATCATTTTTGATGAGTCATAGAATTGTAGACACCTTGTGCTTAATTGATGCACTAACCTTCATATTGTTGACACATGTTAATTCCCATGTAAGCTTATAACTCTAATTTACTTTACTCTTTCCAATTTAATTTATTTATTTATTAAGTCTCATGCACTAACTTTAATATCTCCACTTTTCAATCTTAATATATTTATATTTTAATCATATGAGATTTAGAATCTTTTAATAATTTAAAATATATTTTCCACTTTTAAATTTCATTTTTAAAAACTTTCTTGCTAAAATATTTATTAGCTTTAATTATAATATTATTTAGTCATTTATTTAAAAATGAGCTCCAAATATATTATTATTAAAATAAATATCGTCACATTCCAAATTTAAACCTTTAACTTTTATCTTCCAATTTAATTATTATATTTTCAAATTTAATTATTTTATTTAATTAATTTTCTAATTAATTAAATTAAATAAATATTAAAATATCATATTAATTTTATATTTAATTAAACCATTAATTAAATCCTTTAATTAGGCTTAATTAATAGAAAATACATCAAAGACTCATAAGGTAAAAATACGAAAAACTCATCATAACCAAAATACATACAAATCAAACCAAAGAGTTTATATAACGAATTACATCATCTGACACATTTGGAGGGTACTCAACTTAGATACTTGTCCTAATTTTTCAATTAGAACAAATGGCTTAAAGGGTTGGGATTTAGACTTGAGAATTTATCTCCCCTCTCTTATCATTGAGATAATGTGATAGGGTATGCTCATCCTGGCAATTCAGAGAAGTCGATACCCAGTACTTGCAACCTACATAAAAACTATGCATGTACAAGCACAATATATACTAAACTAAATAGGAAATGGCAGGAAGTGGTGCATCATGTAAATCCCGACTAGCAGGTGACTACGACTCCCTTCCTTAACCACATCAAACACACTATACAAAAGCAAACACACAAAGCAAACACACACACCATACACATACAAGTATGGGGTAAGTATCCATAAGAAAACACATATGATAATAGATCATCTTACTAATCATAATTAATACACTGAAAATAATCATCATACATACATAAAATGTAGAGTCTAAGTAATCTCATCACATATCAACTGAATCCATAGCACAATATCTGATAATCTCATATTAATGTTACTAACCATCAACATGAATCTAGTTCTAAAAGAGTTCAACAATGATAACAAAATGCAAACCAGGGGCAGGCACTACAAATAGTATGACCTATTACGACTCCTATGTCCCCTTAAGACACACATTTATGGATAATGTATTGAAAAATGCAGTTGACATAAGTGATCAAGTAATGTGTTGTTTGGTAATGTAAGACTCATTATTACTTGACAATACCTATTATGTGCTAGTAAACACATGAATACCTATTACAACCTATAACAGATGTAATAACCTAGTAGAAGTCCCTAGGTCCCCTTAACATATATATGGATAAAAATACCTAAAAATGTATCATGAGGTCGTTATGTGTCATTTGGTAATGTAAGAATCATCATTACCTCATAAGACCTATTATATCTTAATAATATATATTAAGATTTATTAGAACCTATAAAAAATAGTATGACCTATTACGACTCCTATGTCCCCTTAAGACACACATGTATGGATAACGTATTGAAAAACGCAGTTGACATAAGTGATCAAGTAATGTGTTGTTTGGTAATGTAAGACTCATTATTACCTGACAATACCTATTATGTGCTAGTAAACATATGAATACCTATTACAACCTATAACAGACATAATGACCTAGTAGGAGTCCCTAGGTCCCCTTAACATATATATATATATATATATATATATATATCTGTGTGTATATGTATATATATATATGTGTATATATATATATATATATATATATATATATATATATATATATATATATATATATATATATATATATATATATATATATATATATATTGATAAAGATACCTAGAAATGTATCATGAGGTCGTTATGTATCATTTGGTAATGTAAGAATCATTATTACCTAACAATAACTAGTTGTTAAAATGAACATCATCAATATCTAAATGTGGTTCATTCGGTTAGTAGAGGGCCTATGTTATGGTTAGAATGTGTTATGGGTTATGATTGTAGTTAATATAAGGTTATGTTAGAAGGTGTATTTAATGTCAAAATTAATTTCACCATAAGATATTATTGTTTCACCTCTAGATCCATCAAGTTATGTTAGAAACTGAATAATGTTCCCTAAAAGTTTTCTACATGTTTTACTAATTTTTTTTACATGTTTACCTCATAACCTAATATTTTTCTATATTTTAACCTAATGTTTTTCCTAATGTTTTTCTAAATTTTAACCTAATGTTTTTCTATATTTTAACCTAATATTTTTTTATATTTTAACCTAATATTTTTCTTCACTTTTAACTAATATTTTTCTATATTTTACCCTAATATTTTTTCTAATATTTTTCTACAATTTTAATTAATGTTTTTCTACTTTTTTATCTCATGTTTAACTACATTTTTGCTAACAAATTAATTTAAATACCATTCTCAAATAATCTAAAATAATTAAAATAATTTAAACATATTAAAAAATAAACAATTTAAAGCATTTCACTAACAAAATACGTCAAAAACAACTATTTTAAGTACGATTAACATCTATTAATCAAAAAATATGTTTAAAAACTATTAAAAAATAAGGAGGAAAAAACCACCAACCAGTTACGGCCGAAACCCTTAACCTGCTCTCTAAACATTCAGGAACCACACCAATAAAAATGATAGCCACTAGAGGTTTGCGCCGGGTTTTATTCCAGCTCAGGGTTTCGGCTAGAACACTTTCGGCCGAACCGGTTTCGAATGGAATGCTTTCGACCGAACCGGTTTCGATCGAAATAGTATGCACCACATAAGCACGCGCAACCGCCACGTGTGTACGATCGGATCTGTTATGGTCGAAAGGGTTTCGGCCAAAATGGTACATGATATCCCAAAAGGTGACACAGGTTTGTGCTTTTACCCAGCAACAATTCAATGCAAATTCTCATTCAACCTTTCAAAATGAAGAGATGAGGGTCTCTTAAATAGACTTTCCTGAAATTCATCAACGATTGAGATCGATTTCAATCAACAGTCAGGATTAAAGGTGAAGTTCAGTCATAAAGGAAGATTTCCAAATTAAAGGGAGTTAACAAATTTAACTTGAGTAAAATAAGGAGTTAACTGATTCAATTTGAGTAGAAAAAGGAGTTAATTGATTTAACTCATTTTTGATCAATAGTGAACTGGAAATTTCCCTTTTTGAACTAAAGAGAGATTTTGTTCAGATATTTAATTTAATAAAATGAGATATGATCTCATAATTTCTTTTTCTATTTAATTAAATAATCTTTAATTAATTAGAGACACTTTTCTTATTTAATTAAATAACTTCATTTAATTAATTAGGAATGGCTTCTCATTTAGTTAAATAAATTTGTTTAATTAAGTAGAAGTAAGTACTACATTTAATTAAATAATTTTGTTTAATTACTTCAAAATTATTTTCGAAACTAGTCAACTCAAGTCAACCGTGGTTAAATCTGGTCAAATTTTGGTCAAACTTGATCTTTGCGTATGTGAATATGAGCAAATGTGAGTATGAATTCCAGCAACAATTCGATACAAATTCTCATTCAACCTTTCAAAATGAAGAGATGAGGGTCCCTTAAATAGACTTTCTTGGAATTCATCAACGGTTCAGATTGATTTCAATCAATGGTTAGGATTAAAGGTAAAGTTCATTCATAAAGGGAGATTTTCAAATTAAAGGGAGTTAACAGATTTAATTTGAATAAAATAAGGAGTAAACTGATTCAATTTCAGTAGAAAAAGGAGTTAACTGATTTAACTCATTTTTTATCAATAGTGAACTGAAAATTTCCCTTTTTGAACTGAAGAGAGATTTTGTTGAGATATTTAATTTAATCAAATGAGATGTGCTCTCATAATTTCTTTTTTTATTTAATTAAATAATCTTTAATTAATTAGAGACACTCTTCTTATTTAATTAAATAACTTCGTTTAATTAATTAGGAATGGCTTCTCATTTAATTAAATAACTTTGTTTAATTAATTAGAAGTAAGTACTCCATTTAATTAAATAATTTCGTTTAATTATTTCAAAATTCTTTTCAAAACTAGTCAACTCAAGTCAATCGTGGTTAAATCTGGTCAACTTTTGGTCAAACTTGATATTTGCGTATGTGAATATGAGCAAATGTGAGTATGAATTCCAGCAACAATTCGATGCAAATTCTCATCCAAACTTTCAAAATGACGAGATGAGGGTCTCTTAAATAGACTTTGCTAGAATTCATCAACAATTGAGATCGATTTCAATCAACGGTCAGGATTAAAGGTGAAGTTCAGTCATAAAGAGAGATTTCCAAATTAAAGGGACTTAACAGATTTAATTTGAGTAAAATAAGGAGTTAATTGATTCAATTTGAGTAGAAAAAGAAGTTAAATGATTTAATTCATTTTTGATCAATAGTGAACTGGAAATTTCCTTTTTTGAACTGAAGAGAGATTTTGTTGAGATATTTAATTTAATAAAATGAGATATGCTCTCATAATTGTCTTTTCTATTTAATTGAATAATCTTTAATTAATTAGAGACACTCTTCTTATTTAATTAATTAACTTCATTTAATTAATTAGGAATGACTTCTCATTTAATTAAATAACTTTGTTTAATTAATTAGAAGTAGGTACTCTATTTAATTAAATAATTTCGTTTAATTATTTCAAAATTCTTTTGGAAACTAGTCAACTCAAGTCAACCGTGGTTAAATTTGGTCAACTTTTGGTCAAACTTGATCTTTGCCTATGTGAATATGAGCAAATGTGAGTATGAATTCCAGCAACAATTCGATGCAAATTCTCTTTCAACCTTTCAAAATGAAGAGATGAGGGTCCCTTAAATAGACTTTCTTGGAATTCATCAACGGTTCAGATTGATTTCAATCAACGGTTAGGATTAAAGGTAAAGTTCATTCATAAAGGGAGATTTTCAAATTAAAGGGAGTTAACAGATTTAATTTGAATAAAATAAGGAGTAAACTGATTCAATTTCAGTAGAAAAAGGAGTTAACTGATTTAACTCATTTTTTATCAATAGTGAACTGAAAATTTCCCTTTTTGAACTGAAGAGAGATTTTGTTGAGATATTTAATTTAATCAAATGAGATGTGCTCTCATAATTTCTTTTTTTATTTAATTAAATAATCTTTAATTAATTAGAGACACTCTTCTTATTTAATTAAATAACTTCGTTTAATTAATTAGGAATGGCTTCTCATTTAATTAAATAACTTTGTTTAATTAATTAGAAGTAAGTACTCCATTTAATTAAATAATTTCGTTTAATTATTTCAAAATTCTTTTCAAAACTAGTCAACTCAAGTCAACCGTGGTTAAATCTGGTCAACTTTTGGTCAAACTTGATATTTGCGTATGTGAATATGAGCAAATGTGAGTATGAATTCCAGCAACAATTCGATGCAAATTCTCATTCAACCTTTCAAAATGAAGAGATGAGGGTCTCGTAAATAGACTTTCTTAGAATTCATCAACGGTTGAGATCGATTTCAATCAACGGTCAGGATTAAAGGTGAAGCTCAGTCATAAAGAGAGATTTTCAAATTAAAGGGAGTTAACAGATTTAATTTGAGTAAAATAAGGAGTTAATTGATTCAATTTGAGTAGAAAAAGAAGTTAACTGATATAACTCATTTTTTATCAATAGTGAACTGGAAATTCCCCTTTTTGAACTGAAGAGAGATTTTGTTGAGATATTTAATTTAATAAAATGAGATATGCTCTCATAATTGCTTTTTCTATTTAATTAAGTAATCTTTAATTAATTAGAGACACTTTTCTTATTTAATTAAATAACTTCATTTAATTAATTAGGAATGGCTTCTCATTTAATTAAATAACTTTGTTTAATTAATTAGAAGTAAGTAGTCCATTTAATTAAATAACTTCGTTTAATTATTTCAAAATTCTTTTTGAAACTAGTCAACTCAAGTCAACCGTAGTCAAATCTAGTCAACTTTTGGTCAAACTTGATCTTTGCATATGTGAATATGAGCAAATGTGAGTATGAATTCCAGCAACAATTCGAAGCAAATTCTCATCCAAACTTTCAAAATGAAGAGATGAGGGGCTCTTAAATAGACTTTGCTGAAATTCATCAACAATTGAGATCGATTTCAATCAACGGTCAGGATTAAAGGTGAAGTTCAGTCATAAAGAGAGATTTCCAAATTAAAGGGAGTTAACAGATTTAATTTGAGTAAAATAAGGAGTTAACTGATTCAATTTGAGTAGAAAAAGAAGTTAAATGATTTAATTCATTTTTGATCAATAGTGAACTGGAAATTTCCCTTTTTGAACTGAAGAGAGATTTTGTTGAGATATTTAATTTAATAAAATGAGATATGCTCTCATAATTGTCTTTTCTATTTAATTGAATAATCTTTAATTAATTAGAGACACTCTTCTTATTTAATTAATTAACTTCATTTAATTAATTAGGAATGACTTCTCATTTAATTAAATAACTTTGTTTAATTAATTAGAAGTTAGTACTCTATTTAATTAAATAATTTCGTTTGATTATTTCAAAATTTTTTTGGAAACTAGTCAACTCAAGTCAACCGTGGTTAAATCTGGTCAACTTTTGGTCAAACTTGATCTTTGCCTATGTGAATATGAGCAAATGTGAGTATGAATTCTATCAACAATTCGATGCAAATTCTCTTTCAACCTTTCAAAATGAAGAGATGAGGGTCTCTTAAATAGAGTTTCCTGAAATTCATCAACAGTTGAGATCGATTTCAATCAACGGTCAAGATTAAAGGTGAAGTTCAGTCATAAAGGGAGATTTCCAAATTAAAGGGAGTTAACAGATTTAATTTGAGTAAAATAAAGAGTTAACTGATTCAATTTGAGTAGAAAAAGGAGTTAACTGATTTAGCTCATTTTTTATCAATAGTGAACTAGAAATTTCCCTTTTTGAACTAAAGAGAGATTTTGTTGAGATATTTAATTTAATAAAATGAGATAAGCTCTCATAATTACTTTTTCTATTTAATTAAATAGTCTTTAATTAATTAGAGACACTTTTTTTATTTAATTAAATAACTTCATTTAATTAATTAGGAATGGCTTCTCATTTAATTAAATAACTTTGTTTAATTAATTAGAAGTAAATACTCCATTTAATTAAATAATTTCATTTAATTATTTTAAAATTCTTTTTGAAACTAGTCAACTCAAGTCAACCGTGGTTAAATCTGGTCAAACTTTGGTCAAACTTGATCATTGCCTATGTGAATATGAGCAAATGTGAGTATGAATTCCAATAACAATTCGATGCAAATTCTCTTTCAACCTTTCAAAATGAAGAGATGAGGGTCTCTTAAATAGTGTCTCCTAGAATTCATCAACGGTTCAAATCGATTTCAATCAACGGGCAGGATTAAAGGTGAAGTTCAGTCATAAAGGGAGATTTCCAAATTAAAGAGAGTTAACAGATTTAATTTGAGTAAAATAAGGAGTTAACTAATTGAATTTGAGTAGAAAAAGGAGTTAACTGATTTAGCTCATTTTTTATCAATAGTGGACTAGAAATTTCCCTTTTTGAACTAAAGAGAGATTTTGTTGAGATATTTAATTTAATAAAATGAGATATGCTCTCATAATTACTTTTCCTATTTAATTATATAATCTTTATTTAATTAGAGGTACTTTTCTTATTTAATTAAATAACTTCATTTAATTAATTTGGAATGGCTTCTCATTTAATTAAATAACTTTGATAAATTAATTAGAAGTAAGTACTCCATTTAATTAAATAATTTCGTTTAATTATTTCAAAATTCTATTCGAAACATAGTCAACTCAAGTCAACCGTGGTTAAATCTAGTCAACTTTTGGTCAAACTTGATCTTTGCGTATGTGAATATGAGCAAATGTGAGTATGAATTCTAGCAACAATTCGACACAAATTTCCATTCAACCTTTCAAAATGAAGAGATGAGGGTCTATTAAATAGACTTTCATGGAATTCATCAACTGTTGAGATCGATTTCAATCAACGGTCAGGATTAAAGGTGAAGTTCAGTCATAAAAGGGGATTTCCAAATTAAAGGGAGTTAACAGATTTAATTTGAGTAAAGTAAAGAGTTAACTGATTCAATTTGAGTAGAAAAATGAGTTAATTGATTTAACTCATTTTTAATCAATAGTGAACTGGAGACTTCCCTTTTTGAACTGAACAGAGATTTTGTTGAGATATTTAATTCAATAAAATGAGATATGGTCTCATGATTACTTTTTCTGTTTAATTAAATAATCTTTAATTAATTAGAGACACTTTTCTTATTTAATTAAATAACTTCATTTAATTAATTAGGAATGGCTTCTCATTTAATCAAATAACTTTGTTTAATTAATTAGAAGTAAGTACTCCATTTAATTAAATAATTTCGTTTAATTATTTCAAAAAAAAATTTGAAACTAGTCAACTCAAGTCAACCGTGGTTAAATATGGTCAACTTTTCATCAAACTTGACCTTTGCGTATGTGAATATGAGCAAATTTGCGTATGAATTCCAGCAACAATTTGATGCAAATTCTCATTCAACCTTTCAAAATGAAGAGATGAGGGTCTCTTAAATAGACTTTTTTGGAATTCATCAACGGTTGAGATCGATTTCAATCAACGGTCAAGATTAAAGGTGAAGTTCAGTCATAAAGGGAGATTTCCAAATTAAAGAGAATTAATAGATTTAATTTGAGTAAAATAAGGAGTTAACTGATTCAATTTGAGTTGAAAAAGGAATTAAATGATTTAACTCATTTTTTATCAATAGTGAATTGGAAATTTCTCTTTTTGAACTGAAGAGAGATTTTGTTGAGATATTTAATTTAATAAAATGGGATATGCTCTCATTATTGTTTTTTCTTTTTAATTAAATAATCTTTAATTAATTAGATACACTCTTCTTATTTAATTAAATAACTTAATTTAATTAATTAGGAATGGCTTCTCATTTAATTAAATAACTTTGTTTATTTAAGTAGAAGTAAGTACTACATTAATTAAATAATTTCGTTTAATTATTTCAAAATTATTTTTGAAACTAGTCAACTCAAGTCAACCATGGTTAAATCTGGTCAACTTTTGGTCAAACTTGATCTTTGTGTATGTGAATATGAGCAAATGTGAGTATAAATTCCAGCAACAATTCGATGCAAATTCTCATTCAACCTTTCAAAAGGAAGAGGTGAGGGTCTCTTAAATAAACTTTCTTTGAATTCATCAATGGTTCAGATCGATTTCAATCAACGGTCAGGATTAAACGTGAAGTTCATTCATATAGAGAGATTTTCAAATTAAAGGGAGTTAATAGATTTAATTTGAGTAAAATAGGGAGTAAACTGATTCAATTTCGGTAGAAAAAGGAGTTAACTGATTTAACTCATTTTTTATCAATAGTGAACTAAAAATTTCCTTTTTTGAACTAAAGAGAGATTTTGTTGAGATATTTAATTTAATCAAATGAGATATGCTCTCATAATTGCTTTTTCTATTTAATTAAATAATCTTTAATTAATTAGAAACACTCTTCTTATTTAATTAAATAACTTCATTTAATTAATTAGTAATTGCTTCTCATTTAATTAAATAAATTTGTTTAATTAATTAGAAGTAAGTACTCCATTTAATTAAATAATTTTGTTTAATTATTTCAAAATTCTTTTCGAAACTAGTCAACTCAAGTCAACCGTGGTTAAATCTGGTCAACTTTTTGTCAAACTTGATCTTTGCGTATGTGAATATGAGCAAATGTGAGTATGAATTCCAGCAACAATTCGATGCAAATTCTCTTTCAACCTTTCAAAATGAAGAGATGAGGGTCTCTTAAATAAACTTTCTTGGAATTCATCAATGGTTGAGATCGATTTCAATCAACGGTCAAGATTAAAGGTGAAGTTCAGTCATAAAGGGAGATTTCCAAATTAAAGGGAGTTAACAGATTTAATTTGAGTAAAATAAGGAGTTAACTGATTCAATTTGAGTAAAAAAAAGAGTCAACTGATTTAACTCATTTTTTATGAATAGTGAACTAGAAATTTCCCTTTATGAACGGAAGAGAGATTTTGTTGAAATATTTAATTTAATAAAATGAGATAAGCTCTCATAATTACTTTTTCTATTTAATTAAATAATCTTTAATTAATTAGAGACACTTTTCTTATTTAATTAAATAACTTCATTTAATTAATTAGGAATGGCTTCTCATTTAATTAAATAACTTTGTTTAGTTAATTAGAAGTAAGTACTCCATTTAATTAAATAATTTTGTTTAGTTATTTCAAAAGTTTTTTCAAAACTAGTCAACTCTAGTCAACCGTGGTTAAATTTGGTCAACTTTTGGTCAAACTTGATCTTTGCGTATGTTAATATGAGCCAATGTGAGTATGAATTCTAGCAACAACTCGATGCAAATTCTCATTCAACCTTTCAAAATGAAGAGATGAGGGTCTCTTAAATAGACTTTCCTCGAATTCATTAACGGTTGAGATCGATTTCAATCAACAGTTAGGATTAAAACTGAAGTTCAATCATAAAAGGAGATTTTTAAATTAAAGAAAGTTAACATATTTAATTTGAGTAAAATAAGGAGTTAACTGATTCAATTTGAGTAGAAAAAAGAGTTAACTCATTTAACTCATTTTTTATCAATAGTGAACTGGAAATTTCCCTTTTTGAACTGAAGAGAGATTTTGTTGAGATATTTAATTTAATAAAATGAGATATGCTCTCATAATTACTTTTTCTATTTAATTAAACAATCTTTAATTAATTAGAGACACTTTTCTTATTTAATTAATTAACTTCATTTAATTAATTAGGAATGGCTTCCAATTTAATTAAATAACTTTTTTTAATTAAAATAGAAGTAAGTACTTCATTTAATTAAACAATTTCGTTTAATTATTCCAAAATTCTTTTAGAAATTAGTCAACTCAAGTCAACTGTGGTTAAATCTGGTTAACTTTTGGTCAAACTTGATCTTTGCGTATGTGAATATGAGCAAATGTTAGTATGAATTCCAGCAACAACTCGATGCAAATTCTTATTCAACCTTTCAAAATGAAGAGATGAGGCTCTCTTAAATAGACTTTTTTGGAATTCATCAACGGTTGAGATCAATTTTAATCAACGGTCAGGATTAAAGGTGAAGTTCAGTCATAAAGGGAGATTTCCAAATTAAAAGGAGTTAACATATTTAATTTGAGTAAAATAAGGAGTTAACTGATTCAATTTGAGTAGAAAAAGGAGTGAACTAATTTAACTCATTTTTGATCAATAGTGAACTGAAAATTTCCCTTTTTGAACTAAAGAGAGATTTTGTTGAGATATTTAATTTAATAAAATGAGATATGCTCTCATAATTACTTTTTCTATTTAAGTAAATAATCTTTAATTAATCAGAGACACTTTTCTTATTTAATTAAATAACTTCATTTAATTAATTAGGAATGGCTTCTCATTTAATTAAATAATTTCATTTAATTATTTCAAAAAAAATTTCAAAACTAGTCGACTCAAGTCAACCGTGGTTAAATCTGGTCAACTTTTGGTGAAACTTGATATTTGCTTATGTGAATATGAGCCAATGTGAGTATGAATTTCAGCAACAATTTGATTCAAATTCTCATTCAACGTTTCAAAATGAAGAGATGAGGGTCTCTTAAATAGATTTTTTTGGAATTCATCAACGGTTGAGATCGATTTCAATCAACGGTCAGGGTTAAAGGTGAAGTTTAGTCATAAAGGGAGATTTCCAAATGAAAGGGAGTTAACAGATTTACTTTGAGTGAAATAAGGTGTTAACTGATTCAATTTGAGTAGAAAAAGGAGTTAACTGATTTAACTCATTTTTGATCAATAGTGAACTAAAAATTTCCCTTTTTGAACTGAAGAGAGATTTTGTTGAGATATTTAATTTAATAAAATGATATATGCTCTCATAATTACTTTTTCTATTTAATTAAATAATCTTTAATTAATTAGAGACACTCTTCTTATTTAATTAAATAACTTCATTTAATTAATTAGGAATGGCTTCTCATTTAATTAAATAACTTTATTTAATTAATTAAAAGTACTCCATTTAATTAAATAATTTCGTTTAATTATTTCAAAATTCTTTTCTAAACTAGTCAACTGAAGTCAACCGTGGTTAAATCTGGTCAACTTTTGGTCAAACTTGATCTTTGCCTATGTGAATATGAGCAAATGTGAGTATGAATTCCAGCAACAATTTGATGCAAATTCTCATTCAACCTTTCAAAATGAAAAGATGAGGGTCTCTTAAAGAGACTTTTCTGGAATTCATCAACGGTTGAGATCGATTTCAATCAACGGTCAAGATCAAAGGTAAAGTTCAGTCATAAAGGGAGATTTTTTTAATGCCCCACCAAGGTATCCAAAAGAAATAACCTAAAGTTTGACTAAGTTTGATAGCATTTTTTTTTTTTTTTTTAAATGCTATCAAACTTAGTCAAACTTTAGGTTATTTCTTTTGGATCCCTTGGCGGGAAAGCAGGGCCTACGACTTTGAAGCCGGCAACCTTTTTAAAAAGGCTTTCCTTTTTTTAGTTTTGATTTCTTTTTACGTGCATCATAAATCATAATCATTTTATGGAATTTTAAATAATATTAAATTCGTAATATTAATTATTAATAATTTTATTAATAAATTATATTATTAAATCAAATTTTATTATTAAGTTATATTATTAATTAATAATTAAATAAATTATTAATTCATGAATAATAGTTAAATAAATTATTAGTTAATTTAATTATATTTGATTTAATTAAAGATTAATCCTAAACTATTTTAGGATAGTAAATTTAATAATAAGGGTAACCTTATATGTATTTTTGAGCTAATAAATTAATGGGTTGACTTGTAAATTAAGCAGAGAATCTCATGCACTTAGAATGTACTTTGAAATGCAAATTGAACTTTACTACTAACGTTGTTATGTATTTTGAAAATCAACTCAAACTATGAATTGTACTATTTTGTTTATGTTATCTATGTTTTGGAGTTGATTAGATGTTGACTAGTCTTAGGATGTTACCAGAGGTTCGGGGGTTGTGAGTTGTTCTCGATCTTTATACCTGACCTTGGTAATGTGATGCTATGCTCTATTATGGATGTCTTTACTGATTGTTATTGCTTTCTAATTTTCTTGTGTGAAGCTAAGGTGTTTTAAAGTGAATTGTTCTTGGTGATGTCACGTTGTGACATGTTTTGACTTGACCATTTTGGAGTCTTCGATAAGTATTGTGATCTATTATTGGGATACTTTTTGGTTGCTCGTTGGAGAACCATTGGATATTGTGACTTATTATTGATGCCTTCAGTTGCTGATAGAGAACTGTTGTGATCATTATGATTATCATTTGATGCTTTCCGGTCATTTGTATAGGGCTGAGGTGATATTTGTGATTTGTGATTTCATGAGCCTAGGGTAGGTTATCTATGTGTAGTGTCGAAAAGTGGCTTGCGATGGGGGTCGGGGCCCTAATTGGCTGCCAAGGTAACTCATTGTAAGTTATTTTAATAAGTAAAAATATCTCACCTAAATACTGACTTAAATGAATCTAATAAGATAATTGTATGTTCTCTCCCATGCTTTGAGTGCTAGTACAGACTAGGATAGGGTAGAGAGAACGCTTGGTTGCAACCTTGCATTCCATAGTATGCCTCATCAGTACGAGAGGATACTAGTGGCCGCAGGATCACAGGGGACCCAAGATTCCTAAGGGATTATTCGAGTAACTTTCGACGTGACTTTTGCGATGACAATTTCCTGCTTGCATGGTAGGTTTCCTACGTGTCTTTGTGTGCCTCTGGGTTTAGATGTCAATCTATTTTTAGGAACCTTTGAGTTAGCATACTTATAAGATTTCCTGGACTTAGAGAGTATTTATGTTACATGTTTTGTTTCCATTGGGACTTGAGACTATCTCCTCAACTCGGTGGGAGTGGACCATTTAGGTTCCACGTGGTCGGGTAGTTGTGCTTTTTACTCTTACCATTGAGATCTATCCGAGACACCGTGGTTGGAGTATTACTGTTGGTATATACCTTCATTCTTGTAGTGCTTGCCCTTGGTTCACATTTTGTTATCATTGCTGAACTCTTTTAAAGCTAGTTTTATGTTGATGGTTAGCAACATTGTTTTGAGATTATCAGATATTGTGCTATGGATTCAATTTATTATGTGATGAGATTACTTAGATTTTGCATTTCATGTATGCATGATGATTATTTTTAGTGTTTGTAGTTATTAATGATGATTAGTATGATGATTTATTATCATATGTATTTTCTTATGGATACTTATCCCATACTTGCATGTGTAGGGTGTGTGTGTTTGCTTTGCGTGTTTGCTTTTGTCATGCCCAAAATATAAGGACAAAAACACACACAAATTTTTTTTTTTTGATAATAATAAATAATTAAACATGCTCTAAGTTGAAATGATTGATATTAGTTTTAGTACAGGTTCTCTACCTTACGTCTTAGGATTACAAAGATGAGGATGATTACTTTGTTAAGATTGATGTCGATAAACTCGTTTTCCTACATTAACTTTCCACAATAAGAAACAATTATTTAAAAGACAATATAATGTATTCGAGTTTAGATTTATTGAAAGTACATAACCAGAATCAACTATAGAACTCTTAGACAATTATCAATTTACAAATTAATCGATATTAGAAAGTCACTTTAAGGACAAACAACTTAACTGGAATTAAAACTGAACATATATCAAATTTATTACTTTAACTTTACAACTATTTTAACATATTAATGAACCATCAAAATCTTACTAACTAAGCATAAATCAATAATATATTTAGACTAGTTTAAATTCATTATAGTAGAGAGCTAAAGTTATACTAATTTAATTGACGATAGATCTTATAAAATTGATATTAGTTTAATATCATACTCATGGAACTTAAATTAAACTATATCCTAAAACTAAATCATTTAAAGTTTAGGAATCTTTCTAGAATGATACTAACATTAGTTCCTAACTAAAATTGAATGAAAGAAATCTAAACTAAAACATACTATGACAATTAATATTTAAAACGTACACATTAACCTTCCTTACCAATGAGCACTTAGTGATACGCTAATTGAACCTTTACTAACCACTTAATTTTAAACCTAACTTTATTAGAAATAAAACATCTCTAAAGGTAATGCAATATGCTTAATGTAACTATGATTAGATAATAAGATTGCACAGGCTTTCATAACTTTACAATCTTAACATTTCAATAGACAATTAACTCCAACATACCTATACAATCTAATCATTTAATTTAATGTCTGCTATTAAAGTTGGTGGCCATAGCACAAATTCAATAAATCTATATTTTAATCTAACTTTATTTGAACTATCATAAATTTAAGTCCATATTAAGATTGATCTATAAAGCTCACAACAGTATAGAACTAATTAATAAAACGTTAAAACTGTTCTAATTGAAATATTCAAATTTCACATTTAAAACTTTTTAAAATTAAAACGAATTTCATACTTTGACATCCAAATCACTATTTAGTATTAACATTGTTACTTAACAATTAATACATTACCTCCTAATGCCATCAAGATTACTAATCTAGTTTATAGATTTATTTGCCATACTTAATTTAAAATATAAACAATCTGTAACTTAACTAAACACATTTCTAACATTAATATTACAACACCATTTAACCACACTATACTAAAACTGATCATGAATTAACAAAAGACTTTAAATAATATAACTAAACAAAAATAAATAAACAACATTCAAAATTAAATCTAAAACTAACTTAAATCTAACATATTCTAACTACACATAATTTACTAACAAACATTCAATTTCTAACCAACATTAAACTTACTTATCAACATAATACAAATGACCCTACTAACAACCTACATCCCCCCTCCTTCCTAGTCCTAGACCTACTTTTCCCCCCTACACCCCCTATGCCAAGTGGGCAGCTTAGACCCCACTTCCCTAGAGTCTGCGCGCTGCCCGAGGGCCTGCGCATGCAGGCTTGTCTCTTCCATCTGCCCACGCATTGGGTCACGCATTGAGGCAGAGAAAGGCATGGGGTGGGGTGGTTGAGAAGTGCAGGAGAGTGGAGTGCAAAATACTCATTTTATTTAAAACAAAACTTAATCGCCCTCCCATCCCAAGACAGGGTCAACGCATGAAGTTGGGATAAAAGAATATGGGGAGGGTGCTTAAGTTAATCATAAATTACTATAATAACATTTTCTTTGCCCTCCCCACATGCGATTTGACCCATGTACTTGCTGGGGGAAATAAATATAGAAGGTAAGTTATGTTTTATTTTTATTTTTTAAACAATCTTACAAATGGAAATGATGGTCTAGCAAGGTACCCTGCTCATTTAGTCCTTAAGAGTTAAATGCAAAAGTTTAATAGGTGGGCTATGTCAACCAACATTTGCTATTAAATAGTTTAATTTCAAAATTAATAGATTTATATTTCTTTTGTAAGATTTTAATATTAGATTTCAATTGGAAACCAAAGGAATAATACAGAGAATATTCTCTGTGACTTGGGGAATTAAAATTTTCTTCCCATACATTTTCCAGAGGGCCTTTTTGACTTGGAGGTGCACATTTTTTTTCAAGAGGCCAACTTGGCTAAGTGCTGGCATGCTTCTTTGCTAAAATTCTTTGATAAACAAGATGAGTTAAACAGTTCTAGAGGCAATGTGGAGTAATAATCTTCTAAATCAATTGACACACAAGCATGCAAATGAATATAATCCTCTTAATCAAATTTATTTTATTATTTATGAAGCTTAACAAGAAATTATGATCTCATAGTTAGAATTCAAGGAAAAGGTGAGGAAGTAATCCTTATCAAATTTAATTGTATCACTATTGTAACTTAACAATGAATGTGCTAGCTTGGTGGTCACTATATAGAATTGATATTATAACATGTTAATGTTCAAAACATTGAATTTAAACTTCAACACATCCATTTTCCTTTTATTATCATAATTGAAACTCAGAATTTTCCAATTCAAGACATTAACTATCATTCTAATTTCTCACATACATATGCAAAATTTGAATTCACATGAGAGCAACACAAGGAAGATTTCATAATCTCTTTTATTTTCTCTATTATTCATCCTGGTTCAAGGATCCACCGGGAAAGAACCAGTAAGAAAACCCGATGTCTTTGCCAATACCTCCATAACTCAAATACATTCCACATGATTCCAATTACATTTTACATAATTATTTCAATTCAAAATGAAATCTCTTCTAAAACCTTCACAAGTACTCTCTTCCAATACCTTCAAAACTTCAAGGAAACACAAGGAGGACAAGAGCTGACCCAAGGTGATTCAACATAAAACAAATAAACAATTCAACATACACCCAACCCGGTTTAACACAATAGATCCATCCATAGGACACTATTTAGGGGGGGAGGTGGATTTTCCCAATGGGAGATGTCAATCACCATATCTTAACATAACCCTTTCGGGGTTAAAACTTAGGAACTTTCTTTGTTCCTCAAATGCCCTTTCGGGGCCAATTCAACAAGAATTTTCTTTCCTTTCTATACTCAAGATTTCACAATATCAACAAGGTATGTGATGACCGGTAGGGGCCCATACACCCTACCCTTTTTTCCCTCCTCTCACTATGAAAGGAGACTCTGCACCATTGAGATCCAACTAAAGCCCTACCCCCACATGGCCACTTCTTCCCTATCCAAGGGTGAGTAATGCCAAATACAACCCCATGAAAACCCCTCAATAAAATACATCAAGATGAACAAGAACACATCAAGAACAACACAAAAGAAACCCTCCAAATCAACCCAACATACAAGCAAACAACAATTAACAACACAACACAATGTGCAAGAACAAGCATGATCAAAACATGGAGAAAACAAAATACAAAGCCAAGAATCCTACCTTCACCAAGGAGTGATGGTAACAATGGAGGTTTGAGAAGAGCTTCCTTTTTCTCCTTCCATCCCCAACTATCTCCCAAGCTTTCTCTAAAAATGGAGATTGGGTGACCACCCCAAAACTCCTCCAAAAATCCACTAAATAGGTTCCCTTCACTCAGCTAGGCTTCATGAGACCCTAGGATGGAGTTTGGGTTCCACTCAAGTGGGTGACAAGCCATTTTCGCAATCAACCATAAATGAGATTTTAAGTGACCCTAAAAGTCAACTAGGGTGGCTAAAGTGGGTGGAAAGTACCCCCAACCCTTACCCTTACCCATGGGTGCTTAAATTTAACATTTTTAAGCCTTAGAGACTTGGTAAACACATAAAAGTTAGGAAATACTAAAATCAAATAACAACCTTTAAGGGTGGACAATACAAAGATGACACAAATCAAACAAGGGGTTCAGCTTGTCACTCCATTGGATTTTTTGACTAGCTTTCCTGCATACTCGTTGCACATGTTAGTAGTCCGAGAAACATATAGGTCCAAAACATGCATTAAAATTTTCATGAAATTAAAGACATCCATTTTCCACAATTCAATTATTTGTCTTATCCTATTCATTAAAATTGGAAAATTCAAAGTATTAGTTGCATTCCTTTACTTCATCAGCATATATATTATAAGGCATTAAATGACATAAATCAAATATCTAAAGTAAAGCATCATACGTCATAGATAGCATGATAGTGTTCAGTGCATCAATAATGTTCTTGACATAACGAGTCAAAAGTATCAAAATAACAAAGTATCATCAATGCTAGGATGGGTCGGGGTGAGGCCTCACAGCTTTTGTATGGCGTGTCTGATGTGGTTAAGGAAGGGAGTCGTAGTCACCTGCTAGTCGAGATCTACACGATGCACCACTTCCTACCATTGCCTGTTTAGTTTAGTATATATTGTGTTTGTACATGCATGGTTTTTATGCAGGTTGCAGGTACCGGGTATCGACTTCCCTGAATTTCTAGGATCAACGTACCCTATCACATCATCTCAATAATAAGAGAGGGGAGATAAATTCTCAAGTCCAAATCCCAACCCTTTTAAGCCATTTGTTCTAATTGAAAAATTAAGACAAGTATCTGAGTTGAGTACCCTTCGAATGCGTCAAATGACGTAATTCATGATTTAAACCCTTGGTTTGATATTGTATGTATTTTGGCTATGATGGGTTTTCATATTTTTACCTTGTGAGTCTTTGGAATATTTTCTATTAATTAAACTTAATTAAAAAGATTTAATTAATGGTTTAATTTAATAGAAAATTAATATGATATTTTAATATTTATTTTATTTAATTAATTGAGAAATTAATTAAATAAAATAATTAAATTTGAAAATAAAAGTTAAAAGATTAAATTTGGAATATGACAATATTTATTTTAATAATAATAAATTTGAAGTTCATTTTTAAATAAATGACTAAATAATATTATTATTAAAGCTAATAAATATTTTAACAATTAAGTTTTAGAAAATGAAATTTAAAAGTGAAAAATATATTAAAATTATTAAAAGATTCTAGATTTCATGTGATTAAAATATAAATATATTAAGATTGAAAAGTGGAGATATTAAAGTTAGTGCATGAGATTTAATAAATAAATAAATTAAATTGGAAAGAGTAAAAGTAAATATTAAATTAATTAATGTGCATTATTTTAATATTTGCTCACATAGGAGTTGGAAAATTCTTGAGAGTTGTCATGTAGACAACACTGGAGTTTGCACTCTAAGAATGAACAAGTTGTCTACACTTAGAAGTTAGCATTTTATTTGAGCACATGGTGTCTACAACCTTAAGACTCATCTAGAAGGTTGGAGAAGACCCATGCTTGGTTGTCATGCTTATCTTCTAGTTGTTTCTAGAGACACTCTAGATGCATCTTAGAGGCCTTTAAATAGAAGCTCTCCTAGTGTGTTTGGACAAGCTACAAGCTACAAGCTTAAATGGAAGCTTCAAAGCTTACATGCATTGGAGAAGTTCATATGCTCATATGTTTCTACATGCTACTATGCTTCTTATACCACTTCTAGTCACTTGGAGGTTTTCGGTTGGCTTGGATTCTTGGAGGAATTGCGAATGATGGAGAAGGAAGGGATTTTCTATGGACTTCTGAGGCATGGCAGATTAGCATCAGTGTCCGGGTGCACTCGTGTTATTCACATATTCTCTTTGCACTCTTTCTCTTCTTGTCTTCATCATGTTTTTGTGTCTGAATACTCTTTGTGTTGAATCTATAATTGGAATTGGAATCTAGATACTTTATTGGTTGAGAAGAAAGCAATAGAAAAACCCTAGATCCAAGTAAGGAAGAAATTAGATCTAAACGGGTTTGGGTTCGAATTAGAATCAAATTGAGAATGATGATTTCAAATTTATAGTTAGACTTATTGGATGGATTAATGGATATGTTTAGAAAACAATTATTTTTAAAAAAAAATTCTTGTTTAGAAAAGCCTTTAAATCTAAGTATATTTATTCTCTTTTGTAAATTTGCATATATATTTTAAATACAGTGATAATTGATAACAAATTTTGTATATATATACATATACATATACATATACATATACATATACATATACATATACACATATACATATACATATACATATACATATATATATATATACATATATGTATATACACATATATATATATATACATATATACATATATGTATATATTTGTGTATATTAAAGTGAGAAACTTATTTATTAAATTCGAAATTGCAACTCGTTTTTCAGAAAACATTTTTATGAAAAACATTATAAACAATTTTATATTTATTCATATGTTGGATGGGCGGGTAGGATACCCCACACCGGCTGCAGTACGTGGCAGGACTGTGAAGATCGCAGTGTACCTGCGACCCGCAGGTCTCGCACGAGTACGTGCCAATGATTTTATAAGCATTGCCATCATTTTCTTTAAAAGGGTTTAAAACATACAAATTTAATAGAATATGGATGTTTATATATATATATATATATATATATATATATATATATATATATAAATTTTGATATTCAACAATTATTATATATATTATATTTATTATAAATAAAATTTTAATATTAATAAAATTAATCATCTTATAACATTTTAATTCTCATGATATAAATTTAATTTAAATTGTTTAATAGAATTTAAATGAGAAAGATAGAAAAAAAATCGAATGGAAATTTGAGAAAACTATATATTATTTTATAAGAACAATTCTTCTAGAGATATTAACATTCATTGAATGAACGATGAATCTGATTTAAGTATTGAAATTATTAATGGGATTATTATTTATAAATAATTGTTAAGGTTAGCAATTATTAATGAATGATAAGTAAAGCTAGTATAAGTATTAAGTAATTCAATTAATCTCAAATTGAGATTTGTAATAGTTGAAGTATAGCAATAAGTTATAATAATTGGTTTAGACAATCTCAGGGGATATGAGATGAAAGGCTAAAGCAATTATTAGATAATGATATTGAGAGATAGTTAACCTTATATCATTGGGAAAATAAATGCGTCAAAGTATAGGTTATGGAACTATGGTTAATTATTCATTGAGAGATATTCTTTGAGTTGTCATATAATTAATTGTAAAGTAATTAATAAATAAGTTATGCAATGAGGTTCTATTGAAATAATTATTGTTATAATTATTGATATACCTTAAAAGTTAGTTAAATATTAACCAATGAAGTTCGTAAGGTTTCTTTAAAATCAATTAATAATAGTTTTGATGAGTTTATTATTTATTAATGTTCATTGGGTCTAACAAACTATTAATAAATAATGGTGTAAATAGTTCGATTAGATTTAATATAGTGAAGATTATTTAATGATTAAAGTTTTGTAAAGGTATTAGTTTTTTGAATTTAAAGTATAATTGATTTTTAATCAACTGATATTCATTGGGTTGATATTATAACTATGATATTAATAATTAAGTTGTGTGATAGAATTTTATTTGAAATGATTAATGATAATACGAATTTGTCAAGGGAATGTTTGTATTCTTTCAAGATGACGAATGTGGTCATACGGAATTATTATTAAGATTTTCAATATAGCTTGTTATTAATATTCATAAGTTATTATTATTGAATTATTAATATGATCATTTGAGTATTGAATTATAGTTTACTTTTAACTTACATAATTCTAGTTAGTTATTAGTCAAATGATGTTAATTGGAACGTTGCTATGGTTATGCAATTATTAATTAAATCAATAAACTAGAGTTAGTTGAATTTAATTAATAATTAAAAATGTAATGGAGATTTAATTGATATAATTCTTTTAATGAGATTGTAGAAATATTGATATCAAAGTTGATAGGTCTTATTCTTATGACTTGAATAATGACTTTAGATATTTTAATGGTGAAGACTTAGTAATATATAATTGAGAATTGTTAGAATGATAAAAGTTTGAGGATTGTGAACCAATGTTAATTGATCATTCTAATAAAGTTATAATCTTCCTATTCGAAGATTGATAAGCTCTCTTATAATATAACGAATAATGATCCTAGAAAAGTTGAAAAGATAATCAATTAGAATATGGATCATGGTTAAATATAGAGAACAATTTAATTAAGGGTCAATGATGATCAGTTTAATGAGTAAATATTTATGTTTAAGTTATTCTTAGAATGTAATTCTTAATAATGGAAGGATAATGCTATCAGGGAACAAATGGGTTGACTTGTAGGTCAAATGATGAAACTTAGACATTTGAAGTATACTTGAAAATGAGAACTAAAACCCTTACACTTGAGAATAGAAACTGAAGCTCCACACTCAATTTAACTATGTAATATAGCAAAACCAAAACATGTGTTTGCATCGTGTATTCTATATGCTTCTTGTTATGGGTTTTGGGTTGACTAGTGTTGACCAGTCCCATGTTGTTACCAGAGGCTCAGAGGTTATGAGATGTGATGACATATTGATCTTATTTGGTCTCGATCTTTATAAGCCCAACCATGGTTATGTGGTTGTATGCTCTATGAAATGTTTGTATTTGTTCATCAGTCTTTATGTGTGAAGCTGAGATGTATGTGTATGAGACACCTGAGCTAATCATTTTTGAGTCATCGATCAATTATCCTTGGATTATTTTCTAGTCGTCATGATGAGACTGAAATGTTTATTTATTTTTTGATGATTTCATGTTGTGACATGTTTGACTCAACCATTTTGGAGTCTTTGATTAGTATGATTTTGAGATATTCTTGGTTGCTTGTTGAGAACCAATGGATATTGTGATTTATTTTGAGACATAATTTGGTTGTTGAGAACCAATGGATACTTATGATTATCAGTGATGCCTTCAGTTGCCAATAGAGAACTGTTGTGGTCATGATTTTCTATGGATGCTTTTCCAGATGCTCATGGAGATTTGATGATTCTTATTATGGATATTTGATGCTTATATTGTGGATATTTGATGATTCTTTTTTATAAATTATCTTTTGGATTTTCTTTACAGTCGCTTGTACAAGACTATGGTGATTTATGATTCCATGAGCTTAGGGTAGGTAATCTACTTGTAGTGTCAAGAAGTGGCTTACAATGGGGGCCGGGGCCCTAAGTGGCTGCCAGGGTAACTCATTGTAAGTTTCGTTAATAAGTGATAACATTTACACACTAAATGGGGATTAAATGAACCTAAAAAGATAATTTTTGATGTTCTCGCCCATGCCTTGAGTGCTTTGACAAACTAGGATGGGAGTAGTCAGATTGCATGGTTGTGACCGTGCATTCCGTAGCATGCCTCGTCAGTATGAGAGGATACTAGTGGCCGCATGAGATCAGTATGGACCCGTGGAGTTTAGCTAACTGCCAGGGTAACTTGTACATGATAATTGCGATGACACTTTCTCGCTTGCAGAGTAGGTTTCCTACATGTCATTGTGTGCCTCTGGGAATTAGATGTCGATTTTGTGTGTGTTGGAACCTTTGAGTAGTATACTTTTAGAATTCCTAGACTTATAGAGATTTATAATTTGTGGTTTTGATAGCCTGTTTGGGACTTGAGATTATCTCCTCAGCACGGTGGGAGTGGACCACTTAGTTCCACGCGGTCAGGTGGTAGTGTATTTTCCACTCTTATCATTTGAGATCCATTCGAGACACCATGGCTGGAGTATTTCTTGGTTGGTATTATCTTCATTATGTTCTTGGATCATTATGATAGATGATATAGTCTATGATGGATGTATTTAACGGTATGTTTCTCACATTGATGATTTGCATATGATGATGATATGTTATGCTTTACTTTGCATGTTAGTAGGATGTTTTAAGAGTGACATTCCTACTATGTTAATACCGATGATCTCTTCGGTGCTTTGGAAATGTTACGTACAGAGGGATGGCTAGGATCCACGATGGTCTAATGATGCTATTTACGGTTGGGAGGAACCGTGCACTTAGTTATTTATGTTTGTGTTATATGGTTATCTTTTATGATGGATGTTTATATCTTTATGATTATGATGTATCATGTATGCCATGTGGTTTCATTTATGTTATTGCATCATGGATTAATATTGGATGATGATGTACTTTATTTACATGGATGTTTATTCTTTCAAGCTTTTCATACCTTGTAACATGTACAGTGGATGATTGAGCTAAACTAAAATATAATTACAAAAGGACACTTGTATATGGTTTAAGAACATTGGATGCATCATTGTTATTTCATTGCTAAGGATGTGATGTTAGATGAATGGTTAATTTAGATGTGATTCAACGTTAAAATATCTTTAAAGAATGTAATCTATTTTTTTGTGTTATGTTTACTTTCAGTTGGATTTTACTATTGCTTTCGCGAATGTTGTGAATGGTTTTACTTTCATGTTTTTAAAAAAAAAAATTGTTAGGTAAACTTAGTGAAATTCTTTGGATTCCTTGGCGGGGCATTACATTTGGTATTAGAGCCCAAGTTTCAATATTGGGAGCTCTGGATATATTGGAATGCCACTAGTTCTTAACTAGTTAAATAAAACGAAAACTTTGAACTATCATGTGTATCTCTTTCAAACTAAAAACTTGAAACTAGGTGAACTGAAACAGAACCTAAACTGTTACTTGCATACTTCAACACTTACCTTTCAAAACTAAAAATTCTACTTAAACCTAAATGAGGGCAAAACTGAAAGATTGAAACTTATTCTAGTTGCAAAATATGTATCATTCTATCTATGTTGTAAGATAGTATACCTTTGTTTTCATATTTTTACCTTGTGAGTCTTTCGAAAATTTTCTATTAATTAAACTTAATTAAAAAGATTTAATTAATGGTTTAATTTAATAGAAAATAAATATGATATTTTAATATTTATTTTATTTAATTAATTGAGAAATTAATTAAATAGAATAATTAAATTTGAAAATAAAAGGTAAAAGATTAAATTTGGAATATGACAATATTTATTTTAATAATAATATATTTGAAGTTCATTTTTAAATAAATTACTAAATAATATTATTATTAAAGCTAATAAATATTTTAGCAATTAAGTTTTGAGAAATGAAATTTAAAACTGGAAAATATATTAAAATTATTAAAAGATTTTAGATTTCATGTGATTAAAATATAAATATATTAAGATTGAAAAGTGGAGATATTAAAGTTAGTGCGTGAGATTTAATAAATAAATTAATTAAATTGGAAAGAGTAAAAGTAAATATTAAATTAATTAATGTGCATTATTTTAATATTTGCTCACGCAGGAGTTGGCAAATTCTCGAGAGTTGTCATGTAGACAACACTGGAGTTTGCATTTTAAGAATGAACAAGTCTACAATTAGAAGTTAGCATTATTTCAAAATGTCATGTATTTAAATAAATAATTTTGTTTAATTATTTCAAAATTCTTTTCGAAACTAGTCAAGTCAAGTCAATCGTGGTCAAATCTGGTCAACTTTTGGTCAAACTTGATCTTTACGTATGTGAATATGAACAAATGTGAGTATGAATTCTAGCAACAATTCGATGCAAATTCTCATTCAACCTTTCAAAATGAAGAGATGACGGTCTCTTAAATAGACTTTCCTTGAATTCATCAACGGTTGAGGTCGATTTCAATCAACGATCAGGATTAAAGGTGAAGTTCAGTCATAAAGGAAGATTTCCAAATTAAAAAGAGTTAACAGATTTAATTTGAGTAAAATAAGGAGTTAACTGATTCAATTTGAGTAGAAAAAGGAGTTAACTGATTTAACTCATTTTTGATCAATAGTGAATTGGAAATTTCCCTTTTTGAACTGAAGAGAGATTTTGTTGAGATATTTAATTTAATAAAATGGGATATGCTCTCATAATTGCTTTTTCTATTTAATTAAATAATCTTTAATTAATTAGAGACACTCTTCTTATTTAATTAAATAACTTCATTTAATTAAATAACTTTGTTTAATTAATTAGAAGTAAGTACTCCATTTAATTAAATAATTTCGTTTAATTATTTAAAAATTCTTTTCAAAACTAGTCAACTCAAGTCAACCGTGGTTAAATTTGGTCAACTTTTGGTCAAACTTGATCTTTGCGTATGTGAATATGAGCAAATGTGAGTATGAATTCCAGCAACAATTCGATGCAAATTCTCATTCAACCTTTCAAAATGAAGAGATGAGGGTCTCTTAAATAGACTTTGCTGGAATTCATCAATGGTTGAGATCGATTTCAATCAACAGTCAGGATTAAAGGTGAAGTTCAGTCATAAAGGGAGGTTTCCAAATTAAAGGGAGATAACAGATTTAATTTGAGTAAAATAAGGAGTTAACTGATTCAATTTGAGTAGAAAAAGGAGTTAACTAATTTAACTCATTTTTGATCAATAATGAACTGGAAATTTCCCTTTTTGAACTCAAGAGAGATTTTGTTGGGATATTTAATTTAATAAAATGAGATATGCTCTCATAATTACTTTTTCTATTTAATTAAATAACCTTTAATTAATTAGAGACACTTTTCTTATTTAATTAAATAACTTCATTTAATTAATTAGGAATGCCTTCTCATTTAATTAAATACCTTTGTTTAATTAATTAGATGTAAGTACTCCATTTAATTAAATAATGTCATTTAATTATTTCAAAATTCTTTTCGAAACTAGTCAATTGAAGTCAATCGTGGTTAAATCTGGTCAACTTTTGGTCAAACTTGATCTTTGCGTATGTGAATATGAGCAAATGTGAGTATGAATTCCAGAAACAATTCGATGCAAATTCTCATTCAACCTTTCCAAATGAAGAGATGAGGGTTTCTTAAATAGACTTTTCTGGAATTCATCAATGGTTGAGATCGATTTCAATCAACGGTTAGGATTAAAGGTGAAGTTCAATCATAAAGGGAGATTTCCAAATTAAAGGGAGTTAACAGATTTAATTTGAGTCAAATAAGGAGTTAACTAATTCAATTTGAGTAGAAAAAGGAGTTAACTGATTTAACTCATTTTTGATCAATAGTGAACTGGAAATTTCCCTTTTTGAACTGAAGAGAGATTTTTTTGAGATATTTAATTTAATAAAATGAGATATGCTCTCATAATTACTTTTTCTATTTAATTAAATAATCTTTAATTAATTAGAGACACTTTTCTTATTTAATTAAATAACTTCATTTAATTAATTAGGAATGGCTTCTCATTTAATTAAATAACTTTGTTTAATTAATTAGAACTAAGTACTCCATTTAATTAAATAATTTTGTTTAATTATTTCAAAATTCTTTTCGAAGCCAATCAACCATGCTTAAATCTGGTCAACTTTTTGTCAAACTTGATCTTTGCGTATGTGATTATGAGCAAATGTGAGTATGAATTCCAGCAACAATTTGATGCAAATTCTCATTCAAACTTTCAAAATGAAGAGATGAGGGTCTCTTAAATAGAATTTCCTGGAATTCATCAACGGTTGAGATCGATTTCAATCAATGGTTAGGATTAAAGGTGAAGTTCAGTCATAAAGAAAAATTTCAAAATTAAAGGGAGTTAACAGATTTAATTTGAGTAAAATAAGGAGTTAACTGATTCACCTTGAGTAGAAAAAGGAGTTAACTCATTTAACTCATTTTTTATCAATAGTGAACTGGAAATTTCCCTTTTTGAATTGAAGAGAGATTTTGTTGAGATATTTAATTTAATAAAATGAGATATGCTCTCATAATTACTTTTTCTATTTAATTAAATAATCTTTAGTTAATTAGAGACAATTTTCTTATTTAATTAAATAACTTCATTTAATGAATTAGGAATGGCTTCTCGTTTAATTAAATAACTTTGTCTAATTATTTAGAAGTAAGTACTACATTTAATTAAATAATTTCGTTTAATTATTTCAAATTTTTTTTTGAAACTAGTCAACTCAAATCAACCGTGGTTAAATCTGGTCAATTTTTGGTCAAATTTGATCTTTGCATATGTGAATATGAGCAAATGTGAGTATGAATTTCAGCAACAATTTGATGCAAACTATCATTCAACCTTTCAAAATGGAGAGATGAGGGTCTCTTAAATGGACTTTCCTGGAATTCATCAACGGTTGAGATCGATTTCAATCAACGGTCAGGATTAAAGGTGAAGTTCAGTCATAAAGGGGGATTTCCAAATTAAAGGGAGTTAACAGATTTAATTTGAGTAAAATAAGGAGTTAACTGATTCAATTCGAGTGGAAAAAGGAGTTAACTGATTTAACTCATTTTTGATCAATAGTGAACTGGAAATTTCCATCTCAACTCTTCTCAAAGGAGGAACCATCTTGTTCCTTCTTCCGGAGATCATCTCTTTTTCCCAGGGAGGCAATTTCTTTAGAATCCACTAATTACTTTTCTCAACTCTTCTCAAAGGAGGAACCTCTTTCCTTGATTGAGAGAAAGACTATTTTAGAATGTATTCCCCATCTTGTGTCTGGCAGTATGAACAGAGATCTGTTTAAACCTATTACGCTTGAGGAGCTGGAAAATGTGGTATTTTCTATGAAGAAATGTAAAGCCCCGAGCCCAGATGGATTTCCCATTGAATTTTTGTAAGAGTTTTGGGAAATTATTAAATTTGATATTCTAGATGTTGTTCAAGAATCATATCATAATAAAAAAATGCTCAAGTCTTTGAATGCTACTTTCCTGACTCTTATCCCCAAGATTGATGGGGCTAATTGGTTGGATCAATTCAGACCTATTGCTTTATGTAATGTCACATACAAAATTATCACCAAATTAATTGCTGAAAGGCTTAAGCCTTTCCTGGCCTCTTTGATATCCAAGGAGCAGGGAGGCTATGTTAGTGGTAGACAGATTCTGGATGGTGTGGTTATTGCTTTAGAGGCTATTCATTCTATGGCTACGTCCAAGGAAAAAGCTATGTTTATTAAGCTGGATTTAGCTAAAGCTTATGACCGAGTTAGTTGGGAGTTCCTGAAATAGGTGCTTCTTGCTTTTGGATTTGACAGGGAATGGGTGGATTGGGTTCTCAGCTGCGTGACTTCCACATCCTTTTCTGTTCTTATTAATGGAGAACCGACTAATCTATTCTCTGCTTCTCGGGGGCTTCGACAGGGAGATCCTATCTCTCCATATCTATTTATCATTATGGCAGAGGCTTTGGGCAGATTTATAAAATCTCAAGCTGAGCAGGGATTTGTCCAAGGGTGGATGTGGCACAATAATATTCTAGCATATGCGCACCTCCAGTTTGTGGATGATACTGGATTGATGGGTTTGGCTACCATTAATGAAGCAAGGAACTTCAGAATGATTTTGGACACTTATTTGAAAGCCTCTGGATAGCAGATTAATGAAGGTAAATCATCTATTTATTTCTTTAATACTCCTTAGGCGATTCAGGTCAAGATTGCTAGAATTCTCAAGTTTCAGGTTGGATCCCTTCCATTGATTTATCTAGGAGTTCCTCTATCCCTTGGGGCTCAGCTGAAAGAGTATTGGCAAGGTCTATTGGACAAATTTCGTAGCAAGGTGAGTCATTGGACTCATAGATGGCTCTCTTCTGCTGGTAGGGTCATCCTTCTCAAGACTGTGATTCAGGCTCTTCCTATTTATAGGTGTCTTGTGCAAACTCCTCCCATTGGAGTTATGAAAGACTTTGATGCTCTGTCACGACAATTCCTTTGGACAGGAAATCTCCTCTCTTCTAAATGGTGCTTGGTCAAATGGGACACTATTTGCCTGCCTAAATTTTCTGGAGGATTAGGCCTTAAATGTATGGCTCTTGGCGTCAAGGCTTTGGTAGCAAAGTTATATTGGTGGTGGTGCAAGAATCAAGATCGAGATTGGGCTAAGATTCTAGCTTATAAGTACTTCCCAAGAGAGAAACTTTAGGATATTCCTAGACTGGAGCTGGATGGTAAGGGATCCTTTATTTGGGAAACTCTTAAAAGAGGAGCTCCTCTCATCAAAGATGACCTCTTCTGGATATGTAATAAAGGATCTTGTGGGCTTTTCTGGCATGAATCTTGGGATGGCTTGATGGTTGTGGCTAATTGGAAGGATCCTCAAGATTGGCCCCCGGGGGGCTCTTCAGAAATTCGGGTGGAACTAGCCAATCTTCTCTCAGTTAGGTTGTACAGCTCTTCTATGGACAAAGACATCCTAGCTTGGGGTCCCAGCCCTAAAGGTACTTTCAGTGTGGCCCAAGGATATGCTCGACTGGATAGTCAATGCAATGAATTTTAGGAAATTTCTTGGTGGAGGAAAGTTTGGAATAGGTTCTCATGGCCTAAATGTAAGTTTTTTCTTTGGCTGGTTGCTCAAAAAAAATGTCTTACTTGGGATAACCTCCAGAAAAGAGGGTTTCAAGGTCCTTCTTTCTATCCCCTTTGTAGGTTGCATGGAGATGATGTTTCTCATTTATTCTTCTTATGCCCTCTCCTTAGAGAAATTTGGCATAAGTGGTGGGAAGCATGGTGTCTTGGATGCATTCATCCTACATCTCTTACTAAGTTTTGGGATAGTCTTGGTAGACCCCCTGCGAGAACTTCATTCCTCCAGGTGGCCTAGGCTGTTGGACCTTCTTTCATTCTTTGGAATCTTTGGCTGGAGCGTAATCATCGGATCTTCTGTAACTCCAGCTTAGGAGTCACTAAACTATGGCAGTTGATCTTAAGCAGGCTTCAAGAGACCATCTATGCTAAATGTGATATGACAGAGCTAGTGGATCCCATTGATTCAAGGATTGTTAAGAATTTGGGATTGGTGGACAAAGGTTTGGGAAGTAGAAGCAGTAAGAATCTCCAGCCACTAAAAAGAAAAGTGAGCAGGATGGGTAGATGGAGACCTCCACCAGATAATGTCCTAAAAATCAACACTGATGGCTCCTCCCAGGGTAATCCTGGACAAGTGGGTGTAGGAGGAATTGGGAGAGATGCAAATGGAAAGGTTGTTTTCATTTTCTTTATTCATAAAGGAGTTCATTCCAATAACGTGATGGAAGCCTTGGCCATTAAAGTGGCTTTGGTGTGGGCTTGTTCTCTTGGATGGAGGAGAATTGTGTGCGAATCAGACTCTCAGATTGTTGTGGACATGATTAGTAATCAGAGAATAGATGACTGTAACTGGCATATTGCCTCTCTTGTTAGAGAGATTATTCACTTGAGTAGCTTTGTGGATGAGATCTCCTTTTGTCATATTCCCAAGGAATGGAATGGAGTTGTTGACATCTTGGCTAAATGGGCTTCAGAGAAGGGAGCAGGTTGGGATATTTCCAATAGAGATGATCTTCCTGTTGATTGTGTAGGTATTTTAAGGCTTTTAGTGGAGAAGGATAGATCTTAAAGGCTTTTGAGTGTGGTTCGGCAGATTGGGCCTGAGAACTTTGTAATTGGTCTTTTCTAAATAAATTTTTACCCATTTTTTCAAAATTAGGAATAGCTTCTCATTTAATTAAATAACTTTTTTAATTAATTAGAAGTAAGTACTCCATTTAATTAAATAATTTTGTTTAATTTTTCAAAATTATTTTCGAAACTAGTCTACTCAAGTCAACCGTGGTTAAATCTGGTCAACTTTTGGTCGAACTTGAACTTTACATATGTGAATATGACCAAATGTGAGTATGAATTCCAGCAACAACTCGATGCAAATTTCTCATTCAACATTTTAAAATGAAGAGATGAGGGTCGTTTAAATAGACTTTTCTAGAATTCATCAACGGTTGAGATCGATTTCAATCAACGGTCAGGATTAAAGGTGAAGTTCAATCATAAAGGAAGATTTCCAAATTAAAAGGAGTTAACAGATTTAATTTGAGTAAAATAAATGATTCAATTTGAGTAGAAAAAGGAGTTAACTCATTTTTGATCAATAGTGAACTGAAAATTTCCCTTTTTGAACAAAAGAGAGATTTTGTTGAGATATTTAATTTAATAAAATGAGATATGCTCTCATAATTACTTTTTCTATTTAATTAAGTAATCTTTAATTAATAACAGACACTTTTCTTATTTAATTAAATAACTTCATTTAATTAATTAGGAATGGCTTCTCATTTAATTAAATAACTTTGTTTAATTAATTAGAAGTAAGTACTCCATTTAATTAAATAATTTCATTTAATTATTTCAAATTTCTTTTAGAAACTAGTCAACTCAAGTCAATCATGGTTAAATCTGGTCAACTTTTGGTCAAACTTGATCTTTGTGTATGTGAATATGAGCAAATGTGAGTATGAATTCCGGCAACAATTCGATGCAAATTCTCATTCAACCTTTCAAAATGAAGAGATGAGGGTCTCTTCAATAGACTTTCCTGAAATTCATCAACGGTTGAGATCGATTTCAATCAGCGATCAGGATTAAATGTGAAGTTAAGTCATAAAGGGAGATTTCCAAATTAAAGGGAGTTAATAGATATAATTTGAGTAAAATAAAAAGTTAACTGATTTTATTTGAGTAGAAGAAAGAGTTAACTGATTTAACTCATTTTTGATCAATAGTGAACTGAAAATTTCCCTTTTTGAACTAAAGAGTGATTTTGTTAAGATATTTAATTTAATAAAATGAGATATGCTCTCATAATTACTTTTTCTATTTAATTAAATAATCTTTAATTAATTAGAGACACTTTTCTTATTTAATTAAATAACTTCAATTAATAAATAAGGAATGGCTTCTCATTTAATTAAATAACTTTGTTTAATTAATTAGAAGTAAGTACTCCATTTAATTAAATAATTTCGTTTAAGTATTTCAAAATTATTTTCAAAACTAGTCAACTCAAGTCAACCGTGGTTAAATTTGGTCAGCTTTTGGACAAACTTGATCTTTGCATATGTGAATATGAGCAAAATGTGATTATGAATTCCAGCAACAACTCGATGAAAATTCTCATTCAACCTTTCAAAATGAAGAGATGAGGGTCTCTTAAATAGACTTTCCTAGAATTCATCAACGGTTGAGATCGATTTCAATCAACGGTCAAGATTAAAGGTGAAGTTCAGTCATAAAGGGAGATTTCTAAATTAAAGAGAGTTAACAGATTTAATTTGAGTAAAATAAGGAGTTAACTAATTCAATTTGAGTAGAAAAAAGAGTTAAGTGATTTAACTCATTGTTGATCAATATTGAACTGGAAATTTCCCTTTTTGAACTAAAGAGAGATTTTGTTGAGATATTTAATTTAATAAAATGAGATATGCTCTCATAATTAATTTTTCTATTTAATTAAATAATCTTTAATTAATTAGAAACACTTTTCTTATTTCATTAAATAACTTTCTTTAATTAATTAGGAATGGCTTCTCATTTAATTAAATAACTTTGTTTAATTAACTATAAGTAAGTACTCCATTAAATTAAATAATTTCGTTTAATTATTTCAAAATTCTTTTTGAAACTAGTCAACTCAAGTCAACTGTGGTTAAATTTGGTCAACTTTTTGTCAAACTTGATCTTTGCGTATGTGAATATGAGCAAATGTGAGTATGAGTTCTAGCAACAATTCGATGCAAATTCTCATTCAACCTTTCATAATGAAGGGATGAGGGTCTCCTAAATAGACTTTCTTGGAATTTATCAAAGGTTTAGATCGATTTCAATCAATGGTCAGGATTAAAGGTGAAGTTCAGTCATAAAGGGAGATTTCCAAATTAAAGGGAGTTAACAGATTTAATTTGAGTAAAATAAGGAGTTAACTGATTCAATTTGAGTAGAAAAAGGAGTTAACTGATTTGACTCATTTTTGATCAATAGTGAACAAAAAATTTTCCTTTTTGAACTGAAGAGAGATTTTGTTGAGATATTTAATTTAATAAAATCAGATATGCTCTCATAATTACTTTTTTCTATTTAATTAAATAATTTTTAATTAATTAGAGACACTTTTCTTATCTAATTAAATAACTTCATTTAATTAATTGGGAATGGCTTCTCATTTAATTAAACAACTTTGTTTAATTAATTAGAATTAAGTACTCCATTTAATTAAATAATTTTGTCTAATTATTTCAAAATTCTTTTCGAAACTACTTAACTAAAGTCAACCATGGTTAAATCTGATCAACTTTTGGTCAAACTTGATCTTTGCGTATGTGAATATGAGCAAATGTGAGTATGAATTGAAGAAAAAATTCGATGCAAATTCTCATTCAACCTTTCAAAATGAAGAGATGAGGGTCTCTTAAATAGACTTTCCTCGAATTCATCAACGGTTGAGATCGATTTCAATCAACGGTTAGGATTAAAGGTGAAGTTCAGTCATAAAGGGAGACTTTCAAATTAAAGGGGGTTAACCGATTTAATTTGAGTAAAATAAGGAGTTAACTAATTCAATTTGAGTAGAAAAAGGAGTTAACTGATTTAACTCATTTTTTATCAATAGTGAACTAGAAATTTCTCTTTTTGAGCTAAAAAGAGATTTTGTTGAGATATTTAATTTAATAAAATGAGATATGGTCTCATAATTACTTTTTCTATTTAATTAAATAATCTTTAATTAATTAGAGACACTTTTCTTATTTAATTAAATAACTTTATTTAATTAATTAGGAATGGCTTCTCATTTAATTAAATAACTTTGTTTAATTAATTATACGTAAGTACTCAATTTAATTAAATAATTTCGTTTAATTATTTCAAAATTCTATTTGAAACTAGTAAACTCAAGTCAACCATGGTTAAATCTAGTCAACTTTTGGTCAAACTTGATTTTTGCGTATGTGAATATGAGCCAGTGTGAGTATGAATTCCAACAACAATTCAATGCAAATTCTCATTCAAGCTTTCAAAATGAAGAGATGAGGGTCTCTTAAATAGACTTTCTTAGAATTCATCAACGGTTGAGATCGATTTCAATCAACGGTCAGGATTAAAGCTAAAGTTCAGTCATAAAGGGAGATTTCCAAATTAAAGGAAGTTAACAGATTTAATTTGAGTAAAATAATGAGTTAACTGATTCAATTTGAGTAGAAAAAGGATTTAACTCACTTAACTCATTTTTTATCAATAGTGAACTGGAAATTTCACTTTTTGAACTGAAGAGAGATTTTGTTGAGATATTTAATTTAATAAAATGAGATATGCTCTCATAATTACTTTTCCTATTTAATTAAATAATTTTTAATTAATTAGAGACACTTTTCTTATTTAATTAAATAACTTCATTTAATTAATTAGGAATGGCTTCTCATTTAATTAAATAACTTTGTTTAATTAATTAGAAGTAAGTACTCCATTTAATTAAATAATTTCGTTTAATTATTTCAAAATTCTTTTCGAAACTAGTCAACTCAAATCAACTGTGGTTAAATCTGGTCAACTTTTGGTCAAACATGATCTTTGCGTATGTGAATATGAGCACATGCGAGTATGAATTTCAACAACAATTCGATGCAAATTCTCATTCAACTTTTCAAAACGAAGAGATGAGGGTCTCTTAAATAGATTTTTTTTTAATTCATCAATGGTTGAGATCGATTTCAATCAAAGGTCAGGGTTAAAGGTGAAGTTCAGTCATAAAGGAAGATTTTCGGATTAAAGGGAGTTAACAGATTTAATTTGAGTAAAATAAGGAGTTGACTGATTCAATTTGAATAGAAAAAGGAGTTAACTGATCAATTTAACTCATTTTTGATCAATAGTGAACTGGAAATTTTTCTTTTTGAACTGAAGAGAGATTTTGTTGAGATATTTAATTTAATAAAATGAGATATGCTCTCATAATTACTTTTTCTATTTAATTAAATAATCTTTAATTAATTAGAGAGACTTTTCTTATTTAATTAAAGAACTTGATTTAATTAATTAGTAATGGCTTCTCATTTAATTAAACAACTTCGTTTAATTAATTAGAAGCAAGTACTCTATTTAATTAAATAATTTCATCTAATTATTTCAAAATTCTTTTTGCAACTAGTCAACTCAAGTCAACCATGGTTAAATCTGGTCAACTTTTGGTCAAACTTGATCTTTCCGTATGTGAATATGAGCAAATGTGAGTATGAATTTCATCAACAGTTCGATGCAAATACTCATTCAACCTTTCAAAATGAAGAGATGAGAGTCTCTTAAATAGACTTTTCTGGAATTCATCAACGATTGAGATCGATTTCAATCAACGGTCAGGATTAAAGGTGAAGTTCAGTCATAAAGGGAGATTTCCAAATTAAACGGAGTTAACAGATTTAATTTGAGTAAAATAAGGAGTTAACTGATTCAATTTGAGTAGAAAAAAGAGTCAACTGATTTAACTCATTTTTTATCAATAGTGAATTGAAAATTTTCCTTTTTGAACAGAAGAGAGATTTCGTTGAGATATTTAATTTAATAAAATGAGATATGCTCTCATAATTACTTTTTCTATTTAATTAAATAATCTTTAATTAATTAGAGACACTTTTCTTATTTAATTAAATAACTTCATTTAATTAATTAAGAATGGCTTCTCATTTAATTAAATAACTTTGTTTAAATAATTAAAAGTAAGTACTCCATTTAATTAAATAATTTCGTTTAATTATTTCAAAATTCTTTTTGAAACTAGTCAACTCAAGTCAACTATGGTTAAATCTGGTCAACTTTTGGTCAAACTTGATCTTTGTGTATGTGAATATGAGCAAATGTGAGTATGAATTTTAGCAACAATTCCTTGCAAATTCTCATTCAACCTTTCAAAATGAAGAGATGAGGGTCTCTTAAATAGACTTTCATAGAATTCATCAATGCTTGACATCGATTTCAATCAACGGTTAGGATTAAAGGTGAAGTTCAGTGATAAAGGGAGATTTCCAAATTAAAGGGAGTTAACAAATTTAATTTGAGTAAAATAGGGAGTTAACTAATTCAATTTGAGTAGAAAAAGGAGTCAACTGATTTAACTCATTTTTTATCAATAGTGAACTAGAAATTTCCCTTTTTAAAATGAAGAGAGATTTTGTTGAGATATTTAGTTTAATGAAATGAGATATGCTCTCATAATTATTTTTTCTATTTAATTAAATAATCTTTAATTAATTAGAGACACTTTTCTTATTTAACTAAATAACTTCATTTAATTAATTAGGAATGGCTTCTCATTTAATTAAATAACTATGTTTAATAAATTACAAGAAAGTACTCCATTTAATTAAATAATTTCATTTCATTATTTCAAAAAAAAATTTGAAACTAGTCAACCATAGTTAAATCTGCTCAACTTTTGGTCAAATTTGATCTTTGCGTATGTGAATATGAGCAAATGTGAGTATGAATTTCAGCAACAATTCGATGGAAATTCTAGTTCAACCTTTCAAAATGAAGAGATGCGAGTCTCTTAAATAGACTTTCCTGTAATTCATCAACGGTTGAGATCGATTTCAATCAACGGTCAAGATTAAAGGTGAAGTTCAGTTATAAAGGGAGATTTTCAAATTAAAGGGAGTTAACAGATTTAATTTGAGTAAAATAAGGAGTTAACTGATTCAATTTGAGTAGAAAAAAGAGTTAACTCATTTAACTCATTTTTTATCAATAGTGAACTGAAAATTTCCTTTTTTGAACTGAGGAGAGATTTTGTTGAGATATTTAATTTAATAAAATGAGATATGCTCTCATAATTACTTTTTCTATTTAATTAAGTAATCTTTAATTAATTAGAGACACTTTTCTTAGTTAATTAAATAACTTCATTTAATTAATTAGGAATGGCTTCTCATTTAATTAAATAACTTTTTTTAATTAATTAGAAGCAAGTACTCCATTTAATTAAATAATTTCATTTAATTATTTCAAAATTCTTTTCGAAACTAGTCAACTCAAGTCGACCGTGGTTAAATCTAGTCAACTTTTGGTCAAACTTGATCTTTGCGTATGTGAATATGAAAAAATGTGAGTATGAACTCTAGCAACAATTCGATGCAAATTCTCATTCAACCTTTTAAAATGAAGAGATGAGGGTCTCTTAAATAGGCTTTTCTGGAATTCATCAACAGTTGAGATCGATTTCAATCAACAGTCCGGATTAAAAGTGAAGTTCAGTCATAAAGGGAGATTTCAAAATTAAAGGGAGTTAACAGATTTAATTTCAGTAAAACAAGGAGTTAACTGATTCAATTTGAGTAGAAAAAGGAGTTAACTGATTTAACTCATTTTTTATCAATAATGAACTGAAAATTTCTCTTTTTGAACTCAAGAGAGATTTTGTTGAGATATTTAATTTAATAAAATGAGATATGCTCTCATAATTATTTTATCTATTTAATTAAATAATCTTTAATTAATTAGAGGCACTTTTCTTATTTAATTAAATAACTTTATTTAATTAATTAGGAATGACTTCTCATTTAATTAAATAACTTTGTTTAATCAATTAGAAGTAAGTACTCCAATTAATTAAATAATTTCATTTAATTATTTCAAAATTCTTTTCGAAACTAGTCTGCTCAAGTCAACCGTGGTTAAATTTGGTCAACTTTTAGTCAATCTTGATCTTTGCCTATGTGAATATGAGCAAATATGAGCATGAATTTCAGTAACAATTCGATGCAAATTTTTATTCAACTTTTAAAAATCAAGAGATGAGGGTCTCTTAAATAAACTTTTCTAAAATTCATCAATGGTCGAAATCGATTTCAATTAACGGTCAGGATTAAAGGTGAAGTTCAGTCATAAAGGGAGATTTCCAAATTAAAGGGAGTTAACAAATTTAATTTGAGTTAAATAAAGAGTTAAATGATTCAATTTAAGTAGAAAAATGAGTTCACTAATTTAACTCATTTTTGATCAATAGTGAACTGAAAATTTCCATTTTTGAATTGAAAAGAGATTTTGTGGAGATATTTATTTTAATAAAATGAGATATGCTCTCATAATTACTTTTCCTATTTAATTAAACAAACTTCAATTAAATAGAGACACTTTTCTTATTTAATTAAATAACTTCATTTAATTAATTAGGAACGGCTTCGCATTTAATTAAATAACTTTGTTTAATTAATTAGAAGTAAGTACTCCATTTAATTAAATAATTTCATTTAATTATTTCAAAAAAAAAATCAAAACTAGTTAACTCAAGTCAATCGTGGTTAAATCTAGTCAACTTTTGGTCAAACTTGATCTTTGCATATGTGAATATGAGCAAATGTGAGTATGAATTCCAGCAACAATTCGATGCAAATTCTCATTCAACCTTTCAAAATGAAGAGATGAGGGTCTCTTAAATAGGCTTTCCTGGAATTCATCAACGGTTGAGATCGATTTCAATCAACGGTCAACATTAAAAGTGAAGTTCAGTCATAAAGGGAGATTTCCAAATTAAAAGGAGTTAACAGATTTAATTTGACTAAAATAAGGAGTTAACTGATTCAGATTGAGTAGAAAAAAGAGTCAACTCAATTGTGAATTGGGAATTTCCCTTTTTGAACTGAAGAGAGAATTTGTTTAGATATTTAATTTAATAAAATGAGATATGCTCTCATAATTACTTTTTCTATTTAATTAAATAATCTTTAATTAATTAGAGACATTTTTCTTATTTAATTAAATAACTTCATTTAATTAATTAGGAATGGCTTCTCATTTAATTAAATAACTTTGTTTAATTAATTAAAAGTAAGTACTCCATGTAATTAAATATTTTTGTTTAATTATTTCAAAATTCTTTTAGAAACTAGTCAACTCAAGTCAACCGTGCTTAAATCTGGTTAAGTTTTTGTCAAACTTGATGTTTGCGTACGTGACTATGAGCGAATGTGAGTATGAATTCTAGCAACAATTCGAAGCAAATTCTCATTCAACCTTTCAAAATGAAGAGATGAGGGTCTCTTAAATAGGCTTTCTTGGAATTCATCAACGGTTGATATCGATTTCAATCAACAGTCAGGATTAAAGGTGAAGTTCAGTCATAAAGGGGGATTTCCAAATTAAAGGGAGTTAACAGATTTAATTTGAATAAAATAAGGAGTTAACTAATTCAATTTAAGTTAAAAAAGGAGTCAACTGATTTAACTCATTTTTTATCAATAGTGAACTGTAAATTTCCCTTTTTGAACTATAGAGAGATTTTGTTGAGATATTTAATTTAATAAAATGAGATATGCTCTCATAATTATTTTTTCTATTTATTAAATAATCTTTAATTAATTAGAGACACTTTTCTTATTTAATTAAATAACTTCATTTAATTAATTAGGAATGGCTTCTCATTTAATTAAATAACTTTGTTTAATTAATTAAAAGTAAGTACTCCATTTAATTGAATAATTTCGTTTAATTATTTCAAAATTCTTTTCAAAACTAGTCAACTCAATTAAACCGTGGTTAAATCTGATACACTTTTGGTCAAACTTGATCTTTGCATATGTCAATATGATTAAATGTGAGTATGAATTCCATGACAATTCGATGCAAATTCTTTTTCAACCTTTCAAAATGAAGAGACGAGAGTCTCTTAAATAGACTTTCCTGTAATTCATCAATGATTGAGATTGATTTCAATCAACGGTCAGGATTAAAAGTGAAGTTCAGTCATAAAGGGAGATTTCCAAATTAAAGGGAGTTAACAGATTTAATTTGAGTAAAATAAGGAGTTAACTGATTCAATTTTAGTAGGAAAAGAAGTCAACTGATTTAACCCATTTTTGATCAATAGTGAACTGGAAATTTCCATTTTTGAACTGAAGAGAGATTTTGTTGATACATTTAATTTAATAAAATGAGATATGCTCTCATAATTACTTTTTCTATTTAATTAAATAATCTTTAATTAATTAGAGACAATTTTCTTATTTCATTAATTAGGAATGGCTTGTCATTTAATTAAATAACTTTGTTTAATTAATTAGAAGTAAGTACTCAATTTAATTAAATAATTTTGTTTGATTATTTCAAAATTCTTTTCGAAACTAGTCAACTCAAGTCAACCGTGGTTAAATCTGGTCAAGTTTTGGTCACACTTGATCTTTGCGTCTGTGAACATGAGCAAATGTGAGTATGAATTCCAGCAACAATTCGATGCAAATTCTCATTCAACCTTTCAAAATGAAGAGATGAGGGTCTCTTAAATAGACTTTCTTTGAATTCATCAACCGTTGAGATCGATTTCAATCAACGGTCAGGATTAAAGGTGAAGTTCAGTCATAAAGGGAGATTTTCAAATTAAAAAGAGTTAACAGATTTAATTTGAGTAAAATAAGGAGTTAACTGATTCAATTTGAGTAGAAAAAGGAGTCAACTGATTTAACTCATTTTTGATCAATAGTGAACTGGAAATTTCCCTTTTTGACTGAAGAGAGATTTTGTTGAGATATTTAATTTAATAAAATGAGATATGATCTCATAATTAGTTTTTCTATTTGATTAAATAATCTTTAATTAATTAGAGACACTTTTCCTATTTGATTAAATAACTTCATTTAATTAATTAGGAAACGGCTTCTCATTTAATTAAATAACTTTGTTTAATTAATTAGAAGGAAGTACTCCATTTAATTAAATAATTTCATTTAATTATTTCAAAATTATTTTTGAAACTAGTCAACTCAAGTCAACCGTAGTTAAATCTTGTCAGATTTTGGTCAAACTTGATCTTTGCATATGTGAATATAAGCAAACGTGTGTATGAATTCCAGCAACAATTCGATGCAAATTCTCGTTCAACATTTCAAAATGAAGAGATGAGGGTCTCTTAAATAGACTTTCCTGAAATTCATCATCGGTTGAGATCGATTTCAATCAATGGTTAGGATTAAAGTTGAAGTTTAGTCATAAATGGAGATTTCCAAATTAAAGGGAGTTAACAGATTTAATTTGAGTAAAATAAGGAGTTAACAGATTCAATTTGAGTAGAAAAAGGAGGCAATTGATTTAACTCATTTCTGATCGATAGTTCAACTGAAAATTTCCCTTTTTGAACTGAAGTGAGATTTTGTTGAAATATTTAATTTAATAAAATGATATATGCTTTCATAATTACTTTTTCTATTTGATTAAGTAATCTTTAATTAATTAGAGACCCTTTTCTTATTTAATTAAATAACTTCATTTAATTAATTAGGAATGGCTTGTCATTTAATTAAATAAATTTGTTTATTTAATTAGAAGTAAGTACTCCATTTAGTTAAATAATTTAGTTTAATTGTTTTAAAATTTTTTTCGAAACTAGTCAACTCAAGTCAGCTGTGGTTAAATCTGGTCAACATTTGGTGAAACTTGGTCTTTGCGTATGTGAATATGAGAAAATGTGAGTATGAATTCTAGCAACAATTCGATGCAAATTCTCATTCAACCTTTCAAAATTAAGAGATGAGGATCTCTTAAATAGACTTTCTTGGAATTCATCAACGGTTGAGATCGATTTCAATCAACGATCAGGATTAAAGGTGAAGTTCAGTCATAAAGGGAGATTTCCAAATTAAAAGGAGTTAACAGATTTAATTTGAGTAAAATAAAGAGTTAACTGATTCAATTTGAGTAGAAAAAGGAGTTAACTGATTTAACTCATTTTTGATCAATAGTGAACTGGAAGTTTCCCTTTTTGAATTGAAGAGAGATTTTGTTGAGATATTTAATTTAATAAAATGAGATATGCTCTCATAATTACTTTTTCTATTTAATTAAATAATTTTTAATTAATTAGAGACACTTTTCTTATTTAATGAAATAACTTCATTTAATTAGTTAGGAATGGCTTCTCATTTAATTAAATAACTTTGTTTAATTAATTAGAAGTAAGCACTCTATTTAATTAAATAATTTTGTTTAATTATTTCAAAATTCTTTTCGAAACTAGTCAACTCAAGTCAACCGTGGTTAAATCTAGTCAACTTTTGGTCAAACTTGATCTTTGCGTATGTGAATATGAGGAAATGTGAGTACGAATTCTAACAACAATTCGATGCAAATTCTCATTCAACCTTTCAAAATTAAGAGATGAGGGTCTCTTAAATAGACTTTCCTTGAATTCATCAACGATTGAGATCGATTTCAATCAACGGTCAAGATTAAAGGTGAAGTTTAGTCATAAAGGGAGATTTTCAAATTAAAGATTTAATTTGAATAAAATAAGGAGTTAACTGATTCAATTTGAGTAGAAAAAGGAGTTAACTAATTTAACTCATTTTTTATCAATAGTGAACTGGAAATTTCCCTTTTTGAACTAAAGAGAGATTTTGTTGAGATATTTAATTTAATAAAATGAGATATGCTCTCATAATTACTTTTTCTATTTAATTAAATAATCTTTAATTAATTAGAGACACTTTTCTTATTTAATTAAATAACTCCATTTAATTAGTTAGGAATGGTTTCTCATTTAATTAAATAAATTTGTTTAATTAATTAGAAGTAAGTACTCCATTTAATTAAATAATTTCAAAATTCTTTTCAAAACTAGTCAACTCAAGTCAACCATGGTTAAATTTGGTCAACTTTTGGTCAAACTTGATCTTTGAGTATGTGAATATGAGCAAATGTGAGTATGAATTCCAGCAACAATTTGATGCAAATTATCATTCAACCTTTCAAAATGAAGAGATGAGGGTCTCTTAAATAGACTTTCCTCGAATTCATCAATGGTTGAGATCGATTTCAATCAACGGTCAGGATTAAAGGTGAAGTTCAGTAATAAAGGGAGATTTCCAAATTAAAAGGAGTTAACAGATTTAATTTGAGTAAAATAAGGAGTTAACTGATTCAATTTGAGTAGAAAAAGGAGTTAACTAATTTAACTCATTTTTTTATCAATAGTGAACTGAAAATTTCCTTTTTTGAAGTGAAAAGAGATTTTGTTGAGATATTTAATTTAATAAAATGAGATATGCTCTCATAATTACTTTATCTATTCAATTAAATAATCTTTAATCAATTAGAGACTGTAATGCCCCACCAAGGGATCCAAAGAATTAACCTAGAATTTCACTAAGTTTGGTAACATTTTTTTTATAAAAAAAATCACATGAAAGTAAATACCACATATATCTTGTACATAATAACGGAAGCAATAGCAATGTCCATCTAAAAGTAAACATAACATATATAATCAATTTCATTCTTTAAGAATCCCTTAATGTTTAGTTAGATCTAAATTAACTAACATACATGAATCCATCTAGTACAACATCCACATGAAATAATAATGATAAGTCCAATGTTCATACATTACATTTCCAAATGCTCAATCATCCTCTGTACATGTCACAGGGTATGACAAGATCAAAGAATATACATATGTGAAGTAATGCACATCATCCTATTTTAATCCATGATACATCAAAGTAGAGATAATCACATGATACATCATCATAGAAGACATATACATCCATCATAAGATCAAACATAACTAACTAAGTGCATGGTTCTTCCCAACCGTTAATAGCATCATTAGACCATCGTGGACCCTAGCCATCCCTCCGTGCGTAACATCTCAAATCACTAAAGAGATCATCGGTATTAACATAGTAGGAATGTCACTCCTAACATATACAACATCATATGTAAAAAGTAATCTAACATGCAAAGATAATCATAAGATAACATCATCTAACATATGCTACTCATCAATGAAAGGATACATATCCACCATCACGAAGGACGCATCAGCCACGATGTCTCAATGAATCTCAAATGATAAGAGTGGAAAATACACTACCACCCGATCACGTGGTACCTAAGTGGTCCACTCCCACCGTGCTGAGGAGATAATCTCAAGTCCCAAACAGGCTAGCACAAATCTCTATAGTCCAGGAATCCTAAAAGTGTACTAACTCAAAGGTTCCAAACACAAAATCTGACATCTAATTCCAGAGGCACACAATGACATGTAGGAACCTACGATGCAAGCGGGAAAGCGTCATCGCAATTATCACGTACAAGTTACCCTGGCAGTTAGGTAAACTCCACAGGTCCATACTGATTTCATGTGGCCACTAGTATCCTCTCATACTGACGAGGCATACTACAAAATGCAAGGTCACAACCATGCGTTCTCACTACTCTCATCCTAGCCTATACAAGGACTCAAGGCATGGGCAAGAACTAAAACTCTTATCTTTTTAGGTTCATTCAGTTGGTATTAGGTGTGAATGTTATCACTTATTAATCCAACTTACAATGAGTTACCCTGGCAGCCTCTTAGGGCCCCGGCCCCTATTGCAAGCCACTTCCCATCACTACATGCATATATCCTACCCTAATGCTCATGGAATCATAAATCTCAAAATCACAAAAATAATCCATAATAAAATCATGAAATAAAAGCATCAAATCTCCATGAGCAAACATCCATAGAAAATCATGACCACAACAGCTCTCTATTGGCAACTGAAGTATCATTGATAATCAAAGTATCCAATGTTTCTCAATAACCAAAATATATCTCAAACACACTGATCAAAGACTCCAAAAATGGTTGAGTCAAGCATGTCAACATGACGTCATAAATCACATTTTAGTCCCATCAGCGACTATAAAATAACCAAGGATAACTGATCGATGACCAAAAATAATGGTTAAGTCAAGTGTCTCATACATAAGAATATCAACTATAACAATCAGTAATTACATCCAATACATAGAGCATTCCATCACATAACCATGGTTGCGTTTATAAAGATCAAAATTAAGACATCATCATGACATCACAATCACATAACCCCCAAGCCTCTGGTAGACGTCCTATAACTGGTCAACACTAGTCAACCCCAAACCCAAAACAATAGCATAAAGAATACACAATGTAAGCACATGTTTTGGTTTTGCTAGGTTTTCAATTTTGAATTCAAATGCAAAAGTCTCGGTTTACGTTTCCAAGTTTAGAGAAAGAATTAGAGGAACATTTTGTACATTTTTCCATGTATTGTTTTTGGATGGATAAAAAAATTTTCCTTTATAAATCTAATTTCCAATTACAATATTTTATTAAAATCGTTCCCCGCCAATCTTTTAATTAAATTTCATATACTTTATATATTTTATAATTTAAAACTATTAATTAAATCTTAATAGTTAAATTATAAAATTATAAAATTATAAAATTATTCATCATTATAAAAGATGAATTCTTAAATCTTTTATCAAATAATAATAATTCAAATTTATAAATTACATATTTACATATATATATATATATATATATATATATATATATATATAAAATTTCGATTTATATCATATAACATATGAAAATCTAATACAATAAAAGTCAAATTTCATAACATTCTTTCCTTTTAACAAAACAAAGTCGAATTATAATATACAAACGCTGGCTGAAATCGTATAACATTAAACATATAACATTCGACAGTCTTTTTAAAAAAAAAATGAAGTGGTCCGCCTGATATGACGCGGTACTAAGTGCTTGGTACTCTGCTGTCATAGAGTACTGTACTGACAGCAGGTACAGAGTACCCCTGTCGTCGCAGTACCTGCGACAACAGATACTCTGCCGGCCTGCGTGGCTCGAAACACAATATTATATATATATATATTTTTTTTATAACATTTTCAATAAAATGTTTCCCCATTGATGTGGCTCGAAATTGAAATAAAATTTCATTACTGCAAATAATAAAATGCCCTTGTTCAATATATATATATATATATATATATATATATATATATATATATGTATATATATGTATATATATATGAATGTATTTGTATATATACATTCGCAGACTTTAATCAAGTTTTATAGCATATATATATAAATGTTTTCTGTATGCAGATTTGACCAATATAAACATGTATATACACAGTTTATTTAGAAATTCTAGTTTTCAAAAATTTCCTATAAACTTTGATCTCAATTTTTTCCAATAAATAATCTAATGGGTTTGGCAATGAATTAACCCTAGCCCCATTTTCTCTTCTTTTTTTAAAAAAATCCATGCATATAAAATTCTCAAATAAATTTATATGCCCAAATTGAAAATGCATACAATAAAAATATGAAATTCCTCAGAAGACATATGGAAGACAGGAAGAAGACAGGAATGCATGATGTGGAAATAGCATAAGAAAAATCACAAGAATCTTCTCGAATTCTGAAGCTAATTTGTTTTTCCTTAGAAAATCCGCAGAGTAAGCTCCCTTCTTCAAAGTTCTTGAGTCCTCCAATGCTCCAATTGCTCTCCAACTCTCTCTCTAAGCTTCTATGAATGCCTGAATATAAAGAGCTCTCAAGAAACCTTTGGAATGCTTCTTGAAACCGCTGAAAGGTGTTACCAACTAAGCATGGGTCTTTTCCCACCTTTTTGGTGAGTCATAGAGTTGTAGACACCTTGTGCTTAATTGATGCACTAACCCCTGTGTTGTTGACACATGTTAATTCCCATCCAAGCTTATAACTCCAATAATTTCTATTTAAATTTTATAACTTTTATTTTGATTTTTATAACTTTTATTATTATTTTTTTATTTATTACTTTATTATTATTTTATAATTATTATTAATTTTAATTTTTAGTTTTCTTTTATTTAATTCCTTTCCTCAATAATTCACATTTAATTAATCACAATCAAAATATCAAAGATCATGATATTTTATTAATTTTCTCAAATAAATAATTTATTAATTAAATCTATTTATTAAGACTTAATTAATGGAAAATTCTCCATAGACCTCCAAGATAAAATATGAAAACCCATCATAGAAAAAATCATACAAAATAAATCTAAAAGGTTAAAAATTACGAAATATGTCATCCGACACATCCGGTGGGTATTCAACTCTGATACTTGTCCTAACTCACTAGGACAAATGGTTTTTAGGTTTGGGATTTGGACTTGAGAATTTATCTCCCTTCTCTTATCATTGAGATAGTATAATAGGGTACGCTCATCCTAGCAATTCAGGAAAATCGATACCCGGTACTTGCAACCTGTAGAAAAACCATGCATGTACATACAATATATAATGCTAAGCTAAACAGACAATGGTAGAAAGTGGTGCATCGCGTAGATCTTGACTAAGCAGGTGACTACGACTCCCTTCCTTAACCACATCAGAAATGCCATACAATAAGAAAAAATGCATACCATACACATGCAAGTATGAGGTAAGTAACCATAATAAAACACATGATGTAATAAACCATCTAACTAATCATCATTAATAACTGAAAACAATATAATGATCACCATACATACATGAAAGGTAAAGTCTAAATGATCTCATCACATAACAACTGAATCCATATCACAATATCTGATAGTGTCAAAACAATACCATTAAACCATCAACATAAAACTAGTCTACATAGTCTGATAATAATATCAACAATAAGTCTAGAAAAGATGTGAACGAGGGTAGGCACTATAGAGAGACTTTTCTTATTTAATTAAATAACTTCATTTAATTAATTAGGAATGGCTTCTCATTTAATTAAATAACTTTTTTTAATTAATTAGAAGTAAGTACTCCATTTAACTAAATAATTTTGTTTAATTATTTCAAAAAAAAATTCGAAATTAGTCAGCTCAAGTCAACCGTGGTTAAATCTGGTCAACTTTTGGTCAAACTTGATCTTTGCGTATGTGAATATGAGCAAATGTGAGTATGAATTCCAACAACAATTCGATGCAAATTCTCATTCAACCTTTCAAAATGAAGAGATGAGGGTCTCTTAAATAGACTTTTCTAAAATTCATCAACAGTTGAGATCGATTTCAATCAACGGTCAGGACTAATGGTGAAGTTCAGTCATAAAGGGAGATTTCCAAATTAAAAGGAGTTAACAGATTTAATTTGACTAAAATAAGGAGTTAATTGATTCAATTTGAGTAGAGAAAGGAGTTAACTGATTTAACTCATTTTTTATCAATAGTGAACTGGAAATTTTTCTTTTTGAACTGAAGAGAGATTTCGTTGAGATATTTAATTTAATAAAATGAGATATGCTCTCATAATTACTTTTTCTATTTAATTAAATAATCTTTAATTAATTAGAGATACTTTTCTTATTTAATTAAATAACTTCATTTAATTAATTAGGAATGGCTTCTCATTTAATTAAATAAATTTGTTTAATTAATTAGAAGTAAGTAATCCATTTAATTAAATAATTTTCTTTAATTATTTCAAAATTCTTTTCGAAACTAGTCAACTAAAGTCAACTGTGGTTAAATCTGGTCAACTTTTAGTCAAACATGATCTTTGCATATGTGAATATGAGCAAATGTGAGTATGAATTCTAGCAATAATTCGATACAAATTCTCATTCAACCTTTCAAAATGAAGAGATGAGGGTCTCTTAAATAGACTTTCTTGGAATTTAACAACGGTTGAGATCGATTTCAATCAAAGGTCAAGATTAAAGGTGAAGTTCAGTCATAAAGGGAGATTTTCAAATTAAAGGGAGTTAACTGATTTAATTTGAGTAAAATAAGGAGTTAACTGATTCAATTTTAGTAGAAAAAGGAGTTAACTGATTTAACTCATTTTTTATCAATAGTGAATTGGAAATTTCCCTTTTTGAACTAAAGAGAGATTTTGGTGAGATATTTAATTTAATAAAATGAGATATGCTCTCATAATTACTTTTTCTATTTAATTAAATAATAATTAATTAATTAGAGACACTTTTCTTATTTAATTAAATAACTTCATTTAATTAATTAGGAATGGCTTCTCATTTAATTAAATAACTTTGTTCAATTAATTAGAAGTAAGTACTCCATTTAATTAAATAATTTATTTTAATTATTTCAAAATTTTTTTCGAAACTAATCAACTCAAGTCAACTGTGGTTAAATCTAGTCAAGTTTTGGTCAAACTTAATCTTTGCATATGTGAATATGAGCAAATGTGAGTATTAATCCCAGCAACAATTCGATGCAAATTCTCATTCAACCTTTCAAAATGAAGAGATGAGAGTCTCTTAAATAGACTTTCCTAGAATTCATCAACGGTTGAGATCGATTTCAATCAACGGTCAGGATTACAAGTGAAGTTCAGTCATAAAGGAAGATTTCCAAATTAAAGGGAGTTAACATATTTAATTTGAGTAAAATAAGGAGTTAACTGATTCAATTTGATTAGAAAAAAGAGTTAACTGATTTAACTTATTTGTGATCAATAGTGAACCAGAAATTTCCCTTTTTCAATTGAAGAGAGATTTTGTTGAGATATTTGATTTAATAAAATCAGATATGCTCTCATAATTACTTTTTTAATTTAATTAAATAATCTTTAATTAATTAGAAACACTTTTCTTATTTAATTAAATAACTTCATTTAATTAATTAAGAATGGCTTCTCATTTAATTAAATAAATTTGTTTAATTAATTAGAAGTAAGTACTCTATTTAATTAAATAATTTCGTTAAATTATTTCAAAATTCTTTTCAAAGCTAGTCAACTCAAGTCAACTGTGGTTAAATCAAGTCAACTTTTGGTCAAACTTCATCTTTGCGTAAGTGAATATGAGAAAATGTGAGTATGAATTCCAGTAACAATTCGATGCAAATTCTCATTCAACCTTTCAAAATGAAGAGATGAGGGTCTCTTAAATAGGCTTTCCTAGAATTCATCAATGGTTGAGATCGATTTCAATCAACAGTCAACATTAAAGGTGAAGTTCAGTCATAAAGGGAGATTTTCAAATTAAAGGGAGTTAACAGATTTAATTTGACTAAAATAAGGAGTTAATTGATTCAGTTTGAGTAGAAAAAGGAGTCAACTGATTTAACTCATTTTTCATCAATAGTGAATTGGGAATTTCCCTTTTTGAACTGAAGAGAGATTTTGTTTAGATATTTAATTTAACAAAATGAGATATGCTCTCATAATTACTTTTTTTATTTAATTAAATAATCTTTAATTAATTAGAGACATTTTTCTTATTTAATTAAATAACTTCATTTAATTAATTAGGAATGACTTCTCATTTAATTAAATAACTTTGTTAATTAATTAAAAGTAAGTACTCCATGTAATTAAATATTTTTGTTTAATTATTTCAAAATTCTTTTAGAAACTAGTCAACTCAAGTCAACCATGCTTAAATCTGGTGAAGTTTTGGTCAAACTTGATCTTTGCGTATGTGACTATGAGCGAATGTGAGTATGAACTCCAGCAACAATTCGATGCAAATTCTCATTCAACCTTTCAAAATGAAGAGATGAGGGTCTCTTAAATAGGCTTTCCTGGAATTCATCAACGGTTGAGATCGATTTCAATCAACGGTCAGGATTAAAGGTGAAGTTCAGTCATAAAGGGAGATTTCCAAATTAAAGGAAGTTAACAGATTTAATTTGAGTAAAATAAGGAGTTAACTGATTCAATTTAAGTTGAAAAAGGAGTCAACTGACTTAACTCATTTTTTATCAATAGTGAACTGTAAATTTCCTTTTTTGAACTATAGAGAGATTTTGTTGAGATATTTAATTTAATAAAATGAGATATGCTCTCGTAATTACTTTTTCTATTTATTAAATAATCTTTAATTAATTAGAGACACTTTTCTTATTTAATTAAATAAATTGGTTTAATTAATTAGGAATGGCTTCTCGTTTAATTAAATAAATTTGTTTAATTAATTAAAAGTAAGTACTCCATTTAATTAAATAATTTCGTTCAATTATTTCAAAATTCTTTTCGAAACTAGTCAAATCAAGTCAACCGTGGTTAAATCTGATACACTTTTGGTCAAACTTGATCTTTGCGTATGTGAATATGATTAAATGTGAGTATGAATTCCAACAACAATTCAATGCAAATTCTTGTTCAACCTTTCAAAATGAAGAGATGAGAGTCTCTTAAATAGACTTTCCTGTAATTCATCAACGGTTGAGATCGACTTCAATTAACGGTCAGGATTAAAAGTGAAGTTCAGTCATAAAGGGAGATTTCCAAATTAAAGGGAGTTAACAGATTTAATTTGAGTACAATAAGGAGTTAAGTGATTCAATTTTAGTAGAAAAGGAAGTCAACTAATTTAACTCATTTTTGATCAATAGTGAACTGGAAATTTCCATTTTTGAACTGAAGAGAGATTTTGTTGAGACATTTAATTTAATAAAATGAGATATGCTCTCATAATTACTTTTTCTATTTAATTAAATAATCTTTAATTAATTCGAGACAATTTTCTTATTTAATTAATTAGGAATGGCTTCTCATTTAATTAAATGACTTTGTTTAATTAATTAGCAGTAAGTACTCAATTTAATTAAATAATTTTGTTTAATTATTTCAAAAAAAATTTTGAAACTAGTGAACTCAAGTCAACCGTGGTTAAATCTGGTCAAGTTTTGGTCACACTTGATCTTTGCGTCTGTGAACATGGGCAAATGTGAGTATGAATTCTAGCAACAATTCGATCCAAATTCTCATTAAACTTTTCAAAATGAAGAGATGAGGGTTTCTTAAATAGACTTTCTTTGAATTCATCAACAGTTGAGATCGATTTCAATCAACGGTCAGGATTAAAGGTGAAGTTCAGTCATAAAGGGAGATTTTCGAATTAAAGGGAGTTAACAGATTTAATTTGAGTAAAATAAGGAGTTAACTGATTCAATTTGAGTAGAAAAAGGAGTTAACCGATTTAACTCATTTTTGATCAATAGTGAACTAGAAATTTCCCTTTTTCACTGAAGAGAGATTTTGTTGAGATATTTAATTTAATAAAATGAGATATGATCTCATAATTACTTTTTCTATTTGATTAAATAATCTTTAATTAATTAGAGACACTTTTCCTATTTGATTAAATAACTTCATTTAATTAATTAGGAATGTCTTCTCATTTAATTAAATAACTTTATTTAATTAATTAGAAGGAAGTACTCCATTTAATTAAATAATTTCATTTAATTATTTCAAAATTATTTTTGAAACTAGTCAACTCAAGTCAACCGTAGTTAAATCTTGTCAACTTTTGGTCAAACTTGATCTTTGCATATGTGAATATAAGCAAACATGAGTATGAATTCTAGCAACAATTCGATGCAAATTCTCATTCAAACTTTTAAAATGAAGAGATGAGGGTCTCTTAAATAGACTTTCATGTAATTCATCAATGGTTGAGATCGATTTCAATCAATGGTTAGGATTAAAGTTGAAGTTTATTGATAAATGGAGATTTCCAAATTAAAGGGAGTTAACAGATTTAATTTGAGTAAAATAAGAAGTTAATAGATTCAATTTGAGTAGAAAAAAGAGTCAACTGATTTAACTCATTTTTGATCGATAGTGAACTAAAAATTTCTCTTTTTGAATTAAAGAGAGATTTTGTTGAAATATTTAATTTAATAAAATGAGATATGCTCTCATAATTACTTTTTCTATTTGATTAAATAATCTTTAATTAATTAGAGACCCTTTTCTTATTTAATTAAATAACTTCATTTAATTAATTAGGAATGGCTTCTCATTTAATTAAATAACTTTGTTTAATTAATTAGAAGTAAGTACTCCATTTAAATAAATAATTTCACTTAATTGTTTTAATTTTTTTTTTGAAACTAGTCAACTCATGTCAACCGTGGTTAAATCTGGTCAACTTTAGGTCAGAATTGATCTTTGCATATGTGAATATGAGAAAATGTTAGTATGAATTCCAGCAACAATTCGATGCAAATTCTCATTCAACCTTTCAAAATGAAGAGATGAGGGTCTCTTAACTAGACTTTCTTGGAATTCATCAACGGTTGAGATTGATTTGAATCAACGGTCAAGATTAAAGGTGCAGTTCAGTCATAAAGGGACATTTCAAAATTAAATGGGGTTAATGGATTTAATTTGAGAAAAATAAGGATTTAACTGATTGAATTTGAGTAAAAAAAGGAGTTAACTGACTTAACTCATTTTTTATGAATAGTGAATTGGAAATTTCCCTTTTTGAACTGAAGAGAGATTTTGTTGAGATATTTAATTTAATAAAATGAGATATGCTCTAATAATTACTTTTTCTATTTAATTAAATAATTTTTAATTAATTAGAGACACTTTTTTTATTTAAATAAATAAGTTCATTTAATTAATTAGGAATGGCTTCTCATTTAATTAAATAACTTGGTTTAATTAATTAGAAGTAAGTACTCCATTTAATTAAATACTTGAGTTTAATTATTTCAAAAAAAAATTGAAAACTAATCAACTCAATTCAACCGTGGTTAAATCTAGTCAATTTTTTATCAAACTTGATCTTTGCGTATGTGAATATGAGCAAATGTGAGTATGAATTTCAGCAACAATTCGATTCAAATTCTCATTCAACCTTTCAAAATGAAGAGATGAGAGTCTCTTAAATAGACTTTTCTAGAATTCATCAAAGGTTGAGATCGATTTCAATCAACGGTCAGGATTAAAAGTGAAGTTCAGTCATAAAGGGAGATTTTCAAATTAAAGGGAGTTAATGGAGTTCATTTGAATAATATAAGGAGTTAACTGATTCAATTTGGGTAGAAAAAGGAGTTAACTCATTTAACTCATTTTTGATGAATAGTGAACTGCAAATTTTCCTTTTCGAACTGAAGAGATATTTTGTTGAGATATTTAATTTAATAAAATTAGATATGCTCTCATAATTAGTTTTTCTATTTAATTAAATAATTTTTAAATAATTAGAGACACTTTTCTTATTTAATTAAATAACTTCATTTAATTAATTAGGAATGGCTTCTCATGTAATTAAATAACTATTTTTAATTAATTAGAAGTAAGTACTACATTTATTTAAATAATTTTGTTTAATTATTTAAATATTTTTTCGAAACTAGTCAACTCAAGTCAACCGTGGTTAAATCTGGTCAACTTTTGGTCAAACATGATCTTTGCATTTGTGAATATGAGAAAATTTGAGTATGAATTCTAGGAACAATTCGATGCAAATTCTCTTTCAACCTTTCAAAATGAAGAGATAAGGGTCTCTTAAATAGACTTTCCTGGAATTCATCAACGGTTGAGATCGATTTCAATCAGTGGTCTGGATTAAAGGTGAAGTTCAGTCATAAAGAGATATTTTAAAATTAAAAGGAGTTAACGAACTTAATTTGAGTAAAATAAGAAGTTAACTCATTCAATTTGAGTAGAAAAAGGAGTTAACTCATTTAACTAATTTTTGATCAATAGTGAACTAAAATTTTCCCTTTTTGAACTGAAGAGAGATTTTGTTGAGATATTTAATTTAAAAAAATTAGATATGCTCTCATAATTACTTTTTCTATTTAGTTAAATAATCCTTAATTAATTAGAGACACTTTTCTTATTTAATTAAATAACTTCATATAGTTAATTAGGAATTGCTTATCATTTAATTAAATAACTTTGTTTAATTAATTAGAAGTAAGTACTCTATTTAATTAAATAATTTGGTTTAATTATTTTTAAATTCATTTTGAAACTAGTCAACTCATGTCAACCGTGGTTAAATTTGGTCAACTTTTGGTCAAACTTGATCTTTGCGTATGTGAATATGAGCAAATGTGAGTATGAATTCCAACAATATTGAGTAGAAAAAGGAGTTAACTCATTTAACTCATTTTTGATCAATAGTGAACTGGAAATTTCCCTTTTTGAACTGAAGAGAGATTTTGTTGAGATATTTAATTTAATAAAATGAGATATGCTCTCATAATTACTTTTTCTATTTAATTAAATAATCTTTAATTAATTAGAGACACTTTTTTATTTAATTAAATAACTTCATTTAATTAATTAGGAATGGCTTCTCATTTAATTAAATAAATTTTTTTAATTAGTTAGAAGTAAGTACTCCATTTAAATAAATAATTTCATTTAATTGTTTTAAATTTTTTTTCGAAACTAGTCAACTCAAGTCAACCGTAGTTAAATCTGGTCAACTTCAGGTCAAACTTGATCTTTGCGTATGTGAATATGAGTAAATGTTAGTATGAATTCCAGCAACAATTCGATGCAAATTCTCATTCAACCTTTCAAAATGAAGAGATGAGGGTCTCTTAACTAGACTTTCTTGGAATTCATCAACGGTTGAGATCGATTTGAATCAACGGTCAGGATTAAAGGTGAAGTTCAGTCATAAAGGGAGATTTCAAAATTAAATGGGGTTCACGGATTTAATTTGAGAAAAATAAGGAGTTAACTGATTGAATTTGAGTAAAAAAAGGACTTAACTGACTTAACTCATTTTTTATCAATAGTGAATTGGAAATTTCCCTTTTTGAACTGAAGAGAGATTTTGTTGAGATATTTAATTTAATAAAATGAGATATTCTCTAATAATTACTTTTTCTATTTTATTAAATAATCTTTAATTAATTAGAGACACTTTTTTTATTTAATTAAATAAGTTCATTTAATTAATTAGGAATGGCTTCTCATTTAATTAAATAACTTTGTTTAATTAATTAGAAGTAAGTACTCCATTTAATTAAATACTTGAGTTTAATTATTTCAAAAAAAAAATTCGAAACTAATCAACTCAATTCAACCGTGGTTAAATTTGGTCAATTTTTGTTCAAACTTGATCTTTGCGTATGTGAATATGAGCAAATGTGAGTATGAATTTCAGCAACAATTCGATGCAAATTCTCATTCAACCTTTCAAAATGAAGAGATGAGAGTCTCTTAAATAGACTTTTATGGAATTCATCAACGGTTGAGATTGATTTCAATGAACGGTCAGGATTAAAGGTGAAATTCAGTGATAAAGGGAGATTTTCAAATTAAAGGGAGTCAACGGAGTTCATTTCAATAAAATAAGGAGTTAACTGATTCAATTTGGGTAGAAAAAGGAGTTAACTCATTTAACTCATTTTTGATCAATAGTGAACTGCAAATTTTCCTTTTCGAACTGAAGAGAGATTTTGTTGAGATATTTAATTTAATAAAATTAGATATGCTCTCATAATTAGTTTTTCTATTTAATTAAATAATTTTTAAATAATTAGAGACACTTTGCTTATTTAATTAAATAACTTCATTTAATTAAATAACTATTTTTAATTAATTAGAAGTAAGTACTACATTTAATTAAATAATTTTATTTAATTATTTAAATTTTTTTTCGAAACTAGTCAACTCAAGTCAATCGTGGTTAAATCTGGTCAACTTTTGGTCAAACATGATCTTTGCATTTGTGAATATGAGCAAATTTGAGTATGAATTCTAGCAACAATTCGATGCAAATTCTCATTCAACCTTTCAAAATGAAGAGATAAGGGTCTCTTAAATAGGCTTTCCTGGAATTCATCAACGGTTGAGATCGATATCAATCAATGGTCTGGATTAAAGGTGAAGTTCAGTCATAAAGAGAGATTTTCAAATTAAAAGGAGTCAACGGACTTAATTTGAGTAAAATAAGGAGTTAACTCATTCAATTTGAGTAGAAAAAGGAGTTAACTCATTTAACTCATTTTTGATCAATAGTGAATTGAAATTTTCCCTTTTTGAACTGAAGAGAGATTTTGTTGAGATATTTAATTTAATAAAATTAGATATGCTCTCATAATTACTTTTTCTATTTAGTTAAATAATCTTTAATTAATTAGAGACACTTTTCTTATTTAATTAAATAACTTCATTTAATTAATTAGGAATTGTTTATCATTTAATTAAATAACTTTGTTTAATTAATTAAAAGTAAGTACTCCATTTAATTAAATAATTTGGTTTACTTATTTTTAAATTCTTTTTGAAACTAGTCAACTCAAGTCAACCGTGGTTAAATCTGGTCAACTTTTTGTCAAACTTGATCTTTGCGTATGTGAATATGAGCAAATGTGAGTATGAATTCTAACAATATTGAGTAAAAAAAGGAGGTAACTGATTTAACTCATTTTTTATCAATAGTGAACTGGAAATTTCTCTTTTTGAACTGAAGAGAGATTTTGTTGAGATATTTAATTTAATAAAATGAGATATGCTCTCATAATTACTTTTTCTATTTAATTAAATAATCTTTAATTAATTAGAGACACTTTTCTTATTTAAGTAAATAACTTCATTTAATTAATTAAGAATGGCTTCTCTGTAAGAGCCCCAAATAGGCTCTACGCTGATCACTGTTTGTTTTCCTGATTTTTTTGTCTCCGATACGCAACCACGCTGCTGGTTACTTCCTCCTTGGGCCACGCCTATCAAGAACCGCAATATTAAATCTCTGATTCACTGTAGCGCTTTACTGTTCACAGCATTGTGGCTGCTGTTTTAACCCCTTCCAACCTGTAATAGATTCACACAATATTGACTCCAGAATGAAGTCAACTCACAGGCAAAATTCAAGTGATATTTCACACCCTCAAATTGCATCAACTCTGAAGATACTACATTCTCAACAGTCTGAATTCTTCTTAAACTTGTGAGAAACCCTTGTTGCCACAACTTCAAGAAATTTCACAAGGCAAAGTTTTTAAGCAACTCTCATAACCTGCTCTTGAAGGAAGACAAGGTTTGTTTATAAGGACTCCTCAACTCCAGAATGAGTCTCCATGCTCAATGTGGGATAAAAGATATAATAATAACATAAAAAATGTTATTACATTAAAACTTAGAAAACCCCTTTTAATTTTTCCATAAGCTTGGACCCACAATTAATTGAAACGATGGCCCCTTTTATGATATCATGACCCTCACTTAAGTTATATGTTATAACTTAACAATATAGGCTTAAAACCAATAATGTTTATTTTAACTAAATAAACATTAATATCTCCATTATTACTCAACATTTTTTAATGTCGTTTGGAGTGGGAGCTAACATGATAGAACTGCATATGACCATACCCCTTTTCTAAAAATAGCAGGGGTCTATCTTTATAACTCCAAAACTACTAAAAATAGCCTGACCAAGCCAACTCAAGGAAAACTCATCATAAACAAACTCTGGCAACCCAGAAGAGTACTCTTCTCTGGTCCTTGGAGGATCTCCACACCAAGGTGACCCTCTATCCAATCTTATTAGCCTACGAGGGTCTCTGATAGGCTAATCACTAGCTAAAGTGATGTCTCTAGCTAGAAGGGGACATCACAGTCCGTCCTCCTTGAAATTGCTTGTCCTCAAGCAATCTCAACTCTGGATGCTGTAAAATCTCCTCGCTCTCCCAAGTAGCATCCTCTACCGCCAAATCCTTCCACTTCACCAAATATTCTCGGATGGTACGTTTCCTCAAGTTCCTCTCTCTAAAATTAATGATAGCCTCTGGTATCAAAACAAGTTTTCCCTCATCATCCAAGGGTGGTAGTACTGTAGAAGGCACAATATGATGCCCTAGTGCCTTTTTGAGGCGTGACACATGAAAAACATTGTGCACCTTGCTCTCCACTGGCAAGTCTAACTCATAAGCCACCTCTCCCACTTTCTTGATAATCCTAAATGGACCATAGTATCGTGGCTTGAGTTTCTCGGCACCACTATTCTTGAGAGTGGATTGACGGTAAGGCTGCAACATAAGATACACCATGTCTCCAACCTCAAAAGTCTGCTCAATCCTCTTCTGATCTGCATACTGCTTTTGCTGATTTTGTGCCTTAGTTAGATTATCCTTGAGAGTCTTAACAAGGTCTTGACTCTCCTGTAACAAATCACCTGCACTGGGCACTCTACTGTCACTCAAAAGCAGATCCATAAAATTGGGTGCCTCATACCCATACAGGGCCATAAAGGGTGACATCTGAATAGACATTTGATAAGTGGTATTGTAGTAGTACTCACAAATATAAATCCACTTTACCCATGCCCTCTGTTGCCCTGCTATATAATTTCTGAGATATCCCTCCACCCATTTGTTTACTATCTCTGTTTGACCATCTGTCTGAGGGTGGTAGCTAGTACTCGGAGTGAGCTCTGTCGCACACAACCTGAATAGCTCCTGCCAAAAGTGACTCATAAACCTATTGTCTCTGTCACTTACAATGCTCTGAGGTAAGCCATGTAATCTGAATATCTCTTTGAAGAACAACTCTGCCACCTGTGTAGCAGTGTATGTAGCAGTGATCGGAAAGAAGTGTGCAAACTTCATAAGGCGATCCACAACCACATATATGCAGTCTCTGCCTTGGGCTCTAGGAAGTCCTGTGATGAAGTCCATAGACAAACACTCCCACTTCCTATCAGGAATTGGAAGTGGCTGAAGTAAACCGACTGGATAGGAGTGTTCTTGCTTATTCTGCTGGCAAGTGGGACACTCCCTAACATATTGAAGTACCTCTGCTTTGAGCCCTTTCCATGTGAATCGCTCTCTAATCTGTCGGTATGTCTTGTAGAAACCAGGATGTCCTGCCATAGGTGAATCATGAAAAGATTTCAAAACCACCCTCCTCACTATTGATCCTGGGACCAAAAATATTCGTCCTTTGTAAATGATGAGCTCATTCACAAGGGTGTATCTGCTGTCCTGAATAGTCCCATCTATGAATCCAGTTGCCCAAGTGTCCTTTGCATACTCTGCAAGGATCAAGTGTCTCCAATCCTCCGATATGTCTGTCAGTAAGCTCAAATGGGGCCTACGTGATAAGGCATCAGCAACTACATTCTGTGTCCCCTTAAAATATGTAATGTCAAAGTCATAGGACTGTAACTTGCTCACCCACTTTTTCTGCCTATCATTGAGATCTCGCTGCCCCAAAAAGTGTCTTAGGCTATTATGGTTGGTTTTGATACAAAATTTTCTGCCTACCAAATATTGCCTGAATTTGGCCAAAGCATGCATAATGGCTAACATCTCCTTATCATATATGTTGAAGCTCCGCTCTGGCCCTCTCAATTTCTTGCTCTCATAAGCAATAGGGTGCTTCTCCTGCATAAGCACCGCTCCAATGCCCTCTCTGGAAGCATCACAATGTAGCTCAAAAGGTTTGCTGAAATCTGGTAATGCTAATACTGGACAAGAAGTCATCAACCCCTTAAATTTCTCAAAACACTCCTGTGCTTCAAGAGTCCACAAGAAAGCTCCCTTTCTCATCAAATCTGTCAAGGGTGCCGCATGCCTGGAATATCCATCCACAAACCTTCTGTAGAAACCACATAGTCCTAGAAAGCCCCTCAACTGTGTAAGGTTCACCGGTGAAGGCCACTCCACAATGGCACGAATCTTTTCAGGATCCATGCACACGCCCTCTGCACTGATGATGTGACCCAAGTACAACAACTCTGTCATGCCCAAATCACACTTCGACTCCTTTGCATACAAGGATTCTCTGTCCAATATACCCAGCACCGTGTCCAGGTGAACCAAGTGCTCCTCCCAAGATCTACTATATACCAAGATATCATCGAAGAAGACAAGTACAAATCTCCTCAACTGAGGATGGAAAACCCTATTCATTGTTGCCTGAAAAGTAGCAGGTGCGTTAGTTAGCCCAAATGGCATAACTACAAACTCAAAATGACCACAATGACATCTAAAGGCTGTCTTCTCAATATCCTGCTCTCTAACTCTAATCTGGTGATAACCTGATCTCGAATCTATCTTTGAGAAGAAGCAAGCTCCATGAAGCTCATCTATCAACTCATCGATCCTGGGAATGGGGTATCTGTTTTTAATCGTCTTCCTATTAAGCACTCTGTAATCAATGCACATCCTCAATGTCCCATCCTTCTTCTTTACTAACACCACTGAAGAAGCAAAAGGAGACTTACTTGGTCTAATGTGGCCCATAGCAAGTAACTCCTTTATGGTTTTCTCAATTTCATCCTTCAACCTCTTCGGATGCCTGTAAGGTGTAATCATGATGGGCTTAGCCCCCTCCTCTAACTCAATGATGTGCTCAATACCTCTGTCTGGTGGTCTACTTGGTGGAATGTCACTGAACACCTTAGAGTGTTTAACTCTAAGCTCCTGAATATCAGGAGGATATTCAATCTTATGTTGTCCCTCCTGTGATGGCATCAACATGCACTCTGCTGCCCACTCTACCTGATCATGTCGAATCAATCTAGCCATTCTACGAAAAGAGACCATCCTGAGATAACTGTCCTTGATTGCTTTAAGAATATGTGTCTTCCCATTCACTTTAAACCTCATCTCCATATCCTTGAGGTTAAGAGTGAACTCACCAATATCGTGCAACCAACTCATCCCAAGAACTATATCTGTATCTCCCATAGGTACAACATAAAAATCTACCTTAAAGTCATAATTATTAACTTTCAATGGGAGTCCAGTGATCCTACGATCACATTTGAGGACATAGCCATCCGCTACCCTCACTCTAATTCCCCCAAACTCCTCTTTTTGTATGCCATGCTTCTCCACCATCCTAGCATCAATGAAATTATGAGTGGCACCTGTATCAACCAAGGTTATGACTCGCTGTCCAGCAAGTACTCCTCTCATCCGGAATGACCCTTCTTGCTTAATACTAGTGAGACGAGCTTCCCTAAGTTGCCCATCTCCTTCCCCATCCTTGGACTCCATTTTAGACAAGTTTTCAGCCTTGTCTTCCTCTTTTTCACCATCTATTTTCTTTATATCAGACTGTTGATCTGAATTATCTGATTCTGATTCCTCATAGTATGCCCACATAACTCTGTTAGCTTTTCCCTTTGGCCTAAGAGGACAATCATGGTTTGTATCATAGGGTCCCTTACAGTAGAAACATAATTTTTTCTTCCTCAAATCGTTTAATGTTTCCTTGTCAAAAGGTGCTGGAGTTTTATCTTTAGAATCATTTTTAAAATCAGTCCTCTCTGGTTTTTTATAAAATGGTTTGTTATCCTTACTAGAAGATGCTCCTTTGGACTGAAATTTGTTTGTTGGGACTGCATGTTCCATACTTCTTGCCTTTTTCATCGCTTCCTGTAAAGAAATAGGATCAAATGCCTTTATCCAACCTCTCAGTGGTTCGGATAGGCCCTCAATGAAAAGAACTATCAATCTATGCTCTGAAATGTTTGGCACCATGACTGCCAACTGCTGAAATTCACCAATGAAATACTCCAAGTTGCCTGTTTGTTTCAGCTGTGCTAAGTCCCGGAAGTAAATCTCTGGATCTTTTTTGTCAAATCTTTCAACCAACCTATCCACGAAGTCCTGGTATTTTGTTACTTGGTTATGCTGAAGTGTTACCATACCATGGTACCACCAATCATGTGCTATTCCCTCCAAATGCAAGGTGGCATATTTGATAGCTTCAATCTCTGTCATTGGCCTCAGTGCCAAAAATGTGTCAAGCTTATGAATCCAAGCTTGAGTTGTCATCTTACCACTCCCATCAAATGTAGGCATAGTAAGCTTGCCTGTAGCCCTCTTCAGCTCACTATTTTGACCTCTAGGCCTCCTATCTTGTCTGAGTGACCTGTAATGCTCTCTCCTCTGATTTACAAAGCATTCAAAGGTCATCCTCTCCCGAACCTGCGGAGCTAATAATTCCCATTCATCATTTGCAGCCATGAGTGCATCTGCGAATATGGGGTCTCCTGTCGCCTCCTCTACCGGAGCTTCTTCTGGCTCCTCCGGAACAAATGTAGGGTGTGTAGGCCTATTAGCTATTCTAGAATGGGTCTGTTGTGGTCTCTGATTACCTGTAGCACTCCTGTTATCTCCCTGTTCTCTCGGCTCCCTATTTTGTCTAACAGGTGGGTTCATCCTTTCTACCATAGTAGTGAGTGCCTGTAATTCCTGTGCCATCTGCTGCTGCCCTGTAACCATAGCACGGTAGAATTCTCTGGTATCCTGATCATCATTATTCCTCCTGTTTCTAGGTGGACTACCATCATGCCTCTCTTCCATATTTCTTGTTTCCTGTAATTGTTCTCTTTCAATCAAAGCTCTCCTACGAGTATGGTACCTGTGTGGTCCAATTTCCGGTGGCTGCATATGACTCCCCAAACCCTCAGGATGGCAGGAATGAGGCTCTGATACCAATGTAAGAACCCCAAATAGACTCTACGCTGATCACTATTTGTTTTCCTAATTTTTTTGTCTCCGATACGCAACCACGCTACTGGTTGCTTCCTCCTTGGGCCGCACCTATCAAAAACCGCAATATTAAATCTCTGATTCACTGTAGCGCTGTACTGTTCATAGCACTATAGCTGCTGTTATAACCCCTTCCAACCTGTAACAGATTCACACAATATTGACTCTAGAATGAAGTCAACTCACAGGCAAAATTCAAGTGATATTTCACACTCTCAAATTGCATCAACTCTGAAGATACTACGTTCTCCACAGTTTGAATTCTTCTTAAACTTGTAGAAACCCTTGTTGCCACAACTTCAAGAAATTTCACAAGGCAAAGTTTTTAAGCAACTCTCATAACCTGCTCTTGAAGGAAGACAAGGTTTGTTTATAAGGACTCCTCAACTCCAGAATGAGTCTCCACGCTCAATGTGGGATAAAAGATATAATAATAACATAAAAAATGTTATTACATTAAAACTTAGAAAACCCCTTTTAATTTTTCCATAAGCTTGGACCCACAATTAATTGAAACGATGGCCCCTTTTATGATATCATGACCCTCACTTAAGTTATATATTATAACTTAACAATATAGGCTCAAAACCAATAATGTTTATTTTAACTAAATAAACATTAATATCTCCATTATTACTCAACATTTTTGAATGTCGTTTGGAGTGGGAGCTAACATGATAGAACTGCATATGACCATACCCCTTTTCTAAAAATAGCAGGGGTCTATCTTTATAACTCCAAAACTGCTAAAAATAGCCTGACCAAGCCAACTCAAGGAAAACTCATCATAAACAAACTCTGGCAACCCAGAAGAGTACTCTGCTCTGGTCCTTGGAGGATCTCCACACCAAGGTGACCCTCTATCCAATCTTATTAGCCTACGAGGGTCTCTGATAGGCTAATCACCAGCTAAAGTGATGTCTCTAGCTAGAAGGGGACATCACATTCTCATTTAATTAAATAACATTTTTTAATTAATTAGAAGTAAGTACTCTGTTTAATAAAATAATTTCGTTTAATTATTTCAAAATTCTTTTCGAAACTCATCAACCGTGGTTAAATTTAGTCAACTTTTGGTTAAACTTGATCTTTGCGTATGTGAATATGAGGAAATGTGAGTATGAATTCTAGCAACAATTCGATACAAATTCTCATTCAAACTTTCAAAATGAAGAGATGAGGGTCTCTTAAATAGACTTTCCTAGAATTCATCAACGGTTAAGATTGATTTCAATCAATGATTAGGATTAAAGGTGAAGTGCAGTCATAAAGGGAGATTTCCAAATTAAAGGGAGTTAACAGATTTAATTTGAGTAAAATAAGGAGTTAACTGATTCAATTTGAGTAGAAAAAGGAGTTAATTGATTTAATTCATTTTTGATCAATAGTGAACTGGAAATTTCCTTTTTTGAATTGAAGATGGATATTGTTGAGATATTTAATTTAATAAAATGAGACATGCTCTCATAATTACTTTTTCTATTTAATTAAATAATCTTTAATTAATTAGAGACACTTTTCTTATTTAATTAAATAACTTCCTTTAATTAATTAGGAATGGCTTCTCATTTAAATAAATAACTTTGTTTAATTAAATAGAAGTAAGTACTCCATTTAATTAAATAATTTCGTTTAATTATTTCAAAATTCTTTTCGAAACTAGTCAAGTCAATTCAACTGTGCTTAAATCTGGTCAACTTTTTGTCAAACTTGATCTTTGCGTATGTGAATATGAGCAAATGTGAGTATGAATTCCAGCAACAATTCGATGCAAATTCTCATTCAACCTTTCAAAATGAAGATATGGGGGTCTCTTGAATAGACTTTCTTGAAATTCATCAACAATTGAGATCGATTTCAATCAACGGTCAGGATTAAATGTGAAGTTCAGTCATAAAAGGGAGATTTCCTAATTAAAGAGAGTTAACAGATTTAATTTCAGTAAAATAAGGAGTTAACTGATTCAATTTGAGTAGAAAAAGGAGTTGATTGATTTAACTCATTTTTTATCAATAGTGAACTGGAAATTTCTCTTTTTGAATTGAAGCGAGATTTTGTTTAGATATTTAATTGAATAAAATGAGATATGCTCTCATAATTACTTTTTCTATTTAATTAAATAATCTTTAATTAATTAAAGACACTTTTCTTCTTTAATTAAATAACTTCATTTAATTAATTATAAATGGCTTCTCATTTAATTAAATAACTTTGTTTAATTAATCAGAAGTAAGTACTCCATTTAATTAAATAATTTTGTTTAATTATTTCAAAAAAAAATTCGAAACTAGTCAACTCAATTCAACCATGGTTAAATCTGGTCAACTTTTGGTCAATCTTTATATTTGCGTATGTCAATATGAGCAAATGTGAGTATGAATTTTAGCAACAATTCGATGCAAATTCACATTCAACCTTTGAAAATGAAGAGATGAGGGTCTCTAAATTAGAGTTTCCATGAATTCATCAACGGTTGAGATCGATTTCAATCAACAATCAGGATTAAAGGTGAAGTTGAGTCATAAAGAGAGCTTTCCAAATTAAAGGGAGTTAACAATTTAATTTGAGTAAAATAAGGAGTTAACTTATTCAATTTGAGTAGAAAAAGGAGTTAACTGATTTACCTCATTTTTTTATCAATAGTGAACAGGAAATTTCCCTTTTTGAACTGAAGAGAGAGTTTGTTGAGATATTTAATTTAATAAAATGAGATATGCTCTTATAGTTACATTTTATATTTAATTAAATAATGTTTAATTAATTAGAGACACTTTTCTTATTTATTTAAATAAATTCATTTAATTAATTAGGAATGGCTTCTCGTTTAATTAAATAACTTTGTTTCATTAATTAGAAGTAAGTACTCCATTTAATTCAATAATTTCTTTTAATTATTTCAAAATTCTTTTCGAAACTAGTCAACTCAAGTCAACCGTGCTTAAATCTGGTCAACTTTTGGTCAAACTTGATCTTTGCATATGTGAATATGAGCAAATGTGAGTATGAATTCCAGCAACAATTCAATGCAAATTCTCATTCAACCTTTCAAAATGAAGAGATGAGGGTCTCTTAAATAGACTTTTTTGGAATTCATCAACGGTTAAAATCGATTTCAATCAACGGTCAGAATTAAAGATGAAGTTCAGTCATAAAGGAAGATTTCCAAATTAAAGGGAATTAACGGATTTAATTTGAAAAAAATAAGTAGTTAACTGATTCAATTTGGATAGAAAAAGGAGTTAACTCATTTAACTCATTTTTCATCAATAGTGAACTGGAAATTTCGCTTTTTGAAGTGAAGAGAGATTTTGTTGAAATATTTAATTTAATAAAATGAGATATGCCCTCATAATTACTTTTTCTATTTAATTAAATAACTTCATTTAATTAATTAGGAATGGCTTCTCATTTCATTAAATAACTTTGTTTAATTATTTAGAAGTAAGTACTCCATTTAATCAAATAATTTCTTTTAATTATTTCAAAATTCTTTTCGAAACTAGTCAACTCAAATCAATCATGGTTAAATCTAGTCAACTTTTGGTCAAACTTGTTATTTGCGTATGAGAATATGAGCAAATGTGAGTATGAATTCCAGCAACAATTCGATGCAAATTCTCATTCAACCTTTCAAAATGAAGAGATGAGGGTCTCTTAAATAGACTTTCCTAAAATTTATCAATAGTTGAGATCGATTTCAATCAACGGTCAAGATTAAAGGTGAAGTTCAGTCATAAAGGGAGATTTCTGAATTAAAGGCAGTTAACGGATTTAATTTGAGTAAAATAAGGAGTTAACTTATTCAATTTAAGTAGAAAAATGATTTAACCGATTTAACTCATTTTTGATCAATAGTGAACTGAAAATTTTCTTTTTTGAACTAAAGAGAGATCTTGTTGAGATATTTAATTTAATAAAATGAGATATGCTCTCATAATTACTTTTTGTATTTAATTAAATAATATTTATTTAATTAGAGACGCTTTTCTTATTTAATTAGGAATGGCTTCTCATTTAATTAATAACTTTGTTTAATTAATTAGAAGTAAGTACTCCATTTAATTAAATAATTTCATTTAATTATTTCAAAATTCTTTTTGAAACTAGTCAACTCAAGTCAACCATTCTTAAATCTGGTCAACTTTTGGTCAAACTTGATCTTTGCATATGTGAATATGAGCAAATGTGAGTATGAATTCCAACAAAAATACGATGCAAATACTCATTCAACCTTTCAAAATGAAGAGATGAGGGTCTCTTAAATAGACTTTCCTGGAATTCATCAACGGTTGAGATCGATTTCAATCAACAGTCAAGATTAAAGGTGAAGTTCAGTCAGAAAGGGAGATTTCCAAATTAAAGGGAGTTAATGGATTTAATTTGAGTAAAATAAGGAGTTAACTGATTCAATTTGAGTAGAAAAAGGAGTTAACTCATTTAACTCATTTTTAACCAATAGTGAACTGGAAATTTCCCTTTTTGAACTGAAGAGAGATTTTGTTGAGATATTTAATTTAATAAAATGAGATATGCTCTAATAATTACTTTTTCTATTTAATTAAATAATCTTTAACAAATTAGAGAAACTTTTCTTATTTAATTAAATAACTTCATTTAATTAATTAGGAATGGCTTCTCATTTTATAAAATAACTTTGTTTAATTAATTAGATGTAATTACTCCATTTAATTAAATAATTTCGTTTAATTATTTCAAAATTCTTTTCGAAACTAGTCAACTCAAGTCAACTATAGTTAAATCTGGTCAAATTTTGGTCAAACTTGATCCTTGCGTATGTGAATATGAGCAAATGTGAGTATGAATTCCAACAACAATTCAATACAAATTCTCATTCAAACTTTCAAAATGAAGAGATGAGGGTCTCTTAAAAACACTTTCCGAGAATTCATCAACAGTTGAGATCGATTTCAATCAACGGTCAGGATTAAAGGTGAAGTTCAGTCATAAAGGGAGATTTCCAAATTAAAGCGAGTTAACATATTTAATTTGAGTAAAATAATGAGTTAACTGATTCATTTTGAGTAGAAAAAGGAGTTAACTGATTTAATTCATTTTTTATCAATAGTGAACTTAAAATTTCCTTTTTTGAATTGAAGAGAGATATTGTTGAGATATTTAATTTAATAAAATAAGATATGCTCTCATAATTACTTTTTCTATTTATTTAAATAATCTTTAATTAATTAGAGACACTTTTCTTATTTAATTAAATAACTTCCTTTAATTAATTAGGAATGGCTTCTCATTTAATTAAATAACTTTGTTTAATTAATTAGAAGTAAGTACTCTATTTAATTAAATAATTTCGTTTAATTATTTCAAAATTCTTTATGAAACTAGTCAACTCAAGTCAATCGTGCTTAAATCTGGTCAACTTTTGGTCAAACTTGATCTTTGCGTATGTGAATATGAGAAAATGTGAGTATGAATTCTATCAACAATTCGATGCAAATTCTCATTCAACCTTTGGAAATGAAGACATGAGGGTCTCTTAAATAGACTTTCCTCAAATTTATCAACGGTTGAGATCGATTTCAATCAACGATCAGGATTAAAGGTGAAGTTCAGTCATAAAGGGAGATTTCCAAATTAAAGGCAGTTAACGGATTTAATTTGAGTAAAATAACGAGTTAACTGATTCAATTTTAGTAGAAAATTGAGTTAATTGATTTAACTCATTTTTGATCACTAGTGAACTAAAAGTTTTCCTTTTTGACCTAAAGAGAGATTTTGTTAAGATATTTAATTCAATAAAATGAGATATGCTCTCATAATTACTTTTTCTATTTAATTAAATAATCTTTAATTAATTAGAAATGCTTTTCTTATTTATTTAAATAACTTCCTTTAATTAATTCGGAATGGCTTCTCATTTAATTAAATAACTTTGTTTAATTAATTAGAAGTAAGTACTCCATTTAATTAAATAATTTCGTTTAATTATTTCCAAATTCTTTTCGAAACTAGTCAACTCAAGTCAACTATGGTTAAATCTAGTCAACTTTTGGTCAAACTTGATCTTTTCGTATGTGAATATAAGCAAATGTGAGTATGAATTCCAACAACAATTCGATGCAAATTCTCATTCAACCTTTCAAAATGAAGAGATGAGGGTCTCTTAAATACACTTTTCTAGAATTCAACGGTTGAGATCGATTTCAATCAACGGTCAGGATTTAAGATGAAGTTCAGTCATAAAGGGAGATTTCCAAATTAAAGGGAGTTAACGGATTTGATTTGAGTAAAATAAGGAGTTAACTACTTCAATTTGAGTAGAAGAAGGAGTTAACTAATTTAACTCATTTTTGATCAATAGTGAACTGGAAATTTTCCTTTTTGAACTGAAGAGAGATTTTGTTGAGATATTTAATTTAATAAAATGAGATATGCTCTCATAATTACTTTTTTTATTTAATTAAATAATCTTTAATTAATTAGAGACACTTTTCTTATTTAATTAAATAACTTCATTTAATTAATTAGGAATGGCTTCTCATTTAATTAAATAACTTTGTTTCATTAATTAGAAGTAAGTACTCCATTTAATTAAATAATTTCGTTTAATTATTTCAAAATTCTTTTCGAAACTAGTCAACTCAAGTCAATTATAGTTAAATCTAGTCAACTTTTGGTGAAACTTGATCTTTGCGTATGTGAATATGAGCAAATGTGAGTATAAATTCCAGCAACAATTCGATACAAATTCTCATTCAATCTTTCAAAATGAAGAGATGAGCGCTTCTTAAATAGACTTTCCTAGAATTCATCAACGGTTGAGATCGATTTCAATCAACGGTCAAGATTAAAAGTGAAGTTCAGTCATAAAAGGAGATTTCCAAACTAAAAGGAGTTAACAGATTTAATTTGAGTAAAATAAGGAGTTAACTGATTCAATTTGAGTAGAAAAATGAGTTAACTGATTTAATTCATTTTTGATCAATAGTGAACTGGAAATTTCCTTTTTTCAACTGAAGAGAAATTTTGTTGAGATATTTAATTTAATAAAATGAGATATGCTCCCATAATTACTTTTTCTATTTAATTAAATAATATTTAATTAATTAGAGACACTTTTCTTATTTAATTAAATAACTTCATTTAATTAATTAGGAATGGCTTCTCATTTAATTAAATAACTTTGTTTAATTAATTATAAGTAAGTACTCCATTTAATTAAATAATTTTGTTTAATTATTTCAAAATTCCTTTTGAAACGAGTCAAATCAAGTCAACCTTGGTTAAATCTAGTCAGCTTTTGGTAAAACTTGATCTTTACGTATGTGAATATGAGCAAATGTGAGTATGAATTCCAGCAATAATTTGATGCAAATTCTCATTCAACCTTTCAAAATGAAGAGATGAGGGTCTCTTTAATAGACTTTCTTGGAATTTATCAATGGTTGAGATCGATTTCAATCAACGATCAAGATTAAACGTGAAGTTCAGTCATAAAGGGAGATTTTCAAATTAAAGGTGGTTAACGGATTTAATTTGAGTAAAATAAGAAGTTAATTGAATCTATTTAAGTAGAAAAATGAGTTAACCGATTTAAATCATTTTTTATCAATAGTGAACTGGAAATTTTTCTTTTTGAACTGAAAAGATATTTTGTTGAGATATGTAATTTAATAAAATGAGATATGCTCTCATAATTACTTTTTCTATTTAATTAAATAATCTTTGATTAATTAGAGACACTTTTCTTATTTAATTAAATAACTTCCTTTAATTAATTAGGAATGGCTTCTCATTTAATTAAATAACTTTGTTTAATTAATTAGAAGTAAGTACTCCATTTAATTAAATAATTTTGTTTAATTATTTCAAAATTCTTTTCGAAACTAGTCAACTCAAGTCAACCGTGCTTAAATCTGGTCAACTTTTTGGTAAACTTGATCTTTGCATATGTGAATATGAGCAAATGTGAGTATGAATTCCAACAACAATTCGATGCAAATTCTCATTCAACCTTTCAAAATGAAGAGATGAGGGTCTCTTAAATAGACTTTCCTAGAATTCATCAACGGTTGAGATCGATTTCAATCAACGGTCAGGATTAAAGGTGATGTTCAATCATAAAGGGAGATTTTCATATTAAAGGGAGTTGACGGATTTAATTTGAGTAAAATAAATAGTTAACTTATTCAATTTGAGTAGAAAAAGGAGTTCACCAGTTTAACTCATTTTTGATCAATAGTGAACTCAAAATTTCCCTTTTTGAACTGAAGAGAGATTTTCTTGAGATATTTAATTTAATAAAATGAGATATGCTCTCATAATTACTTTTTCTATTTAATTAAATAATCTTTAATTAGTTAGAGACACTTTTCTTATTTAATTAAATAACTTCATTTAATTAATTAGGAATGGCTTCTCATTTAATTAAATAACTTTGTTTAATTAATGAGAAGTAAGTACTCCATTTAATTAAATAATTTAGTTTAATTATTTCAAAAAAAAATTTGAAACTAGTCAACTCAAGTCAACTGTGATTAAATCTGGTCAACTTTTGGTCAAACTTGATCTTTGCGTATGTGAATATGAGCAAATGTGAGTATGAATTCCAGCAACAATTTGATGCAGTTTCTCATTCAACCTTTCAAATTGAAGAGATGAGGGTCTCTTAAATAGACTTTCATGGAATTCATCAATGATTGGGATCGATTTCAATCAATGGTTAGCATTAAAGGTGAAGTTTAGTCATAAAGGGAGATTTCCAAATTAAAGGAAGTTAATAGATTTAATTTGAGTAAAATAAGGAGTTAACTGATTCAATTTGAGAAGAAAAAGGAGTTAACTGATTTAACTCAGTTTTGATCAATAGAGAACTGGAAATTTCCTTTTTTGAAATAAAGAGAGATTTTGTTGAGATATTTAATTTAATAAAATGAGATATGCTCTCATAATTATTTTTTCTATTTAATTAACTAATCTTTAATTAATTATAGACACTTTTCTTATTTAATTAAATAACTTCATTTAATTAATTAGGAATGGCTTCTCATTTAATTAAATAACTTTGTTTAATTAATTAGAAGTAAGTACTCCATTTAATTAAATAATTTCATTTAATTATTTCAAGATTCTTTTCAAAACTAGTCAACTCAAGTCAATCGTGGTTAAATATGGTCAACTTTTGGTCAAACTTGATCTTTGCGTATGTGAATATGAGCAAATGTGAGTATGAATTCCAGCAACAATTTGATGCAAATTCTCATTCAACCTTTCAAAATGAAGAGATTAGGGTCTCTTAAATAGACTTTCTTGGAATTCATCAACGGTTGATATCGATTTCAATCAACGGTCAGGATTAAATGTGAAGTTCAGTCATAAAGGAAGATTTCCAATATATAGGGAGTTAACAGATTTAATTTGAGTAAAATAAGGAGTTAATTGATTCAATTTGAGTAGAAAAAGGAGTTAACTGATTTAACTCATTTTTGATCAATTGTGAACTGGAAATTTCCCTTTTTGAACTGAAGAGAGATTTTGTTGAGATATTTAATTTAATAAAATGAGATATGCTCTCATAATTACTTTTTCTATTTAATTAAATAATCTTTAATTAATTAGAGACACTTTTCTTATTTAATTAAATAACTTCATTTAATTAATTAGGAATGGCTTCTCATTTAATTAAATAACTTTGTTTAATTAATTAGAAGTAAGTACTCCATTTAATTAAATAATTTTGTTTAATTATTTCAAACTTCTTTTTGAAACTAGTCAACTCAAGTCAACCGTGGTTAAATCTGGTCCACATTTGGTTAAACTTGTGTAAGGCCCACACTAGTACTCGTGTCTAGATCTTGATGAAATAAAACTGGTTAGGAGATAATTAAGTTATGCTTTATACTTTGTATTATTGCAAATCATGATTTAAGGGTTCCTATAGGAGACTAATGTGGATTTTGATATTCTCTCTAGTAACATTAGGCCTATAAAATAAGACAACATGGACATGAGATTTAAAATGTTTAAGACAAGAACCTGACCATGAGACACTATGGACGATTTACTAGGTAGTTAGGAAGGATAAAATAACATTCAACCTACTAGGAACAACTATGAGTATAGGTTATGATGATAATCACAGACATGGCTATGTTTGAAACTTGGTTCTAAATTATTATGACATAATGACTGAAACATTCTAACAGTCTAAGGAGTTAAACTTAATCAAGTTACTAGTTAACCAGTCGGCACAAATCCATTTTATATTGTTTCTATGATTTACTAAAGATGATTCAGAGTTTCATTGTTATGTAAGAAAGAGTTGTGATGATACTCTAATTGAAAATAATTTATATTTAGAAAGATTACTGTTGATCCACATATTCGATATTTCAATGTTTTAAATCTTTTATGGGAATGATAATGAAATGTTTTGAATATGCACTTAGATGAAAGTTAAATGGAATATGATGTTGCAATTACTTAGAATAGAAATTATTAGATGATACTTACTTGTATACGTTAATGAGTAGTACGAGATATTGGATTTATGTTGTATGTGTTTGTATGGATCTTGTATTATCTTATTGGGTTACTAATGTTTAAGTTGAGTGTGTAGAAAAGTGGAACCATGGTGATTAATGGGGGAAACAAGGTTCAATCTTATGTGAACACAGTTAAGCCAAGGTGAATCTTTGGAAGATTCAAAACCTTGTTGTATTGTGTTTATTTCATACTGTGACTGTGTATGAGTGTTATAGTCAGAGAGCATGGTTGATTAGTGACATGTCATCGTAATGTGTGAAGTGTTTTTGTGAGCATGTGTGTGTCATTTGACACTTGTTTTGTCTATGTGCAAATGACATGTCAAATAGGATTCTTTGGCATGAAGTCACTCAACCTAAGCCTAATCCTCATTGCGAAATCAATTAAACCACCTTGGAGAGTGTTAGGAAGAATCACCTTCTTGATGGAATGCAAGTTACAAGTGATAGGAATTTTTAGAGAGCCTAAGTGATTCTTAAGTGCTAATTTTGTGAAAACAAGTCACCCACATGGTAATAGTATGGGTTGGGGGGTTAAATATGATCATAAGTAAGTCTAGGGGACCTAAGGAACCCTCAAAAAGAGTCATTTCCAAGCCAATTCGAAAATAATATTGTAACCTAACTTCTCTTTCCTCATGACACCACTTGGTTAAGTCCTCATTGGTGGAAAAACACAAGAGTAAAAGAGGTAGGTGAGGATGAAAGCGAAGGTCTTTATAGGGAAGTTATGTCAATCTTGGGGGGGGATTCACCCACTCTCTAATTTTAGAGACAACCAAGGAATGGAAAGGAGAAGTTGGAAATCCAAGCAGGAAGAGGTCTTCATTCCATTGCCATAGCTTGTAAGCATGTTAGTCCTTCATGCCATGCTTTCTTTATATCTCATAGCTGAAATAGAAAATTATAAGAGTGCCTTTGGTAGGAGTGTTCTTGGTATTCTTGTGTTGTGATAATGTGATGTACTCTTGAAAATTTGTGGTTTTATTTCTACTTGGTTTTGTTTTCTTCTTTGTGCTTGAGCATTGTTATGGGTGTGGGACTTGCACTCACCCTTGTAGGAAGGGAAGAGGAGTCCAGGGTGAATGGGCAGCAGTTGGATTGCATAGTTGAGGACCTTGGAGTATGGGCTCCATTGTATGCCATTGTCATATTCATATTTTGCCTTGGGAGAGAAAAAAAGAAAAGGAGAAATGGTGAGGAAGGAAGTAACTGAAGTATGGGTTTGTAGGAAGTTAAAGCTATTGGTTGTGTGTGGTGGAGGATGTTGTGTTGGTAGTGTGTGTGGTGGAAGATGTTTATGAAGCCCCGAAAGGGCATGATATTATGAAGCCCCAAAAGGGCCTGGTATTTTGTTGATTTAGCCCCGAAAGGGCATGATTTTTATGGAAGATATGATATGAAATGGTAAACCTCCTTGTGTTTCCACCTTCACCCAATGTTTATGATTCCATTTGTGAATCGTTGTGCAAGCCTTGGTTGGGAATTGTAAATGTGTTGTTAAACTGTGGTTTTCATGTTGGATTCTTGTTATTATGATGATGTTTGAATGTATCCCCGTTGAGCCTTGTTTCCCCTAGCGCGGGGGTGGTCTCTTTGAGGCCTAGGTTGGGAGGTGAGCCTCCATGGTTCCCTAGTTGTTTCTCTTTGTGCAGGTATTCTTTGGAGAGTTTTGGAAACCTGATGTTATGGATTCCATTTCTTGCTTAGGAGCAGATGTATTATTATTGTGTTAAGGGGAGAGAAATCCTCCTTGGTTATGTGAAAGAAATTGTATTGTAGAGTGTGGTGTTGCTTCTATTTCATATGTTCTGAAGAAGAGAAGTTGATGTAACAGTATTATATATGATCTTTCTATTGTGCTCAAGTTGATAAAAATTCATGCTTGATATTGTATTGAAAGAAATTTGCAAGGATCATATTAGAGAGGGTATGCTGCTTAGATGTTGTTCCATTTATAATGAATAGGAATATGCCGGAAGGAGAATTTGAGTATCTTGAGATAACAATAGGAATGAAACTGAACTTGCCACCTTGTTATCTTATTTCTCTATTGCATAAGGAATGATTAAAAGTTTGATGTTAGTATTGAAATTGCTAATGAAGTAAGGTATGCAATTGATAGAAGGAATGGTAGATAGTTTACATCTTAGTATTAAGTGATATCAAAGGAAATGAAAACATTTGATGTATTAAAAGTTAGCTCCACACTTCCTGAGTTCTATCTTTTTTTTCAAAATTGAATTCACCAGCATGTTTTTCTATATGTTGATTTATATGAAATCCTTTGTACAAATGATCTAATAGAATTATTAATTTAATTAGTAAGAACAAACTTAATAATTCCTAGTATGTTATTATAACAACTCATGAAGGATGACCTCTATTAAGGGAGAAGAAAATCAGAATAATACATATAAGTGTAAGGAACATAAAAAAATTAACTAGTTGAAGGTGCCCATTTATCTCTCTGGAATTTATATGGAAAGGTAACTAAATTCACTTCTTCTATTACAGACTAATATTTTATTGGTTAAGAGTCTACCTAGATCCCTAAAGGAATAAGACATCCATAGCTAGAAAGAATTTGAGAATAAACAATAACTATAAAACTAAAATGTCTAATCACTACCTATGGAGAAACAAAATATAAAAAAAAGATATATACCTACTAATGCAACACATAAATGTTACTTGACTTTTGGGCTAGCTTTGAATTCCAAAGCACTACCTTTCTCATCCAAAACAATAAACAAACCTTACTTTTAAAATACAATAGATATGAGGAGTTGCAAGTTGAAATAAACAAATCTTGTAAATAACATAAAGTGGGTATAAACCAAAAGGCAACGTGATATAACAAGTCCAGAGGGTATTCTGATTTTATGCATCATCTTTTAGTGGGAAGGAAAAAGTACTTGGAAGCTTTTATGTGTCTTGACCTTGTCATGATTGTCCTTGCTTCCTTGGGCAGCGCCATGTTTTAAGGGAAGAGATTTTATGTGGAGAGGACATCTTTGGGAAACGCACATCCTCTCTTAGTTTCCCCTCCCACCTACCATTAAGCCTACCTAGGTGCCCATGTGGCAAGGTAGTAAGGAGGGAGTGGTTGGCACTTTAATTGTATTTTGTTTCAAGCAAAACAATACCCAAAAAAAATTAATTGGATTCCAAAACATGCGCTTGGACAAGGAATTGACTTAAGTTACATAGCCTTGGATGATATGACATCCTATAGCTCATGATGTAAGTCTAGCCCCTAGCTTAGATATAGAATAGGAAGTGACAACAAATTAGGACTAATAAAGTGGTTTTAGTTTTAAAAGTAATTTGGTGGGTTTGGAGTTTAGTTTAATATTATGATGATTTAAATGTGGCACATAAATTTACAAGGTAAAGTTTGTAGTAAACATTGATATATAAATGGGCTATAGTTATTTAACCAATCAAATGGTCATATTAGCATGTTATTGAATTAAAGAAATTTGATTCTAAAATAAAGGTGATTAAAGGTATGTAGGGATGTAATGGGTAGTTAGAGTTATATACTATATTATATAGATATATCTAGATATATATTATATTATAATCTTCCAATATATGTTATGTAGATTATAGTATAATATTTGGATATATTATATTATTTAATGGTTATTTAGGTCGAGTGTAGTATAGATAAGATAAACAAGTTGGGCACTTAATTTTAAATATGAATTAACGATGTTTTGATGTCAATATAAGGAGATACGAGATTGAGCAATGCTCTGATCAAGATAATGATTGTCATAACTCCAAGCTTCGTAGTTTGATTTAATAACTGAAAATAATAATGTTAGCCTGTTCGTGAAAAGATGCAAACTAAGAGAGTACAGGCACTTGTAAGGCATAACTATGATACTAGTAAACTCATAATAGAACATATAATAATAATGGTAACCCGAATATTGATGAAGACACACTGAGTAATAATTCATCCTCTTGTTACAATCTTCTAGGCTATCACCGCCACACTCACATAAGACTCATCACATTTTCCATCAGAGTGTCCTGGTTAAGTGCAGAAGAATAAGGGCTCATAAGTTCATTTTCCGAGTAGAGCCTTTTGATCTATTAATGAACCTAACAATTCTAAGTTTAAATACGGATAGTGTATCCTTTAATCTTATCGACAACTCTAGTTAGGTTATGACCGACGCTTCATTGTAAACTCTAAACTTAAAATGCAACTCACACTTTTAATTATGCAAAGTAAAATTCTATTATAACCGCCACCTGATAGGAGTATAATCCCCCTTCACAATGCACATGAAACCATTCATCTTGTCAGGGAAATGTTAATGTATTCAAAAAAATATTGGTTGTGTTCTCGCGTTAAAATTTTTGGTTAAAAATTTATGGCATGACAACTTGATCTTTGCGTATGTGAATATGAGCAAATGTGATTATGAATTCCAGCAAAAATTCGATGCAAATTCTCATTCAACCTTTCAAAATGAAGAGATGAGGGTGTCTTAAATAGACTTTCCTGGAATTCATCAACGGTTGAGATCGATTTCAATCAACGGTTAGGATTAAAGGTGAAGTTCAATCAAAAAGGTAGATTTCCAAATTAAAGGGAGTTAATGGATTTAATTTGACTAAAATAAGGAGTTAACTGATTCAATTTGAGAAGAAAAAGGAGTTAACTTGTAATGCCCCGCCAAAGGATCCAAAGAATTTCACTAAGTTTGCTAAACAATTTTTTTTTTTATCATGAAAGTAAACCATTCATAACATTTACTTGATAAAAAAAAATTGTTTAGCAAACTTAGTAAAATTCTTTGGATCCCTTGGCGGGGCATTACGTTTGGTATCAGAGCCTAGTTTCAACATTGGAAGCTCTGGGTATATTTGGAATGCCACTAGTCATTAAATTAGTTGAACAAAATGAAAAAACTTGAACTATCATGTGTATCTCTTTCAAACTAAAAACTTGAAACTAGGTGAACTGAAATAGAACCTAAACTGTTACTTCAATATTTTTCATATTTCAACACTTAGCTTTCAAGACTAAAAATTTTACTTAAACCTAAACATGGGTAAAATTGAAAATTGAAACTCATTCTAGTTGCAAAACATGTATCTTTTATCTATGATTTAAGGTAGTATGCCCTTGATTATCTTTGCAAGCATAAAGTTGCTCTTGTTTAGAATGTATTAGGGCATCTATTTTAGTAGTTGTTAAAAGAATAATGTTGGATCGATATGGTTCTCGGTTTACCATTAAACCAAAATCATATTGCTCTAAGTGTGTTGTAGTATCCTTAGTGGAATCATATTTCCCTATAAAGGAAAGCGTTCGATGGGATCCACATAGTGAGTATCTTAATTTCTCATTCTTGTAGGCTTCCAGGAGTAAGCCTAATTCCAAGGGGGGTGGATGTAGTGCCTGCCCCTAGTTCACATTTTGTTATCATTTTTGAACTCTTTTAGAGCTAGTTTTATGTTGTTGGTTAGCAGCATTCTTTTGAGATTATCAGATATTGTGCTATGGATTCAGTTAATTATGTGATGAGATTACTTAGACTTTGCATTTCATGTATGCATGATGATTATTTTTAGTGTTGCAGTTATTAATGATGATTAGTAAGATGATTTATTATTATATGTGTTTTCTTATGGATACTTACCCCATATTTGCATGTGTATGGTGTGCGTGTTTGCTTTTGTATAGCGTGTCTGATGTAGTTAAGGAAGGGAGTCGTAGTCACCTGCTAGTTGGGATCTACACGATGCACCACTTCCTGCCATTGCCTATTTAGTTTAGTATATATTGTGCTTGTACATGCGTGATTTTTATGCAGGTTGCAGGTACCGGGTATCGACTTCCCTGAATTGCCAGGATAAGCGTACCCTATCACATCATCTCAATGATAAGAGAGGGGAGATAAATTCTCAAGTCCAAATCTCAACCCTTTAAGCCATTTTTCCTAATTGGAAATTAGGACAAGTATCTGAGTTGAGTACCCTCCGAATACGTTGGATAACGTAATTCGTGATATTAACCCTTGGTTTGATTTTGTATGTATTTTGGCTATGATAGATTTTCATATTTTTACCTTGTGAGTCTTTGACGTATTTTCTATTAATTAAGCGTAATTAAAAAGATTTAATTAATGGTTTAATTTAATGGAAATTTAATATGGTATTTTAATATTTATTTTATTTAATTAATTGAAAAATTAATTAAATAAAATAATTAAATTTGAAAATAAAAGTTAAAAGTTTAAATTTGGAATGTGACAATATTTATTTTAATAATAATATATTTGAAGCTCATTTTCAAATAAATGATTAAATAATATTATTATTAAAGCTAATAAATATTTTAGCAATTAAGTTTTGGAAAACGAAATTTAAAAGTGGAAAATATATTTAAAATTATTAAAAGATTCTAGATTTCATGTGCTTAAAATATAAATATATTAAGATTGAAAAGTGGAATTATTAAAGTAAGTGCATGAGATTTAATAAATAAATTAAATTAGAAAGAGTAAATTAAATATTATATTAATATTTGCTCACATAGGAGTTGGCAAATTTTTGAGAGTTGTCATGTAGACAACACAGAAGTTTGCACTCTAAGAATGCACTAGTTGTCTACACTTAGGAGTTAGCATTTTATTTGAGTACATGGTGTCTACAACCTTAAGACTCATCTAGAAGGTTGGAGAAGACCCATGCTTGGTTGTCATGCTTATCTTCTAGTTGTTTCTAGAGACACTCTAGATGCATCTTAGAGGCCTTTAAATTGAGGCTCTCCTAGTGTGTTTGGGGAAGCTTCCAAGCTTATATGCATTTGAGAAGAACATATGCTTCTACAAGCACCTCTAGTCACTAGGAGGAGGTTCGATTGCTGGAGGAATTGTGATTGAGGGAGAAGAAGGGGACTTGCCTATGGACTCCAAAGGCGTAGTGCATCAGCATCAGAGTCTAGCTAAGTAATCATGACCATTCCACATATACCGTGACTCTCTCTCTCTCTCTCTCTCTCTCTCTCTCTCTCTCTCTCTCTCTCTCTTTCCTTTTCCTATTCTGTTCGTATCTTCTAAAAAGACTATTTGAATACGGCATCATACTTTTAGCGACATTATCATAGAGATTGAAACAATCTATTTTAGAATAGGAGTGGTTGCTTGCATTCACAGTATTGTAGTAAATGATCCATGGTTAAATTTGAATAATTAGGTTAAAATCATTAGAGCAAGGCATTTGCGGGGCTAGGGTTGAAACCATTTTGGAAGCTCTGCATATTCTAGCTAGGACCATAACCTAATTCTTTAATCATGATTACTTTATTGCCCATCTTTTCAAGCTATACATATGTACAATGAAAATTTTGTATCCGTTGATTTAGTCCCTCGAACTGATGGAAGTTTATATCGCTGAATCTGTGATTGTTTAAAATAAATAAATAAATATGTGAAGAACCCTTAGAAAATGATTGAAAACTCAATAATTATACAATGGTTTAGCTCTCAAAATTCATACTGAGCTGTAATGAATCTTGCATCATTTTTCGAGGCTAAACCACAGATTATTTGGTGCATCATCTTTCTAGACAGTATCATGGAGACATCAATGTAAGTACGATCCACATTTTGAGCGTTATAGAATGATCACAATCTTCCTTAATGTTTTACCATGTCACATCCATGTTTCACTCAAACCACACTATCACTTAGGGTATACACAATTTCTCTCTATCTACGATTTTTAATTTGCCTGATTACCACCCCTTTGATAGTTGTTACAGATTTGTTCTCAATGGATCATACCTTCCAATATGAGGCTCATAGTAACAGGCAATTTAGTATTTTGGTCTATGATAATCATTCTCTAACAACTCTTCTCTCTGTGGATAAAGCCTTGAGTAATAACAGAGACTACCATCCATAATAACTGCAATCTTTTGTCTTGGCAATTATATTTAGGGTCACCGGTAATAGAACATATTGTAATCATCAAACAGAATGTGAGAAAATTTGATCTTCTAGTCTAAATACCTCCTTGCAGGAATCTGAAGCAAGGAGTTTGTTTCGCTAGCTGTAGATGGTAGGCATTTCTCTTCCACCGACTGTGCACTTTCCCCACCTTGTGTAATCATGGCTCACCACATGAAATTGCCCATGTCAGCATCTGGGCATGTGCAGACCAAGACCTTCTCCAAAGTAGGTTGAATGCAACTATCACTTGCATTATACTCATCGCTGTGTCTAAGGAGAATTGCCTTGTCATGTTTAGTGATCAAGTTGTTTGAAATGGTGATAACAATGGATCCCAAGACTGCATCGATCAACCCATCTGCATAGCTTGAAAATGAAATGGTGATCCACCTAGATAGTTCTCAATTTCACCTGCCTAGAAAATTTTGGATTTCATGTGTTTCTATGACCATTACATTTAAGACATTAGTTGAAACTTTATGTTTCTAAACTATTCCTACACGTTGATCATATGGTCTGATCTAAAATTTATCCTCATACATTAGTTCATTCTCCTCCAAGAAAGAAAAAAATGGACCACAATGCATTGAATTAGAAGCTATCGAATTTTCATAATATGGATTGCTGGCTGAGAAACCTTCTTAAGTCTGGAAAACTGTATGACATAATTAATGAAAAATTTTAAAGGAGGCAAAAGATTGTAATCAATATCCATGGCCCATCATGTGGGTTAACAACTTGTACAAGGTTTGGCAACAAATCAAATTCGCATGCGTCATAGGTGTGTTTAAGAATTTATATCATATCATTTAGGTGGGTTATCTCCCCTACCCCCACTATTTCATACGGTGGCAATGGATTCCTTTAAGTGCAAGCACCCAGTGAATGGAATATGATAGACGAGTCATATATAGGGTCGCACAACTGATTCAATAAACCGTGGCTTGTGACTTCACTAAGTCGTTTCTTAATATTGTTAGTTTTAATATTATAAGTTTGATCATTCGTTGACATTAGGTAGTATATCTGTATCAGTATTAGTATGTGATATTAATGTTAGGGAATTAATTAACATTAATACTTGTTTCTTTTAATAAGTTGATATGTTATTTAATGATGATGGTTATCATCATATTAACAATGTTATATGCGATTTATTAATAGTAGTTTATTAGTAAGATCTTATAGTATAACTTCTTTTTATTTAGTAACAATTTATTATTAAATTCCTGATTTTGAAGAGAAAAAGAGTTGAAACAAAGTTGATTTTGATTTATGAGATTATTGATAAACTAATTAATAGTTAATCATGTTTTAATTGAGTTATTTTTATTGAAATTTAGTGAGATTGATTTTGGGGGGGGGGGGGGGGGGCGGGTGGGGGAATATAATGGAAGTGAATTCAGGAATGAAATTGTGATTAATGAAATTGGAAAACTATTATATTTAGAATTGTCAAAGATTAATTTAGACAAATGATCGTCTTTAAGGTTCTTAAAGGAAAATTATTGATTATTTGTTTGATTATTTATTTATCTTATCCCAATGACTATCGATAATAAGATTTAAGGAAACATTAGTATTCATATAAGAATGTTGAATGTGGTCATTATGGATAAGATTTCCAAAATAACTTACTATTATTAGTATTATTGAAATATTAATATTTGGATTGAAGTTGACTTTTTTACGTACAACTAATGTTAGTCAACTGATAATCATTGGGTTGATGATATGGATATGCGATTATTAATTAGATCAATTAACTAGAGCTAATTGGATTTAATTAATAATTATGTTATGAAATAGAGATTTAATTGATATGATTCTTTTAACGAGGTTGTAAAATATTGATATCAAAGTTGATAGGCTTTATGACTTGAATAATGACCTTAGATGTTTTAATGGTGAGACTTAGTAATTGAAAACTATTAGAATGTAATAGGTCATGGATGGTGTACTTATGTTAATTGATCATTTTAATAAAGTTATTCGAAGATTGAAAATTGGTTCTTTTATAAATGAATAATGATCATTTGATTATCTTGAAAGTTGTAGTAACATTAAAGGAATATGGATCTTAGTTAAATAAAGAGAACAATTTAATTAAAGGTCAATGATGATCAGTTTAGTCAATATTTATTCTTAAGTTATTCTTAGAATGTAATTCTTAATAATGGAAGGATAATGCTATCAAGGAACAAATGGGTTGACTTGTAGGTCAAATGATGAATCTTAGACATTTGAAGTATACTTGAAAATGGAAAATGAAACTCTACACATTATTCAACTACGAGATTATAGAAAAACCAAAACATATGTTTGCATCGTGTATTCTATATGCTTCTTGTTTTGAGTTTTTTTGGGTTGACTAGTGTTGACCAGTCCTAGGTTGTTACCAGAGGCTCAAGGGTTATGAGATGTGATGGCATGTTAAGTTTATTTGGTCTCGGTCTTTATAAGCCCAACCATGGTAATGTGATTGTATGCTCTATGAAATGTTTGTATTTACTGACTATTATTGTTCATCAGTCTTCATGTGTGAAGCTAAGATGTATGTGTATGAGACACTTGAGCTAATCATTTTTAAGTCATCGATCAGTTATCCTTGGATTATTTTCTAGTCGCCATGATGGGACTGAAATATGGATTTATTTCTTAATGATGTTATGTTGTGACATGTTTGACTCAACCATTTTAGAGTCTTCGATCAGTATGATTTTGAGATATTCTCGGTTGCTTGTTGAGAACCATTTATCTTGAGATATATTTTGGTTATTGAGAACCAATAGATACTTATGATTATCAGTGATGCCTTCAGTTGCCAATAGAGAACTGTTGTGGTCATGATTTTCTATGGATGCTTTTTTAGATGCTCATAGAAATTTGATGATTCTTATCTTGGTAATTTGATGATTCTTATTATGGATATTTGATGCTTTTATTCTTTTTATGGATTATCTTTTGAATTTTTTTTACAGTCGCTTGTACAGGACTGTGGTGATTTATGATTCCATGAGCTTAGGGTAGGTAATCTACTTGTAGTGTCGGGAAGTGGCTTGCAATGGGGGTCGGGGTCCTAAGTGGCTGCCAGGGTAACTCATTGTAAGTTTGATTAATAAGTGATAACATTTACACACTAAATGGGGATTAAATGAACCTAAAAAGATAATTGTTTTGATGTTCTCGCCCATGCTTTGAGCGCTTGTACATGCTAGGATGGGAGTAGTGAGAATGCATGGTTGCGACCGTGCATTCTATAGTATGCCTTGTCAGTATGAGAGGATACTAGTGGCTGCATGAGATCAGTATGGACCCGTGGAGTTTAGCTAACTGCCAGAGTAAATTGTATGTGATAAATGTGATGACACTTTTCCGCTTGCAAAGTAGGTTTCCAACGTGTCATTGTTGTGCCTCTGAGAATTAGATGTCAGTTTTGTGTGATGGAACCTTTGAGTTAGTATACTTTTAAGATTCATGGACTATTAGAGATTTGTTCTTTGTGATATTGACAGCCTATTTGGGACTTGAGATTATCTCCTCAGCATGGTGGGAGTGGACCACTTAGGTTCCATGCAGTCAGGTGGTAGTGTATTTTCCATTCTTATCATTTTAGATCCATTTGAGACACCGTGACTGGAGTATTCTTGGTTGCTATTTATCTTCATTCTGTTCTTGGATCATTATGATAGATGATATCCCTTGTGATGGATGTATTTACTGGTATGTTTTTATATTGATAATTTTCTTATGTTAGATGATGTTATCTTATGCTTTACTTTGCATTTTAGTAGGATGTTTTAGGAGTGACATTCCTACTATGTTAATACTGATGATCTCTTCGATGCTTTGGAATGTTATGCAAGGAGGGATGGCTAGGATCCATGATGGTCTAATGATGCTATTAACAGTTGGGAGGAACTGTGCACTTAGTTATTTATGTTTGTGATGTATGGCTATCTTTTCTGATGGATGTTTCTATCTTCTATGTTGATGTATCATGTATGATATGTGGTTTCATTTATGTTATTGCATCATGGATTAATATTGGATGATGATGTAGTTTATTTATACGGATCTATTTTCTTTTAATCTTTTCATACCTTGTAACATGTATGGTGGATGATAGAGCAATCTGAAAATATAATTTATGAACATTGGATGTATCATTGTTATCTCATAAGGATGTGATGTTAGATGAATAGTTAATTTAGATGTGATTCAACGTTAAGGGATCTTTAAAGAATGTAACTTGTTATGTTATGTTATGTTTACTTTCAGTTGGATGTTGCTATTGCTTCCGCTATCATGTAAATGTTATGAATGGTTTATTTAGCGAACTTAGTGAAATTCTTTGGATCCCTTGGCGGGGCATTACATAACTGATTTAAATCATTTTTGATCAATAGTGAACTGGAAATTTCCCTTTTCGAACTGAAGAGATATTTTTTTGGGATATTTAATTTAATAAAATGAGATATGCTCTCATAATTACTTTTTCTATTTAATTAAATAATCTTTAATTAATTATAGACAATTTTTTTATTTAATTAAATAACTTCATTTAATTAATTAGGAATGGCTTCTCATTTAATTAAATAACTTTTTTTAATTAATAAGAAGTAAGTAATCCATTTAATTAAATAATTTCATTTAATTATTTCCAAATTCTTTTCGAAACTAGTCAACTCAAGTCAACCGTGATTAAATCTGGTCAACTTTTGGTCAAACTTGATCTTTGCATATGTGAATATGAGCAAATGTGAGTATGAATTTCAGCAACAATTTGATGCAAATTCTCATTCAACCTTTCAAAATGAAGAGATGAGGGTCTCTTAAATAGACTTTTTTGGAATTCATCAATGGTTGAGATCGATTTCAATCAACGGTCAGGATTAAAGGTGAAGTTTAGTCATAAAGGGAGATTTCCAAATTAAAGGGAGTTAAAAGATTTAATTTGAGTAAAATAAGGAGTTAACTGATTCAATTTGAGTAGAAAAAGGAGTTAACTCATTTAACTCATTTTTGATCAATAGTGAACTGAAAATTTTCCTTTTTGAACTGAAGAGAGATTTTGTTGAGATATTTAATTTAATAAAATGAGATATGATCTCATAATTACTTTTTCTATTTAATTAAATAATCTTTAATTAATTAGAGACACGTTTCTTATTTAATTAAATAACTTCATTTAATTAATTAGGAATGACTTCTCGTTTAATTAAATAACTTTATTTAATTAATTAGAAGTAAGTACTCCATTTAATTAAATAATTTCGTTTAATTATTTCAAAATTCTTTTCAAAACTAGTCAACTCAAGTCAACTGTGGTTAAATCTGTTCAACTTTTGGTCAAACTTGATATTTGCATATGTGAATATGAGCAAATGTTAGTATGAATTCCAGCAACAATTCGATGCAAATTTTTATTCAGCCTTTCAAAATGAAGAGATGAGGGTCTCTTAAATATCAACGGTCAGGATTAAAGGTGAAGTTCAGTCATAAAGGGAGATTTTCAAATTAAAAGGAGTTAACCGATTTAATTTGTGTAAAATAAGGAGTTAACTAATTCAATTTGAGTAGAAAAAGGAGTTAACCGATTTAACTCATTTTTTATCAATAGTGAACTGGAAATTTTCCTTTTTAAACTGAAGAGAGATTTTGTTGAGATATTTAATTTAATAAAATTAGATATGCTCTCATAATTACTTTTTCTATTTAATTAAATAATCTTTAATTAATTAGAGACGCTTTTCTTATTTAATTAAATATCTTCATTTAATTAATTAAGAATGGCTTCTCATTTAATTAAATAACTTTGTTTAATTAATTAGAAGTAAGTACTCCATTTAATTAAATAATTTCGTTTAATTATTTCAAAATTCTTTTCTAAACTAGTCAACTCAAGTCAACTGTGGTTAAATCTGGTCAACTTTTGGTCAAACTTGATCTTTGCATATGTGAATATGAGCAAATGTGAGTATGAATTCCAGCAACAATACGATACAAATTCTCATTCAACCTTTCAAAATGAAGAGATGAGGGTCTCTTAAATAGACTTTCCTGAAATTCATCAACGGTTGAGATCGATTTCAACCAACGGTTAGGATTAAAGGTTAAGTTCAGTCATAAAAGGAGATTTCCAAATTAAAGGGAGTTAATGGATTTAATTTGAGTAAAATAAGGAGTTAACTGATTCAATTTGAGTAGAAAATGGATTTAACCAGTTTAACTCATTTTTGATCAACTGGAAATTTTCTTTTTTAAACTGAAGAGAGATTTTGTTGAGATATTTAATTTAATAAAGTGAGATATGCTCTCATAATTACTTTTTCTATTTAATTAAATAATTTTTAATTAATTAGAGAAACTTTTCTTATTTAATTAAATAACTTCATTTAATTAATTAGGAATGGCTTCTCATTTAATTAAATAAGTTTGCTTAATTAAATAGAAGTAAGTACTCTATTTAATTAAATAATTTCATTTAATTATTTCAAGATTCTTTTCGAAACTAGTCAACTCAAGTGAACTGTGGTTAAATCTGATCAACTTTTGGTCAAACTTGATCTTTGCATATGTGAATATGAGCAAATGTGAGTATGAATTCCAACAATAATTCGATGTAAATTATCTTTCAACCTTTCAAAATGAAGAGATTGTTAGAGTAAATAATTAATTATTTATTATTTATTCTATTACTTAAGCTTACTTAGGTAAATGCAGTTATTTAATACTTTGTATTTAATGCATGTAGTGGTTAGTTGTTGACAACACGGGAGTTTGTTCCCTTCTAGCATGTTCCATCTTTTTGTGGAATGTGTTGAGTTGTCATCCTTATCTTCTACCTCGTTCCAGCTTGTTCTACAAGCTTCCATGAGCTCTTTATAAGCGGGCTCTCTCTCATTGTATCAAATAACATCATAACATTATCACTGCATATTGTAAATACATTTTTTTTTGTGTTTGCACATATTATCTCTCATGTCCGTTTAGGATTTTGCCCTTGCTCCATGCTCTTCCTCTCTTTGGCTTCTCTTTGATAGGTTCTCGCATGCAGGTGATCTTGGGTGTCTTCAGAGTTGGCTTTACTCAACTCCAACATGGTATCAGAGCCTTCCTGCTGTAGCTTTGTTGAAGAAATTTTGAAGCCGTGATTTGAAGTCACAAACCCTAGTTTGTTTGTGCAATTTTTCTTCAAACCGGGGGATCAGCAAATTTTTGGAGCACTTTGGGACCAAATGGACATCACCATTGGATTCGAAAGGCCATTTGCAGTCAGGATTCATCTAAAATTTGTCTATTTTGGACACAGGGCATTTTTGGAGATTTTTTGAAGCCTCTAGGTAGTTGTCGTACGAATCGTATGGACACAGTGCGAAAAAAATTCAAAAAAAATTAATTTAGAGCGCACCGTTGGGTGGCCACTATCGCACCACCCAGCGGCCACCGCCACGTAGCTTGTCGGCCGCTACTACCGGCAATGCCGCCACAGAGCCACTGCGGATCAGCGCCTCCCGCGGGCCACCCCGGTGCCGCTCAGTCTCCGCCACTGCAGCCACCTCCGCTGGTGGTTTTTTCGGCCGCCACTTCAATTTTTCCATCGCCGCTAAAAGTCGCTGCCCATTTTCTCTGCGCCATCCAATCCTTGTCAGCAGCTTGCATCAGCCCTTTTCTGCACAGTCAGCGCCAGCCTGCGCTTAACACGTGGCACGGGCGCCATGTGGCACATTGCCACGTGGCCCCTGCCATGTCATCACCCATACTGCAACGTGGTGATGCCACGTGGCTCCTTTTTTCTGACGACGGCCTCCAAGCCATCAAATTTAATCATATGATTTGCTAACATTAGCATGAAGTCATCAGCCTTGGTTGCACTCTCCTTCTATTTTGTTTTGGAGCTACCTTTGGTTTTTTGGCCATAACTTTTGCATACGGAGGTATTTTTTTGATTTGAAAGAAGTGCTAGAAAGTTGGTTCTGAGATGGAGACTTTGGTGTAGGTATTTTTAGGTTTTGATGTCTTTTTATTGAACATTTTTCTGTTGAAGTCCGAAGTCCTATTTTTGACTCCGGTATGCATATCTTTTGCGTCCCATGCCCATTTTTTGAAAACTTTATATTTTTGAAAAGCTGGTTCTATCACCTTTTCAGAAATGTAGTCATTTTTCTTAGTTTTTGGCCTCTACTCTTTCTATCATAGTTTTGGCATTTTTTCTATATGGTGGATATTTTGAGTGTTTTAGGCCCGAGGATCATTTTCCTGGCATGGATTCTCTTGTTTTCGGCTATACTTTCTTTTGTCACAGCTCTTTTTCCATTTTGATCATTGCAGCTATCATTTTGAAGTACTTTTTTGTTACGCACTGAGATAAAGTGTCACTTTTGCATTTCGAGGATCATGAACGTTGTTTTGAGTTAGTTGTGCATGCACTATTTTCATAAAGCACCATGGGGGGGATTATTTATTTGCTATTTTAGGCATTCTCCCTTTGTCAAGTGAGTGTCCCCTCCACGACATTGGCCCCATGCAGAGTCAGTTAAACCGTGTCTTTATAGGTGTCTGTACCTCTTTTGCTCTCTCCTCGTTCTTGGTTCGTCTGCAGGAGACTTTGGCCCACCTTCTCAATTGCCTATCATCACACCCCGTCTGCATTAAGGGGGGGTTATGCTGTTGTTCTAATGCATTCATGGTTCGATGGTTCGATAGTGTGAACTATGTATTCAGTGGTTGATCGTATATACAAGGCGATTGCAGTGGCTGGCTACCTATGCATTTCGGTGAGATGGATCATCTAACATATAGACATGCTTGGTTCGTGCCTTCTTCTTCCATGGAGGTTCTTCTGATCAGTAGTTTGGCAGATTTGCAGCTTCTTCATGCTTCAGTGATGCTTCTACATGATCTCTCCTTATTCCTGTTTTAGGGGACAATTTCCCTAGTTGTAGACTTCTACAGTTCTTCACTAGGTTCTTACCTCTTTTTGGGGGACAGTTTTTCCCATGAGGTTTTCTCTCTTTCCCCATTTACAGAGGTTGCATTTTCTTGCATTGTACATGGGTACCTAACATGGCCTCATTTCCAGGACCCATTATGCATTCATCTTAGTTTTATGAGCTTAAGGCATTTCCCTAAGTTGCACTTAAGGGGGGGGCGTTACAGTAAATAATTAATTACTAATTATTTATTCTATTACTTAAGCTTACTTAGGTAAATGCATTTATTTAATACTTTGTATTTAATGCATGTAGTGGTTAGTTGTTGACAACATGGGAGTTTGTTCCCTTCTATCATGTTTCACCTTTTTGTGGATATGTGTTGAGTTGTCATCCTTATCTTCTACAACCTTCCAGCTAGTTCTACAAGCTTCCATAAGCTCTTTATAAGCAGACTCTCTCTCATTGTATCAAATCACATTATAACATTATTACTGCATATTGTAAATACATTTCCTTTTGTGTTTGCACATATTGTCTCTGATGTTCATTTAGGGTTTTGCCCTTGCTCCATGCTCTTCATCTCTTTGGCTTCTCTTTGACAGGTTCTCGCATGCAGGTGATATTGGGCATCTTCAAAGTTGGCTTTTCTCAACTCCAACAGAGATGAGGGTCTCTTAAATAGACTTTGCTAGAATTCATCAATGGTTGAGATCGATTTCATTCAACGGTCAGGATTAAAGCTGAAGTTCAGTCATAAAGGGGGATTTCCAAATTAAAGGGAGTTAACAGATTTAATTTGAGTAAAATAAGGAGTTAACTGATTCAATTTGAGTAGATAAAGAGTTAACCGATTTAACTCATTTTAGATCAATAGTGAACTGAAAATTTCCCTTTTTGAACTGAAGAGAGATTTTGTTGAGATATTTAATTTAATAAAATGAGATATGATCACATAATTACTTTTTCTATTTAATTAAATAATCTTTAATTAATTAGAGACACTTTTCTTATTTAATTAAATAACTTCATTTAATTAATTAGGAATGGCTTCTCATTTAATTAAATAACTTTGTTTAATTAATTAGAAGTAAGTACTCCATTTAATTAAATAATTTCATTTAATCATTTCAAAAAAAAATTCGAAACTAGTCAACTCAAGTTAACCTTGGTTAAATTTGGTCAACTTTTTGTCAAACTTGATCTTTGCGTATGTGAATATGAGCAAATGTGAGTATGAATTTCAGCAATAATTAGATGCAAATTCTCATTCAACCTTTCAAAATGAAGAGACGATGGTCTCTTAAATAGACTTTCCTAGAATTCATCAACGGTTGAGATTGATTTCAATCAATGGTCAGGATTAAAGGTGAAGTTTACTAATAAAAGAAAATTTCAAAATTAAAAGGAGTTAACGGATTTAATTTGAGTAAAATAAGGAGTTAACTGATTCAATTTGAGTAGAAAAAGGAGTTCACCGATTTAACTCATTTTTTATCAATAGTGAAATGGAAATTTCCCTTTTTGAACTGAAGAGAGATTTTGTTGAGATATTTAATTTAATAAAATGAGATATGCTCTCATAATTACTTTTTTTATTTAATTAAATAATCTTTAAATAATTAGAGATACTTTTCTTATTTAATTAAATAACTTCATTTAATTAATTAGGAATGGCTTCTCATTTAATTAAATAACTTTGTTTAATTAATTAGAAGTAAGTACTCCATTTAATTAAGTAATTTCGTTTAATTATTTCAAAATTCTTTTCGAAACTAGTCAACTCAAGTAAATCATGGTTAAATCTAGTCAACTTTTGGTCAAACTTGATCTTTGTGTATGTGAATATGAGCAAATGTGAGTATGAATTCCAGCAACAATTCGATGCAAATTCTCATTCAACCTTTCAAAATGAAGAGATGAGGGTCTCTTAAATAGACTTTTTTGAAATTCATCAATGGTTGAGATCGATTTTAATCAATGGTCAGGATTAAAGGTGAAGTTCAGTCATAAAGGGAGATTTTCAAATTATAGGGAGTTAACGGATTTAATTTGAGTAAAATAAGAAGTTAACTGATTCAATTTGAGTAAGAAAAGGAGTTAACTGATTTAACTCATTTTTGATCAATAGTGAACTGGAAATTTCCCTTTTTGAATTGAAGAGAGATTTTGTTGAGATATTTAATTTAATAAAACGAGATAAGCTCTCATAATTACTTTTTCTATTTAATTCAATAATCTTTAATTAATTAGAGACACTTTTCTTATTTAATTAAATAACTTCATTTAATTAATTAGGAATGGCTTCTCATTTAATTAAATAACTTTGTTTAATTAATTAGAAGTAAGTACTCTATTTAATTAAATAATTTTGTTTAATTATTTCAAAAGTCTTTTCGAAATTAGTTAACTCAAGTCAAGCGTGGTTAAATCTGGTCAACTTTTGGTCAAACTTGATCTTTGCGTATGTGAATATGAGAAAATGTGAGTATGAATTCCAGCAACAATTCGATGCAAATTCTCATTAAACCTGTCAAAATGAAGAGACGATGGTCTCTTAAATAGACTTTTCTAAAATTCATCAGCGGTTGAGGTCGATTTCAATCAATGGTCAGGACTAAAGGTGAAGTTCAATCATAAAGAAAGATTTCCAAATTAAAGGCAGTTAACGGATTTAATTTGAGTGAAGTAAGGAGTTAACTGATTCAATTTGAGTAGAAAAAGGATTTAACTGATTTAACTCATTTTTTATCAATAATTAACTAGAAATTTCCCTTTTTGAACTGAAGAGAGATTTTTTTGAGATATTTAATTTAATAAAATGAGATATGCTCACATAATTACTTTTTCTATTTAATTAAATAATCTTTAATTAATTAGAGACTCTTTTCTTATTTAATTAAATAACTTCATTTAATTAATTAGGAATGGCTTCTCATTTAATTAAATAATTTTGTTTAATTAATTAGAAGTACTCCATTTAATTAATTAATTTCGTTTAATTATTTCAAAATTTTTTTCAACACTAGTCAACTCAAGTCAACCGTCGTTAAATTTGGTCAACTTTTGGTCAAACTTGATCTTTGCGTATGTGAATATGAGCAAATGTGAGTATGAATTCAAGCAACAATTCGATGCAAATTCTCATTCAACCTTTCAAAATGAAGAGATGACGGTCCCTTAAATAGACTTTCCTGGAATTCATCAATAGTTAAGATCAATTTCAATCAACGGTCAGGATTAAAGGTGAAGTTCAGTCATAAAGGGAGATTTCCAAATTAAAGGAAGTTAACAGATTTAATTTGAGTAAAATAAGAGGTTAACTGATTCAATTTGAGTAGAAAAAGGAGTTTACTGATTTAACTCATTTTTGATCAATAGTGAACTGGAAATTTCTCTTTTTGAACTGAAGAGAGATTTTTTTGAGATATTTAATTTAATAAAATGAGATATGCTCTCATAATTACTTTTTCTATTTAATTAAATAATCTTTAATTAATTAAAGACACTTTTCTTATTTAATTAAACAACTTAATCTAATTAATTAGGAATGGCTTCTCATTTAGTTAAATAACTTTGTTTAATTAATTATAAGTAAGTACATTTAATTAAATAATTTCGTTTAATTATTTTAAAATTCTTTTCGAAACTAGTCAACTCAAGTCAATCGTGGTTAAATTCGGTCAATTTTTGGTCAAACCTGATCTTTGCGTATGTGAATATGAGCAAATGTGAGTATGAATTCCAACAAAAATTTGATACAAATTCTCATTCAACGTTTCAAAATGAAGAGATGAGGGTCTCTTAAATAGACTTTCCTAGAATTCATCAACGGTTGAGATCAATTTCAATCAATGGTCAGGATTAAAGGTGAAGTTCAGTCATAAAGGGAGATTTCCAAATTATAGGGAGTTAACAGATTTAATTTGAGTAAAATAAGGAGTTAACTGATTCAATTTGAGTAGAAAAAGAATTTAACTCATTTAACTCATTTTCGATCAATAGTGAACTAGAAATTTCCCTTTTTGAACTGAAGAGAGATTTTGTTGAGATATTTAATTTAATAAAATGAGATATGCTCTCATAATTACTTTTTCTATTTAGTTAAATAATCTTTAATTAATTAGAGACACGTTTCTTATTTAATTAAATAACCTCATTTAATTAATTAGGAATGGCTTCTCATTTAATTAAATAACTTTGTTTAATTAATTATAAGTAAGTACTCCATTTAGTTAAATAATTTCATTTAATTATTTCAAAATTCTTTTCGAAACTAGTCAATTAAAGTCAACCGTGGTTAAATCTGGTCAACTTTTGTTCAAACTTGATCTTTGCATATGTGTATATAAGCAAATGTGAGTATGAATTCAAACAACAATTCGATACAAATTCTCATTCAACTTTTCAAAATGAAGAGATGAGAGTCTCTTAAATAGACTTTCCTGGAATTCATCAACGATTGAGATCGATTTCAATCAACGGTCAGGATTAAAGATGAAGTTCAGTCATAAAGGGAGATTTCAAAATTAAATGGACTTAACATATTTAATTTGAGTAAAATAAGGAGTTAACTGATTCAATTTGAGTGGAGAAAGAAGTCAACTGATTTAACTCATTTTTTGATCAATAGTGAACTGAAAATTTCCCTTTTTGAACTGAAGAGAGATTTTGTTGAGATATTTAATTTAATAAAATGAGATATGCTCTCATAATGACTTTTTCTATTGAATTAAATAATCTTTAATTAATTAGAGACACTTTTCTTATTTAATTAAATAACTTAATTTAATTAATTAGGAATGGCTTCTCATTTAATTAAATAACTTTGTTTAATTAATTAGAAGTAAGTACTCCATTTAATTAAATAATTTCCTTTAATTAGTTCTAAATTCTTTTCGAAACTAGTCAACTCAAGTCAACCGTGGTTAAATTTGGTTGACTTTTGGTCAAACTTGATCTTTGCGTATGTGAATATGAGCAAATGTGAGTATGAATTCCACCAAGAATTCGATGCAAATTCTCATTCAACCTTTTAAAATGAAGAGATGAAGGTCTCTTAAATAGACTTTCTTGGAATTCATCAATGGTTGAGATCGATTTCAATCAGCGATCAGGATTAAAGGTGAAGATCAGTCATAAAGGGAGATTTCAAAATTAAAGGGAGTTAACAGATTTAATTTGAGTAAAATAAGCAGTTAACTGATTCAATTTGAGTAGAGAAAGGAGTCAACTGATTTAACTCATTTTTGATCAATAGTGAACTGAAAATTTCCCTATTGGAACTGAAAAGAGATTTTGTTGAGATATTTTAATTAATAAAATGAGATATGCTCTCATAATTACTTTTTCTATTTAATTATATAATCTTTAATTAAATAGAGACACTTTTCTTATTTAATTAAATAACTTCATTTAATTAATTAGGAATGGCTTCACATTTAATTAAATAACTTTTTTTAATTAATTAGAGGTAAGTACTCCATTTAATTAAATAATTTCATTTAATTATTTCAAAATTCTTTTCGAAACTAGTCAACTCAAGTCAACCATTGTTAAGTCTGGTCAACTTTTGGTAAAATTTGATCTTTGCATATGTGAATATGAGCAAATGTGAGTATGAATTCCAGCAACAATTCGATGCAAATTCTCATTCAACCTTTCAAAATGAAGAGATGAGGGTCTCTTAAATAGACTTTCCTGGAATTCATCAATAGTTGAGATCGATTTCAATCAACGGTCAGGATTAAAGGTGAAGTTCAGTCGTAAAGGGAGATTTTCAAATTAAAGGGAGATAATAGATTTAATTTGAGTAAAATAAGGAGTTAACTGATTCAATTTGAGTAGAGAATGGAGTCAACTGATTTAACTCATTTTTTATCAATAGTGAACTGGAAATTTCCCCTTTTCAACTGAAGAGAGATTTTGTTGAGATATTTAATTCAATAAAATGAGATATTCTCTCATAATTACTTTTTCTATTTAATTAAATAATATTCAATTAATTAGAGACACTTTTCTTATTTAATTAAATAACTTCATTTAATTAATTAAGAATGGATTCTCATTTAATTAAATAACTTTGTTTAATTAATTAGAAGTAAGTACTCCATTTAATTAAATAATTTCATTTAATTATTTCAAAATTCTTTTCGAAACTTGTCAACTCAAGTCAACCGTGGTTAAATTTGGTCAACTTTTGGTCAAACTTGATCTTTGCGTATGTGAATATGAGCAAATGTGAGTATGAATTCCAACAAAAATTCGATGCAAATTCTCATTCAACCTTTCAAAATGAAGAGATGAGGGTCTCTGAAATAGACTTTCCTTGAATTCATCAACAGTTGAGATCGATTTCAATCAACAGTCAGGATTAAAGGTGAAGTTCAGTCATAAAGGGAGATTTTCAAATTAAAAGGAGTTAACAGATTTAATTTGAGTAAAATAAGGAGTTAACTGATTCAATTTGAGTAAAAAAAGGAGTTAACTGATTTAACTCATTTTTCATCAATAGTGAAATGGAAATTTCCCTTTTTGAACTGAAGAGAGATTTTGTCGAGATATTTAATTTAATAAAATGAGATATGCTCTCATAATTACTTTTTCTATTTAATTAAATAATCTTTAATTTATTAGAGACACTTTTCTTATTTAATTAAATAACTTCATTTAATTAATTTGGAATGGCTTCTCATTTAATTAAATAACTTTGTTTAATTAATTAGAAGTAAGTACTCCGTTTAATTAAATAATTTCGTTTAATTATTTCAAAATTCTTTTCAAAACTAGTCAACTCAAGTCAACCATGGTTAAATCTGGTCATCTTTTGGTGAAACTTTATCTTTGCATATGTGAATATGAACAAATGTGAGTATGAGTTTCAGCAACAATTTGATGCAAATTCTCATTCAACCTTTACAAATGAAGAGATGAGGGTCTCTTAAATAGACTTTCTTGGAATTCATCAACGGTTGAGATCGATTTCAATCAATGGTCAAGATTAAAGGTGAAGTTCAGTCATAAAAGGAGATTTTCAAATTAAAGGAAGTTAATAGAATTAATTTGAGTAAAATAAGGAGTTAACTGGTTCAATTTGAGTAGAAAAAGGAGTTAACTGATTTAACTCATTTTTGATCAATAGTGAACTGGAAATTTTTCTTTTTGAACTGAAGAGAGATTTTTTTGAGTTATTTAATTTAATAAAATGAGATATGCTCTCATAATTACTTTTTCTATTTAATTAAATAATCTTTAATTAATTAGAGAAACTTTTCTTATTCAATTAAATAACTTCATTTAATTAATTAGGAATGGCTTCTCATTTAATTAAATAATTTTTTTTAATTAATTAGAAGTAAGTACTCCATTTAATTAAATAATTTTGTTTAATTATATCAAAATTCTTTTCGAAACTAGTCAACTCAAGTTAATCGTGGTTAAATCCTGTCAACTTTTGGTCAAACTTGATCTGTGCGTATGTGAATGTGAGAAAATGTGAGTATCAATTTCAACAACATTTCGATGCAAATTCTCATTCAACCTTTCAAAATGAAGAGATGAGGTTCTCTTAAATAGACTTTTCTAGAATTCATCAATGGTTGAGATCGATTTCAATCAACTGTCAGGATTAAAGGTAAAGTTCAGTCATAAAGGTAGATTTCCAAATTAAAGAGAGTTAACAGATTTAATTTGAGTATAATAAGGAGCTAACTGATTCAATTTGAGTAGAAAAAAGAGTTAACTAATTTAACTCTTTTTTGATCAATAGTGAATTGGAAATTTCCCTTTTTGAACTGAAGAGAGATTTTGTTGAGATATTCAATTTAATAAAATGAGATATGCTCTCAGAGTTACTTTTTCTATTTAATTAAATAATCTTTAATTAATTAGAGACATTTTTCTTATTTAATTAAATAACTTCATTTAATTAATTAGGAATGGCTTCTCATTTAATTAAATAACTTTGTTTAATTAATTAGAAGTAATTACTATTGGAAATGATTGAAATAATTATAAGAAAATTTGAGGGAGATTATTGGAATAAAATATGGAACTAGTAAAGAATGTCCTCAATCATTTTTTTGTCATTGATGTCAAACTTGCTACTTGTAGGGATGACAATTGCTTTAGTGATCCAAATACTATCAATTAGTTGATTGTCAAGGAGGAGGCAATTAATAAGATGGAACTAAAATACCTAGAGAAAGGTTGAAGTTATGATGTTGGAATGAAGTACAAGGATCAGCCAAGCCATTGATGAAAGAATGTATTTGATGACATACTACAAAGAATGGGCACACTGAAACATATTAAAGATTTAAGGTTTTAACTAAGTCTTTTGTAAAGCTCAAACTAAGTTCATTAGCTAGTAAGAGCCGAGCAAGTTCTAGTTAATGCCGAGTAAACTTCAGATGCTGAGTGGTGCCGAGTAGAATCATGTGCTGAGTAAGTTCAAGTGTTGAGTAAGTTCAAAATGCCGAGTAAGTTCAAAGTGTCAAGTAAGTTCAAGTGCCGAGGAAGTTCAAGTGCCAAGCAAGTTCAAGTGCCGAGCTGGTGTAGGTGCCGAGCACTAGTAATTCAATAATGTCGAGTTGCTGCATTATTTAGGAAATCGAAGGTTCACCAGATCTAAGCTGACAAGGTTGTTATCTAGAAATCTGTAAATGAAAGGGAAGATAAGAATGAGTTGGTGGCACAAAACACCATGTAAAAAATTTTTAACATACAATTGGTGAATTTTCAAGAAGAAAACAAGATATAGGGTAGATACATTGTATCTTACCTAATCAATTTTGAAACCTTAAAATTGAAGAGGTAGAATTGAGCAGTAAAGGCAAATCAGACTTCTATATAGGAAGACATAAATTAATAAGAGAAGGAGAGAGCGAGAGGGGATAGAAGGAAAAAGAGACAGTGGTCAAGCATAAAAGCATAAAATGCTGAAGAATGTGCCTAGGAGAAGATAAGCACATAAATTCTATTTGTATAGACGACCACAAAGGTAACTGCATTGACAGAATGAGTTAGAAGACTCAAGGAGACGAAGCTTTAGAGGAAGACAAGCAGTCAGAGCTAAAGAGATTAAAGCCAAGCATAAGGATTGAATTGAAAGTTTGGTTTGAAATCTGCAAAGTATGTTGTAAGTTATATCAGATCAAAAGACCATTATTGTTACTTTCTAGCAATTGTAACTGTAAGTCTAAATCCTATGGACTTAGGTTGGTTTAACAACCATTAGAAAAATCCTTTAACAAGGTGACATTCCAAGTGATTGTTCTAAAGACCTTTAACCAAGCCCATTCCTAACAGTTTGGTGAAATCCTCTAACAAGGTCACATTTAACAGTGTGTTGTAAGGCTTTAACAGAGTAGGCTTTTAATATGGCATCACTTTAGAAGAGTGAGAATCAAGTAGCATGTTACTGATGGTTTTTCTCAAATTGGGTTTCCACGTAAATCATTGTGTCATGTGTTGATCTTGAATATTTTATCTTTGCATGTTGATTTACTGTAACTTGCTTATATGATTGATTTAAGTTTGAATAGATGAAAAGGTTATAGATTCATTAAAAGTAGTAAAAAGGTATTAATAGGGCATTTGCACCTTGAATAACTGATTCACCCCCCCCCCCCCCCCCCCTTCTCAGTTATTCTAAAGAATTCTAACAATTGGTATCAGAGCCTGACTACTGATTCAATTTAAAGGACTACTAGCAGAAAAGATCAAAATGCCAAAAAGAGAAGTTCCCAAGCTCAACAAAGACAACTTTTTTTCATGGCAAATTTTGATGAAGCTACATCTTGGATCCATAGGAGATTATGCCCAAAATTCAATTGTCACTGAACATGTAGATCCAACAGGTGCTCCTACTGCAGAAGACATGAAAAAAAAACAAGAACACAATCAGACAATGCTGAAAATTGCATCTGCACTCAGCTATGCTAAATTTGATGATATCAAAGGATGTGACACTGCATTCGAAATGTGGAAAGCACTATCAGACATCTATGGAGGAGATCACAATGTACAAAGAGAAAAAAGAGAAATTCTCAGAGGAAAGTTTGACGACATAAAAATGGAGGAAAATGAGAATGCTGCTCAGTATGGTGCAAGAATAAAGGAAGTGGTAAGTACAATAAGATGCTTGAATGGTCAACAGAATGAGGATACTATTAATAGTAAGTTCTTAAGAACCTTGCTCCCTATCTATGCTATTAGAGTATCAGCAATACAAGAACTAAGATGCATACCAGGAAATAATCTAAGCTTTGAAGGTATAATAGGTAGACTCACAACATTTGAGTTATCTAACTTTGACAACTACAAACTTGAAAAATGTTGAATCTTCTTTTAAAGAAAAGTTATCACTGAAAGACGCCGAACAGGTAAAATCAAAGAAAGGAAGAAAAATGAAGTATGTATCTAGTGACAGTAGCACTGATGAGGAAGATGTGGAACAACTGGAAGCATTGCTTGCTAGAAGATTTCATAGGGGCAAAGGAAAATTCAAAGGTAAGATGCCTATCATCTATTTCAATTGCAATGAAGTAGGTCATATTGCTGCAAGATGTTCACAGAAAAAGGATTCCAAAAAAAGAAATAAATACAAGAATAGAAGAGATGATGAAAAAAGAGATTACAAAGAAAAAGGTAAGAAGTGTTATATTGTTGAAGAAAATTCTGATGACAATGATGATGAAGTTGTTTATGTAGCCATGACGGACCAATCTAATGAAGAAGAAGCCAAAACACTGGTGACATGTATAAACAAGAATGACAGATGGATCATAGACAGTGGATGCTCACATCACATGACAGGAGACAAAAGTAAGTTTGTCAACTTTACTCAGTATGATGGAAATAGTGTTAGATTTGGTAATGATGCTCCATGTCAAATCAAAGGAAAAGGTTCCATTAAGCTCACAGAACAAATTTCATGTGATAATGCATACTATGTTGAAGGATTAAACTACAATTTACTGAGTGTCTCACAGTTAAGCAATATAGGTTGCAAAGTGGAATTTGAAAACAAAAATGCAAAAATCTATGATACTGATGGTAAACTAATAGGAAAAGGAGATCAAACAAAGAGTAACTTGTTTTACCTTTATATGGATGATGCTTCTTGTCTATTTGCAAAATTTGATGATGAATGGTTATGGCATAGAAGATTATGTCATGTCAATTTTGATAATCTAGTCAACATCAGTAAAATGAAAAAATTCAGAGGTCTACCAAAACTGAAAAGGCCTGATAATATCATGTGCAAACAATGTCAGCTAGGAAAGATGACAAAATCAAGTTTCAAAAGCAAGAACTATACATCTAAAGAGATACTTGAGTTAGTTCACACTGACTTATGTGGCCCAATGGAAATACAAAGCTATAGAGGAGATAAATACATAATGCTATTTGTTGATGACTATTCTGGGATGATGACTGTTATGTTCTTAATGTTGGAAATGAGAATGGAGTAACTGAGAGGGGGAGGGGGTGAATCAGTTACCACAAAAACATTTCACAGTCCTTTAGATGTCTAAAAGCTTGATCTTAGTTACAAATTACTGAAACTTGATAATGCAGCAAATAATAATTATTATTAAGAACTGATAACCAAAAAAAAATCAGCAATCATGAACACTAGAGACACCAGATTTAACGTGGAAACCCAATATGAAAAAAACCACCAATGTAACTAGCTACTATTTTTCACTCTTTTGAAGTGAGCCCTGTTAGGAGCCAACCCTGTTAAAGGTTACAAAACACACTGTTAGGTGTGACCCTGTTAGAGGATTTAATCACCCTGTTAGGAGTGGCCTTGCTAGAGGTCTTTGGAACAATTCAACTGAACTGTCACCTTGTTAGAGGATTTATAGAATGGTTGTTAAACTAACTCTGTTAAGAGATTTTGAATTCATTGTTACAATGGTTAGAAAGCAACAATGAAGTGATCTAAAACAATATGCAACTTATCTTTGCTGATTATAGATCTCTGTTATTCTTGATTGAATCCTTACTGATCAAATACAACTTTTCAGCTCCTTCAACGCATCTGATCCTTCATCAGACTTTTTTCAACATTCGCCTTTTCATTTCACACTATAATGTGCCTTCATAACTTTATCACACTTCACCTTTGATTTACAACTTGAGTGACCATATATACCTTTCAGATTATCTTAGTCGGCTCAAATCACTAACCAATAATCAAACAAATACAATAGTCGGCTAGAAATAATTATAATTATAAACTAACAAATCCCTTTACTGGCCGACCCTACTCGGTTAATCCTGTTTAGAAAATAATTCCTGTGTTAACCGACTCAGTTCGGTTAATATAGCAAACTCTGTGACAACCCTTCAATTGCCAGGAGAACTCGGTAAGTACTGAGTTTCCATTGATGACCGAGTGAGCTCGGTGGAAACTGTCTTTGCCAAATTTCTTTGTTGACCGAGTGATCTCAGTTAACACTGTCTGCCTCATTTTCTTCGATAACCGAGTGAGCTCGATTAACACTTGTCTACCTTATTTTCTTTGATGACCGAGTAAGCTCGGTTAACACTTGTCTGCCTTATTTTCTTCGATAACCGAGTAAGCTGGGTTAATACTGACTGCTTCATTTTCTTTGATGACCGAGTGGGCTCGGTTGATACTGACTGCTTCATTTTCTTTGATGACCGAGTGGGCTCGGTTGACTAAGACTAATAACTGATATGACAATTGTGTGACATTAAGGACAACATTATCCAACAATCTTTGTCTTTGGCATTGATGGCAACACAACATGTCATAACAGAATGAAATTTTGAAATAAGTCCAAACTTCTCCCTCTTTTAAGGAACTTTATAGCAGATTTTTAAAATTTTTACAACATTCAGAAAGATATGATAGTAGATCTCTCCCTCTTTGACAACACATGCCAAAGATAACAGAGGTAAAGTGAATTGCAATGTACCTTTAGTACTGATTCATATGTAATGATTTTTGATTAAACTGCATCAACAGATAGAACTTCAATCTTATATGTGTTGATGCATCACTAAAACTTATTTTAGTGAACTTTAGATAGGGGAATGACCCCTAACTTACTTCTAAGATTCGAAAATGCATCCTTAGATAAGGGCTTTGTGAATATATCGGCAATTTGTTCCTTTGTGTGAACATATTCCAATCTGATCTCCTTATCTTGCACCAATTCTCTGACAAAATGATATTTGATTGCAATATACTTGGTCTTGGAATGCATCACTGGATTCTTGGATATGTTGATTGCACTAGTATTGTCACAAAACATAACAACTAGTTCTTTGATTTCCATCTTCATTCCTTGTAATAACTGCTTAAACCAAACAATGTTGGAATAGTTTACTACTACAGCAACATACTCTGCCTCTGCTGTAGATTGGAATGTACAATTTTGCTTTTTGCTTGTCCAAGAAACCAATCTCTTTCCAAGAAAGAATGCTCCTCCACTTGTACTTTTTCTGTCATCAAGATTCCTTGCCCAATCAGCATCAGTAAAAACTTTCAAATCCAAATTACCTCCAAATTTGTACCATAGTCCATAATCTTCAGTTCCTTTCAAATATCTCATTATTCTTTTGATTGCCATTAGGTGAGTTTCTCTTGGTTTTGCTGAAAATCTTGCAACAATACCAACTACAAGAGCAATATCTAGCCTGGTATGAACTACATACTGCAACTTTCCAATCATAGATCTATACAATGTTTGATCTACTTCTTTGGATTCATCATCTTTGGTAAGTTTCAATCCAGTACACATAGGAGTTCCAACAGGTTTGCAGTCCTCCATACCAAACTTTTTCAATATCTCCTTGATGTATTTTGATTGAGTAATGAAGATGCCATTCTTATTTTGTTGAATTTGAAGACCAACAAATTTTTTTATTTCACCAAACATAGACATTTCAAATTCTTTGCTCATTTTTTCTAAAAATTCTTTGTAAAGATCATCATTCCCTATGAAAACAGTATCATCTACAAATATTTCTGCCAAGACAATCTTATTATCTGGTCCTTCCTTTATATACAAGCTACTATTATCATTAGTTCTTTGAAAACCAATCTGAATAAGATAGTTATGCAATCTTTCATACCATGCTCTAGGGGCTTGTTTCAGACCATACAGTGCCTTGTGTAATTTGCAGATCATGTTCCTTTTATCTGGATCAACAAAACTTTCAGGTTGTTCAATGTAAGTCTCTTCATCTAGTATTCCATTGAGGAATGTTGACTTGACATCCATCTGATAAACTTTGAATCTTTTGTGAGCAGCATATGCAAGTAAGGTTCTGACTCCTTCTAATCTTGCAATAGGAGAAAAATTTTCTCCATAATCTATGCCTTCTTCTTGAGAGTATCCTTTGCATACCAATCTAGCTTTGTTTCTGGATACCTTACCATCTTCAGTCAACTTGTTTCTGAATACCCACTTGGTTCCAATTATATTCTTATCTTTAGGCCTAGGTATAAGAGTCCATGTCTTGTTCTTCTCTATCTATTCTATTTCCTTATTCATTGCCTCAATCCAACTATCATTTGCCAATGCGTCTTTAATACTTCTAGGTTCAAAATTAGCAAGTAAACAAGTATTTTTCAACTTACTTCTTGTCAAGGTTCCTTCATATTTTTCTCCAATGATCTGATCTGGTGTATGATGTCTTCTGACATATTTAGCTAATAAAGGTTCTTTACCTCTTGAATGAGTTTCATTGATATCTGTGTGTGCTTCAATTTCATATTCAGGTTGTTCTGGCTTGGTTGCTTCAGACTCGGTAGACACTTGCTTGGTAGTGTCTGAATGTTGCTGTGGCTCGGTTTGATCTATTTGCAACTTGGTTACTGAAGACTCAAGAGTTGAGGATTCTTGAGTGAATGGTATACTTGGTATAGTATCAGGTTCAATGTAAACAAATCTCTTGTAGTCTTCAGGTATCTTTTTGCTTTCTTCTTCTAATTTGTTTGCAAATTTATCAACTTTCACATGTGCACTTTCTATGACTTTGTGAGTGGATGGATTTAAACATCTATATGCTTTTCTTTTGCAAGAATATCTCAAAAATATTCCTTCATCACCTTTAACATCAAATTTTCCTTTTCTAGATTCTTTCAAAATATAACATTTGCTTCCAAATACTTTCAGATAACTTATATTGGGTTTGTAGCCATACCATAATTCATAGGGAGTCTTGAATGAGTCCTTCTTCAACTGTATTCGATTTAAGGTATGAACTACAGTGCTGATGGCTTCCTTCTAGTATTTGATAGCAATGTTTTCTTCTATCATCAGGGTTCTTACACAATCCATAATGGATCTATTTCTTCTTTCAGCTATTCCATTTTGTTTTGGAGTTCCTAGTGCTGAAACCTGTCTTTTAATACCTCTTTGAATGTAGAAGTTGTTGAATTCATGTGAAATGAATTCACCACCTCTGTCTGACCTTAAACATTTCAGCCTTTTTCCTGTTTCTTTTTCCACTCTTTCCAAATACTATTTGAATTTCTCAAATGCTTCTGATTTATTCCTTAGATACATGATAGTCATCATTCTTGAATAGTCATCAACAAAAAGAATGAAAAACTTTTCTCCAGTATAGCTTTCTATTCCAATGGGTCCACATAAATCAGTATGCACAATTTCTAATATATCTTTAGATTGATAGTTTTTACCTTTAAAACTAGTTTTTCCCATTTTACCAATCTGACAATTCTTGCATAGACCCACCTCAGGTTTCTCAATGTTAGGAATACCTCTTACTTTCTTGAATTTGCTTATTTTTACCAAATTATCAAAATTGACATGACACAACCTTTTATGCCATAACCAACTCTCTTCAATTTGAGCAATAAAACATGAGCATTCACCAAGTTCTAGATAGAACAAGTTACCTTTAGTTTGGGTGCCAGATCCTATCAGTTTTCCTTGCTCATTCAACAGTCTTGCCTTTCCATGCATGAATTCCACCTTGAATCTAGTATTTAGTAACTGTGCAACACTTAGCAAATTATGTTTGAGACCTTCAACCCAATAAGCATTATTACATATAAGTTCTTTGGATAGAAAGATTCTTCCTCTTCCTTTTATGAAACGAGGTTCATTATTACCAAACCTTACACTGCCACCATCATAGTCTTTAAACTGATCAAACTTAGTTTTATCACCAATCATATGATGAGAGCAACCACTATCTATAATCCATGTATCATTCTTACTTACATGAGAGATAAGAGCCATTTTATCTTCGTCATCATTGTCAGAGTCATCTTTAACAGCAATATAAACAATTTCATCCTCACTATTATCAGAATCTTTAGAATTTTCAGCCATGAAACATGATTTCTTACCTTTGTTCTTGGATGATTTAAAGTCTTTCTTGCCATTCCATTTGTGATCTTTCTTTTCATCATTGTTTTGCTTGTTTGGGCACCTTGCTACAATATGACCAATTTCATCACAAGAAAAATAGATTAGAGGAACTTTACCTTTGTATTTTCCTCTGCCTCTAGAATATTTCCTGGCTAGTAGAGCTTCAATCACTTCGAGATCACTATCTAAACTTTGGCTTGATTCATTTTCACTTTCTGACTGTGATTCTATCTTCTTTTTGCTTTCCTCTTTGAGTGAGAGCTTGGCTTGAAATGCCGATTCAATGTTTTTGGAGGCTGGAACATAGTTGTCAAAGTTATCTAGTTCAAATGCAGTTAGTCTTCTGAGTATGGCCTCAAGATTTATCTTATGATTTGCTTCACACCTTCTTTCCTGTATTGCAAAGACTCTGATTGCATAAACGGGAAGCAAGGTTCTAAGAACTTTGCTTACAACTATTTCTCCTTTGATGTCACCTTCAGCTGCCCTGATTGCACTTACACATGCTTTAACTCTTTCAACATACTTTGCAATGTTTTCATCCTCTCTCATCCTCATTTGATCAAATTGTCCTCTTAGACTTTTTGCTTTTGCTCTTCTCACATTATCATCCCCTCCATAGATCTCTTTTAGCTTGTTCCACATGTCAAAAGCAGTTTTGCAGTCCTTAATGTCATCAAATTCTTCATAGCTGAGAGCAGATGCTATGTCTATCATCATATTGTTGTGAGTCTTCTTTTCAGCAATATCATTAACTGACAACGTGCCATAAGGTTCTTCATATTCTTCTTCATGGTATTTCAATTTAGTATCACCAACAGTAGCCAAATGAAGTTTCATCAATCCTTTCCATGCTGAGAAGTTATCTCTATTGAGTTTTGGAATTTCTCCTTTGTAAGACATCTTGATCTTTGGCTTAGATCATTGAAATCTTTTCCTGCAAGCACCAAAAGCTCTGATACCAATTGTTGGAAATGAAAATGGAATAACTGAGAGGGGGAGGGGGTGAATCAGTTACCACAAAAACATTTCACAGTCCCTTAGATGTCTAAAAGCTTGATCTTAGTTACAAATTACTGAAACTTGATAATGCAGCAAATAATTATTATTATTAAGAACTGATAACCAAAAACAATTCAGCAATTATGAACACTAGAGACACCAGATTTAACGTGGAAAACCAATGTAACTAGTTACTATTTTTCACTCTTCTGAAGTGAGCCCTGTTAGGAGCCAACCCTGTTAAAGGTTACAAAACACACTGTTAGGTGTGACCCTGTTAGAGGATTTAATCACCCTGTTAGGAGTGGCCTTGCTGGAGGTCTTTCGAACAATTCAACTGAACTATCACCTTGTTAGAGGATTTATAGAATGGCTATTAAACCAACTCTGTTAAGAGATTTTGAATTCATTGTTACAATGGTTAGAAAGCAACAATGAAGTGATCTAAAACAATATGCAACTTATCTTTTCTGATTACAGATCTCTGTTATTCTTGATCGAATCCTTACTGATCAAATACAACTTTTTAGCTCCTTCAACGCATCTGATCCTTCATCAGACTTTTCTCAACATTCACCTTTTCATTTCACACTATAATGTACCTTCATAACTTTATCACACTTCACCTTTGATTTACAACTTGAGTGATCATATATACCTTTTAGATTATCTTAGTCGGCTCAAATCACTGACCAATAATCAAACAAATACAATAGTCGGCTAGAAATAATTAAAATTATAAACTAACAAATCCCTTTACTGGCCGACCCTGCTCGGTTAATCCTGTTCAAAAAATAATTCCTATTTTAACCGACTGAGCTCGGTTAATATAGCGAACTCCATGACAACCCTTCAATTGCCAAGAGAACTCGGTAAGTACTGAGTTTCCATTGATGACCGAGTGATCTTGGTGGAAACTCTCTTTGCCAAATTCCTTTGTTGACTGAGTAATCTTGGTTAACACTATCTGCCTCATTTTTTTCGATAACTAAGTGAGCTCGGTTAACACTTGTCTCCCTTATTTTCTTTGATGACCAAGTAAGCTCGGTTAACACTTGTCTGCCTTATTTTCTTCGATAACCGAGTAAGCTCGGTTAATACTGACTGCTTCATTTTCTTCGATGACTGAGTGGGCTCGGTTGATACTGACTGCTTCATTTTCTTTGATGACCAAGTGGGCTTGGTTGAATGAGACTAATAACTGATATGACATTTGTATGACATTAAGGACAACATTATCCAACACTTAAGACAAAAATCTGATGCTTTTCAAATGTTTAAATGGTATGTGGCCGGAGTTGAAAAGGAAACTGAAAAAAGCCTGAAATGCCTAAGATCAGATAGAGGTGGTGAATTTACATCAAATGAATTCAAGATATTCTGTAATGACAATGGAATCAAAAGACAAATGTCAGCCCCTAGAACTCCCCCACAGAATGGAATTGTTGAGAGAAGAAATAGATCTATGATTGATTGTGCCAAAACATTAATGATAGAAAAGAATGTTGCTCTAAAATACTGGAGAGAAGTTGTAAGTATAGCTGTTCATACATTGAATGGAGTACAAGTCAAGAAAGGTACAAATACAACACCTTTTGAATTATGGTATGGTTACTCACCCAATGTAAAACATTTCAAAGTGTTTGGTTGCAAATGTTTTATCCTAAAGGATACTAGAAATGGAAAATTTGATGCAAAAAGTGATGAAGGTATATTTCTTGGTTACTCCACTAGAAGTAAGGCATATAAGTGTTTGAATGTTAAGACTAACAAAATTGTGGAAAATGCAAATGTAAATTTTGATGAGCACACAGAAGTCCAAGCTGAAGAACCAAAGAAAATGGAAGAATAGAGAACCTTTGTATACTCTTACGAAGGAATGACTACTGATGAGGATGATGACAATCAAATTGAAAATCAACAACAAGTGTCAGTTTCAGCTGATTCACAACCAGTGAATGCCGAGTTGCATTCAAAAGTTGAGTTACAAAATGAAGAAAATGCACAATCTGATTTTGAAGACAGTACTCATAATGAAGAACAACCTGAAAATGAAGTGCATAGTGATCATGAATTCAAAAGATCAAACTTGGAAACAAGGACCGAGCCAAGATTATCCAAATATGTAAAAAGACATCACCCTGCTGAACAAATAATTGGTGATAAAGATGCAAGACCAATGACAAGGAATAGACTAAGACATGAATCATGTCTGATCAAAGAATCTGAACCCAAGACAGTATATGGTGCATTACAGGATGATGACTGGTATAAAGCTATGGAAGAAGAAATTAATCAAATAAGGAAAAACAAAACCTGGAGTTTGGTTCCCAGACCAACTGACAAGAATGTGATTGGTACCAAATGGGTATTCAGAAACAAACTAGATGAGAATGGTGAGATTACCAGAAATAAAGCCAGATTAGTATGCAAGGGTTATGCTCAAGAAAAAGGAATAGATTATGGAGAAACATTCGCTCCTGTTGCTAGAATGGAAGGAGTAAGACCTTTACTTGCATATGCTACCTACAAAGATTTCAAAGTCTATCAGATGGATGTAAAATCTGCCTTCTTAAATGGTATACTAGAAGAAGAAGTCTACATTGAACAACCAGAAGGATTTGTTGATGAGAACAACAAGGATATGGTGTGTAAGCTACATAAAGCACTCTATGGTTTGAAACAAGCACCTAGAGCATAGTATGAGAGACTTCACAAGTATCTAGTGCAAATTGGATTTGAAAGAACTGATGATAACAGCAACATGTACATCAAAGCTGAAGAAGGTAAAGACATTATTGTATCTGAAATTTTTGTGGATGACATAGTATTTGTTGGTAAGTAAGTACTTTGCAAAAGCTTTGCTGACAAAATGAAACATGAATTTGAAATGTCTATGTTTGGAGAAATCAAAATTTTTTGTTGGATTGCAAGTACACCAACTTAAACATGGAATATTTGTTACACAATCAAAGTACATCAAAGAAATTTTTAAAATGTTTGGATTGGAGGAATCTAAACCAGTAAGCACACCAATGGCCACAGGAAATAAGCTGTCCAAAAATGATGAGTCAACTGAAGTCAATCAAACAACATGTATAGATCCATGATTGGAAAACTACAAAATGTTGTGCATAGTAGACCAGACATAGCATTAGCAGTTGGAATAGTGGCTAGATTTTTTGCTAATCCTAAAGAAAATCATCTCATAGTAGTAAAAAGAATAATGAGATATCTCAAAGGGACTAATGATTTTGGTCTATACTACAAAAAAAATGGAAAATTTGAACTCAATGCATATACAGATGTAGAATAGGGAGGAAACATTGATGACAGAAAAAGCACAAGTGGAGGTGCATTATTTCTAGGCAAAAGGCTGGTTACTTGGACTAGCAAGAAACAAACATGTATATCCCAATCCACTGCAGAATCAGAATATGTGGTAGCTGTAGTCAATTGCACAAACATTGTATGGCTCACACATCTATTGAATGGAATGAAAGAAGAAGTAACAAAACCGGTGATATTGTATTGTGATAATACAAGTGCTATAAACATATCCAAAAATTCAGTGATTCATGCAAAAACCAAGCATATCGCAATCAAGTATCATTATGTCAGAGAATTGGTAGAAGACAAACAAGTGAAGTTGGAATACATTCACACAAAGGAACAAACTGTAGATATCTTCACCAAACCATTGCCCAAGGATGCCTATGAATATCTTAGAGGCAAATTGGGGATCATACTTCTAACCCAAGCAGTTTAAGGCAACAAGGAAGCTGCCTTGCATCAACAGGAATAAATCATTGAAATATTAATAGGTTGATGCAAAGGATGATAGCAGGTACGAAAACTCCAAATCAGTCACAAGCATGGTGACAGAGGGAGAAAATCAACAAAAAGCCAAAACTTATATTTTGCATGATAAAAATGCTACATCTTTGGCATTTATGTCAAAGAGGGAGAAATATGCAGGGAAACTGATCAATGCAAAGAAAGAGGGATATATATATATATGAAAGAGGGAGATATATGAGATCAATAGTGAAATACAACAAGACAACGTATACAATCTTGGTGGTAACTAAATTGATCACTTGATCAGTTTGGTTTGCCATGAATGCCAAAGAGGGAGATTGTTGGAAATGATTGAAATAATTATAAGAAAAGTTGAGGGAGATTGTTGGAATAAAATATGGAACTAGTAAAGAATGTCCTCAATCATTGTTTTGTCATTGATGTCAAACTTGCTACTTGCAAGGATGACAATTGCTTTAGTGATCCAAATACTATCAATTAGTTGATTGTCAAGGAGGAGGCAATTAATAAGATGGAACTAAAATACTTAGATAAAGGTTGAAGTTATGATGTTGGAATGAAGTACAAAGATCAGCCAAGCCATTGATGAAAGAATGTATTTGATGACATACTACAAAGAATGGGCACACTGAAACATATTAAAGATTCAAGGTTTTAACTAAGTCTTTTGTAAAGCTCAAACTAAGTTCATTAGCTAGTAAGAGCCGAGCAAGTTCTAGTTAATGCCGAGTAAACTTCAGATGCTGAGTGGTGCTGAGTAAGTTCAAGTGCCGAGTAAGTTCAAAGTGTCGAGTAAGTTCAAGTGTCGAGTAAGTTCAAGTGCTGAGGAAGTTCAAGTGCCAAGCAAGTTCAAGTGCCGAGCTGGTATAGGTGCCGAGCAACACATAGGTGCCGAGCACCAGTAATTCAATAATGCCGAGTTGCTGCATTATTTAGGAAATCGAAGATTTGCTAGATCTAAGCCAACAAGGTTGTTATCTAGAAATCTATAAATTAAAAGGAAGATAAGAATGATGAGTTGGTGGCATAGAACACCATGTAAAATGTTTTTAAGATACAACTGGCGAAGTTTAAAGAAGAAAACAAGATATGGGGTAGATACATTATTTCTTACCTAATCAATTTTGAAACCTTAAAATTGAAGAGTGAGAATTGAGCGGTAAAGGCAAATCAGACTTCTATATAAGAAGACATAAGTTAATAAGAGAAGGAGAGAGCGAGAGAGGATAGAAGGAAAAAGAGACAATGGTCAAGCATAAAAGCATGAAATGCTGAAAAATGTTCCTAGGAGAAGATAAGCATAGAAATTCTATTTGTATAGATGACCACAAAGGTGATTGCATTGACAGAATGAGTTAGAAGACTCAAGGAGACAAAGCTTGAGAGGAAGACAAGCAGTCAGAGCTAAAGAGATTAAAGCCAAGCATAAGGATTGAATTGAAAGTGTGATTTGAAATCTGCAAAGTATGTTGTAAGTTATATCAGATCAAAAGACCATTATTGTTACTTTCTAGCAATTGTAACTATAAGTTTAAATCCTATGGACTTAGGTTGGTTTATCAACCATTAGAAAAATCCTTTAGCAGGGTGACATTCCAAGTGAATGTTCTAAAGACCTTTAACCAGGCCCATTCCTAACAGTTTGGTGAAATCCTATAACAAGGTCACATGTAACAGTGTGTTGTAAGCCTTTAACAGGGCAGGCTTTTAATAAGGCATCACTTCAGAAGAGTGAGAATCAAGTAGCATGTTACTGGTGGTTTTTCCCAAGTTGGGTTTCCACGTAAATCATTGTGTCATGTGTTGATCTTGAATGATTTATCTTTGCATGTTGATTTACTGTAACTTGCTTATATGACTGATTTAAGTTTGAACAGATGAAAAGCGTATGGATTCATTAAAAGTAGTAAAAAGGTATTAATAGGGCATTTCCACCTTGAATAACTGATTCACCCCCCCTCTCAGTTATTCTAAAAAAATCTAACAAGTACTTCATTTAATTGAATAATTTCGTTTAACTATTTCAAAATTCTTTTCAAAACTAGTCAACTCAAGTCAACCGTGGTTAAATCTGGTCAACTTTTGGTCAAATTTGATCTTTGTGTATGTGAATATGAGCAAATGCAAGTACAAATTCCAGCAACAATTCGATGCAAATTCTCATTCAACCTTTCAAAATGAAGAGATGGGGGTCTCTTAAATAGACTTTCTTGAAATTCATCAACGGTTGAGATCGATTTCAATCAACGGTCAAGATAAAAGGTAAGTTCAGTCATAAAGGGAGATTTCCAAATTAAAGGGAGTTAACAGATTTAATTTGAGTAAAATAAGAAGTTAACTGATTCAATTTGAGTACAAAAAGGAGTTAACTGATTTAACTCATTTTTTATCAATAGTGAACTGGAAATTTCCCTTTTTGAACTGAAGAGAGATTTTGTTGAGATATTTAATTTAATAAAATGAGATATGCTCTCATAATTATTTTTTCTATTTAATTAAATAATCTTTAATTAATTAGAGACACTTTTCTTATTTAATTAAATAACTTATTTAATTAATTAGGAATGGCTTCTCATTTAATTAAATAACTTTGTTTAATTAATTAGAAGTAAGTACTCCATTTAATTAAATAATTTCGTTTAATTACTACAAAATTCTTTTCAAAACTAGTCAACTCAAGTCAACCGTGGTTAAATCTGGTCAACTTTTGGTCAAACTTAAACTTTGCGTATGTGAATATGACAAAATGTGAGTATGAATTCCAACAACAATTCGATGCAAATTCTCATTCAACCTTTCAAAATGAAGAGATGAGGGTTTCTTAAATAGACTTTCTTGGAATTCATCAACGGTTGAAATCGATTTCAATCAACGGCCAGGATTAAAGGTGAAGTTTAGTCATAAAGGGAGATTTTCAAATTAAAGGGAGATTTCAGAATTAAAGGGAGTTAACAGATTTAAATTGAGTAAAATAAGGAGTTAACTAATTCAATTTGAGTAGAGAAAGGAGTCAACTGATTTAACTCATTTTTTATCAATAGTGAACTGGAAATTTGCCTTTTTGAACTGAAGAGAGATTTTGTTGAGATATTTAATTTAATAAAATGAGATATGCTCTCATAATTACTTTTTCTATTTAATTAAATAATCTTTAATTAATTAGAGACAATTTTCTTATTTAATTAAATAACTTCATTTAATTGATTAGGAATGGCTTCTCATTTAATTAAATAACTTTGTTTAATTAATCAGAAGTAAGTACTCCATTTAATTAAATAATTTTGTTTAATTATTTCAAAATTCTTTTCGAAACTAGTCAACTCAAGTCAACGTGGTTCAATCTGCTCAACTTTTGGTCAAACTTGATCTTTGCGTATGTGAATATGAGCAAATACGAGTATGAATTCTAGCAACAATTCGACACAAATTCTCATTCAACCTTTCAAAATGAAGAGATGAGGGTCTCTTAAATAAACTTTCTTGGAATTCATCAACGGTTGAGATCGGTTTCAATCAACGGTCAGGATTAAAGGTGAAGTTCAGTCATAAAGGGAGATTTCCAAATTAAAAAGGAGTTAACAAATTTAATTTGAGTAAAATAAGGAGTTAACTGATTCAATTTGAGTAGAAAACAGAGTTAACTCATTTAACTCATTTTTGATCAATAATAAACTAGAAATTTCCCTTTTTGAACTAAAGAGAGATTTTGATTAGATATTTAATTTAATAAAATGAGATATGCTCTCATAATTACTTTTTCTATTTAATTAAATAATCTTTAATTAATTACAGACACTTTTCTTATTTAATTAAACAACATCATTTAATTAATTAGGAATGGCTTCTCATTTAATTAAATAACTTTCTTTAATTAATTAGAAGTAAGTACTCCATTTAATAAAATAATTTTGTTTAATTATTTAAAAATTCTTTTCGAAACTAGTCAACTCAAGTCAACCGTGGTTAAATTTGGTCAACTTTTGGTCAAACCTGATCTTTGCGTATGTGAATATGAGCAAATGTGAGCATGAATTCCAACAACAATTCGATGCGAATTCTCATTCAACCTTTCAAAATGAAGAGATGAGGCTCTCTTAAATAGACTTTTCTAAAATTCATCAACGGTTGAGATCGATTTCCATCAACGGTCAGGATTAAAGGTGAAGTTCAGTCATAAAGGGAGATTTCCAAATTAAAGGGAGTTAACAGATTTAATTTGAGTAAAATAAGGAGTTAACTCATTCAATTTGAGTAGAAAAAGGAGTTAATTGATTTAACTCATTTTTCATCAATAGTGAACTGGAAATTTCTTTTTTTGAACTGAAGAGAGATTTTGTTGAGATATTTAATTTAATAAAATGAGAAATGCTCTCATAATTACTTTTTCTATTTAATTGAATAATCTTTAATTAATTAGAGACAATTTTCTTATGTAATTAAATAACTTCATTTAGTTAATTAGGAATGGCTTCTCATTTAATTAAATAGACTTGTTTAATTAATTAGAAGTAAGTACTCCATTTAATTAAATAATTTCGTTTAATTATTTCAAAATTCTTTTCGAAACTAGTCAACTCAAGTCAACCGTGGTTAAATCTGGTCAACTTTTGGTCAAACTTGATCTTTGGATATGTCAATATGAGCAAATGCGAGTATGAATTTCAGCAACAATTCGATGTAAATTCTCATTCAACCTTTCAAAATGAAGAGATGAGGGTCTCTTAAATAGACTTTCTTGGAATTCATCAACGGTTGAGATCGATTTCAATCAAGGGTTAGGATTAAAGGTGAAGTTCAGTCATCAAGGGAGATTTCCAAATTAAAGGGAGTTAACAGATTTAATTTGAGTAAAATGAGTTAACTGATTCAATTTGAGTAGAAAAAGGAGTAAACTAATTTAACTCATTTTTTATCAATAGTGAACTGGAAATTTCCCTTTTTGAACTAAAGAGAGATTTTATTGAGATATTTAATTTAATAAAATGAGATATGCTCTCATAATTACTTTTTTTATTTAATTAAATAATCTTTAATTAATTAGAGACACTTTTCTTATTTAATTAAATAACTTCATTTAATTAATTAGGAATGGCTTCTCATTTAATTAATTAACTTTGTTTAATTAATTAGAAGTAAGTACTCCATTTAATTAAATAATTTCGTTTAATTATTTCAAAATTCTTTTCAAAACTAGTCAACTCAAGTCAACCGTGGTTAAATCTGGTCAACTTTTGGTCAAACTTGATATTTGCATATGTGAATATGAGAAAATGTGAGTATGAATTCCAATAACAATTCGATGCAAATTCTCATTCAACTTTTCGAAATGAAGAGATGAGGGTCTCTTAAATACACTCCCCTGTAATTCATCAACGGTTGAGATCAATTTCAATCAGCGTTCAGGATTAAAGCTGAAGTTCAGTCATAAAGGGAGATTTTCAAATTAAAAGGAGTTAACAGATTTAATTTGAGTAAAATAAGGAGTTAACTAATTCAATTTGAGTAGATAAAAGAGTCAACTAATTTAACTTATTTTTTATCAATAGTGAACTTGAAATTTCTATTTTTGAACTGAAGAGAGATTTTGTTGAGATATTTAATTTAATAAAATGAGATATGCTCTCATAATTACTTTTTCTATTTAATTAAATAATCTTTAATTAATTAGAGACATTTTTGTTATTTAATTAAATAACTTCATTTAATTAATTACGAATGGCTTCTCATTTAATTAAATAACTTTTTTTAATTAATTAGAAGTAAGTACTTCATTTAATTAAATAATTTCATTTAATTATTTCAAATTATTTTTCGAAACTAGTTAACTCAAGTCAACGTGGTCAAATCTAGTCAAATTTTTGTCAAACTTGATCTTTGCGTATGTGAATATGAGCAAATGTGAGTATGAATTCCATGAACAATTCGATGCAAATTCTCATTCAAGCTTTCAAAATGAAGAGATGAGGGTCTATTAAATAGACTTTCCTGGAATTCATCAATGGTTGAGATCGATTTCAATCAATGGTCAGGATTAAAGGTGAAGTTCAGTCATAAAGGGAGATTTTCAAATTAAAGGGAGTTAACAGATTTAATTTGAGTAAAATAAGGAGTTAACTGATTCAATTTGACTAGAAAAAGGAATTAACTGATTTATCTCATTTTTGATCAATAGTGAACTGGAAATTTCCCTTTTTGAACTGAAGAGAGATTTTGTTGAGATATTTAATTTAATAAAATGAGATATGCTCTCATAATTACTTTTTCTATTTAATTAAATAATCTTTAATTAATCAAAGACACTTTTCTTATTCAATTAAATAATTTCATTTAATTACTTAGGAATGGCATCTCATCTAATTAAATAACTTTGTTTAATTAATTAGAAGTAAACACTCCATTTAATTAAATAATTTTGTTTAATTATTTCAAAATTCTTTTCAAAACTAGTCATTTTAAGTCAACCGTGGTTAAATTTGGTCAACTTTTGGTCAAACTAGATCTTTGTGTATTTAAATATGAGCAAATGTGAGTATGAATTCTAGCAACAATTCGATGCAAATTCTCAGTCAACCTTTCAAAATGAAGAGATGAGGGTCTCTTAAATAGACTTTCCTGGAATTCATCAACGGTTGAGATCGATTTCAATCAACGGTCAGGATTAAAGGTGAAGTTCAGTCATAAAGAGAGATTTTCAAATTAAATAGAGTTAACAGATTTAATTTGAATAAAATAAGGAGTTAACTGATTCAATTTGAGTAGAAAAAGGAGTTAACTGATTTAACTCATTTTTGATCAATAGTGAAATGGAAATTTCTCTTTTTGAACTGAAGAGAGATTTTGTTGAGATATTTAATTTACTAAAATGAGATATGCTCTCATAATTTGATTTTTTATTTTATTAAGTAATCTTTAATTAATTAGAGGCACTTTTCTTATTTAATTAAATAACTTCATTTAATTAATTAGGAATGACTTCTCATTTAATTAAATAACTTTGCTTAATTAATTAGAAGTAAGAACTCCATTTAATTAAATAATTCCATTTAATTATTTCAAAATTCTTTTCAAAACTAGTCAACTGAAGTCAACCGTGGTTAAATCTGGTCAACTTTTGGTCAAACTTGATCTTTGCGTATGTGAATATGAGCAAATGTGAGTATGAATTCCAACAACAATTCGATGCAAATTCTCATTCAACCTTCCAAAATGAAGAGATGAGGGTCTCTTAAATAGACTTTCCTGGAATTCATCAACGGTTGAGATCGATTTCAATCAACGGTCAAGATTAAAGGTGAAGTTCAGCCATAAGGGGAGATTTCCAAATTAAAGAGAGTTAACCTATTTAATTTGAGTAAAATAAGGAGTTAACTAATTTAACTCATTTTTGATCAATAGTGAACTGGAAATTTCCCTTTTTGAACTGAAGAGAGATTTTGTTGAGATATTTAATTTCATAAAATGAGATGTGCTCTCATAATTAGTTTTTCTATTTAATTAAATAATCTTTAACTAATTAGAGAAACTTTTCTTATTTAATTAAATAACTTCATTTAATTAATTAGGAATGGCTTCTCATTTAATTAAATAACTTTGTTTAATTAATTAGAAGTAAGTACTCCATTTAATTAAATAATTTCGTTTAATTATTTCAAAATTCTTTTTGAAACTAGTAAACTCAACTCAATCGTGCTTAAATCTAGTCAACTTTTGGTCAAACTTGATCTTTGCGTATGTGAATATGAGCAAATGTGAGTATGAATTCTAGCAATAATTCGATGCAAGTTCTCATTCAACCATTCAAAATGAAGAGATGAGGGTCTCTTAAATAGACTTTCCTAGAATTTATCAACGGTTGAGATCGATTTCAATCAACGGTTAGGATTAAAGGTGAAGTTCAGCAATAAAGAGAGATTTCTAAATTAAAAGGAGTTAACAGATTTAATTTGAGTAAAATAAGGAGTTAATTGATTCAATTTGAGTAGAAAATGGAGTTAACTGATTTAACTCATTTTTGATCAATAGTGAACTGGAAATTTCCCTTTTTAAACTGAAAAGAGATTTTGTTGAGATATTTAATTTAATAAAATGTGATATGATCCCATAATTACTTTTTCTATTTAATTAAATAATCTTTAATTATTTAGAGACACTTTTCTTATTTAATTAAATAACTTCATTTAGTCAATTAGGAATGGCTTCTCATTTAATTAAATAACTTTGTTTAATTAACTAGAAGTACGTACTCCATTTAATTAAATAATTTTGTTTAATTATTTTAAAATTCTTTTCGAAACTAGTCAACTCAAGTCAACCGTGGTTAAATTTGGTGAACTTTTGGTCAAACTTGATCTTTGCATATGTGAATATGAGCAAATGTGAGTATGAATTCCAGCAACAATTAGATGCAAATTCTCATTCAACCTTTCAAAATGAAGAGATGAGGGTCTCTTAAATAGACTTTCTTGGAATTCATCAACGGTTGAGATCGATTTCAATCAACGGTCAGGATTAAAGGTGAAGTTCAGTCATAAAGCGAGATTTTCAAATTAAAGGGAGTTAACAGATTTAGTTTGAGTAAAATAAGGAGTTAATTGATTCAATTTGAGTAGAAAAAAGGAGTTAATTGATTTAACTCATTTTTGATCAATAGTGAACTGGAAATTTCCCTTTTTGAACTGAAGAGAGATTTTGTTGAGATATTTAATTTAATAAAATGAGATATGCTCTCATAATTACTTTTTCTATTTAATTAAATAATCTTTAATTAATTACAGACACTTTTCTTATTTAATTAAATAACTTCATTTAATTAATAAGGAATGACTTCTCATTTAATTAAATAACTTTGTTTAATTAATTAGAAGTAAGTACTCCATTTAATTAAATAATTTCTTTTAATTATTTCAAAAAAAATATTGAAACTGGTGAACTGAAGTCAACCGTAGTTAAATCTGGTCAACTTTTTGTCAAACTTGATCTTTGCGTATGTAAATATGAGAAAATGTGAGTATGAATTCCAGCAACAATTCGATGCAAATTCTCATTCAACCTTTCAAAAGGAAGAGATGAGGGTCTCCTAAATAGACTTGCTTGGAATTCATCAGCAGTTGAGATCAATTTCAATCAACGGTTAGGATTAAAGGTGAAGTTCAGTCGTAAAGGGAGATTTCCAAATTAAAGGGAGTTAACAGATTGAATTTGAGTAAAATAAGGATTTAACTGATTCAATTTGAGTAGAAAAAGGAGTTAACTGATTTAACTCATTTTTTATCAATAGTGAACTAGAAATTTCTCTTTTTGAACTTAAGAGAGATTTTGTTGAGATATTTAATTTAATAAAATGAGATATGCTCTCATAATTACTTTTTCTATTTAATTAAATAATCTTTAATCAATTAGAGACACTTTTCTTATTTAATTAAATAACTTCATTTAATTAATTAGTAATGGCTTCTCATTTAATTAAATAACTTTGTTTAATTAATTAGAAGTAAGTGCTCCATTTAATTAAATAATTTTGTTTAATTATTTCAAAAAAATTTCAAACCTTGTCAACTCAAGTCAACCGTGGTTAAATCTAGTCATCTTTTGGTCAAACTTGATCTTTGCATATGTGAACATGAGAAAATGTGAGTATGAATTCTGTAACGCCCCGCCAAGGGATCCAAAGAATTAACTTAGAGTTTCACTAAGTTTGGTAACATTTTTTTTTTTTTTTAAATGAAAGTAAATACCATACATAACTTATTCACAATAACGGAAGCAATAGCAATGTCCATCTAAAAGTAAACATAACATACATAACATATTACATTCTTTAAAGAACCCTTAACATTAACATCCACATGAAATAATAATGATAGGTCCAATATTTAAACATTACATTTCCAAATGCTCAATCATCTTCTGTACATGTCACAAGGTGTGACAAGCTCAAAGAATATACATATGTAGAATAAGGTACATCATCCTATTTCAATCTATGATACATCAAAGTAGAGATAATCACATGATACATCATCATAGAAGACATATACATCCATCATAAAGATCAAACAAAATAAACTAAGTGCACGGTTCCTCTTGACCGTTAATAGCATCATTAGACCATCGTGGGCCCTAGCCATCCCTCCGTGCATAACATCCCAAATCATCGAAAAGGTCATCAGTATTAACATAGTAGGAATGTCACTCCTAACATATACAACATCATATGTAGAAAGTAATCTAACATGAAAATATAAGCATAAGATAACATCATCTAACATATGCAAATCATCAATGAAAGGATACATATCCACCATCACGAAGGATGCATCAGCCACGATGTCTCAATGAATCTCAAATGATAAGAGTGGAAAATGCACTACCACCCGACCGCATGGTACCTAAGTGGTCCACTCCCACCGTGCTGAGAAGATAATCTCAAGTCCCAAGAAAGTTTTCAAAATCTCATAGCATAAATCTCTATAGTCCAAGAATCCTAAAAGTATACTAACTCAAAGGTTCCAATCACAAAACTGACATCTACTTTCCAGAGGCGCACAATGACATGTACAAACCTACTATGCAAGCGGAAAAGTGTCATCGCATTTATCACGTACAAGTTACCCTGGTAGTTAGCTAAACTCCACGAGTCCATACTGATCTCAAGCTATGACTAGTATCCTCTCATACTGATAAGGCATACTATGGAATGCAAGGTCGCAACCATGCATTCTCACTACTCCCATCCTAGCCTATACAAGCACTCAAGGCATGGGTGAGAACAAAACACTTATCTTTTTAGGTTCATTCAGTTAGTATTAGGTGTGAATGTTATCACTTATTAATCCAACTTACAATGAGTTACCCTGGCAGCTTCTCAGGGCCCTGGCCCCCATTGCAAGCCACTTCCTATCACTATATGCAGATATCCTACCCTAATGCTCATGGAATCATAAATCTCAAAATTACAAAAGATAATCCATAAAATCATCAAATATGCATAAAAGCATCAAATCTCCATGAGCAAGCATCCATAGAAAATCGTGACCATAACAGCTCTCTATTGGCAACTGAAGTATCACTGATAATCAAAGTATCCAATGGTTCTCAATAACCAAAATATATCTCAATCATACTGATCGAAGACTCCAAAAATGGTTGAGTTAAACATGTCACAACATGACATCATCAAGAATAAATCCACATTTCAGTCCCATCATGGCGACTAGAAAATAACCAAGGATAACTGATCGATGACCAAAAATAATGGTTAAGTCAAGTGTCTCATAAATAAATAAAAAATCTCAACTATAACAATCAGTATTCACATCCAATACATAGAGCATTCCATCACATAACCATGGTTGGGTTTATAAAGATCAAGATTAAAATATCATCATGACATCACAATCACAAAACCCCCAAGCCTCTGGTAGACGTCCTATAATTAGTCAACACTAGTCAACCCAAAACCCAAAACAACAGCATAAAGAATACACAATGTAAACACATGTTTTGGTTTTGCTAAGTTTTCAATTTTGAATTCAAATGCAAAAGTCTCGGTTTATGTTTCCCAAACTATATCAAGTGGAGAAATTTTACATTTTACCTAACCCATGTATTTGTTTGATAGATAAAAAGTTTCTCCATTAGACTCAATTTTCTAATTGATCTAATAATATTTTATTTATATAAACTTTGTTTGAAGATTGAGATTTCCTATGAACAAAACTTCGATTATTTATTCTAATAATTAATCTTAATTAAAACTAAGTTTAATTAAATTAATTATTAATATCTCTTCATAATTGACAAGCTTAATAGCAATATTTTAAATCATTAAAAAGAGTGACCCATTAATTGAGAACTTTATCATAATCATATATATATATATATATATATATATATATATATATATATATATATATATATATATATATATATATATATATATATATATATATATATATATATATATATATATATATATATATATAAAATAGCATTTAATAATTAATAACATTTCAGCATTTAAAACAAAATTGAAACTCAAATCGCATATGAAATAACGTTGTGGATTAAACCTTATATAATTTGAAACCCACATATGACTCAACGTGATTTAAAATCGCACGGCTATTTAAAGTACCGCACCGCAGGTACACTACGGATCGTAGGTACACTGCGGTCGTAGGTACCCTGCGATCTCGCAGGCCTGTAGTGGGTGGGGTATATGATACCTGCCCAACATTTACATATATATTTTTAAAAACGTTTTCAATGTAATGTTTTTTTATAACATTTTTCCGAAACGAAATTGAAATCACAAATGCATTTTAGTGAGTATTATTGCGATAACTCGCTCCGCTTTCCAATTAATTATATATATATATATATATATATGCATATGTATGTGTATATATATATATGTATATATATGTGTGTTTGTGTGTGTGTGTATATATATATATATATATACAAATATACATACGGTTTTATACAGTATAAATTTATATACGAAAATACAGATCTGAACTATATATATATTTTCACAAAGAATATATATATATATATATATATATATATATATATATATATATATATATATATATATATATATATGTTTCCTACAATTATTTACTCTCTAAATTTTCTCTATAATTTTTCAATGAATTTGGCTACAATTCAACCCTAGCCCCGCATTTTTTTAGATCTATGCATATAATATTCTCAAATAAATTAACTACCCATAGAGAATGCATACAATAACAATAGGAAATTCTTCAGAAGACATATGGAAGACACGAAGAAGACAGGGAAATGAAAGATGCAGAAATAGCATAAATAAAATCATAAGAATCTACCTAGATTCTGATGCTAAATCGCTCTTCCTCAGAAAACCCGCAGAGCAAGCTCCCTTCTTCAGAACTCTCGAATCCTCCAATGCTCCAATTGCACTCCAAACGCTATGTCTAAGCTTCTAGGGATGCCTGAATATAAAGAGCTCTCAAGAAACCTCTAGAATGCTTCTAGAAACAGCTAGAAGGTTTCACCAACTAAGCATGGGTCTTTTCCAACCTTCAAGATGAGCCATAGGGTTGTAGACACCATGTGCTTAATTGATGCACTAACCCCCGTGTTGTTGAAACATGAGAAATAGAAAAGTGCATTAATTCCCATGCAAGCTTATAACTCCAATTTACTTTTTAAATAGTTTCTATTTAAATTTTATAACTTCCATTTTAATTTTTATAACTTTTATTATTATTATTTTATTTATTACTTTATTATTATTTTATAATTATTATTAATTTTAATTTACTAATTTTCTTTTGCTTAATTCTTTTTCCTCAATTAATTCTCATTTAATTAATTATAATCAAAATATCAAAGATCATGATATTTAATATTAATTTTCTCAAATAAATAATTTATTAATTAAATCTATTTATTAAGACTTAATTAATAAACAATTCACCATAGACCTCCAAGATAAAATATGAAAACCCATCATAGAGCAAATCACTCAAAATCAATCTAAAGGGTTAAAAATCACGAAATATGTCATCCGACACATTTGGTGGGTATTCAACTCTGATACTTGTCCTAACTCACTAGGACAAATGGTTTTTAGGGTTTGGGAATTGGACTTGAGAATTTATCTCCCTTCTCTTATCATTGAGATAGTATAATAGGGTAGGCTCATCATGGCAATTCAGGAAAGTCGATACCCGGTACCTACAACCTGCAGAAAAACCATGCATATATATACAATATATAATGCTAAGCTAAACAGACAATGGTAGGAAGTGGTACATCGTGGAGATCTCGACTAAGCAAGTGACTACGACTCCCTTCCTTAACCACATCAGAAACGCCATACAATAAGAAAACACACACACCATACATATGCAAGTATGGGGTAAGTATCCATAATAAAATACACGAGATAATAAACCATCTAACTAATCATCATTAATAACTGAAAACAATATAATGATCATCATGTATGCATGAAATGTAAAGTCTAAATGATCACATCATATAACCACTGAATCCATAACATAATGTCTGATAGTCTCAAAACAATACCACTAATCCATCAACATAATACTCGTCCATCAAAGTCTGATAATAATAGCAACAATGAGTCTAGAAAAGATGTGAACGAGGGTAGGCACTACAAATTCCAGCAACAATTCGATGCAAAATTCTCATTCAACCTTTAATTAATTAGGAATGGCTTCTCATTTAATTAAATAACTTTGTTTAATTAATTAGAAGTCAATACTCCATTTAATTAAATAATTTCATTTAATTATTTCAAAATTCTTTTCAAAACTAGTCAACTCAAGTCAACTGTGGTTAAATCTGATCAACTTTTGGTCAAACTTGATCTTTGCCTATGTGAATATGAGCAAATGTGAGTATGAATTCTAGCAACAATTCGATGCAAATTCTCATTCAACCTTTCAAAATAAAGAGATGAGGGTCTCTTAAATAGACTTTCCTATAATTCATCAACAATTGAGATCGATTTCAATCAGCAGTCAGGATTAAAGGTGAAGTTTAGTCATAAAGGGAGATTTCCAAATTAAAAGGAGTTAACAGATTTAATTTGAGTAAAATAAGGAGTTAACTGATTCAATTTGAGTAGAAAAAGGAGTTAACTGATTTAACTCATTTTTGATCAATAGTGAACTGGAAATTTCCCTTTTTGAACTGAAGAGAGATTTTGTTGAGATATTTAATTTAATAAAATGAGATACGCTCTCATAATTACTTTTTCTATTTAATTAAATAATCTTTAATTAATTAGAGACACTATTCTTATTTAATTAAATAACTTCATTTAATTAATTAGGAATGGCTTCTCATTTAATTAAATAACTTTGTTTAATTAATTAGAAGTAAGTACTACATTTAATTAAATAATTTCGTTTAATTATTTCAAAAAAATTTCAAAACTAGTCAACTCAAGTCAACCGTGGTTAAATCTGGTCAACTTTTTGTCAAACCTGATCTTTGCGTATGTGAATATGAGCAAATATGAGTATGAATTCGAGCAACAATTTGATGCAAATTCTCATTCAACCTTTCAAAATGAAGAGATGAGGGTCTCTTAAATAGACTTTCTTAGAATTGATCGATGGTTGAGATCGATTTCAATCAACGGTCAGGATTAAAGGTGAAGTTTAGTCATAAAGGGAGATTTCAAAATTAAAAACAGATTTAATTTGAGTAAAATAAGGAGTTAACTGATTCAATTTGAGTAGAAAAAGGAGTTAACTGATTTAACTCATTTTTGATCAATAGTGAACTGGAAATTTCCTATTTTGAACTAAAGAGAGAATTTTTAGAGATATTTAATTTAATAAAATGAGATATGCTCTCATAATTACTTTTTCTATTTAATTAAATAATCTTTAATTAATTAGAGACACTTTTCTTATTTAATTATGTCATGCCCTAAATTTACCCTAAATGTACATTAAGCACAATTTTAAAAAAAAAAAAAATTATTATTATTATTATTATTATTATTATTATTCTTAATTAATTAATTTAATAAGCCTAGATAACCTCCAAAAGACATATGTGTGTTACAACTATATCATCACTAAGTTGGACATCCCTCTGACATCTACTGACCCAAGGTTTGGAAAGAGAATAATCATACCTACTACTTCAATCTATACTCCACATTTCAATGTCATCTTTACAAATTTGTCATATGAGTTAACATTTCTTCAATGCATGTAACCCTCGATTACCCATCCATTAGAACTATCATCAACATTGATGCCAACTATGCTACTATAGGCAATCGATTCAAATAACAATATATACATAATTAACACTTTTCTAGAGTATTTAAAATGTTCCCAAAATCAATGGGTGTATGTTTTTATTTTTTTCATATCCCAACTCACATCTTTCATTGACATAGTTATTAAGATTGAATTATCTATTTATTATTCATATTATATCTCTAATGCAAGCGACATCACATTTTAATATTAGGGCCAATACCTACTACAATTGAAATTGTAGTGAAAAGAATGATCAATTCATTTATATAAACATATATCATAAAAGAATGATTTTAAAAGATAATCTATCCTTACTAATACTAAGGTAACAAAATGAATGCATATGAACATATTAACTATCCATCTATCTAAAATACCCTATTAGTCATAGTCCATTAACTTGACTCCACTCACATTTCTTTTAAGAAGATGAAATACTTTTTCTCTAGCAAAGTTCCATATCACCCTACTACCCATGTGTGACTACCCCATAATCTTCTTCACTTACCCATAGACCAAGCGAATTCCTTGGGTTTCTCTCCATGGTGGACTCACTTACCAAAGTTTTGGCCAAGACAAGAATAGGCGCCTTTTCCATGAGTCAAATCATATTAATTTTGATCTATAAGATATGCATTTCGAATTCCCATGTCAAATCGACTTGCTACTTGGTCCCATATTGTTGGCAGCGTGGAGTTTATCCTAGTCTTAATTAGGTGGGTGAAGAAAGACATATAAAATGCCATAACTTCTTCCAAGGCAAATCAAGGCGTCAAGGACAAAATGGAAGCCATTCCCTCTTGTCAGAATTATGTCATAAACTTGCACGGTATTCCACTATAATATTTGAAGGCACAAAGCGCCTAGGTCATAGGTGGATGAAATAAGTCTTGGTCATGTCAGAGAAATTAAATACCTTGGTCTCCATAGCATATTAAATTGTTTTCTCATTCACCAACCCATGCTAGCCTAGGGTAGATAATATAGTAGGTTGTTTGTCACGCTATGTCTTGTTTAAAATATTACTTGGTGCTAGTTTAGGTTTGTTTAACATGAGCATTGTATATTTTTTTTTAAAAAAGTTTCTTTTGATTTGATAGGGTGTTGACTCAAGTTATGTGTCTCATATGAAGTCCCTTATAATGCAATTAATATGATGGTTAGTTTATTATGTTAAAATATGCTTTATAGGTTATAGGGTCCTAGGAGTCTAAGGAATACTCTTGAATATTTTAATGTTTGTATTAAGAGAAGAGATTTATTTTACTTTCTCATACATTTTCCAGAGGATAAAATGTGCACCTACAGCAAGCTTATGTCTTAAGTCTTGTATATTTTATATCATCACTTGATTTTCTTCTTATGTAATCTAGGATATTCAAGGTAAGTTATTGCAAGGATAATTAGGAGATAATTATAAACTAAGTATAGTTTTAAAATTGTGATTCATTTAGCATTCAAAACATTAACTTAATCCTACTAAACATTTTATGACAAGACTTTATATGAAGTTATCTGGATTATCCCTATCTATGAATTATGAAATTTAGAAACAATTTTCTCAACATTACCTTCTTATGCAGATCTAGATTTGAATGTACATTCACAATTGGTAAACATAGGAACTAAAATGATAATAGCAATCCACCAGGATAATCCTTCCTATGAATATTATCTCTTCTATGATATCAAATTTCTTTTGCATTCCACTCAAGAGCATCAAGTAATTTGGATCTCTAATTGGTGTTACCATCCAATAAAACAACAATATTATTACAATGAATTATCTTCAGTGATACCCTCATGATACACAAAAAGGTGGTGAAATCAACATATCATAATATACACAATGGAAAATACTTTTACTACACATGAGCACTCACAACCTTTCCATTGACAATCAAACCAAGACAGTAGCTTTCTCTTACAATACATTTAGGCTCACATAACAAAATGGATTTTTTCTCTCTATCTCATCTCAATGCAATATTATCTTCTCCTCCTATGCACATGGAAGATAACAAGGACTCTAAGTTTCCAAGATTTTTCTCTAAGAACTTGCAAATGCATCACAACAAAACAACAAGGACCATGGGTGCTTTCCACCCAACCATAGGCCTCAAAGAGACCACCCCCGCGCTAGGGGAACAAGGCTCACACAAAATTCACATACACACTTGTAAGAAACATATACACCACATAACAAAACTGCAACAAATCCCATCCCAAGGATATTTCACAAAGGCTCACCATTGGAACCTTGAACATAGGGTGAAGGTGGAAACACAAGGAGGTTTACCATTTCATATCATATTTTCCATAAAACTCATGCCCTTTCGGGGCTAAATCAACAAAATACAAGGCGCTTTCAAGGCTTCATAATATCATGCCCTTTCGGGGATTCATAAACATCTTCCACCACACACACTACCAACACAACATCCTCCACCACACACAACCAACAACTTTAGCTTCCTACAAACCCATACTTTAGTTACTTCCTTCCTCACCATTTTTTAATTTATTTTTTCTTGTCCTCCCCCAAGGCAAAATATGAATATGACAATGGCATACAATGGAACCCATACTCCAAGGTCCTCAACTATGCAATCCAACTGCTGCCCGTTTACCTTGGACTTCTCTTCCCTTCCCACAACGGTGAGTGTAAGTCCCACACCCATAAGAACACTCAAGCACAACAAGAAAACAAAACCAAGTAGCAATAAAACAATAGATTTTCAAGAGCACATCACATTATCACAACACAATATAAACACCCATTATGCAACAAGGAAATAGAGGAAATCCAAACCTCATACTCACAATACTCCACACAATACAACAAGATGCACAATGGTGTCACACTAATCTACATGGAATGAACACCATTCAAACACTCACATGAATTCTACTCCACAATGCAATGCAATGCATACTCCATTGATAAACTCCACACTTGCAGATTGGCTTAACCATGCTAAAAGAAAGAAAAAGGAAAGGAAGCAAGCTTGAGATACCAACCTTGGTCCAAGCTAGGGTAAGGATAGTTGCAGTAGAGCTCCCCTCCTCTCCCTCCAAAACCTAACTGTCTCTAAAATTAGAGAGTGGCCAAGTGGTTTCTCATTTAGCCATACCTCTATATATATATATCCTTCTCATTTTCGGATTCCATAAAGAATGTCATTTTCATGGGGTCTCCTAGGTCCACTAGACACCCTAGAGGTCATTAATAGCTCCCTAGCCTATAGTACTAACATGGGTGGGGTTAATTTTAATCCAAACTTACCTTAAAGTTACTTTATGACCCTCCCAAAGCTAGGTGATTCAAATTTGAAATTCCCCAAGGTGATGACCTTGTCCTTTTACTGACTAAGGCAATAATCAAATTCCTCAATTGAGGCATTTATCACAGAATAAGGTGGCCACATGATCCATTGATGAATAACATGTCATATCACATAACAAGCACAAGTGTCAAGCGACACACACAAAATATCACATTATATTAAAAAAAATGACTTGTTTTACAATAATACATGAACTAGGCTACTACGCACACATACAATTCACATATATGAAATAAAACACATTACAATTAGGTTTGAATCTTTTCCACTGATTCAACCTTGGTTATTTCATGTTTGTAGTAGTTTGAGCATTGATTCCCCTTTAACTCATGGTCAAATTCGTGCACACTAAACTCGAGCGTCAGTAGTCCAAGAAAATTATATAATCATATGTAAAATAAATCATTATCTCATTCAACATTAGACTTGCATATAATTCATCATCTCAAATTAACTTTCCCTTTCTTAATCATTTCAAATATAACCTTCAAAGTATTAAAATATCAAAACTTAAATATCACATTCGACATTTGAGTTCCATACTTCATTCCTTATAATTACAATACTTCTTCTAACAATTTCCATGTAAAATGTTCAAAATACTATAAAACTAAACTTTACTTAACAACATAACATGGTCAATTTAATATTCTAAATAACTTCATATTCTATGACAAGATGCTGAATCCATAACTATTGAATCCCTAGGTATGCGGGTTAGGTCTCAATGCATAACAAAATTTATCTTTTAACTCTAATTTCCACTTCAACATTAGCTTCTTATATTATAAGCATTTCTACCATTCAATTTCTATTAAAGCAATGTCAATAGCTTACAACATGAAATAGAATCATCAAATGCATCAATCAGGTCATAATATGCAGAGGTAATTGCGGATCATCAAAATGCAGATATTACAATGACATAACCCTACAGTCTTAAAAGTGTATCAAATATAGGATTAAAATCACCGTAATGCAATTATCTCATTGGTACTATGACAAATTGGCTGAGGCCTCACAAATTAAATAACTTCATTTAATTAATTAGGAATGGCTTCTCATTTAATTAAATAACTTTATTTAATTAATTAGAAGTAAGTACTCCATTTAATTAAATAATTTTGTTTAATTATTTAAAAATTATTTTCGAAACTAGTCAACTCAAGTCAACCGTGGTTAAATTTGGTCAACTTTTGGTCAAACTTGATCTTTGCGTATGTGAATATGAGCAAATGTGAGTATGAATTCCATCAACAATTCGATGCAAATTCTCATTCAACCTTTCAAAATGAAGATATGAGGGTATCTTAAATAGACTTTCCTAGAATTCATCAACGGTTGAGATCGATTTCAATCAACGATTAGGATTAAAGGTGAAGTTCAGTCATAAAGGGAGATTTCCAAATTAAAGGGAGTTAACAGATTTAATTTGAGTAAAATAAGGAGTTAACTGATTCAATTTGAGTAGAAAAAGGAGTTAACTGATTTAACTCATTTTTGATCAAAAGTGAACTGGAAATTTCTCTTTTTGAACTGAAGAGAGATTTGGTTGAGATATTTAATTTAATAAAATGAGATATGCTCTCATAATTACTTTTTCTCTTTAATTAAATAATCTTTAATTAATTAGAAACACTTTTCTAATTTAATTAAATAACTTCATTTAATTAATTAGTAATGGCTTCTCATTTAATTAAATAACCTTGTTTAATTAATTAGAAGTAAATACTCCATTTAATTAAATAATTTTGTTTAATTATTTCAAAATTCTTTTCGAAACTAGTCAACTCAAGTCAACCGTGGTTAAATCTGGTCAACTTTTGGTCAAACTTGATCTTTGCGTATGTGAATATGAGAAAATGTGAGTATGAATTCCAGCAACAATTCGATGCAAATTCTCATTCAACCTTTCAAAATGAAGAGATGAGGGTCTCTTAAATAGACTTTCCTGGAATACATCAACGGTTGAGATCGATTTCGATCAATGATCTGGATTAAAGGTGAAGTTCAGTCATAAAGGGAGATTCCCAAATTAAAGGGAGTTAACAGATTTAATTTGACAAAAATGAGGAGTTAACTGATTCAATTTGAGTAGAAAAAGGAGTTAACTGATTTAACTCATTTTTTATCAATAGTGAGTTGGAAATTTCATTTTTACAATTGAAGAGAGATTTTGTTGAGATATTTAATTTAATAAAATGAGATATGCTCTCATAATTACTTTTTCTATTTAATTAGATAATCTTTAATTAATTAGAGACACTTTTCTTATTTAATTAAATAACTTTATTTAATTAATTAGGAATGGCTTCTCATTTAATTAAATAACTTTATTTAATTAATTAGAAGTAAGTACTCCATTTAATTAAATAATTTCATTTAATTATTTCAAAATTCTTTTCGAAACTAGTCAACTCAAGTCAACCGTGGTTAAATCTGGTCAACTTTTGGTCAAACTTGATCTTTACGTATGTGAATATGAGCAAATGTTAGTATGAATTTCAGCAACAATTTGATGCAAATTCTCATTCAACCTTTCAAAATGAAGAGATGAGGGTATCTTAAATAGACTTTCCTGGAATTCATTAACTGTTGAGATCGATTTCTATCAGCGGTCAGGATTAAAGGTGAAGTTCATTCGTAAAGGGAGATTTCCAAATTAAGAGGGAGTTAACAGATTTAATTTGAGTAAAATGACAAGTTAACTGATTCAATTTGAGTAGAACAAGGAGTTAACTGATTTAACTCATTTTTTATCAATAGTGAACTGGAAATTTCCCTTTTTTAACTGAAGAGAGATTTTGTTGAGATATTTAATTTAATAAAATGAGATATGCTCTCATAATTACTTTTTGTATTTAATTAAATAATCTTTAATTAATTAGAGGCACTTTTCTTATATAATTGAATAACTTCATTTAATTAATTAGGAATGGCTTCTCATTCAATTAAATAACATTGTTTAATTAATTAGAAGTAAGTACTCCATTTAATTAAATAATTTCATTTAATTATTTCAAAATTCTTTTCGAAACTAGTCAACTCAAGTCAACCGTGGTTAAATCTAGTCAACTTTTGGTCAAACTTGATCTTTGCGTATGTGAATATGAGCAAATGTGAGTATGAATTCGAGCAACAATTCGATGCAAATTCTCATTCAACCTTTCAAAATGAAGAGATGAGGGTCTCTTAAATAGAATTTCCTGGAATTCATCAATGATTGAGATCGATTTCAATCAACGGTCAGGATTAAAGGGGAAGCTCAGTCATAAAGGGAGATTTCCAAATTAAAGGGAGTTAACAAATTTAATTTGAGTAAAATAAGGAGTTAACTGATTCAATTTGAGTAGAAAAAGGAGTTAACTCATTTAACTCATTTTTGATCAATAGTGAACTGGAAATTTTCCTTTTTGAACTGAAGAGAGATTTTGTTGAGATATTTAATTTAACAAAATGAGATATCCTCTCATAATTACTTTTTCTATTTAATTAAGTAATCTTTAATTAATTAGAGACACTTTTCTTATTTAATTAAATAACTTCATTTAATTAATTAGGAATGGCTTCTCATTTAATTAAATAACTTTGTTTAATTAATTAGAAGTACGTACTCCATTTAATTAAATAATTTTATTTAATTATTTAATTAGAAGTACGTACTCCATTTTATTTAATAATTTTATTTAATTAAATAAGAAAAGTGTCTCTAATTAATTAAAGATTATTTGATTAAATAGAAAAAGTAATTTTGAGAGCATATCTCATTTTATTAAATTAAATATCTCAACAAAATCTCTCTTCAGTTCAAAAAAAGAAATTTCCAGTTCACTATTGATAAAAAATGAGTTAAATCAGTTAACTCCTTTTTCTACTCAAATTGAATCAGTTAACTCCTTATTTTACTCAAATTAAATCTGTTAACTCCCTTTAATTCGAAAATCTCCATTTATGACTAAACTTCACCTTTAATCCTGACCGTTGATTGAAATCGATCTCAACCGTTGATGAATTCCAGTAAAGTCTATTTAAGCGACCCTCATCTATTCATTTTGAAAGGTTGAATGAGAATTTGCATCGAATTGTTGCTAGAATTCATACTCACATTTGCTCATATTCACATATGCAAAGATCAAGTTTGACCAAAAGTTGACCAGATTTAACCATGGTGACTTGAGTTGACTAGTTTCGAAAAGAATTTTGAAATAATTAAACGAAATTATTTAATTAAATGGAGTACTTACTTCTAATTAATTAAACAAATTTATTTAATTAAATGAGAAGCTATTCATAATTAATTAAATCAAGTTATTTAATTAAATAACAAAAGTGTCTCTAATTAATTAAAGATTATTTAATTAAATAGAAAAAGTAATTATGAGAGGATATCTCATTTTATTAAATTAAATATCTCAACAAAATCTCTCTTCAATTCAAAAAGATAAATTTCCAGTTCACTATTGATAAAAAATGATTTAAATCAGTTAACTCCTTTTTCTACTCAAATTAAATCAGTTAACTCCTTATTTTACTCAAATTAAATTTGTTAACAACCTTTAATTTGGAAATCTCCCTTTATGACTGAACTTCACCTTTAATCCTGACCGCTGATTGAAATCGATCTCAACCGTTGATGAGTTCCAGGAAAGTCTATTTAAGAGACCCTCATCTCTTCGTTTTGAAAGGTTGAATGAGAATTTGCATCAAATTGTTGCTAGAATTCATACTCACATTTGGTCATATTCACATATGCAGAGATCAAGTTTGACCAAAAGTTGACCAGATTTAACCACGGTTGACTTGAGTTGATTAGTTTCGAAAAGAATTTTGAAATAATTAAACGAAATTATTTAATTAAATGGAGTACTTACTTCTAATTAATCAAACAAAGTTATTTAATTAAATGAGAAGCCATTCCTAATTAATTAAATGAAGTTATTTAATTAAATAAGAAAAGTGTCTAATTAATTAAAGATTATTTAATTAAATAAAAAAAGTAATTATGAGAGCATATCTCATTTTATTAAATTAAATATCTCAACAAAATCTCCCTTCAGTTCAAAAAGTGAAATTTTCAGTTCACTATTGATAAAAAATGAGTTAAATCAGTTAACTCCTTTTTCTACTCAAATTGAATCAGTTAACTCCTTATTTTACTCAAATTAAATCTGTTAACTCCCTTTATGACTGAACTTCACCTTTAATCTTGACCGCTGATTGAAATCGATCTCAACCGTTGATGAATTCCACGAAAGTCTATTTAAGAGACCCTCATCACTTCATTTTGAAAGGTTGAATGAGAATTTGCATCAAATTGTTGCTGGAATTCATACTTACATTTGATCATATTCACATATGCAAAGATCAAGTTTGACCAAAAGTTGTCCAGATTTAACCACAGTTGACTTGAGTTGACTAGTTTCAAATTTTTTTTTGAAATAATTAAACGAAATTATTTAATTAAATGGAGTACTTACTTCTAATTAATTAAACAAAGTTATTTAATTAAATGAGAAGCCATTCGTAATTAATTAAATGAAGTTACTTAATTGAATAAGAAAAGTGTCTCTAATTAATTAAAGATTATTTAATCTAATAGGAAAAGTAATTATGAGAGCATATCTCATGTTATTTAATTAAATATCTCAACAAAATCTCTCTTCAGTTCAAAAAGGGAAATTTCTAGCTCACTATTGATAAAAAATGAGTTAAATCAATTAACTCCTTTTTCTACTCAAATTAAATCAGTTAACTCCTTATTTTACTCAAATTAAATCTGTTAACTCCCTTTAATTTAGAAATCTCCCTTTATGACTAAACTTCACCTTTAATTTTGACTGCTAATTGAAATCAATCTCAACCTTTGATAAATTCCACGAAAGTCTATTTAAGAGACCCTCATCTCTTCATTTTGAAAGTTTGAATGAGAATTTGCATTGAATTATTGTTGGAATTCATACTCACATTTACTCATATTCACATACGCAAAGATCAAGTTTGACCAAAAGTTGACCAGATTTAACCACCGTTGACTTGAGTTGACTAGTTTCGAAAAGAATTTTGAAATAATTAAACAAAATTATTTAATTAAATGGAGTACTTACTTCTAGTTAATTAAACAAAGTTATTTAATTAAATGAGAAGCCATTCCTAATTAATTAAATTAAGTTATTTAATTAAATAAGAAAAGTTTTTATAATTAATTAAAGATTACTTAATTAAATAGAAAAAGTAATTATTAGAGCATATCTGATTTTATTTAATTAAATATCTTAACAAAATAACTCTTCAGTTCAAAAAGGGAAATTTCCAGTTCACTATTGATAAAAAATGAGTTAAATTAGTTAACTCCTTTTTCTACTCAAATTGAATCAGTTAACTCCTTATTTTACTCAAATTAAATCTGTTAACTCCCTTTAATTTGGAAATCTCCCTTTATGACTGAACTTCACCTTTAATCCTAACCACTGATTGAAATTGATCTCAACCGTTGATGAATACCAGGAAAGTCTATTTAAGAGACCTTCATATCTTCATTTTGAAAGGTTGAATGAGAATTTGCATCAAATTGTTGCTGAAATTTGTCATGCCCAAACTACGAGGGCAAAAACACACAATTTTTTTTTGAAAATGTTTAATAATTAAACATGCTCTAAGTTTGAAATGAAAGTGATAGTAGTTTTAGTAAAGGTTCTCTCCATTATGTCTTAAGATTATAAACATGATGGTGATTACATCGTTAAGATATTGAAGCTTTTGTTATAAGATTGATATCGATAAACTTATGTTCTTACATTTCTTATACAACATTATAGTAAAAGTTATATATAAAAAAAAAATGATGTAGATGACTACAAAATTAGTTTAATGAAACAACTAAGCAAATAACATCGACATTAAAACTTAATTTAAATAGACAATAACCTGAAGTCTAAACCTAATTAGTACTCAAAAATTTAGACTTACTTCAATACCAAAACTAAATACATTTAAAAATTAATTAAAAGAAATCAAATCTAAATTAACGATTATATCCATAATACCTAACAATTGAATGAATCGAAATCGAAACTAACTTACATCTATAATTTTTAAATTAAGACTAATAGATTTCTTTTTATAACCATTACTTAATTAACATTAGATCTACTATAGATTTTAAATTACTAAAAGAAACTTTCTAAATTTAATACATTTTATAAGCTACCAAACTAATCTACTAACTAACACTAACAAAATACAAGCAACAAACTAAACTAATTTTAAACTAAAACTTTTTGAGTTAACATATATCTTTAAAACAATTAACATTAAAACAACATATTAATCAATTAGCTAAAATTATTAATATTTAACAAATAACAAACAATAACAAACATAAAACTTTAATAAATTAACTAACTTAAATACTAACATGCTAAAAACTAAAACAAATATTAACTTAACTACTTACTAACAAAAAAAATAGTAATTTAACTTAACATATACTAACTACCCTATCTAACTCTACTTCTAACTAATCTAAAATTTTAACCACTAACTTATTTAAAGCATTAAATAAAACAAAAATTAAAAATTAACAATATACAACTAACATACTAACAACTAAGCTTATTAACCACTAACCTAACCACTAACTCTATCCTATACTACCTATACTCTACCCCCCCCTACACCCCTACTCTACTCCCCAAATGGGCGCTTCCCAAAGGGTGGGTGCGCTGCCCAACCTCACTGACCCTACGTCATTGGTACCCCACTTTCCATCCACGCAAGGACAAGCCCCAAGTTGGGCGCTCAGCAAGATACGGAGGAGATTTCCAAAAGTTAAAAAAAACAACTTGATTGCCATGTCTTTTAAAAAACTTTAATACATCAACCTCCATCCAAAGCAATGAGGTGAGCGCTGAGCTAAGGAAAGGAGATGGGACATGGGGGGGCAGGGTGACATCACCCCCCCCCATGTACACTTTGACTTGCTAAACCATTCAAAACAAAAAAAAACATTTTTAAAGCATTATTTTTTAAAAAGACGCCCATGGAAAGATGGAAAGGTATTTAAGACAAAAGATTATTAGGTAGCTTAGGATATTTAGTTTATTTTCTTTCTTTCTTTTTTTTCTTTTAAACATAAAGAAGTTATAAGGAAATTATATCATTAAAGAAAGATATATATAAATATAAATTTGGAGAATCTTTGTGAATATTCTCTGTTGTCCAAAACCATTAAAATGAGTCTCCAATACAAAAGACAGAGAGTTTTTACTCTCTTAAACATTTTTTTTTTCTAAGTATGGATTAACAAAGCAAATGAATATATTTTTTTTTCTTAAGGTGTATAATTTTTTTTTAAAGATGTATATATTTATGGAATGGATTTAAACCATGGATTTATTGATTTCTCTAACAACTTGAATTCAACTGTAAATCATAATAATAATTTTTTTTTTTTCCTCAGCATAGTTTTCATTTTGAACATATAAGAAACTTGAAAATTTTGCTAAATTTAAACCAACATCATTACATCTTATTTTGATATGCATCCATCTAATTTAAAATTACGATTAAATCACAAGACAAGCAATTATATTCAACACCAATTTTATTCGCAAACTTGATTCAAGGGCTCAGCCGGGAAAGAATTAGGAAGAAAATCCAGCTTCGTTGCCAATCTAACAAAGTTTGAAATAGCAATTTACATAGGATAAAAATCCCAAATTTCAACAACATAATTGAATTTTCTTCATGACCCTCATCAATGGATTTATAATGTTTTCTGCAACACATTACTAGAACCATGGATGGAACAGAATCTGATCAGGTGACAACAAGCATGTCCAAGAAATAATTCAAACGTGCATATTCCTACAAGTTTTTCACAAATGGATTCACAATGAATCAAAACTAAGAAAAGGTGGATTCTTCCAACCAAGAGAAGTCAAGCACAACACCAAACAGATGCCCAATCGAGGCTATATACCAAGAACTTTCGTTCTTCCATTTCAACATACCATAATCATACAAGGTTTGTGCTGATAGGTAGGGGCCCATAACACCCTACCCTTTCTCCCTCTTCTCATCCTGAGAAGAGACTCTACACTGGTTGGAGTTTGACTAAACAGACCTTTTCCAAAATTGGTCACTTCTGCCCTCTCCAAGAGTAAGTAATATCAAAACACCCATGCAAGAAAAATCGCAAAATTGCAAAAATAAACATGAAAGAAAATCATCCAAAAATAACATGGTTTTCAAAGCTTCCCAACATACCCACAAACATACAAACATTGAAACAACAACAAGGTAGCATAAGCATGAAACAAGAATGAAATCTGATCAAGGGAGATAAGAATTCCAACCTTCACAAAGAGGTAATGGCAATGAACAAGTTTGAGTAGAGCTTCCCTTTCCTTGCTTCAATCTTCAAGAACTCCTCTCTAAATGTAGAGATTGGGTAACAACCTCAACTAGTCCAATGAATACCTCTAAATAAGCCTCCAACTCAACCACCCAAAAGGAGTAATAACTACTTCCACCCACTAGCAATTCTAGAAACTCCTAACTCAACCTACACTATGATTAAACCTTAAGTGGAGATGAGGTGAGGTAACCCAAGATAACTACTTGCAATTTTCGCACAAAGGTAAAATGAGACTTTTTGAGTGATCTCCAAAGTCAACAAAAGGGGTTAAGGGTTGGAAAAGACCCCCAACCCATACCCATACCCCTTGGGTATAATTATTTCATGTTTTAAAGTCTTAGGAATAGGTTTAGAGCCACACAAAGGCTAGGAAATAATTAGGACCAACTAATAACTCTAAAAAAAATAGATAAGTACTAATCCAGATTAAGGATGACTAAACTCGATTAAGAACTCAATTAGCAAACTAACACTAACTTAAACCGACTTAGGTCCATGGGTTACACAACTAACCCTAAATAGCATACAGAAGAAAATAACCAATTTACGAGTGTCAAGCGACACTAACAGAACATAATTACGAACACTAACATTTATTGAACATAGAAAGATACATAGATACATCTCACAATACAATACGTGAATTACAAACAACAAGGTAAAATTAGCACATAGAGATTAGTTCTGTTGCTCCGTCGATTTTCTTGACTAAAATATCTGCACACTCATTGCACACATCAGTAGTCCCCAAAATCACATGTACATATATACGTATCAGAAATTCACATAAATTGAACCATACATCAATCAGGTTTCTTCCATCCTACTTAATTCTTAACCATTAAAAATCTCTTAAATCAAAGTATCAATCATATATTTACCGATTTCATCAACATACATATACATAAAACATTAAATGACAAACATCAATATATCTGAAAGTAACATCACATAACATGAAATAATATAATATGTTCTAAGTATTAGATAATGTCTTGACATCTCGAATCGTGAGTGTCAAAATGATAAAATAACAACCAAGGCTACGAAGGGTCGGGGCGAGGCCTCACAGAATTGATACTCACATTTGCTCATATTCACATACGCAAAGATCAAGTTTGACCAAAAGTTGATCAGATTTAACCACGATTGACTTGAGTTGACTAGTTTCGAAAAGAATTTTGAAATAATTAAATAAAATTATTTAATTAAATGGAGTACTTACTTCTAATTAATTAAACAAAGTTAATTAATTAAATGAGAAGCCATTCCTAATTAATTAAATGAAGTTATTTAATTAAAAAAGAAAAGTGTCTCTAATTAATTAAAGATTATTTAATTAAATAGAAAAAGTAATTATAAGAGCATATCTCATTTTATTAAATTAAATATCTCAACAAAATCTCTCTTCAGTTCAAAAAGGGAAATTTCCAGTTCACTATTGATCAAAAATGAGTTAAATCAGTTAACTCTTTTTTCTACTCAATTAGAATCAGTTAACTCCTTATTTTACTCAAATTAAATCTGTTAACTCCCTTTAATTTGGAAATCTCCCTTTATGACTGAACTTCACCTTTAATCTTGACCGCTGATTGAAATCGATCTCAACCATTGATGAATTCCAAGAAAGTCTATTTCGGAGACCATCATCTCTTCATTTTGAAAGGTTGAATAAGAATTTGCATCGAATTGTTGCTGGACTTCATACTCACATTTGCTCATATTCACATACGCAAAGATCAAGTTTGACCAAAATGACCAGATTTAACCATGGTTGACTTGAGTTGACTAGTTTCAAAAATAATTTTGAAATAATTAAATAAAATTATTTAATTAAATGGAGTATTTACTTCTAATTAATTAAACAAATTTATTTAATTAAATGATAAGCCATTCCTAATTAATTAAATGAAGTTATTTAATTAAATAAGAAAAGTGTCTCTAATTAATTAAAGATTATTTAATTAAATAGAAAAAGTAATTATGAGAGCATATTTCATTTTATTAAATTAAATATCTCAACAAAATCTCTCTTCAGTTCAAAAAAGGAAATTTCCAGTTCACTATTGATCAAAAATGAGTTAAATAAGTTAACTCCTTTTTCTACTCAAATTGAATCAGTTAACTCCTTATTTTACTCAAATTAAATCTGTTAACTCCCTTTAATTTGGAAATCTCCCTTTATGACTGAACTTCACCTTTAATCCTAACCGTTGATTGAAATCGATCTCAACCGCTGATGAATTCTAGGAAAGTCTATTTTAGAGACCCTCGTCTCTTCATTTTGAAAGGTTGAATGAGAATTTGCATTGAATTGTTACTGGAATTCATACTCACATTTTCTTATATTCACATACGTAAAGATCAAGTTTGACCAAAAGTTGACCAGATTTAACCACGATTGACTTGAGATGTCTAGTTTCGAACAAGAATTTTGAAATAACTAAACGAAATTATATAATTAAATGAAGTATATACTTCTAATTAATTAAACAAAGTTATTTAATTAAATGAGAAGCCATTCCTAATTAATTAAATGAAATTATTTAATTAAATAAAAAAAGTGTCTCTAATTAATCAAAGATTACTTAATTAAAATGAAAAAGTAATTATGAGAGCATATCTCATTTTATTGAATTAAATATCTCAACAAAATCTCTCTTCAGTTCAAAAAGGGAAATTTCCAGTACACTATTGATAAAAAATGAGTTAAATCAATTAAATCCTCTTTCCACTCAAATTGAATCAGTTAACTCCTTATTTTACTCAAATTAAATCTGTTAACTTTCTTTAATTTAGAAATCTCCCTTTATGACTGAACTTCACCTTTAATCTTAACCGTTGATTGAAATCGATCTCAACCGTTGACGAATTCCAGAAAAGTCTATTTAAGACACCCTCATCTCTTCATTTTGAAAGCTTGAATGAGAATTTGCATTGAATTGTTGCTGGAATTCATACACACATTTGCTCATGTTCACATACGAAAAGATCAAGTTTGACCAAAAGTTGACAAGATTTAACCATGGTTAACTTGAGTTGACTAGTTTCGAAAAGAATTTTGAAATAATTAAACGAAATTATTTAATTAAATGGAGTACTTACTTCTAATTAATTAAACAAATTTATTTAATTAAATGAGAAGCCATTCCTAATTAATTAAATGATGTTATTTAATTAAATAAGAAAAGTGTCTCTAATTAATTAGAGATTACTTAATTAAATAGAAAAACAAATTATGAGAGCATATCTCATTTTATTAAATTAAATATCTCAACAAAATCTCTCTTCAGTTCAAAAAGATAAATTTCCAGTTAACTATATATCAAAAATGAGTTAAATAAGTTAACTCCATTTTTAACTCAAATTGAGTCAATTAACTCCTTATTTTACTCAAATTAAATATGTTAACTCTCTTTAATCTGGAAATCTCGCTTTATGACTGAACTTCACCTTTAATCCTGACCGTTGATTGAAATCGATCTCAACAGTTGATGAATTCTAGGAGAGTCTATTTAAGAGACCCTCATCTCTTCATTTTGAAAGGTTGAATGAGAATTTGCATCGAATTGTTGCTGTAATTCATACTCACATTTGCTCATATTCACATACGCAAAGATCAAGTTTGACCAAAAGTTGACCAAATTTAACCACGGTTGACTTGAGTTGACTAGTTTCTAAATTTTTTTTGAAATAATTAAGCAAAATTATTTAATTAAATATAGTACTTGAATCTAATTAATTAAACAAAGTTATTTAATTAAATGAGAAGCCATTCCTAATTAATTAAATGAAGTTATTTAATCAAATAAGAAACGTGTCTCTAATTAATTAAAGATTACTTAATTAAATAGAAAAATTAATTATAAGAGCATATCTCATTTTATTAAATTAAATATCTCAACAAAATCTCTCTTCAGTTCAAAAAGGGAAATTTCCAGTTACACTATTAATAAAAAATGAGTTAAATCAGTTAACTCCTTTTTTAACTCAAATTGAATCAGTTAACTCCTTATTTTACTCAAATTAAATTTGTTAACTCCCTTTAATTTAGAAATCTCCCTTTATGACTGAACTTCACCTTTAATCCTGACCGTTGATTGAAATCGATCTAAACCATTGATGAATTTTAGGAAAGTCTTTTTAGCAGACCCTCATCTCTTCATTTTGAAAGGTTGAATGAGAATTTGCATCAAATTGTTGCATGAATTCATACTCACATTTGCTCATATTCACATACACAAAGATCAAGTTCGACCAAAAGTTGACCAAATTTAACATAGTTGACTTGAGTTTACTAGTTTCAAAATTTTTTGTGAAATAATTAAACGAAATTATTTAATTAAATGGAGTACTTACTTCTAATTAATTAAACAAAGTTATTTAAGTAAATCAGAAACCATTCCTAATTAGTTAAATGAAGTTATTTAATTAAATAAGAAAAGTGTCTCTAATTAATTAAAGATTACTTAATTAAATAGAGAAACTAATTATGAGAGCATATCTCATTTTATTTAGTTAAATATCTCAACAAAATGTCTGTTCAGTTCAAAAAGGGAAATTTCCAGTTCACTATTGATCAAAAATGAGTTAAATCAGTTAACTCATTTTTCTACACAAATTGAATCAATTAACTCCTTATTTTACTCAAATTAAATTTGTTAAGTCCCTTTAATTTGAAAATCACCCGTTATGACTGAATTTCACCTTTAATCATGACCGTTGATTGAAATCGATATCAACCTTTGATGAATTCCAAGAAAGTCTTTTTTAAGAGACCGTCATCTCTTCATTTTGAAAGGTTGAATGAGAATTTGCATCAAATTGTTGATGGAATTCATACTCACATTTGCTCATATTCAGATATGCAAAGATCAAGTTTAACCAAATGTTGACTAGATTTAAACACGTTTGACTTGAATTGACTAGTTTCGAAAAGAACTTTGAAATAATTAAACAAAATTATTTAATTAAATGGAGCACTTACTTCTAATTAATTAAACAAAGATATATAATTAAATGAGAACCCATTCCTGATTAATTAAATGAAGTTATTTAATTAAATAAGAAAAGTGTCTCTAATTAATTAAAGATTATTTAATTAAATAGAAAAAGTAATTATGAGAGCATATCTCATTTTATTAAATTACATATCTCAACAAAATCTCTCTTCAGTTCAAAAAAGGAAATTTCCATTTCACTATTGATCACAAATGAGTTAAATCAATTAACTCCTTTTTCTACTTAAATTGAATCGGTTAACTCCTTATTTTATTCAAATTAAATCTGTTAACTCCCTTTAATTTGGAAATGTCCCTTTATGACTAAACTTCACCTTTAATCCTGATCGTTGATTGAAATCGATCTCAACCGTTGATGAATTTCAGGAAAGTCTATTTAAGAGACCCTCATCTCTTCATTTTGAAAGGTTGAATGAGAAGTTACATAGAGTTGTTGCTGGAATTCATACTCACATTTGCTCATATTCACATACGCAAAGATCAAGTTTGAGCAAAATTTGACCAGATTTAAACACGGTTGAATTGAGTTGACTGGTTTCGAAAAGAATTTTGAAATAATTAAACGAAATTATTTAATTAAATGGAGTACTTACTTCTAATTAATTAAACAAAGTTATTTAATTAAATGAGAAGCCATTCCTAATTAATTAAATGAAGTTATTTAATTAAATAAGAAAAGTGTCTCTAATTAATTAAAGATTACTTAATTAAATAGAAAAAGTAATTATGAGAGCATATCTCATTTTATTAAATTAAATATCTCAACAAAATCTCTCTTCAGTTCAAAAAGGGAAATTTCCAATTCACTATTGATAAAAAAAGAGTTAAATCAGTTAACTGCTATTTCTACTCAAATTGAATCAGTTAACTCCTTATTTTACTCAAATTAAATATGTTAACTCCCTTTAATTCTGAAATCTCCCTTTATGACTGAACTTCACCTTTAATCCTGACCGTTGATTGAAATCGATCTCAAATGTTGATGAATTCCAGCAAAGTCTATTTAAGAGACCTTCATCTCTTCATTTTGAAAGGTTGAATGAGAATTTGCATCGAATTGTTGCTGGAATTCATACTCACATTTGCTCATATTTATATACGCAAAAATCAAGTTTGACCAAAAGTTGACCAAATTTAACCCAGGTTGACTTGATTTGACTAGTTTCAAAATTTTTTTTGATATAATTAAATCAAATTATTTAATTAAATGGAGTACTTACTTCTAATTAATTAAACAAAGTTATTTATTTAAATGAGAAGCCATTCCTAATTTATTCAATGAAGTTATTTAATAAAATAAGAAAAGTGTCTGAAATTAATTAAAGATTACTTAATTAAATAGAAATAGTAATTATGAGAGCATATCTCATTTTATTAAATTAAATATCTCAACAAAATCTCTCTTCAGTTCAAAAAGGGAAATTTCCATTTCACTATTGATAAAAAATGAGTTAAATCAGTTAACTCCTTAGTTTACTCAAATTAAATCTGTTAACTCCCTTTAATTTGGAAATCTCCCTTTATGATTGAACTTCACTTTTAATCTTGACCGTTGATTGAAATCGATCTCAACCGTTGATGAATTCCAGGAAAGTCTATTTAATAGACCCTCATCTCTTAATTTTAAAATGTTGAATGAGAATTTACATCGAGTTGTTGCTAGAATTCATACTCACATTTGCTCATATTCACATACGCAATGATCAAGTTTGACCAAAAGTTGACCAGATTTAACCATGGTTGACTTGAGTTGACTAGTTTCGAAAAGAATTTTGAAATAATTAAAAGAAATTATTTATTTAAATGGAGTACTTACTTCTAATTAATTAAACAAAGTTATTTAATTAAATGAGAACCCATTCCTAGTTAATTAAATGAAGTTATTTAATTAAATAAGAAAAGTGTCTCTAATTAATTAAAGATTAGTTAATTAAATAGAAAAAGTAATTATGAGGGCATATCTCATTTTATTAAATTAAATATCTCAACAAAATCTCTCTTCAGTTCAAAAAGGGAAATTTTTAGTTCACTATTGATCAAAAATGAGTTAAATTAGTTAACTCCTTTTTCTACTCAAATTTAATCTGTCAACTCCTTGTTTTACTGAAATTAAATCTATTAACTCCCTTTAATTTGGAAATCTCCCTTTATGACTGAACTTCACCTTTAATCCTGACCATTGATTGAAATCGATCTCAACCATTGATGAATTTCAGCAAAGTCTATTTAAGAGACCCTCATCTCTTCATTTTGAAAGGTTGAATGAGAATTTGCATCGAATTGTTGCTGGAATTCATACTCACATTTGCTCATATTCACATACGCAAAGATCAAGTTTGATCAAAAGTTGACCAGATTTAACCATGGTTGACTTGAGTTGACTAATTTCGAACGAAATTATTTAATTAAATGGAGTACTTACTTTCAATTAATTAAACAAAGTTATTTAATTAAATGAGAATCCATTCCTAATTAATTAAATGAAGTTATTTAATTAAATAAGAAAAGTGTCTCTAATTAATTAAAGATTACTTAATTAAATAGAAAAAGTAATTATGAGAGCATATCTCATTTTATTAAATTAAATATCTCAACAAAATCTCGCTGCAGTTAAAAAAGGGAAATTTCTAATTCACTATTGATAAAAAATGAGTTAAATCAATTAACTCCTTCTTCTACTCAAATTGAATCATTTGACTCCTTATTTTACTCAAATTAAATCTGTTAACTCCCTTTAATTTGAAAATCTCCCTTTATGACTGAACTTCACCTTTAATCCTGACCGTTGATTGAAATCGATATCAACCGTTGATGAATTCCAAGAAAGTCTATTTAAGAGACCTTCATGTCTTCATTTTGAAAGGTTGAATGAGAATTTGCATCGAATTGTTGCTGGAATTCATACTCACATTTGCTCATATTCACATACGCAAAGATCAAGTTTGACCAAAAGTTGACTAGATTTAACCACGGTTGACTTGAGTTGACTAGTTTCGAAAAGAATTTTGAAATAATTAAACAAAATTATTTAATTAAATGGAGTACTTACTTCTAATTAATTAAACAAAGTTATTTAATTAAATGAGAATCCATTCCTAATTAGTTAAATGAAGTTATTTAATTAAATAAGAAAAGTGTCTCTAATTAATTTAAGATTAGTTAATTAAATAGAAAAAGTAATTATGAGAGCATATCTCATTTTATTAAATTAAATATCTCAAAAAAATCTCTCGTCAGTTCAAGAAGGGAAATTTTCAGTTCACTATTGATAAAAAATGAGTTAAATCAGCTAACTCCTTTTTCTACTCAAATTGAATCTGTTAACTCCTTGTTTTACTCAAATTAAATCTGTTAACTCTGTTTAATTTGGAAATCTCCTTTTATGACTAAACTTCACCTTTAATCCTGACCGTTGATTGAAATCGATCTCAACCATTGATGAATTTCAGGAAAGTCTATTTAAGAGATCCTCATCTCTTCATTTTGAAAGGTTGAATGAGAATTTGCATCAAATTGTTGCTGGAATTCATACTCACATTTGCTCATTTTCACATACGCAAAGATCAAGTTTGACCAAAAGTTGACCGGATTTAACCACGGTTGACTTGAGTTGACTAGTTTCGAAAAGAATTTTGAAATAATTAAATGATATTATTTAATTAAATGGATTACTTACTTCTAATTAATTAAACTGTAATGCCCTACCAAGTAATCCATTTTTTTTCCATAGAAGTAAACATCACATATAACTTATGCACATTAACAGAAGCAATAGCATTGTCCATCTGAAAGTAAACATAACATAAATAATAGATTACATTCTTTAAGATCCCTTAACTTTTAATTGCATACATGAATCCATCTAGTACAACATCCACATGAAATAATAATGATAAGGCCAGTGTTTATACATTGCATTTCAAATGCTCATTCATCTACTGTACATGTCACAGGGTATGATAAGCTCAAAAATATACATACATAGAATAAGGTACATCATCCTATTCTAATCCATGATACATCAAAGTAGAGACAATCACATGATATAGCGTCATAGAGAACGTATACATCCATCATAAAGATCAAACATAATAAACTAAGTGCACAGTTCCTCCCAACCGTTAATAGCATCATCAGACCATCGTGGATCTTAGCCATCCCTCCGTGCGTAACATTCCAAATCATCGAAGAGATCATCGGTATTAACATAGTAGGAATGTCACTCCTAATATATACAACATCATATGTAGAAAGTAATCTAACATGCAAATAAAACCATAAGATAACATCATCTAACATATGCTAATCATAAAAAAAAAGGATACATATCCACCATCATGAAGGACGCATCAACCACGACGTCTCAATGAATCTCAAAATGATAAGAGTGGAAAATACACTACCACCTAACCGCATGGTATCAAATTGGTCCACTCCCACTATGCTAAGGAGATAATCTCAAGTCCCAATCAAGCTATCAAAATCACATAGCACATATCTCTATAAGTCCAGAAATCCTAAAGGTATACTAACTCAAAGGTTCCAAACACAAAATTTGACATCTAATCCCAGAGGCACACAATGACATGTAAGAACCTACTATGCAAGTGGGAAAGTGTCATCGCAATTATCATGTACAAGTTACCCTGGTAGTTAGCTAAACTCCATGGGTTCATACTGATTTCATGTGGCCAATAGTATTCTCTCATACTGACGAGGCATACTACGGAATGCAAGGTCGCAACCATGCGTCTCACTACTCCCATCCTAGCCTGTACAAGCACTCAAGGCATGGGCGAGAACAAAACTCTTATCCTTTTAGGTTCATTTTTTTAGTATTAGGTGTGAGTGTTATCACTTATTAATCCAACTTACAATGAGTTACCCTGGCAACCTCTTAGGGCCCCGACCCCCATTACAAGCCACTTCCCGTCACTACATGCAGATATCCTACCCTAATGCTCATGGACTCATAAATCTCAAAATCATAAAAGATAATCCATAATAAAATCATCAAATATGCATAAAAGCATCAAATCTCCATGAGCAAACATCTATAGAAAATCATGAATAGAACAACTCTCTATTGGGAACTGAAGTATCACTAATAATCAAATATCCAATGGTTCTCAATAATCAAAATATATATCTCAATCATACTAATCGAAGACTCCAAAAATGGTTGAGTCAAACATGTCACAACATGACATCATCAAGAATAAATCCACATCTCAGTCCCATCATGGCGACTAGAAAATAATCAAGGATAACTGATTGATGACCAAAATAATGATTATGTCAAGAGTCTCATACAAAAGAATCTGGACTATAACAATCAGTAATCACATCCAATACATAGAGCATTCCATCACAAACCATGGTTGGGTTTATAAAGATCTAGATTAAAACATCCTCATGACATCACAATCACATAACCCCCAAGCCTCTGGTAGATGTCCTATACTGGTCAACACTAGTATACCCAAAACCCAAAACAATAGCATAAAGAATACACAATGTAAACACATGTTTTGGTTTTGTTAAGTTTTCAAATTTGAATTTAAAAGTCTCTGTTTACGTTTTTCCAAATTATATTAAGTGGAGAAATTTCACGTTTTTCCTAACCTATGTATTTGGTTGATAGGTAAAAGTTTCTCCCCAAAACTATTAGACTCAATTTTCTAATTGATCTAAAAATATTTTGTTTATATAACATTGTTTGAAAATTGACACTCTCAATGAATCAAAACTTCGATTATATATTCTAATCACTAATCTTAATTAAGCTGAGTTTAATTAAATTAATTATTAATATCTCTTCATAATTGACAAGCTCAATATCAATACTTTAAATCATTAAAAGAGTGATCCATTAATTTAGAACTTTATAATACTCATTTATAATTAATTATATATACTAATATATATATATATATATATACACACACACATATAAATAAATAAATATATATATATAATAACATTTAATAATTAATGATATTGCAAAAAAATCGAGATTCATATCCAAATCTCATATGAAATAATGTTGCAAATAAAATTTTATATAATTTAAAACCAAACTCAAATCGCAATGCGATTGTAAAATCGTGCGGTCCAATTCATTCGCACCGCAGGTACACTGCGAATCGCAGGTACCCTGTGATCTCGTAGGCCTACAGTGGGTGGGGTATATAATACCCGCCCAACACCATATATATATATTTTTTAAACGCGATTTTCAATAACGCTTTTTATAAAAATGTTCCCATGCGATATGAAATACTATTAACATGAAACTCTATCGCGATTTGACATTCGATTATTATATGGGTATATATATGTATATATATATATATACACGCAGAGTTTATCACCATCACAACACATACATATATATTTATATAATGATATATATGTATATGTGTATGCAGATTCAAGAATATACACAGTTTACTTAGAAATTCTAATTTTCAAAATTTTTCTTTAAATCTTTGATCTTCAAATTTATCCAATAAATAATCTAATGGGTTTGGATATGAATTTAAAACCTAGCCCTATTTTCTTTCAGATCTATGCATATAAATATTTCCACATTCAATTGCCCATATTGAGAATGCATACAATAAAAATATGAAATTCTTCAGAAGACATATGGAAGACATGAAGAAGACAGGGAATGCAAGATGTGGAAATAGCATAAGTAAAATCACAAGAATCTACCCAAATTCTGATGCTAATTCGCTCTTCCTCAGAAAACTCGCAGAGCAAGCTCCCTTCTTCAGAATTTTTGAATCCTCCAATGCTCCAATTGCACTCCAAATGCTATGTCTAAGCTTCTAGGGATGCCTGAATATAAAGAGCTCTCAGGAAACCTCTAGAATGTTTCTAGAAATAGCTGTAAGGTGTCACCAACTAAGCATGGGTCTTTTCCAACCTTCAAGATGAGCCATAGGGTTGTAGACACCATGTGCTTAATTGATGCACTAACCCCCATGTTGTTGACACATGAGAAATAGAGAAGTGCATTAATTCCCATGCAAGCTTATAACTCCAATCCACTTTTTATATAATTTCTATTTAAATATTTATAACTTTTATTTTAATTTTTGTAACTTTTATTTTTATTTTTTTTAAGTTTTATTATTATTATTTATTTATTACTTTATTATTATTTTATAATAATTATTAATTTTTAATTTTTAATTTTCTTTTATTTAATTCTTTTCTCTCAATTAATTCTCATTTAATTAATTATACTCAAAATATCAAAGATCATGATATTTTATTAATTTTTTCCAAAATAATTAATTTATTAATTAAATCTATTTATTAAGACTTAATTAATCGAAAATTCACCATAGACCTCCAACATAAAATATGAAAACCCATCATAGAACAAATCATACAAAATCAGTCTAAAGGGTTAAAAATCACGAAATATGTCATCCGACACATTTGGTGGGTACTCAACTCTGATACTTGTCCTAACCCACTAGGACAAATGGTTTAAGGGTTTGGGACTTGAGAATTTATCTCCCTTCTCTTATCATTGAGATAGTATAATAGGGTACGCCCATCCTGGCAATTCAGAGAAGTCGATACTCGGTACCTACAACCTGCAGAAAAACCATGCATGTACATACAATATATAATACTAAGCTAAACAGACAATGGCAGGAAGTGGTGCATCATGTAGATCCCGACTAAGCAGGTGACTACAACTCCCTTCCTTAACCACATCAAAAATGCCATACAACATGAAAACACGCACACCATACACATGCAAGTATGGGGTAAGTATCCATAATAAAACACATAAGATAATAACCATCCATCTAATTATCAATAATAACTGAAAATAGTCTAATGATCATCATGTATGCATGAAATGTAAAATCTAAATGATCTCATCATATAACCATTGAATCCATAACATAATGTCTGATAGTGTCAAAACAATACCACTAATCCATTAACATAAAACTAGTCTATCACAGTCTGATAGTAATAACAATGTCCAAAAAAGATGTGAATGAGGGTAGGCACTACATCCACCCCCCCTTGGGTTAGGCTTACTCCTGGAAGCCTACAAACAAGTAGGGATATAACTCCCTCAATCTAGCTGCATCCTCACAAGTAGCTGAAGAATCATCAGTAGGGTCCCATTGGACCCTTACCTGATCGATGGTTCGACCCCTGAGGGTCAACCCCTGCTACTCTAGAATACGAATTGGCTCCAAAGCCAGCTGCCTGTCCTCTACCTGCAACACATTCCAATCAAGAACATGCACAGTATCAAGAATATAATGCCTAAGCACTGAAACATGGAAAACATCATGAATGCGAGCTAGGCTGGGTGGTAGAGCAAGACGGTAAGCAACTGGGCCAATCCTTTCCAAAATCTTGAATGGTCCCACAAAATGAGGTGCTAGCTTAGAACCCTTTCCATATCGGATCGGACGCTTTCGTGGTCGCACACTCAAGAAAACCTTATCTCCCATAGCAAACTGCTTATCAGTCCTATGAGCATCGACATACTTCTTCTGCCTATCCTATGCCATAATCAAATGCTCACGGATACACACTACCTGTTGCTCCATAAGACAAAGCATCTTAGGACCCAACAGGATGCGATCCTCAAGATTGTCCCAACTCAATGGTGTACGACAAGGGCATCCATATAATGCCTAAAATGGCACCATACCAATGGAACTATGATACCTGTTGTTGTAAGAAAACTCCACTAGATAGAGATAATCCTCCCAATGTGTCTACCTATCTATCACATACATCTGTAACATATCCTCCAAAACTTGATTCACCCTCTTTATCTGACCATCAGTCTCTGGATGATATGCTGAACTGAAGTTTAACTGCGCTCCAAGCTCATCTTGCAACCATGTCCAGAATGCAGATGTGAATACAAGATCCCTGTCAGAAATGATCTTTCTAGGAATACCATGTAATCTCACAATATCATGCATGAAGATATTAGCTACAGAAGTTGTTGTGTAGGAAGACCTAATCAATGATAAATGTGCCACCTTAGTCAACCGATCAACGGTAACCATGATAACATCATGACATCGAACTATCATAGGTAATCTTACAATAAAATCCATGGAGATGATATCCCACTTCCAAGAAGGAATGAGATTAGGCTGCAAAAGTCTAGCCGGGTGCTGATGTTCTGCCTTAACTCTCTGACACTCAAGGAACCTAGCCACAAATCAGCAATATCTTGCTTCATCCCAGACCAAAAGAATAAACATCTCAAATCAGCATGCATCTTCTTGACACCTGGATGTGTCGAGTAAGGTGTACGATGGGCTTCTGCCAGTATCAAGGTGCGAAGCTCATCCAAAAATGGCACATAAATCCTCCCCAAATGTCTCAAAAGACCATCTGACTCTCAAATGTAACCTACAAACTTACCTTCCAAAGATCTTCCTGAATCTATCTCTCTGCACACTTCCTGATACCAGGAATCCGTAGGAAGTTCCTGAAGAATTCGACTCCTCAAATCCACACTAAGAGTCATCGATGATAACACATGTCTCCTGTGACTCAAAGAATTTTCCACCACATTCTCCTTACCCTAAATGTACTTAACCTCAAAATCATACTCGCATAGAAACTCCATCCATTGCCTCTAGTGAGCATTCAAATTAGGCTGAGTAAAAATGTACTGAAGACTACGATGATCGTTGTGTAGCTCAAATCTATGCCCCAACAAGAAATGTCTCCACCTCGTCAAAGAATGAACTACTGCTGCTAACTCAAGATCATGTGTAGGATAATTTAACTCATGATCCTTGAGCTTGCGTGATTCATACACAATCACCCGTCCATTCTGCATCAACACTGCCCCAATCCCTTCAAGAGAAGCATCTGTACATACCATGAAATCACCTTCTGGATCCAGTACAGCTAGAATCGGTGCACTAGTCAAAAGCTCCTTGAGCTTTTGGAAAGCTTCCTCACATTTCTATCCATACGAACTTCTTTCCTTTCCTTTGAAGAGAAGTGAAAGGATGTGCTATCCTAGAGAAGTTCTGGACAAATCTGCGATAATTACCGGCTAAACCCATGAAACTACTAATTTTTGACACATTAGTCAGTGTAGGCCATTTTATTATCACCTGAATCTTTGCAAGATCCATTGAAATACCATCTCCTAAAATAACATGCCCTAAATACTGAATCTCTGATTTGAAGAATTCACACTTAGCTGCATTAGCGTAAAGTTGATTGTCCCTCAAACACTGCAATACCAACCACAGGTGTTCCTCATGCTCCTTCCGAATCTTAGAATATATCAATATGTCATTAAGAAAAAAAAGTACAAACCTGTCAAGATATGATCGAAAAACACCATTCATCAAACTCATGAAAACCGATGGAGCATTAGTTAATCCAAAAGGTACCACTGTGAACTCATAATGCCCATAACGAGTTTGAAAAGTAGTCTTGTGAATATCTGCTTCCTTAATGCGAAGCTAGTGGTATCCTGACTTAAGATCAATCTTGGAGAATACCGTAGCTCCCTTGATCTGATCCAATAAGTCATCAATCCTAGGTAAAGGATACCTATTCTTAATAGTCACCTTATTCAACTATCTATAGTCAATGCAAAGGTGTAAAGAACCATCTTTCTTCTTCACAAAGAGCACTGGAGCTCCCCATGGTGATACACTAGGTCGAATGCTCCCTTTGGCCAAAAGTTCCTCTAGTTTAAGACGTAGCTCACCCAATTCCCGAGTAGTCATGCGATAAGGAGCTTTAGAGATAGGCTCTGCTCTAGGAATCAGATCAATACTAAAATCAATTTCCCTCTTAGGAGGCATGCCTGGAATCTCACTTGGAAAAACATCCGCATACTCCTGCAAAATCGGGTGATCTAAAGTCTTCCTCACAAGATCTTCCTCATCAAGATCATTTACCATAATAGCAAATATCTGACATCCGTTATGAAAACTTCGCTTCATTTGCATAGCAGAAATCATCCATAGAGATATAGGCCTCGGTATCCCAACTATCTTCACATCATTCCCTTGGTCATCTTGGCACATAATAATCTTCTTTCTACAATCTATACTAGCTCTATGAGATCCAAGCCAGTCCATGCCTAGAACCACATCATAGGAACTAAGGGGTATGACTCGAAGATCCACTGCCATATCAAAGCTTCATAAGCTAAGCCCACACTTATGAAGTAAAAAATTTGTGGAAACCTTAATGCCTGAGGCTAGTTCCACTTGCCAACCACGATCTTGCTTCACCACATCTAGCTTACACTTAGAAACTATAGATGGTGAAATAAATGAATCTGTAGCTCCTAAATCAAACAATAATGAAAGAGATATACCTCTAATAGCTCCTATGGTCTCAACCACTGTTCCCTGGTGATCTGCCTGACACTGATCAACTGCTGCAAATACTCTATGAGCTCTAACGGCATCACCAATTGTAGGCTCTGAAACTGTAGGCCTAGGTCCTGAAAACTGAGGTGCTCACTGAGGACATTGAGCTGCATAATGTCCAATCTAACCACATGAAAAAAAAATTGTATTTCTACCAAAACCTCTTCCCATAGGTGGTACATTTGATTGCTAATGACTGTTCCTGCTCACAAAAGATTGGCTACTCTGAGCTGGCTGATTGGTCTGATTATGTCTATTGCATTGAGAAATGCGGTTGTTCTTGGTGTTAGAACCTTTACCACCACCTTGAGCTTGAGAATTTGAGCCCTTTTGTTGCTGTGTCTGTTGAGACTGGTGCTAATACTGTTTCCCCTTAGAGAAAGAGAACTTCTTGTTACCACCTAAATTAAAGTTGCCTTTAGATCCTGATGCCGCTGGCGCTCCTACAAAACCACCTTGACCAAGGTTGACACTTTTCTCAACAAGGATAGCTCAATGCACCACATCCTTGAGGATTTTTGGCTCAAATATCTTAACTCCCCCAATAATACGGTTATTCAAACCCCTAATAAAGTGTTATGTCAACTGAGCTGAATTTTCGCTGAACCCTGAAAAAGGCATAAGCTCATAAAACTTATGCTCATACTCAGTCACTCACAAAGTGTACTGTCTGAGATTATGAAATTCATAAGCCCTTTATTGTTTCCATTCCTTTGGTTGGAATCGTTCACGAAAACTCTCTAGGAATAACTCCCAAGTAACACTACTCATATTGACTCCCAACTTCTTCTCCTCAATTATCCACCAAGTGGCCGCAAAATTCTCTAAATTAGTGATCGCAAACCTTGCCTTAACATTGCTATCGAAACCCTACATGGAAAAAATCCTATCAAGAAAAATAAGCCACTGCTCGACCACGTAACCAGAACCTTACCCATTAAAAGGCTTAACCTTGGATCTTGAAAGATTCTTCATCTGAGTTGACACAATGGACTTCTGACAATCCTTTCGAGGACTTCTAGATCTGGGTCTATGCTCTTGTTCTGTCTGATGCACTTTAGGCTATTCTTGAACAGGAGGTAGACGTTCTAGAATAGTCTGCATTATTTGTCTCAAACTGACCTCTTCAAACTCAGCTTGGTCCTCTCTATGGCTCTCTTCCTACTGTCTACTAGAGTGCTCTTCCCTGCTCTCTACACGAGCCGATCCCTCATGGGCAAACTCATGGGCACTAATAGTTCTACCATGACCATGGCCTCTTCCACAGCCTCTACCATGGCCTCTAATAGAAGACCTAGTCCTAGATACCATCCTAAAACAATACAAAGTACTATTAAAATCACATGTTGCCATAGACTATGTTTAGTTCTATGTTTAGGTTTAAGTAAAATTTCCAATTTTGAACCTAAGTGTTGAAGTATGAAAAATATTCAAGTAACAGTTTGAGTCATGTTTCAGTTCACCTAGTTCAAGTTTGGAAAGTTACACTTAATAGTTCATAGTTCTAGTTGTTTCAAAATACCCAGAGCTCCCAATGTAAAAATTCGGGCTCTGATACCAAATGTAATGCCCCGCCAAGGGATCCAAAGAATTAACCTAAAATTTCACTAACATTTTTTTTTCCATAGAATTAAACATCACATATAACTTATGCACATTAATGGAACCAATAGCATTGTCCATCTGAAAGTAAACATAACATAAATAACAGATTACATTCTTTAAGATCCCTTAACATTGAATTACATATATGAGTCCATCTAGTACAACATCCACATGAAATAATAATGATAAGGCCAATGTTTATACATTACATTTCAAATGCTCATTCATCCACTGTACATGTCATAGGGTATGACAAGCTCAAAAATATACATACATAGAATAAGGTACATCATCCTATTCTAATCCATGATACATCAAAGTAGAGATAATCACATGATACAACATCATAGAGAACGTATACATGCATCATAAATATCAAACATAATAAACTAAGTTCATGGTTCATCCCAACCGTTAATAGCATCATTAGACAATCGTAGATCCTAGCCATCCCTTCGTGCGTAACATTCCAAATCACCGAAGAGATCATCGGTATTAACATAGTAGGAATGTCACTCCTAATATATACAACATCATATGTAGAAAGTAATCTAACATGCAAATAAAAGCATAAGATAACATCAGCTAACATATGCTAATCATCAATGAAAAAGGATAAATATCCACCATCATGAAGGACGCATCAACCACAATGTCTCAATGAATCTCGAAATGATAATAGTGGAAAATACACTACCACCTGACTGCGTGGTACCAAAGTGGTCCACTCCCTCCGTGCCAAGGAGATAATCTCAAGTCCCAAACAAGCTATCAAAATCACATAGCACATATCTCTATAAGTCCAAGAATCCTAAAAGTATAATAACTCAAAGGTTCCAAACACAAAATCTGACATCTAATCCCAGAGGCACACAATGACATGTAGGAACCTACTATGCAAGCGAGAAAGCGTCATCGCAATTATCGCGTACAAGTTACCCTGGCAGTTAGCTAAACTCCATGGGTCCATACTGATTTCATGCGGCCACTAGTATCCTCTCATACTGACGAGGCATACTAAGGAATGCAAGGTCGCAACCATGCATCTCACTACTCCCATCCTAGCCTGTACAAGCACTCAAGGCATCGGCGAGAACAAAACTCTTATCTTTTTAGGTTCATTTTGTTAGTATTAGGTGTGAATGTTATCACTTATTAATCCAACTTACAATGAGTTACCCTGGCAGCCTCTTAGGGCCCCGGCCCCCTTTGCAAGCCACTTCCCATCACTACATGCAGATATCCTACCCTAATGCTCATGGACTCATAAATCTCAAAATCACAAAAGATAATCCATAGTAAAATCGTCAAATATGCATAAAAGCATCAAATATCCATGAGCAAACATCCATAGAAAATCATGAACACAATAGCTCTCTATTGGCAACTGAAGTATCACTGATAATCAAATATTCAATGTTTCTCAATAACCAAAATATATATCTCAATCATACTGATCGAAGACTCCAAAAATGGTTGAGTCAAACATGTCACAAAATGACATCATCAAGAATAAATCCACATCTCAGTTCCATCATGGCAACTAGAAAATAATCAAGGATAACTGATCGATGACCAAAATAATGGTTAGGTCAAGAGTCTCATACACAAGAATCTCCACTATAACAATCAGTAATCACATCCAATACATAGAGCATTCCACCACAAACAATGGTTGGGTTTATAAAGATCGAGATTAAAACATCATCATGACATCACAATCACATAACCCCCAAGCCACTAGTCAACCCAAAACCCAAAACAATAGCATAAAGAATACACAATGTAAACACATGTTTTGGTTTTGCTAAGTTTACAAATTTGAATTTAAAAGTCTTTGTTTACATTTTTCCAAATAATATTAAGTGGAGAATTATATTAAGTTATTTAATTAAATGAGAAGCCATTCCTAATTAATTAAATGAAGTTATTTAATTAAATAAGAAAAGTGTCTCTAATTAATTAAAGATTATTTAATTAAATAGAAAAAGTAATTATGAAAGCATATGTCATTTTATTAAATTAAATATCTCAACAAAATCTCTCTTAAGTTCAAAAAGGGAAATTTTCAGTTCACTATTGATCAAAAATGAGTTAAATGAGTTAACTCCTTTTTCTACTCAAATTGAATCAGTTAACTACTTATTTTACTAAAATTAAATCTATTAACTCCCTTTAATTTGGAAATGTCACTTTATGACTGAACTTCACCTTTAATCTTGACTGTTGATTGAAATCGATCTCAACCGTTGATGAATTCCAGAAAAGTCTATTTAAGAAACCCTCATCTCTTCATTTTGAAAGGTTGAATGAGAATTTGCATCGAATTGTTGCCAAAATTCATACTCACATTTGCTCATGTTCACATACGCAAAGATCAAGTTTGAAGAAAAGTTCACCAGATTTAACCACGGTTGACTTGAGTTGACTAGTTTCGAAAATAATTTTGAAATAATTAAACGAAATTATGCAATTAAATGGAGTACTTACTTCCAATTAATTAAACAAAGTTATTTAATTAAATGAGAAGCCATTCCTAATTAATTAAATGAAGTTATTTAATTAAATAAGAAAATTATCTCTAATTAATTAAAGATTATTTAATTAAATAGAAAAAGTAATTATGAGAGCATATCTTATTTTATTAAATTAAATATCTCAACAAAATCTCTCTTCAGTTCAAAAGGGGAAATTTCCAGTTCACTATTGATCAAAAATGAGTTAAATCAGCTAAATCCTTTTTCTAATCAAATTGAATCAGTTAACTGCTTATTTTACTGAAATTAAATCTATTAACTCCCTTTAACTTGAAAATCTCCTGTTATGACTGAACTTCACCTTTAATCCTGACCGCTGATTGAAATCGATCTCAACCGTTGAAGAATTCCAGGAAAGTCTATTTAAGAGACCCTCATATCTTCATTTTGAAAGGTTGAATGAGAATTTGCATCGAATTGTTGCTAGAATTCATACTCACATTTGCTCATATTCACATACGCAAAGATCAAGTTTGACCAAAAGTTAACCAAATTTATCCACGACTGACTTGAGTTGACTAGTTTCGAAAAGAATTATGAAATAATTAAACAAAATTATTTAATTAAATGGAGTACTTACTTCTAATTAATTAAACAAAGTTATTCAATTAAATGAGAAGCCATTCCTAATTAATTAAATAAAATTATTTAATTAAATAAGAAAAGTGTCTCTAATTAATTAAAGATTACTTAATTAAATAGAAAAAGTAATTATGAGAGCATATCTCATTTTATTAAATTAAATATCTCAACAAAATCTCTCTTCAGTTCAAAAAGGGAAATTTCCAGTTCAATATTTATCAAAAATGAGTTAAATCAGGTAACTCCTTTTTCTACTCAAATTGAATCAGTTAACTCCTTATTTTACTCAAATTAAATCTGTTAACTCTATTTAATTTGGAAATCTCCCTTTATGACTGAACTTCACCTTTAATCCTGACTGCTGATTGAAATCGATCTCAATTGTTGATGAATTCTAGGAAAGTCTATTTAAGAGACCCTCATCTCTTCATTTTGACAGGTTGAATGAGAATTTGCATCGAATTGTTGCCGGAATTCATACTCACATTTGCTCATATTCGCATACGCAAAGATCAAATTTGACCAAAAGTTGACCAGATTTAACCACAGTTGACTTGAGGTGACTAGTTTCGAAAATAATTTTAAAATAATTAAACGAAATTATTTTATTAAATGGAGTGCTTACTTCTAATTAATTAAACAAAGTTATTTACTTAAATGAGAAGCCATTCCTAATTAATCAAATGAAGTTATTTAATTAAATAAGAAAAGTGTCTCTAATTAATTAAAGATTATTTAATTAAATAGAAAAAGTAATTATGAGAGCATATCTTATTTTAATAACTTAAATATCTCAATAAAATCTCTATTCAGTTCAAAAAGGGAAATTTCCAGTTCACTATTGATCAAAAATGAGTTAAATGAGTTAACTCCTTTTTCTACTGAAATTGAATCAGTTAACTCCTTATTTTACTCAAATTAAATCTGTTAACTCCATTTAATTTGGAAATTTCCCTTTATGACTGAACTTTAGCTTTAATCCTGACCGCTAATTGAAATCAATCTCAACCGTTGATGAATTCTAGGAAAGTCTATTTAAGAGACCCTCATCTCTTCATTTTGAAAGGTTGAATGAGAATTTGCATCGAATTGTTGCTGGAATTCATACTCACATTTGCTCATATTCACATACGCAAAGATCAAGTGTGACCAAAAGTTGACCGAATTTAACCACGATTGACTTGAGTTGACTAGTTTCGAAAAGAATTTTGAAATAATTAAACGAAATTATTTAATTAAATGGAGTACTTACTTCTAATTAATTAAACAAAGTTATTTAATTAAATGAGAAGCCATTCCTAATTAATTAAATGAAGTTATTTAATTAAATAAGAAAAGTGTCTCTAATTAATTAAAGATTACTTAATTAAATAGAAAAAGTAATTATGAGAGCATATCTCATTTTATTAAATTAGATATCTCAACAAAATCACTCTTCAATTCAAAAAGGAAAATTTCCAATTCACTATTGATCAAAAATGAGTTAAATTAGTTAACTCCTTTTTCTACTCAAATTGAATCAGTTAACTTCTTATTTTACTCAAATTAAATCTGTTAACTCCCTTTAATTTGGAAATCTCCCTTTATGAATGAACTTCACCTTTAATCCTGACCACCAATTGAAAACGATCTCAACCATTGATGAATTCCAGGAAAGTCTATTTAAGAGACCCTCATCTCTTAATTTTGAAAGGTTGAATGAGAATTTGCATTGAATTGTTGCTGGAATTCATACTCATATTTTCTCATATTCACATACGCAAAGATCAAGTTTGACCAAAAGTTGACCAGATTTAACCACGGTTGACTTGATTTGACTAGTTTCAAAAAGAATTTTGAAATAATTAAACAAAATTATTTAATTAAATGGAGTACTTACTTCTAATTAATTAAACAAAGTTATTTAATTAAATGAGAAGCCATTCCTAATTAATTAAATGAGGTTATTTAATTAAATAAGAAAAGTGTCTCTAATTAATTAAAGATTACTTAATTAAATAGAAAAAGTAATTATGAGAGCATATCTCATTTTATTCAATTAAATATCTTAACAAAATATCTCTTTAGTTCAAAAACGGAAATTTCCAGTTCACTATTGATCAAAAATGAGTTAAATGAGGTAACTCTTTTTTCTACTCAAATTGAATCAGTTAACTCCTTATTTTACTCAAATTAAATCTGTTAACTCCCTTTAATTTGGAAATCTCCCTTTATGACTGAACTTCACCTTTAATCCTGACCGTTGATTGAAATCGATCTCAACCATTGATGAATTCCAAGAAAGTGTATTTAAGAGACCCTCATCTCTTCATTTTGAAAGGTTGAATGAGAATTTGCATTGAATTGTTGCTGAAATTCATACTGACATTTGCTCATATTCACATACGCAAAGATCAAACTTGACCAAAAGTTGACTAGATTTAACCACGGTTGACTTGAGTTGACTAGTTTCAAAAATAATTTTGAAATAATACGACGAAATTATTTAATTAAATGGAGTACTTACTTCTAATTAATTAATCAAAGTTATTTAATTAAATGAGAAGCCATTCCAAATTAATTAAATAAGAAAAGCGTCTCTAAATAATTAAAGATTACTTAATTAAATAGAAAAAGTAATTATGAGAGCATACCTCATTTTATTAACTTAAATATCTCAACAAAATCTCTCTTCAGTTCAAAAAGGGAAATTTCCAGTTCACTATTGATCAAAATTGAGTTAAATCAGTTAACTCCTTTTTCTACTCAAATTGAATCAGTTAACTCCTTATTTTACTCAAATTAAATCTATTAACTCCCTTTGATTTGGAAATCACTCTTTATGACTGAACTTCACCTTTAATCCTGACCGCTGATTGAAATCGATCTCAACCGTTGATGAATTCTAAGAAAGTTTAATTAAGAGACCCTCATCTCTTCATTTTGAAAGGTTGAATGAGAATTTGCATCGAATTGTTGCTGGAATTCATACTCACATTTGCTCATATTCACATACGTAAAGATCAAGGTTGACCAAAAGTTGACTAGATTTAACCATGGTTGACTTGAGTTGACTAGTTTCAAAAATAATTTTGAAATGATTAAACAAAATTATTTAATTAAATGGAGTACTTACTTATAATTAATTAAACAAAGTTATTTAATTAAATGAGAAGTCATTCCTAATTAATTAAATGAAGCTATTTAATTTAATAAGAAAAGTGTCTCTAATTAATTAAAGATTACTTAATTAAATAGAAAAAGTAATTATGAGAGCATATCTCATTTTATTCAATTAAATATCTCAACAAAATCTCTATTTAGTTCAAAAAGGGAAATTTTCAGTTCACTATTGATAAAAAATTAGTTAAATGAGTTAACTCCTTTTTTTGCTCAAATTGAATCAGTTAACTTCTTATTTTACTCAAATTAAAAGTATTAACTCCCTTTAATTTGCAAATCTCCCTTTATGACTGAACTTCACCTTTAATCCTGACCGCTGATTGAAATCGATCTCAACCGTTGATGAATTTCAGGAAAGTCTATTTAAGAGACCCTCATCTCTTCATTTTGAAAGGTTGAATGAGAATTTGCATCGAATTGTTGCTAGAATTCATACTCAGATTTTCTCATATTCACATACGCAAAGATCAAGTTGTTACCCTGATAATGGTTTTTGACAATTGAGTGCCAACACACTTAATGACATGCTACACCATGTAAGCCGAGTACACCATGTAAGCCGAGCCACAACATAAGCCAAGTCAGGAAGGTATTTAGGTGCCGAGCAACTTTCAGATGCCGAGTTAAGATCAGGTGCGGAGTAAAGTTTAGATGCCGAGCAAAGTTTAGATGCCGAGTGAAGAATAGATGTCTAGTGATATCAAGTGTCGAGTAGCATAAACTGCCGAGTGATACAATTTTTTGTAAGTGCTGAGTAATCCAAAAAATAGCATGTGCCGAGCATCAGGAATGCTTTAGGAGCTGAGTAAGTCAGGATATCAGCATATGAATTTGTACTTGCACATATTATGATGTAAATCATTTTTACAGCTGACATGAGGTAAATCTCGAAGGATTTAATGATAAGATCAAATCTTTTATCCTTCCTATGCAATCTACATGCAGCTAATAAAAAAATGATAAAAGCATGCAACCAATAGAAGAAGTGCAAACAATAAGCGAAAAATGAATATTGAATATGGATCGTAGATCCATACCTAATCCTAAATCCTCAAAAGTCTTTATAAGGAAGATGAAATTTCATTTGTAAATATATATGATAATGAGTGGATGGATGAGGGTATGAAAGGAAATCTATTTTCAGAAGTGAAAGTTATTAGATCACAAAGCATCAAGATCAGACAAAGTGGAACAGAGCCTGCATTCAACAATCAAGTATTGTAATCAATCAGGTTTATTGTGCCTAATACTTTCTAGCAATTGTATTAGAATAAAAATCCTATGGTGTTAGGTTAGCTTAACAGCTATTTTGATAAATCCTTTAACTAGGTGATAAAATCTTTTAATAGGGTAGACCTTTAACAGGGCAGACCATCAGAAGTGGTTAAACAATATTGCTATAGTAATTTTTTGTGGGTATCATCCCCACCCCAGTTTTACCTTCTTATTCCTGGAGGGTTTTTGGGTTACCAAATTCCAGTGTTAAGTGTTATTAATGCATGTGTTTAGCTTCATGTTTACCTAATGTACTTACATGCATGCAATTTACTTTCACCTAAAAGTTTTATTGGATAAAGTGTGGTACTTATGATTAACCCTCCCCTCTCAAAAGTATTATTTTCATATTTGAATATTCCAACAATTGGTATCAGAGTGTCTAGGTTCTCACAAGGGAAAGCCTAACAACTTGAAGGAAAATATCTAAAGATGGAAGCTTTCAAACTTGGAAAGGTCATTGAAAATCAGGTGATAGATGTGCAACTTGCTCTACATAGCTTGGAGGAATTTAGAAACAAGTTGAGAAACTCATTAAAAAAGAGGAAGGATCTGGCCATAGCTGAGAATGATATACACTACAAGGAGATTGATACCACCAACATATTTTCCAATGAAGATACCAAAGAGTTTGATGCAACAATAGCAGAACTGATGGAGAAAAACAAAATTCAAGAAGAGGAGATAAGATCTCTCAAGATGGAACATGAATCACAGGCCATAATGATATGTGAAATCACTGAACAAAAGAAAAGAGCAGTCAAAGATAAAGTCATGATGGAAAATGAAAAAAAAAATCTTGCAAACAGACTTGAAGAAAAATATACTAAATTGACAAGGATCTCAAACATGCAGATGGATACACTTGCTCAAATGATGAACCTTCATCAAGAACTCAATGTGAAAGATATTGAGATCTCTAATTTGAAGATGCAGAATGAACAAATGCAGAGTGAATTGAACAGAGAAAAAAAGGTAGCAGAGAATCTCAACAAATCACGTGAAGCAATCAAGTATTTTGAACAGTTGCTGAAATCACCAAAATCTGCCCATGATACATCAGGACTAGGATACAATAGCACTGAAGTTGGAGAATCATCAAAGAATGCTAAACAAAGAAGTGATAAAGGTAAGAATTCAAAACCCACTTGTCATTACTGTAATAAGAAGGGGCATACAACTAATGTGTGTAGGAGCAAAAGATTTAATCAATCAAATATACCCAAAAGTTTCTTTCACAAGTGCAACGCGCAAGGACATATGACACAAAATTGTAGATCCAATGTCACAAGGACTCAAAGATTTGATGGACATTGTTATAATTGCAAAAAGTATGGACATAGGGCATTTGAATGCAGATCAAAACCTATGTGGACATCAAATCAACCAGCAAAAATAGAAGAGAATGAAAGTCATCATCATTGGGATTACAACACCAGGTACAATTGTCATTATTGTGAAGAATATGGACATATACCATAGAACTGCATGAGAACACATTTCAGAGGGAACTACAAAAGATGGTTGAATCAAACTACATGTTTCAGTTGTCTAAAAACTGGTCATATCAGCAAAAACTGTCCTACAAGATCAAAGGCACCCAAGACTGAAGAAAATAAGGGAAAAGAAAAGGTTGATGTCAAAAAGATAAGGAAGCAAATGAGTAAGACTTGGAAAAAGAAGGAAGAGTGCAACACATCAAGTGGAGGGATCACTTCACCCAATGGGTCAAGTGATCACACTTCATCAAACTAAGCATGAGAAGTCCATAGGACTGATATACAAAGCTATATCATACATCAATCCCAAGACAAAGAAGCTAAAGCAAGGTATAAATCTACATGAAACAAGATGTTAAGACAAAAACTAAATGTTGATGCCGAGCTGCCTTTGGATACCGAGTTAAGCTCAAACAGATGTCGAACTCCCAACAGCGACCGAGTTGATAACTGATGCCGAGTTGGATAACTCTAATGGAAGTCGAGTAAAGAGGAAATGTAGTGGATGTCGAGTTAGGTTAAAATTTCTTCAGAAGTTGAGTTGGCAGTTGAGCATTCAATGTGATAAAATTGGGGTATATTATCACGATTTCAATCAATTTTTCGCATCGTGATCAAGAAGCAAAGGAGAAGAAAGAGAGCTAAGTGACTTCATAGCAAGAATCTAGTATTTTAAGCAGATTGCAAACTCATTCAACACATTTTTCATTGATCTAAAGGTATTTTTGTTTGTGCCAAGCTACGTAGTTTCATATTCATTTGCTGTATAAACCTTAGTTCGCAATAATGGCATCAAGTTCAAAGAAAACCCAAGAAAAAGAGTCATTTCAAGTCCAGTTAGTTTCAAATGAAATGAAGCAACCTGATTTCTGCCCTATTCCTGAAGTTGCCTACAAAAATGACCCAGTCGGAGCTCTCTCCCACATTCCCCCAAAAGTTGTAATGGTTCAAGATGTGAGGAAATGTTACAATTGCAAAATTGGCACCATGGGAGACTTAGAAATTCATAATGCATATGATAAACTGTGTGAAAACAAAGTACTAAAAAATGAGTTTTCAATAGTAAAAAGAAAAGGATTGAACAAAACCCTAGCATTTTTTACTATTTCCAAAATAGAATGGGTACGGATAATTTTGAGCCGAATACATGATATAGCTTTTTGGTTAGAGTCAGGGCCAGTAAAATTTACCAAGAAAACTGTTCATAGGGTTACTGGTATTCCAACCCTAGATCGGCCAAAGACCCTGCAAAATGACAAAAGGGAAATAATAGAGAAAAATACAGGTGCAAAATGGAACAATAGAGGAATGACTATCGACACAGTCATAGATCCCCTACTAGACTTTGCTGTGAGAATTATCTCACACAAATTCTATCAATCAAGTAGGTTGAATAGTGTACCTTGTATAGTAGTTGATGTTGCATACAAGATAATCAAAAGAGATCACACTTATGATATGGTAGAGCTCATGTTTCAACATATTAATGAAAATCTAGGAGCTATAAGGAAAAGCAAGGGAGCTCAATGCAAATTTGGATCAGTTTTGATGTGTATGTTCTTCTATCTGATGAAAGAATTTCCTTCTATAGGGAAAGTAAAATGGAATCTAGATAAAATGATTGTTGAACAAATTAATGAATATATGGAGCAAATGGGAGAAAATTTTGATACCTTGATGACAAGCTATTTTGAGGATTTCAAGAAATGCATGAAGCAAAGGTCAAGGATACCAGCTTCATTAGTAGAAAAGCATACTAATGACATATGTTTCTTAGTTGACATAGATTTCACTTACATTCAAGTAGTAATACCAAGGGTAAGATGGCTAAGGCCATTTGGATATGAAATCAATAGTGATGAGGCATCAGCAACAATAACTGCATTATTGGTAGAGGAAGGAGATAAAAATGCACCACATTTTGGTACTTATGATGTGGTAAGATCAAAAATAAACATGGAATTAAAAACTGCTTCTACATTGAAGAAGAAAGATAAATTAATCAAGAAGATCAAGAAGAAGTTTGGCAAAGAAATTGAGGCTGAGGCAGAAGAAGAAGAAGATGACAGTGAGGATGAAGATAAGCAGGAACAAGGGCCAATAGAACTAACCCAAGGTCTTGGAGAAGACAAGGAGGAAGGTGCAGAGGAAGAAGAAGCCAAGGAAGCACCAACTGAAGCCGAGCCAAAGAAGAGAAAGGCAACAGAATAGCCTTCAGCCAAGCCCAGAATGAAGAAAGCTGCCACTCCATCACCTCAAAAGCCAACAACATGAGCATCAACAAGAGCCTCTACTCAAAAGGCTAAAGAGGAAGTTTCCAAGAAGAAACAAGTCAAGGAGTCACAAGAAGAGCCGAGGAAAAGAAGAAGGTATGTGGCTCAACCTGACACTGATGAAGAAGAGCAAACAGAAAAGGTAAGCAATTCATCAGTTGATATCCTATGTAAAAGGATTGCAAGTGGTGACTTGAATAATTTAAATAAAGTTGATTTTAGTAAATTTAATAAAGAAGAACAAAATAAGATAGAAGAAATAGTGTATGGAATGATGACACAGTTCAAGTACACCCCACTTGAACTAGATGGTCAATTGCCAAAGGAGCTATCAAAAATTATAGAAGACAGATGGCATTTTTATCTAAAAATGGAGAAAGAGATGAGGGAATCAACCCTAGCTAGTATATTGCTGGATTTGACTAAGGAGCAAGTAAAGAATGCAGTCAAAAGGCATAATAACAGGTTTACACCCAAATACAGGGCATTCTTTATACTTCAAAATAGGATAGAAGAAATTGTTCAAAGAACAATGAAATCATGGAAGAATCTATACAAAAAGGTTGAAGATCTTCTTGAAGAAGAATACAAGGAAGAAGTTGTTGTTCCAGTAGAAGAGAGGAGAAAAGGAAGAGAAGAGAAGACAGTAGTAGAAAAAAGAGAAGAAGAGAAGAAAGTGGAAGGAGAAAAGAAGGAAGAAGAAGAGAAGAAGGAAGAAGAAAAGAAAGATGGAGAGGAGGAAGAGACACAAAAACAAGATGAAATGGCAATAGCTGAGCAAGAGCAGCAACCAGATCAGAGTGTGCAAGACACACAATTGCCACCCCCTGGCCCTCCTCAAGCATCGATCTCACCTGCAGACACTGTAACTATTGTTGATGTTACTGATACTTCTGATCAGCATATCAATCCATTAACTGCAGAAAATCTTAAGATAATTCTTGACCAATCAACACAACAAGCTTTATTATGTTCAAATCCAGTTTTGGTCAGTTTGGATGAGTTGCAAAAACTAGTAGAAAGTACAGTTAAAGATAAGGTGAATACACAAGAACCACCTTCTATCACAACTACTAGTAGTCAATTTGAAATACCAACTAGTATAGTTGATGCTGCAAGACAAAAGCAAAGTGCAGCTGCAGAAAAAGGAACAGGACAAAAAGAACGAATAGAACAAACATGATAGACTATTACATCTGATCCTATAGCACAAACACAAGGTGCACTTCCATAGATAACAATAATTGATCATGGTAGATAGAAGGAGGAAATAGTAAAAACCCCTAAAGAATAGGAGGCAATTCAAACATTAATAAATTTTCCTACCTCGAGAACTCCTTCACACCAGCCATTACAGATTTCAGTACCATCATCTAGTACTGCCAGAGTTGCAAGGGTACTTCACTATGGAGACCCTGAATTAGATGAAGAGATAGTCATACCGAGCTATGACTTGAAATCAATAACCATTGATCAAATCAATGAGGTGCAGGATGCACTAAATAGAAGGAAAAGGCAGGAAATATCAAGAAAGAGTATAAAAATAAGAAAACACTTTATGAGATCAAGGACATCTTTATGAATGCCTTCAGTTTGCAATCACCGGATGAGTCGAAGCACATCATAGAGAAACTAACAGATATTGTTCACCAGGTGATAAATGAAGACCTAGAAACCAATGCAAAACTTATGGAATGGTCAGAAAGAAAATTTGAAGGGAAAGTGAATGAGAAAATATCAAGACAAATCACACTTTCACAAGTAGAATTAGCAAAGCTTATTGATAAGGTGAAGAAGGTACTTGAGAATATATTCTCACTGTATAAAAAGTTGTGTGATTTTTCATACTTCACACAAGAAACTAGCCAAAAGATACTGAGCTTGGAAAGAAATTTAAACATTTCAAGCATGCAACTACCAAGTGATCTAGCTCAAAGTGAGAAGCATTTTTCTCAATCGCTTCACACCCACAAAGAAATAGTTGTCTTAACAATAGATGAGGCTAATATTAAGGCCAAAGTAATACAGCTCCAATCCTCCATTACCCCACATTTAGAGATACTCCATAAGAGCAAGTATATGCTGAAAATGTACTCAAGAAAGATCCAAATATTTCTACATTAGATGGACTTATTCAACTTGCCGTCGAGACTGCTATCTAGCATAAGTAATTAGAAATAACTTTGAACAATTGGGATGCAGCTCTCAGAATGATTATGGAGGTAAATAGCACATTTTTGGCTAAATATGGTCTTGACCCTTCAACACTCTTTGACATAAGTGTCAAAAAGGGGGAGATATATTTTGTAAAGGGGGAGATACAGATTAATAAGGGGAGAACAGATACAAAGGAGGAGCATTGATATACAAATAATATACAGATAAGGCACAATCAACTCAGGGGGAGTTACAAAATTTTTGAGGTATATATTGCAAAGTACAAATTTTGATCAATTTTTCTTTAACACTCTGTATATACCAAATAGATTAGGTATTGTACTCATAAGGACGGTTAAGTGTTTTTGTCACTCATGTCAAAGGGGGAGATTGTTACCCTCATAATGGTTTTTGACAATTGAGTGCCAACACACTTAATCACATCCTACACCATGTAAGCCGAGTACACCATGTAAGCCGAGCCACAACATAGGCCGAGTCAGGAAGGTATTTAGGTGCCGAGCAACTTTTAGATGCCGAGTGAAGATCAGGTGCTGAGTAAAGTTTAGATGCCGAGCAAAGTTTAGATGCCGAGTGATATCAAGTGCCGAGTAGCATAAAGTGCCAAGTGATACAGTTTTGTGTAAGTGCCAAGTAATCTAGAAAATAGCATGTGCCGAGCATCAAGAACACTTCAAGAGCCGAGTAAGTCAGGATGTCAACATAGGAATCTATACTTGTACATATTATGATGTATATCATTTTTATAGCCGACATGAGGTAAATCTTGAAGGATTTAATGATAAGATCAAATCTTTTATCCTTCCTATGCAATCTACATGCAGCTAATAACAAAAATGATAAAAGCATGCAACCAATAGAAGAAGTGCAAACAATAAGCAGAAAATGAAGATTGAATATGGATCATAGATCCATACCTAACCCTAAATCCTCAAAAGTCTTTGTAAGGAAGATGAAATTTCATTTGTAAATATATATGATAATGAGTGGATGGACGAGGGTATGAAAGGAAATCTATTTTCAGAAGCGAGAGTTATCAGATCACAAAGGATCAAGATCAAGACAAAGTGGAACAGAGCCTACATTCAGCAATCAAGGATTGTAATCAGTCAGTTTTATTGTGCCTAATACTTTCTAGCAATTGTATTAGAATAAAAATTCTATGGTGTTAGGTTAGCTTAACAGCTATTTCGATAAATCCTTTAACTAGGTGATAAAATCCTTTAACAGGGTAACACTTTATGTTAAGTGTTTGAAAGCCTCTAACCAGGTCACTATTGACATAGTGTAAAGCCTTTAACAAGGCATGCCTTTAATAGAGCAGACCATCAGAAGTGGTTAAACAATATTGCTGCAGTAATTTTTTGTGGGTATCATCCCCACCCCAGTTTTACCTTCTTATTCCTAGAGGGTTTCTGGGTTACCAAATTCTAGTGTTAAGTGTTATTGATGCATGTGTTTAGCTTCATGTTTACCTAATGTACTTACATTCATGCAATTTACTTTCACCTAAAAGTTTTATTGGATAAAGTGTGGTACTTCTGATTCAACCCCCCCCCCCCCCCCCTCTCAAAAGTACTCTTTCCATATTTGAATATTCCAACACAAGTTTGACCAAAAGTTGACCAGATTTAACCACGGTTGACTTGAGTTGACTAGTTTCCAAAAAAATTTTGAAATAATTAAACGAAATTGTTTAATTAAATGGAGTACTTACTTCTAATTAATTAAACAAAGTTATTTAATTAAATGAGCAGCCATTCCTAATTAATTAAATGAAGTTATTTAATTAAATAAGAAAAGTGTCTCTAATTAATTAAAGATTACTTAATTAGATAGAAAAAGTAATTATGAGAGAATATCTCTGTCATGCCAAAACTACGAGGGCAAAAAAAAACACACAATTTTTTTTTTTTTTTTAGAATAATAATTAATAATTAGAAAGTTCTAAGTTTGAAATGATTGTGATAACAATTTAAGTAAAGGTTCTCTACATTATGTCTTAAGATTATAACATGAAGACGATTGCATCGTTAAGATATTAAAACTTTTGTGATAAGATTGATATCGATCATTAATTTAAACAAATTGTTAATTAGTCTACTAAAATATGATACATGGGATTAACCATCTAAATTAAACCCATTAATATTTACATCTAATACTAACTATCTTTTACAAAGTTAATTTAATAAATCAATTTATTAAAAAACCAAATTAACAAGATTCAATTTAATACGAACATCTCTAAAATCTAAGATTTAACTTAAATCTAACCAAAATTTAACTTAAATTAAATACCATATTCAGTTTTACATATATCTAAATCGAAACTAAAAATATTACAAAACTAAATAAATTAACATTAATATAAAAACAACTAAATTAATCTAAGAACAAAACTAATTAAATTTAATATAACCAACTAATCATAATTCTAAACTTAATTACATTTTAATCTAAATTTAATAACTATTACTAAAATATTCTAATAAATTAATACTACTTAAAAAAATATATAAATATTGAAATGTAAACAAACATAACTAAACAACTAAATAATTAACTAAACTAACTAATTCAACTTATTCTAAACTAACATCTATACTAACTTATTTAAACATACTAATCTATAATAAAAAATAAAATAGATAAAAATAAACTTAAATCTTAACCTAACCTAAACACTAACCTAACCTACCCTAAGCCACCTACACCCTACTCTCAAAAGCCCTTAATCCACATGTGACTCACGTCACATCTTCCCTTGCCACCTCAACCTTGGGCAGTGCTTCCCAAAGGACATGCGCTTCCCAAGCACTGACCTTGGGACAATTCTCTGCCCCAAATGCCTACGCAGACTTCACCAAAAGGTGAATCGACCAGCAAGGAAGGCAGACTTAATAAGTCTTGCCAAAATGATAAAGGCCCAAAACAAAAAGGTAAGCGCTCCAAAATCATAAGGGGGATGGGACATGGGGGTGGCCAGGGTGACGTCACCCCTCCCATGTTAAATGATGATTGCAAAAACTTTTTAACTAAAACTTTATTAAAATGCTTTTCAGAGTTGACGTGCAAGGAGGAAGGATTAATGTAGTAAAGACAATAAAGTTTATTAGGTAGTTAGGATATTTAGTATATTCAAAAATTGCTCATAACAAATTTAAATATTATTTAAATTAGAATATATTTTATATTTTTATTTTCTTAAAGAGATCAAAAGGAATATTCTCTGTCTCAACAAGAGGATAAATTCTTTCTCCATACAATTTCCAGCATCCTGTAGGTGGATGTTTTGGAAATTTTCTCTTAAGGATGGTATGAAAAGTTATTTTACTCTTTTTTTTTTTTTATCAAAAATTGAAAGACTAACATATTGATAATGTTATCCCAAGTACTAATTTTTAAAGTTTCTTATGGCTTACAAAATTAATAATGCTTCTTTTAAATCTATTAGATGATTAAGGTAGGATTCAATGCAATTTTTATCACATCTAAATAGATTGATTCAAGGACTAAATTTGTTGTTAAATTCCCTTTTTTTTTTTTTTTTTTTTTGCTCAACACCAATTTTATTGGTAAACCTGATTCAAAGGCTCAGTCGGAAAAGAATCAGGAAGAAAACTCGGCTTCGTTGCCATTTACAATAAGGTTAAAATACAAATTACTATAGGATCTCAATCCCAAATTTCAACAATTATATCAAATTTTCTTCATGAACATAATCAAGGAGTTTGTACTGTTTTCTGAATCTCATTTCAAGGACCATGGAGGAAACAAATATCTGATCGGGTGACAACCAAGAAGAACCAAAAGAAAGTAAAACATGCTTCGTTGCCATTTACAATAAGGTTAAAATACAAATTACTATAGGATCTCAATCCCAAATTTCAACAATTATATCAAATTTTCTTCATGAACATAATCAAGGAGTTTGTACTGTTTTCTGAATCTCATTTCAAGGACCATGGAGGAAACAAATATCTGATCGGGTGACAACCAAGAAGAACCAAAAGAAAGTAAAACATGCATAATCATGCATGGTTTACACAATAGGATTCACAATGAATCAAGACTACGGAAAGGTGGATTCTTCCAATAGGAGAAGTCAAGCACAACACCAATTCAGATGCCCAATCGGGGCTAATAACCAAGAACTTTCGTTCTTCTATTTAAACATGCCATATTCATACCAGGTTTGTGCTGACGGGTAGGGGTCCATAACACCCTACCCTTTATCCCTCTTCTCATCTTGAGAAGAGACTCTACACTGGTTGGAGTCCAACTAAACAAACCTCTCCCTAAATTGGTCACTTCTGCCCTCTCCAAGGGTGAGTAATACCATAACACCCATGCAAGGAAAACTCAAAATTGCAAACATAAACATGAAAGGAAAACATCCAAAATAACATAGTTTTCAAAATTTCCCAACATACCCACAACCATACAAATAGTGAAACAAGAACAAGGTAGCATGAACATGAAACAAAACATAAAAATTGAATAAGGGAGATGAGAATTTCCTACCTTCACAAAGAGGTAATGGCAATGAACAAATTTGAGTAGAGTATCCCCTTTCCTTCCTTTAACCTTCAAGCATTCCTCTCTAAATGTAGAGATTGGGTAACAACCAACTAGTCCAAGGAAGGCCTCTAAATAAGCCTCCAACTCAACCACCCAAAAGGAGCAATAACTATCTCCACCTACTAACAAATCTAGAAACTCCTAACTCAACCTACACCATGGTTAAACCCTAAGTGGAGATGAGGTGAGGTAACTCAAGATAACCATGGTCAATTTTCGCACAAAGGCAAAAAGGGACTTTTTGAGTGACCTCAAAAGTCAAAAAAAGGGGCTTAGGGGTTGGAAAAGACCCCTAACCCATACCCATACCCTTTGGGTATAATAATAACATGATTAAAAGCCTTAGGAAAGAGGTTTAGAGTCAAATAAAATTTAGGAATAAAATAGGTCCAACTCACTACTCTAGCTTGCAAATTAAGCACTAATCTGGATTAGGGATGACTAACCCCGATTAAGAACCCACTAAGCAAACTGACACTATCTTAAACCAACTTGGTCCAAAGGTTAAACAATTAACACTAAAAAGCACATCGAAGCACATAAACATTTTACGAGTGTCAAGCGACACTAAAAGAACATAATTACGAACATTAACATTCACTGAACAAAGAGATGCATACATACATCTCACAGTACAAATATGTGAATTACGAACAACAAGGTTTCCAAAATTCGCACATAGAGATCATTTTTGTTCCTCTGTGGGGTTTCTCGGCTAAATATCTGCACACTCATTGCACACATCAGTAGTCCTATAAAATCACATGTACATAAATGTATACGTATCAGAAATTTACTTAAATTAAAACATACATCAAAAAAGGTTTCTTCATCCTACATAATTCTTAACCATTTAAAATATCTCAAATCAAAGTCTCAATCCTACATTTACTGATTTCATCAACATACATATACACGAAACATTAAATGACAATCATCAAATATATCTGAAAATAACATCACACAACATGAAATAATAAAATATGTTCTAAGCATTAGATAATGTCTCGACATCTCGAGTTGTGAATATCAAAAAATAATAGTAATGCATTGCTATGCTACGATGGGTCGGGGCAAGGCCTCACATCCTCCCCCACTAGGCATGGAGTTCATCAAAAAGGTACGGGTACTGAGATCGCATCTGCACTGCATCCTCCCATGAAGCTGTGACCTCATCATAACAATCCCATTGGACCCTAACGTGGTCCAACTCTCGGCCTCGAAGTGCTAGGGTCCGTCGGGCAATAATGCAGATAGGCTCCAGTGCTAGCTGTCCATCTAACTCCACCTGTAAAGAATCCCAATCTATAATATGAGACTCATAATAAATGTATCCTCTAAGTACTGAAATATGACACACGTCGTGGATGCATGACAGGCTAGGTGGCAAGGCTAAACGGTATGCAACAGGTCCTATCCTGTCAAGGATCTTGAATGGCCCAACAAACTGGGGTGCCAACATAGAGCCCTTTCTGAAATGAATCGGACTCTTGTGTGGTCGCACCCTCAAGAACACTCTATCACCAACCTGATACTCTCGATTTGTCCTCTTCACATCTGCATACTTCTTCTGCCTATCTTGTACCTCTCTCAGGCACTGTCTAATCAGGGTCACCTGCTGCTCCATCTCCTTTACTAACTGGGGACCAATAGATACCCGATCCTCGATCCTGTCCCAACTAAAGGGTGTCTTGCACGATCTCCTGGACAAAGCCTCATACGGTGGCATACATATGGAAGAATGATGCCCATTGTTATAGGCAAACTTGAAAAGGTGTAGGTATTCCTCCCATTTGACCTGATGATCCATCATGTACATACGTAGCATGTCCTCCAAAACGAAATTCACTCGCTCGGTCTGGCCATCGGTCTGAGGATGGTATGCTATACTAAAATTGAGCCTGGTGCCCAAAGCCGACTGCAACTCTCTCCAAAATGAAGAAGTGAACAAGGAGTCTCTATCAGAGATGATCTTACGAGGAATACCATGAAGTCTAACAATGTCCCACAAGAACACCTGAGCTATATCTCATGCTGTGAATGTAGTACACATGGGTGAAAAATGGGCAACCTTGGTCAATGTGTCAACTATCACCAAAATGGCATCATGGCAACAACATGACATAGGAAGACCAACAATAAAATCCATAGATATAGTGTCCAATTTCCACACTGCAATCTCATGCGGATGGAGAAGCCCGCCAGGATGACGGTGCTTCGCCTTCACCCTCTAGCACTCAAGGCATCTCGCAACTATGCTAACAATCTGCACTCTCATGCCTGGCCAATGATACAACTGCCTCAAATCTGCATGTAACTTCTTAACACCGGGGTGCGCTACATAAGGTGCTCTGTGAGCCTCAAGTATAATGAGCTCGTGCAAACCCCCACTGGAAGGTACATACATACGTCCCCTATGACACAAAATTCCATAAAAATCCAAGGAATACTCTGCAAACTTCCTTTCCAAAGGTCTCTGAGAATGTACTAACTGACTAACTTCTGCATAAAGCTCATCAGCTGGCAAGTGCTGCAAAATCTTCTCTCTCAAGTCAGTGCAAGTGGTCATAGATGAAAGCTCATGGTGCCTTCTACTTAAGGCATCTGCAACCACATTCTCCTTTCCCTTGATGTAATGTACATCAAAATCATACTCACACAGAAACTCCATCCACCTTCTTTGCCTAACATTAAGGTTCGGCTGAGAAAATATGTACTGCAAGCTCTGGTGATCGAAATGAAGCTCAAATCTATGACCCAGAAGGAAATGTCGCCATCTCACCAAGGCATGAACCACTGCCGCTACTTCTAGGTCATGAGTAGGATAATTGAGTTCATGAGTCTTCAACTTCCTAGACTCAAAGGAAATAGGTCATCCTTCCTGCATAAGGACTGCTCCTAAACCATCTAAAGATGCATCGGTGCACACTACAAAATCTGCAATAGGATCTGGTACTGCCAGAATCAGTGCACTCGTGAGAGCTCTCTTGAGCTCTTCAAAAGCTCTACCACACTTCTCCATCTATTCGTACTTCTTCCCCTTCCTCTAAAGAGAAGTGATGGGCTGTGCCAATCTAGAGAATCCTGAAATGAAGCATCGATAATAACCTGCTAGCCCCATAAAGCTTCTCACTTCAGTAACACTAGTGGGTGCTGGCCAATCCATGATAGCCATGATCTTTGATGGGTCTACTGAGACACCATCACCTGATATGACATGACCCAAATAATGTATCTCGGGTCTGAAGAATGCACACTTCGACAAGCTGCCAAACAACTGATTCTCTCTCAGCCTCTACAATACCTGTCTCAGGTGCTCTTCATGCTCTCTCTCATCATGAGAATAAATTAGAATGTCATCAAGAAACACAACCACAAACTTATCCAAAAATGTACGAAATACTCCATTCATGAGGCTCATGAATACAGCTAGAGCATTCGTAAGGCCAAAAGGTACCACGGTAAACTCGTAGTGGCCATACCTAGTACGAAAAGCTATTTTGGGGATATCACTATCCACAATCCTCAACTGATGGTAACTCGACTTTAGGTCAATCTTTGAAAATACTCGGGCACCCTGCAACTAATCAAAGAGATTATCGATTCTGGGAAGAGGATATCGGTTCTTGATTGTCACTTTGTTCAATTGCCGATAATCGATACACAACCTAAGTGATCCATCCTTCTTCTTGACAAAGATCACCGATGCACCCCAAGGTGACACACTAGATCGAATATGCCCCTTCTCCAAGAGTTCCTCCAACTGAGCCTTTAGCTCACTAAGATCATGAGTAGTCATCCTATATGGTGCTCTCGAAACTGGCTCGGCTCCTGGCACTAGGTCTATATGAAAATCCACTGCTCGAGGTGGAGGCATACCAGGATGCTCTGAAGGAAACACATCTACAAACTCCTGAAGGATTAGAAAATCATCAAGGGATGGCTCCCTTTCTAAATCTTCTTCTCGGTCACTAATAGTGATAGAAAACAACTGACAACCCTTTCGCATGCACCATCTAAGCTGCATAGCGAAAATCATACGAAGGGACACTGGCCTCTTTACTTTGAAGATCTCCCTAGAGATACCATCGTCATCCACACATTCCACCCTCTTCTGTCGACAATCCATCTTGGCGCTGTGGGCATAAAGCCAATCCATGCCAAGAACAATATCATAAGAACCTAGAGGGTTAATGCATAGATCAGAACTAGTGGACATGACTCCAATCTACATCTAACAACTCCGCACCATGGAACTAACTGACACTCTGGCTCCCCAGGCTAACTCTACCTCCCAACTAACATCCTGTCTAACTGCCACTAGCCCACAATGCTCCACCACTAATGGAGATATAAAAGAGTCAATAGCCTCAGAATCAAATAAAACTACAACCATACGGCCCTGTATAATACCTGTAGCCTTAATAACTGTGGCCTGATGCTCAGCCTGGCGGTTGTCAACCGTTGCAAAAACTCTATGGGATCTACCCATGTCACCAACTGTCGGCTCTGAAAAAGCCCTGCTCTAACCACTGGATGCCTGTCCCTGCGGACACTCCCTAGCTATATGTCCCATGCCACCACAAGTGTAGCATGGTCCGCGAGTATAAGATCGTGCACCCTGTGACCCAGACTGCTGTGGGCCTCCTGACCTACTAGATCCGCTGAATCCTCCCCTAGAAGATTGTTGAGTCTTCACTGACTGTGACTATGGGGCCTATACTTTCTGATCCTGCCTAGGACCTTGTGACTGCCACTGCTTGGGATTGGAGCTCTGATAACCCTGAGAAGGTTTCTGCTGCTGCTACTGGGGTTTTTTTTGCTGAGACCATTGGCCCCTAGAGGACCCTGCTGTATAGTTTTGATTCCCTTTCCAAGGGGGTTTTTGCTGGGAGGAGTTTTAGTTCTGAGACCGATCTCGTGACTCCTACCTACCTCGAGTATCCTCAGCAACTAGTGCTAACTCCACTGCCTATCTGAAGGTGGTAGGGAAGGCCATCCTAACTGGGCCCTAAAGAGAGAAATTCAGACCCATGATAAAGCGATGCACCCATAGTTTCTCATCCTTCATATATTCCACATAAGGAAGGAGCTCAAGAAACCTACTCTCGTACTGAGCCACTGTAAGGCCTCTCTGATAAAGAGAATGGAACTCCTCTATCTGTTTCTACCGAAAATGCTCTAACAAGTACCTCTCTCAGAATCTTTCTAGGAAAGATTCCCATGTGAGGGTGTCCATCCTCACTCCACCAATGATCTCTTCCTGATGCCACCAGTTGGAGGCATCCCCTCTCAACTGATGAACTGCTAGGCGTGCTTTTAGATTACTCCCATAAGGGCATAACCCAAAGCACCATTGTAAGCTCTGCAACCATGCCTCTACTACTGAACCCTCAGTGGTACCGGTAAACAATGTTGGTCCAAGTCGAATCAATTCCCTAATGTCATCTCCTACATGTCTAGGAGGTCTGTCAAAAGGGGGTCCTCTCTGGTGTATGGACTCTTCCTCATGTTCACCCTGACCCTCTATCTATCTCAGTGGGGGACTCCTAGTCCTCTCTCTGACTCTGGGCCCGCCTCCTCCGGGTCCCTCTGCTTCCACTACTGGAATCTGCTAAACTGGTTGAACTATAGGTACCACTCTCTACTGAACTACATCGATCAAATTTTGAAGTGCATCTATAATGTCCTGATTCAGGTTCGGTGGTGGTTGAGGTGGAGGTGGTGGTGGTCATTCCTCCTGTCCCACTCTACCACCCCTAGTCCTACGACCTCTGCCTCGCCGGTTACGAGTAACAGGCGGCATCTACACAATTAAAAGTTTGAGTTAAGTTTCGGAAGCACAATGGCTTAAGGTTCCTAGTGTTGAAACATGGGCTCTGATACCAAAATGTCATGCCCAAACTACGAGGGCAAAAAAAAACACACACAATATTTTTTTTTTTTTTAGAATAATAATTAATAATTAGAAAGTTCTAAGTTTGAAATGATTGTGATAACAGTTTAAGTAAAGGTTCTCTACATTACGTCTTAAGATTATAACATGAAGATGATTGCATCGTTAAGATATTAAAACTTTTGTGATAAGATTGATATCGATCATTAATTTAAATAGATTGTTAATTAGTCTACTAAAATATGATACATGGGATTAACCATCTAAATTAAACCCATTAATATTTACATCTAATACTAAATATCTTTTACAAAGTTAATTTAATAAATCAATTTATTAAAAAACCAAATTAAAAAGATTCAATTTAATACGAACATCTCTAAAATCTAAGATTTAACTTAAATCAAACAAAAATTTAACTTAAATTAAATACCATATTCAGTTTTACATATATCTTAATCGAAACAAAAAATATTACAAAACTAAATAAATTAACATTAATATAAAAACAACTAAATTAATCTAAGAACAAAACTAATTAAATTTAATATAACCAACTAATCATAATTCTAAACTTAATTACATTTTAATCTAACTTTAATAACTATTACTAAAATATACTAATAAATTAATACTACTTAAAAAAATATATAAATATTGAAATGTAACCAAACATAACTAAACAACTAAATAATTAACTAAACTAACTAATTCAACTTATTCTAAACTAACATCTATACTAACTTATTTAAACATACTAATCTATAATAAAAAATAAAATAGATAAAAATAAACTTAAATCTTAACCTAACCTAAATACTAACCTAACCTACCCTAAGCCACCTACACCCTACTCTCAAAAGCCCTTAATCCACATGTGACTCACGTCACATCTTCCCTTGCCACCTCAACCTTGGGCAGTGCTTCCCAAAGGACATGCGCTTCCCAAGCGCTGACCTTAGGACAACGCTCTGCCCCAAATGCCTGCACAGACTTTACCAAAAGGTGAATTGACCAGCAAGGAAGGCATACTTAATAAGTCTTGCCAAAATGATAAAGGCCCAAAACAAAAAGGTAAGTGCTCCAAAATCATAAGGGGGATGGGACATGGGGGTGGCTAGGGTGACGTCACCCCCCCCATGTTAAATGATGATTGCAAAAACTTTTTAACTAAAACTTTATTAAAATACTTTTCAGAGTTGACGTGCAAGGGGGAAGGATTAATGTAGTAAAGACAATAAATTTTATTAGGTAGTTAGGATATTTAGTATATTCAAAAATTGCTCATAACAAATTTAAATATTATTTAAACTAGAATATATTTTATATTTTTATTTTCTTAAAGAGATCAAAAGGAATATTCTCTATCTCAACAAGAGGATAAATTCTTTCTCCATACAATTTCCAGCATCCTGTAGGTGGATGTTTTGGAAATTTTCTCTTAAGGATGGTATGAAAAGTTATTTTAATCTTTTTTTTTTGATCAAAAATTGAAAGACTAACATATTGATAATGTTATCCCAAGTATTAATTTTTTAAGTTTCTTATGGCTTACAAAATTAATAATGCTTCTTTTAAATCTATTAGATGATTAAGGTAGGATTCAATGCAATTTCTATCACATCTAAATAGATTGATTCAAGGACTAAATTCGTTGTTAAATTCCTTTTTTTCTTTTTCTTTTTTGCTCAACACCAATTTTATTGGCAAACCTAATTAAAAGGCTCAGCCGGGAAAGAATCAGGAGGAAAACCCGACTTCATTGCCATTTACAATAAGGTTAAAATACAAATTACTATAGGATCTCAATCCGAAATTTCATCAATTATATCAAATTTTCTTCATGATCATAATCAAGGAGTTTGTACTATTTTCTGAATCTCATTTCAAGGACCATGGAGGAAACAAATATCTAATCGAGTGACAACCATGCAGAACCAAAAGAAAATAAAACATGCATAATCATACATGGTTTACACAATAGGATTCACAATGAATCAAGACTAGGGAAGGGTTGATTCTTCCAATAGGAGAAGTCAAGCACAACACCAATTTAGATGCCCAATCAGGGCTAATAACCAAGAAATTCCGTTCTTCTATTTAAACATGCCATATTCATACTAGGTTTGTGTTGATGGGTAGGGGCCCATAACACCCTACCCTTTATCCCTCTTCTCATCTTGAAAAGAGACTCTACACTGGTTGGAGTCCAACTAAACAGACCTCTCCCTAAATTGGTCACTTCTGCCCTCTCTAAGGGTGAGTAATACCAAAACACCTATGGAAGCAAAACTCAAAATTGCAAACATAAACATGAAAGGAAAACAACCAAAATAACATAGTTTTCAAATTTTTCCAACATACCCACAACCATACAAATAGTGAAACAACAACAAGGTAGCATGAACATGAAACAAAACATAAAAACTGAATAAAGGAGATGAGAATTTCCTACCTTCACAAAGAGGTAATGGCAATGAACAAATTTGAGTAGAGTATCCTCTTTCCTTCCTTTAACCTTCAAGCATTCCTCTCTAAATGTAGAGATTGGGTAACAACCAGCTAGTCCAAGGAAGGCCTCTAAATAAGCCTCCAACTCAACCACCCAAAAGGAGCAATAACTATCTCCACCTACTAACAAATTTAGAAACTCCTAACTCAACCTACACCATGGTTAAACCCTAAGTGGAGATGAGGTGAGGTAACTCAAGATAACCATGGTCAATTTTCGCACAAAGGCAAAAAGGGACTTTTTGAGTGACCTCAAAAGTCAAAAAAAGGGGCTTAGGGGTTGGAAAAGACCCCTAACCCATACCCATACCCTTTGGGTATAATAATAAAATGATTAAAATCCTTAGGAAAGAGGTTTAGAGTCAAATAAAATCTAGGAATAAAATAGGTCCAACTCACTACTCTAGCTTGCAAATTAAGCACTAATCCGGATTAGGGATGACTAACCCCGATTAAGAACCCACTTAGCAAACTAATACTATCTTAAAACAACTTGGTCCAAAGGTTAAACAATTAACCCTAAAAAGCACACCAAAGCACATAAACATTTTACGAGTGTCAAGCGACACTAAAAGAACATAATTACGAACATTAACATTTACTGAACAAAGAGATGCATACATACATCTCACAGTACAAATATGTGAATTACGAACAATAAGGTTTCCAAAATTAGCACATAGAGATCAGTTCTGTTCCTCCGTGGGGTTTCTCGGCTAAATATCTGTACACTCATTGCACACATCAGTAGTCTCGTAAAATCACATGTACATAAATGTATACGTATCATAAATTTACTTAAATTAAAACATATATCAAAAAAGGTTTCTTCATCCTACATAATTGTTAACCATTTAAAATATCTCAAATCAAAGTCTCAATCCTACATTTACCGATTTCATAAACATACATATACATGAAACATTAAATGACAATCATCAAATATATCTGAAAAAAACATTACACAACATGAAATAATAAAATATGTTCTAAGCATCAGATAATGTCTCGACATCTCGAGTCGTGAATATCGAAAAATAATAGTAATGCATCGCTATGCTATGATGGGTTGGGGCGAGGCCTCACAATATCATTTTATTAAATTAAAAATCTCAACAAAATCTTTCTTCAATTCAAAAAGGGAAATTTTCAGGTCCCTATTGATCAAAAATGAGTTAAATCAGTTAACTCCTTTTTCTACTCAAATTGAATCAGTTAACTCTTTATTTTACTCAAATAAAATCCGTTAACTCCCTTTAATTTGGAAGTCTCCCTTTATGATTGAACTTCACCTTTAATTCTGACCGTTGATTGAAATCGATTTCAACCGTTGATGAATTCTAGGAAAGTCTATTTAAGAGACCCTCATCTCTTCAATTTGAAAGGTTGAATGAGAATTTGCATCGAATTGTTGGTGGAATTCATACTCGCATTTGCTCATATTCACATACGCAAAGATCAAATTTGACCAAAAGTTGACCAAATTTAACCACGATTGACTTAAGTTGACTAGTTTCAAAAAAATTTGAAATAATTAAATGAAATTATTTAATTAAATGGAGTACTTAATTCTAATTAATTAAACAAATTTATTTAATTAAATGAGAAGCCATTCCTAATTAATTAAATGAAGTTATTTAATTAAATAAGAAAAGTGTCTCTAATTAATTAAAGATTATTTAATTAAATAGAAAAAGGAATTATGAGAGCATATTTCATTTTATTAAATTAAATATCTCAACAAAATCTCTCTTCAGTTCAAAAAGGGAAATTTCAAGTTCACTATTGATCAAAAATGAGTTACATCAGTCAACTCTTTTTTTTACTCAAATTAAATTAGTTAACTCCTTATTTTACTCAAATTAAATCTGTTAACTCCCTTTAATTTGAAAATCTCCCTTTATGACTAAACTTCACCTTTAATCCCAACCGTTGATTGAAATCAATCTCAACCGTTGATGAATTCCAGGAAAGTCTATTTAAGAGACCCTCATCTCTTCATTTTGAAAGGTTGAATGAAAATTTGAATCGAATTGTTGTTGGAATTCATACTCACATTTGCTCATATTGTCATACGCAAAGATCAATTTTGACAAAAAGTTGACCAAATTTAACCACGGTTGACTTGAGTTGACTAGTTTCAAAATTTTTTTTGAAACAATTAAATGAAATTTTTATTAAATGGAGTACTTACTTCTAATTAATTAAACAAAGTTATTTAATTAAATGAGAAGCCATTCCTAATTAATTAAATGAAGTTATTTAATTAAATAAGAAAAGTGAATCTAATTAACTAAAGATAATTTAATTAAATAGAAAAAGTAATTAGAGAGCATATCTCATTTTATCAAATTAAATATCTCAACAGAATCTCTCTTCAGTTCAAAAAGGGAAATTTCTAGTTCACTATTGATAAAAAATGAGTTAAATCAGTTAACTCATTTTTCTACTCAAATTGAATTAGTTAACTTCTTATTTTACTCAAATTAAATCTGTTAACTTCCTTTAATTTCAAAATCTCACTTTATGACTGAACATCACCTTTAATCCTGACAGTTGATTGAAATCGATCTCAACCATTGACGAATTCCAAGAAAGTCTATTTAAGAGACCCTCATCTCTTCATTTAGAATTGTTGAATGAGAGTTTGCATCGAATTGTTGTTGGAACTCACACTCACATTTCCTCATATTCAGATCAAGTTTGACCAAAAGCTGACCAGATTTAACCACGGTTGACTTGAGTGGACTAGTTTTGAAAAAAATTTGAAATAATTAAACAAAATTATTTAATGAAATAGAGTACTTACTTCCAATTAATTAAACAAAGTTATTTAATTAAATGAGAAGCCATTCCTAATTAATTAAATGAAGTTATTTTATTAAATAATAAAAGTGTCTCTAATTAATTAAAGATTACTTAATTAAATAGAAAAAGTAATTATGAGAGCATATCTCATTTTATTAAATTAAATATCTCAACAAAATCTCTCTTTAGTTCAAAAAGGGAAATTTCTAGTTCACTGTTGATAAAAAATGAGTTAAATCAGTTAACTCCTTTTTCTACTCAAATTGAATCAGGTAACTCCTTATTTTACTAAAATTAAATCTCTTAACTCTTTTTAATTTGAAAATCTCCCTTAATGACTTAACTTCACCTTTAATCCTGATCGTTGATTTAAATCAATCTCAACTGTTGATGAATTTCAGGAAAGTCTATTTAAGAGACCCTCATCTCTTCATTTTGAAAGGTTGAATGAGAGTTTGCATCGAATTGTTGTTGGAATTCATACTCACATTTGCTCATATTCACATACGCAAAGATCAAGTTTGACCAATAGTTGAGCAGATTTAACCACTGTTGACTTGAGTTGACTAGTTTCGAAAAGAATTTTGAAATATTTAAACGAAATTATTTAATTAAATGGAATACTTACATCTAATTAATTAAACAAAGTTATTTAATTAAATGAGAAGCCATTCCTAATTAATTTAATGAAGTTATTTAATTAAATAAGAAAAGTGAATCTAATTAACTAAAGATAATTTAATTAAATAGAAAAAGTAATTAGAGAGCATATCTCATTTTATCAAATTAAATATCTCAACAGAATCTCTCTTCAGTTCAAAAAGGGAAATTTCTAGTTCACTATTGATCAAAAATTAGTTAAATCAGTTAGCTCTTTTTTCTAATCAAATTGAATCAGTTAACTCTTTATTTTGCTCAAATTAAATCTGTTAACTCCCTTTAATTTGAAAATCTCCCTTGATGACTGAACTTCACCTTTAATCCTGACTGTTGATTGAAATCGATCTCAATCGTTGATGAATTTCAAGAAAGTCTATTTAAGAGACCCTCATCTCTTCATTTTGAAAGGTTGAATGAGAATTTGCATTGAATTGTTGCTGGAATTCATACTCACATTTGCTCATATTCACATATACAAAGATTAAGTTTGACCAAAAGTTGACCGGATTTAACCACGGTTGACTTGAGTTGACTAATTTTGAAAATAATTTTGAAATAATTAAACGAAATTAATTAATTAAATGAACTAGTTACTTCTAATTAATTAAACAAAGTTATTTAATTAAATGAGACGCCATTCCTAACTAATTAAACGAAGTTATTTAATTAAATAAGAAAAGTGTCTCTAATTAATTAAAGATTACTTAATTAAATAGAAAAAGTAATTATGAGAGCATATCTCATTTTATTAAATTAAATATCTCAACAAAATCTCTTTTCAGTTCAAAAAGGGAAATTTCAAGTTCACTATTGATCAAAAATGAGTTAAATCAGTTAACTCCTTTTTCTACTCAAATAGAGTCAGTTGACTCCTTATTTTACTCAAATTAAATTTGTTAACTCCCTTTAATTTGGAAATCTCCCTTTATCACTGAACTTCACCTTTAGTCCTGACCGTTAATTGAAATCGATCTAGACCGTTGATGAATTCCAAGAAAGTCTATTTAAGAGACACTCATGTCTTGATTTTGAAAGGTTGAATGAAAATTTGCATCTAATTGTTGCTGGAATTCGTACTCACATTTGCTTATATTAACATACGAAAGATCAAGTTTGACCAAAAGTTGACCAGATTTAACCATGGTTGACTTGAGTTGACTAGTTTCGAAAAGAATTTTAAAATAATTAAATGAAATTATTTAATCAAATGGAGTACTTACTTCTAATTAATTAAACAAATTTATTTAATTAAATGAGAAGCCATTCATAATTAATTCAATGAAGCAATTTACTTAAATAAGAAAAGTGTCTCTAATTAATTAAAAATTACTTAATTAAATAGAAAAAGTAATTACGAGAGCATATCTCATTTTATTAAATTAAATATCTCAACAAAATCTCTCTTCAGTTCAAAAAGGGAAATTTACAGTTCACTATTGATAAAAAATGAGTTAAATCAGTTAACTCCTTTTTCTACTCAAATTGAATTAGTTAACTTCTTATTTTACTCAAATTAAATCTGTTCACTCCCTTTAATTTTGAAATCTCTCTTTATGATTGAACATCGCCTTTAATCCTGACCGTTGATTGAAATCAATCTCAATCATTGATGAATTTCAGGAAAGTCTATTTAAGAGAACCTCATCTCTTCATTTTGAAAGGATGAATGAGAGTTTGCATCGAATTGTTGTTGGAATTCATACTCACATTTGCTCATATTCAGATCAAGTTTGACCAAAAGTTGACCAAAATTAACTACGGTTGACTTGAGTTGACTAGTTTCAAAAAGAAATTTGAAATAATTAAACGAAATTATCTAATTAAATGGAGTACTTACTTCTAATTAATTAAACAAAGCTATTTAATTAAATGAGAAGCCATTCCTAATTAATTAAATGAAGTTATTTAATTAAATAAGAAAAGTGTCTCTAATTAATTAAAGATTACTTAATTAAATAGAAAAAGTAATTATGAGAGCATATCTCATTTTATTAAATTAAATATCTCAACAAAATCTCTCTTTAGTTCAAAAAGGGAAATTTCTAGTTCACTATTAATCAAAAATGAGTCAAATCAATTAACTCTTTATTCTAATCAAATTAAATTAGTTAACTCCTTATTTTACTCAAATTAAATCTGTTAACTCTTTTTAATTTGGAAATCTCCCTTTTTGACTGAACTTCACCTTTAATCCTGACCGTTGATTGAAATCAATCTCAACCTTTGATGAATTTCAAGAAAGTCTATTCAAGAGAGCCTCATCTTTTCATTTTCAAAGGTTGAATGAGAATTTGCATCGAATTGTTGCTGGAATTTATACTCACATTTTTCTCATATTCACATAAGCAAAGATCAAGATTGACCAAAAGTTGACCAAATTTAACCACTATTGACTTCAGTTGACTAGTTTCGAAATTTTTTTTGAAATAATTAAACGAAATTATTTAATTAAATGGACTACTTACTTCTAATTAATTAACCAAAGTTATTTAATTAAATGAGAAGCCATTCCTAATTAATTAAATGAAGTTATTTAATTAAATAAGAAAAGTGTCTCTAATTAATTAAAGATTACTTAATTAAATAGAAAAAGTAATTATGAGAGCATATCTCATTTTATTAAATTAAATATCTCAACAAAATCACTCTTTTTTTAAATCAAATTGAATAAGTTAACTCCTTATTTTACTCAAATTAAATCAGTTAACTCCCTTTAATTTGGAAATCTCCCTTTATGATTGAACTTCACCTTTAATCCTGACTGTTGATTGAAATCGATCTCAACCGTTGATGAATTTCAAAAAAGTCTATTTAAGAGACCCTCATCTCTTCATTTTGAAAGGTTGAATGAGAGTTTGCATCGAATTGTTGTTGGAATTCATACTCACATTTGCTCATATTCACATACGCAAAGATCAAGTTCGACCAAAAGTTGACCAGATTTAACCACTGTTGACTTGAGTTGACTAGTTTCGAAAAGAATTTTGAAATAATTAAACGAAATTATTTAATTTAATGGACTACTTACTTCTAATTAATTAAACAAAGTTATTTAATTAAATGAGAAGCCATTCCTAATTAATTAAATGAAGTTATTTAATTAAATAAGAAAAGTGTCTCTAATTAACTAAAGATTATTTAATTAAATAGAAAAAGTAATTAGAGAGCATATCTCATTTTATTAAATTAAATATCTCAACAAAACCTTTGTTCAGTTCAAAAAGGGAAATTTCTAGTTCACTATTGATCAAAAATTAGTTAAATCAGTTAACTCTTTTTTCAAATCAAATTGAATCAGTTAACTCCTTATTTTACTCAAATTAAATTAGTTAACTCACTTTAATTTGGAAATCTCCCTTTATGACTGAACTTCACCTTTAATCCTGACTGTTGATTGAAATCGATCTCAACCATTGATGAATTTCAGGAAAGTCTATTTAAGAGACCCTCATCTCTTCATTTTGAAAGGTTTAATGAGAATTTGCGTCGAATTGTTGCTGGAATTCATACTCACATTTTCTTATATTAACATACGCAAAGATCAAGTTTGACCAAAAGTTGACCAGATTTAACCACGATTGACTTGAGTTGAGTAGTTTCAAAATTTTTTTTGAAATAATTAAATAAAATTATTTAATTAAATGGAGTACTTACTTCTAATTAATTAAACAAAGTTATTTAATTAAATTAGAAGCCATTCCTAATTAATTAAATGAAGTTATTTAATTAAATAAGAAAAGTGTCTCTAATTAATTAAAGATTACTTAATTAAGTAGAAAAAGTAATTATGAGAGCATATCTCATTTTATTAAATTAAATATCTCAACAAAATCTTTCTTCAGTTCAAAAAGGGAAATTTCCAGTTCACTATTGATAAAAAATGATTTAAATCAGTTAACTCCTTTTTCTACTCAAATTGAATCAGTTTTCTTCTTATTTTACTCAAATTAAATCTATTAATTTCTTTTAATTTCAAAATCTCCCTTTATGACTGAACATCACCTTTAATCCTAACCGTTGATTGAAATCAATCTCAATCATTGATGAATTCCAGAAAAGTCTATTTAAGAGACCCTCATCTCTTCATTTTGAAAGGATGAATGAGAGTTTGCATCGAATTGTTGCTGGAATTCATACTCACATTTGCTCATATTACGATCAAGTTTGACCAAAAGTTGACCACATTTAACCACGGTTGACTTGAGTTGACTAGTTTCCAAAAGAATTTTGAAATAATTAAACGAAAATATTTAATTGAATGGACTACTTACTTCTAATTAATAAAACAAAGTTATTTAATTAAATGGGAAGCCATTCCTAATTAATTAAAGGAAGTTATTTAATTAAATAAGAAAGGTGTCTCTAATTAATTAAAGATTATTTAATTAAATAGAAAAAGTAATTAGAGAGCATATCTCATTTTATTAAATTAAATATCTCAACAAAATCTTTCTTCAATTCAAAAAGGGAAATTTCTAGTTCACTATTGATCAAAAATGAGTTAAATTAGTTAACTCCTTTTCCTACTGAAATTGAATCAGGTAACTCCTTATTTTACTAAAATTAAATCTATTAACTCTTTTTAATTTGAAAATCTCCCTTGATGACTGAACTTCACCTTTAATCCTGACCGTTGATTGAAATCAATATCAACCGTTGATGAATTTCAGAAAACTCTATTTAAGAGACCCTCATCTCTTCATTTTGAGAGGTTGAATGAGAATTTGCATCAAATTGTTGCTGGAATTCATACTCGCATTTGCTCATATTCAAATATGTAAAAATCAAGTTTGGCCAAAAGTTGACCAGATTTAACCACTGTTGACTTGAGTTGACTAGTTTCGAAAAGAATTTTGAAATAATTAAACGAAATTATTTAATTAAATGGAGTACTTACTTCTAATTAATTAAAAAAAGTTATTTAACTAAATGAGAAGCCATTCCTAATTAATTAAATGAAGTTATTTAATTAAATAAGAAAAGTGTCTCTAATTAATTAAAGATTATTTAATTAAATAGAAAAAATAATTAGAGAGCATATCTCATTTTATTAAATTAAATATCTCAACAAAATCTTTCTTCAATTCAAAAAGGGAAATTTCTAGTTCATTATTGATCAAAAATGACTTAAATCAGTTAACTCCTTATTTTGCTCAAATTAAATATGTTAACTCCCTTTAATTTGGAAATCTCCCTTTATGACTGAACTTCACTTTTAATCCTGACTGTTGATTGAAATCGATCTCAACCGTTGATGAATTTCAGGAAAGTCTATTTAAGAGACCTTCATCTCTTCATTTTGAAAGGTTGAATGAGAATTTGCATCGAATTGTTGCTGGAATTCATACTCACATTTGCTCATATTCACATATACAAAGATCAAGTTTGACCAAAAGTTGATCGGATTTAACCACGGTTGACTTGAGTTGACTAATTTTGAGAAGAATTTTAGAATAATTAAACGAAATTATTTAATTAAATGGAGTACTTACTTCTAATTAATTTAAAAAAGTTATTTAATTAAATGAGAAGCCATTCCTAATTAATTAAATGAAGTTATTAATTAAATAAGAAAAGTGTTTCTAATTAATTAAAGATTACTTAATTAAATAGAAAAAGTAATTATGAGAGCATATCTCATTTTATTAAATCAAATATCTCAAAAAAATCTCTCTTCAGTTCAAAAAGAGAAATTTTCAGTTCACTATTGATCAAAAATGAGTAAAATCAGTTAACTCCTTTTTCTACTCAAATTGAATCAGTTAACTCCTTATTTTACTCAAATTAAATATGTTAACTCCCTTTAATTTGGAAATCTCCCTTTATGACTGAACTTCACCTTTAATTCTGACCGTTGATTGAAATCGATCTAAACCATTGATGAATTCCAGGAAAGTCTATTTAAGATACCCTCATCTCTTCATTTTGAAAGGTTGAATGAGAATTTGCATCGAATTGTTGATGGAATTCATACTCACATTTGCTCATATTCACATACACAAAGATCAATTTTCAATTTTGACCAAAAGTTGACCAGATTTAACCATGGTTGACTTGAGTTGACTAGTTTCGAAAAGAATTTTGAAATAATTAAACAAAATTATTTAATTAAATTGAGTACTTACTTATAATTAATTAAACAAGTTTATTTAATTAAATGAGAAGCCATTCCTAATTAATTAAATGAAGTTATTTAATTATATAAGAAAAGTGTCTCTACTTAATTAAAGATTACCTAATTAAATAGAAAAAGTAATTATGAGAGCATATCTCATTTTATTAAATTAAATATCTCAGCAAAATCTCTTTTTAGTTCAAAAAGGGAAATTTCAAGTTCACTATTGATCAAAAATGAGTTAAATTAGTTAACTCCTTTTTCTACTCAAATAGAATCAGTTAACTTCTTATTTTACTCAAATTAAATCTATTAACTCTCTTTAATTTGGAAATCAGCCTTTATGACTGAACTTCACCTTTAATCCTGACCGTTGATTGAAATCGATCTCAACCGTTAATGAATTCTAGGAAAGTCTATTTAAGAGACCCTCATCTCTTCATTTTGAAAGGTTGAATGAAAATTTGCATTGAATTGTTGCTAGAATTCATACTCACATTCGCTCATATTCAGATACACAAAGATCAAGTTTGATCAAAAGTTGACCAAATTTAACCACAATTGACTTGAGTTGACTAGTTTCGAAAAGAATTTTGAAATAATTAAATGAAATTATTTAATTAAATGGAGTACTTACTTCTAATTAATCAAACAAAGTTATTTAATTAAATGAGAAGCCATTCCTAATTAATTAAATGGAGTTATTTAATTAAATAAGAAAAGTGTCTCTAATTAATTAAAGAGTATTTAATTAAATAGAAAAAGTAATTATGAGAGCATATCTCATTTTATTAAATCAAATATCTCAACAAAATCTCTCTTCAATTCAAAAAAGGAAATTGTCATTTCACTAGTTATTAAAAATGAGTTAAATCAGTTAAGTCTTTTTTTTACTCAAATTGAATCAGTTAACTCCTTGTTTTACTCAACTTAAATCCGTTAACTCCCTTTAATTTGGAAATCTCCCTTTATGACTGAACTTCACCTTTAATCCTGACCTTTGATTGAAATCAATCTCAACCGTTGATGAATTTTAGGAAAGTCTATTTAAGAGACACTCATCTCTTCATTTTGAAAGGTTGAATGAGAATTTGGATCGAATTGTTGTTGGATTTCATACTCACATTTGCTCATATTCACATACGCAAAGATCACATTTGACTAAAAGTTGACCAGATTTAACCACGATTGACTTGAGTTCACTAGTTTCGAAAAGAATTTTGAAATAATTGAACACAATTTTTTAATTAAATGGAGTACTTACCTCTAATTAATTAAACAAAGTTATTTAATTAAATGAGAAGCCATTCCTAATTAATTAAATGAATTTATTTAATTAAATAATAAAAGTGTCTCTAATTAATTAAAGATTATTTAATTAAATAGAAAAAATAATTATGATAGCATATCTCATTTTATTAAATTAAATATCTCAACAAAATCTCTGTTCAGTTCAAAAAGGGAGATTTTCAATTCACTATTGATAAAAAATGAGTTAAATCAGTTAACTCCTTTTTCTACTCAAATTGAATCAGTTAACTCCTTATTTTACTCAAATTAAATCCGTTAACTCCCTTTAATTTGGAAAATTCCTTTTATGACTGAACTTCAGCTTTAATCCTGAAAGTTGATTGAAATTGATCTCAATCGTTGATGAATTTTAGGAAAGTCTATTTAAGAGACCCTCATCTCTTCATTTTGAAAGGTTGAATGAGAATTTGTATCGAATTGTTGCTGGAATTCATACTCATATTTGCTCATATACACAAAAGCAAAGATCAAGTTTGACCAAAAGTTGACCAGATTTAACCACGGTTGATTTGAGTTGACTAGTTTCAAAAAGAATTTTGGAAAAATTAAACGAAATTATTATATTAAATGGAGTACTTACTTCTAATTAATTAAACAAAGTTATTTAATTAAAAGAGAAGCCATTCTTAATTAATTAAATGAAGTTATTTACTTAAATAAGAAAATTTTTTCTAATTAATTTAAAATTATTTAATTAAATAGAAAAAGTAATTATGAGAGCATATCTCATTTTATTAAATTAAATATCTCAACAAAATCTCTCTTTAGCTCAAATAAGGAAATTTTCAGTTCTCTATTGATCAAAAATGCGGTAATCAGTTAACTCCTTTTTATACTCAAATTGAATTAGTTAACTCTTTATTTTACTCAAATTAAATCCATTAAGTCCCTTTAATTTGGAAATCTCCCTTTGTGACTGAACTTCACATTTAATCCTGACCGTTGATTGAAATCGATCTTAATCGTTTATGAATTCCAAGAAAGGCTGTTTAAGAGACCCTCATCTCTTCATTTTGAAAGGTTGAATGAGAATTTGCATCGAATTGTTGCTAGAATTTATACTCACATTTGCTCATTTTCACATACGCAAAGATCAAGTTTGACCAAAAGTTGACCAGATTTAACCACGGTTAACTTGAGTTGACAAGTTTCAAAGAGAATTTTGAAATAATTAAACGAAATTATTTAATTAAATAGAGTACTTACTTCTAATTAATTAAACAAAGTTATTTAATTGAATGAGAAGCCATTCCTAATTAATTAAATGAAGTTAATTAATTAAATAAGAAAAGTAACTGTAATTAATTAAAAATTATTTAAGAAAATAGAAAAAGTAATTATGAGAGCATATCTCATTTTATTAAATTAAATATCTTAACAAAATCGCTCTTCAATTCAAAAAAGGAAATTTCCAGTTCACTATTGATAAAAAATGAATTAAATCAGTTAACTCCTTTTGCTACTCAAATTGAATCAGTTAACTCCTTATTTTACTCAAATTAAATGCATTAACTCCCTTTAATTTGGAAATCTCCCTTTATGACTGAACTTCACATTTAATCCTGACCGTTGATTGAAATCGATCTCAACTGTTGATGAATTCTAGGAAAGGCTATTTAAGAGACCCTCATCTCTTCATTTTGAAAGGTTGAATGAGAATTTGCATCGAATTGTTGCTAGAATTCATACTCACATTTGCTCATATTCACATACGCAAAGATCAAGTTTGACCAAAAATTGACCAGATTTAACTACGTATCACATGAGTTGACTAGTTTCGAAAAGAATTTTGAAATAATTAAACAAAATTATTTAATTAAACGGAGTACTTACTCCTAATTAATTAAACAAAGTTATTTAATTAAATAAGAAGCCATTCCTAATTAATTAAATGAGGCTATTTAATTAAATAAGAAAAGTGTCTCTAATTAATTAAAGATTATTTAATTAAATAGAAAAAGTAATTATGAGAGCATATCTCATTTTATTAAATTAAATATCTCAACAAAATCTCTCTTCAGTTCAAAAAGGGAAATTTCCAATTCACTATTGATAAAAAATGAGTTAAATCAGTTAACTCCTTTTTCTACTCAAATTGAATCAGTTAACTCTTTATTTTACTCAAATTAAATCCGTTAACTGTCTTTAATTTGGAAATCTCCCTTTATGACTGAACCTCGGCTTTAATCCTTACCGTTGATAGAAATCGGTCTCAATCGTTGATGAATTCCAGGAAAGTCTATTTAAGAGACCCTCATCTCTTAATTTTGAAAGTTTGAATGAGAATTTGCATCGAATTATTGCTGGAATTCATACTCACATTTGCTCATATTCACATACGCAAAGATCAAGTTTGACCAAAAGTTGACCAGATTTAACCACAGTTGACTTGAGTTGACTAATTTCGAAAAGAATTTTGAAATAATTAAACGAAATTATTTAATTAAATGGAGTACTTACTTCTAATTAATTAAATAAAGTTATTTAATTAAATGAGAAGCCATTCCTAATTAATTAAATGAAATTATTTAATTAAATAAGAAAAGTGTCTCTAATTAATTAAAGATTATTTAATTAAATAGAAAAAGTAATTATGAGAGCGTATCTCATTTTATTAAATTAAATATCTCAACAAAATCTCTCTTCAGTTCAAAATGGGAAATTTTCAGTTCACTATTGATAAAAAATGAGTTAAATCAGTTAACTTCTTTTTCTACTGAAATAGAATCAATTAACGTCTTATTTTATCAAATTAAATCTGTTAACTCCCTTTAATTTGTAAATCAGCCTTTATGACTGAACTTCACCTTTAATCTCGACCGTTGATTGAAATCAATCTCAACCGTTGATGAATTCTAGAAAAGTCTATTTAAGAGACCCTCATCTCTTTATTTTGAAAGGTTGAATAAAAATTTGCATCGAATTGTTGCTGGAATTCATACTCACATTCGCTCATATTCACATATGCAAAGATCAACTTTGATCAAAAGTTGACCAGATTTAACCACAGTTGACTTGAGTTGACTAGTTTCAAAAATAATTTTGAAATAATTAAATGAAATTATTTAATTAAATGGAGTACTTACTTCTAATTAATCAAACAAAGTTATTTAATTAAATGAGGATCCATTCCTAATTAATTAAATGAAGTTATTTAATTAAATAAGAAAAGTGTCTCTAATTAAATAAAGATTATTTAATTAAATAGAAAAAGTAATTATAAGAGCATATCTCATTTTATTAAATTAAATATCTGAACAAAATCTCTCTTCAATTCAAAAAGGAAAATTTTCAGTTCACTATTAATCAAAAATTAGTTAAATCTTTTAACTCCTTTTTCTACTCAAATCTAATCAGTTAACTCTTTATTTTACTCAAATTAAATATGTCAACTCCCTTTAATTTGGAAATCTCTATTTATGACTAAACTTCACCTTTAATCTTGACCGTTGATTGAAATCGATCTCAACCATTGATGAATTCCAAAAAAGTCTATTTAAGAGATCCTCATCTCTTCATTTTGAAAGGTTGAATGAGAATTTGCATCGAATTGTTGTTGGAATTCATACTCACATTTGCTCATATTCACATATGCAAAGATCAAGTTTGAGCAAAAGTTGACCAGATTTAACCACGGTTGACTTGAATTGACTAGTTTCAAAAAGAATTTTGGAATAATTAAACAAAATTATTTAATTAAATGGAGTACTTACTTCTAATTAATTAAAAAAATTATTTAATTAAATGAGAAGCCATTCCGAATTAATTAAATGAAGTTATTTAATTAAATAAGAAAAGTGTCTCTAATTAATTAAAGATTATTTAATTAAATAGAAAAAGTAATTACGAGAGCATATCTCATTTTATTAAATTAAATATCTCAACAAAATCTCTCTTCAGTTCAAAAAGGGAAATTTCCAATTCACTATTGATCAAAAATTAGTTAAATCAGTTAACTCCCTTTTCTACTCAAATTGAATCAGTTAACTCCTTATTTTACTCAAATTAAATATGTTAACTCCCTTTAATTTGAAAATTTCCCTTTATGACTAAACTTTAGCTTTAATACTGACCGTTGATTGAAATCGATCTCAACCATTGATGAATTCCAGAAAAGTCTATTTAACAGACCCTCATCTCTTCATTTTGAAAGGTTGAATGAGAATTTGCATCGAATTGTTGCTGAAATTCATACTCACATTTGCTCATATTCACATATGCAAAGATCAAGTTTGACTAAAAGTTGACCAGATTTAACCATGATTGACTTGAGTTGACTAGTTTCGGAAATCATTTTTGAAATAATTAAACAAAATTATTTAATTAAATGGAGTACTTACTTCTAATTAATTAAACAAAGTTATTTAATTAAATGAGAAGCCATTTCTAATTAATTAAATGAAGTTATTTAATTAAATAAGAAAAGTGTCTCTAATTAATTAAAGATTATTTAATTAAATAGAAAAAGTAATTATGAGAGCATATCTCATTTTATTAAATTAAATATCTCAACAAAATCTCTCTTTAGTTCAAAAAGGGAAATTTTCAGTTCACTATTGATAAAAAATGATTTAAATTAGTTAACTCATTTTTCTACTCAAATTGAATCAGTTGACTCCTTATTTTACTCAAATTAAATCCGTTAACTCCCTTTAATTTGGAAATCTCCCTTTTTGACTGAACTTCACCTTTAATCCTGACCGTTGATTGAAATCAATCTCAGTCGTTGATGAATTCCAGGAAAGTCTATTTAAGAGACCCTCATCTCTTCATTTTGAAAGGTTGAATGAGAATTTGCATCGAATTGTTGCTAGAATTCATACTCACATTTGCTCATATTCACATACGCAAAGATCAAGTTTGACCAAAAGTTGACCAAATTTAACTACGGTTGACCTGAGTTGACTAGTTTTGAAAAGAATTTTGAAATAATTAAACGAAATTATTTAATTAAATGGAGTACTTACTTCTAATTAATTAAACAAAGTTATTTAATTAAATGAGAAGCCATTCCTAATTAATTAAATGAAGTTATTTAATTAAATAAGAAAAGTGTCTATAATTAATTAAAGATTATTTAATTAAATAAAAAATTAATTATTAGAGCATATCTCATTTTATTAAATTAAATATCTCAACAAAATCTCTCTTAAGTTTAAAAAGGGAAATTTCGAGTTCACTATTGATTAAAAATGAGTTAAATCAGTTAACTCTTTTTTCTGCTCAAATTGAATCAATTAACTCCTTATTTTACTCAAATTAAATCTGTTAACTACCTTTAATTTTTAAATCTCCCTTTATGACTGAACTTCACCTTTAATCTTGACCGTTGATTGAAATCGGTCTCTACCGTTGGTGAATTTCAGGGAAGTCTATTTAAGAGACCCTCATCTCTTCATTTTGAAAGGTTGAATGAGAATTTGCATTGAATTGTTTTTGGAATTCATACTTACATTTGCTCACATTCACATACGCAAACATTAAGTTTGACCAAAAGTTGACCAAATTTAACCACGGTTGACTTGAGTTGACTAGTTTTGAAAAGAATTTTGAAATAATCAAACGAAATTATTTAATTAAATGGAGTACTTACTTCTAATTAATTAAACAAAGTTATTTAATTAAATTAGAAGTAATTCCTAATTAATTAAATGAAGTTATTTAATTAAATAAGAAAAGTGTCTCTAATTAATTAAAGATTATTTAATTAAATAAAAACAGTAATTGTGAGAGCAGATCTCATTTTATTAAATTAAATATCTCAACAAAATCTGTAATGCCACACAAGACATAACCAAAAGAATCTAAAACAAAATACAATTCCATAAACGCAATAATTTTTTTTTTTTATAAAATCATGTCAACACAAGTTCCAATACAAGGACTGAATCACTCTTATATAGAAAAGTTCCCAATGAAAGAGAATATCGTCCAAATACATTTTCATTACAATAAGAATACATAAAGAGTTCAGAACTTTAATGAAATACAATTTCATTTCTTGACACCTATGTCCAATATAGGAATCCTAAATACTGATTCAAAAAGTAACTTCAATAACATCCTTAGCTACTTGAAACTCAGAGCACCTGAAAACCACACATAAAGCAATATAACACAAATAGGTGCTCAGTACATACTGAGTTTTAAAAGCGAAATCCATCTGCATACATGTTAGTACCAACATATAGATATCCAAAAATAGATTTCTAATCCATCTAACATAGTGCAAATCTGGTAATAATATGCAAGAAGTAAACAATTACTTTGCATTGCTAAATTAAACCCACACTAAGAATAACTCATAAATGAAATATATATATTTTGAGGTGTCATCATTATGGCACTAAGTTTCTGCATCCAAATATGGTAAGCTCTTAGTCATCATATAACAGTATTCTCTATTTTACTTGTCATTGACTGAACCATATAAGTTTAAGTCATAGGTAAGGCCAATTATCTTTTATGTGAAATGAACCCACCCAATTTATTTTAAAGTTATCAATGAATTAATTAACTAAATAGGATAAACCAAATTTAGCCACCTCGATATATGTTCATCACAGCTATTCTTAAACACACTTCAAACAGATTTACTAAGAATGCACATGTAATGAATAACTATTCAATATAACCTGTAATACTACATTCCTTATCAAATCGAAACACATCCTCTTCTGCCAATTCTGAAAGTAAACTTAGGTCATTACAACAACAGAAACCAAAACTATAATACAAAGATCCCATAAATATAATTAAATTGACTTAACCATTTAATGACATTTATCAAACCTTAATACTATACAATTGAATACAGTTGATATAACAAACTAAGTTATCCTTCGTAATGACTAAGATATTAAAGTAATTTATGATAATAATGAAATTTCATTAATCACATATCATAAATTCACCTTTTTATTTGAAAACAACTTTTCTGTTCAACAATGAATTCTAACAGTTCTGTAATCAAATATGTAACAGAATACATCTTTTGAAATAAAAGACTCCTATTTTAAAGCATTTAATTTCAACAAAAACATATTAAAGCTAATGAATTAATTCTTATCCATTTACGCATTCTTGACAGATTACCTATCTTCAAGTTTATTCAATATTTATACAGAGATCAAAGACAATGATGTCGAATTAACATCTATATATATATATATATATATATATATATATATATATATATATATATATATATATATATATATATATATATATATCATCCCAATCCAAATTATTTTGTTGCACGAAAAGTTTTCATGTAAATCTTTCAGCATTTTACACAACTTATAATTTATATGTTATGTCAAAATATCATTCCTGTCAGTGATCAAAACAAACAGAATACAAGTTCCTTTGAAAATCTTTAACAAAGATCGGCTAATGCTTTTAACATGTTTACTGCTGACTGTTCTTACTAAAATTAACTACAACCTATAGTTCCATATTGAAGTTAAAACCAACTGTATACAATATCATCGAACCTCAATTTAATAATAGAATTTCTAAATCAAATTTCATTTGTGACACAAGACAAATGTTTGACAAAATGTCATTGCCTTCAATTCCTACTAACAATACTTCAGAAACAAAACCTCACCGTCTACGAATGGATTATAACCGCTATGCACTAAGATTTTGACATCCTAGATACATACGGTGAACATCGTATTCATTCATGGATAACATAAACACAAAATCCCAACAAAACAATGTTTGAAAACTCATATTGCTCGATATCCAAATATGAATACGTACAGAGCTCGACTCCAATTGTCCAACCCTACATATACCCACACTTGGGTATCGACAAGTGTAACTTAAAACTGAACTTCCCAATTTCCTTAAAACAAAATTAACACCCATAACAGTAAAAGGGTAAAGGTTAGGAACTACCCCCTACCTCAAAACTTAGCAGATGAATAAAAACATTCAACTCAGAGCTCCAAAATTCTACTCGACTCCGAAGCCCCAATCAGAACAAAATCTCCACAATGCAAAACAACTGAAACCAAATTTCCAACCGCAAGAAAACTTCCATTGAGTTCCCTTTTGCTCAATTACATAAGCAAGAAAATCCTTCCAACAGAAACCCCACATCTTGCCGGAAACCCAACAACAACACACACATGTGTTACTCGAAACAGAGGAAAAAGGCCCAAATTCAGGTCATTTCCATCGAAATCCTCTTTCAAACAACAAAGGCCAACATTCCTTCAAGGATAGTAAAGCCTCCATAAAAGAGCATTTAATAAATCTGCAACTCCCAAAGAGTTGTGCATACGACTTTCCTAATAGCCTCCGCCATTTTGGCCTCAAAAAAACAATAAACATTTTTTTTTACCTATTCAAATCATGCGAAACCCTCTAGGGTTTTATGGTAAATGGTTTTATTCAAATATAAATAATAATTGCATAACAAAATCACCCTCAATGGTTATTGCCATAGTATTTAAACATTGCAAGCTCCCAAAACCATTACTCCATACAAGAATTTATGTGAATATATGTGTGAATATCTCATACCTATATTTATATGAATTTTGTGTGTGACTTATCAAATTATCCCTTTATATAAATATATTCACAAGTCAAGAACTTAAAGGCATGGAATGAATTTCTTGAAAATAATAAAGATAGCAATATACCTAAGAAATTCCTAATAATACCAGAATGCATTTGTCATACATGTACCAAATATGTTTTCTTTCCATCAATAAGATAAAGATTAACATCTACGTAAACATATACACAGTTACATAAAAACACAAAAGAGTTTTACAAACATCCTTTTAACATTATGCTCACAATCTAATATACCTACAGAAGAATATAAAAATCAAATGTACCAATACATAAGTTATACCAAATCAACTTGAAGATACCAATTCTGATTTTCACAAGCATAGCCATAACTAGAAATCCTACAATTACAATCCTGTAACAAGAATTCCATGAAAACATTAATTCTAATCAAAACTTGATTCAGTTTAGAGATCAAATGATGTATTTCAAAATCAACACTACAACTAAAACAGATCAGCTGTAAACCCGAGAACAGTCCAATTGCAATACAAAAGCAGTATCCAAAATATATGTATCTCATAAAACCAAAACTAACCTATCTGATATAACAAAATAGTGTTCAAAATATAAAATCTCGTAGCCATAGAACTTGTGTCAAAACAAAATCTGAAGTGAATAAAGAGAAATAGGAAGAAGTAGGGTCAAGCATGACACCCTCCCCCACTAAGGTTCGACTTTCTACTGGAAGTCAGCAAATAAATGCGGATGAGCGGCTCTCATCATTTCAATATCCTCCCAGGTAGCAGATGCTTCATCATTGGGGTCCCATAAGACTTTCACCTACCTTATTTCTCTTCCTCTTAAACTCATAGTTCTGCTTTGCATGATCAGCACTAGTTCCAGCATGACCTGCCCATCCAAAATTTGTAAATGTTTCCAATCCAGCACGTGAAAAATGTTAGGAATATACTTACGCAAAACTAAAACATGAAAAACATTATGAATGTTTGAAAGATTCAGTGGCAAGGCAAGTTTGTAGGCAACAGGTCCAATCTGTTCCAGAATTTCAAACGGACCAACAAATCGTGGTGCTAACTTGGACCCCTTTCCATAACGAATCAAACTCTTACGTGGCCTAATCCAGAGAAACACTTTATCACCAACCAAAAATTGATGGTCGATTCTATGCTTATCAACATATTTATTCTGCTTATCCTAAGCAGTAATAAGGTGCTCTATGATCCTCTCAACCTGCTACTCCAAATCTAACAACATATCAGGTCCTAGAAGAGTCCTCTCCTCCAAATTGTCCCAGCTGAGAGGAGTCCTACAAGGTCTTCCATACAATGCTTGAAATGGTGCCATACTTATGGAACTGTGATATCCATTGTTATACACGAACTTAACCAAGTGTAGATACTCCTCCCATTTATTCTGTTTGTCCATTATGTACATCCTAAGCATGTCTTCCAAAATTTGGTTGACACGTTCAGTTTGTCCGTCTGTCTCAGGGTGATAGGCTGAACTAAAATTTAGTTGAGTACCTAACTCTCGCTGCATGGATTTCCAAAGAGACGAAGTAAACACTAGATCCCTATCAGAAATAATCTTTTTAGGAATTTTGTGTAACTTAACTATTTGTTCCATATATACTTTGGCAACCGTTGCTGCATTATAGGATGATCTAACTGGAATAAAATGAGAAACCTTAGATAAATGGTCCACAGCCACCATGATAGCATCATGCCTTCAAGCTGTCATAGGCAATCCAGTAATAAAATCTATCAAAATGGTGTCCCATTTCCATTCTGGAATATTATGTGGCTGCAATAAACCTGCAGGATGCTGATGTTCAGCCTTAACACGCTGACATTCCAAGCATCTAGCCACGAAGTCTGCTATGTCTCTTTTCATTCTAGGCCAATAATAATGCTGCTTAAGGTTAGCATGCATTTTCTTCACACTCGGATGAGCCAAATGTGGTGCCTTGTGTGCTTCAACCATAATTAGATTTCTCAAATCCCCTAGCTCAAGAACGTACCCATTCCCTCTATACAGCAGCAAACCTTCAGGATTCACAGAATACCCCTCAAAATGTCCTTCCGAGATGCTGCCACTGTCCATAACAGCCTTAACATCCTAAATCCAATGATCTACGAAAAGGTTCTGTAAGATCCTATCCTTAAGATCCACTAAAAGAATCGAAGAAGATAGTTCATGTCACCTTCTGCTAAGAGCATTAGCAACCACGTTCTCCTTCCCTTGCACATATTTAATCTCGAAGTTGTATTCACATAGGAATTCCATCCATCTTCATTGTCTAGCATTGAGGTCTGGTTGTGTGAAAAGATACTGAAGACTTCGATGATCCGAATATAACTCAAAACGTTGACCTAGAAGAAAATGCCGCCACTTGGTCAAAGCATGCATAATCACAGCAAGTTCGAGATCATGATTAGGGTAATTCATCTCATGAATCTTAAGATTTCTAGACTCATAAGCTATAACACATCCCTCTTGCATTAAAACTGCCCCTATGCCATCCAACGATGCATTAGTGCAAACCATGAACTCCTTAGCTGAATCAGGGACCGCTAGAACTGGTGCGCTAGTCAAACATTTAATTAGTTTCTGAAATGCTGCCTCACACTCAACTGTCCACACAAATTTCATCCCTTTTCTCTGAAGAGATGTGATAGGATGCGTTATTCTGGAGAAATTTAATACAAATCTACGGTAATACCTTGCTAAGCCCATGAAACTTCAAACCTCTAATACATTCGTAGGTGCTGGCCAATCTACAATAGCCCAAATTTTGGATGGATCCACAGAAATTCCATCACCGAAAATAATATGCCCTAAGTAACAAATCTCCGATTTGAAGAATTCACACTTTTCAGGATTGGCATACAATCTGTTCCTACGAAGGCATTCCAAAACCTGCTCTAAATGCTGCTTGTGCTCCTCAATAGAGTTGGAGTAAACCAAAATGTCGTCCAGAAAAACCACCACGAACTTGTCAAGGTAAATTCTGAACACACCATTCATCAGACTCATGAACACAGAGGGTGCATTAGTTAACCCAAAAGGTACCACTGTGAACTCAAAGTGTCCATACCTAGTGCGAAAAGTGTCTCTAATTAATTAAAGATTATTTAATTAAATAGAAAAAGTAATTATGAGAGCATATCTCATTTTATTAAATTAAATATCTCAACAAAATCTCTCTTCAGTTCAAAAAGAGAAATTTCCAATTCACTATTGATAAAAAATGAGTTAACTCAGTTAACTCCTTTTTCTACTCAAATTGAATCAGTTAACTCCTTATTTTAATCAAATTAAATATGTCAACACCCTTTAATTTGGAAATCTCCCTTTATGAGTGAACTTCACCTTTAATCCTGACCGTTGATTGAAATCGATCTCAACCGTTGATGAATTCTAAGAAACTCTATTTAAGAGACCCTCATCTCTTCATTTTGAAAGGTTGAATGAGAATTTGCATCGAATTATTGCTGGAATTCATACTCACATTTGCTCATATTCAAATATGCAAAGATCAAGTTTGAGCAAAAGTTGACCAAATTTAACCACGGTTGACTTTAGTTGATTAATTTTGAAAAGAATTTTGAAATAATTAAATGAAATTATTTAATTAAATGGAGTACTTACTTCTAATTAACTAAACAAAGTTATTTAATTAAATGAGAAGCCATTCCTAATTAATTAAATGAAGTTATTTAATTAAATAAGAAAAGTGTCTCTAATTAATCAAAGATTATTTAATTAAATAGAAAAAGTAATTATGAGAGCATATCTCATTTTTAAAAATTAAATATCTCAAAAAAATCTCTCTTCAGTTCAAAAAGGGAAATTTCCAGTTCACTATTGATCAAAAATGAGTTAAATCAGTTAACTCCTTTTTCTACTCAAATTGAATTAGTTAACTCCTTATTTTACTCAAATTAAATCTGTTAACTCCCTTTAATTTGGAAATATCCCTTTATAACTGAACTTCACCTTTAATCCTGACCGTTGATTGAAATCGATGTCAACCGTTGATCAATTCTAATAAAGTCTATTTAAGAGACCCTCATCTCTTCATTTTGAAAGGTTGAATGAGAATTTGCATCGAATTGTTGCAGGAATTCATACTCACATTTGCACATATTCACATACGCAAAGATCAAGTTTGACCAAAAGTTGACCAGATTTAACCATGGTTGACTTGAGCTGACTAGTTTTGAAAAGAATTTTAAAATAATTAAACGAAATTATTTAATTAAATGGAGTACTTACTTCTAATTAATTAAACAAAGTTATTTAATTAAATGAGAAGCCATTCCTAATTAATTAAATGAAGTTATTTAATTAAATAAGAAAAGTGTCTCTAATTAATTAAAGATTATTTAATTAAATAGAAAAAGTAATTATGAGAGCATATCTCATTTTCTTAAATTAAATATCTCAACAAAATCTCTCTTCAGTTCGAAAAGGGAAATTTCCAGTTCACTATTGATAAAAAATGACTTAAATCAGTTAACTCCTTTTTCTACTCAAATTGAATTAGTTAACTCCTTATTTTACTCAAATTAAATCTGTTAACTTCATTTAATTTGGAAATCTCGCTTTCTGATTGAACTTCACCTCTAATCATGACCGTTGATTGAAATTGATCTCAACCATTGATGAATTCTAGGAAAGTCTATTTAGGAGACCCTCATCTCTTCATTTTGAAAGGTTGATTGAGAATTTGCATCGAATTGTTGCTGGAATTCATACTCACATTTGCTCATATTCACATACACAAAGATCAAGTTTGACCAAAAGTTGACCAAATTTAACCACGGTTGACTTGAGTTGATTAGTTTCGAGAAGAATTTTGAAATAATTAAACGAAATTATTTTATTAAATGGAGTACTTACTTCTAATTAATTAAATAAAGTTATTTATTTAAATGAGAAGCCATTCCTAATTAATTAAATGAAGTTATTTAATTAAATAAGAAAAGTGCCTCTAATTAATTAAAGATTATTTAATTAAATAGAAAAAATAATTATGAGAGCATATCTCATTTTATTAAATTAAACATCTCAACAAAATCTCAGAAAAGTCTATTTAAGAGACCCCCATCTCTTCATTTTGAAAAGTTGAATGAGAATTTGTATCGAATTGTTGCTGGAATTCATACTCACATTTGCTCATATTCACATATGCAAAGATCAAATTTGACAAAAAGTTGACCAGATTTAACCAAAATTGACTTAGTTGACTAGTTTCAAAAAGAATTTTGAAATAATTAAACGAAATTATTTAATTAAATATAGTACTTACTTCTAATTAATTAAACAAAGTTATTTAATTAAATGAAAAGCCATTCCTAATTAATTAAATGAAGTGATTTAATTAAATAAGAAAAGTGTCTCTAATTAATTAAAGATTATTTAATTAAATAGAAAACGTAATTATGAGAGCATATCTCATTTTGTTAAATTAAATATCTCAACAAAATCTCTCTCCAGTTCAAAAAGAGAAATTTCCAGTTCACTAGATCAAAAATGCGTTAAATCAGATAACTCCTTTTTCTACTCAAATTGAATCAGCTAACTCTTTATTTTACTCAAATTAAATCTATTAACTCCCTTTAATTTGGAAATCTCCCTTTATGACTTAACTTCACCTTTAATCCTGACCGTTGATTGAAATCGATCTCAACCGTTGATGAATTCTAGGAAAGTCTACTTAACAGACCCTCATCTCTTCATTTTGAAAGGTCGAATGAGAATTTGCATCAAATTGTTGCTGGAATTCATACTCACATTTGCTCATATTCACATACGCAAAGATCAAGTTTGACCAAAAGTTGACCAAATTTAATCACGGTTGACTTGAGTTGACTAGTTTAGAAATTTTTTTGAAATAATTAAACGAAATTATTTAATTCAATGGAGTACTTACTACTAATTAATTAAACAAGCTTATTTAATTAAATGAGAAGCCATTCCTAATTAATTAAATGAAGTTATTTAATTAAATTAGAAAAGTGTCTCTAATTAATTAAAGATTATTTAATTAAATAGAAAAATTAATAATGAGAACATATCTCATTTTATTAAATTAAATATCACAACAAAATCTCTCTTCAGTTCAAAAAGGGAAATTTTCAGTTCACTATTGATAAAAAATGAGTTAAATCATCTAACTCCTTTTTCTACTCAAATTGAATCAGTTAACTCCTTATTTTACTCAAATTAAATCTGTTAACTCCCTTTAATTTGGAAATCTCCCTTTATGATTGAACTTCACCTTTAATCCTGACCGTTGATTGAAATCGATCTCAACTGTTGATGAATTCCAGGAAAGTCTATTTAAGAGACCCTCATCTCTTAATTTTCAAAGGTTGAATGAGAATTTGCATCGAATTGTTGCTGGAATTCATACTTATATTTGCTCATATTCACATATACAAATATCAAGTTTGACCAAAAGTTGACCAGATTTAACCATGGTTGACTTGAGCAGACTAGTTTCAAAAAGAATTTTGAAAAAATTAAACAAAATTATTTAATTAAATGGAGTACTTACTTCTAATTAATTAAACAAAGTTATTTAATTAAATGAGAAGCCATTCCTAATTAATTAAATAAAATTATTTAATTAAATAAGAAAAGTGTCTCTAATTAATTAAAGATTATTTAATTAAATAGAAAAAGTAATTATGAGAGCATATCTCATTTTATTAAATTAAGTATCTCAACAAAATCTATGTTCAGTTTAAAAAGGGAAATTTCCAGTTCACTATTGATAAAAAATGAGTTAAATTAGTTAACTCCTTTCTCTACTCAAATTGAATCAGTTAACTCCTTATTTTACTCAAATTAAATCTGTTAACTCCCTTTAATTTGGAAATCTCCCTTTATGACTGAACTTCACCTTTAATCCTTACCATTGATTGAAATCGATCTCAACCGTTGATGAATTCTAAGAAAGTCTATTTAAGAAACCCTCATCTCTTCATTTTGAAAGGTTGAATGAGAATTTGCATCAAATTATTGCTGGAATTCATACTCACATTTCCTCATATTCACATACGCAAAGATCAAGTTTGACCAAAAGCTTACCACATTTAGCCACGGCTGACTTGAGTTGACTAGTTTTGAAAAGAATTTCAAAATAATTAAACAAAATTATTTAATTAAATGGAGTACTTCTAATTAATTAAAAAAATTATTTAATTAAATAAGAAGCCATTCCTAATTAATTAAATGAAGTTATTTAATTAAATAAGAAAAGAGTCTCTAATTAATTAAAGATTGTTTAATTAATTAGAAAAAGTAATTATGAGAGCATATCTCATTTTATTAAATTAAGTATCTCAACAAAATCTCTCTTTAGTTTAAAAATGGAAATTTTCAGTTCACTATTGATAAAAAATGAGTTAAATTAGTTAGCTCCTTTTTCTACTCAAATCAAATCAGTTAACTCCTTATTTTACTCAAATTAAATATGTTAACTCCCTTTAATTTGAAAATCTCCCTTTATGACTGAACATCACCTTTTATCCAGACCGTTGATTGAAATCGATCTCAACCATTGATGAATTCCAGAAAAGTCTATTTAAGAGAACCTCATCTCTTCATTTTGAAAGGTTGAATGAGAATTTGCATCGAATTGTTGCTGGAATTCATACTCACATTTGCTCATATTCACATACACAAAGATCAAGTTTGACCAAAAGTTGACCAGATTTAATCACAGTTGACTTGAGTTGACTAGTTTCGAAAATAATTTTGAAATAATTAAATGAAATTATTTAATTAAATATAGTATTTACTTCTAATTAATTAAAAAAAAAATATTTAATTAAATGAAAAGCCATTCCTAATTAATTAAATGAAGTGATTTAATTAAATAAGAAAAGTGTCTCTAATTAATAAAAGATTATTTAATTTAATATAAAAAGTAATTATGAGAGCATATTTCATTTTATTAAATTAAATATCTGAACAAAATCTCTCTCCAGTTCAAAAAGAGAAATTTCCAATTCATTAGTGATCAAAAATGAGTTAAATGAGTTAACTCCTTTTTCTACTCAAATTGAATCAGTTAACTCCTTATTTTACTCAAATTAAATCTGTTAAGTACATTTAATTTGGAAATCTCCCTTTATGACTGAACTTTACCTTTAATCCTGACCATTGATTGAAATCATTCTCAACCATTGATGAATTTCAGGAAAGTCTACTTAAGAGACCCTCACCTCTTTGTTTTAAAAGTTTGAATGAGAATTTGCATCGAATTGTTGCTAGAATTCATACTCATATTTCCTCATATTCACATACGTAAAGATCAAGTTTGACCAAAAGTTGACCAGATTTAACCACGGTTGAGTTGAGTTGACAAGTTTCAAATTTTTTTTGAAATAATAAAATGAAATTATTTAATCAAATGGAGTACTTACTTCTCATTAATTAAACAAAGTTATTTAATTAAATGAGAAGCCATTCCTAATTAATTAAATGAAGGTATTTAATTAAATAAGAAAAGTGTCTCTAATTAATTAAAGATTATTTAATTAAATAAAAAAATTAATTACGAGAGCATATCTCATTTTATTAAATTAAATATCTCCACAAAATGTTTCTTTAGTGTAAAAGGGGAAATTTTCAGTTCACTATTGATAAAAAATGAGTTAAATTAGTTAACTCCTTTTTCTACTCAAATTGAATCAGTTAACTCCTTATTTTCCTCAAATTAAATCTGTTAACTCCCTTTAATTTGGAAATCTCCCTTTATGACTGAACTTCACCTTTAATCCTGACTGCTGATTGAAATCGATCTCAACCATTGATGAATTCCAGGAAAGTCTATTTAAGAGACCCTCATCTCTTTATTCTGAAAGGTTGAATGAGAATTTGCATCGAATTGTTGCTGGAATTCATACTCACATTTGCTCATATTCACATACACAAAGATCAAGTTTGACCAAAAGTTGACCAGATTTAACCATGGTTGACTTGAGTTGACTAGTTTCGAAAAGAATTTTGAAATAATTAGATGGAATTATTTATTTAAATGGAGTACTTACTTATAATTAATTAAACAAAGTTATTTAATTAAATGAGAAGCCATTCCTAATTAATTAAATGAAGTTATTTAATTAAATAAGAAAAGTGTCTCTACTTAATTAAAGATTATTTAATTAAATAGAAAAAGTAATTATGAGAGCATATCTCATTTTATTAAATTAAATATTTCAACAAAATCTCTCTTCAGTTCAAAAAGGGAAATTTCCAGTTCACTATTGATCAAAAATGAGTTAAATCAGTTAACCACTTTTTCTACTCGAATTGAATCAGTTAACTCCTTATTTTACTCATTAAATCTATTAACTCCCTTTAATTTGGAAATCTCCCTTTATGACTAAACTTCACCTTTAATCCTAACCATTGATTGAAATTGATCTCAACCGTTGATGAATTCCAAGAAAGTCTATTTAAGAGACCCTCATCTCTTCATTTTGAAAGGTTGATTTAGAATTTGCATCGAATTGTTGCTGGAATTAATACTCACATTTGCTCATATTCACATACGCAAAGATCAAGTTTGACCAAATGTTGACCAGATTTAACCACGGTTGACTTGAGTTGACTAGTTCAGAAAAGAATTTTGAAGTAATTAAACGAAACTATTTAATTAAATGGAGTACTTACTTCTAATTAATTAAACAAAGTTATTTAATTAAATGAGAAGCCATTCCTAATTAATTAAATGATGTTATTTAATTAAATAAGAAAAGTGTCTCTAATTAATTAAAGATTATTTAATTAAATAGAAAAAGTAATTATCAGAGCATATCTCATTTTATTAAATTAAATATCTCAACAAAATCTCTCTTTAGTTCAAAAAGGGAAATTTCTAGTTCACTATTGATAAAAAATGACTTAAATCAGTTAACTCCTTTTTCTACTCAAATTGAATCAGGTAACTCCTTATTTTACTCAAATTAAATCTGTTAACTCCCTCTAATTTGAAAATCTTCCTTTATGACTGAACTTCATCTTTAATCCTGACCGTTGATTGAAATTGATCTAAACCGTTGATGAATTCTACGAAAGTCTATTTAAGAGACCCTCATCTCTTCGTTTTGAAAGGTTGAATGAGAATTTGCATCGAATTGTTGTTAGAATTCATTCTCACATTTGCTCATATTCACATACGCAAAGATCAAATTTGACCAAAAGTTGACCAGATTTAACCACAGTTATCTTGAGTTGACTAATTTTAAAAAGAATTTTGAAATAATTAAACGAAATTATTTAATTAAATGGAGTACTTACTTCTAATTAATTAAACAAAGTTATTTAATTAAATGAGAAGCCATTCCTAATTAATTAAATGAAGTTATTTAATTAAATAAAAAAAGTGTCTCTAACTAATTAAAGATTATTTAATTGAATAGAAAAAGTAATTATGAGAGCATATCTCATTTTATTAAATTAAATATCTCAACAAAATCTCTCTTTAGTTCAAAAAGAGAAAATTCCAGTTCACTATTGATCAAAAATGAGTTAAATCAGTTAACTTCTTTTTTTACTCAAATTGAATCAGTTAACTCTTTATTTTACTCAAATTAAATCTGTTAACTCCCTTTAATTTGGAAATCTCCCTTTATGATTGAACTTCACCTTTAATCCTGACCGTTGATTGAAATCGATCTCAACCATTAATGAATTCCAGGAAAGTCTATTTAAGAGACAGTCATCTCTTCTTTTTGAAATGTTGAATGAGAATTTGCATCGAATTGTTGCTAGAATTCATACTCACATTTGCTCATATTCCTCATAGAATAATCTTTAATTGAGTAGAGACACTTTTTTGAGACCTCACCCAATTCCTCATAGTACCAATGAGATAATTGCATTACGGTGATTTTAATCCTATGTTTGATACGCTTTTAAGACTGTAGGGTTATGTCATCTTAATATCTGCATTTTGATGATCCAGAATTACCTCTACATATTATGACCTAATTGATGCATTTAATGATTCTATTTCATGTTGTAAGCTATTGACATTGCTTTAATAGAAATTGAATTGTAGAAATGCTTGTAATATAAGAAGGTAATGTTGAAGTGGAAATTAGAGTTAAAAGATAAATTTTGTTATGTATTGAGACCTAACCCGCATACGTAGGGATTCAATAGTTATGAATTCAACATCCTGTCGTAGAATATGAAGTTATTCAAAATATTAAAGACCATGTTATGTTGATAAGTAAAGTTTAGTTTTATAGTATTTTGAACATTTTAAAAGGAAATTGTTAGAAGAAGTAATGTAATTATAAGGAATGAAGTATGAAACTCAAATGTCGAATGTGATATGTAAGTTTTGATATTTTAATATTTTGAAGGTTATATTTGAAATGATTAAAAAAGGGAAAGTTAATTTGAGATGATGAAATATATGCAAGTCTAATGTTGAATGAGATAATGATTTATTTTACATATGCTTATATGATTTTCTTGGACTACTGACGCTCGAGTTTAGTGTGTAGGAATTTGACCATGGGTTAAAGGGGAATTAAGGCTCAAACTACTACAAACATGACATAACCAAGGTTGAATCAGTGGAAAAGATTCAAACCTAATTGTAATGTGTTTTATTTCGTATATGTGAATTGTATGTGTGCGTAGTAGCCTAGTTCATGTATTATTGTAAAACAAGTCATTTTTTTTAATATAATGTGATATTTTGTGTGTGTCACTTGACACTTGTGCTTGTTATGTGATATGACATGTTATTCATCAATGGATCATGTGGCCACCTTATTCTGTGATAAATGCCTCAATTGGGGAATTTGATTATTGCCTTAGTCAATAAAAGGACAAGGTCATCACCTTGGGGAATTTGAAATTTGAATCACCTAGCTTTGGGAGGGTCATAAAGTAACTTTAAGGTAAGTTGGGATTAAAATCAACCCCATCCATATTATTACTATAGGCTAGGGAGCTATTAATGACCTCTAGGGTGTCTAGTGGACCTAGGAGACCCCATGAAAATTACATTCTTTATGGAATCCAAAAATGAGAAGGATATATATATAGAGGTATGGCTAAATGAGAAACCACTTGGCCACTCTCTAATTTTAGAGACAATTAGGTTTTGGAGGGAGAGGAGGGGAGCTCTACTGCAACTATCCTTACCCTAGCTTGGAACAAGGTTGGTATCTCAAGCTTGCTTCCTTTCCTTTTTCTTTCTTTTAGCATGGTTAAGCCAATCTGCAAGTGTGGATTTTATCAATGGAGTATGCATTGCATTGCATTGTAGAGTAGCATTCATGTGAGTGTTTGAATGGTGTTCATTCCATGTAGATTAGTGTGACACCATTGTGCATCTTGTTGTATTGTATGGAGTATTGTGAGTATGAGGTTTGGATTTCCTCTATTTCTTTGTTACATTATGGGTGTTGATATTGTGTTGTGATAATGTGATGCGCTCTTGAAAATCAATTGTTTTATTGCTAATTGGTTTTGTTTTCTTGTTGTGCTTGAGTGTTCTTATGGGTGTGGGACTTACACTCACCCTTGTGGGAAGGGAAGACAAGTCCAGGGTAAATGGGCAGCAATTGGATTGCATAGTTGAGGACGTTGTAGTATGGGCTCCATTGTATGCCATTGTCATATTCATATTTTGCCTTGGGGGAGGATAAGAAAAAAAAAAAAAATGGTGAGGAAGGAAGTAACTGAAGTATGGGTTTACAGGAAGCTAAAGCTGTTGGTTGTGTGTGGTAGAGGATGTTGTGTTGGTAGTGTGTGTGGTGGAAGATGTTTATGAAGCCCCGAAAGGGCATGATATTATGAAGCCCCGAAAGGGCCTTGTATTTTGTTGATTTTGCCCTGAAAGGGCATGATTTTTATGGCAAATATGATATGAAATGGTAAACCTCCTTGTGTTTCCACCTTCACCCTATGTTCAAGGTTTCAATGGTGAGCCTTTGTGAAATATCCTTGGGATGGGATTTGTTGCAGTTTTGTTATGTGGTGTATATGTTTCTTACAAGTGTGTATGTGGATTTTGTTTGAGCCTTGTTACCCTAGCGTGGGGGTGGTCTCTTTGAGGCTTATGGTTGGGTGGAAAGCACCCATGGTCCTTGTTGTTTTGTTGTGATGCATTTCCAAGTTCTTAGAGAAAAATCTTGGAAAATTGGAGTCCTTTTTATCTTCCATGTGCATAGGAGGAGAAGAAAATATTGCATTGAGATGAGATAGAGAGAAAAACTCCATTTTTTTATGTGAGCCTAAATGTATTGTAAGACAAAGCTACTGTCTTGGTTTGATTGTCAATGGAAAGTTTGTTAGTGCTCATGTGTAGTGAAAGTATTTTCCATTGTGTATATTATGATATGTTGACTTCACCACCTTTTTGTGTATCATGAGGGTATCACTGAAGATAATTCATTGTAATAATATTGTTGTTTTATTGGATGGTAACACCAATCAGAGATCCAAATTACTTGATGCTCTTGAGTGGAATGCAAAAGAAATTTGATATCATAGAAGAGATAATTTTCTTAGGAAGGATTATCCTGGTGGATTGCTATTATCATTTTAGTTCCATTGTTTACCAATTGTGAATGTACATTCAAATCTAGATTTGCATAAGAAGATAATGTTGAGAAAATGGTTTCTAAATTTCATAATTCATAGATAGGGATAATCCAGATAACTTCATATAAAGTCTTGTCATGAAATGTTGAGTTATTGGATTAAGTTAATGTTTTGAATGCTAAATGAATCACAATTTTAAAACTATACATTGTTTATAATTATCTCCTAATTATCCTTGCAATAACTTACCTTGAATATCCTAGATTACAGAAGAAGAAAATCAAGTGATGATATAAAATATACAAGACTTAAGACATAAGCTTGCTGTAGGTGCACATTTTATCCTCTAGAAAATGTATGAGAAAGTAAAATAAATCTCTTCTCTTAATACATACATTAAAATATTCAAGAGTATTCCTTAGACTCCTAGGACCCTATAACCTATAAAGCATATTTTAACATAATAAACTAACCATCATATTAATTGCATTAGAAGGGACCTCATATGAGACACATAACTCGAGTCAACACCCTATCAAATCAAAAGAAACTTTTTTAAAAAAATATATACTGTAACACCCCGCCAAGGGATCCAAAAGAATTAACCTAAAGTTTCACTAAGTTTGCTAAACATTTTTTTTTTTTTTAAAGTAAGAAAGTATAACATACACATCAAACACATAGTAGCGGAAGCAATAACATGTAATCATCGACAAACAGACATTGCAAGTTACATTTCTTAAAGATTCCAAGACGTTGAGTCACGTTTAAATTTAATTAATTCTAAGTCTAACAACTATCACATACATATGAAAGAATAAATAGAAAGTCCCATGTCCATAATATACATTTGTTTCGAATGCCTCTTGGCAAATTAATTCGGAATGCTCAATCATCCACTATACAAGTCACAGGGTATGAAAGGCTTAAAAGAATATACATATGTAAAGATAAAGATACAACATCCTCAAATCCATGATAATAATCCAAGAACATAGTGAAGGTAAATGCCAACCAAGAAAACTCCAGCCACGGTGACCACGGAATGGATCTCAATGGTAAGAGTAAAAGCACTACCACCCGACCGTGTGGAACCTAAATGGTCCACTCCCACCGCACTGAGGAGATAGTCTCAAGTCCCAAACAAGGTATCAAAACACAAAATACAAGTACTCTCTAAGTCTGGAAATCCTAATAGTATACTAACTCAAGGGTTCCAACATAGATAGACATCTAGACCTAGAGGCACCACAAAGACACATAGGAAACCTAATATGCAAGCAGGAAAGTGTCATCGCAAAATTCATGTAGAAGTTACCTGAGCAATCCCTTAGGGATCTTGGGTCCCTACTGATCTTGCGGCCACTAGTATCCTCTCATACTGACAAGGCCTACTATGGAATGCAAGGTCGTAACCAAGCATCCTCTCTACCCCATCCTAGCCTGTACTAGCACTCAAGGTATGGGAGAGAATATACAATTATCTTATTAGGTTCATTTTCTCTCATTTAGTGTAAATGTTATTAAAAATGACTTACAATGGGTTTCTCAAGGCAGCCTCTTAGGGCTCCGACCCCCATTGCAAGCCACTTCCCAACTCTACACATAGATAACCTACCCTAGGCTCATGAAATCATAAATCAAAGAATCATAATAAAACCACCTCAGTCCTATACAAGCAACTGAAAAGACATCATAAAAGATAAGCCACAGAATTACATCAGTTCTTCATGAGCAACAGATAATATCAAATAGTAATCATATGATCACGACAGTTCTCTATCAGCAACTAAAGGCATCAATGATAATTCACAAAATCCAATGGTTCTCCAATGAGCAACCAGAAAGTATCCCAATAGTAAATTATAATACTGATTGAAGACTCCAAATGGTCAAGTCAACACATGACATCATCAAGAACATAACAAACACTTCAGTCCTCTCAAGCGACCAAAAAGCAATCCAAGTATAACTGATCGAGACTCAAAAATGGTTATCAAATATAACTGATCGAGACTCGAAAATGGTTAAGTTAGGTATCTCAAATACATACACCTCATCTTCACACAAGGAAATGGAAAGCAATAACAAACAGTAAATACAATCATGCCATAGAGCACTTCATCACATTACCATGGTCGGGTTAAGAAAGATCGAGACCAAATCATCATGACATCACATTCACAACCCCGAGCCTCTGGTAATAACTTAAACTGGTCAACACTAAACCAACCCCATAACACTCAAAGCACAAATAAAACATCAAAGTCTCAGAGATTGGATTTGAAAGTATATTACTAAGTTAAGGTAAGGTTTATGTTTCAGTTTTCAGTGTTTATATTCAAGTAAAAAGTTTTATAGTTCAATTTGGTTGATAATATACTATTGAGTTAATGTGAGGTTTCCATTTCCAGTTGAACATATGTTTTAAACAGATAGAATCCATAGTTCACCTTTACAAATTATCCCGTTCCTATCTCCAAATGAAACACCTAATTACCCTTAATTGATTTTAGGACAAAGTCCTAAAATAATCTAAGGTAATAATTAAATTTTTAATAATACTAGTTGATTATAATAATCTACGCTTCCATTAAAATTGGTGTTCTAATATTAAATTTGCTTAAACAAATTTTTGATTTAATTAATCTTAATTAAGTCAAACTTTAAATAAGATTAATTATTGATACATAAAAATCATATTATATTTATTAATAATTTATTTATTTATAAAATTATTAATAAATGATAATAAAATTTCAATAAAATTTAAAATTTAATAAATTTTAAATTAAATAATAATAATATTAATTAAAAAAAAATTTATTTAAAACATTTTAAAAAAAAATTTGATATAAAAAAAAAAAGAAAAAAGTAAATCGCAATTATATTTTTGTTTAATAAAACTTGGCGTTTTTAAAGGCCCGCCGGCCTGCCGTCCACCTATGGCCGTAGGTGTTACTGCTGCCGCAGCGTGGGTGTGTGGGGCGTGGGAAGTGGTGGCCCCGTCCCACTCCAAATACATATCAATTTTTTTTTGTTTGTTTTAATTTTTCAACTTAATTTTAATATATATATAAAATAAATTATGTTTATTTTAAATTAGTTTTATTTAATTTTATTACAACAATTTCCTCCAAAGGAAACATATATATATATATATATATATATATATATATATATATATATATATATATATATATATATATATAATTAGAACTTTCAATTTTACATTCAAAACCCTTACCCAATTAAATCTTAATTTCTTAATCTAGAAAACAAGGGTTCTAATAACTCTTCCAGTCTCCATGAATACAGAAATTATTGACGAACAATTAATGAATTCACAATATTGAAAGGTTAAAACTTTCATCATAGAGAAATCGGATTTACAAACCCCAGACACGAAGAAGATAGGAAAGGATAATTGCGTAATAAATCGATAATAAAAAACACAAGACCCTACCTGATCCTGATGCTATTATGCAATCTCCAAGAACTGTAAGAGAATTCACTCCTCTCAAAAACCTTCTTCTGGAAAACTTTCTTGGTATCAGCCTTTTGAAATTTGCTTCCAAAAGTAGTCTCCCAAAAATTTCCGTCCAAATACGTGTCCCAATTCGTGTCTCCCAAGAATGAACCCCCAACGTTGTGATAAGCAATTTTTCTCCTCAAACCAGGGCACTAATTGTGCGTTCACCCGAGAAGACTCTTTTCACAATTGAGTTAACTCAAATTAACCTTTATTATCTTTTCTTTTAATTTGCATTCATCTTTTATGCACATTAAGTTGATTTATTAAATAACTTTATTTAATATTTTACTTGACTTCTATTTTAAATTAATTTATTACTTTAATCTCATGTGTAGTTCATGAAATTAAAATAACATTATTAATTTCTAATATTTAATCTTTTAATTTAATTCTCATATTTAAACTCATGCTTAGATCATGCAATCTAGAATTCTTAATAATTTTATATCTTTCAACTTTTAATTTATTTTAGAACTTAATTGATAACATAATTAATTAATTTAAATAACAATAATATTTAGCATTTATTTAAAAATGAACTCCAAATATATTATTATTAAATTAAATAAATATTATCCTGTTCTAAATTTATCTTTGAACTTTTATCTTCAAATTTAATTCTTTTATTTAATTAATTTCTCAATTAATTAAATATTAAAGATATCATATTAATTCTCCATTAAATTAAATCATTAATTGATCTTTTTAATTAGACTTAATTAATAGAAAACACATCAAGGACTCATATAACAACATACGAAAACTCATCATAGAAAAACACATACTAAATCAAAACAAAAAGGGTTATAATCACGAAATTACATCTTTTGATGCATTCAAAGGGTACTTAACTCAGATACTTGTCCTAATTATCAATTAGGACAATTGGCTAAAGGGTTTAGGAATTGGACTTAAGAGTTTATCTCCCCTCTCTTACCATTGAGACAATGCGATAGGGTACGCTCATCCTGGCAATTTAGGAAAGTCGATACCTGGTACCTGCAACCTGCATAAAATCCACGCATGTACAAACACAATATTCTAAGCTAAACAGACAATGGCAAGAAGTGGTACATCGTGTAGATCTCGACTAGCAGGTGACTACGACTCCCTTCCTTAACCACATCAGAAACACCATACATAAATAAAACAAACACACACACCATACACATGCAGTATGGGGTAAGTATCCATAAGAAAGCACATGTGATGATAAACCATCTAACTAATCATCATTGATAACTGAAAGCATTGAATAATCATCACACATGCATGAAAAATAGAGTACCAAGTAATCTCATCATATAATAAACTGAGTGTAAAACAACATCTGATAATCTCTAAAATAATAATACTAATCATCAAACATAAATTGGCCTAAAAGAGTTTGGCAAGGATGACAGAAATGTGACTTAGGGGCAGGCAATACATATACAATGCTCATGTTAAACAAACCTAAACTAGCACCAAGTAATATTTTAAACAAGACATAGCATGACAAACAACCTACTATATTATCTACCCTAGGCTAGCATGGGTTGGTGAATGAGAAAACAATTTAATATGCTATAGAGACCAAAGTATTTAATTTCTCTGACATGACCAAGACTTATTTCATCCACCTATTCCCTATGCTCTTTGTGCCTTCAAATATTATATTGGAATACCGTGCAAGTTTATGACATAATTCTGACAAGAGGGAATGGCTTCCATTTTGTCCTTGATGCCTTGATTTGCCTTGGAAGAAGTTATGGCATTTTATATGTCTTTCTTCACCCACCTAATTAAGACTAGGATAAACTCCACGCTGCCAACAATATGGGACCAAGTAGCAAGTTGATTTAACATGGGAATTGGAAATGCATATCTTCTAGCTCAAAATTAATAGGATTTGACTCATGGAAAAGGCACCTATGCTTGTCTTGACCAAAACTTTGGTAAGTGAGTCCACCATGGAGGGAAACTCAAGGAATTCACTTGGTCTATGGGTAAGTGAAGAAGATAATGTGGTAGTAGCACATGGGTAGTAGGGTGATTTGGAACATTGCTAGAGAAAAAGTATTTCATCTTCTTAAAAGAAATGTGAGTGGGGTCACATTAATGGACTACGACTAATAGGGTATTTTAGATAGATGGATAGTTAATATGTTCATATGCATGCATTTTTTTACCTTAGTATTAGTAAGGATAGATTATCTTTTAAAATCATTCTTTTATGATATATGTTTATATAAATGAATTGATCATTCTTTTCACTAGAATTTCAATTGTAGTAGGTATTGACCCTAATATTAAAATGTGATGTCGCTTGCATTAGAGATATAATATGAATAACAAATAGATAATTCAATCTTAATAACTATGTAAATGAAAGATGTAAGTTGGGATATGAAAAAAATAAAAATATACATCCATTGATTTTGGGAACATTTTAAATACTCTAGAAAAGTGTTAATTATGTATATATTGTTATTTGAATCGATTGCCTAGAGTAGCATAGTTGGCATCAAAGTTGATGATAGTTCTAATGGATGGTTAATCGAGGGTTACATGCATTGAAGAAATGTTAACTCATATGACAAATTAGTAAAGATGACATTGAAATGTGGAGTACAGATTGAAGTAGTAGGTATGAGTATTCTCTTTCCAAACATTGGATCAATAGATGTCAAAGGGATGTCCAACTCAGTGATGATATAATTGTAACACACATATGTCTTTTGGACATTATTTAGGCTTATGAAATTAATTAATTAAGAAAATAATAATAATAATAATAATTTTTTTTTTAAAAAATTGTATTTAATGTAAATTTAGGGTAAATTTAGGGCATGACATAATTAAATAAGAAAAGTGTCTCTAATTAATTAAAGATTATTTAATTAAATAGAAAAATTAATTATGAGAGCATATCTCATTTTATTAAATTAAATATCTCACCTAAATCTCTCTTCAATTCAAAAAGGGAAATTTCAAGTTCACTACTGATCAAAAATGAGTTAAATTAGTTAACTCCTTTTTCTACTCAAATTGAATCAGTTAACTCCTTATTTTACTCAAATTAAATCTGTTAACTCCTTTTAATTTGGAAATCTCCCTTTCTGACTGAACTTCACCTTTAATCCTGACCGTTGATTGAAATCGATCTCAAACGTTGATGAATTCTAGGAAAGTCTATTTAAGAGACCCTCATCTCTTCATTTTAAAAGGTTGAATGAGAATTTGCATCGAATTGTTGCTAGAATTCATACTCACATTTGCCCATATTCACATACGCAAAGATCAAGTTTGACCAAAAGTTAAGCAGATTTAACCACAGTTGCCTTGAGTTGACTAGTTTCGAAAAGAATTTTGAAATAATTAAACAAAATTATTTATTTAAATGGAGTACATACTTCTAATTAATTAAACAAAGTTATTTAATTAAATGAGAAGCCATTCCTAATTAATTAAACGAAGTTATTTAATTAAATAAAAAAAGTGTCTCTAATTAATTAAAGATTATTTAATTAAATAGAAAAAGTAATTATGAGAGCATATCTCATTTTATAAAATTAAATATCTCAACAAAATCTCTCTTCAGTTCAAAAAGGGAAATTTCCAGTTCACTATTGATTAAAAATTAGTTAAATCAATTAACTCTTTTTTCTACTCAAATTGAATCAGTTAACTCCTTATTTTACTCCAAGTAAATCTGTTAACTCCCTTTAAATTTGGAAATCTCCCTTTATGACTGAACTTCACCTTTAATCCTGACCGTTGATTGAAATCAATCTCAACCCTTGATGAATTTCAAGAAAGTCTATTTAAGAGACCATCATCTCTTCATTTTGAAAGGTTGAATGAGAATTTGCATCGAATTGTTGCTAGAATTCATACTCACATTTGCTCATATTCACATACGCAAAGATCAAATTTGACCAAAAGTTGACCAAATTCAACCACTGTTGACTTGAGTTGACTAGTTTCGAAAAGAATTTTGAAATAATTAAACGAAATTATTTAATTAAATGGAGGACTAACTTCTAATTAATTAAACAAAGTTATTTAATTAAATGAGAAGCCATTCCTTATTAATTAAATGAAGTTATTTAATTAAATGAGAAAAGTGTCGCTAATTAATTAAATATTATTTAATTAAAAAGAAAAAGTAATTATGAGAGCATATCTCATTTTATTAAATTAAATATCTATACAAAATCTCTCATCAGTTAAATGAGAAGCCATTCCTAATTAATTAAATGAGCTAACTAATTTAACTCATTTTTGATCAATAGTGAACGCGAAATTTCCCTTTTTGAACTGAAGAGATTTTGTTGAAATATTTAATTTAATAAAATGAGATATGCTCTCATAATTACTTTTTTTATTTAATTAAATAATCTTTAATTATTTAGAGACACTTTTCTAATTTAATCAAATAAGTTCATTTAATTAATTAAGAATGGCTTCTCATTTAATTAAATAACTTTGTTTAATTAATTAGAAGTAAGTACTTCGTTTAATTAAATAATTTCATTTAATTATTTCCAAATTCTTTTCGAAACTAGTCAACTCAAGTCAACCGTGGTTAAATCTGGTCAACTTTTGGTCAAACTTGATCTTTGCATATGTGAATATGAGCAAATGTGAGTATGAATTCTAACAACAATTCGATACAAATTCTCATTCAACCTTTCAAAATGAAGAGATGAGGGTCTCTTAAATAGACTTTCTTGGAATTCATCAACGGTTGAGATCGATTTCAATCAACGATCAACATTAAAGGTGAAGTTCAGAAAGGGAGATTTCCAAATTAAAGGGAGTTAACGGATTTAATTTGAGTAAAATAAGGAGTTAACTGAATCAATTTGAGTAGAAAAAGGAGTTCACCGATTTAACTCATTTTTGAGAAATAGTGAACTAGAAATTTCTCTTTTTGATCTGAAAAGAGATTTTGTTGAGATATTTAATTTAATAAAATGAGATATGCTCTCATAATTACTTTTTTTATTTAATTAAATAATCTTTAATTAATTAAAGACCCAACTATTGTTTAATTAAATAACTTCATTTAATTAATTAGGAATGGCTTCTCATTTAATTAAATAACTTTGTTTAATTAATTAGAAGTAAGTACCCCATTTAATTAAATAATTTTGTTTAATTATTTCAAAATTCCTTTCGAAACTAGTCAACTCAAGTCAACCATGGTTAAATCTGGTCAACTTTTGGTCAAACTTGATCTTTGCATATGTGAATATGAGCAAATGTAAGAATGAGTTCCAGCATCAATTCAATGCAAATTCTCATTGAACCTTTCAAAATGAAGAGATGAGGGTCTCTTAAATAGACCTTCTTGGAATTTATCAACGGTTGAGATCGATTTTAATCAACGGTCAAGATTAAAGGTGAAGTTCAGTCATAAAAGAAGATTTCCAAATTAAAGGGAGTTAACGGATTTAATTTGAGTAAAATAAAGAGTTAACTGATTCAATTTAAGTAGAAAAAGGAGTTCACTGATTTAACTCATTTTTGATCAATAGTGAACTGGAAATTTCCCTTTTCGAACTGAAGAGAGATTTTGTTGAGATATTTAATTTGATAAAATGAGATATGCTCTCACAATTACTTTTTCTATTTAATTAAATAATCTTTAATTAATCGGAGACGCTTTTCTTATTTAATTAAATAACTTCATTTAATTAATTATTAATGGCTTCTCATTTAATTAAATAACTTTGTTTAATTAATTAGAAGTAAGTACTCCATTTAATTAAATAATTTTGTTTAATTATTTCAAAATTCTTTTCGAAACTAGTCAACTCAAGTCAACCGTGGTTAAATCTGGTCAACTTTTGGTCAAACTTGATCTTTGCATATGTGAATATGAGCAAATGTGAGTATGAATTCCAACAACAATTCGATGCAAATTCTCATTCAACCTTTCAAAATGAAGAGATGAGGGTCTCTTAAATAGACTTTTCTAGAATTCATCAACGATTGAGATCAATTTCAATCAACGGTCAGTATTAAAGGTGAAGTTCAGTCGTAAAGGGAGATTTCCAAATTAAAAGGAGGTAACGGATTTAATTTGAGTAAAATAAGGAGTTAACTGATTCAATTTGAGTAGAAAAAGGAGTTAATTGATTGAACTCATTTTTTATCAATAGTGAACTGTAAATCTCCCTTTTTGAACTGAAGAGAGATTTTGTTGAGATATTTAATTTAATAAAATGAGATATGCTCTCATAATTAATTTTTCTATTTAATTAAATAATTTTTGATTAATCAGAGACGCTTTTCTTATTTAATTAAATAACTTCATTTAATTAATTAGGAATGGCTTCTTATTTAATTAAATAATTTTTAATTAATCAGAGACGCTTTTCTTATTTAATTAAATAACTTCATTTAATTAATTAGGAATGGCTTCTCATTTAATTAAGTAACTTTGTTTAATTAATAAGAAGTAAGTACTCCATTAAATTAAATAATTTCGTTTAATTATTTCAAATTTCTTTTCGAAACTACTCAACTCAAGTCAATCTGGTTAAATTTGATCAACTTTTGGTCAAACTTGATCTTTGCGTATGTTAATATGAGCAAATGTGAGTATGAATTTCAGAGAAAATTTGATGCAAATTCTCATTCAACCTTTCAAAATGAAGAGATGAGGGTCTATTAAATAGACTTTCCTAGAATTCATCAACGGTTGAGATCGATTTCAATCAACGGTCAGGGTTAAACGTGAAGTTCAGTCATAAAGGGAGATTTCCAAATTAAAGGGAGTTCACGGATTTAATTTGAGTAAAATAAGGAGTTAACTGATTCAATTTGAGTAGAAAAAAGAGTTAACTCATTTAACTCATTTTTAATCAATAGTGAACTAGAAATTTCCCTTTTTGAACTGAAGAGAGATTTTGTTGAGATATTTAATTTAATAAAATGAGATGTGCTCTCATAATTACTTTTTCTATTTAATTAAATAATCTTTAATTATTTAAAGACACTTTTCTAATTTAATTAAATAACTTTATTTAATTAATTAAGAATTGCTTCTCATTTAATTAAATAACTTTGTTTAGTTAATTAGAACTAAGTACTTCATTTAATTAAATAATTTCGTTTAATTATTTCAAAATTCTTTTCGAAACTAGTCAACTCAAGTCAACCGTGGTTAAATTTGGTCAACTTTTGGTCAAACTTGATCTTTGCGTATGTGAATATGAGCAAATGTGAGTATAAATTCCAACAATAATTCGATGCAAATTCTCATTCAACCTTTCAAAATGAAGAGATGAGTGTCTCTTAAATATACTTTTCTGGAATTCATCAATGGTTGAGATCGATTTTAATCAACGGTTAGGATTAAAGGTGAAGTTCAATCATAAAGGGAGATTTTCAAATTAAAGGGAGTTAACGAATTTAATTTGAGTAAAATAAGGAGTTAAAAGATTCAATTTGAGTAGAAAAAAGACTTAACTGATTTAACTCATTTTTGATCAATAGTGAACTAGAAATTTCCCTTTTTGAACTGAAGAGAGATTTTGTTGAGATATTTAATTTAATAAAATGAGATATGTTCTAATAATTACTTTTTCTATTTAATTAAATAATCTTTAATTAATTGGAGACACTTTTCTTATTTAATTAAATAACTTAATTTAATTAATTGGAAATGGCTTCTCATTTAATTAAATAACTTTGTTTAATTAATTAGAAGTAAATACTTCATTTAATTAAATAATTTCATTTAATTAATTCAAAATTCTTTTCGAAACTAGTCAACTCAAGTCAACCGTGGTTAAATCTAGTCAACTTTTGGTCAAACTTGATCTTTGCATATGTGAATATGAGCAAATGTTAGTATGAATTCTAGCAACAATTTGATGCAAATTCTCATTCAACCTTTCAAAATGAAGAGATGAGGGTCTCTTAAATAGACTTTCTTGGAATTCAACAACGGTTGAGATCAATTTCAATCAACGGTCAATATTAAAGGTGAAGTTTAGTCGTAAAGGGAGATTTCCAAATTAAAGGAAGGTAACAGATTTAATTTGAGTAAAATAAGGAGTTAACTGATTCAATTTGAGCAGAAAAAGGAGTTAACTGATTTAACTCATTTTTTATCAATAGTGAACTGTAAATTTCCCTTTTTGAACTGAAGAGAGATTTTTTTGAGATATTTAATTTAATAAAATGAGATATGCTCTCATACGTACTTTTTCGATTTAATTAAATAATCTTTAATTAATCAGAGACGCTTTTCTTATTTAATTAAATAACTTCATTTAATTGATTAGGAATGGCTTCTCATTTAATTAAATAACTTTGTTTAATTAATTATAAGTGAGTACTCCATTTAATTAAATAATTTAGTTTAATTGTTTCAAAATTCTTTTTGAAACTAGTCAACTCAAGTCAACCGTGGTTAAATCTGGTCAACTTTTGGTCAAACTTGATCTTTGCATATCTGAATATGAGCAAATGTGAGTATGAATTCCAGCAACAATTCGATGCAAATTCTCATTCATCCTTTCAAAATGAAGAAATGAGAGTCTCTTAAATAGACTTTCCTGGAATTCATCAACAGTTGAGATCAATTTCAATCAACGGTCAGTATTAAAGGTGTAGTTTAGTTGTAAAGGGAGATTTCCAAATTAAAAGAATGTAACGGATTTAATTTGGGTAAAATAAGTAGTTAACTGATTCAATTTGAGTAAAAAAAGGAGTTAACTGATTTAACTCATATTTTATCAATAGTGAACTGTAAATTTCCATTTTTGAACTGAAGAGAGATTTTGTTGAGATATTTAATTTAATAAAATAAGATATGCTCTCATAATTACTTTTTCTATTTAATTAAATAATCTTTAATTAATCAGAGACCCTTTTCTTATTTAATTAAATAACTTCATTTAATTAATTAGGAATGGCTTCTCATTTAATTAAATAACTTTATTTAATTAATAAGAAGTAAATACTCCATTTAATTAAATAATTTCATTTAATTATTTCAAAATTCTTTTCGAAATTAGTCCACTCAAGTCAAGCGTGGTTAAATCTGGGCAACTTTTGGTCAAACTTGATCTTTGCGTATGTGAATATGAGCAAATGTGTGTATGAATTTCAGGAAAAATTCGATGCAAATTCTCATTCAACCTTTTAAAATGAAGAGATGAGGGTCTCTTAAATAGACTTTCTTGGAATTTATCAACGGTTGAGATTGATTTCAATCAACGGTCAGGGTTAAAGGTGAAGTTCAGCCATAAAGGGTTAACTGATTCAATTTGAGTAGAAAAAAGAGTTAACTCATTTAACTCATTTTTGATCAATAGTGAACTGGAAATTTCCCTTTTTGAACTGAAGAGAGATTTTGTTGAGATATTTAATTTAATAAAATGAGATATGCTCTCATAAATACTTTTTCTAATTAATTAAATAATCTTTAATTAATTAGAGAGACTCTTCTTATTTAATTAAATAACTTCATTTAATTAATTAGGAATGGATTCTCATTTAATTAAATAATTTTGTTTAATTAATTAGAAGTAAGTACTCCATTTAATTAAATAATTTCGTTTAATTATTTCAAAATTCTTTCCGAAACTAGTCAACACAAGTCAACCGTGGTTAAATCTGGTCAACTTTTGGTCAAACTTGATCTTTGAGTATGTGAATATGAGCAAATGTGAGTATGAATTCTAGCAACAATTCAATGTAAATTCTCATTCAACCTTTAAAAATGAAGAGATGAGGGTCTCTTAAATAGACTTTCCTGGAATTCGTCAACGGTTGAGATCGATTTCAATCAACGGTCAAGAGTAAAGTTGAAGTTAAGTCATATAGGGAGATTTCCAAATTAAAGGGAGTTAACTGATTTAATTTGAGTAAAATAAGAAGTTAAATATTTCAATTTGAGTAGAAAAAGGAGTTAACTGATTTAACTCATTTTTTATCAATAATGAACTGAAATTTTCCCTTTTGAAAATGAAGAGAGATTTTGTTGAGATATTTAATTTAATAAAATGAGATATGCTCTCATAATTACTTTTTCTATTTAATTAAATAAATTCATTCAATTAATTAGGAATTTCTTCTCATTTAATTAAATAACTTTGTTTAATTAATTAGAACTAAGTACTCCATTTAATTAAATAATTTTATTTAATTATTTCAAAATTCTTTTCAAAACTAGTCAACTCAAGTCAACCGTGGTTAAATCTGGCCAACTTTTGGTTAAATAGACTTTCTTGGAATTCATCTATGGTTGAGATCGATTTCAATCAACGATCAGGATTAAAGGTGAAGTTCAGTCATAAAGGGAGATTTTCAAATTAAAGGGAGTTAAAAGATTTAATTAGATTAAAATAAGGAGTTAACTAATTCAATTTGAGTAGAAAAAGAAGTTAACTGATTTAACTCATTTTTGATCAATAGTGAACTAGAAATTTCCCTTTTTGAACTGAAAAGAGATTTTGTTGAACCTTTCAAAATGAAGAGATGACGGTTTCTTAAATAGGCTTTCTTAGAATTCATCAACGATTGAGATTGATTTCAATCAATGGTCAAGATTAAAGGTGAAGTTAAGTAATAAAGCGAGATTCTCAAATTAAAAGGAGTTAACGGATTTAATTTGAGTAAAATAAGGTGTTAACTAATTCAATTTGAGTAGAAAAAGGAGTTGATAGTGAACTAAAAATTTCCCTTTTTGAACTGAAGAGAGATTTTGTTGAGATATTTAATTTAATAAAATGAGATATGCTCTCATAATTACTTTTTCTATTTAATTAAATAATATTTAATTAATTAGAGACACTTTTCTTATTTAATTAAATAACTTCATTTAATTAACTAGGAATGGCTTCTCATTTAATTAAATAACATTTTTTAATTAATTAGAAGTAAGTACTCCATTTAATTAAATAATTTCATTTAATTATTTCAAAATTCTTTTCGAAACTAGTCAACTCAAGTCAACCGTGATTAAATCTGGTCAACTTTTGGTCAAACTTGATCTTTGCGTATGTGAATATGAGCAAATGTGAGTATAAATTCCAGCAACAATTCAATGCAAATTCTCATTCAATCTTTTAAAATGAATAGATGAGGGTCTCTTAAATAGACTTTCCTGAAATTCATCAACGGTTGAGATCGATTTCAATCAATGGTCAAGATTAAAGGTGAAGTTAATTCATAAAGGGAGATTTTCAATTTAAAGGGTGTTAACGGATTTAATTTGAGTAAAATAAGGAGTTAACTTATTCAATTTGAGTAGAAAAAGGAGTTAACTCATTTAACTCATTTTTTATCAATAGTGAACTGAAAATTTCTCTTTTTGAACTGAAGAGAGATTTTGTTGAGATATTTAATTTAATAAAACGAGATATGCTCTTATAAATACTTTTTCTATTTAATTAAATAATCTTTAATTAATTAGAGACACTTTTCTTATTTAATTAAATAACTTCATTTAATTAATTAGGAATGACTTCTCATTTAATTAAATAACTTTCCTTAATTAATTAGAAGTAAGTACTCCATTTAATTAAATAATTTTGTTGAATTATTTCAAAATTCTTTTCGAAACTAGTCAACTCAAGTCAACCGTTGTTAAATCTGGTCAACTTTTGGTCAAACTTTATCTTTGCATATGTGAATATGAGCAAATGTGAGTATGAATTCCAGCAACAATTCAATGCAAATTCTCATTTAACCTTTCAAAATGAAGAGATGAGGGTCTGTGAAATAGAATTTCTTAGAATTCATCAACGGTTGAGATCGATTTCAATCAACGGTCAAGATTAAAGGTGAAGTTCAGTCATAAAGGTTGAAGTTAATGAAATATGCTCTCATAATTACTTTTTCTATTTAATTAAATACTCTTTAATTAATTAGAGACACTTTTCTTATTTAATTAAATAACGTCATTTAATTAATTAAGAATGCTTTGTTGAATTAATTAGAAGTAAGTACTCCATTTAATTAAATAATTTCGTTTAATTATTTTAAAATTCTTTTCGAAACTAGTCAACTCAATTCAACCGTGGTTAAATCAGGTCAACTTTTGGTCAAACTTGATCTTTGCATATGTGAATATGAGCAAATGTGAGTATGAATTCTAGCAACAATTCAATACAAATTCTCATTCAACCTCTCAAAATGAAGAGATGACGGTCTCTTAAATAAACTTCCTAGAATTCAGCAACGGTTGAGTTTGATTTAAATCAACGGTCAGGATTAAAGGTGAAGTTCAGTCATAAAGGTAGATTTTCAAATTAAAGGGAGTTAAAGGATTTAATTTGAGTAAAATAAAGAGTTAATTGATTCAATTTGAGTAGAAAAAGGAGTTAACCGATTTAGCTCATTTTTTATCAATAGTGAACTAAAAATTTCTCTTTTTGAACTGAAGAGAGATTTTATTGAGATATTGAATTTAATAAAATGAGATATGCTCCCATAATTATTTTTTCTATTTAATTAAATAATCTTTAATTAATTAGAGACACTTTTTTTATTTAATTAAATAACTTCATTTAATTAATTAGGAATGGCTTCTCATTTAATTAAATAACTTTGTTTAATTAATTAGAAGTAAGTACTCCATTTAATTATATAATTTCATTTAATTATTTCAATTTTTTTTTGAAACTAGTCAACTCAAGTCAACCGTGGTTAAATCTGGTCAACTTTTGATCAAACTTGATCTTTGCGTATGTGAATATGAGCAAATGTGAGTATGAATTCCAGCAACAATTCGATGCAAATTCTCATTCAACCTTTCAAAATGAAGAGATGAGGGTCTCTTAAATAGACTTTCTTGGAATTCATCAACGGTTGAGATCAATTTCAATCCACGATCAGGATTAAAGATGAAGTTCAGTCATAAAGGGAGATTTTCAAATTAAAGGGAGTTAATAGATTTAATTTGAGTAAAATAAAGAGTTAACTGATTCAATTTGAGTAGAAAAAATTGTTAACTCATTTAACTCATTTTTTATCAATAGTGAACTAGAAATTTCCCTTTTTGAACTGTAGAGAGATTTTGTTGTGATATTTAATTTAATAAAATGAGATATGCTCTAATAATTACTTTTTCTATTTAATTAAATAATATTTAATTAATTAGAGACACTTTTCTTATTTAATTAAATAACTTCATTTAATTAATTGGGAATGGCTTCTCATTTAATTAAATATCTTTGTTTAATTAATTAGAAGTAAGTACTCCATTTAATTAAATAATTTTGTTTAATTATTTCAAAATTCTTTTTGAAACTAGTCAACTCAAGTCAACTATGGTTAAATCTGGTCAACTTTTGGTAAAACTTGATCTTTGCGTATGTGAATATGAGCAAATGTGAGTATGAATTCCAGCAACAATTCGATGCAATTTCTCATTCAACCTTTCAAAATGAAGAGATGAGGGTCTCTTAAATAGACTTTCCTGAAATTCATCAACGGTTGATATCGATTTCAATCAACAGTTAGGATTAGAGGTGAAGTTCAGTCATAAAGGGAGATTTCCAAATTAAAGGGAGTTAATAAATTTATTTTGAGTAAAATAAGGAGTTAACTAATTCAATTTGAGTAGAAAAAGGAGTTAACTGATTTAACTTATTATTGATCAATAGTGAACTGAAAATTTCCCTTTTTGAACTGAAGAGAGATTTTGTTGAGATATTTAATTTAATAAAATGAGATATGCTCTCATAATTACTTTTTCTATTTACTTAAATAATCTTTAATTAATTAGAGACACTTTTCTTATTTAATTAAATAACTTCATTTAATTAATTAGGAATGGCTTCTCATTTAATTAAATAACTTTTTTTAATTAATTAGAAGTAAGTACTCCATTTAATTAAATAATTTCGTTTAATTATTTCAAAATTCTTTTCGAAACTAGTCAACTCAAGTCAACCGTGGTTAAATCTGGTCAACTTTTGGTCAAACTTGATCTTTGCGTATGTGAATATGAACAAATGTGATTATGAATTCTAGCAACAATTCAATGCAACCATTCAAAATGAAGAGATGAGGGTCTCTTAAATATACTTTCCTAGAATTCATCAATGGTTGAGATCGATTTCAATCAGCAGTCAGGATTAAAGGTGAGGTTCAGTCATAAAGGGAGATTTCCATATTAAAGGGAGTTAACAGATTTAATTTGAGTAAAATAAGGAGTTAGCTTATTCAATTTGAGTAGAGAAAGGAGTCAACTGATTTAACTCATTTTTGATCAATAGTGAACTGGAAATTTTTGTTTTTGAACTGAAGAGAGATTTTGTTGAGATATTTAATTTAATAAAATGAGATATGTAATGCCCCGCCAAGGGAATCCAAAGAATTAACCTAGAGTTTCACTAAGTTTGGTAACATTTTTTTTTTTTACATGAAAGTAAATACCATACATAACTTATTCACAATAACAGAAGCAATAGCAATGTCCATCTAAAAGTAAACATAACATACATAATAGATTACATTCTTTAAAGGTCCCTTAATGTTGAATTACATACAAGAATCCATCTAGTACAACATCCACATGAAATAATAATGATAAGTCCAATGTTTAAACATTACATTTCCAAATGCTCAATCATCCTCTTTACATGTCACAGGGTATGACAAGCTCAAAGAATATACATATGTAGAATAAGGTACATCATCCTATTCCAATCCATGATACATCAAAGTAGAGATAATCACATGATACATCATCATAGAAGACATACACATCCATCATAAAGATCAAACAAAATAAACTAAGTGCATGATTCCTCTCGACCATTAACAGCATCATTAAACCATCGTGGGCAGCCATCCCTCTGTGAATAACATCCCAAATCACCGATGAGATCATCGATATTAACATAGTAGGAATGTCACTCCTAACATATACAACATCATATGTAGAAAGTAATCTAACATACAAATATAAGCATAAGATAACATCATCTAACATATGCTAATCATCAATGAAAAGATGCATATCCACCATCATGAAGGACGCATCAGCCACGATGTTTCAATGAGTCTCAAACGATAAGAGTGAAAAATACACTACCACCCAACCGCGTGGTACCTAAGTGGTCCACTCCCACTGTGTTGAGGAGATAATCTCAAGTCCTAAACAAGTTGTCAAAATCTCATAGCATAAATCTCTATAGTCTAGGAATCCTAAAAGTATACTAACTCAAAGGTTCCAATCACAAAATTGACATCTACTTCCTAGAGGCACACAATGACATGTAGGAACCTACTATGCAAGTGGGAATGTGTCATCGCATTTATCATGTACAAGTTACCCTGGCAGTTAGCTAAACTCCATGGGTCCATACTGATCTCATGCGGCCACTAGTATCCTCTCATACTGACAAGGCATACTATGGAATGCAAGGTCGCAACCATGCATTCTCACTACTCCCATCCTAGCCTATACAAGCACTCAAGGCATGGGTGAGAAAAAAACACTTATCTTTTTAGGTTCATTTAGTTAGTATTACGTGTGAATGTTATCACTTATTAATCCAACTTACAATGTGTAGTGCCTACCCCTAAGTCGCATTTTAGTCATCTTTGCCAAACTCTTTTAGGCCAATCTTATGTTTGATGATTATTATTATTATTTTAGAGATTATCAGATGTTATTTTACACTCAGTTTATTATATGATGAGATTACTTGGTACTCTATATTTCATGCGTGTAAGATGATTATTCAATGTTTTCTGTTATCGATGATGATTAGTTAGATGGTTTATGATCACATGTGCTTTCTTATAGATACTTACCCCATACTGGATGTGTATGGTGTGCGTGTTTGTTTTCTTTATGCATCAGGATCAAAGGGTGGTTAGTAAGCTGGTGGCATTAGGAAACCTCCTTCAGGGGGTAATCAGCGATAGGAAGGAACTTATTCTCCCGCACAGAGTGGTGGTGGTGGTTCCAATGCTAGGAACAATCACAAGACTCATCGTAACAAGCCCAACCAGTATGATCGGCCATCTAAGAGTGTTCAGTCTTATGCTAGTGGGGGTAGTTTTCAGCAGTTTAGTGCACCTAGAGTTCAGAGGAGCTTTGATGGAGAGTGTTTCACATGTGGACAACGTGGACACAAATCATCTCATTGCGCTCAAAGGGAACCACAGTTCTTAGGCCAGGGACCCGCAACTTCAGAACCTATAGTTGGTGGCATGGGTAGAGCCCAGAGAGTGTACTCAGTGGAGTCTTACCCTCCTATAGGGGGAAAGGGTCCAATGGGACCCGCATAGTGAGTCCTTAGCTTTTCTGTTCTTGTAGGCGTCTAGGAGTAAGCCTAAGTCTAGGGGGGGTGGATGTAGTGCCTGCCCCTAAGTCGCATTTTAGTCATCTTTGCCAAAATCTTTTAGGCCAATTTTACGTTTGATGATTAGTATTATTATTTTAGAGATTATCAGATGTTGTTTTACGCTCAGTTTATTATATGATGAGATTACTTGGTACTCTATATTTCATGCATGTATGATGATTATTCAATGTTTTCAATTATCGATGATGATTAGTTAGATGGTTTATTATCACATGTGCTTTCTTATAGATACTTACCCCATACTGCATGTGTATGGTGTGCATGTTTGTCTTCTTTATGCACGGTGTTTCTGATGTGGTTAAGGAAGGGAGTCGTAGTCACCTGCTAGTCAGGATCTACACGATGCACCACTTCCTTCCATTGTCTGTCTAGATTAGAGTATTGTGTCTGTACATGTGTGGATTTTATGTAGGTTGCAGGTACTGGGTATCGACTTTCCTAAATTGCCAGGATGAGCGTACCCTATCGCATTATCTCAATGGTAAGAGAGGGGAGATAAACTCTTAAGTCCAAATCCTAAACCCTTTAGCCAATTGTCTTAATTGATAATTAGGACAAGTATCTGAGTTAAGTACCCTTTGAATTCATCAAATGATGTAATTTTGCGATTATAACCCTTTTTGTTTGATTTAGTATGTGTTTTTCTATGATGGGTTTTCGTATGTTGCCTTATGAGTCCTTGATGTGTTTTCTATTAATTAAGTCTAATTAAAAAGGTTAATTAATGATTTAATTTAATAAAAAATTATTATGACATTTTAATATTTAATTATATTTAATTAATTAAGAAATTAATTAAATAAAAAGAATTGAATTTGGAGATAAAAGTTTTAAGTATAAATTTAGAACGTGATAATATTTATTTAATTTAATAATAATATATTTAGAGTTCATTTTTTTAAAAATAAATGTTAAATATTATTATTAATTTAATTAATAAATATTTTATCAATTAAAGTTTCTAAAATAAATTAAAAGTTGAAAGATATTAAATTATTAAAGTTTCTAGATCGCATGATGTGAGCTTGAGTTGAAAATAAAAGAAATAAATTAAAAGATAAAATAAATAGAAATAATAATGTTATTTTAATTTCATAAAGTGCGCATGGGATTAAAAGTAATAAAGGTTAAAAATAGAAGTCAAGTGGAATATTAAATAAAGTTTTTTAATAATTCAACTTAATGTGCATGAAAAGATGAATGCAAAATAAAAGAAAAGATAATAAAAGTTAATTTTGAGTTAACTCAGTTGATCAAAGAGTCTTCTTAGGTGAACGCACAATTAGTACCCTGATTTGAGGAGAAAACATCTTATCACAACTTGGGGGTTCATTTTTGGGAGACACGAATTTTGGGAGACAAATTTTGGAAGTGAATTCAAAAGGAGAATTGTAGGAAAGATTTTTCAGAGAAAAGTTTTTGAAGAGGAGCGAATTCTCTCACAGTTTTCGGGGATTGCATATTAGCATCAGGCTCAGGTAGGCTCTTGTGTTTCAATCACTGATTAATTATCAAATATCCTTTCCTGTCTTCTTCGTGTCTGTGGATTGTAAATCTGAATTCTCTATTATTAAAGTTTAAACATTTCAATATTGTGAATTATTAGATGCCTGTCAATTAACTTTTGTATTCGTAGAAATCGAAAAACCCTTGTTTTCTAAATTAAAGAAAATAGGATTTAATCAGGAAGGGGTTGAACTAAAGATGGAATTCTAAATTTGGATGGTTGATAATATTTTCTCCATCAGACTATAGATGAAATCAATTTAAAAAAAAAAGAAAAAGTATGTTTTTATTTAAAAATGAGAATTTGCTTAATTTAAAATTTAAAATTTCATAAAATTAATTAATTAAAAATGAGTTAAGATATTAATAATAATAAATTATTTTTTTTTTTAAAAATTATATTTAAATTGTAATGGGGTTATTGTTTTATAAAAATTTAAATAAATTAAATTTTAAAATGCATCATATACATGTTAGAAATTTTAATTAAAAAATAATAATATATATATTATGGAGTGGGACGGGGCCACCACTTCCCACGCCCCACAACCACACTGCCGCGGCAGGTGGTATTGCTGTCTGCGGCAGCAGTAACAACTACGGCCGTAGGGTAGTACAGGTCGGCGGGCCTTTAAACTCTTTTTTGTTTAATGCGATTTTTGTTTAAAAAGAAATTTCGGGTTTAGCTTTTTTTTTAAAATATGATTTTTAATTTTTAATTTATTAAAAATAGATTATAATTAATACAATTTGTTAAATATAATATTATTAATAAATTGTAATTTATTTTTAGTAATTTGATTGGTAATGTTATAAAAGTTAATTTATAATGAATTAAAATTATTAATTATTAATATTGTTAATAAATTTTATTAATATATATTAATAATTAATTGAATATTATTGATATAGTTTAATATTTAATAATTAACTTAATTAAAATTAGTGGAATTAAAGTTAATTATTAACAGATATTTTTTTGATTGAATTGTAGATTTAGATTATTGATTTAATGAAAGTTATTATAAAAATGGGTTAATCGTAAGGGGTAGTTGCAAAAATTTAGTTACTTGAAATAGACGTTAAATTCGAACATAAACCTTACCTTAACTCAACAATATATTATCGTGCAGACCCAACTGTGTGATGACTCTGTTTTTTTTTCTATGAGATTATTTTATTGTCTATGTTTTGAGGTTTTGGGGTTTGTTCTAGTATTGACCAGTTTATGTTGTTGCCAGAGGCTCGGGGTTGTGAATGTGATGTTATGATGATTTGGTCTCAATCTTTCTTAACCTGACCATGGTAATGTGATGGAGTGCTCTATGATATGGATGTTTTTACTGGTTGTTATTGCTTTCCAGTTTCCTTGTGTGAGACTGAGGTGTATGTATTTGAGTTACCCGACTTAACCATTTTGGAGTCTTCGATCAGTTTTGTGTTCTATTATTAGGATTCTTTCTAGTTGCTCGTTAGAGAACCATGGGATATTTTGATTTATCATTGATGCCTTCAGATGCTGATAGAGATTTGTTGTGATCATTATGATTATTATTTGAGGCTAATCAATTGCTCATGGAGAACTGATGTGATGATTATGGATTATATTTATGATGTTTTCAGTCACTTGTATAGGACTGAGGTGATTTATTATGATTCTTTGATTTGTGTTGTCATTAGCCTAGGGTAGGTTATCTATTTGTAGTGTCAGGAAGTGGCTTGCAATGAGGGACGGGAGACCCGAAGTGGCTTTGGGCATGACTCATTGTAAGTTGTTTGTTTTAATAAGTGAAAACATCTCACCTAAATAATGACTTAAATGAACCTAATAAGATAACTATATGTTCTCTCTCATGCCTTGAGTGCTAGTACAGACTAGGATGGGGTAGAGAGAATGCTTGGTTACGACCTTGCATTTTGTAGTATGCCTCGTTAGTACGAGAGGATACTAGTGGCTGCAGGATCACAGGGGACCTGAGATTCCTAAGGGATTGCTCGGGTAACTTTTGACTTGACTTTTGTGATGACACTTTCTTGCTTGCATAGTAGGTTTCTTACGTGTCTTTGTGGTGCCTCTGGGTTCAGATGTCGATCTTTTTAGGAACCCTTGAGTTAGCATACTTATAGGATTTCCTTGACTTAGAGAGTATTTATGATTATAGGTTTTGTTATCCTATTTGGGACTTGAGACTATCTCCTTAGCGTAGTGGGAGTGGACCATTTAGGTTCCACGCAGTCGGGTGGTAGTGCTTTATACTCAAGTACCATTGAGATCCATCCGTGGTCACCATGACTAGAGTTTTCTTGGTTGGCATTTACCTTCATTCTATTCATGGATTTTTTATCATTATGGATGTATTGATGTATCATGTATGGTGGATGATTTCATTTATTTTACTGTACTTTGTATCCTGGATTTGAGGATGATGTAACTTTATCTTTACATATGTATATTCTTTTAAGCCTTTCATACCCTGTGACATGTACAGTGGATGATTGAGCATTCTGAATTAATTTGCCAAGAGGCATTCAGAACAAATGTATATTATGGACATTGGACTTTCTAATTATTCTTTCATATGTATGTGGTAGTTGTTAGACTTAGAATTAATTAAATTTAAATGTGACTCAACGTCTTGGGATCCTTAAGGAATGTAACTTGTGATGTATGTTTGTTGATGATTACATGTTATTACTTCCGCTACTATGTGTTTGATGTGTATGTTATACTTTCTTACTTAAAAAAAAAAATGTTTAGCAAACTTAGTGAAACTTTAGATTAATTCTTTTGGATCCCTTAGCGGGGTGTTACACAATGAGTTACCCTAGCAACCTCTTAGGGCCTCGGCCCCCATTGCAAGCCACTTCTCGTCACTACATACAGATATCCTACCCTAATGCTCATGGAATTATAAATTTCAAAATTACAAAAGATAATCCATAAAATCATCAAATATGTATAAAAGCATCAAATCTTCATGAGCAAGCATCCATAGAAAATCATGACCACAATAGCTCTCTATTGGCAACTGAAGTATCACTAATAATCAAAAGTATCCAATGGTTCTCAATAACCAAAATATATCTCAATTATACTAATCGAAGACTCCAAAAATGGTTGAGTCAAATATGTCACAACATGACATTATCAAGAATAAATCCACATTTTAGTCCCATCATGGCGACTAGAAAATAACCCAGGATAACTGATCGATGACCAAAAATAATTGTTAAGTCAAGTGTCTCATAAATAAAAAATTTCAACTATAACAATCAGTATTCACATCCAATACATAGAGCATTCCATCACATAACCATGGTTGGGTTTATAAAGATTGAGATTAAAACATCATCATGACATCACAATCACAAAACCCCCAAGCCTCTGGTAGACGTTCTATAACTAGTCAACACTAGTCAACCCAAAACCCAAAACAATAGCATAAAGAATACACAATGTAAACACATGTTTTGGTTTTGCTAAGTTTTCAATTTTGAATTCAAATGCAAAAGTCTCGATTTACGTTTCCCAAACTATATCAAGTAGAAAAATTTCACATTTTACCTAACCCATGTATTTGTTTGATAGATAAAAAGTTTCTCCATCAGACTCAATTTTCTAATTGATCTAATAATATTTTATTTATATAAACTCTATTTGAAGATAGACATTTCCTATGAACAAAACTTCGATTATTTATTCTAATAATTAATCTTAATTAAAACTAAGTTTAATTAAATTAATTATTAATATCTCTTCATAATTGACAAGCTTAATAGCAATATTTTAAATCATTAAAAAGAGTGACCCATTAATTGAGAACTTTATCATTAATTATATATACATATATACTTATAGACACACACACACACACACACACACACACATATATATATTTAGTAGCATTTAATAATTAATAACATTTCAGCATTTAAAACAAAATCAAAACTCAAATCTCATATTAAATAACATTACGGATTAAACCTTATATAATTTGAAACCCACATATGACTCAACGCGATTTAAAATCGTGCGGCTATTTAAAGTACCGCACTGCAGGTACACTGCGGATCGCAGGTACACTGTGGTTGCAGGTACCCTGCGATTTCACAGGCCTATGGTGGGTGGGGTATATGATACCCGCCCAACAATTACATATATATTTTTTAAAAGTTTTTTAATGTAACATTTTTTTGAAATGAAATTGAAATTGCAAATGCGTTTTAATGAGTATTACTACGATAACTCGCTCGGCTTTCCAATAAATTTTATATATATATATATATATATATATGTATATATATGTGTGTGTGTATATATATATATGTGTGTGTGTGTGTGTGTATATATATATATATATATATATATATATATATATATATATATATATATATATATACAAATATATGCAGGGTTTTAAACAGTATAAATTTATATACAAAAATACAGATATGAACTATATATATATTTTCACAAAGAATATATATATATATATAAGTTTCCTACGATTATTTGCTCTCTAAATTTTCTCTATAATTTTTTCAATGAATTTGGCTACAATTCAACCCTAGCCCCGTATTTTTTTAGATCTATGCATATAATATTGTCAAATAAATTAACTACCCATAGAGAATGCATACAATAACAATAGGAAATTCCTCAGAAGACAGGGAAATGAAAGATGCAGAAATAGCATAAATAAAATCATAAGAATGTACCTGAATTTTGATGCTAAATCGCTCTTCCTCAGAAAACTCATAGAGCAAGCTCCCTTCTTCAGAACTCTCGAGTCCTCCAATGCTCCAATTGTGCTCCAAATGCTATGTCTAAGCTTCTAGGGATGCCTGAATATAAAGAGCTCTCAGGAAACCTCTAGAATGCTTCTAGAAATAGCTGGAAGGTGTCACCAACTAAGCATGGGTTTTTTCCAACCTTCAAGATGAGCCATAGGGTTGTAGACACCATGTGCTTAATTGATGCACTAACCCCCGTGTTGTTGACACATGAGAAATAGAAAAGTGCATTAATTCTCATGCAAGCTTATAACTCCAATTTACAATTCACCATAGACCTCCAAGATAAAATATGAAAACCCATCATAGAGCAAATCGCTCAAAATTAGTCTAAAGGGTTAAAAATCATGAAATATGTCATCCGACACATTCGGTGGGTATTCAACTCTGATACTTGTCCTAACTCACTAGGACAAATGGTTTTTAGGGTTTGAGATTTGGACTTGAGAATATATCTCCCTTCTCTTATCATTGAGATAGTATAATAAGGTACGCTCATCCTAGCAATTCAGGAAAGTCGATACCCGATACTTGCAACCTGCAAAAAAACCATGCATGTACATACAATATATATATATATATATATATATATATATATATATATATATATATATATATATATATATATATATATATATAATGCTAAGCTAAAAAGACAATGGAAGGAAGTGGTGCATTGTGTAGATTCTAACTAAGCAGGTGACTACGACTCTCTTCCTTAACCACATCAAAAATGCCATACAATAAAAAAACACGCACACCATACACATGCAAGTATGGGGTAAGTATCCATAATAAAACACATGAGATAATAAACCATCTAACTAATCATCATTAATAACTAAAAACAGTATAATGATCATCATACATACATGAAAGGTAAAGTCTAAATGATCACATCATATAACCATTGATTCCATAACATAATGTTTGATAGTCTCAAAACATTACCACTAATCCATCAACATAATACTAGTCCATTAAAGTCTGATAATAATAGCAACAATGAGTTTAGAAAAGATGTGAACGAGGGTAGGCACTACAAGATATGCTCTCATAATTACTTTTTCTATTTAATTAAATAATCTTTAATTAATTAGAGACAGTTTTCTTATTTAATTAAATAACTTCATTTAATTAATTAGGAATGGCTTCTCATTTGATTAAATAACTTTGTTTAATTAATTAGAAGTAAGTAATCCATTTAATTAAATAATTTTGTTTAATTATTTCAAAATTCTTTTCAAAACTAGCCAACTCAAGTCAATCGTGGTTAAATCTGGTCAACATTTGGTAAAACTTGATTTTTGTGTATGTGAATGTGAGCAAATGTGAATATGAATTCCAACAACAATTCGATGCAAATTCTCATTCAACCTTTCAAAATGAAGAGATGAGGGTCTCTTAACTAGATATTCCTGGAATTCATCAATGGTTGAGATCGATTTAAATCAACGGTCAGGATTAAAGGTGAAGTCCAGTCATAAAGGGAGATTTCCAAATTAAAGGGAGTTAACAGTTTTAATTTGAGTAAAATAAGGAGTTAACTGATTCAATTTGAGTAGAGAAAGGAGTCAACAGATTTAACTCATTTTTTATCAATAGTGAACTGAAAATTTTCCTTCTTGAACTGAAGAGAGATTTTGTTGAGATATTTAATTTAATAAAATGAGATATGCTCTCATAATTACTTTTTCTATTTAATTAAATAATCTTTAATTAATTAATTAGGAATGGCTTCTCATTTAATTAATTAGGAATGGTTTCTCATTTAATTAAATAACTTTGTTTAATTAATTAGAAGTAAGTACCCCATTTAATTAAATAATTTTGTTTAATTATTTCAAAATTCTTTTCAAAACTAGTCAACTCAAGTCAACCGTGGTTAAATCTGGTCAACTTTTGATCAAACTTGATCTTTGTGTATGTGAATATGAGCAAATGTGAGTATGAATTCCAGCAACAATTCGATGCAAATTCTCATTCAACCTCTCAAAATGAAGAGATAACGGTCTCTAAAATAGATTTTCTTGGAATTCATCAACGGTTGAGATCGATTTCAATTAGCAGTCAGGATGAAAGGTAAAGTATAAAAGATCACATCATATAACCACTGAATCCATAACATAATGTCTGATAGTCTCAAAACATTACCACTAATCCATCAACATAATACTAGTCCATTAAAGTCTGATAATAATGGCAACAATGAGTTTAGAAAAGATGTGAACGAGGGTAGGCACTACAAGATATGCTCTCATAATTACTTTTTCTATTTAATTAAATAATCTTTAATTAATTAGAGACACTTTTCTTATTTAATTAAATAACTTCATTTAATTAATTAGGAATGGCTTCTCATTTAATTAAATAACTTTGTTTAATTAATTAGAAGTAAGTACTCCATTTAATTAAATAATTTCGTTTAATTATTTCAAAATACTTTTCGAAACTAGCCAACTTTTGTCAACCGTGGTTAAATCTAGTCAACATTTGGTCAAACTTGATTTTTGCGTATGTGAATATGAGCAAATGTGAGTACAAATTCCAGCAACAATTCGATGCAAATTCTCATTCAACCTTTCAAAATGAAGAGATGAGGGTCTGTTAACTAGATATTCCTGGAATTCATCAACGGTTGAGATCGATTTAAATCAACGGTCAGGATTAAAGATGAAGTTCAGTCATAAAGGGAGATTTCCAAATTAAAGGGAGTTAATAGATTTAATTTGAGTAATATAAGGAGTTAACTAATTCAATTTGAGTAGAAAAAGGAGTTAACTCATTTAACTCATTTTTGATCAATAGTGAACTGAAAATTTTCCTTTTTGAACTGAAGAGAGATTTTGTTGAGATATTTAATTTAATAAAATGAGATATGCTCTCTTCATTACTTTTTCTATTTAATTAAATAATCTTTAATTAATTAGAGACACTTTTCTTATCTAATTAAATAACTTTATTTAATTAATTAGGAATGGCTTCTCATTTAATTAAATAACATTGTTTAATTAATTAGAAGTAAGTACTCCATTTAATTAAATAATTTCATTTAATTATTTCAAAATTCTTTTTGAAACTAGTCAACTCAAGTCAATCATGGTTAAATCTGGTCAACATTTGGTCAAACTTGATCTTTGCGTATGTGAATATGAGCAAATGTGAGTATGAATTCCAGCAACAATTCGATGCAAATTCTCATTCAACCTTTCAAAATGAAGAGATGAGGGTCTCTTAAATATAATTTCTTGGAATTCATCAACAGTTGAGATCGATTTCAATCAATGATTAGGATTAAAGGTGAAGTTCAGTCATAAAGGGGGATTTTCAAATTAAAGAGAGTTAACAGATTTAATTTGAGTAAAATAAGGAGTTAACTAATTCAATTTGAGTAGAGAAAGGAGTTAACTGATTTAACTCATTTTTTATCAATAGTGAACTAAAAATTTCCCTTTTTCAATTGAAGAAAGATTTTGTTGAGATATTTAATTTAATTAAATGAGATATGCTCTCATAATTACTTTTTTTATTTAATTAAATAATCTTTAATTAATTGGAGACACTTTTCTTATTTAACTAAATAACTTCATTTAATTAATTAGGAATGGATTCTCATTTAATTAAATAACTTTGTTTATTTAATTAAAAGTATGTAGTCCATTTAATTAAATAATTTTGTTTAATTATTTAAAAATTCTTTTCGAAACTGGTCAACTCAAAATTAATCGTGGTTAAATCTGGTCAACTTTTGGTCAAACTTGATCTTTGCATATGTGAATATAAGCAAATGTGAGTTTGAATTCTAGCAACAATTCGATGCAAATTCTCATTCAACCTTTCAAAATGAAGAGATGAGGGTTTATTAAATAGATTTTCCTGAAATTCATCAACAGTTGAGATCGATTTTAATCAACGGTCAGGATTAAAGGTGAAGTTCAGTCATAAAAGGAGATTTTCAAATTAAAGGGAGTTAACAAATTTAATTTGAGTAAAATAAGGAGTTAACGGATTCAATTTGAGTAGAAAAAGGAGTTAACTGATTTAACTCATTATTGATCAATAGTGAATTGGAAATTTCCCTTTTTGAATTGAAGAGAGATTTTGTTGAGATATTTAATTTAATAAAATTAGATATGCTCTCATAATTACTTTTTCTATTTAATTAAATAATCTTTAATTAATTAGAGATACTTTTCTTATTTAATTAAATAACTTCATTTAATTAATTAGGAATGGCTTCTCATTTGATTAAATAACTTTGTTTAATTAATTAGAAGTAAGTAATCCATTTAATTAAATAATTTTGTTTAATTATTTCAAAATTCTTTTCAAAACTAGCCAACTCAAGTCAATCGTGGTTAAATCTGGTCAACATTTGGTAAAACTTGATTTTTGTGTATGTGAATGTGAGCAAATGTGAGTATGAATTCCAACAACAATTCGATGCAAATTCTCATTCAACCTTTCAAAATGAAGAGATGAGGGTCTCTTAACTAGATATTCTTGGAATTCATCAATGGTTGAGATCGATTTAAATCAACGGTCAGGATTAAAGGTGAAGTCCAGTCATAAAGGGAGATTTCCAAATTAAAGGGAGTTAACAGTTTTAATTTGAGTAAAATAAGGAGTTAACTGATTCAATTTGAGTAGAGAAAGGAGTCAACAGATTTAACTCATTTTTTATCAATAGTGAACTGAAAATTTTCCTTTTTGAACTGAAGAGAGATTTTGTTGAGATATTTAATTTAATAAAATGAGATATGCTCTCATAATTACTTTTTCTATTTAATTAAATAATCTTTAATTAATTAATTAGGAATGGCTTCTCATTTAATTAATTAGGAATGGCTTCTCATTTAATTAAATAACTTTGTTTAATTAATTAGAAGTAAGTACCCCATTTAATTAAATAATTTTGTTTAAATATTTCAAAATTCTTTACAAAACTAGTCAACTCAAGTCAACCGTGGTTAAATCTGGTCAACTTTTGATCAAACTTGATCTTTGTGTATGTGAATATGAGCAAATGTGAGTATGAATTTCAGCAACAATTCGATACAAATTCTCATTCAACCTCTCAAAATGAAGAGATAACGGTCTCTAAAATAGATTTTCTTGGAATTCATCAACGGTTGAGATCGATTTCAATTAGCAGTCAGGATGAAAGGTAAAGTATAAAAGATCACATCATATAACCACTGAATCCATAACATAATGTCTGATAGTCTCAAAACATTACCACTAATCTACCAACATAATACTAGTCCATTAAAGTCTGATAATAATGGCAACAATGAGTTTAGAAAAGATGTGAACGAGGGTAGGCACTACAAGATATGCTCTCATAATTACTTTTTCTATTTAATTAAATAATCTTTAATTAATTAGAGACACTTTTCTTATTTAATTAAATAACTTCATTTAATTAATTAGGAATGGCTTCTCATTTAATTAAATAACTTTGTTTAATTAATTAGAAGTAAGTACTCCATTTAATTAAATAATTTCGTTTAATTATTTCAAAATACTTTTCGAAACTAGCCAACTTTTGTCAACCGTGGTTAAATCTAGTCAACATTTGGTCAAACTTGATTTTTGCGTATGTGAATATGAGCAAATGTGAGTACAAATTCCAGCAACAATTCGATGCAAATTCTCATTCAACCTTTCAAAATGAAGAGATGAGGGTCTGTTAACTAGATATTCCTGGAATTCATCAACGGTTGAGATCGATTTAAATCAACGATCAGGATTAAAGATGAAGTTCAGTCATAAAGGGAGATTTCCAAATTAAAGGGAGTTAATATATTTAATTTGAGTAATATAAGGAGTTAACTAATTCAATTTGAGTAGAAAAAGGAGTTAACTCATTTAACTCATTTTTGATCAATAGTGAACTGAAAATTTTTCTTTTTGAACTGAAGAGAGATTTTGTTGAGATATTTAATTTAATAAAATGAGATATGCTCTCTTCATTACTTTTTCTATTTAATTAAATAATCTTTAATTAATTAGAGACACTTTTCTTATCTAATTAAATAACTTTATTTAATTAATTAGGAATGGCTTCTCATTTAATTAAATAACATTGTTTAATTAATTAGAAGTAAGTACTCCATTTAATTAAATAATTTCGTTTAATTATTTCAAAATTCTTTTTGAAACTAGTCAACTCAAGTCAATCATGGTTAAATCTGGTCAACATTTGGTCAAACTTGATCTTTGCGTATGTGAATATGAGCAAATGTGAGTATGAATTCCAGCAACAATTCGATGCAAATTCTCATTCAACCTTTCAAAATGAAGAGATGAGGGTCTCTTAAATATAATTTTTTGGAATTCATCAACAGTTGAGATCGATTTCAATCAATGATTAGGATTAAAGGTGAAGTTCAGTCATAAAGGGAGATTTTCAAATTAAAGAGAGTTAACAGATTTAATTTGAGTAAAATAAGGAGTTAACTAATTCAATTTGAGTAGAGAAAGGAGTTAACTGATTTAACTCATTTTTGATCAATAGTGAACTAAAAATTTCCCTTTTTCAATTGAAGAAAGATTTTGTTGAGATATTTAATTTAATTAAATGAGATATGCTCTCATAATTAATTTTTTTATTTAATTAAATAATCTTTAATTAATTGGAGACACTTTTCTTATTTAACTAAATAACTTCATTTAATTAATTAGGAATGGATTCTCATTTAATTAAATAACTTTGTTTAATTAATTAAAAGTATGTAGTCCATTTAATTAAATAATTTTGTTTAATTATTTAAAAATTCTTTTCGAAACTGGTCAACTCAAAATTAATCGTGGTTAAATCTGATCAACTTTTGGTCAAACTTGATCTTTGAGTATGTGAATATAAGCAAATGTGATTTTGAATTCTAGCAACAATTCGATGCAAATTCTCATTCAACCTTTCAAAATGAAGAGATGAGGGTCTATTAAATAGATTTTCCTGAAATTCATCAACAGTTGAGATCGATTTCAATCAACGGTCAGGATTAAAGGTGAAGTTTAGTCATAAAAGGAGATTTTCAAATTAAAGGGAGTTAACAAATTTAATTTGAGTAAAATAAGGAGTTAACGGATTCAATTTGAGTAGAAAAAGGAGTTAACTGATTTAACTCATTATTGATCAATAGTGAATTGGAAATTTCCCTTTTTGAATTGAAGAGAGATTTTGTTGAGATATTTAATTTAATAAAATTAGATATGCTCTCATAATTACTTTTTCTATTTAATTAAATAATCTTTAATTAATTAGAGACACTTTTCTTATTTAATTAAATAACTTCATTTAATTAATTAGGAATAGCTTCTCATATAATTGAATAACTTTGTTTAGTTAATTAGAAGTAAGTACTCCATTTAATTAAATAATTTCGTTTAATTATTTCAATTTTTTTTTCGAAACTAGTCAACTCAAGTAAACTATGGCTAAATCTGGTCAACTTTTGGTCAAACTTGATCTTTGCGTATGTGAATGTGAGCAAATGCGACTATGAATTTAAGCAACAATTCGATGCAAATTCTCATTCAACCTTTCAAAATGAAGAGATGAGGTTCTCTTAAATAGACTTTCCTGGAATTCATCAACAATTGAGATCGATTTCATTCAACGGTCAGGATTAAAGGTGAAGTTCATTCATAAAAGGAGATTTCCAAATTAAAGGGAGTTAATAGATTTAATTTGAGTAAACTAAGGAGTTAACTGATTCAATTTGAGTAGAAAAAGGAGTTAACTGATTTAACTCATTTTTGATCAATAGTGAACTGAAAATTTTCCTTTTTCAACTGAAGAGAGATTTTGTTGAGATATTTAATTTAATAAAATGAGATATGCTCTCATAATTACTTTTTCTATTTAGTTAAATAATCTTTAATTAATTAGAGAGACTTTTCTTATTTAATGAAATAACTTCATTTAATTTATTAGGAATGGCTTCTCATTTAATTAAAAGACTTTGTCTAATTAATTACAAGTAAGTACTCCATTTAATTAAATAATTTTGTTTAATTATTTCAAATTTTTTTTCGAAACTAGTCAACTCAAGTCAATCATGGTTAAATCTGGTCAACTTTTGGTCAAACTTGCTCTTTGCGTATGTGAATATGAGCAAATGTGAGTATGAATTTCAGCAACAATTCAATGCAAATTCTCATTGAACCTTTCAAAATGAAGAGATGAGGGTCTCTTAAATAGACTTTCTTAGAATTCATCAACGGTTGAGATCAATTTCAATCAACAGTCAGGATTAAACATGAAGTTCAGTAATAAGGGGAAATTTCCAAATTAAAGGGAGTTAACAGATTTAATTTGAGTAAAATAAGGAGTTAACTGATTCAATTTGAGTAGAAAAAGGAGTTAACTCATTTAACTCATTTTTGATCAATAGTGAACTGGAAATTTCCCTTTTTGAATTGAAGAGAGATTTTGTTGAGATATTTAATTTAATAAAATGAGATATGCTTTCATAATTACTTTTTCTATTTAATTAAATAATCTTTAATTAATTAGAGACACTTTTCTTATTTAATTAAATAACTTCATTTAATTAATTAGGAATGGCTTCTCATTTAATTAAATAACTTTGTTTATTTAATTAGAAGTAAGTACTGCATTTAATTAAATAATTTTGCTTGATTATTTTTAAATTCTTTTCAAAACTAGTCAACTCAAGTCAATCGTGGTTAAAATTGGTCAACTTTTGGTCAAACTTGATCTTTGCGTATGTGAATATGAGCAAATGTGAGTATGAATTCTAGCATCAATTCAATGCAAATTCTCATTCAACCTTTCAAAATGAAGAGATGAGGGTCTCTTACATAGACTTTAATGGAATTCATCAACGGTTGACATCGATTTCAATCAACGGTCAGAATTAAAGGTGAAGTTCAGTCATAAAGGGAGATTTTCAAATTAAAAGGAGTTAACAGATTTAATTTAAGTAAAATAAGGAGTTAACTGATTCAATTTGAGTAGAGAAAGGAGTAAACTGATTTAACTCATTTTTGATCAATAGTGAACTAAAAATTTACCTTTTTGAACTGAAGAGAGATTTTGTTGAGATATTTAATTTAATAAAATGAGATATGCTCTCATAATTACTTTTTCTATTTAATTAAATAATTTTTAATTAATTTGAGACACTTTTCTTATTTAATTAAATAGATTCATTTAATTAATTAGGAATGGCTTCTCATTTAATTAAATAACTTTGTTTAATTAATTAGAAGTGAGTACTCCATTTAATTAAATAATTTTGATTAATTATTTCTAAATTCTTTTCGAAACTAGTCAACTCAAGTCAATCGTGGTTAAATTTGATCAACTTTTGGTCAAACTTGATCTTTGCGTATGTGAATATGAGCAAATGTGAGTATGAATTCTAGCAACAATTTGATGCAACTTCTCATTCAACCTTTCAAAATGAAGAGATGAGGGTCTCTTACATAGACTTTCCTGGAATTCATCAACGGTTGAGATCGATTTCAATCAACGGTCAGGATTAAAGGTCAAGTTCAGTCATAAAGGGAGATTTCCAAATTAAAAGGAGTTAACCGATTTAATTTGAGTAAAATAAGGAGTTAGCAGATTCAATTTGAGTAGAGAAAGGAGTAAACTGATTTAACTCATTTTTGATCAATAGTGAACTGGAAATTTCCCTTTTTGAACTGAAGAGAGATTTTGTTGAGATATTTAATTTAATAAAATGAGATATGCTCTCATAATTACTTTTTTTTATTTAATTAAATTATCTTTAATTAATTAGAGACACTTTTCTTATTTAATTAAATAACTTCATTTAATTAATTAGGAATGGTTTCTCATTTAATTAAATAACTTTGTTTAATTAATTAGAAGAAAGTACTCCATTTAATTGAATAATTTTATTTAATTATTTCAAAATTCTTTTAGAAACTAGTCAACTCAAGTCAACCGTAGTTAAATCTGGTCAACTTTTGGTCAAACTTGATCTTTGCGTATGTGAATATGGGCAAATGTGAGTATGAATTACAGCAAAAATTTGATGCAAATTCTACTTCAACCTTTCAAAATGAAGACATGAGGGTCTCTTAAATAGACTTTCCTGGAATTCATCAATGATTGAGATCGATTTCAATCAACGGTCAGGATTAAAGGTAAAGTTTACTCATAAAGGGATATTTGCAAATTAAAGGGAGTTAACAGATTTAATTTGAGTAAAATAAGGAGTTAAATAATTCAATTTGAGTAGAAAATGGAGATAACTCATTTAACTCATTTTTTATCAATAGTGAATTGGAAATTTCTCTTTCTTAACTGAAGAGAGATTTTGTTTGGATATTTAATTTAATAAAATGAGATATGCTCTCATAATTACTTTTTCTATTTAATTAAATAATCTTTAATTAATTAGAGACACTTTTCTTATTTAATTAAATAACTTCATTTAATTAATTAGGAATGGCTTCTCATTTAATTAAATAACTTTGTTTAATTAATTAGAAGTAAGTACTCCATTTAATTAAATAATTTTGTTTAGTTATTTTAAAATTCTTTTCGAAAGTACTCAACTCAAGTCAACTGTGGTTAAATCTGGTCAAGTTTTGGTCAATCTTGATCTTTGCGTATGTGAATATGAGAAAATGTGAGTATAAATTCTAGCAACAATTTGATGCAAATTCTCATTCAACCTTTCGAAATGAAGAGATGAGGGTCTCTTAAATATTCTTTTCTGGAATTCATCAACGGTTGAGATCGATTTCAATTAACGGTTAGGATTAAAGATGAAGTTCAGTCATAAAGGGACATTTCCAAATTAAAAGTAGTTCACAAATTTAATTTGAGTAAAATAAGGAGTTAACTGATTCAATTTGAGTAGAAAAAGGAGTTAACTGATTTAACTCATTTTTCATCAATAGTGAACTGAAAATTTCCATTTTTGAACTGAAGAGATATTTTGTGGAGATATTTAATTTAATAAAATAAGATATGCTCTCATAATTACTTTTTCTATTTAATTAAATAATCTTTAATTAATTAAATACACTTTTCTTATTTAATTAAATAACTTCATTTAATTAGTTAGGAATGGCTTCTCATTTAATTAAATAACTTTGTTTGATTAATTAGAAGTAAGTACTCCATTTAATTAAATAAATTCGTTTAATTATTTCAAAATATTTTTTGAAACTAGTCAACTCAAGTTAAACGTGGTTAATACTGGTCAACTTTTGGTCAAACTTGATCTTTGCGTATGTGAATATAAGCAAATGTGAGTATGAATTTCAGCAACAATTCGATTCAAATTCTCATTCAACCTTCCAAAATGAAGAGATAAGGGTCTCTTAAATAGACTTTCGTAGAATTCATCAACGGTTGAGATCGATTTCAATCAATGGGCAGGATTAAAGGCGAAGTTCAGTCATAAAGAGAGGTTTCAAAATGAAAGGGAGTTAACAGATTTAATTTGAGTAAAATAAGGAGTTAACTGATTCAATTTGAGTAGAAAAAAGAGTTAACTGATCTAAATCATTTTTGATCAATAATGAACTGGAAATTTCCCTTTTTGAACTGAAGAGAGATTTTGTTGAGATATTTAATTTAATAAAATGAGATATGCTCTCATAATTACTTTTTCTATTTAATTAAATAATCTTTAACTAATTAGGTACTTTTCTTATTTAATTAAATAAATTTATTTAATTAATTAGGAATGGTTTCTCATTTAGTTAAATAAATTTGTTTAATTAATTAGAAGTAAGTACTCCATTTAATTAAACAATTTTGTTTAATTATTTCAAAATTCTTTTTGAAACCAGTCAACTCAAGTCAACCGTGGTTAAATCTGGGCAACTTTTTGTCAAAACTGATCTTTGCGTATGTAAATATGAGCAAATGTGCGTATGAATTCCAGCAACAATTCGATGCAAATTCTCATTCAACCTTTCAAAATGAAGAGATGAGGGTCTCTTAAATAGACTTTCCTAGAATTCATCAACGGTTGAGATCAATTTCAATCAATGGTCAAAATTAAAGATGAAGTTCAGACATAAAGGGAGATTTCGAAATTAAAGGGAGTTAACAGATTTAATTTTAGTAAGATAAGGAGTTAACTGATTCAATTCGAGTAGAAAAAGGAGTCAACTAATTTAACTCATTTTTGATCAATAGTGAACTGGAAATTTCCCTTTTTGAACTGAAGAGAGATTTTGTTAAGATATTTAATTTAATAAAATGAGATATGCTCTCATAATTACTTTTTTTATTTAGTTAAATAATCTTTTTTTAATTAGAGACACTTTTCTTATTTAATTAAATAACTTCATTTAATTAATTAGAAATGGCTTCTCATTTAATTAAATAACTTTGTTTAATTAATTAGAAGTAAGTACTCCATTTAATTAAATAATTTTTTTTTATTATTTCAAAATTCTTTTCGAAACTAGTCAATTCAAGTCAACCGTGGTTAAATCTAGTCAACTTTTAGTCAAACTTGATCTTTGCGTATGTGAATATGAGCAAATAGGAGTATGAATTCAAGCAATAATTCGATGCAAATTCTCATTCATCCTTTCAAAATGAAGAGATGAGAGTCTCTTAAATAGATTTTCCTGTAATTCATCAACGGTTGAGATCGATTTCATTCAATGGTCAGGATTAAAGGTGAAGTTCAGTCATAAAGAGAGATTTCAAAATTAAAGGGAGTTAACAGATTTAATTTGAGTAAAATAAGGAGTTAACTAATTCAATTTGAGTAGAGAAAGGAGTTAATTGATTTAACTCATTTTTTATCAATAGTGAACTAAAAATTTCCCTTTTTGAACTGAAGAGAGATTTTGTTGAGATATTTAATTTAGTAAAATGAGATATGCTCTCATAATACTTTTACTATTTCAATAAATAATCTTTAATTAATTAGAGACACTTTTCTTATTTAACTAAATTACTTCATTTAATTAATTAGGAATGGCTTCTCATTTAATTAAATAAATTTGTTTAATTAATTAGAAGTATGTACTCCATTTAATTAAATAATTTTGTTTAGTTATTTCAATTTTTTTTTTGAAACTAGTCAACTCAAGTCAACTATGGTTAAATCTGGTCAAATTTTGGTCAAACTTGATCTTTGCATATGTGAATATGAGAAAATGCGAGTATGAATTCCAGCAACAATTCGATGCAAATTCTCATTCAACCTTTCATAATGAAGAGATGAGGGTCTCTTAAATAGACTTTCTTGGAATTCATTAACGGTTCAGAGCAATTTCAATCAACGGTCGGGATTAAAGGTGAAGTTCAGTCATAAAGGGAGATTTTCAAATTAAAGGGAGTTAACAGATTTAATTTGAGTCAAATAAGGAGTTAACTGATTCAATTTGAGTAGAAAACGGAGTTAACTAATTTAACTCATTTTTGATCAATAGTGAACTGAAAATTTCCCTTTTTGAACTGAAGAGAGATTTTGTTAAGATATTTAATTTAATAAAATGAGATATGCTCTCATAATTGCTTTTTTAATTTAGTTAAATAAACTTTAATTAATTAGAGGCACTTTTCTTATTTAATTAAATAACTTCATTTAATTAATTAGGAATGACTTCTCATTTAATTAAATAACTTTATTTAATTAATTAGAAGTAAGTACTCCATTTAATTAAATAATTTCGTTTAATTATTTCAAAATTCTATTCGAAACTAGTCAATTCAAGTCAACCTTGATTAAATCTGCTCAACTTTTGGTCAAACTTGATCTTTGCGTATGTGAATATGAGCAAATGTGAGTATGAATTCCAGCAACAATTCGACGCAAATTCTCATTCAACCTTTCAAAATGAAGAGATGAGGGTCTCTTAAATAGACTTTCTTGGAATTCATCAATAGTGTAGATCGATTTCATTCAACGGTCAGGATTAAAGGTGAAGTTCAGTCATAAAGGGAGATTTCCAAATTAAAGGGAGTTAACTTATTTAATTTGAGTAAAATAAGGAGTTAACTAATTCAATTTGAGTAGAAAAAGGAGTTAACTGATTTAACTCATTTTTTTATCAATAGTGAATTGGAAATTTCCCCTTTTGAACTAAAGAGAGATTTTGTTCGGATATTTAATTTAATAAAATGAGATATTGTCTCATAATTATTTTTTCTATTTAATTAAATAATCTTTAATTAATTAGAGATACTTTTCTTATTTAATTAAATAACTTCATTTAATTAATTAGGAATGGCTTCTCATTTAATTAAATAACTTAGTTTAATTATTTAGAAGTAAGTACTCCATTTAATTAAATAATTTCATTTAATTATTTCAATTTTTTTTTGAAACTAGTCAACTCAAGTCAACCGTGGTTAAATCTGGTCAACTTTTGGTCAAACTTGATCTTTGCGTATGTGAATATGAGCGAATGCGAGTATGAATTCCAGCAACAATTCGATGCAAATTCTCATTCAACCTTTCAAAATGAAGAGATGAGGGTCTCTTAAATAGACTTTTCTGGATTTCATCAACGGTTCAAAGCAATTTCAATCAACGGTCAGGATTAAAGGTGAAGTTCAGTCATAAAGGGAGATTTTCAAATTAAAAAGAGTTAACAGATTTAATTTGAGTAAAATAAGGAGTTAACTGATTTAACTCATTTTTGATCAATAGTGAACTGAAAATTTTGCTTTTTGAACTAAAGAGAGATTTTGTTGAGATATTTAATTTAATAAAATGAGATATGCTCTCATAATACTTTTTCTATTTCAATAAATAATCTTTAATTAATTAGAGACACTTTTCTTATTTAATTAAATTACTTCATTTAATTAATTAGGAATGGCTTCTCATTTAATTAAATAACTTAGTTTCATTAATTAGAAGTAAGTACTCCATTTAATTAAATAATTTCGTTTACTTATTTCAATTTTTTTTTGAAACTAGTCAACTCAAGTCAGTTGTGGTTAAATCTGGTCAACTTTAGGTCAAACTTGATTTTTGCATATGTGAATATGAGCAAATGCGAGTATGAATTCCAGCAACAATTTGAAGCAAATTCTCTTTCAACCTTTCAAAATGAAGAGATGAGGGTCTCTTAAATAGACTTTCCTGGAATTCATCAACAGTTCAGAGCAATTTCAATCAACGGTCAGGATTAAAGGTGAAGTTCAGTCATAAAGGGAGATTTTCAAATTAAAGGGAGTTAACAGATTTAATTTGAGTAAAATAAGAAGTTAACTGATTCAATTTGAGTAGAAAACGGAGTTAACTGATTTAACTCATTTTTGATCAATAGTGAACTAGAAATTTCCCTTTTTGAACTGAAGAGAGATTTTGTTAAGATATTTAATTTAATAAAATGAGATATGCTCTCATAATTACTTTTTTAATTTAGTTAAATAGTCTTTAATTAATTAGAGGCACTTTTCTTATTTAATTAAATAACTTCATTTAATTAATTGAGAATGGCTTCTCATTTAATTAAATAACTTTGTTTAATTAATTAGAAGTAAGTGCTCCATTTAATTAAATAATTTCATTTAATTATTTCAAAATTCTGTTCGAAACTAGTCAATTCAAGTCAACTTTGGTTAAATCTGCTCAACTTTTGGTCAAACTTGATCTTTGTGTATGTGAATATGAGCAAATGTGAGTATGAATTCCAGCAACAATTCGATGCAAATTCTCATTCAACCTTTCAAAATGAAGAGATGAGAGTCTCTTAAATAGACTTTCTTGAAATTCATCAACAGTTGAGATCGATTTCATTCAACGGTCAGGATTAAAGGTGAAGTTCAGTCATAAAGGGAGATTTCCAAATTAAAGGGAGTTAACATATTTAATTTGAGTAAAATAAGGAGTTAACTAATTCAATTTGAGTAGAAAAAGGAGTTAACTAATTTAACTCATTTTTGATCAATAGTGAACTAGAAATTTCTCTTTTTGAACTGAAGAGAGATTTTGTTAAGATATTTAATTTAATAAAATGAGATATGCTCTCATAATTATTTTTTCTATTTAATTAAATAATCTTTAATTAATTAGAGACACTTTTCTTATTTAATTAAATAACTTCATTTAATTAATTAGGAATGGCTTCTCATTTAATTAAATAACTTAGTTTAATTAATTAGAAGTAAGTACTCCATTCAATTAAATAATTTTGTTTAATTATTTCTATTTTTTTTGAAACTAGTCAACTCAAGTCAACCGTGGTTAAATCTGGTCAACTTTTGGTCAAACTTGATCTTTGAGTATGTGAATATGAGCGAATGCGAGTATGAATTCCAGCAACAATTCGATGCAAATTCTCATTCAACTTTTTAAAATGAAGAGATGAGGGTCTCTTAAATAGACTTTTCTGGAATTCATCAACGGTTCAAAGCAATTTCAATCAACGATCAAGATTAAAGGTGAAGTTCAGTCATAAAGGGAGATTTTCAAATTAAAGGGAGTTAACAGATTTAATTTGAGTAAAATAAGGAGTTAACTGATTCAATTTGAGTAAAAAATGGAGTTAACTGATTTAGCACATTTTTTATCAATAGTGAACTGAAAATTTCCCTTTTTGAACTGAAGAGAGATTTTGTTGAGATATTTATTTTAATAAAATGAGATATGCTCTCATAATACTTTTTCTATTTCAATAAATAATCTTTAATTAATTAGAGACACTTTTCTTATTTAATTAAATTACTTCATTTAATTAATTAGGAATGGCTTCTCATTTAATTAAATAACTTTGTTTAATTAATTAGAAGTATGTACTCCATTTAATTAAATAATTTCGTTTAGTTATTTCAATTTTTTTTTTGAAACTAGTCAACTCAAGTCAACCATGGTTAAATCTGGTCAACATTTGGTCAAGCTTGATCTTTGCGTATGTGAATATGAGCAAATGCGAGTATGAATTCCAGCAACAATTCGATGCAAATTCTCATTCAACCTTTCAAAATAAAGAGATGAGGGTCTCTTAAATAGACTTTCCTGGAATTCGTAAACGGTTCAGAGCAATTTCAATCAACGGTCAGGATTAAAGGTGAAGTTCAGTCATAAAGGGAGATTTTCAAATTAAAGGGAGTTAACAAATTTAATTTGAGTAAAATAAGGAGCTAACTGATTCAATTTGAGTAGAAAATGGAGTTAACTGATTTAACTCATTTTTGATCAATAGTGAACTGGAAATTTCCCTTTTTGAACTGAAGAGAGATTTTGTTAAGATATTTAATTTAATACAATGAGATATGCTCTTATAATTACTTTTTTAATTTAGTTAAATAATCTTTAATTAATTAGAGGCACTTTTGTTATTTAATTAAATAACTTCATTAATTAATTAGGAATGGCTTCTCATTTAATTAAATAAGTTTGTTTAATTAATTAGAAGTAAGTACTCCATTTAATTAAATAATTTCATTTAATTATTTCAAAATTCATTTCGAAACTGGTCAACTCAAGTCAACCTTGGTTAAATCTGCTCAACTTTTGGTCAAACTTGATCTTTGCATATGTGAATATGAGCAATTGTGAGTATGAATTCCAGCAACAATTCGATGCAAATTCTCATTCAACCTTTCAAAATGAAGAGATGAGGGTCTCTTAAATAGACTTTTCATGAATTCATTAACAGTTGAGATCGATTTCATTTAACGGTCAGGATTAAAGGTGAAGTTCAGTCATAAAGGGAGATTTCCAAATTAAATGGAGTTAACATATTTAATTTGAGTAAAATAAGGAGTTAACTAATTCAATTTGAGTAGAAAGAGGAGTTAACTGATTTAACTCATTTTTGATCAATAGTGAACTTAAAATTTCCCTTTTTGAACTGAAGAGAGATTTTGTTGAGATATTTAATTTAATAAAATGAGATATGATCTCGTAATTACTTTTTCTATTTAATTAAATAATCTTTAATTAATTAGAGACACTTTTCTTATTTAATTAAATAACTTCATTTAATTAATTAGGAATGGCTTCTCATTTAATTAAATAACTTAGTTTAATTATTTATAAGTGAGTACTCCATTTAATTAAATAATTTCGTTTAATTATTTCAATTTCTTTTTGAAACTAGTCAATTCAAGTCAACTGTGGTTAAATCTGGTCAAATTTTGGTCAAACTTGATTTTTGCATATGTGAATATGAGCGAATGCTTGTATGAATTCCAGCAACAATTCGATGCAAATTCTCATTCAACTTTTCAAAATGAAGAGATGAGGGTCTCTTAAATAGACTTTTCTGGAATTCATCAACGGTTCAAAGCAATTTCAATCAACGGTCAGGATTAAAGGTGAAGTTCAGTCATAAAGGTAGATTTTCAAATTAAAGGGAGTTAACAGATTGAATTTGAGTAAAATAAAGAGTTAGCTGATTCAATTTGAGTAGAAAACGGAGTTAACTGATTTAACTCATTTTTGATCAATAGTGAACTAGAAATTTTCCTTTTTGAACTGAAGAGAGATTTTGTTGAGATATTTAATTTAATAAAATGAGATATGCTATCATAATTACTTTTTCTATTTAATTAAATAATCTTTAATTAATTAGAGACACTTTTCTTATTTAATTAAATAACTTCATTAATTAATTAGGAATGGTTTCTCATTTAATTAATCAACTTTGTTTAATTAATTAAAAGTACGTACTCCATTTAATTAAATAATTTCATTTAATTATTTTAAAATTCTTTTCGAAACTAGTCAACTCAAGTCAACCGTGATTAAATCTGGTCAAATTTTGGTCAAACTTGATCTTTGTATATGTGAATATGAGGAAAAACGAGTATGAATTCCAACAACAATTCGATGCAAATTCTCATTCAACCTTTCAAAATGAAGAGATGAGGGTCTCTTAAATAGACTTTTCTGAAATTCATCAACGGCTGAGATCGATTTCAATCAACGATCAGGATTAAAGGTGAAGTTCAATCATAAAGGGAGATTTTCAAATTAAAGGGAGTTAACAGATTTAATTTGAGTAAAATAAGGAGTTAACTGATTCAATTTGAGTACAAAAAGGAGTTAACTGATTTAACTCATTTTTCATCAATAGTGAACTGAAAATTTCTCTTTTTGAACTGAAGAGAGATTTTGTTGAGATATTTAATTTAATAAAATGAGATATGCTCTCATAATTACTTTTTTTATTTAATTAAATAATCTTTAATTAATTAGAGACACTTTTCTTATTTAATTAAATAACTTCATTTAATCAATTAGGAATGGCTTCTCATTTAATTAAATAACTTTGTTTAATTAAGGTAAGTACTCCATTTAATTAAATAATTTTTTAAAATTATTTCAAAATTCTTTTTGAAACTAGTCAACTCAAGTCAACTGTGGTTAAATCTGGTCAAATTTTGGTCAAACTTGATCTTGCGTATCTAAATATGAGCAAATGCGACTATGAATTCCAGCAACAATTCGGTTGAAATTCTCATTCAACCTTTCAAAATGAAGAGATGAGGGTCTCTTAAATAGACTTTCCTGGAATTCATCAATGCTTGAGATCGATTTCAATCAGCGACCAGGATTAAAGGTGAAGTTCAGTCATAAAGGGAGATTTCCAAATTAAAGGGAGTTAACAGATTTAATTTGAGTAAAATAAGGAGTTAACTGATTCAATTTGAGTAGAAAAAGGGGTTAACTGATTTAACTCTTTTTTTATCAATAGTGAACTGGAAATTTCCCTTTTTGAACTGAAGATAGATTTTTTTGAGATATTTAATTTAATAAAATGAGATATGCTCTCATAATTACTTTTTCTATTTAATTAAATAATCTTTAATTAATTAGAGACACTTTTCTTATTTGATTAAATAACTTTATTTAATTAATTAGGAATGACTTCTCATTTAATTAAATAACTTTGTTTAATTAATTAGAAGTAAGTACTCCATTTAATTAAATAATTTCGTTTAATTATTTCAAAATTCTTTTCAAAATTATTCAACTTAAGTGAACCATGGTAAAATCTGGTCACTTTTTGGTCAAACTTGATCTTTGCATATGTGAATATTAGCAAATGTGAGTATGAATTCTGTGAGGCCTCACCTCGACCCTTTGTAGCCTTAGTTGTTATTTTATCATTTTGACACTCATGACTAGAGATGTCGAGACATTATCTGATACTTAGAACATATTATATTATTTCATGTTATGTGATGTTACTTTTAGATATATTGATGTTTGTCATTTAATATTTTATGTATATGTATGTTGTTGAAATCAGTAAATGTACGATTGATACTTTGATTTAAGAGATTTTTAATGCTTAAGAATTAAGTAGGATGGAAGAAACCCTGATTGATTTATGGTTCAATTTATGTGAATTTCTGATACGTATATATGTACATGTGATTTTCGAGACTACTGATGTGTGCAATGAGTGTGCAGATATTTTAGTCGAGAAAACTGACAGAGGAACAGAACTGATCTCTATGTGCTAATTTTACCTTGTTCTTTGTAATTCACGTATTGTATTGTGAGATGTATGTATGTATCTTTCTATGTTTAGTAAATGTTAGTGTTTGTAATTATGTTCTGTTAGTGTCGCTTGACACTCGTAAATTGGTTATGTTCTTCTGTATGTTGTTTAGGGTTAGTTGTGTAACCCATGGACCTAAGTCAGTTTAATTTAGTGTCAATTTGCTAATTGAGTTCTTAATCGAGTTTAGTCACCCTTAATTCGGATTAGTACTTATCTATTTTTTTTAGAGTTATTAGTTGGTCCTAATTATTTCTTAGCCTTTGTATGGCTCTAAACCTATTCTTAAGGCTTTAAAACATGAAATAATTATACCCAAGGGGTATGGGTATGGGTTGGGGGTCTTTTCCAACCCCTAAGCCCCTTTTTTTGACTTTGGAGATCACTCAAAAAGTCTCATTTTACCTTTGTGCGAAAATTGCAAGTGGTTATCTTGGGTTACCTCACCTCATCTCCACTTAGGGTTTAATCATAGTGTAGGTTGAGTTAGGAGTTTCTATAATTGCTAGTGGGTGGAAGTAGTTATTACTCCTTTTGGGTGGTTGAGTTGGAGGCTTATTTAGAGGCCTTCATTGGACTAGTTGAGGTTGTTACCCAATCTCTACATTTAGAGAGGAGTTCTGGAAGATTGAAGCAAGGAAAGGGAAGCTCCACTCAAACTTGTTCATTTCCATTACCTCTTTGTGAAGGTTGGAATTCTTATCTCCCTTGTTCAAATTTCATTCTTGTTTCATGCTTATGCTTATGCTTCAAATTTTCTTTCATGTTTATGTTTGCAATTTTGAGATTTTTCTTGCATGGGTGTTTTGGTATTACTCACCCTTGGAGAGGGCAGAAGTGACCAATTTTGGGAAAGGTCTGTTTAGTCGGACTCCAACCAGTGTAGAGTCTCTTCTCAGGATGAGAAGAGGGAGAAAGGGTAGGGTGTTATGGGCCCCTACCTGTCAGCACAAACCTTGTATGATTATGGTATGTTGAAATGGAAGAATGGAAGTTTTTGGTATATAGCCTCGATTTGGCATCTCTTTGGTGTTGTGCTTGACTTCTCCTAGTTGGAAGAATCCACCTTTTACTAGTTTTGATTCATTGTGAATCCCTTTGTGAAAAACTTATAGGAATATGCACGTTTGAATTGTTTCTTGGACATGCTTGTTGTCACCTGATCAGATTCTATTCCATCCATGGTTCTAGTAATGTGTTGCAGAAAACATTATAAATCCCTTGATGAGGGTCATTAAGAAAATTCAATTATGTTGTTGAAATTTGGGATTGATATCCTATGTAAATTGGTATTTCAAACTTTGTTAGATTGGCAAAAAAGCCGGGTTTTCTTCCCGATTCTTTCCCGGCTGAGCCCTTGAATCAGGTTTGCCAATAAAATTGGTGTTGAATATAATTGCTTGTCTTGTGATTTAATCATAATTTTAAATTATATGGGTTCATATCAAAATAAGATATAATGATGTTGGTTTAAATTTAGCAAAATTTTCAAGTTTTTTATATGTTCAAAATGAAAACTATGTTGAGGAAAAAAATAATAATTATTATGATTTATAGTTCAATTCAAGTTGTTAGAGAAATCAATAAATCCATGGTTTAAATCCATTCCATAAATATATACATCTTTAAAAAAAAAAATTATACACCTTAAGAAAAAAAAAAATATTCATTTGCTTTGTTAATCCATACTTAGAAAAAAAAAATGTTTAAGAGAGTAAAAACTCTCTGTCTTTTGTATGGGAGACTCATTTTAATGGTTTTGGACAACAGAGAATATTATCAAAGATTCTCCAAATTTATATTTATATATATCTTTCTTTAATGATATAATTTCCTTATAACTCCTTAATGTTAAAAAAAAAAAAAAAAAGAAAATAAACTAAATATCCTAAGCTACCTAATAATCTTTTGTCTTAAATACCTTTCCATCTTCCCATGGGCGTCTTTTTAAAAAATAATGCTTTAAAAATGTTTTTTTTGTTTTGAATGGTTTAGCAAGTCGAATTGTACATGGGGGGGGGGGGGGGGGGGGGGGGGGGGTGACGTCACCATACCCCCCCATGTCCCATCTCCTTTCCTTAGCTCAGCGCTCACCTCATTGCTTTGGATGGAGGTTGATGTATTAAAGTTTTTTAAAAGACATGGCAATCAACTTGTTTTTTTTAACTTTTGGAAATCTCCTCTATATCTTGTTGAGTGCCCAACTTGGGGCTTGTCCTTGCATGGATGGAAAGTGGGGTACCACTGACGCAGGGTCAGTGAGGTTGGGCAGCGCACCCAACCTTTGGGAAGCACCCATTTGTGGAGTGGAGTAGGGGTGTAGGGGGGGGGGGGGGGGTAGAGTATAGGTAGTATAGGATAGAGTTAGTGGTTAGGTTAGTGGTTAATAAGCTTAGTTGTTAGTATGTTAGTTGTATATTGTTAATTTTTAATTTGAGTTTTATTTAATGCTTTAAATAAGTTAGTGGTTAAAATTTTAGATTAGTTAGAAGTAGAGTTAGATAGGGTAGTTAGTATATGTTAAGTTAAATTACTATTTTTTTTGTTAGTAAGTAGTTAAGTTAATATTTGTTTTAGCTTTTAGGATGTTAGTATTTAAGTTAGTTAATTTATTAAATTTTTATGTTTGTTATTGTTTTTTATTTGTTAAATATTAATAATTTTAGTTAATTGATTAATATGTTGTTTTAATGTTAATTGTTTTAAAGATATATGTTAACTCAAAAAGTTTTAGTTTAAAATTAGTTTAGTTTAGTTGCTTGTATTTTGTTAGTGTTAGTTAGTAGATTAGTTTGGTTGCTTATAAAAAGTATTAAATTTAGAAAGTTTCTTTTAGTAATTTAAAATCTATAGTAGATCTAATGTTAATTAAGTAATGGTTATAATAAGAAATCTATTAGTCTTAATTTAAAAGTTATAGATGTAAGTTAGTTTCGATTTTGATTCATTCAATTGTTAGGTATTATGGATATAATCGTTAATTTAGATTTGATTTCTTTTAATTAATTTTTAAATGCATTTAGTTTTGGTATTGAAGTAAGTCTGAATTTTTTAGTACTAATTAGCTTTAGACTTCAAGTTATTGTCTATTTAAATTAAGTTTTAATGTCGATGTTATCTGCTTAGTTGTTTCATTAAACTAATTTTGTAGTCATCTTCATCATTTTTTTATATATATAACTTTTACTATAATGTTGTATCAGAAATGTAAGAATATAAGTTTATCGATATCAATCTTATAACAAAAGCTTCAATATCTTAACAATGTAATCACCCTCATGTTTATAATCTTAAGACATAATGGAGAGAACCTTTACTAAAACTACTATCACTTTCATTTCAAACTTAGAGCATGTTTAATTATTAATCATTTTCAAAAAAAAATTGTGTGTTTTTGCCCTCGTAGTTTGGGCATGACAAATTCCAGCAACAATTCGATGCAAATTCTCATTCAACCTTTCAAAATGAAGAGATGAATGTCTCTTAAATAGACTTTCCTGGAATTCATCAACGGTTGAGATCGATTTCAATCAGCGGTCAGGATTAAAGGTGAAGTTCAGTCATAAAGGGAGATTTCCAAATTAAAGGGAGTTAAAAGATTTAATTTGAGTAAAATAAGGAGTTAACTGATTCAATTTGAGTAGAAAAAGGAGTTAACTTATTTAACTCATTTTTTATCAATAGTGAACTAGAAATTTCCCTTTTTGAATTGAAGAGTGATTTTGTTGAGATATTTAATTTAATAAAATGAGATATGCTCTCATAATTACTTTTTCTATTTAATTAAGTAATCTTTAATTAATTAGAGACACTTTTCTTATTTAATTAAATAACTTAATTTAATTAATTAGGAATGGCTTCTCATTTAATTAAATAAATTTGTTTAATTAATTAGAAGTAAGTACTCTACTTAATTAAATAATTTCATTTAATTATTTCAAAATTCTTTTCAAAACTAGTCAACTCAAGTCAACTGTGGTTAAATCTGGTCAACTTTTGGTCAAACTTGATCTTTGCGTATGTGAATATGAGTAAATGTGAGTATGAATTCCAACAACAATTTGATTCAAATTCTCATTCAACCTTTCAAAATGAAGAGATGAGGGTCTCTCAAATAGACTTTCCTGGAATTCATCAACGGTTGAGATCGATTTCAATCAGCGGTCAGCATTAAAGGTGAAGTTCAGTCATAAAGGGAGATTTCCAAATTAAAGAAAGTTAACAGATTTAATTTGAGTAAAATAAGGAGTTAACTGATTCAATTTGAGTAGAAAAAGGAGTTAACTCATTTAACTCATTTTTTATCAATAGTGAACTGGAAATTTCCCTTTTTGAACTGAAGAGAGATTTTGTTGAGATATTTAATTTAATAAAATGAGATATGCTCTCATAATTACTTTTTCTATTTAATTAAGTAATCTTTAATTAATTAGAGACACTTTTCTTATTTAATTAAATAACTTCATTTAATTAATTAGGAATGGCTTCTCATTTAATTAAATAACTTTGTTTAATTAATTAGAATTAATTACTCCATTTAATTAAATAATTTCATTTAATTATTTAAAAATTCTTTTCGAAACTAGTCAACTCAAGTCAACCATGGTTAAATCTGGTCAACTTTTGGTCAAACTTGATCTTTGCGTATGTGAATATGAGCAAATGTGAGTATGAATTCCAGCAACAATTCGATGCAAATTCTCATTCAACCTTTGAAAATGAAGAGATGAGGGTCTCTTAAATAGACTTTCTTTAAATTCATCAACGGTTGAGATCGATTTCAATCAGCGGTCAGGATTAAAGGTGAAGTTCAATCATAAAGGGAGATTTCGAAATTAAAGGGAGTTAACATATTTAATTTGAGTAAAATAAGGAGTTAACTGATTCAATTTGAGTAGAAAAAGGAGTTAACTCATTTAACTCATTTTTTATCAATAGTGAACTAGAAATTTCCCTTTTTGAACTGAAGAGAGATTTTGTTGAGATATTTAATTTAATAAAATGAGATATGCTCTCATAATTACTTTTTCTATTTAATTAAATAAGCTTTCCTACATGAAATCGATCTCAACCATTGATGAATTCTAGAAAAGTCTATTTAAGAGACCCTCATCTCTTCATTTTGAAAGGTTGAATGAGAATTTTCAATGAATTGTTGCTGAAATTCATACTCACATTTGCTCATATTCACATACGCAAAGATCAAGTTTGACCAAAAGTTGACCAAATTTAACCACAGTTGACTTGAGTTGACTAATTTTGAAAAGAATTTTGAAATAATTAAATGAAATTATTTAATTAAATGGAGTACTTACTTCTAATTAATTAAACTGTAATGCCCCGCCAAGGGATCCATTTTTTTTCCATAGATGTAAATATCACATATAACTTATGCACATTAACAGAAGCAATAACATTGTCCATCTGAAAGTAAATATAATATAAATAACAGATTACATTCTTTAAGATCCCTTAACATTGAATTACATACATGAATCCATCTAGTACAACATCCACATGAAATAATAATGATAAGGCCAATGTTTATACATTACATTTCAAATGCTCATTCATCCACTGTACATGTCACAAGGTATGACAAGCTCAAAAATATACATACATAGAATAAGGTACATCATCCTATTCTAATCCATTATACATCAAAGTAGAGATAATCACATGATACAACATCATAGAGAACGTATACATCTATCATAAAGATCAAACATAATAAACTAAGTGCACAGTTCCTCCCAACCGTTAATAGCATCATTAGAGCATCGTGGATCCTAGCCATCGCTCCGTGCGTAATATTTCAAATCACCGAAGAGATCATCGGTATTAACATAGTAGGAATGTCACTCCTAATATATACAACATCATATGTAGAAAGTAATCTAAAATGCAAATAAAATCATAAGATAACATCATCTAACATATGCTAATCATTAATAAAAAAGGATACATATCCACCATCATGAAGGATGCATCAACCACGATGTCTCAATGAATCTCAAAATGATAAGAGTGGAAAATACACTACCACCTGACCGCATGGTACCAAAGTGGTCCACTCCCACCATGCTAAAGAGATAATCTCAAGTCCCAAACAAGCTATCAAAATCACATAGCACATATCTCTATAAGTCCAGAAATCCTTAAAGTATACTAATTCAAATGTTCCAAACACAAAATCTGACATCTAATCCCAGAGGCACACAATGACATGTAGGAACCTACTATGCAAGCAGTAAAGTGTCATCGCAATCATCACGTACAAGTTATCCTGGCAGTTAGCTAAACTCCACAGGTCTATACTGATTTCATGCGGCCAATAGTATCCTCTCATACTGACGAGGCATACTACGGAATGCAAGGTCACAACCATGCATCTCACTACTCCCATCCTAGACTGTACAAGCACTCAATGCATGGGCGAGAACAAAACTCTTATCTTTTTAGGTTCATTTTGTTAGTATTAGGTGTGAATGTTATCACTTATTAATCCAACTTACAATGAGTTACCCTGGCAGCCTCTTAGGGCCCCGACCCCCATTGCAAGCCACTTCTCATCACTACATGCAGATATCCTAGCCTAATGCTCATGGACTCATAAATCTCAAAATCACAAAAGACAATCCATAATAAAATCATCAAATATGCATAAAAGCATCAAATGTCCATGAGCAAACATCCATAGAAAGTCATGAACACAACAGCTCTCTATTGGCAACTGAAGTGTCACTGATAATCAATTATGAAATGGTTCTCAATAACCAAAATATATATCTCAATCATACCGATCGAAGACTCCAAAAAAGGTTGAGTCAAACATGTCACAACATGACATCATGAAGAATAAATCCACATCTCAGTCCCATCATGGTGACTAGAAAATAATCAAGGATAACTGATCGATGACCAAAATAATGGTTAGGTCAAGAGTCTCATACACAATAATCTCAACTATTACAATCAATAATCACATCCAATATATAGAGCATTCCATCACAAACCATGGTTGGGTTTATAAAGATCGAGATTAAAACATCATCATGACATCACAATCACATAACCCCCAAGCCTCTGGTAGACGTCCTATACCGGTCAACACTAGTCAACCCAAAATCCAAAACCCAAAACAATAGCATAAAGAATACACATGTTTTGGTTTTGCTAAGTTTTCAAATTTGAATTTAAAAGTCTCTGTTTACATTTTTCCAAATTATATTAAGTGGAGAAATTTCAAGTTTTTTGTAACCCATGTATTTGGTTGATAGATAAAAGTTTCTCCCCAAAACTATTAGACTCAATTTTCTAATTGATCTAATAATATTTTATTTATATAACATTGTTTGAAAATTGACACTCTCAATGAATCAAAACTTTGATTATATATTGTAATAACTAATCTTTATTAAACTGAGTTTAATTAAATTAATTATTAATATCTCTTCATAATTGACAAGCTCAATATCAATATTTTAAATCATTAAAAGAGTGATCCATTAGTTTAGAACTTTATAATATCCATTTATAATTAATTATATGTACATATATACTTATATACACACATATATATATATACATACATAAATATATATATATATATATATATAATAACATTTAATAATTAATGATATTGCAACAAAATCGAGATTCATATCCAAATCTCATATGAAATAACGTTGCAAATAAAACTTTATATAATTTAAAACCAAACTCAAATCGCAATGTGATTTTAAAATCACGCGGCCCAATTCATCCGCACCGCAGGTACACTGCAGATTGCAAGTACACTGTGGTCGCAGGTACCCTACAATCTCATAGGCCTGCGAAGAGTGGGGTATATAATACCCGCCCAACATCATATATATATATATATATATATATATATTTTAAACACAATTTTCAATAACGGTTTTTATAAAAATGTTCCCATGCGATATGAAATACTATTAACATGAAACTCTATCGCAATTTGACATTCGATTATTATATAAATAAATAAATATATATATGTATATATATATACACGCAGAGTTTATCACCATCACAACACATACATATATATTTATATAATGATTCAAGAATATACACAGTTTACTTAGAAATTCTAATTTTCAAAATTTTCCTTTAAATCTTTGATCTTCAAATTTATCCAATAAATAATCTAATGGGTTTGGCTATGAATTTAAACCCTAGCCCCATTTTCTTTTAGATCTATGCATATAAAGATTTTCACATTCAATTGCCTATATTGAGAATGCATACAATAAAAATATGAAATTCCTCAGAAGACATATGAAAGACACGAAGAAGACAGGGAATGCAAGATGCGGAAATAGCATAAGTAAAATTACAAGAATCTACCTAGATTCTGATGCTAATTCGCTCTTCCTCAAAAAACTCGCAGAGCAAGATCCCTTCTTTAGAATTCTTGAATCCTCCAATGCTCCAATTGCACTCCAAATGCTATGTCTAAGCTTCTAGGGATGCCTGAATATAAAGAGCTCTCAAGAAACCTCCAGAATGTTTCTAGAAACAGTTGGAAGGTGTCACCAACTAAGCATGGGTCTTTTCCAACCTTCAAGATGAGCCATAGGGTTGTAGACACCATGTGCTTAATTGATGCACTAACCCCCATGTTGTTGACACATGAGAAATAAAGAAGTGCATTAATTCCCATGCAAGCTTATAACTCCAATCCACTTTTTATATAATTTCTATTTAAATACTTATAACTTTTATTTTAATTTTTCTAACTTTTATTTTAATTTTTTTATAACTTTTATTATTATTATTATTTTATAATAATTATTAATTTTTTCTCTCAATTAATTCTCATTTAATTAATTATACTCAAAAGATCAAAGATCATGATATTTTATTAATTTTCTCCAAAATAATTAATTTATTAATTAAATCTATTTATTAAGACTTAATTAATAGAAAATTCACCATAAACCTCAAAGATAAAATATGAAAACCCATCATAGAACAAATCATAAAAAATCAGTCTAAAGGGTTAAAAATCAAAATATGTCATCCGACACATTTGGTGGGTACTCAACTCTGATACTTGTCCTAACTCACTAGGACAAATGGTTTAAGGGTTTGGGATTTGGACTTGAGAATTTATCTCCCTTCTCTTATCATTGAGATAGTATAATAGGGTACGCTCATCTTGGCAATTCAGGGAAGTCGATACCTGGTACCTGCAACCTACAAAAAAACCATGCATGTACATACAATATATAATGCTAAGCTAAACAGATAATGGCAGGAAGTGGTGCATCGTGTAGATCCCGACTAAGTAGGTGACTACGACTCCCTTCCTTAACCACATCAGAAACACCATACAACATGAAAATACGAACACCATACACATGCAAGTATGGGATAAGTATCCATAATAAAACACATAAGATAATAACCATCCATCTAATCATCAATAATAACTGAAAACAGTATAATGATCATCATGTATGCATGAAATGTAAAATCTAAATGATCTTATCATATAACCACTGAATCCTTAACATAATGTCTGATAGTGTCAAAACAATACCACTAATCCATCAACATAAAACTAGTCTATCACAGTCTGATAATAATAATAATGTCCAGAAAAGATGTGAACGAGGGTAGGCACTACATCCACCCCCCTTGTGTTAGGCTTACTCCTGGAAGCCTACAAACAAGTAGGGATATAACTCCCTCAATCTAGTTGCATCCTCCCAAGTAGCTGAAGAATCATCAGTAGGGTCCCATTGGACCCTTACTTGCTTGATGGTTTGACCCCTGAGGGTCAACCCCCGCTGCTCCAGAATATGAATCAGCTCCAAAGCCAGCTACCCATCCTCTACCTGCAACGCATTCCAATTAAGAACATGTACAATATCAAGAATATACTTCCTAAGCAATGAAACATGGAAAACATCATGAATGTGAGCTAGGCTAGATGGTAGAGCAAGATGGTAAGCAACCAGGCCAATCCTCTCCAAAATCTTGAATGGTCCCAAAAAACGAGGTGCTAGCTTAGAACCCTTTTCATATCGGATCAGACTCTTTCGCGATCGCACTCTCAAGAAAACCTTATCTCCCACAGAAAACTACTTATCAGTCCTATGAGCATTGACATACTTCTTCTGCCTATCCTGTGCCATAGCCAAATGCTCACGGATACACACTACCTTTTGCTCCATATTGTGAAGAATCTTAGGACCCAACAGGATGCGATCCTCAAGACTGTCCCAACTCAATGGTGTACGAGAAGGACATCCATATAATGCTTGAAATGGCACCATACCAATAGAACTATGATATCCATTGTTGTAAGAAAACTCCACTAGATAGAGATAATCCTCCCAATGTGTCTGCCTATCCATCACATACATCTGTAACATATCTTCCAAAACTTGGTTCACCCTCTCTGTCTGACCATCAGTCTCTGGATGATATGCCGAAATAAAGTTTAACTGCGCTCCAAGCTCATGTTGTAGCGATGTCCAGAATGCAGATGTGAATACAGGATCCTTGTCAGAAATGATCTTTCTAGGAATACCATGTAATCTCACAATATCACGCATGAAGATATTAGCTACAGAAGCTGCTATGCAGGAACACTTAATTGGTGAGAAATGTGCCACCTTAGTCAACTGATCAACGGTAACCATGATAAAATCATGACACCAAACTGTCATAGGTAATCCTACTATAAAATCCATGGAGATGATATCCCACTTCCAAGAAGGAATGAGATTAGGCTGCAAAAGTCTAGCCAGGTGCTGATGTTTTGCCTTAACTCTTTGACACTCAAGGCACCTAGCCCAAAATCAGCAATATATCACTTCATCCTAGACCAAAAGAATAAACGTCTCAAATTAGCATGCATTTTCTTGACACTTGGATGTGCTGAGTAAGGTGTACGATGGGGTTCTGCTAGTATCAAGGTGTGAAGCTCATCCAAAAATGGCACATAAATCCTCCCCAAATGTCTCAAAAGACCATCTAACTCTCGAACGTAACCTGCAAACTTACCTTCCAAAGATCTTCCTGAATCTATCTCTCTGCACACTTCCTGATACCAGGAATTCGTAGGAAGTGCCTGAAGAATCTGACTCCTCAAATCCACACTAAGAGTCATCGATGATAACACATTTCTCTTGTGACTCAAAGCATCTGCCACCACATTCTCCTTACCCTGAATGTACTTAACCTCAAAATCATACTCGCATAGAAACTCCATCCATCGCCTCTGGTGAGCATTCAAATTAGGTTGAGTAAAAATGTACTAAAGACTATGATGATCACTGTGTAGATCAAATCTATGCTCCAACAAGAAATGTCTCCACCTCGTCAAAGCATGAACTACTGCTACTAACTCAAGATCATGTGTAGGATAATTTAACTCATGATCCTTGACCTTGCGTGATTCATATGCAATCACCCGTCCATTCTGCATCAACATTGCCCCAATCCCTTCAAGAGAAGCATCTGTACATACCATGAAATCACCTTCTGGATCTAGTATAGCTAGAATTGGTGCACTAGTCAAAAGCTCCTTGAGCTTCTCGAAAGCTTCCTCACATTTCTCTGTCCATATGAACTTCTTTCCTTTCCTTTGAAGAGAAGTGATAAGATGTGCTATCCTAGAGAAGTTCTGGACAAATCTACGATAATAACCAGTTAAACCCATGAAACTACAAATTTTTGACACATTAGTCGGTGTTAGCCAATCTATTATCACCTGAATATTTGTAGGATCCACTGAAATACCATCACCTGAAATAACATGCCCTAAATACTCTATGAGCTCTACCGACATCACCAACTGTAGGCTCTGAAATTGTAGGCCTAGGTCCTGAAAACTGAGGTGCTCACTGAGGACACTGAGCTACATAATGTCCAATCTGACCACATGAAAAACATTTTGTATTTCTGCCGGAACCTCTTCCCATAGGTGGTACATTTTATTGTTGACGACTGTTATTGCTCACAAAAGACTAGCTACTTTGAGTTGGCTGATTGGTCTGATTCTGTCTATTGCGTTGAGCATTGTAGTTGTTCTTGGTGTTAGAACCTTTACCACCGCCTTGAGCTTAAGAATTTGAGCCCTTCTATTGTTGTGTCTGTTGAGACTGTTGCTAATACAGTTTCCCCTTAGAGAAAGAGAACTTCTTGTTACCACCTGAATTAAAGTTGCCTTGAGATACTGATGCCGTTGGCGCTCCTACAAAACCACCTTGACCAAGGTTAACACTTTGCTCAACAAGGATAGCTCGATGCACCAAATCCTTGAGGGTTTTTGGCTCAAATACCTTAACTCCCCCAATAAAATAGTTATTCAAACCCCTAATAAAGTGTTGTGTCAACTAAGTTGAATTTTCACTAAACCCTAAAAAAGGCATAAGCTCATAAAACTTACACTCATACTCGGTCACTGACAAAGTGTACTATCTGAGATTATGAAATTCATCAGCCCTTTGTTGTTTTCATTCCTCTGGTAGGAATCATTCACAGAAACTCTCTAGGAATAACTCCCTAGTAACACTGCTCATATCGATTCCCAACTTCTTCTCCTCAATTGTCCACCAAGTGGCCCCAAAATTCTCTAAATTAGAGATCGCAAACCTTGCCTTAACATTGTTGTCAAACTCCTGCATGGAAAAAATCCTATCGAGAGAAATAAGCCACTTCTTGGCCACATAACTAGAAATTTTCCCATTAAAAGGCTTAACCTTGGATCTTGAAAGATCCTTCATCTAAGTGGACACAATGGACCTCTAACAAACCTTTCGAGGACTTCTAGATCTGGGTCTATGCTCTTGTTCTGTCTGATGCACTTTAGGCTATTCTTGAATAGGAGGTAGACATTCTAGAATAGTCCACATCATTTGTCTCAAACTGACCTTTTCAGACTCGGCTTGGTCCTCTCTATGGCTCTCTTCCTGCTGTCTACTTGAGTGCTCTTCCTTGCTCTCTACACGAGCCGATCCCTCATGGGTAGACTCATGGGCACTGATAGTTTTGCCATGACCACGGCCTCTTCCACGACCTCTAACAAAAGACCTAGTCCCAGATACCATCCTACAACAGTACAAAGTACTATTAAAATCACATGTTGCCATAGACTATGTTCAGTTCTATGTTTAGGTTTAAGTAAAATTTCCAGTTTTGAACCTAAGTGTTGACGTATGAAAAATATTCAAGTAACAGTTTGAGTCCTGTTTCATTTCACCTAGTTCAAGTTTGGAAAGTTACACTTAATAGTTCAAAATACTAGTTGTTCCAAAATACCCAGAGCTCCCAATGTAGAAACTCGGGCTCTGATACCAAATGTAATGCCCTGCCAAAGGATCCAAAGAATTAACCTAGAATTTCACTAACATTTTTTTTTTCCATAGAAGTAAACATCACATATAACTTATGCACATTAACGGAAGTAATATCATTGTCCATCTGAAAGTAAACATAACATAAATAATAGATTATATTCTTTAAGATCCCTTAACATTGAATTAAATACATTAATCCATCTAGTACAACATCCAAATGAAATAATAATGATAAGGCCAATGTTTATGACTTACATTTCAAATGTTCATTCATCCACTATACATGTCACAGGGTATGACAAGCTCAAAAATATACATACATAGAATAAGGTACATCATCCTATTCTAATCCATGATACATCAAAGTAGAGATAATCAAATGATACCACATCATACAGAATTTATACATCCATCATAAAGATCAAACATAATAAACTAAGTGAACAGTTCCTCCCAACCGTTAATAGCATCATTAGACCATCATGGATCCTAGCCATCCCTCCGTGCGTAACATTCCAAATCATCGAAGAGATCATCGGTATTAACATAGTAGGAATGTCACTTCTAATATATACAACATCATATGTAGAAAGTAATCTAACATGCAAATAAAAGCATAAGATAACATCATCTAACATATGCTAATCATCAATGAAAAAGGATACATATCCACCGTCATGAAGGACCCATCAACCACGATGTCTCAATGAATCTCAAAATGATAAGAGTGGAAAATACACTACCACCTGACCGCGTGGTACCAAAGTGGTCCACTCCCACCATGCTAAGGAGATAATCTCAAGTCCCAAACAAGCTATCAAAATCACATAGCACATATCTCTATAAGTTCAGGAATCCTAAAAGTATACTAACTCAAAAGTTCCAAACACAAAATCTGACATCTAATCCCAGAGGCACACAATGACATGTAGGAACCTACTATGCAAGCGAGAAAGTGTCATCGCAATTATCACGTACAAGTTACCCTGGTAGCTAGCTAAACTCCACAGGTCCATACTAATTTCATGCGGCCACTAGTATCCTCTCATACTGATGAGGCATACTAGGGAATGCAAGGTCGCAACCATGCATCTCACTACTCTCATCCTAGCCTATACAAGCACTCAAGGCATGGGCAAGGACAAAACTCTTATATTTTTAGGTTCATTTTGTTATTATTAGGTGTAAATGTTATCACTTATTAATCCAACTTACAATGAGTTACCCTGGCAGCCTCTTAGGGCCCCAGCCCCCATTCCAAGCCACTTCTCATCACTACATACAGATATCCTACCCTAATACTCATGGACTCATAAATCTCAAAATCACAAAAGATAATCCATAATAAAATCATCAAATATGCATAAAAGCATCAAATATCCATGAGCAAACATCCATAGAAAATCATGAACACAATAGCTCTCTATTGGCAACTGAAGTATCACTGATAATCAAATATCCAATGGTTCTCAATAACCAAAATATATATCTCAATCATATTGATCAAAGACTCCAAAAATGGTTGAGTCAAACATGTCACAACATGACATCATCAATAATAAATCCACATCTTAGTCCCATCATGGCGACTAAAAAATAATCAAGGATAACTGATCCATGACCAAAATAATGGTTAGGTCAAGAGTCTCATACACAAGAATCTCAACTATAACAATCAATAATCACATCCAATACATAGAGCATTCCATCACAAACTATGGTTGGGTTTATAAAGATCCAGATTAAAATATCATCATGACATCACAATCACATAACTCGCAAGCCTCTGGTAGACGTCCTCTACTAGTCAACACTAGTCAACCCAAAACCCAAAACAATAGCATAAAGAATACACAATGTAAAAACATGTTTTGGTTTTGCTAAGTTTTCAAATTTGAATTTAAAAGTCTCTGTTTATGTTTTTCCAAATTATATTAAGTGGAGAATTATATTAAGTTATTTAATTAAATGAGAAGCCATTCCTAATTAATTAAATGAAGTTATTTAATTAAAAAAGAAAAGTGTCTCTAATTAATTAAAGATTATTTAATTAAATAGAAAAAGTAATTATGAGAGCATATCTCATTTTATTAAATTAAATATCTCAACAAAATCTCTCTTCAGTTCAAAAAGGGAAATTTCTAGTTCACTATTGATCAAAAATGAGTTAAATCAGTTAACTCCTTTTTCTACTCAAATTGAATCAGTTAACTCCTTATTTTACTCAAATTAAATATGTTAACTACCTTTAATTTGGAAATCTCCCTTTATGACTGAACTTCACCTTTAATCTTGACCACTGATTGAAATCGATCTCAACCGTTGATAAATTTCAGGAAAGTCTATTTAAGAGACCCTCATCTCTTCATTTTGAAAGGTTGAATGAGAATTTGCATCAAATTGTTGCTGGAATTCATACTCATATTTGCTCATATTCACATACGCAAAGATCAAGTTTGACCAAGGAGGGCAATGAATACATAAATTTTTATGGGTGAAAGGAAAGCTATTATGATGATAACCCCTTTTTTAAAAAAATATACCTATTTATGTATTCGAAATTTGCACCCAAGTGATTAACATGATATTTATTTGTTTCTTATTTCATTTAAAAGGGAATCTGAGCAAGAATATGCTCTGTGGTCTTGGAAGGAAAGAAATTTTTCCTCATGTATTTTCCAAAGAGTTTTTACTCCTGGGAGAGCATATATTTTTTTTTCTTGAAATTTTTTTTTAACAAGGCATGGTCATGACATTTTATGCATTTCATTAATGTTACTAAGGATCAGAATAAATCTATTATTAACATTCTTCCTTAATACAAGTATTCCAATGCAAAGGAGTACATTAGGTATAGTCTCTCAATCTCTTATTTAAACATGTATGTTTTATATTGATTCTTCAAGGACATGGTGTGAGTTCTAAATTCTGATTGTTATTCTTATTGGTTTCAAGAATGCAACCTCTCAGTCCAATTGATCATATTTGAAGAACTTAGGAGGTGAATGATATTATACCCATAATTAAAAAAAAGGTGGTGGATTATTCTCATTCAAATTTGATTATAACCACCATGAAATTTATCAAGATGTGAAATATCTTGATTTCGTAATATAGGGTTTGCTCTTGATTGATCTCATCATAATACTTATACATCATAATTGAACTCACTATATCAATTCAACTCTTCATTATCATAATTAAAACTTGAACATTCATAAATCAAGACATTATCTATGATTCTATTCTCCCATATATATATATGCAAATTTATTTATTCTATTTTGATGAGCACTCATACAACTGAACATTATGATCAAATATTATGAGAACCAAATACACTCAACCATTACTTTATTGGCTAACCTGATTCAAAGGCTCGGCCGGGAAAGAATCAGGAAGAAAACTTGACTTCGTTGCTATATACAATAAGATTTAAAAATACAATTTACAATAGGATCTCAATCCCAATTTTCAATAATTTTATTAGATTTTCTTCATGATCATAATCAAGGATTTTGTAATGTTTTCTGAATCTCATTTCAAGAACCATGGAGGAAACCAATATCTGATCGGGTGACAACCAAGCAGAACCAAGAGAACATCAAGCATGCATAATCATACATGGTTTACACAATAAGATTCACAATGAATCAAGACTAGGGAAAGGTAGATTCTTCCAACAGGAGAAGTCAAGCATAACACCCATTCAGATGCCCAATCGGGGCTAATAACTAAGAACTTTCATTCTTCCATTTAAACTTTCCATACTCATACTAGGTTTGTGCTGACGGGTAAGGGCCCATAACACCCTACCCTTTATCCCTCTTCTCATCCTGAGAAGAGACTCTACACAGGTTGGAGTCCAACTAAATAGACCTTTCCCAAAATTGGTCACTTCTGCCCTCTCCAAGGGTGAGTAATACCAAAACACCCATGTAAGGAAAACTCAAAAAAAAAAGTAAACAAAACAAGGAAGGAAAACAACCAAAAAGACATGGTTTCAAATCTTCCCACATACCCACAACCATACAACAGTGAAGCAACAACAAGATAACATGAACATGAAACCAAACATAAAATCTGAATAAGGGAGATGAGAATTTCTTACCTTCACAAATAGGTAATGGCAATGAACCAGTTTGAGTAGAGTATCCCTTTCCTTCCTCAAGTTTCAAGAAAATCTTCTCTAAAAGTAGAGATTGGGTAACAACCCACTAGTCCAAGGAAGGCCTCCAAATGAGCCTCCAACTCAACCACCCAAGAGGAGCAATAACTATTTTCACCCACTAGCCACCCTAGAAACTCCTAACTCAACCTACACTATGGTTAAACCCCAAGTGGAGATGAGGTGAGGTAACTCAAGATACCCATGATCAATTTTCGCACAAAGGCAAAAAGGGACTTTTTGAGTGACCTCAAAAGTTAAAGAAAGGGGCTTAGGGGTTGGAAAAGACCCCTAACCCATACCCATACCCTATGGTTAGAAAAAAAAAACAAGTTTCAAAGCCTTAAGAAGAGGTTTAGAGTCAAATAAAAATCTAGGAATAAAATAGGTCCAACCTAATATTCTAACTTAAACCAACTTGGTCCCAAGGTTAAACGATTAACCCTAACAGCCACTGAAGCACATAACCATTTTACGAGTGTCAAGCGACACAAAAAGAACATAGTTACAAACTTTTAACATTCACTGAGCAAGGAAAATGCATACATATATCTCACAAAAAAAATACGTGAATTACGAACAACAAGGTTTTCAAATTTAGCACATGGAGATCAGTTATGTTCCTTTGTAAGGTTTGTTGGCTAAATATCTGCACACTCATTGCACACATCAGTAGTCCCAAAAAATCATATGTACATAAATGTATACGTATTCAAAAATTCACATAAATTAAAACATACATCAATAAGGGTTTCTTTATCCCACTTAATTCTTAACCATTAAAAAAATATCTTAAATCAAAGCCTCGATCCTACCTTTACTGATTTCATCAACATACATATACATAAAACATTATATGACAATCATCAAATATATCTAAAAATAACATCACACAACATGAAATAATAAAATATGTTCTAAGCATCAGATAATGTCTCGACATCTCGAGTCGTGAATAACAAAATAAGGGTAATGTATCACTATGCTACGATGGGTCGGACCGAGGCCTCACATCCTCCCCCACTAGGCATGAACTTCCTCCTGGAGTTCATCAAAAAGGTACGGGTACTGAGATCGCATCTGCGCTGTATCCTCCCATGAAGCCGTGACCTCATCATAACAATCCCATTGGACCCTAACCTAGTCCAGCTCTCGGCCTCGAAGTGCTAGGGTCTGTCGGGCAATAATGCAGATAGGCTCCAGTGCCAGCTGTTCGTCTGACTCCACCTGTAAAGCATCCCAATCTATAATATGAGAATCATCATAAATGTATCCTCTAAGTACTGAAATATGAAATACATCATGGATGCGTGACAGGCTAGGTTGCAAAGCTAAATGGTATGCAACAGGTCCTATCCTCTCAATGATCTTGAATGGGCCAAAAAACTAGGGTTCCAACTTAGAGCCCTTTCTGAATCGAATCAGACTCTTGTGTGGTCGTAACCTTAAGAACACTCTATCACCAACCTGATACTCTCGATCAGTCCTCTTTGCATCTACATACTTCTTTTTCCTATCTTGTGTCTCTCTCAGGCGCTGTCTAATCAGGGTCACCTGCTGCTCCATCTCCTTTACTAACTGGGGCCCAATAGATACTCAATCCTCGATCCTATCCCAACTCAAGGGTGTCCTGCACGGTCTCCCATACAAAGCCTCATATGGTGGCATACCTATGGAAGAATGATGTCCATTATTATAGGCAAACTCGACAAGATGAAGGTATTCCTCCCATTTGACCTGATGGTCCATCACGTACATACGTAGCATGTCCTCCAAAACTTGATTCACTCACTCGGTCTGGCCATCAGTCTGAGGATGGTACGTTGTACTAAAATTGAGCCTAGTGCCCAAAGCCGACTGCAACTCTCTCCAAAATGAAGAAGTGAACAAAGAGTCTCTGTCAGATATAATCTTACGGGGAACACCATGAAGTCTAAAAATGTCCCGCAAGAACACCTGAGCTATGTCTCGTGCTGTGAATGTAGTACGCATGGGTGAGAAATGGGCAACCTTGGTCAATGTGTCGACTATCACCAAAATGGCATCATGGCGACGAGATGACATAGGAAGACCAACAACAAAATCCATAGATATAGTGTCCCATTTCCACACTGCAATCTCATGTGGTTGGAGAAGCCCACAAGGATGACGGTGCTCCGCCTTCACCCTCTGGCACTCGAGGCATCTCACAACTATGCCAGCAATCTGTACTCTCATCCTTGGCCAATGATACAACTGCCTCAAATCTGCATGTAACTTCTTAACATCTGGGTGTGCTGCATAAGGTGCTCTATGAGCTTCAAGTACAATGAGCTCGCGCAAACCCCCAATGGAAGGTACATACATACGTCCCCTATGCCACAAAAGTCCATTGGACTCCAAATAATACTCTACAAACTTCCCTTTCAAGGCTCCCTGAGAATGTACCAACTGACTTACTACTGCATAAAGCTCATCAGCTGGTAAGTGCTGCAAGATCCGCTCTCTCAAGTTGGCGCAAGTAGTCACAGATGAAAGTTCATGGCGCCTTTTGCTTAAGGCATCTGCAACCACATTCTCCTTTCCTTTGATGTAATGAACATAAATATCATACTCACACAGGAACTCCATCCACCTTCTTTGCCTAACATTAAGGTTCGGCTGAGAAAATATGTACTGCAAGCTCTGGTGATCGGAATGAAGCTCGAATCTATGACCCAGAAGGAAATGCTGCCATCTCACCAAGGCATGAACCACTGCCGCTAGTTCTAGGTCATGAGTAGGATAATTGAGTTCATGAGTCTTCAACTTCCTAGACTCATAGGAAATAGGTTGTCCTTCCTGCATAAGGACTGCTCCTAACCCATCTAAAGATGCATCAGTGCACACCACAAAATCTGCAACAGGATCTGGTACTGCAAGAATCAGTGCACTCGTGAGGGCTCTCTTGAGCTCTTCAAAAGCTCTACCACACTTCTCCGTCCACTCATACTTCTTCCCCTTCCTCTGAAGAGAAGTGATGGGGTGTGCCAATCTAGAGAATCCTAAAATGAAGCGTCGGTAATAACCTGCTAGCCCCATAAAGCTCCTCACTTCGGTAACACTGGTGGGTGCTAGCCAATCCATGATAGCCCTGATCTTTGATGGGTCTACTGAGACACCATCACCTGATATGACATGACCCAAATAATGTATCTCGGGTCTGAAGAATGCACACTTCGACAAGCTGCCAAACAACTGATTCTCTCTTAGCCTCTGCAATACCTATCTCAGGTGCTCTTCATGCTCTCTCTCATCATGAGAATAAATCAGAATGTCATCAAGAAACACAACCACAAACTTATCCAAAAAGGTACAAAATACTCTATTCATGAGGCTCATGAATACAGCTGGAGCATTCGTAAGGCCGAAAGGTACCACGGTGAACTCGTAGTGGCCATACCTAGTACGAAAAGCTGTCTTGGGGATATCATTATCCACAATCCTCAACTGATGGTAACCCAACTTTAGGTCAATCTTTGAAAATACTCTAGCACCCTGCAACTGGTCAAAGAGATCATCGATTCTGGGAAGAGGGTATCGGTTCTTGATGGTTACTTTGCTCAATTGTCGATAATCAATACACAACCTAAGTGATCCATCCTTCTTCTTGACGAAGATCACCGGTGCACCCCAAGGTGACACACTAGGTTGAATATGCCTCTTCTCCAAGAGTTCATCCAACTGAGCCTTTAGCTCACTAAGCTCATGAGTAGTCATCCTATATGGTGCTCTCGAAACTGGCTCAGCTCCTGGTACTAGGTCTATGTGAAAATCCACTCCTCGCGGTGGAGGCATACCAAGAAGCTCTGAAGGAAACACATCTGCAAACTCCTAAAGGATTGGAAAATCATCAAGGGATGGCTCCCTTTCTGAATCTTCCTCTCGGTTACTAATAGTGATAGCAAACAACTGACAACCCTTTCGCATGCACCGTCTAAGCTGCATAGCGGAAATCATACGAAGGGACACGGGCCTCTTCACTCCGAAGATCTCCCTAGAGATACCATCGTCATCCACACATTCTACCCTCTTCTGTTGACAATCCACCTTAGCGCTGTGGGCACAAAGCCAATCCATGCCAAGGACAACATCATAAGAACCTAGAGGGGTAATGCGTAGGTCAGTCTTAGTGGACATGTCTCCCATCTGCATCTGACAACTCCACACCATGGAACTAACTGACACTCTTGCTCCTGAGGCTAACTCTAGCTCCCAACTAACATCCTATCTAACTGCCACTAGCCCACAATGCTCCACCACAAATGGAGATATAAAAGAGTCAGTAGCCCCGAAATCAAATAAAACTGCAAACATATGGCCCTGTATAATACCTGTAGCCTCGATAACTGTGGCCTGATGCTCAGCCTGGTGGTTGTCAACCATTGCAAAAACTCTATGAGATCTACCCATGTCACCAACTGTAGGCTCTAAAAAAACCCTGCTCTGACCACTGGATGCCTATCCCTGCGGACACTCCCTAGCTATATGACCCATGCCACCACAAGTGTAGCATGGTCTGCGAGAATAAGATCGTGCACCCTGTGACCCAAACTGTTGTGGGCCTCCTGGTCTGCTAGATCTGTTGAATCCTCCCCTAGAAGATTGTTGAGTCTTCATTGACTGAGACTGTGGGACCTGTACTTTCTGCTCCTGCCTAGGACCCTGTGACTACCACTACTTGGGCTTAGAGCCCTAATAACCCTAAGAAGGTTTCTGTTGTTGCTGCTGGGGTTTTGGCTACTAAGACTGTTGGCCCCTAGAGGACCTGGTTGTATAGTTCTGATTCCCTTTCCAAGGGGGTCTCTAATGGGAGGAGTTTTAGTTCAGAGACCGATCTCGTGATCCCTGCCTACCTCGAGTATCCTCAGCAACTAGTGCTATCTCCACTACCTGTCTAAAGATGGTAGGGAAGGCCATCCTAACTGGGCCTTGAAGAGAGAAATTTAGACCCATGATAAAGCGATGCACCCGTAGTTTCTCGTCATTCATGTATTCCACATAAGGAAGGAGTTCGAGAAACCTACTATCGTACTGAGCCACTGTAAGGCCTCTTTGATAAAGAGAAGGCAACTCCTCTATCTGTTTCTGCCAAAAATGCTCTGACAAGTACCTCTCGCAAAATATTTCTATGAAAGATTCCCATGTGAGGGTGTCCATCCTCACTCCACCAATGATCTCCTCCTGATGCCACTAGTTGGAGGCATCCCCTCTCAACTGATGAACTGCTAGGCATGCTTTTAGATTACTCCCATAAGGGCGTAACCCAAAGCACCGTTGTAAGCTCTGCAACCATGCCTCTGCTACTGAACCCTTAGTGGTATTGGTGAACAATGGTGGTTTGAGTCAAATCAATTCCCTGATGTCATCCCTACATGTCTAGGAGGTCTATCAAAAGGGGGTCCTCACTGGTGTATGGACTCTTCCTCGTGTTCACCCTGACCCTCTATCTGTCTCGGTGGGGTACTCCTAGTCCTCTCTTTGACTCTGGGCCCGCCTCCTCCGGGTCCCTCTGCTTCCACTACTGGAATCTGCTGAACTAGCTAAACTACAGGTACCACTCTCTGTTGAACTACTCTGATCAAAGTCTAAAGTGCATCTATAATGTCCTGGTTTAGGTTCGGTGGTGGTGGAGGTGGTGGTGGTCCATCCTCCTATCCCGCTCTACCACCCCTAGTCTTACGACCTCTGCCTTGCCGGTTATGAGTAACAGGCGGCATCAACATAAATAAAAGTTTTAGTTAAATTTAGGAAGCACCATGGTTTAAGGTTCCCAATGTTGAAACACAGGCTCTGATACCAAAATGTCATGCCCAAACTATGAGGGCAAGAACACAACAAATTTTTTTTTGATTTAAAATTCAACATGATCTAAGTTTGATATGATTGAGATAGAAGCTTTAGTATAGGTTCTTTACATTACAGTCCTAAGGTTTTAGACATGAGGATGATAACATCATTAAAAATTTTAAAACTTTCATTATTAGATTAATCTCGGTAAAATTATGATATTATATTAACTTATAATGACATGCAATAAACTTACATCGATAACAATGTGCATGAATTCGGATCTCAAATTACTTGCAATATCAAATGAATCAAACCTATGTTAAAACTTCTTTAAATAGCTAGTTAATCGATAAATTTAAACTATTTAATGGTTAAAACAGTAAGAGCACATTTAAAATTAAAACTAACTAAATTAGTACTTATAAAATTAACCCATAACTAAGTCACTAAAAATTATTAACAAACGACACAAGGAGTCCTTAATCAAAACATAGAATAACCTTAAAACTTTATTAAATTAACTAATTATACTTTAACAATTTAAAGTTTAATTGAAACTAACTATTAAAATAATAGGATATAGAAAAGAAACTAGACTAAACTAATAAGTTAAAACAAAATTTAAATAACAAAAAAAAACAAAGGTAAACTATACTACTTAAACAACCAACTAAAAAATACTAAACTATCTAAATTAATACTAATCATATTCTAAATTTCTAACTACATTTAAACTGAAATACAATTAAATCAAACACTACTAACTAAGCCTACCTACTTACTAACACCTAACCACTAACCCTCCTGCCCTAAGATCTTACCTACACCCTAGCCCCTAACATCCACTTGGCTACAAGCCAAGTGGATCTGACCCCTCCCTACATCTCTCCCTAGGCCCCACGTAATCCCAAACCTGCACATCAAGGAGAAGGTACATAGGGGAGACAAAGTCTAAAGTTTAAATCAAGCATTAACTCTCAACAACAATACCATCCCAAAGCTAAGCCAACGTCCAAGTCTAATGTCATGTCATGACATAGCTTTCTCCACCCCACTTGCCACGCAACCCAAGGTAAGGAAAACATAGCCCAAGAGGTGGGCAGATGAATAGAGGTGAGCAACGGAGTTATAAGGAATGAAAGTGACCACCTTAATCTCCTTTCTCACATAAATGCCATCTTCCCCAACTGGCCGCTAGGAATGGAGGAGAATGGGGATGGGACAAGGTGGCAGGATGACGTCACCCTCCCATCCCATCCACATTGACTTGGGGAAGACACTAAAATCTTTTTCAAACAAGGCTAACTGACGTCCAAGACCAAGGAGGGCAATGAATACATAAAGTTTTATGGGTGAAAGGAAAGCTATTATGATGATAACCCCTTTTTTTTTAAAAATATACCTATTTATGTATTTGAAATTTACACCGAAGAGATTAACATGATATTTATTTGTTTCTTATTTCATTTAAAAGGGAATTTGAGCAAGAATATGCTCTGTGGTCTTGGAAGGAAAGAAATTTTTCCTCATGTATTTTCCAGAGAGTTTTTACTCCTGGGAGTGCATATATTTTTTTTTCTTGAAACAAAATTATAACAAGGCATGGTCATGACATTTTATGCATTTCATTAATGTTACTAAGGATCAGAATAAATCTATTATTAACATTCTTCCTTAATACAAGTTTTCAATGCAAAGGAGTACATTAGGTATAGTCTCTCAATCTCTTATTTAAACATGTATGTTTTATATTGATTCTTCAAGGACATGGTATGAGTTCTAAATTCTGATTGTTATTCTTATTGGTTTCAAGAATGCAACCTCTCAGTCCAATTGATCATATTTGAAGAACTTAGGAGGTGAATGATATTATACCCATAATTAAAAAAAAGGTGGTGGATTATTCTCATTCAAATTTGATTATAACCACCATGAAATTTATCAAGAAGTGAAATATCTTGATTTCGTAATATAGGGTTTGCTCTTGATTGATCTCGTCATAATACTTATACATCATAATTGAACTCACTATATCAATTCAACTCTTCATTATCGTAATTAAAACTTGAACATTCATAAATCAAGACATTATCTATGATTCTATTCTCCCATATATATATATGCAAATTTATTTGTTCTATTTTGATGAGCACTCATACAACTGAATATTATGATCAAATATTATGAGAACCAAATACACTCAACCATTACTTTATTGGCTAACCTGATTCAAAGGCTCAGCCGGGAAAGAATCAGGAAGAAAACTCGGCTTCATTTCCATATACAATAAGATTTAAAAATACAATTTACAATAGGATCTCAATCCCAATTTTCAATAATTTTATCAGATTTTCTTCATGATCATAATCAAGGAGTTTGTAATGATTTCTGAATCTCATTTCAAGAACCATGGAGGAAACCAATATCTGATCAGGTGACAACCAAGCAGAACCAAAAGAACATCAAGCATGCATAATCATACATGGTTTACACAATAAGATTCACAATGAATCAAACTAGGGAAAGGTGGATTCTTCCAACAGGAGAAGTCAAGCACAACACCCATTCAGATGCCCAATCGGGGCTAATAACCAAGAACTTTCGTTCTTCCATTTAAACTTGCCATACTCATACCAGGTTTGTGCTAACGAGTAAGGGCCCATAACACCCTACCCTTTATCCCTCTTCTCATCCTGAGAAGAGACTCTACACAGGTTGGAGTCCAACTAAACAGACCTTTCCCAAAATTGGTCACTTCTGCCCTCTCCAAGGGTGAGTAATACCAAAACACCCATGTAAGAAAAACTCAAAAAAAAAAGTAAACAAAACAAGGAAGGAAAACAACCAAAAAGACATGGTTTTCAAATCTTCCCACATACCCACAACCATACAACAATGAAGCAACAACAAGATAACATGAACATGAAACCAAACATAAAATCTGAATAAGGGAGATGAGAATTTCTTACCTTCACAAATAGGTAATGGCAATGAACCAGTTTGAGTAGAGTATCCCTTTCCTTCCTCAAGTTTCAAGAAAATCTTCTCTAAAAGTAGAGATTGGGTAACAACCCACTAGTCCTAGGAAGGCCTCCAAATAAGCCTCCAACTCAACCACCCAAGAGGAGCAATAACTATTTTCACCCACTAGCAACCCTAGAAACTCCTAACTCAACCTACACTATGGTTAAACCCCAAGTGGAGATGAGGTGAGGTAACTCAAGATACCCATGATCAATTTTTGCACAAAGGCAAAAAGGGACTTTTTGAGTGACCTCAAAAGTCAAAGCAAGGGGCTTAGGGGTTGGAAAAGATGCCTAACCCATACCCATACCCTATGGTTAGAAAAAAAAAAAAGTTTCAAAGCCTTAAGAAGAGGTTTAGAGTCAAATAAAAATCTAGGAATAAAATAGGTCCAACCTACTATTCTAACATAAACCAACTTGGTCCCAAGGTTAAATAATTAACCCTAACAGCCACTGAAGCACATAACCATTTTACGAGTGTCAAGCGACACAGAAAGAACATAGTTACAAAAATTTAACATTCACTAAGCAAGGAAAATGCATACATACATCTCACAAAAAAAAAACGTGAATTACGAACAATAAGGTTTTCAAATTTAGCACATGGAGATCAGTTTTGTTCCTCTATAAGGTTTCTTGGCTAAATATCTGCACACTCATTGCACACATCAATAGTCTCAAAAAATCATATGTACATAAATGTATACATATTCAAAAATTCACATAAATTAAAACATACATCAATAAGGGTTTCTTTATCCTACTTAATTCTTAACCATTAAAAAAATATCTTAAATCAAAGCCTCGATCCTACCTTTACTGATTTCAACAACATACATATACATGAAATATTATATGACAATCATCAAATATATTTTAAAATAACATCACACAACATAAAATAATAAAATATGTTCTAAGCATAAGATAATGTCTTGACATCTCGAGTCGTGAATAACAAAATAAGGGTACTGTATCACTATGCTACGATGGGTCGGGGCGAGCCCTCACATGAATTGACTAGTTTCGAAAAGAAATTTTAAATAATTAAATGAAATTATTTAATTAAATGGAGTACTTACTTCTAATTAATTAAACAAAGTTATTTAATTAAATGAGAAGCCATTCCTTATTAATTAAATGAAGTTATTTAATTAAATAAGAAAAGTGTCTCTAATTAATTAAAGATTACTTAATTAAATAGAAAAAGTAATTATGAGAGCATATCTCATTTTATTAAATTAAATATCTCAACAAAATCTCTCTTCAGTTCAAAAAGGGAAATTTCCATTTCACTATTGATAAAAAATGAGTTAAATGAGTTAACTCATTTTTCTACTCAAATTGAATCAGTTAACTCCTTATTTTACTCAAATTAAATCTGTTAACTCCCTTTAATTTGTAAATCTCCCTTTATGACTGAACTTCACCTTTAATCCTAACCGTTGATTGAAATCGATCTCAACCGTTGATGAATTACAACAAAGTCTATTTAAGAGACCCTCATCTCTTCATTTTGAAAGGTTGAATGAGAATTTGCATCAAATTGTTGCTAGAATTCGTACTCACATTTTCTCATATTCACATATGCAAAGATCAAGTTTGACCAAAAGTTGACCAGATTTAACCACAGTTGACTAGTTTCGAAAAGAATTTTAAAATAATCAAACGAAATTATTTAAATAAATGGAGTACTTGTAATTAATTAAACAAAGTCATTTAATTAAATGAAAAGCCATTCCTAATTAATTAAATAAAGTTATTTAATTAAATAAGAAAAGTGTCTCTAATTAATTAAATAGAAAAAGTAATTATGAGAGCATATCTCATTTTATTAAATTAAATATCTCAACAAAATCTCTCTTTAGTTCAAAAAGAGAAATTTTCAGTTCACTATTGATAAAAAAATGAGTTAAATAAGTTAACTCCTTTTTCTACTCAAATTGAATCAGTTAACTCCTTATTTTACTCAAATTAAATTTTTTAACTCCCTTTAATTTGGAAATCTCCCTTTATGACTGAACTTCACCTTTAACCCCGACTGTTGATTGCAATCGATCTCAATCACTGATGAATTCCAGGAAAGTCTATTTCAGAGACCCTCATCTCTTCATTTTGAAAGGTTGAATGAAAATTTGCATCGAATTGTTGCTGGAATTCATACTCACATTTGCTCATATTCACATAAGCAAAAATCAAGTTTGACCAAAAGTCGTCCATATTTAACCACGTTTGACTTGAGTTGACTAGTTTCAAAAAGAATTTTGAAATAATTAAACGAAATTATATAATTAAATGGAGTACTTACTTCTAATTAATTAAACAAAGTTATTTAATTAAATGAGAAGCCATTCCTAATTAATTAAATGAAGTTATTTAATTAAATAAGAAAAGTACCTCTGATTAATTAAAGATTACTTAATTAAATAGAAAAAGTAATTATGAAAGCATATCTTATTTTATTAAATTAAATATCTCAACAAAATCTCTCTTCAGTTGAAAAAGAGAAATTTCCAGTTCACTATTGATCAAAAATTAGTTAACTCAGTTAACTCCTTTTTCTACTCAAATTGAATCAGTTAACTCCTTACTTTACTCAAATTAAATCTGTTAACTCCCTTTAATTTAAAAATCTCCCATTATGACTGAACTTCACCTTTAATCCTGACCGTTGATTGAAATTGATCTCAACCGTTGATGAATTACAGGAAAGTCTATTTAAGAGACCCTCATCTCTTCATTTTGAAAGGTTGAATGAGAATTTGCATCGAATTGTTGCTGGAATTCATACTCACATTTGCTCATATTCACATACGACAAGATCGAGTTTGACCGAAAGTTGACCAGATTTAACCACGGTTAACTTGAGCTGACTAGTTTTGAAAGGAATTTTGAAATAATTAAACGAAATTATTTAATTAAATGGAGTACTTACTTCTAATTAATTAAAAAAATTTATTTAATTAAATGAGAAGCCATTCCTAATTAATTAAATGAAGTTTTCTAATTAAATAAGAAAAATGTCTCTATTTAATTAAAGATTACTTAATTAAATAGAAAAAGTAATTATGAGAGCATATCTCATTTTATTAAATTAAATATCTCAACAAAATCTCTCTTCAGTTCAAAAAGAAATTTTTTTAGTTCACTATTGATCAAAAATGAGTTAAATCAGTTAACTCTTTTTTCTACTCAAATTGAATCAGTTAACTCCTTATTTTTTTGGGGGGTTAGTTAGGTTAGGTCCTTTCTAGAGTTAGTATTAATGTAAGTTAGTAGGTAGGTTAGTGTTAGGTTGCGTTAAGGGTTAGTGTAGGTATGTTAGTTTTTGTGTTAGTTTTTAGGATAAGTTTAGTATATGTTAAGATGAGTCATAGTTAAATTTAGATAGTTTTAAAATTAGTTAGTTGTCAATTAATTTAGTTTTAGTTTTAGGATTTATGTTAGAGTTAAAGTAAGTTTGTATGTTTTTAATAATGTTATTAAATTATTTAGTTAGTTTAATTGTTTATGAAAGATTAAGAAACATGCTTTCTTTTAAATATAGGTTTGTAGTGAAATTAGTCTTAGTTTAATTATATTATGGTTAGTTTTAATTTTAAGTGATTATTATATCTTGTAGCTTAGTTATTTTAAAATATATATATATATATATATATATATATATTAGCATAGTTAAAGTTTTAAACTTAATGTTAAGAGTAATGAAATTTCTTCATTAGAATTTATTAAAAAACTTGAGATAGTGTTAGTGTAGGGTACTAATTAATTTTGGAATATTAATTAATTCCAATCTAGTTATATGTAAAATTGAATTCAATATTTAATTTAAGTTAAATTTTGTTTTTAGTTAGTGCTTAATCTAAACTAAGTTGCGTTTTAAGTTAATATTTATTTGAAGATAGTTGTTTGACTGGTATTAAATTAAGTTAGTATGATACTAAACTTAAATTTAATTTAGTTTAGATTTAATTTAATTTCGATTAAATTTTTGTCTAGATTTAAGTTAAGTTTTAGATATAAGAAATGTTAGTATTAAATAGTATCTTTGTTAATTTGTTTCGGTAAATTGTTTTATTAAAATTAGTTTAGTTTAAAGGTAGTTAGCATTGGATGTAAATATTAATTAGATTTAATTAAAGTTGGTTAGTCTCATGGATTTTATTTTAGTAGCTTAATTAATAATTTATTTAATTAATAATCTAATAACTAAAGTTATTTCGAATAATTTAAAGTTATTGTGAACAAGTATATAAAATTAGCAATATGATAAAACTTTTAAAAATAGAAATTTGATTGTTAAAATAATTAACCGAGTTAATGATGAAAGATAAATTGATGATTAATTCAAGTGTAAAGATTACAAACTTAAGATTTATTGTAGTGAACCTTCACTTCTCTTGCATGAGATCAGATTAAAACGTAGAGCATTTTAATTATTATTATTCAAAAAAAAATTGTGTGTGTTTTTGTCCTTGTAGTTTGGGCATGACAATTTTACTCAAATTAAATTTGTTAACTCCATTTAATTTGGAAATCTCCCTTTATGACTGAACTTCACCTTTAATTCAGACTATTGATTAAAATTGATTTCAACCGTTGATGAATTCTAGGAAAGTCTATTTAAGAGACCCTCATCTCTTCATTTTGAAAGGTTGAATGAGAATTTGCATCGAATTGTTACTAGAATTCATACTCACATTTGCTCATATTCACATACGCAAAGATGATGTTTGACCAAAAGTTGATCAGATTTAACCACGGTTGACTTGAGTTGACTAGTTTCAAAAAGAATTTTGAAATAATTAAACAAAATTATTTAATTAAATGGAGTACTTACTTCTAATTAATTAAACAAAGTTATTTAATTAAATGAAAAGCCATTCCTAATTAATTAAATGAAGTTATTTAATTAAATAGGAAAAGTGTATCTAATTAATTAAAGTTTACTTAATTAAATAGAAAAAGTAATTATGAGAGCATATCTCATTTTATTAAATTAAATATCTCAACAAAATCTCTCTTCAATTCAAAAAGGAAAATTTCTAGTTCACTATTGATAAAAAATGAGTTAAATCAGTGAACTCCTTTTTCTACTCAAATTGAATCAATTAACTCTTTATTTTATTCAAATTAAATCTATTAACTCCCTTTAATTTGGAAATCTCCCTTTATGACTAAACTTCACCTTTAATCCTGACCGTTGATTGAAATCGATCTACACCGTTGATGAATTCCAAGAAAGTCTATTTAAGAGACCCTCATCTCTTCATTTTGAAAGGTTGAATGAGAATTTGCATCGAATTGTTGCTGAAATTCATACTCACATTTGCTCATATTCACATACGCAAAGATCAAGTTTGACCAAAAGTTGACCAGATTTAACCACGGTTGACTTGAGTTGACTAGTTTTGAATTTTTTTTGAAATAATTAAATGAATTTATTTAATTAAATGAGAAGCCATTCCTAATTAATTAAATGAAGTTATTTAATTAAGTAAGAAAAGTGTCTCTAATTAATTAAAGATTACTTAATTAAATTGAAAAAGTAATTATGAGAGCATATCTAATTTTATTAAATTAAATATCTCAACAAAATCTCTCTTCAGTTTAAAAAGGGAAATTTCTAGTTCAATATTCATCAGAAATAAGTTAAATCAGTTAACTCATTTTTCTACTCAAATTGAATTATTTAACTACTTATTTTACTCAAATTAAATCTGTTAACTCACTTTAATTTGGAAATCTCCCTTTATGACTGAACTTTACCTTTAATCCTGACCGTTGATTGAAATCGATCTCAACCGTTGATGAATTCCAGGAAAGTCTATTTAAGAGACCCTCATCTCTTTATTTTGAAAGGTTGAATGAGAATTTGCATCGAATTGTTGCTGTAATTCATATTCACATTTGCTCATATTCACATACGCAAAGATCAAGTTTGACCAAAAGTTGATCAGATTTAACCATGGTTGACTTGAGTTGACTAGTTTTGAAAAAAATTTTGAAATAATTGAACGAAATTATTTAATTAAATGGAGTACTTACTTCTAATTAATTAAACAAAGTTATTTAATTAAATGAGAAGCCATTTCTAATTAATTAAATGAAGTTATTTAATTAAATAAGAAAAGTGTCTCTAATTAATTAAAGATTATTTAATTAAATAGAAAAAGTAATTATGAGAGCATATCTCATTTTATTAAATTAAATATCTCAACAAAATCTCTCTTCAGTTCAAAAAGAGAAATTTCCAGTTCACTATTGATCAAAAATGAGTTAAATTAGTTAACTCCTTTTTCTACTCAAATTGAATCAGTTAACTCGTTATTTTACTCAAATTAAATCCGTTAACTCCCTTTAATTTTGAAATCTCTCTTTATGACTGAACTTCACGTTTAATCCTGACGGTTGATTGAAATCGATCTCAACCATTGATGAATTCTAGGAAAGTCTATTTAAGAGACCCTCATCTCTTCATTTTGAAAGGTTGAATGAGAATTTGTATTGAATTGTTGCTTGAATTCATACTCATATTTCCTCATATTCACATACGCAAAGATCAAGTTTGACCAAAAGTTGACCAGATTTAACCACGGTTGACTTGAGTTGACTAGTTTCAATTTTTTTTTTGAAATAATTAAAAAAAATTATTTAATTAAATGGAGTACTTACTTCTAATTAATTAAAAAAAGTAATTTATTTAAATGAGAAGCCATTCCTAATTAATTAAATGAATTGTGATGTGAATATCAGGATTTAACTGTGTGATTTTGAGTCAAACTCGATGACCCATGTTGAGAAGTAAATAATTTCGTTCCATTTATTCTCATGAGAGATGGATTCATGTTGAATCACTACTCATGAAACATGGGTCATCAAGTTTGACTCAAAATCACACAGTTAAATCCTGATATTCACATCACAATTTGACTAGCTGCGGAAATCATCTCCTACTTATCAATTGATGAGCTTAAGGGGCTTTCTAATGAATGGTTCATAAGGCACAACACTTGGTGAAGGTTTTGCAAATGGGGTTGCAAGCTTTGGGTTTAACTATGGAGGAAACTCTGTAGTTAAGCGCGCTCAGGCTGGAGTAGTACTGGGATGGGTGACCTCCCGGGAAGTTCTGGTGCTTCACCCCTATGAGCATCACCTAGATCCAATGAGTGCTAAGTGTTCCATTTATTCTCATGAGAGATGGATTCATGTTGAATCACTACTCATGAAACATGGGTCATCGAGTTTGACTCAAAATCACACAGTTAAATCCTGATATTCACATCACAATTTGACTAGCTGCGGAAATCATCTCCTACTTATTAATTAAATGAAGTTATTTAAATAAATAATGGGTAAAAGCACAGATCTGTGTCACCGTTTGTGATATCAAAACCTGTTTTGGTGAAATTTTTTGCAAAAAATTCATTTTTCTATCAAAACTCAATTTTATTCAAAAACTAAAAATTACCCTTTTATAGATCTTAGATTCAATATCATCATTATATAAATTTTTGAGTGTTTTTATTAGTTATAATATGTTAGAATTTAAAAATATTATAAGTCGATATTTCAACATTTCAGAAGATGCTCAATTAAAAAAAGGGAAAAAATAGTAAATCATACCAAAAAAAATAAAAAATTATATTTATCTCTAGAGGAGAGAGTCATCTTCATGAATATGTAATTTTTTCTCAACAAGGTGTAGATTTGATTAGGAAGTTTTGACGGGAGGAAAAAACTGTTGGCTTTTGAGAAGGTCAAGCTTGAGTACTTATAACAAAGAAAATATAGATCAAAAATAATTATTTCTTTTTTTGTGCACTAGATATACATGTCATCTATAAGATATTTTAAAATCAAAACAAAAAAAGATGATTTGCATTTTATTTTTTGACGGGAACTACACCCTATATTTTTTATAGTTAAAAAAGGGAATTCAAAATAAAAGAAATAAATAAATTCTTACTCAATTTTTTTTAAAAAAATGATAGACATAAAGTTCATCCAATTCTACACATTTAATCAGTTTACATCATCTTCAAATTCTAAACTCAAATACCATTTTTTTTGTCATTAATGTTGAACTGTCACATTCTGATATCACGTTTCTTCATAAAAGGTGACACAGGTTTGTGCTTTTACCCTAAGAAAAGTGTCTCTAATTAATTAAAGATTATTTAATTAAATAAAAAAAGTAATTACGAGAGCATATCTCATTTTATTAAATTAAATATCTCAACAAAATCTCTCTTCAGTTCAAAATGGGAAATTTTCAGTTCACTATTGATCAAAAATGAGTTAAATCAATTAACTCCTTTTTCTACTCAAATTGAATCAGTTAACTCCTTATTTTACTCAAATTAAATTTGTTAATTCCCTTTAATTTGTAAATCTCCCTTTATGACTAAACTTCACCTTTAAAACTGTTCGTTGATTGAAATCGATTTCAACCGTTGATGAATTCCAGGAAAGTCTATTTAAGAGACCCTCATCACTTCATTTTGAAAGGTTGAATGAGAACTTGCTTCGAATTGTTACAGGAATTCATACTCACATTTGCTCATATTCACATACTCAAAGATCAAGTTTGACCAAAAGTTGACCAGATTTAACCACGATTGACTTGAGTTTACTAGTTTTGAAATAATTAAATGAAATTATTTAATTAAACGGAGTACTTACTTCTAATTAATTAAACAAAGTTATTTAATTAAATGAGAAGTCATTCCTAATTAATTAAATGAAGTTATTTAATTAAATAAGAAAAGTGTCTTTAATTAATTAAAGATTATTTAATTAAATAGAAAAAGTAATTATGAGAGCCTATCTCATTTTATTAAATTAAATATCTCAACAATATCTCTCTTCAGTTCAAAAAGGGAAATTTCCAGTTCACTATTGATCAAAAATAAGTTAAATGAGTTAACTATTTTTTTTACTCAAATTGAATCAATTAACTCCTTATTTTACTCAAATTAAATCTGTTAACTCCCTTTAATTTGGAAATCTCCCTTTATTACTGAACTTCACCTTTAATTCTTACCGTTGATTGAAATCGATCTCAACTGTTGATGAATTCCAGGAAAGTCTATTTAAGAGACCCTCATCTCTTCATTTTGAAAGGTTGAATGAGAATTTGCATCGAATTGTTGCTGGAATTCATACTCACATTTGCTCATATTCAGATACGCAAAGATCAAGTTTGACCAAAAGTTGACTAAATTTAACCACGGTTGACTTGAGTTGACTAATTTTGAATTTTTTTTTGAGATAATTAGATGACATTATTTAATTAAATGAAGTACTTACTTCTAATTAATTAAACAATGTTATTTAATTAAATGAGAAGCCATTCCTAATTAATTAAATGAAGTTATTTAATTAAATAAGAAAAGTGTCTTTAATTAAGTAAAGATTATTTAATTAAATAAAAAAAGTAATTATGAGATCATATCTCATTTTATTACATTAAATATCTCAACAAAATCTCTCTTCAGTTCAAAAAGGGAAATTTCTAGTTCACTATTGATCAAAAATGAGTTAAATTAGCTAACTCCTTTTTCAACTCAAATTGAATCAGTTAACTCCTTATTTTACTCAAATTAAATCCGTTAACTCCTTTTAATTTGGAAATCTCCCTTTATGACTGAACTTCACCTTTAATCCTGACCGTTGATTGAAATCAATCTCAACTGTTGATGAATTTCAGAAACGTCTATTTAAGAGACCCTCATCTCTTCATTTTGAAAGGTTGAATGACAATTTCCATCGATTTGTTGTTGGAATTCATACTCACGTTTGCTCATATTCACATACGCAAAGATCCAGTTTGACCAAAACTTGACAAAATTTAACCACGGTTGACTTGAGTTGACTAGTTTCGAAATGAATTTTGAAATAATTAAACAAAATTATATAATTAAATGGAGTACTTACTTCTAATTAATTAAATAAAGTTATTTAAGTAAATGAGAAGGCATTCCTAATAAATTAAATGAAGTTATTTAATTAAATAAGGAAAGTGTCTCTAATTAATTAAAGATTATTTAATTAAATAGAAAAAGTAATTATGAGAGCATATCTTATTTTATTAAATTAAATATCTCAACAAAATCTCTCTTTACTTCAAAAAGGGAAATTTTCAGTTCACTATTGGTAAAAAATGAGTTAAATGAGTTAACTATTTTTTCTACTCAAATTTGAATCAGTTAACTCCTTATTTTACTCAAATTAAATCCTTTAACTCCCTTTAATTTGGAAATCTCAATTTATGACTAAACTTCACCTTTAATCCTGACCGTTGATTGAAATTGATCTCAACCGTTGATGAATTCCAAGAAAGTCTATTTAATAGACCCTCATCTCTTCATTTTGAAAGGTTGAATAAGAATTTCCATCGAATTGTTGCTTGAATTCATACTCACATTTGCTCATATTCACATACGCAAAGATCAAGTTTGACCAAAAGTTCACCAGATTTAATCACGGTTGACTTGAGTTGACTAGTTTCGAAAAGAATTTTGAAATAATTAAATGGAATAATTTAATTAAATGGAGTACTTACTTCTAATTAATTAAACAAAGTTATTTAATTAAATGGGAAGCCATTCCTAATTATTTAAATGAAGTTATTTAATTAAATAAGAAAAGTGTCTCTAATTAATTAAAGATTATTTAATTAAATAGAAAAAGTTATTTGGAGAGCATATCTTATTTTATTAAATTAAATATCTCAACAAAATCTCTTTTCAGTTCAAAAAGAGAAATTTCTAGTTCACTATTGATCAAAAATGAGTTAAATGAGTTAACTCCTTTTTCTACTCAAATTGAATCAGTTAACTCCTTATTTTACTCAAATTAAATTCGTTAAGTCCCTTTAATTTGGAAATCTCCTTTTATGACTGAACTTCACCTTCAATCCTGACCGTTGGTTGAAATCGATCTCAACCATTGATGAATTCCAGGAAAGTCTATTTAAGAGACCCTCATCTCTTCATTTTGAAAGGTTGAATGAGAATTTGCATCGAATTGTTGTTGAAATTCATACTCACATTTGCTCATATTCATATACGCAAAGATCAAGTTTGACCAAAAGTTGACCAGATTTAACCACGGTTGACTTGAGTTGACTAGTTTCGAAAAGAATTTAGAAGTAATTAAATGAAATTATTTAATTAAATGAAGTACTTACTTCTAATTAATTGAACAAAGTTATTTAATTAAATGAGAAGTCATTCCTAATTAATTAAATGAAGTTATTTAATTAAATAAGAAAAGTGTCTCTAATTAATTAAAAATTATTTATTTAAATAGAAAAAGTTCTTGCGAGAGCATATCTCATTTTATTAAATTATATATCTAAACAAAATCTCTCTTCAGTTCAAAAAGGGAAATTTCCAGTTCACTATTGATCAAAAATGAATTAAATCAGTTACCTCCTTTTTCTACTCAAATTGAATCATTTAACTCCTTATTTTACTCAAATTAAATCCGTTAACTTCCTTTAATTTAGAAATCTCCCTTTATGACTGAACTTCACCTTTAATCCTGACCATTGATTGAAATCGATCTCAACCATTGATGAATTCTAGGAAAGTCTATTTAAGAGACCCTCAACTATTCATTTTGAAAGGTTGAATGAGAATTTGCATCGAATTGTTGCTAGAATTCATACTCACATTTTCTCATATTCACATACGCAAAGATCATGTTTGACCAAAAGTTGACCAGATTTAACCACAGTTGACTTGAGTTGACTAGTTTTGAAAAGAATTTTGAAATAATTAAACAAAATTCTTTAATTAAATGGAGCACTTACTTCTAATTAATTAAAGAAAATTATTTAATTAAATGAAAAGCCATTCCTAATTATTTAAATAAAGTTATTTAATTAAATAAGAAAAGTGTCTCTAATTAATTAAAGATTATTTAATTAAATAAAAAAATTAATTATTAAAGGATATCTCATTTTATTAAATTAAATATCTCAACAAAATCTCTTTTCAGTTCAAAAAGGGAAATTTCTAGTTCACTATTGATCAAAAATGAGTTAAATCAGTTAACTCCTTTTTCTACTCAAATTGAATCAGTTAACTCCTTATTTTACTCAAATTAAATGTGTTAACTCCCTTTAACTTGGAAATCTCCCTTTATGACTAAAGTTCACCTTTAATCCTGACCATTGATTGAAATCGACGTCAACCGTTGATGAATTCTAGGAATGTCTATTTAAGAGACTCTCATCTCTTCATTTTGAAAGGTTGAATGAGAATTTGCATCGAATTGTTGCTAGAATTCATACTCACATTTGCTCATATTCACATACGCAAAAATCAAGTTTTACCAAAAGTTGACCAGATTTAACCACGATTGACTTGAGTTGACTAGTTTCAAAAAGAATTTTGAAATAATTAAACAAAATTATTTAATTAAATGGAGTACTTACTTCTAATTAATTAATCAAAGTTATTTAATTAAATGAGAAGCCATTCCTAATTAATTAAATAAAGTTATTTAATTAAATAAGAAAAGTGTCTCTAATTAATTAAAGATTATTTAATTAAATAGAAAAAGTAATTATGAGAGCATATCTCATTTTATTAAATTAAATATCTCAACAAAATCTCTCTTCAGTTCAAAAAGGGAAATTTCCAGTTCACTATTGATCAAAAATGAGTTAAATCAGATAACTCATTTTTCTACTCAAATTGAATCAGTTAACTCCTTATTTTACTCAAAGTAAATTCATTAACTCCCTTTAATTTGGAAATCTCCCTTTATGACAGGAAACTACGGGTGCATCGCTTTATCATGGGGCTGAATTTCTCTCTTCAGGGACCAGTTCGGATGAACTTCCCTACCACCTTTAGATAGGTAGTGGAGATAGCACTAGTTGCTGAGGATACTCGAGGTAGGCAAGAGTCACGGGATCGGTCTCAGAACCGAAACTCCTCCTACCAGAAACCCCCTTGGAAATGGAATGAGAACTATACAGCAGGGTCCTCTAAGGGCCAATAGTCTCAGCAGCCAAAACCCTAGTAGCAGTAGCAGCAGAAACCTTCTCTGGGTTATCAGGGCTCCAAGCCCAAGCAGTGGTAGTCATAGGGATCTAGGAAAGATCAGAAAGTACAGGCCCCATAGTCACAGTCAGTGAAGACTCAACAGTCTTCTAGGGGTGGATACAATGGATCTAGTAGATCAGGAGGCCCATAGCAGTCTGGGTCACAAGGTGCACGATCTTATACTCACAGACCATGCTACACTTGTGGTGGCATGGGTCATATAGCTAGGGAGTGTCTATAGGGACAGGCATCTAGTGGTCAAAGCAGGACTTTTTCAGAGCCGACAGTTGGTGACATGGGTAGATCCCATAGAGTTTTAGTAGCGGTTGACAACCGCTAGGCTGAGCATCAGACCACAGTTATCAAGGTTACAGGTATTATACAGGGCCATATGGTTGCAGTTTTATTTGATTCTGGGGCTACTAACTCTTTTATATCTCCATTTGAGGTGGAGCGTTGCAGGCTAATGGCAGTTAGACATGATGTTAGTTGGGAGGTAGAGTTAGCCTCAAGAGCCAGAGTGTCAGTTAGTTCCTTAGTGCGAAGTTGTTAGATGCAGATTGGAGACATGTCCACTAGGACTGATCTACGCATTACCCCTCTAGGTTCTTATGATGTTGTTCTTTGCATGGATTGGCTTTATGCCCACAGTGCCAAGATGGATTTTCGACAGAAGAGGGTGGAATGTGTGGATTATTATGGTATCTCTAGGGAGATCTTCGGAGTGAAGAAACTAGTGTCCCTTCGTATGATTTCCACTATGCAGCTTAGACGGTGCATGAGAAAGGGTTGTTAGTTATTTGTTATCACTATTAGTGATAGAGAGGAAGATTCAGAGAGGGAGCCATCCCTTGATGATTTTCCAATCCTTTAGGAGTTTGCAGATGTGTTTCCTTCAGATCTTCCTAGTATGCCTCCACCTTGAGCAGTGGATTTTCATATAGACCTAGTGCCAGGAGCTGAGCCAGTTTCAAGAGCACCGTACAGGATGACTACTCATGAGCTTAGTGAGCTAAAAGCTCAGTTGGAGGAACTCTTAGAGAAGGGGCATATTTGACCTAGTGTGTCACCTTGGGGTGCACTAGTGATCTTCGTCAAGAAGGATGGATCACTTAGGTTGTGTATCGATTATCGGCAATTGAACAAAGTGACCATCAAGAACCGATATCCTCTTCCTAGAATCGATGACCTCTTTGATCAGTTGCAGGGTGCCCGAGTATTTTCAAAGATTGACCTAAAGTTGGGTTACCATCAATTGAGGATTGTGGATAGTGATATCTCCAAAATAGCTTTTCGTACTAGGTATGGCCACTACGACTTCACTGTGGTACCTTTTGGCCTTACGAATGCTCCAGCTGTATTCATGAGCCTCATGAATGGAGTATTTTGTACCTTTTTAGATAAGTTTGTGGTTGTGTTTCTTGATGACATTCTGATTTATTCTCATAATGAGAGAGAGCATGAAGAGCACCTGAGACAGGTATTGCACAGGCTGAGAGAGAATCAATTCTTTGGCAGCTTGTCAAAGTGTGCATTCTTCAGACCTGAGATACATTATTTGGGTCATGTCATATCAGGTGATGGTGTCTCAGTAGACCCATCAAAGATTAGGGCTATCATGGATTGGCCAGCACCCACCAATGTTACTGAAGTGAGGAGCTTAATGGGGCTAGCAGGATATTACCGACGCTTCATTTCAAGATTCTCTAGATTGGCACACCCCATCACATCTCTTTAGAAAAAGGGGAAGAAGTACGAGTGGACAAAAAAGTGTGATAGAGCTTTTCAAGAGCTCAAGAGAGCCCTCACGAGTGCATCAATTCTTGCAGTACCAGATCCTGTTGCAAATTTTGTGGTGTGCACCGATGCATCTTTAGATGGTTTAGGGGCAGTCCTTATGTAGGAAGGATGACCTATTTTCTTTGAGTCTAGGAAGTTGAAGACTCATGAACTCAATTATCCTACTCATGACCTAGAACTAGCGGCAATGGTTCATGCCTTGGTGAGATGGCGACATTTCTTTATGGGTCATAGATTCGAGCTTCATTCCAATCACCAGAGCTTGCAGTACATATTTTCTCAGCCAAACCTTAATGCTAGGCAAAGAAGGTGGATGGAGTTCCTATGTGAGTATGATTTTGATGTTCATTACATCAAGGGAAAGGAGAATGTGATTTTAGATGCCTTAAGTAGAAGTTGCCATGAGCTTTTATCTGTGACTACTTGCACTAACTTGAGAGAGAGGATCTTACAGCACTTACCAACTGATGAGCTTTATGTAGAAGTTAGTCAGTTAGTACTTTCTCAGAGACCTTTGGAAGGGAAGTTTGTAGAGTATTCCTTGGAGTCTGATAGACTTTTGCATCATAGGGGACATATGTATGTACCTTCCATTGGGGGTTTGCACGAGCTCATTGTACTGGAGGCTCACAGAGCACCTTATGCAGCGCACCCCGGTGTTAAGAAGTTACATGCAGATTTGAGGGTGTTGTATCATTGGCCAAGCATGAGAGTGTAGATTGCTAGCATAGTTGTGAGATGCCTTGAGTGCTAGAGGGTGAAGGTAGAGCATCATCACCCTGGTGGGCTTCTCTAGCCGCATGAGATTGCAGTGTGGAAATGGGACACTATATCTATGTATTTTATTGTTGGTCTTCCTATCTCATCTTGTCGCCATGATGCAATTTTGCTGATAGTTGACACATTGACCAAGGTTGCCCATTTCTCACCCGTGCGTACTACATTCACAGCACGAGATATAGCCCAGGTGTTCTTGCGAGACATTGTTAGACTTGATGGTGTTCCCCGTAAGATCATCTCCGATAGAGACTCATTGTTCACTTCTTCATTTTGGAGAGAGTTGTAGTTGGCTTTGGGCACTAGTCTTAATTTTAGTACAGCGTACCATCCTCAGACTGATGGCCAGATCGAGTGAGTGAATCAAGTTTTGGAGGACATGCTACGTATGTATGTGATGGATCATCAGGTCAAATGGGAGGAATACCTACATCTTGTCGAGTTTTCCTATAACAATGGGCATCATTCTTCCATAGGTATGCTGCCTTATGAGATCTTATATAGGAGACCGTGCAGGACACCCTTGAGTTGGGACAGGATCGAGGATCGAGTATCTATTAGTCCCCGATTAGTAAAGAAGATGGAGTAGCAGGTGACCTTGATTAGACAGTGCCTGAGAGAGGCACATGATAGGTAGAAGAAGTATGCTAATGCGAAGAGGACAAATCGAGAGTATCAAGTTGGTGATAGAGTGTTCTTGAGGGTGCGACCACACAAGAGTTTGATTCGATTCGAAAAGGGCTCTAAGTTGGCACCCCATTTTTTTGGGCTGTTCGAGATCCTTGCAAGGATAGGACCTGTTGCATACCATTTAGCTTTGCCACCTAGCCTATCACTCATCCACGATGTGTTTCATATTTCAGTACTTAGAGGATACATTTATGATGAGTCTCATATTATAGATTGGGATGCTTTACAGGTGGAGTCGAATGGACAGCTAGCACTAGAGCCTATCGGCATTATTGCCCGACGGACCCTAGCACTTTGAGGCCAAGAGCTGGACCAAGTTAGGGTCCAATGGGATTGTTATGATGAGGTCATGACTTCATGGGAGGATGCAGCGTAGATGCGATCTCAGTACCCGTATCTTTTTGATGAACTCCAGGAGGAAGTTCATGCCTAGCGGAAGAGGATGTGAGGCCTTGCCCTGACCCATCGTAGCATAGCAATACATTACTATTATTTTGATATTCACGACTTGAGATGTCGAGACATTATCTGATGCTTAGAAAATACTTTATTATTTCATGTTGTGTGATGTTACTTTCAGATATATTTGATGATTTTCATTTAATGTTTCATGTATATGTATGTTGATGAAATCAGTAAATGTAAGATTAAGACTTTGATTTAAGAGATTTTAAATGATTAAGAATTAAGCAGGATGAAGAAACCCTTATTGATGTATGTTTTAATTTATGTGAATTTCTAATACGTATACATTATGTACATGTGATTTTACAAGACTACTAATGTGTGCAATGAGTGTGCAGATATTTAGCCAAGAAACCCTACGGAAGAATAGAACTGATCTCCTTGTGCTAATTTTGGAGACCTTGTTGTTCGTAATTCACATATTGTCTTCTGAGATATATGTATGTATCTTCTTTGTTCAATGAATGTTTATATTCGTAATTATGTTCTTTCAATGTCGCTTGACACTCGTAAAATGTTTATGTGCTTTAGTGTGCTATTTAGGGTTAGTTTTTTGACCTTTGGACCCAAGTTGGTTTAGTTGGTGTCAGTTTGCTATTGGGTTCTTAATCGAGGTTAGTCATCCCTTAATCTGGATTAGTGTTTAATCTGCAAAGTTAGAGTAGTTAGATGGTCCTATTTTATTCCTAGATTTTATTTGGCTCTAAACCTCTTTCCTAAGGCTTAAAACATGATATAATTATACCCAAAGGGTATCGGTATGGTTTAGGGGTCTTTTCCAACCCTAAGCCCCTTTTATTGACTTTTGAGGTCACTCAAAAAGTCTCTTTTTACCTTTGTGCAAAAATTGACCATGGTTATCTTGAGTTACTTCACCTCATCTCCACTTAGGGTTTAATCATAGTGTAGGTTGAGTTAGAAGTTTCTAGAATTGCAAGTGGGTGGGGTAGTTATTGAGCCCTTAGGTGGTTGAGTTGGAGGCCTATTTAGAGGCCCTTCTTGGTCTTGTGGAGGTTGTTACCCAATCTTTACATTTAGAGAGGAGTTTTGGAGATTGAAGGAAGGAAGTGGAAACTCTACTCAAAAATGTTCTTTGCCATTACCTCTTTGTGAAGGTAGGAAATTCTCATCTCCCTTATTCAGTTTTCATGTTTGTTTCATGCTTTTGCTACTTTTTTGTTGTTTCAATGTTTGTATGTTTGTGGGTATGTTGGAGAGATTTGAAAACCTTGTTATTGTGGATGTTTTCCTTTCTTGTTTATGTTTGCAATTTTGAGATTTTTGTTGCATGGGTGTTTTGGTATTACTCACCCTTGGAGAGGGCAGAAGTGACCAATTTAGGGAAAGGTCTATTTAGTTGGACTCCAACTAGTGCAGAGTCTCTTCTCAGGATGAGAAGAGGGAGAAAGGGTAGGGTGTTATGGGCCCCTACCCGTCAGGACAAACCTCGTATGAGTATGGCATTTTTAAATAGAAGAATGGAAGTTCTTGGTTAATAGCCCTGATTGGGCATCTTATTTGGTGTTGTGCTCGACTTCTCCTAGTTGGAAGAATCCACCTTTCCCTAGTGTTGATTTATTGTAGATCTTGTTGTGAAAACTTTGTATAAATATGCATGTTTTGAATTGTTCTTGTTCATGCTTTTGGTCACCTGATCAGATTTTGTTCCCTCCATGGTTCTAGAAATGAGTTGTAGAAAACATTATAAACACCTTGAATAGGGTCATGAAGAAAATTTGATATAATTGTTGAAATTTGGGATTGAGATCCTATTGTAAATTGTATTTTAAACCTTGTTGTAATTGGCAATGAAGCCGGGTTTTCTTCCTGATTCTTTCTTGGCTGAGCCTTGAATCAGGTTTGCCAATAAAATTGGTGTTGAGTATAATTACTTGTCATGTGATGTAATTTTGTAAACTTTATTTTGGATGGATGCACATCAAAATAAGATGGAAATGGTGTTGATTTAATTAGGCAAATTTCAAGTTTACTTCTATGTTGGAAATGAAAATTATATCATGGATGTAGATTTAGTTGGATTGAGCAAATTTTCAAGTTCTTTATATGTTCCTTATATGTTTAAATGATAACTATGTTCAGGAAAGGAATTAACGTCTATGGTTGTTTTATTGCAATGAAAGTTACATAGGAGCTCATATTAAATATGGTGTTAATATACCTTAAACTTTTGTATCAATGTTTAAAGCCTTTCAAAAAGAAAATATACACCCTTAAAAAAAAAAATGGCTTGAAATCTATACTTAGAAATTCTCATAAATAAAAAAATGTGTTGCAAGAGAGTAAAACTCTCTGCCTTTTGTATGGGAGGAAATTTAAATGCCTCCTTGCAACAGAGAATATTCTCCAGAATATTCTTATTTTTAAAATTTGAAATAAAACAAAATAAAAAGAAAATATAGATATTAATGTTCAAAATTCAAAAGAAATTCAAAAAAACATATATATAGTCATCTACCTAAATATCCTACTCTTACCAAATTAACTTTTAAAATTAATACTTACCTCCCATCCTACTCTCCCTAGGTGATGGGATTGACAGGGTCATCATGTCCATCGATGATGTCACTTGTCCCCATAAATGTTTCACCAATCTCCTTTATCCCTTACTGAGTGCTCACGTTGGTTGGTTTTCTTATGGCAAGTTGTTTAAATTAAATCAATGCATTTGACCTTGTTGTTTAGCGACTCCCTTCCTCCTTGGGTCTACACTCATCTCATTGGGCAAAGCGCTGTCCCAAGGACAGTGCTTCAGAAGCGCTTCCTTGGGAAGCGCTGCCCAAGTGGGAGGGTTGGCAGGTGGGGTTTAGGGTAGAGGGTAAGTTTGGAGTAGGGTTTAGAGTGTTGAATTAGGTTTAGTTAGTATGTTAGTAGTTTTTTATTAAATGTAATTTATGTTTTTTTTAATGTTAAAAATAAGATAAGTTTAGTTATTTATGCTAGTTAGTTTATTGGTTATTTCAAACTGTGTTTCATTAAATGTTTTAAATGTAGTTAGTATTAGATGTTAGTTTAGATTAAGATAAGTTAGGTTGTTTGTTTTAATTTAATTGTTTTATTCTTGTCATTTAAATTGTTAAGTTATTGTTTACATTTTATAATTATATTTCTTTTGTAATTTTAGTTTCATGTCATGATTTAATTAGATAGTTTTAATTTTATTTAAATTGTAAAGTTAAGTTCTATTGAAAGATTAGACACTCATTTTTTATATGGTTAGATTAATGTTAGATTTCGTTAGTTAGTTTAATTAGTTAGTTGTTAGTAAAATTAAATTTATGACTAGTGTATAATTCACATTAGTAACCTTTAATTTAAGTCTGAGATTTATGGTTTGGTTTTAATTATTAGAATTGTTTTAGTTCGTTCTAAGTAGATAAAGTATGAAAGGTTAATTGGCTATTTTGATATAGGATTAAAATCTGGTTTATTGATTTGGATTTTTCAATTTATCTAAACCCAATTTCATTTGGATTGTTATTAAAATAATTTTCGCTTGATTGTTTAAGCAATGTAATAACGAATTAAGTAAACATTGATTTCAATCTAATAACGAAGTACTTCAAAACCCTGACGATGCATTCCTCCACAAGAGTTCTAAACTAAGATGATGTAGAGAACCTTTACTTAAAATGTAATCAATCATTTCAAAACTTAGATCAATTTAATTATTTAAAAAAAAAAATTTGTATGTTTTTGCCCTCGTAGATTGGGCGTGACACATAAGCAAAGATCAAGTTTGACCAAAAGCTGACTAGATTTAACCACGGTTGACTTGAGTTGACTAGTTTCAAAAAGAATTTTGAAATAATTAAACAAAATTATTTAATTAAATGGATTACTTACTTCTAATTAATTAAACAAAGTTATTTAATTAAATGAGAAGTCATTCCTAATTAATTAAATGAAGTTATTTAATTAAATAAGAAACGTGTCTCTAATTAATTAAAGATTATTTAATTAAATAGAAAAAATAATTATGAGAGCATATCTCATTTTATTAAATTAAATATCTCGACAAAATCTCTCTTCAGTTCAAAAAGGGAAATTTTCAGTTCACTATTGATAAAAAATGAGTTAAATCAGTTAACTCTTTTTTCTACTCAAATTGAATCAGTTAACTCGTTATTTTAGTCAAATTAAATCTGTTAACTCCCTTTAATTTGGAAATCTCCCTTTATGATTGAACTTCAACTTTAATCCTGACCGTTGATTGAAAACGATCTCAAACGTTGATGAATTCAAAGAAAGTCTATTTAAGAGACCCTCATCTCTTCATTTTGAAAGGTTGAATGAGAATTTGCATTGAATTGTTGCTAAAATTCATAGTCACATTTGCTCATATTCATATACGCAAAGATCAAGTTTGACCAAAAGTTGACTAGATTTAACTACGGTTGACTTGAGTTGACTAGTTTCGAATAGAATTATAAAATAATTAAATGAAATTATTTAATTAAATGGAGTACTTACTTCTAATTAATTAAACAAAGTTATTTAATTACATGAGAAGCCATTCCTAATTAATTAAATGAAGTTATTTAATTAAATAAGAAAAGTGTCTCTAATTAATTAAAGATTATTTAATTAAATAGAAAAAGTAATTATGAGAGCAAATCCCATTTTATTAAATTAAATATCTCAACAAAATCTCTCTTCAGCTCAAAAAGGGATATTTTTAGTTCACTATTGATAAAAAATGAGTTAAATCAATTAACTCCTTTTTCTACTCAAATTGAATCAGTTAACTCCTTATTCTACTCAAATTAAATCTATTAACTCCCTTTAATTTGGAAATCTCCCTTCATGACTGAACTTCACCTTTAATCTTGACCGTTGATTGAAATCGATCTCAACCGTTGATGAATTCCAGAAAAGTCTATTTAACAGACCCTCATCTCTTCATTTTGAAAGGTTGAATGAGAATTTGCATCGAATTGTTGCTAGAATTCATACTCGCATTTGCTCATATTCACATACGCAAAGATCAAGTTTGACAAAAAGTTGACCAGATTTAACCATAGTTGACTTGAGTTGACTAGTTTCGAAAAAAATTTTAAAATAATTAAACGAAATTATTTAATTAAATGGAGTACTTACTTCTAATTAATTAATCAAAGTTATTTAATTAAATGAGAAGCCATTCCTAATTAATTAAATGAAGTTATTTAATTAAATAAGAAAAGTGTCTCTAATTAATTAAAGATTATTTAATTTAATAGAAAAAGTAATTATGAGAGCATATCTCATTTTATTAAATTAAATATCTTGGCAAAATATCTCTTCAGTTCAAAAAGGGAAATTTCCAATTCACTATTGATCAAAAATGAGTTAAATCAGTTAACTCCTTTTTCTACTCAAATTGAATCAGTTAACTCCTTATTTTACTCAAATTAAATCTGTTAACTCCCTTTAATTTGGAAATCTCCTTTTATGACTGAACTTCACTTTTAATCCTGACCGTTGATTGAAATCGATCTCAACCGTTGATGAATTCCAAGAAAGTCTATTTAAAAGACCCTCATCTCTTCATTTTGAAAAGTTGAATGAGAATTTGCATTGAATTGTTGCTGGAATTCATACTCACATTTTCTCATATTCACATACGCAAAGATCAAGTTTGACCAAAAGTTGACTAGATTTAACCACGGTTGACTTGAGTTGACTAGTTTCGAAAAGAATTTTGAAATAATTAAACAAAATTATTTAATTAAATGGAGTACTTACTTATAATTAATTAAACAAAGTTATTTAATTAAATGAGAAGCCATTGCTAATTAATTAAATGTAGTTATTTAATTAAATAAGAAAAGTGTCTCTAATTAATTAAGGATTATTTAATTAAATAGAAAAAGTAATTATGGTATCAAATTTCATTTTATTAAATTAAATATCTCGAAAAAATCTCTCTTCGGTTCAAAAAGGGAATTTTTCAGTTCACTATTGATGAAAAATGAGTTAAATTAGTTAACTCTTTTTTGTACTCAAATTGAATCAGTTAACTCCTTATTTTACTCAAATTAAATCTGTTAACTCTCTTTAATTTGGAAATCTGCCTTTATGACTGAACTTCACCTTTAATCTTGACCGTTGATTGAAATCGATCTCAACCGTTGATGAATTCTAGGAAAGTCTATTTAAGAGACCCTCATCTCTTCGTTTTGAAAGGTTGAATGAGAATTTGCATCGAATTGTTGCTAAAATTCATAGTCATATCTGCTCATATTTACATATGCAAAGATCAAGTTTTACCAAAAGTTGACCAGATTTAACCACGGTTGACTTGAGTTGACTAGTTTCAAATTTTTTTTTGAAATAATTAAACAAAATTATTTAATTAAATGAAGTACTTAATTCTAATTAATTAAACAAAGTTATTTAATTAAATGAGAAGCCATTCCTAATTAATTAAATGAAGTTATTTAATTAAATAAAAAAAGTGTCTCTAATTAATTAAAAATTATTTAATTAAATAGAAAAAGTAATTATGGTATCAAATTTCATTTTATTAAATTAAATATCTTAACAAAATCTCTCTTTGTAATGCCCTGCCAAGGGATCCAAAGAATTTTGCTAAGTTTGCCAAACAATTTTTTTTTTAAACATGAAAGATAAAACATTCACAACATTTGCGAAAGCAATAGCAACAATTCAAATGAAAATAAACATAACAGGCTACATTCTTTAATGATCCCTTAACGTTGTATCACATCTAAATTAACTATTCATCTAACATCCCATCCTTATGAAATAACAATGATACATCCAATGTACTTAAACAATATACAAGTGTGCTTTTGTAATTATATTTTAGTTTAGCTCAATCATCCACTGTACATATCACAGGGTATGAAGGCTTAAAAGAATATACATCCATATAAATAAAGTACATAATCATCCAATATTAATCCATGATGCAATTAAAGTAAATGAAAGCACATATCATATATGATACATCATCATCATAAAGATATAAACATCCATCATAAGAGATAACCATAAATCACAGACATAACTAACTAAGTGCACGGTTCTTCTCAACCGTTAATAGCATCATTAGACCATCGTGGGCCTTAGCCATCCCTCCGTGCGTAACATCCCAAATCATCGAAGAGATCATCAGTATTAACATTGTAAGAATGTCACTCCTAACACATCCTACTAACATACAAAGTAAAGCATATGATACCATCATCTAACATATGCAAATCATCAATATAAGAAACATACCAGTAAATACATCCATCATAAGACATATCATCAATCATAATGCTGCAATAACATAATGAAGATAGATACCAACCAAGAATGCTCCAGCCACGGTGTCTCAGACGAATCTCAAATGATAAGAGTGGAAAAACACTACCACCCGGCCGCATGAAACTTAAGTGGTCCACTCCCACCATACTGAGGAGATAATCTCAAGTACCAAATAGGCTATCCATAACACAGCACAAATCTCTATAGTCCAGGAATCCTAAAAGTATACTAACTCAAAGGTTCCCACACACACAAAATTGACATCTAATTTCCAGAGGTATGCAATGCCATGTAGGAAACCTACTCTGCAAGTGGGAAAGTGTCATTGCATTTATCACGTACAAGTTACCCTAGTAGTTAGCTAAACTCCACGGGTCCATACTGATCTCATGCGGCCACTAGTATCCTCTCATACTGACAAGGCATACTACGAAATGCACGGTCGCAACCATGCATTCTCACTACTCCAATCCTAGCCTGTACAAGCATTCAAGGCATGGGTGAGAACGTCAAAACAATTATCTTTTTAGGTTCATTTAATCCCCATTTAGTGTGTAAATATTATCACTTATTAACCAAACTTACAATGAGTTACCCTGGCAGCCACTTAGGGCCCCGACCCCCATTGCAAGCCACTTCTTGACACTACAAGTAGATTACCTACCCTAAGCTCATAGAATCATAAATTTCAAAATCACAAAAGATAATCCATAATAAAATCATCAAATATACATAAAAGCATCAAATATCCATAATAAAAATCATCAAACCTCCAAGATAAGAATCATCAAATCTCCATGAGCATCTAAAAAGAATCCATAGAAAATCATGACCACAACAATTCTCTATTGGCAACTGAAGGCATCACTGATAATCATAAGTTTTCATTGGTTCTCAATAACCAAAATATATCTCAAAATCATATTGATCAAAGAATCCAAAATGGTTGAGTCAAAGCATGTCACAACATGACATCATCAATAAATAAATCAACATTTCAGTCTCATCATGGCGACTAGAAAATAATCTAAGAATAACTGATCGATGACTCAAAAATGATTAGCTCAAGTGTCTCATACACATGCATCTCAGCTTCACACATGAAGACTGATGAACAATAACAATTAGTAAATACAAACATTTCATAGAGCACACGATCACATTACCATGGTTGGGTTTATAAAGATCGAGACCAGTAAAGATCAACATGTCATCACAATCTCATAACCCCCGAGCTTCTGGTAACAACCTAGGACTGGTCAACACTAGTCAACCCAAAACTCAAAACAAGAGCATATAGAATACACAATGCAAACACATGTTTTGGTTTATTAATTCACATAGTTGAATAATGTGTAGGGGTTTCCAATTTTCTATTTGCAAGTATACTTTCAAGTGTCTTAAGTTTCATCATTTGACCTACAAGTCAACCCAATTGTTCCCCGATAGCATTATCCTTCCATTATTAAAAATTACATTCTAAGAATAACTTAAGGATAACTATTTACTCATTAAATTGATCATCATTAAATTTTCTTAATTTATCTATGATCGATATTCTAATTGATTAACTTTTCAACTTTTCTAGGATCATTATTCGTTATATTATAAGAGGACCAATTATCATTCTTCGAATAAGAGATTATAACTTTATTTATCTCAATCCATTAACATAGGTACACCATCCATGACCTATTAACATCTTATTAGTTTTCAATTAGAAACTTAATTAAATATTACTAAAGTTTGAGTCTTTGAATTTAATCATCACCATCGTTGACAACCATACAATATCTAAACTCATAATTCAAGTCATAAGAATAAGACTTATCAACTTCAATATAGATAATCTACAATCTCGTTAAAAGAATTATATCAAATAAATCTCTATTACATAACTTAATTATTAATTAAATCTAATTAACTCTCATTAATTAATTTAATTAATAATTGTAAAATCATAGCAACGTTCTAATTAACATCAGTTGACTAATAACTAACTAAAATTCTATAAGTTAAAAGTCAACTATAATTAAATACTCAAATGATCATATTAGTAATTCAATAATAATAACTTGTTAATATTTAATGACAAGCTATATTGGAAATCTTATTATTAAATCTTTAATGATCACATACATCACTCTGCAACAATGTTCTCATTTATATTTTAATAATAATAAGTTATAATAAATTTTCAATACCAAGTATTATTATCTCAAATAAGTTTTCCCTATGTACGTTGATTTAGTTAACTCATAATCCTCCAAATTATTAACAAATTCAATTTGATTAATATCTTTTATAGTACTTCAATCATTAACTAATCTCCTTTAGAGTAACTCTATTCGTATTAGTTGATAACTATTTAAACTATTTATACTATTATTTATTAATAGTTTGTTAGACCCAACAAACATTAATAAATAATAAACTTATCACAACTATAAATAATCAATCTAGAGAAATTTTACATAGAACTTCATTAGCTAACTCTTAATACCATTAAGGTATTCAAACGTATTAACCAATAACATAATAATTCAATCTTAATCCAATATCATTTAGAGTTTCTAAATTTAAATTATTATAATATAAATTATCATCTTACAATTATTTAATCAATATTAAAATCAACCATTAGACTCCATTTTCTAATTGTTCTAATAATATTTTGTCTATATAAACGTTGTTTGAAAAAGATCTCTATCACAAACTAATAAGACTCATTGTAGATTTTAACATGAATAATCTCAAAATTCTTAACATTATCATCTTCATTAAACAACTCTAAAATTGTTTAATATATATTAAATAGTATTCAATATACATTATAAAAATTCCACTATATAAACTATATTAAAATATCTTTTCTTTTAATTTTCTCTCATTTAAAAATCCATTTACTTAGATTGACTAATAATTAATTACACTTCTTCTACTATTAACTAATCTTAATTAAATTTGATATAATTAGATTAGATGATAAACCATATAAAACTAATGCATATTAATAAGATTCTAATAAGAGAAAATTGCAATAATATCTTTAAATTATTTCATGTTTTGATATATTATTTTTGTGAAGTTTAACCATAAAGAACTCTTAGTTATGGGAAATGGAGAAATATCTGTCCTTGAATAAAATAGTCACAGTACGATGGCCATATCTCCCTAATGAACCATTGGATTGGGCTGAAATTTAAATATGTTGGGAAGGGCCAAGTTGTGCCAATTCTGATTGGAGCGATCGAATAAATTCAATCACGGTAAAAAGTTATGAATGACTGAGTTCGGGTCTATCCAAGGGGCAGCAACAGAGCAGTTTGTGATGAATTAAAAATTTTGTCTTAAAAAAGTAATTGTTCTCTAAATTTATCCAATAATTTCACTAATGGATTTGGCCATAAATCTTGAAACCATTTTCAAATCTATTTCAATTTGATTCTAATTCGAACCCAAACCCTTTTTCTTTTTCTTTTTTAAATCCATGCATATAAATTTTTTAAATAAATTTAATTGCCCAAATTGACAATCCATACAATAAAAATATGAAATTCCTTAGAAGACATATGGAAGACACGAAGAAGATAGGAATGCATGATGCGGAAATAACATAAGAAAAATTACAAGAATCTACCCGAATTCTGATGCTAATTCGCTTTTTCTCAGAAAACCTGCAGAGCAAGCTCCCTTCTTCAAAGTTTTTGAGTCTTCCAATGCTCCAATTGCTCTCCACCCCATCCCTAAGCTTCTATGAATGCCTGAATATAAAGAGCTCTCAAGAAACTTTTGGATTGCTTCTTGAAACCGCTAAAAGGTGTCACCAACTAAGCATGGGTCTTTTCCAACCTTTTTGATGAGTCATAGAGTTGTAGACACCTTGTGCTTAATTGATGCACTAATCCCCATGTTGTTGACACATGTTAATTTTCATGCAAGCTTATAACTCTAATTTACTTTACTCTTCCCAATTTAATTTATTTATTTATTAAGTCTCATGCACTAACTTTAATATCTCCACTTTTCAATCTTAATATATTTATATTTTAATCATATGAGATTTAGAATCTTTTAATAATTTAAAATATATTTTCTACTTTTAAATTTCATTTTCTAAAACTTTATTGCTAAAATATTATTAGCTTTAATAGTAATATTATTTAGTCATTTATTTAAAAAATGAGCTCCAAATATATTATTATTAAAATAAATATTGTCACATTCCAAATTTAATATTATAACTTTTATCTTCTAATTTAATTATTTTATTTTCAAATTTAATTAATTTTCTAATTAATTAAATAAAATAAATATTAAAATATCATATTAATTTTTTATTTAATTAAACCATTAATTAAATCTTTTAATTGGGCTTAATTAATAGAAAATACTCCAAAGACTCACAAAGGTAAAAATACGAAAAAATTTATCATAGCTAAAATACATAAAAATCAAACCAAAGGGTTTATATCACGAATTACATCATTTGACGCATTCCAAGGGTACTCAACTCAGATACTTGTCCTAATTTTCCAATTAGGACAAATGGCTCAAAGGTTTGGGATTTGGACTTGAGAATTTATCTCCCCTCTCTTATCATTGAGATAATGTGATAGGGTACGCTCATCCTGGTAGTTCAGGGAAGTCGATACCCGGTACCTGCAACTTGCATAAAAATCATGCATATACAAGCATAATATATACTAAACTAAATAAGCAATGGCAGGAAGTGGTGCATCGTGTAGATCTCGACTAGCAGGTGACTACGAATCCCTTCCTTAACCATATCAGACACACCATACAAAAGAAAATACACAAAGAAAACATGCACACCATACACATGCAAGTATGGGGTAAGTATCCATAAGAAAATACATGATAATAAATCATCGTACTAATCATCATTAATATCTGAAAGCAATGTAATGATCAACATCAATAATTGCGAACACTAAAAATAATCATTATACATACATGAAATGTAGAGTCTAAGTAATCTCATCACATAATAAACTAAATCCATAGCACAATACTTGATAATCTCAAAAGAATGCTGCTAGTCAATAAGATAAAACTAGCTCTAAAGAGTTCAGCAACGATAACAAAATGCGAACTAGGGGTAGGCACTACACTCTTCAGCTCAAAAAGGGAAATTTTCAGTTCACTATTGATAAAAAATGAGTTAAATCAGTTAACTCCTTTTTCTACTCAAATTGAATCAGTTAACTCCTTATTTTACTCAAATTAAATCTGTTAACTCTCTTTAACTTGAAAATCTCCCTTTATGACTGAACTTCACCTTTAATCCTGACCGTTGATTGAAATCGATCTCAACTGTTGATGAATTACAAGAAAGTCTATTTAAGAGACCCTCATCTCTTCATTTTGAAAGGTTCAATGAGAATTTGCATTGAATTGTTGCTGGAATTCATAGTCACATTTGCTCATATTCACATACGCAAAGATCAAGTTGACCAAAAGTTGACCAAATTTAACCATGGTTGACTTGAGTTGATTAGTTTCGAAAAAAATTTTGAAATAATTAAATGGAATTATTTAATTAAATCGAGTACTTACTTATAATTAATTAAACAAAGTTATTTAATTATATGAGAAGCCATTCCTAATTAATTAAATGAAGTTATTTAATTAAATAAAAGAAGTAATTATGAGAACATATCTCATTTTATTAAATTAAATATCTCGACAAAATCTCTCTTCAGTTCAAAAACGGAAATTTTCAGTTCACTATTGATAAAAAATGAGTTAAATCAGTTAACTCTTTTTTGTACTCAAATTGAATCAGTTAACTCCTTATTTTACTCAAATTAAATCTGTTAACTCCCTTTAATTTGGAAATATCCCTTTATGACTGAACTTCACCTTTAATCCTGACCATTGATTGAAATCGATCTCAACTGTTGATGAATTTCAGGAAAATCTATTTTAGAGACCCTCATCTCTTCATTTTGAAAGGTTGAATGAGAATTTGCATCGAATTGTTGCTGGAATTCATACTCATATTTGCTCATATTCACATATGCAAAGATCAAGTTTGACAAAAAGTTGATCAGATTTAACCATAGCTGACTTGAGTTGACTAGTTTCGAAAAGAATTTTCAAATAATTAAATGAAATTATTTAATTAAATGGAGTACTTACTTCTAATTAATTAAACAAAGTCATTTAATTAAATGAGAAGCCATTCCTAATTAATTAAATTTAGTTATTTAATTAAATAAGAAAAGTGTCTCTAATTAATTAAAGAGTATTTAATTAAATAGAAAAAGTAATTATGAGAGCATATCTCATTTTATTAAATTAAATATCTCAACAAAATCTCTCTTTAGTTCAAAAAGTGAAATTTTCAGTTCCATATTGATGAAAAATGAGTTAAATAAGTTAACTCCTTTTTCTACTCAAATTGAATCAGTTAACTCTTTATTTTATTCAAATTAAATTTGTTAACTCCCTTTAACTAGGAAATCTCTCTTTATGACTGAACTCGACATTTAATCCTGACCGTTGATTGAAATTGATCTCAACCGTTGATGAATTCCAAGAAAGTCTATTTAAGAGACCCTCATCTCTTCATTTTGAAAGGTTGAATGAGAATTTGCATCGAATTGTTGCTGGAATTCATACTTACATTTGCTCATATTTACTTACGTAAAGATCAAGTTTGACCAAAAGTTGACCAAATTTAACTACGATTGACTTGAGTTGACTAGTTTCGAAAAGAACTTTGAAATAATTAAACGAAATTATTTAATTAAATAGAGTACTATCTTCTAATTAGTTAAACAAAGTTATTTAATTAAATGAGAAGCCATTCCTAATTAATTAAATGAAGTTATTTAATTAAATAACAAATGTGTCTCTAATTAATTAAAGATTATTTAATTAAATAGAAAAAGTAATTATAAGAGCATATCTCACTTTATTAAATTAAATATCTCGACAAAATCTTTCTTTAGTTCAAAAAGGAAAATTTCCAGTTCACTATTGATAAAAAATGAGTTAAATTAGTTAACTCTTTTTTTCCACTCAAATTGAATCAGTTAACTCCTTATTTTACTCAAATTAAATCTGTTAAATCCATTTTATTTGGAAATCTCCCTTTATGACTGAACTTCACCTTTAATCTTGACTATCGATTGAAATCGATCTCAACCATTGATGAATTCCAAGAAAGTCTATTTAAGAGACCCTCATCTCTTCATTTTGAAAGGTTGAATGAGAATATGCATCGAATTGTTGTTGGAATTCATACTCACATTTGCTCATATTCACATACGCAAAGATCAAGTTTGACCACATGTTGACCAAATTTAATGATGGTTGACTTGAGTTGACTAGTTTCAAATTTTTTTTTTTAAATAATTAAATAAAATTATTTAATTGAATGGAGTACCTACTTCTAGTTAATTAAACAAAGTTATTTAATTAAATGAGAAGCGATTCCTAGTTAATTAAATGAAGTTATTTAATTAAATAAGAAAAGTGTTTCTAATTAATTAAAGATTACTTAATTAAATAGAAAAAGTAATTATGAGAGCATATCTAATTTTATTAAATTATATATCTCAACAAAATCTCTCTTCAGTTCAAAAAGGGAAATTTTCAGTTCACTATTTATCAAAAATGAGTTAAATCAGTTAACTCCTTTTTCTACTCAAATTGAATCAGTTAATTCTTTATTTTACTCATATTAAATCTATTAGCTCCCTTTAATTTGGAAATATCCCTTTATGAATGAACTTCACCTTTCATCCTGACCGTTGATTGAAATCGATCTCAACCGTTGATGGATTTTAGGAAAGTCTATTTAAGAGACCCTCATCTCTTTATTTTGAAAGGTTCAATGAGAATCTGCATCGAATTGTTGCTGGAATTCATACTCACATTTGCTCATATTCACATACGCAAAGATCAAGTTTGACCAAAAGTTGACCAGATTTAACCACGGTTGACTTGAGTTGACTAGTTTCGAAATTTTTTTTGAAATAATTATACGAAATTATTTAATTAAATGGAGTACTTACTTCTAATTAATTAAACAAAGTTATTTAATTAAATGAGAAGCCATTCCTGACTAATTAAATGAAGCTATATAATTAAATACGAAAAGTGTCTCTAATTAATTAAAGATTTTTTAATTAAATAGAAAAAGTAATTATGAGAGCATATCTCATTTTATTAAATTAAATATCTCAAGAAAATCTCTCTTTAGTTCAAAAAGGGAAATTTTCAGTTCACTATTGATAAAAAATGAGTTAAATCAGTTAACTCCTTTTTCTACTCAAATTGAATCAGTTAACTCCTTATTTTACTCAAATTAAATCTGTTAACTCCCTTTAATTTGGAAATCTCCCTTTATGATTGAACTTCACCTTTAATCCTGACCATTGATTGAAATCGATCTCAACTGTTGATGAATTGGAGGAAAGTCTATTTAAGAGACCCTCATCTCTTCATTTTGAAAGGTTGAATGAGAATTTGCATTGAATTATTGCTAGAATTCATACTCATATTTGGTCATATTCACATACACAAAGATTAGGTTTGACCAAAAGTTGACTAGATTTAACCACAGTTGACTTGAGTTGACTAGTTTTGAAAAGAATTTTGAAATAGTTAAGCGAAATTATTTAATTAAATGGAGTACTTACATCTAATTATTTAAAAAAAGTTATTTAATTAAATGAGAAGCCATTCCTAACTAATTAAATGAAGTTATTTAATTAAATAAGAAAAGTGTCTCTAATTAATTAAATATTATTTAATTAAATAGGAAAAGTAATTATGAGAGCATATCTCATTTTATTAAATTAAATATCTCAACAAAATCTCTCTTCAGTTCAAAAAGGGAAATTTTCAGTTCACTATAGATAAAAAATGAGTTAAATTAGTTAACTCCTTTTTCTACTCAAATTGAATCAGTTAACTCCTTATTTTACTCAAATTAAATCTGTTAACTCCCTTTAATTTGGAAATCTCCCTTTATGATTGAACTTCACCTTTAATCCTGACAGTTGATTGAAATCAATCTCAACCGTTGATGAATTCTAGGAAAGGCTATTTAAGACACCCTCATCTCTTCATTTTGAAAGGTTGAATGAAAATTTGCATCGAATTGTTGCTGGAATTCATACTCACATTTGCTCATATTCACATACGCAAAGATCCAGTTTGACCAAAAGTTGACCAGATTTAACCACGATTGACTTGAGTTGACTTGTTTTGAAAATAATTTTGAAATAATTAAACGAAATTATTTAATTAAATGGATTACTTACTTCTAATTAATTAAACAAAGTTATTTAATTAAATGAGAAGCCATTCCTAATTAATTAAATGAAGTTATTTAATTAAATAAGAAAAGTGTCTCTAATCAATTAAAGATTATTTAATTAAATAGAAAAAGTAGTTATCAGAGCATATCTCATTTTATTAAATGAAATATCTAAACAAAATCTCTCTTCTGTTCAAAAAGAGAAATTTCGAGTTCACTATTGATAAAAAATGAGTTAAATCAGTTAACTCCTTTTTCTACTCAAATTGAATCAGTTAACTCCTTATTTTACTCAAATTAAATCCGTTAACTCCCTTTAATTATGAAATCTCCGTTTATGACTGAGCTTCACCTTTAATCATGACCGTTGATTGAAATCGATCTCAACCGTTGATGAATTGCAAGAAAGTCTATTTAAGAGACCTTCATCTTGTCGAGTTTGCCTATAATAATGGACATCATTCTTCCATAGGTATGCTGCCATATGAGGCTTTGTATGGGATACCATGCAGGACACCCTTGAGTTGGGATAGGATCGAGGATCGAGTATCTATTGGGCCCCAGTTAGTAAAAGAGATGGAGCAGTAGGTGACCCTGATTAGACAGCGCCTGAGAGAGGCACAGGATAGGCAGAAGAAGTATGCAAATGCGAAGAGGACAGATCGAGAGTATCAGGTTGGTGATAGAGTGTTCTTGAGGGTACGACCACACAAGAGTCTGATTCGATTCGAAAGGGGCTCTAAGTTGGCACCCCAGTTTCTTGGGCCGTTCGAGATCCTTGAGAGGATAGGACCTGTTGCATACCGTTTAGCTTTGCCACCTACCCTGTCACGCATCCACGATGTGTTTCATATTTCAGTACTTAGAAGATACATTTATGATGAGTCTCGTATTATAGATTGAGATGCTTTACAGGCGGAGTCAGAAGCACAGCTAGCAGCGGAGCCTATCCGCATTATTGCCTGACGGACCGTAGCACTTCGAGGGTGAGAGCTGGACCAGGTTAGGGTCTAATGAGATTGTTATGATGAGGTCACGGCTTCATGGGAGGATGCAACGCAGATGCGATCTCAGTACCCGTACCTTTTTGATGAACTCTTGGAGGTAGTTCATGCCTAGTGGGGGAGGATGTGAGGCCTCGCCCCGACCCATCGTAGCATAGTGATACATTACCCTTATTTTGTTATTCATGACTCGAGATGTCGAAACATTATCTGATGCTTAGAACATATTTTATTATTTCATGTTGTGTTATGTTATTTTTAGATACATTTGATGATTGTCATTTAATGTTTCATGTATATGTATGTTGATGAAATCAGTAAAGGTAGGATCGAGACTTTGATTTAAGATATTTTAAATGGTTAAGAATTAAGTAGGATAAAGAAACCCTTATTGATGTATGTTTTAATTTATGAGAATTTTTGAATACGTATACATTTATATACATGTGATTTTACGGGACTACTGATGTGTGCAATGAGTTTGCAGATATTTAGCCAAGAAACCCTACAGAGCAACAGAACTGATCTCCTTGTGCTAAATTTGAAAACCTTGTTGTTCGTAATTCACGTATTTGTATTCTAAGATATATGTATGCATCTTCCTTGTTCATGAATGTTAATGTTCGTAATTATGTACTTTCAGTGTCGCTTGACACTCGTAAAATGGTTATGTGCTTCAGTGGCTGTTTAGGGTTAATTGTTTAACCTTTGGACCAAGTTGGTTTAAGTTAGTATTAGTTTTCTATTGGGTTCTTAATCAAGGTTAGTCATCTCTTAATCCGGATAAGTGCTTATTTGCAAGTTAGAGTAGTGAGTTGGACCTATTTTATTCCTAAATTTTATTTGACTCTAAACCTCTTTCCTAAGGCTTTAAAACTTGTTTTTATTCTAACTAAAGGGTATGGGTATGGGTTAGGGGTCTTTTACAAACCCCTAAGCCCCTTGTTTTGACTTTTGAGGTCACTCAAAAAGTCCCTTTTTGCCTTTGTGCAAAAATTGATCATGGTTATCTTGAGTTACCTCACCTCATCTCCACTTGGGGTTTAACCATAGTGTAGGTTGAGTTAGGAGTTTCTAGAGTGGCTAGTGGGTGGAAATAGTTATTGTTCCTTTTGGGTGGTTGAGTTGGAGGCTTATTTAGAGGCCTTCCTTGGACTAGTTGGTGGTTACCCAATCTCTAATTTTAGAGAAGATTTCTTGAAGCTTGAAGAAAGGAAAGGGATACTCTACTCAAACTTGTTTCATTGCCATTACCTCTTTGTGAAGGTAGAAAATTCTCATCTCCCTTATGCACATTTTATGTTTGGATTCATGTTCATGTTATCTTGTTGTTGTTTCATTGTTGTATGGCTGTGGGTATGTGGAAAGATTTGAAAACCATGTCTTTTTGGTTGTTTTCCTTTCTTGTTTATGTTTGCTATTTTTGAGTTTTCCTTACATGGGTGTTTTGGTATTACTCACCCTTGGAGAGGGCAAAAGTGACCAATTTTAGGAAAGGTCTATTTAGTTGGACTCCAACCTGTCTAGAGTCTCTTCTTAGGATGAGAAGAGGGATAAAGGGTAGGGTGTTATGGGCCCCTACCCATCAGCAAAAACTTGGTATGAGTATGGAAAGTTTAAATGGAAGAACGGAAGTTCTTGGTTATTAGCCCCGATTGGGCATCTGAATGGGTGTTGTGCTTGACTTGTCCTGTTGGAAGAATCCACCTTTCCCTAGTCTTGATTAATTGTGAATCCTATTGTGTAAACCATGTATGATTATGCATGCTTGTCACCCGATCAGATATTGGTTTCCTCCATGGTTCTTGAAATGAGATTCAGGAAATATTACAAACTCCTTGATTATGATCATGAAGAAAATTTGATAAAATTGTTGAAAATTGGGATTGAGATCCTATTGTAAATTGTATTTTAAACCTTATTGTAAATGGCAACGAAGCTGGGTTTTCTTCCTAATTCTCTCCCGGCTGAGCCTTTGAATCAGGTTAGCCAATAAAATAATGGTTGAGTGTATTTGCCTCTCATAATATTTGATCATAATGTTTATTCGTATGAATGCTCATCAAAATAGGATGAATATTAGATAAAGGAAAAGACTTTGGGAATCTCCTTGCATGGTTCTCATGTGATTTCAAAAAAAAAAAAAAAAAAAATTGTATATATATATATATATATATAAATGGGAGAATTAGAATCATAGATAATGTCTTGAATTATGAATGTTCAAGTTTTAATTACGATAATGAAGAGTTGAATTGATATAGTGAGTTTCAAATATGATGTATAAGTATTATGATGAGATCAAATCAAGAGCAAACCCTATATTACGAAATCGAAGACATTTCATTTCTTGATAAATTTCATGGTGGTTATAATCAAATTTGAATTAGAATAATCCACCACCTTTGTTTTAATTATGTGTATAGTATCATTCACCTCCTCAGTTCTTCATATATGATCAATCGGACTGAGGGGTTGTATTCTTGAAATCAATAATAATAATAATCAGAATTTAGAACTCATACCATGTCCTTGAAGAATTAATATAAAACATGCATGTTAAAATAAGAGATTGAGAGCCTATACCTAATGTATTCCCTTGCATTGGAATGCTTGTATAAAGGAACAATGTTGATAATAGATTTGATTAAAACCTTAGTAATATAAATGAAATGCATAAAATAACATGACCATGCCTTGTCAAAATTTTGCTTCAAAAAAAAAAAATGCACTCCCAGGAGTAAAAACTCTCTGGAAAATACATGAGGCGAAAAATTCATTCCTTCCAAAACCACAGAGCATATTCTTGCTCAAATTCCTTCCTAAATGAATAAAGAAACAAAATAAATATTATGTTAATCTCATGGGTACAAAATTTTGAATATATAAATATGTATATTTTTAAAAAAAGTTAATATCTAAATATCTTTTCTTTCACCTATAAAACTTTATGAATTTATTGCTCTCCTTGGCCTTAGACGTCAATTTAAGCTTGCTTAAAAAAAAGGGTCTTTTGTGTCTTGTCTCAGGTCAAAGTGGATTGGATGGGTGGGTGACATCATCCTGCCACCTTGTCCCATCCCCATTCCTCTCCATTCCTAGCGGCCAGTTTGGGGAAGGTGACATTTATGTTGAGAAAGGAAATTGTGGTGGTCACTTTCATTTCCTTAAACTCCCTTGCTCATCTCTGTTCATGTGCCCACCTCTTGGGTTGCGTTTCCCCTACCTTGGGCTACGTGGAAAGTTGGGTGGAGAGAGCAATGCCATGACATGACATTAGATATTGGGCGTTGGCTTAGCTTTGGGGTGGTATTAATATTGCAAGTTGATGCTTGTTTAAAAAATTTAGACTTCATCTCCTTTGCATACCTTTTCCTTGATGTGCAAGCTTGGGGTTGCGTGGGCCCTAGGGAGAGGTGTAGGGAGGGGTCAGATTGACTTGACTTGTAGCCAAGTGGATGTTAGGGGCTAGGGTGTAGGTAAGATCTTAGGGCAGGAGGGTTAGTGGTTAGGTGTTAGTTAGTAGGTAGGTTTAGTTAGTAGTATTTGATTTATTTATATTTCAGATTCAATATAGTTAGTTTAAAATGAAACCTTAAATTGTTAAAGTATAATTAGTTGATTTAATAAAGTTTAAGGTTATTTTATGTTTTGATTAAGGACTTTTGTTGTAATTGTTAATAATTTTTAGTTACTTAGTTATGGTTTAATTTTGTAAATACTAATTTAGTTAGTTTTAATTTAAATGTACTCTAACTGTTTTAACCATTAAGTAGTTTAAATTTATCGATTAATTGGCTATTTAAATAAGTTTTAATGTAGGTTGGATTGATTTGATATTGCAAGTAATTTTAGATCTGAATTCATGTACATTGTTATTTATGTAAGTTTTATTGCATATTATTATAAGTTAATGTAATATCATAATTTTATCGATATTAATCTAATAACGAAAGTTTTAAAATTTTAATGATGTTATCATCCTCTTGTTTAAAACCTTAGGATTGTAATGTAAAGAACCTGTACTAAAGCTTCTATCTCAATCATATCAAACTTAGAGCATGTTGAATTATTAATCAAAAAAAAATTTGTTGTGTCCTTGCCCTCATAGTTTGGGGATGACATTTTGGTATCAGAGCCTGTGTTTCAACACTAGGAACCTTAAACCATGGTGCTTCCTAAACTTAACTCAAACTTTTAATTGTATAGATGTCGCTTGTTACTCGTAACCAGCGAGGCAGAGGTCCTAAGACTAGGGGTGGTAGAGCGGGACAGGAGGATGGAACACCACCACCTCCACCTCCACCACCACCGAACCCGAACCAGGATATTATAGATGCACTTCAGACTTTGATCGGTGTAGTTCAGCAGAGAGTGGTACCTATAGTTCAGCCAGTTCAGCAAATTCCAGTAGTGGAAGCAGAGGGACCCGGAGGAGGCGGGCCCAGAGTCAAAGAGAGGACTAGGAGTCCCCCACCAAGACAGATAGAGGGTCAGGGTGAACACAAGGAAGAGCCCATACACCAGAGAGGACCCCCTTTTGATAGACCTCCTAGACATGTAGGGGATGACATTAGGGAATTGATTCGACTTGAACCACCATTGTTCACCGGTACCACTGAAGGTTCAGTAGTAGAGCTGACAGCGGTGCTTTAGGTTACGCCCTTATGGGAGTAATCTAAAAGCATGCCTAGCAGTTCATTAGTTGAGAGGGGATGCCTCCAACTGGTGGCATTAGGAGGAGATTATTGGTGGAGTGAGGATGGAAACCCTCACATGGGAATCTTTCCTAGAAAGATTTCACGAGAGGTACTTGTCAAAGCATTTTCGGCAAAAATAGATAGAGGAGTTCCATTCTCTTTATTAGAGAGGCCTTATAGTGGCTCAGTACGAGAGTAGGTTTCTCGAGCTCCTTCCCTATGTGGAATACATGAAGGACGAGAAACTATGGGTGCATCGCTTTATCATGGGTCTGAATTTCTCTCTTCAGGGCCCAGTTAGGATGGCCTTCCCTACCACCTTTAGACAGGTAGTAGAGATAGCACTAGTTGCTGAGGATACTTGAGGTAGGCATGAGTCACGGGATTGGTCTCAGAACCGAAACTCCTCCCAGTAGAGACCCCCTTGGAAAGGGAATTAGAATTATACAGCAGGGCCCTCTAAGGGCCAACAGTCTCAGCAACCAAAACCCCAGCAACAATAGCAGAAACCTTCTTAGGGTTATCAGGGCTCTAAGCCCAAGCAGTGACAGTCATAGGGTCCTAGGAAGGATTAGAAAGTACAGGCCCCACAGTCTCAGTCAGTGAAGACTCAGCAGTCTTCTAGGGGAGGATTCAGCAGATCTAGCAGGTGAGGAGGCCCACAGTAGTCTAGGTCACAGGGTGCATGATCTTATACTCACGGACCATGCTACACTTGTGGTGGCATGGGTCATATAGCTAGGGAGTGTCCGCAGGGATAGGCATCCAGTGGTCAGAGCAGGGCTTTTTTAGAGCCGACAGTTGGTGACATGGGTAGATCCCATATAGTTTTTGCAGCAGTTGACAACCACCAGGCTGAGCATCAGGCCACAGTTATCAAGGCTACAGGTATTATACAGGGCCATATGGTTGCAGTTTTATTTGATTTCAGGGCTACTGACTCTTTTATATCGCCATTTGTGGTGGAGCGTTGCGGGCTAGTGGTAGTTAGACAAGATGTTAGTTGGGAGGTAGAGTTAGCCTCAAGAGCCAGAGTGTCAGTTAGTTCCATGGTGCGGAGTTGTCAGATGCAGATGGGAGACATGTCCACTAGGACTGATCTATGCATTACCCCTCTAGGTTCTTATGATGTTGTCCTTGGCATGGATTGGCATTATGCCCACAGCGCCAAGATGGATTTTCGATAGAAGAGGGTGGAATGTGTGGATGATGATGGTATCTCTAGGGAGATCTTCGGAGTGAAGAGGCCATTGTCCCTTCGTATGATTTCTGCTATGCAGCTTAGACGGTGCATGCGAAAGGGTTGTCAGTTGTTTGCCATCACTATTAGTGACCAAGAGGAAGATTCAAAAAGGGAGCCATCCCTTGATGATTTTCCAATCCTTCAGGAGTTTGCAGATCTGTTTCCTTTAGAACTTCCTGGTATGCCTCCACCGCGAGCAATGGATTTTCACATAGACCTAGTGCCAGGAGCTAAGCCAGTTTCAAGAGCACCATATAGGATGACTACTCATGAGCTTAGTGAGCTAAAGGCTTAGTTGGAGGAACTCTTGGAGAAGGGGCATATTCGACCTAGTGTGTCACCTTGGGGTGCACCAGTGATCTTTGTCAAGAAGAAGGATGGATCACTTAGGTTGTGTATTGATTATCGGCAATTGAACAAAGTAACCATCAAGAACCGATACCCTCTTCCCAGAATTGATGATCTCTTTGACCAGTTGTAGGGTGCCTGAGTATTTTCAAAGATTGACCTAAAGTCAGGTTACCATCAGTTGAGGATTGTGGATAGTGATATCTCCAAGACAACTTTTCATACTAGGGATGGCCACTACGAGTTCACCATGGTACCTTTCGGCCTTACGAATGCTCCAGCTGTATTCATGAGCCTCATGAATGGAGTATTTCGTACCTTTTTGGATAAGTTTGTGGTTGTGTTTCTTGATGAAATTCTAATTTATTCTCATGATGAGAGAGAGCATGAAGAGCACCTAAGATAGGTACTGCAGAGGCTGAGAGAGAATCAGTTGTTTGGCAGCTTGTCGAACTGTGCATTCTTTAGACCTGAGATACATTATTTGGGTCATGTCATATCAGGTGATGGTGTCTCAGTAGACCCATCAAAGATCAGGGCTATCATGGATTGGCCAGCACCCACTAGTGTTACCGAAGTGAGGAGCTTTATGGGGCTAGCAGGTTATTACCGACGCTTCATTTCAGGATTCTCTAGATTGGCACACCCCATCACTCCTCTTCAGAGGAAGGGGAAGAAGTACAAGTGGACAGATAAATGTGGTAGAGCTTTTGAAGAGCTCAAGAGAGCCCTCACAAGTGCGCCGATTCTTGCAGTACCAGATCCTATTGCAGATTTTGTGGTGTGCATTGATGCATCTTTTGATGGGTTAGGAGCAGTCCTTATGTAGGAAGGACGACCTATTTCCTTTGAGTCTAGGAAGTTGAAGACTCATGAACTCAATTATCCTACTCATGACCTAGAACTAGCGGCAGTGTTTCATGCCTTGGTGAGATGGCGAGATTTCCTTCTGGGTCATAGATTCGAGCTTCATTCCAATCACCAGAGCTTGCAGTACATATTTTCTCAGCCAAACCTTAATGCTAGGCAAAGAAGGTGGATGGAGTTCCTGTGTGAGTATGATTTTGATGTTCATTACATCAAGGGAAAGGAGAATGTGGTTGCAGATGCCTTAAGCAGAAGGCGCCATGAACTTTCATCTGTGACTACTTGCACTAACTTGAGAGAGCGGATCTTGCAGCACTTACCAGCTGATGAGCTTTATGCAGAAGTAAGTCAGTTAGTACATTCTCAGAGACCCTTGGAAGGGAAGTTTGCAGAGTATTCTTTGGAGTCCGATGGACTTTTGCGACATAGGGGACGTATGTATGTACCTTTCATTGGGGGTTTGCGCGAACTCATTGTTCTTGAGGCTCACAGAGCACCTTATGCAGCGCACCCCGGTGTCAAGAAGTTACATGCAGATTTGAGGTAGTTGTATCATTGGCCAGGCATGAGAGTGCAGATTGCTAGCATAGTTGTGAGATGCCTCGAGTGCCAGAGGGTGAAGGCGGAGCACCGTCATCCTGGCGGGCTTCTCCAACCACATGAGATTGTAGTGTGGAAATGGGACACTATATCTATGGATTTTATTGTTGGTCTTCCTATGTCATCTCGTCGCCATGATGCCATTTTGGTGATGGTTGACACATTGACCAAGGTTTCCCATTTCTCACCCGTGCGTACTACATTCATAGCACGAGACATAGATCAGGTGTTCTTGCGGGACATTGTTAGACTTCATGGTGTTCCCCGTAAGATCATATCTGACAGAGACTCTTTGTTCACTTCTTCATTTTGGAGAGAGTTTTAGTCGGCCTTGGGTACTAGGCTCAATTTTAGTACAGCGTACCATCCTCAGACCGATGGCCAGACTGAGCGAGTGAATCAGGTTTTGGAGGACATGCTACGTATGTACGTGATGGACCATCAGGTCAAATGGGAGGAATACCTTTATCTTGTCAAGTTTTCTTATAACAATGGACATCATTCTTCCATAGGTATGCTGCCATATGAGGCTTTGTACGAGAGACCGTGCAGGACACCCTTGAGTTGGGATAGGATCGAGGATCGAGTATCTATTGGGCCCCAGTTAGTAAAGGAGATGGAGTAGTAGGTGACTCTGATTAGACAGCGCCTGAGAGAGGCACAGGATAGGCAGAAGAAGTATGCAGATGCGAAGAGGACAGATCAAGAGTATCAGGTTGGTGATAGAGTGTTCTTGAGGGTACGACCACACAAGAGTTCGATTCGATTCGAAAGGGGCTCTAAGTTAGCACCCCGGTTTCTTGGGCCATTCGAGATCCTTGAGAGGATAGGACCTGTTGCATACCATTTAGCTTTTCCACCTAGCCTGTCATGCATCCATGATGTGTTCCATATTTCAGTACTTAGAAGATACATTTATAATGAGTCTCATATTATAGATTGGGATGCTTTACAGGTGGAGTCAGACAGACAGCTAGCACTGGAGCCTATCCGCATTATTGCCCGATGGACCCTAGCACTTCGAGGGCGAGAGCTGGACCAGGTTAGGGTCCAATGTGATTGTTACGATGAGGTCATGGCTTCATGGGAGGATGCATCGCAAATGCGATCTCAGTACCCGTACCTTTTTGATGAACTCCCGAAGGTAGTTCATGCCTAGTGGGGGAGGATGTGAGGCCTCGCCCCGACCCATCGTAGCATAGTGATACATTACCCTTATTTTGTTATTCACGACTCGAGATGTCGAGACATTATCTGATGCTTAGAACATATTTTATTATTTCATGTTGTGTGATGTTATTTTTAGATATATTTGATGATTGTCATTTAATGTTTCATGTATATGTATGTTGATGAAATCAGTAAATGTAGGATCGAGACTTTGATTTAAGATATTTTAAATGGTTAAGAATTAAGTAGGATAAAGAAACCCTTATTGATGTATGTTTTAATTTATGAGAATATCTGAATACGTATACATTTATGTACATGTGATTTTACGGGAGTACTAATGTGTGCAATGAGTGTGCAGATATTTAGCCAAGAAACCCTACAGAGGAACAGAACTGATCTCCATGTGCTAAATTTGAAAACCTTGTTGTTCGTAATTCACGTATTTGTATTGTGAGATGTATGTATGCATCTTCCTTGTTCAGTGAATGTTAATGTTCGTAATTATGTTTTTTCATTGTCGCTTGACACTCGTAAAATGGTTATGTGCTTCAGTGGCTGTTTAGGGTTAATTGTTTAACCTTTGGACCAAGTTGGTTTAAGTTAGTATCAATTTTCTATTGGGTTCTTAATCAAGGTTAGTCATCCCTTAATCTGGATTAGTGCTTATTTGCAAGTTAGAGTAGTGAGTTGGACCTATTTTATTCCTAAATTTTATTTGACTCTAAACCTCTTTCCTAAGACTTTAAAACTTGTTTTTATTCTAACTAAAGCGTATGGGTATGGGTTAGGGGTCTTTTCCAACCCCTAAGCCCCTTGTTTTGACTTTTGAGGTCACTCAAATAGTCCCTTTTTGCCTTTGTGCGAAAATTGATCATGGTTATCTTGAGTTACCTCACCTCATCTCCACTTGGGGTTTAACCATAGTGTAGGTTGAGTTAGGAGTTTCTAGAGTGACTAGTGGGTGGAAATAGTTATTGTTCCTTTTGGGTGGTTGAGTTGGAGGCTTATTTAGAGGCCTTCCTTGGACTAGTTGGTGGTTACCCAATCTCTAATTTTAGAGAAGATTTTTTGAAGCTTGAAGAAAGGAAAGGGATACTCTACTCAAACTTGTTTCATTGCCATTACCTCTTTGTGAAGGTAGGAAATTCTCATCTCCCTTATGCACATTTTATGTTTGGATTCATGTTCATGTTATCTTGTTGTTGTTTCACTGTTGTATGGCTGTGGGTATGTGGGAAGATTTGAAAACCATGTCTTTTTGGTTGTTTTCCTTTCTTGTTTATGTTTGCTATTTTTGAGTTTTCCTTACATGGGTGTTTTGGTATTACTCACCCTTGGAGAGGGCAGAAGTGACCCATTTTGGGAAAGGTCTATTTAGTTGGACTCCAACCTGTCTAGAGTCTCTTCTTAGGATGAGAAGAGGGATAAAGGGTAGGGTGTTATGGGCCCCTACCCGTCAGCACAAACTTGGTATGAGTATGGAAAGTTTAAATGGAAGAACGGAAGTTCTTGGTTATTAGCCCCGATTGGGCATCTGAATGGGTTTTGTGCTTGACTTGTCCTGTTGGAAGAATTCACCTTTCCCTAGTCTTGATTCATTGTGAATCCTATTGTGTAAACCATATATGATTATGCATGCTTGTCACCCAATCAGATATTGGTTTCCTCCATGGTTCTTGAAATGAGATTCAGGAAACATTACAAACTCCTTGACTATGATCATGAAGAAAATTTGATAAAATTGTTGAAAATTGGGATTGAGATCCTATTGTAAATTGTATTTTAAACCTTATTGTAAATGGCAACGAAGCTGGGTTTTCTTCTTGATTCTTTCCCGGCTAAGCCTTTGAATCAGGTTAGCCAATAAAATAATGGTTGAGTGTATTTGCCTCTCATAATATTTGATCATAATGTTCAGTCGTATGAATGCTCATCAAAATAGGATAAATATTAGATAAAGGAAAAGACTTTGGGAATCTCCTTACATGGTTCTCATGTGATTTCAAAAAAATAAAATAAAAAATAAATTTGCATATATATATATACATATATATATACATATATATATATATATATATATATACATATATAGATACATATATACACATATATATATAGATACATATATACACATATATATATATATACATATATATACATATATATATACATATATGTATATATATGTATATATATATACATATATATATATACATATATATATATATGTATATATATATGTATATATATGTATATATATACATATATGTATGTATATGTATATACATATATATATATATATGTATATATATACATATATGTATATATATGTATATATATATACATATATATACATATATGTATATATATACATATATATATATACATATATATATATATATATATATATGTATATACATACATATATATATATATATGTATATACATATACATACATATATGTATATATATACATATATATATATATGTATATATATATATATATATGTATATACATATATATATATATATATATATGTATATATATATATATATATATATATATATATATATATATATATGGGAGAATTAGAATCATAGATAATGTCTTGAATTATGAATGTTCAAGTTTTAATTACGATAATGAAGAGTTGAATTGATATAGTGAGTTTCAAATATGATGTATAAGTATTATGATGAGATCAAATCAAGAGCAAACCCTATATTACGAAATCGAAGACATTTCATTTCTTGATAAATTTCATGGTGGTTATAATCAAATTTTAATTAGAATAATCCACCACCTTTGTTTTAATTATGTGTATAGTATCATTCACCTCCTCAGTTCTTCATATATGATCAATTGGACTGAGGGGTTGTATTCTTGAAATCAATAATAATAATAATCAGAATTTAGAACTCATACCATGTCCTTGAAGAATTAATATAAAACATGCATGTTAAAATAAGAGATTGAGAGCCTATACCTAATGTATTCCCTTGCATTGGAATGCTTGTATAAAGGAACAATGTTGATAATAGATTTGATTAAAACCTTAGTAATATAAATGAAATGCATAAAATAACATGACCATGCCTTGTCAAAATTTTGCTTCAAAAAAAAAAAATGCACTCCCAGGAGTAAAAACTCTCTGGAAAATACATGAGGAGAAAAATTCATTCCTTCCAAAACCACAGAGCATATTCGTGCTCAGATTCCTTCCTAAATGAATAAAGAAACAAAATAAATATTATGTTAATCTCATGGGTGCAAAATTTTGAATATATAAATATGTATATTTTTAAAAAAAGTTAATATCTAAATATCTTTTCTTTCACCTATAAAACTTTATGAATTTATTGCTCTCCTTGGCCTTGGACGTCAGTTTAAGCTTGCTTAAAAAAAAGGGTCTTTTGTGTCTTGTCTCAGGTCAAAGTGGATTGGATCGGTGGGTGACATCATCCTGCCACCTTGTCCCATCCCCATTCCTCTCCATTCCTAGCGGCCAGTTTGGGGAAGGTGACATTTATGTTGAGAAAGGAAATTGTGGTGGTCACTTTCATTTCCTTAAACTCCCTTGCTCATCTCTGTTCACGTGCCCACCTCTTGGGTTCCATTTTCCCTACCTTGGGCTGCGTGGAAAGTTTGGTGGAGAGAGAAATGTCATGACATGACATTAGATATTGGGTGTTGTTTTAGCTTTGGGGTGGTATTAATGTTGCAAGTTGATGCTTGTTTAAAAACTTTAGACTTCATCTCCTCTGCGTAACTTTTCCTTGATGTGCAGGCTTGGGATTGCATGGGGCCTAGGGAGAGGTGTAGGGAGGGGTCAGATCGACCTGACTTGTAGCCAAGTGGATGTTAGGGGCTAGGGTGTAGTTACGATCTTAGGGCAGGAGGGTTAGTGGTTAGGTGTTAGTTAGTAGGTAGGTTTAGTTAGTAGTATTTGATTTATTTATATTTCAGATTCAATATAGTTAGTTTAAAATGAAACCTTAAATTGTTAAAGTATAATTAGTTGATTTAATAAAGTTTAAGGTTATTTTAAGTTTTGATTAAGGACTTTTGTTGTAATTGTTAATAATTTTTAGTTACTTAGTTATGGTTTAATTTTGTAAATACTAATTTAGTTAGTTTTAATTTAAATGTACTCTAACTGTTTTAACCATTAAGTAGTTTAAATTTATCGATTAATTGGCTATTTAAATAAGTTTTAATGTAGGTTGGATTGATTTGATATTGCAAGTAATTTTAGATCCGAATTCATGTACATTGTTATTTATGTAAGTTTTATTGCATATCATTATAAGTTAATGTAATATCATAATTTTATCGATATTAATCTAATAACGAAAGTTTTAAAATTTTAAAGATGTTATCATCCTCTTGTTTAAAATCATAGGATTGTAATGTAAAGAACCTGTACTAAAGCTTCTATCTCAATCATATCAAACTTAGAGCATGTTGAATTATTAATCAAAAAAAAATTTATTGTGTTCTTGCCCTCATAGTTTGGGCACGGCATAACTCCCTTTAATTTGGAAATATCCCTTTACGACTAAACTTCACCTTTAATCTTGACCATTGATTGAAATCGATCTCAACCGTTGATGAATTCTAGGAAAGTCTATTTAAGAAACCCTCGTCTCTTCATTTTGAAAGGTTGAATGAGAATTTGTATCGAATAGTTTTTGGAATTCATAAACACATTTTCTCATATTCACATACGCAAAGATCAAGTTTGACCAAAAGTTGACCATATTTAACCACGGTTGATTTGAGTTGACTAGTTTCGAAAAGAATTTTAAAATAATTAAACGAAATTATTTAATTAAATGGAGTACTTACTTCTAATTAATTAAACAAAGTTATTTAATTAAATGAGAAGCAATTCCTAATTAATTAAATGAAGTTATTTAATTAAATAAGAAAAGTGTCTCTAATATATTAAAGATTATTTAATTAAATAGAAAAATTAATTATGAGAGCATATCTCATTTTATTAAATTAAATATCTCAACAAAATTTCTCTTCAGTTCAAAAAGAAAAATTTGTAGTTCAGTATTGATAAAAAATGAGTTAAATAAGTTAACTCCTTTCTCTACTCAAATTGAATCTGTTAACTCCTTATTTTACTCAAATTAAATCTGTTAACTCCCTTTAATTTGGAAATCTCCCTTTATGACTGAACTTCACCTTTAATCCTAACCGTTGATTGAAATCGATCTCGACCTTTGATGAATTTCACGATAGTCTATTTAAGAGACCTTTATCTCTTCATTTTGAAAGGTTGAATGAGAATTTGCATCGAATTGTTGCTGGAATTCATACTCACATTTGCTCATATTCACATACATGAAGATCAAGTTTGACCAAAAGTTGACTAGTTTTAACCATGGTTGACTAGTTTTGAAAAGAATTTTAAAATAAATAAACGAATTTATTTAATTAAATGGCATACTTACTTCTAATTAATTAAACAAAGTTATTTAATTAAATGAGAAGCCATTCCTAATTAATTAAATGAAGTTATTTAATTAAATAAGAAAAATGTCTCTAATTAATTAAAAATTATTTAATTAAATTGAAAAAATAATTATGAGAGCATATCTCATTTTATTAAATTAAATATCTCAACAAAATCTATATTCAGTTGAAAAAGGGAAATTTCAAGTTCACTATTGATAAAAAATGAGTTAAATCAGTTAACTCCTTTTTCTACTCAAATTGAATCAGTTAACTCCTTATTTTACTCAAAATAAATCTGTTAACTCCCTTTAATTTTAAAATCTCCATTTATCAATGAACTTCACCTTTAATCCTGACCGTTGATTGAAATATATTTCAACCGTTGATGAATTCCAGGAAAGTCTATTTAAGAGACCCTCATCTCTTCATTTTGTAAGGTTGAATGAGAATTTGCTTCGAATTGTTGCTGAAATTCATACTCACATTTGCTCATATTCACATACGCAAAGATCAAGTTTGACCAAAAGTTGACCAGATTTAACGATGGTTGACTTTAGTTGACTAGTTTCAAAAAGAATTTTGAAATAATTAAATGAAATTATTTAATTAAATGGAGTACTTACTTATAATTAATGAAACAAAGTTATTTAATTAAATGAGAAGCTATTCCTAATTAATTAAATGAAGTTATTTAATTAAATAAGAAAAGTGTCTCCAATCAATTAAAGATTATTTAATTAAATAGAAAAAGTAATTATGAGAGCATATCTCATTTTATTAAATTAAATATCTCAACAAAATCTCTCTTCAGTTCAAAAAGAGAAATTTCTAGTTCACTATTGACCAAAGTGAGTTAAATCAGTTAACTATTTTTTCTTCCCAAATTGAATCAGTTAACTCCTTATTTTACTCAAATTAGATCTGTTAACTCCCTTAAATTTGAAATTCTCCCTTTATGACTGAACTTCACCTTTAATCCTGACCGTTGATTGAAATCGATCTCAACAGTTGATGAATTCCAGGAAAGTTTATTTAAGAGACCCTCATCTCTTCATTTTGAAAGGTGGAAAGAGAATTTGCATCGAATTATTGCTGAAGTTCATACTCACATTTTCTCATATTCACATACACAAAGATCAAGTTTGACCAAAAGTTGATCAAATTTAACCGCGATTGACTTGAGTTGACTAGTTTCGAAAAGAATTTTGAAATAATTAAACGAAATTATTTAATTAAATGGAGTACTTACTTTTAATTAATTAAACAAAGTTATTTAATTAAATTAGAATCCATTCCTAATTAATTAAATGAAGTTATTTAATTAAATAAGAAAAGTGTCTCTAATTAATTAAAGATTATTTAATTAAATAAAAAAAGTAATTATGAGAGCATATCTCATTTTATTAAATTATATATCTCAACAAAATCTCTCTTCAGTTCAAAAAGGGAAATTTTCAGTTCACTATTTATCAAAAATGAGTTAAATCAGTTAACTCCTTTTTCTACTCAAATTGAATCAGTTAACTCCTTATTTTACTCAAATTAAATCTGTTAACTCTGTTTAATTTGAAAATCTCCCTTTATGACTGAACTTCACTTTTAATCCTGACTGTTGATTGTTATCGATCTCAACTGTTGATGAATTCCAGGAAAGTCTATTTAAGAGACCCTCATCTCTTCATTTTGAAAACTTGAATCAGAATTTGCTTCAAATTGTTGCCAGAATTCGTACTCACATTTTCTCATATTCACATAAGCAAAGGTCAAGTTTGACCAGAAGTTGACCAGATTTAACCACGGTTGACTTGAGTTGACTAGTTTTGAAAAGAATTTTTAAATAATTAATTGAAATTATTTAATTAAGTGGAGTATTTACTTCTAATTAATTAAACAAAGTTATTTAATTAAATGAGAAGCCATTCCTAATTAATTAAATGAAATTATTTAATTAAATAAGAAAAGTGTCTCTAATCAATTAAAGATTATTTAATTAAATAGAAAAAGTAATTATGAGAGCATATCTCATTTTATTAAATTAAATATCTCAAGAAAATCTCTCTTCAGTTCAAAAAGGGAAATTTCCAGTTCACTACTAATCAAAAATGAGTTAAATCAGTTAAGTCTTTTTTCTACTCAAATTGAATCAGTTAACTCCTTATTTTACTGAAATTAAATCCGTTAACTCCTTTTAATTTAGAAATCTCACTTTATGACTGAACTTCACCTTTAATCCTAATCGTTGATTGAAATCGATCTCAACCTTTGATGAATTCCAAGAAAGTATATTTAAGAGACCCTCATCTCTTAATTTTGAAAGGTTGAATGAGAATTTGCATCGAATTTTTGCTTGTAGTGCCTACCCTCGTTCACATCTTTTCTAGACTTATTATCAGACTATGATAGACTAGTTTTATGTTGATGGATTAGTGGTATTGCTTTGAGACTATCAGACACTATGTTATGGATTTAGTGGTTATATGATGAGATCATTTAGACTTTACATTTTATGCATACATAATAATCATTATATTGTTTTCAGTTATTATTGATGATTAGATGGATGGTTTATTATCTTATGTGTTTTATTATGGATACTTACCCCATACTTGCATGTGTATGGTGTGCGTGTTTTCTTATTGTATCGCGTTTCTGATGTGGTTAAGGAAGGGAGTCATAGTCACCTGCTTAGTCGGGATCTACACGATGCACCACTTCCTGCCATTATCTGTTTAGCTTAGCATTATATATATTGTATGTAAATGCATGATTTTTCTGCAGGTTGCAGGTACCGGTTATTGACTTCCCTGAATTGCCAGGATGAGTGTACCCTATTATACTATCTCAATGATAAGAGAAGGGAGATAAATTCTTAAGTCCAAATACCAAACTTTTAAACCAATTGTCCTAGTGAGGTAGGACAAGTATCTAGATATTTTACCCACCGAATGTGTCGGATAACGTGATTCGTGATTTTTAACCCTTTAGACTGATTTTGAGTGATTTGTTCTATTATGGGTTTTCATATTTTATCTTGGAGGTCTATGGTGAATTTTCTATTAATTAAGTCTTAATAAATGGATTTAATTAATAAATTAATTATTTGAGAAAATTAATATAAAATATCATGTTATTTGATATTTTGATTGTAATTAATTAAATGTGAATTATTAAGGAAAATGAATTAAATAAAAGAAAATTAGAAATTAAAATTAATAATAATAATAAAATAATAATAAAGTAATAAATAAATAATAATAATAAAAGTTATAAAGGTAAAATGAAAGTTATAAATATTTAATATAGAAATTATATAAAAAGTGAATTGGAGTTATAAGCTTGCATGGGAATTAATGCACTTCTTTATTTCTCAAGTGTCAACAACACGGGGGTTAGTGCATCAATTAAGCACATGGTGTCTACAACCCTAAGGCTCATCTTGAAGGTTGGAAAAGATCCATGCTTAGTTGGTGACACCTTCCAACTATTTCTAGAAGCATTCTAGATGTTTCCTGAAAACTCTTTATATTCAGGCATTCATAGAAGCTTAGAGATAGCGTTTGGAGTGCAATTGGAGCATTGGAGGACTCGAGAATTCTAAAGAAGGGAGGAGTTTTCTCTGCGGATTTTATGAGAAAAAGCGATTTAACATCAGAATCCGGGTAGATTCTTGTGATTTTACTTATGCTATTTTCGCATGACGCATTCCCTGTCTTCTTCGTGTCTTCCATATGTCTTCTGAGAAGTTTCATATTTATATGCATTCTCAATGTAGGTAGATTAATTTAATTGGAGAACTTTATATGCAAATATCTTATTCTTAATATTAGATATAATCTTTTTGAAAAACATACATGGTTATATATTTTGATCTGCATACATATACATATATATAAATACATATTTATATATATATGCATATGTATACATTATGATGGATCTATTATAAAATTTGAATATATATATATATATATATATATATATATATGTATATATATATATATGTATATATATATATATATATGTATATATATATTCAAATTTTATAATAGATCCATCATAATGTATACACATATATATAAATATATATTTATATATATATATATATATATATATGCATATGTATACATTATGATGGATCTATTATAAAATTTGAATATATATATATATATATATATATATATAGACACACACACACACACACACACACACACACACACACACATATATATACCTATGTATATTTATATATAATGCACCGAATCGAGCGATTAATAAAATTGCAGTGGAAAATTTATTAATTCGCATCGCAATTTATATCGCATGGAACAAAGTTTATATATTATATTCCAAGGTCAATCCTTTCAATGGGCAAGGTTCTAGTTATGTGGTCGAACAGTGGCTTATTTCTCTCGATAGGATTTTTTCCATGCAGGAGTTCGACAACAATGTTAAGGCAAGGTTTGCAATCACTAATCTAGAGAATTTTGGGGCCATTTGGTGGACGATAGAGGAGAAGAAGTTGGGAATTGATATGAGCAGTATTACATGGGAGTTATTCCTAGAGAGTTTATGTGAACGATTCCTACCAGAGGAATGGAAATAACAAAGGGCTGATGAATTTCATAATCTCAGACAATACACTTTGTTAGTGACCGAGTATGAGCATAAGTTTTATGACCTTATGCCTTATTCAGGGTTCAGTGAAAATTTAGCTCAGTTGACACAACATTTTATTAGGGGTTTGAATAATCATATTATTGGGGAAGTTAAGGTATTTGAACCAAAAACCCTCAAGGATACGGTGCATCGAGCGATCCTTGTTGAGCAAAGTTTCAACCTTGGTCAAGTTGGTTTTGTAGGAGCGCTAGTAGCATCAGGATCTAAAAGAAACTACAATTCAAGTGGTAACAAGAAGTTTTCTTTCTCTAAGGGGAAACAGTATCGGCAGCAAAAGGGCTCAAATTCTCAAGCTCAAGGCGGTGGAAAAGGTTCTAACACTAAGAACAACCACAATGCTCAACGCAATAAACAGAATTAGACCAATCAGCTAGCTCAGAGTAGCTAGTCTTTTATGAGCAGGAAAAGTCACCAGCAATCTAATGTACCACCTATGGGAAGAGATTTGGGCAAAAATATGAAATGTTTGTCATGTGGTCAGATTGGACATTATGCAGCTTAGTGTCCTCAGCAAGCGCCTCAGTTTTCAGGACCTAGACCTATAGTTTCAGAGCCTACAGTGGGTGATGCAGGTAGAGCTCATAGAGTTTTTGCAACAGTTGATCAGCGTCAGGCAGATCATCAGGGAACAGTGGTTGAGACCACAAGTGCTATTAGAGGTATATCTCTTTTAGTATTGTTTCATTTAGGAGCTACAAATTCATTTATTTCACCATCTATAATTTCTAAGTGTAAGCTGGATGTGGTGAAGCAAGATCATGGTTGGCAAGTGGAACTAGCCTCAGGCATTAAGGTTTCCACAAATTATGTAGTTCATAAGTGTGGGCTTAGTTTAGGAAGCTTTGATATGGCAGTGGATCCTCGAGTCATACCCCTTGGTTCCTATGATGTGGTTCTAGGCATGGACTGGCTTGGATCTCATAGAGCCAATATAGATTGCAGGAAGAAGATTATTAGGTGCCAAGCTGACCAAGGGAATGATGTGTAGATAGTTGGGATACCGAGGCCTATATCTCTGCGGATGATTTTTGCTATGCAATTGAAGCGAAGTTTTCATAAGGGATGTCAGATATTTGCTATTATGGTAAATGATCTTGATGAGGAAGATTCCATGAGGGAGACTTTAGATCACTCAATTTTGCAAGAGTATGCAGATGTTTTTCCAAGTGAGATTCCAGGCATGCCTCCAAAGAGGGACATTGACTTTAGTATTGATCTGATTCCTGGAGTAGAGCCTATCTCTAAAGCTCCTTATTGCATGACTACTCAGGAATTGGGTGAGCTACGTCTTCAGCTAGAGGAACTTCTGGCCAAAGGGAGCATTCGACCTAGTGTATCACCATGGGGAGCTCCAGTGCTCTTTGTGAAGAAGAAAGACGGTTCTTTGCACCTTTGTATTGACTATAGATAGTTGAATAAGGTGACTATTAAGAATAGGTATCCTTTACCTAGGATTGATGACTTATTCGATCAGATCAAGGGAGCTACAGTATTCACCAAGATTGATCTTAAGTCAGGATACCACCAACTTTGCATTAAGGAAGCAGATATTCACAAGACTGCTTTTCAAACTCGTTATGGGTATTATGAGTTCATAGTGGTACCTTTTGGATTGACTAATGCTCCATCGATTTTCATGAGTTTGATGAATGGTGTGTTCTGATCTTATCTGGATAGGTTTGTACTCATGTTTCTTGATGACATATTGATATATTCTAAGACTCAGAAGGAGCATGAGGAACACCTGCGGTTGGTATTGAAGTGCTTAAGGGGCAATCAGCTTTATGCTAATGCAGCTAAGTGTGAATTCTTCAAATCAAAGATTCAGTATTTAGGGCATGTTATTTCAGGTGATGGTATTTTAGCGGATCCTGCAAAGATTCAGGTGATAATAGATTGGCTGACACTGACTAATGTGTCAGAGATTCGTAGTTTCATGGGTTTAGCTGGTTATTATTGCAAATTTGTCAAGAACTTCTCTAGGATAGCACATCCTATCACTTCTCTTCAAAGGAAAGGAAAGAAGTTCGTATGGACAAAGAAATGTGAGGAAGCTTTTTAGAAGCTCAAGGAGCTTTTGACCAGTGCACCGATACTAGCTGTACCAGATCCAGAAGGTGATTTCATGGTATGTACAGATGCTTCTCTTGAAGGGATTGGGGCAGTATTGATGCAGAATGGATGGGTGATTGCGTATGAATCACGCAAGCTTAAGGATCATGAGCTAAATTACCCTACGCATGATCTTGAGTTAGTAGCAGTAGTTCGTGCTTTGACTAGATGGATACATTTCTTGTTGGGGCACAGATTTGAGCTACATAGCGATCATCGTAGTCTTCTGTACATTTTTACTCAGCCTAATTTGAATGCTCCCCAGAGGCGATGGATGGAGTTTCTATGCGAGTATGATTTTGAGGTTAAGTACATTCAGGGTAAGGAGAATGTGGTGGTAGATGCTTTGAGTCACAGGAGACATGTGTTATCATCAATGACTCTTAGTGTGGATTTGAGGAGTCGGATTCTTCAGGCACTTCCTATGGATTCATGGTATCGGGAAGTGTGTAGAGAGATTGATTCAGGAAGATCTCTGGAATTTAAGTTTGTAGGTTACGTTCGAGAATCAGATGGTCTTTTGAGGCATTTGGGGAGGATTTATGTGCCATTTTCAGATGAGCTTCGCACCTTGATACTACCAAAAGCCCATCATACACCTTACTCAGCACATCCACGTGTCAAGAAGATGCATGCTGATTTGAGACGTTTGTTCTTTTGGTCTGGGATGAAGCGAGATATTGCTGATTTTGTGGCTAGGTGCCTTGAGTTTTAGAGAGTTAAGGAAGAACATCAGCACCCGGCTGGACTTTTGTAGCCTAATCTCATTCCTTCTTGGAAGTGGGATATCATCTCCATGGATTTTATTGTGGGATTACCTATGATAGTTCGACATCATGATGCTATCATGGTCACCGTTGATCGGTTGACTAAGGTGGTGCATTTTTCACCGATTAGGTCTTCCTACACATCAGCTTCTGTAGCTAATGTCTTTATGCATGATATTGTGAGGTTACATGGTATTCCTAGAAAGATCATTTCTGACAGGGATCTTGTATTCACATCTGCATTCTGGACATCGCTGCAGCATGAGCTTGGAGTGCAGTTAAACTTCAACTCAGCATATCATCTAGAGATTGATGGTCAGATAGAGAGGGTGAATCAGGTTTTGGAGGATATGTTATAGATGTATTTGATGGATAGGCAGACACATTGGGAGGATTATCTCTACTTAGTGGAGTTTTCTTACAACAACGGGTATCATAGTTCTATTGGTATGGCACCATTTCAGGCGTTATATGGACGTCCTTTTCATACACCATTGAGTTGGGACAGTCTTGAGGATCACATCCTATTGGGTCCTGAGATGCTTTGTGATATGGAGCAACAGGTAGCGCGTATCTGTGAGCACTTGACTACGGCACGGGATAGGTAGAAGAAGTACGCCGATGCTCATAGGACTGATAAGCAGTTTTCTATGGGTGATAAGGTTTTCTTGAGAGTGTGACCATGAAAGAGTCCAATCCAATATGGAAAGGGTTCTAAGCTAGCACCTCGCTTTGTGGGACCATTCAAGATTTTAGAGAGGATTGGCCCAGTTGCTTACCGTCTTGCTCTACTACCTAGCCTAGCTTGCATTCATGATTTTTTTCATGTTTCAGTGCTTTGATAGTATATACTTTATATTTTACACATTCTTGATTGGAATACGTTGCAGGTAGAGGATGGGCAGTTGGCTTTAGAGCCGATTTGTATTCTGGAGCAGTGGGAGTTGACCCTCAGGGGTCAAACCATTGAGTAGGTAAGGGTCCAATGGGACCCTACTGATGATTCTTCAGCTACTTGGGAGGATGCAGCTAGATTGAGAGAGTTATATCCCTACTTGTTTGTAGGCTTCCAGGAGTAAGCCTAACCCAAGGGGGGGTGGATGTAGTGCCTACCCTCGTTCACATCTTTTCTAGACTTATTATAAGACTATGATAGACTAGTTTTATGTTGATGGATTAGTGGTATTGCTTTGAGACTATCGGACACTATGTTATGGATTCAGTGGTTATATGATGAGATCATTTAGACTTTACATTTCATGCATACATAATAATCATTATATTGTTTTCAGTTATTATTGATGATTAGATGGATGGTTTATTATCTTATGTGTTTTATTATGGATACTTACCCCATACTTGCATGTGTATGGTGTGCGTGTTTTCTTATTGTATGGTGTTTCTAATGTGGTTAAGGAAGGGAGTCGTAGTCACCTACTTAGTCAGGATCTACACGATGCACCACATCCTACCATTGTCTGTTTAGCTTAGCATTATATATATTGTATGTACATGCATGATTTTTCTGCAAGTTGTAGGTACCGGGTATCAACTTTCCTGAATTGCCAGGATGAGCGTACCCTATTAAACTATTTCAATGATAAGAGAAGGGAGATAAATTCTCAAGTCCAAATCCCAAACCTTTAAACCAATTTTCCTAGTGAGGTAGGACAAGTATCTGGATATTTTACCCACCGAATGTGTCGGATGACATGATTCATGATTTTTAACGCTTTAGACTAATTTTGAGTGATTTTCTCTATGATGGGTTTTCATATTTTACCTTGGAGGTCTATGGTGAATTTTCTTAGAGAAGCTGACCATAGGGGTGTTTTTCTAGTCGGCTCCTTAGGATTTTTCCCTAGTCGGCTAATAAAGAGGTTTTTTAAAAAAAAAAATTTGTATATAAATATGAGTTTCATTTTTTACAATTTGCATTTATGTGAAATCAAGTTATTGGCTTTTGAATTGGGTAGAAAGAAATATTTGACAAACTTCAACCTATTTTCGAATTTTGGAGGAAGAATTTACGACATGGGCAATAAAGATAAAAGAGCAAGTAAATATGAATGAAGAAGAACTAAGGAACAAGAAGATGAAAATCGTCAAAAAATGCTAGCAAGATACTATCTTAGATCAGGTACACATGCACAATCTTTTTTTCAATGTATTTAATTAGTTTATTTAGTTAGGATTAGGGTTTAAATCCAATTAGGAATATCATATTTATTTTAAATTAGCATTACTAGATTAACTTAATATTAAGAGTTTATTTGAAATTATGTTCATATTTAGGCCATTAGGGTTTATTCAATTATGTCCATATTAGTCCTTAGAGTGAATATTACATTATGAATAAATTTAAATTATGAATTTATTTAGCATGGGAATTACCTTGTTTATTCAATTATGTTAATAATTTATAGTCCATTAAGGTTTATTAGATTATGATTAAAATTAAATAAATGAATTTATTTAGGACGTAGTCAACCAGGACAACCTATTGACATTGGAGAAGGTTCATCCCAAGTTCAAATAGGTACATGTGCATCTCTTGCAAGTATATAATATAGATCTTTCTAGAATTCTAGGTCTCTATCAAACTTTATATCTTTAATTTTTAAATTTAGTGAGCGATATTTCCCCTTATAAACTTACTTGATTTTATTTGTTATATCGTGCACGTGCAATTCTAGTAGATGATGAAAATGTTGGACATGAGGAAATTGAAGATGAAGCAATGGATATTGAAGAAGGACCATCTAAAGGTTAGATAATTTAATCAAGTACATAATATTTCACTCTTGAGTTAAACATGTATATATGTATACATATATGTCCCCTAAAGAGATTGTATCTTAAGACTTTGTTTCATTTTTTCTTGTGCAGCCCGAGATCAAACAACAAATGAGAATGTTAATTTAGCTCAAATATTGAAGAGAAAAATTAATCATAGAAACATAGATCATTTAATTGAAATGGATGTGGAAACATTGAGAGAATATGCTAATCAACCTACACATACTACGAAGAGGAAATTGAATAAAAAGTCTAAAGACATAATTGCACAATTTGAGAATCTATCAACAGTGGAGAAAACTCAACTATTATCAATTTCACTTCTCAAAGATGAATTAAAAGAGCCACTAAGACTATTAGGTATAGATACAAGTATAAAAAAGATGAGGACTTCTAAACTAGAAAAAGATATTGTTGAAAGTGTTCAGGAAGGGTTACATTTCATTGGGAAGAAAACCAGATCTGCAGATAAATCCATTGCACGAAGAGTGATACTGACATCTATTTTAAATAAGAAAACATCCCAAAATAGACAGATCTCTTCATTATCATCTCATTTCAAGTATAGTCAGAAGATAGTACTACATTATCTGAAAAGGAGAAACAATTTGAATGATAGTACATTAGAAGGAAATTGGGCACTAATGTGTAGAGCTCCTCGATCTAACATGATTGGGGAAACAGTTAAGAACTTAGTTATTCAATTTTGGATTGATAATACTCATCCTTCACCAAATAGAAGAGATATCATCAAGCAGAGGATTGGGCCTAAGGAATATATTCAACACGCAAAACATTGGTTGGATGTCACTCAACATGAATTGTATCTCTCATTTTGTAATTTAAATCCTAACATAAAGATTGGACAAACAACGTTTGAAAGATTGAAGCCCTATTTTGTGAAGATAAATAAATCTTTTGAAACATGTTGTTGTCAATATCATGTTGAATTTGATCTGTACTATGAAGGGTTTCGAAAGATGATAGAAGAAAGTGGTGAAACTTCTCAAAATACTTTTCCTAAATGACTGAGTCAATTCATAACATCAATCTTATGTGACAAACCAAATGATTGTGTCCGTGAAATAGATTGCATAAGAGGAACTTGTGAAACATGTGGTAACTTGACTAAATTTCCTTTGAGAGAAGAAGATACTAATACGACAAGGATGGTAAAATGTAAGAGATATAAGTACATAAAGTCAAAAACAAAAGCTGGAAAAGAATCAACAAGGTTAGAATATGTAGAGGATGAGATATCGGCTGGAGAATTTATGTCAAATTTTTGTAAATTGATTCAACCATATATATGTCATGCATTTTTTCCTAAGTGGCAAGCAGAACAATTTCAAACACTAAGAGAAACTTTTCCACTCGGAACAATTCTATCTGTTGTTGACTTTGCAGAGAATTACTCTTTCGTATCCCAAAAACAACTTCAATCAGAGTACTACTATACAGAGCAGGTTACTATTATGGTTCAAGTGTCGTATCGACATGCACAAATTGATTTGGATGGTGTGGAAAGTACAAATCAAGCACGAGTCATTAAAAAGGAGTATCACTTTTATATTAGTGATGACAAAGAACATGACACACATTTTGTGGAACATTGTTTTAAGACATTTTTTGAATATTTGAAAAACAAAAACATTAAAATAGAAAAACATTTGGTATGGTCAGATGGATGTGCAGCACAATTTAAATTAGCTAGACCATTTTATGCATTATGTAGATATCATCGATACCTTAATATACCACACATTTGGAGTTTTTTTGAGAGTGGACATGGAAAGGGTGAGCATGATGGTGCAGGAGCTTGTATCAAATGTGCTTTAAGAAAGTATCAAATGGACTATAAAGGATATCACATTAATAATGCTCATGATGTGGTTGACTGGTGCAAAACACATTTTTTGGTGCCAACAAATATAGATAACACATCATCAGAAGCGGATCGAGTCATACCATTTAGAGTGTTTTGGGAGGTATCAGGTATATATAAATTAATTTGTTCATATTTTTAAATTTAATCTTAAATTTATATTTAATATGTTACCTTAGATGATCTCTAACTAAATTATGGACCTTATGTACACATTCAGGTGCTGAGAGAAGATCAATGCATGCATGCAAGAGGGTAGAGAAGACATGATCTTTGCATTCAGTCATCAGTACAAATAGTAATGTGTAGTCATTGTATACAAGAGAATACTCATGTTTTTGTCCTAATTGTATTGATGAAGACTATGGTGGTTGCATTAATCAAGAACGTGGATATGTGGGTGAATGGACTTTGGTGCCACTAGATGTTATTAATACGAATGAGTTTGAGGATGAAAACTATTATGATATTCCATTGATTTCTAGTGATTATAACCATACTTCAGGATTGATCAGAGTTGGTATGTATGAACTATATATATATATATATATATATATATATATATATATATATATATATATATATATATATATATATATATATATACCTAGATCATGTACATGTATACATTTTTCATAATTTTGGTTAATTTTTATTATATATATGTACTTATGTAAATGACGTGTATCCAAAATTTTGACATATATAAGTTTGTGTAGGAAATGTTTTTGCAGTCATACCAGAATCAGAAAATGTAGAAGGTGCTAGCTATTATTTATTACGTTGCACCATGAAAAGAGAGAAGCTAACAAACACTGAAATAAGTGATGAAATTGTTTTTCCCACAGCTTAGTATATAGTTGAATTATGTATATATGTATGTCAAGTATCTATATTTTTAATGAATTCAAATTCTTTGACTTAAATTCAAGATTGATGTATTTTTTAAATGTGTACATTTGCAGGTTCTATTGTTGTACAAGGAACATATTTGAAGCAAATAAAAGTACTTAAAAGTGGGATTCATTTCACCGATTATCAACCTAACAATAAGGTATATCAATATAGTAACCATGTTATTGCCTCTGGTCTAACTCTTCATCCAGTCAAAGGACCTGGAATATGTAAGTGGAGGCTCCATATTGATGATCATGAGAAAATATTAAATGTTATCCAAGAACAAGCTAATCCACTTGATATGAGATAGAAACAACTCCTAATTTGAAATGTAACTCAAGAACAATTTGAAATTTGGTTGAACAATCATTTGATCAATTTGAAATTTCATGGAATAACTAATTTTCTAAATTGATCTTTTACTCTTTCATTTTGAATTTTCTAAAGTAACTAATTATAGAAATTATGAACTTATATGTACATGTGTGTACACTAATTACCTGACATGTGCACCTTGAGGGAAAGAAATTCGAACACCACTTGTCTTAAGAGGATGAAATTAGGAGTTTGTAAAATTAATTATATTGAACTTTCTATTTCACTTAACTTGTCAATTTTTGGACACATGTACGCTTTCAATTTAACTAATTAGGACATGTGAGCTTTCAATTTAACTAATTACCTGACATGTGAGCTTTCAATTTTAGGACATGTGAGCTTTCAAGTTCAAATTGCGATTTGTTTAACTAAATTTTGAACATGTACATGTTTTAAGTTGAACTTGAATTAGAACATTGGGCTTAAGGGGATAAAATCCTAGGATACAGGTGTGCACTTGAATTAAAATTTCACTATGATTAAAATTTGAAATGTAACTCAAGAACAATTTGAAATTTGGTTCAAACTATTTCAAATTGTGTTGAACAATTTGAAATTTGGTGTCCAATAACTAATTTTCTAAATTGAACTTTTACTCTTTCAATTTTAACTCAATGCAAGAATCCATTTAACTTTCTATTATATTGAACTTTCTATTTCATTTAACTTGTCAATTTTAGAACACATGTACACTTTCAATTTAACTAATTAGGACATGTGCTTTCAATTTTAGGATATGTGAGCTTTCGATTTAACTAATTACTTGACATGTGAGCTTTCAAGTTCAAATTGCAATTTTTTTGAACTAAATTTTGAACATGTACATGTTTTAAGTTGGACTTGAATTTTACAACATTGGGCTTAAGGGTATAAAATTCTAGGATATGTGTACAAATAAAAGGGATGAGTTCTATAGATTTACTCGAGTTAGGAATTATGTACAACTAATTACCTGATACTTTAACATTTAATACATGTTCAATATATTAAACATGCACGTACATATCTATATAAATTACTTACATATCTTAGATATAAACAATTTATAATATACTAGATCTAGATCTAGTATGTACATTAGATTCCACAACATAATGCAACATGTATCAATCATCTCGAGAACAAATAACAAAAACATGTATCTATCTAGAGATCTATCAGAAGATAATATCAAATATAAATATAGCGTGCACACATGTAGACATGTAAATCCAGGTACATCTATATCAAATCAAATATAAATATAGCATGCATCATGTGTGTGTATAAAGTGTCTATCTAACATATATGAATGTCTCTCTGGATGAAAGTCTACAAAAAATCATCTAGATAAAAAAAACTATAGATCATCACGTACAGGACTATCATCGCCATGCCTCCTCACAATGCGCTTTGAAGAATGACTAGTATCAAGGTGCTCACTAGGATGTGCTGACCCCTACATATAAATTCAAGAGAAAGTGATATCAATACATACATACATTTAATCAAGAGAAAGTGATATTGAAATACATGTACATGCATTTAATCAAAACATAAATAAAAATTACCTATCCACTATTGACATCATCCAATGAGTCTCGATGATGTACACGATTTGGCATCAAAGCTGGAGTAAAAATAGGCACATCCCCCTACATTGTACACGTACACGGGCAACACATCAAATTAAAATTTCTCTACATGATTACATTTCAATCTATGTGCATGATATACATGTACATGTGCACACATGCACATGTCTAAATTAAAATAGTTTGAAATGATTGAAATTTTAACATGAACAAATTTTTTTTTACCTGTGTAGATGGTGGCATCTGATAATACTTGGACTGCCTAGCATCGATCATGTCCACTAATGCATCCAATTTCGTTGTGTCGCATTAAGCTCAATCTTTGCATCTACGTGGGCCCCATGGCTGGTGACTGGCACATGTCCTAATAATAATGAGCCAAGTGGACTATGTACATGAGATGGCATAGAAGTAGAATCATCACGTATCAACAAGTCCATCCATCCTGTGGTCGACAAGCTCAAATCAACATCATCAAGGCCCACATCTGAACTCTGAGCCTACACTGTAACACTGGTTGAAGGGTCTGTGGTATGTATATGTCTCTGTGGAGCAAAAGAGTGCTCAGTAGATGGATCATCATGTGCACTACCACCATGACCACTACCTGATCGATGAGAGGAATATGGCTGAGGATGTGTCCTAGTACTACCATGGATACGACCTTGAACATCTGATATGGGTATGCCAAGATGCTCTGATACAAATCTATATATATCTAATAAATCCTCAGCCAAACCAATCATAGTATCTCGTGCCAACACTCTAGTGAGACCCTCTAAGCTAGTCACTGAAGGGATACCTGCTACACTGTACAAGTCTCCTGAAGATGAAGCATAGGATGATGATTTGGAACGCTGATGAGACATCAAATACTGACCAACCTCATCACTCAAAATAGATCTAACAGCTGTTGCAATCTCTCCAACTCCCTGAAGGACCCCACATAACTGAGTGCTATGCATGGCCTCATCAACTGATGGGCCTAACATAGGGGAAATAGCAAGTGCCCTCTCTCTGATAATTGATCTATGTGCCAGTGGGGGACAACCTAGCTTCCTATCAGCCAATCTACCATACCCTTGTCCTAAATGTCCTATAAATCTATGTAGTTCACCACCCTGTGTAAGCGAACCTCTGCATAAAGCTGTCAGGCAAAATAGAGTGGAATTTGGTCGTTATTTGGATAACAACCATGGGCAGCAAGGAAGCATGGGTATATCAATGTAGCCAACTGTGGATCTATAAACTTAAGGGGAGAATACCCCTTCACATACTTTTGTGAAAAATAATGAGGGAAACATTCCCTCTTCAGGACATCTTTGGGCACCAAGCCCTACACCTCCTGGAGTGAAAGACCAGAGGAGACCTCTCGTCTCTTACTATCAAGGACAGCCTGCATAGTATGTGCAGAATATGGGGCAACACCATGAATCTCATCTCGAATAAATGTCAGGCTACATAAGATAGTCTGGCATGTACCACTATAAACACTGGAGCATGTGCCACTAGTCAGGGATTCCTAGAGTCTATGAATCTCCTGGTTAGTGCGATCATAGAGCTCCTGAGGTGGGATAGGTAGCTGATCATAGGGGACATGATGCTGCTCAGGTGGGATAGGTTGTTGCTCAGGGCCTGGGATAGGCTGCTCGGGCCCGGGTATAGGCTGCTGCTCAGGGCCCAGAATAGGCTGCTTGGGCTTGGGTATAGGCTTCTTGAGGGGGACAGGCTGCTCGGGGGGGATAGAAGGCTGTTGATCAGCCATGTCAATGTATGTAGGTGCGTGTATAATGTGTAAACTTGAAAATTAAAATTAAAATGTATGACATTTAATAAACTTGAAATTTATATTAACATATATGTATGTACAATTTGACAAAATTAAAAAACTTGTATCTAAATTGTTTTAATAAAATTAAACATGCACGTACATGTCTACATATATATAAAAGTCCTAAAACTTAAATGAACATATACCTTAAAAGAAAACTAAATTTTAAAACACATATGTTGTTATATATATAATGTTTGTAACTCAGTGACCTTTTAAGAACTGCATGTGTGCAAGTTATATTTCTATCTAAGTTAGATTGAATGTTCAAAGGTTTTAGACATATGTGTGCACATAAACTTGTCAGATCTAATTTAGGTCCACGAAGTTTAAATATGTGCATATATATGTATATATAGATATATGCGTATATACATGTACATGATATATATATTTGCACATATAGATCTATCATGCACATGTGTATATATACATGCATACGTGTGCATATATATACATGTGCACATGATATGTGCAAATATATACATATCATGACACATATGCATATATAGATCTATTTGTGTACATATATATAACATTGATGTATCATTTTGAGACCTTGATATCAATGTTTAATTAGTTTTAGGATTAGGGTTCAATTTGGTTTGTACTATTTGATTAGGTTTACATGTTAGATTTCAATTAGGAAAAGAGTTAATAAATTGAATTAATGTTTCAATTCAATCTTAGGGTAATGGTTCAATTTTGTTAATGGTTGGGGAAAGGATTTAAGGTTAAATTCAAGGTTTCTACTATTAACTTGGGATATATAATTACCTATTTATGATCATGGTTTAATTCAATTTGGTTTATAAGTATAATATTAGTTAGTTAAGGTCTAGGGTTACCTTTCAATCTAATTTGATATATTCAATTTGGTTTAGGGTTGACCCAGCCCGGTTAGTTTATTTTAGTGTTAAATATTAAGATATAATGCTAAATTATGATATCACTCATTTTAAATAATATTTTGATATGATGGATATAGCATAAATGACATTTCTATATGATTCTTTTGATATGATATGCATGGATTATATATATATATATATAATCTTATGATTTAGCCCATAAATTATCATTTATAATATAAGGGTTTAGAAATTAAATTTTAAGATCTTGAGGTTAGGTTTAGGGTTTGGATAATTAAATTTTAGTTTTAGGTTTAGGGTTAGAGTTAGAATTATGGTTAGGGCTATGATTTAGGATTGAGACCATGATTAAAGGGTTAAGATCATGTGGTCAGAGGTCCCAAGTACCTGAGTAGAAATTATAGTCTAGATCAATTAGGGTTAGTAAAGTAGGCAAGTTAGCATTTAGGATTTAGGGTTATAGTTATTATTCTAGGGTTAGGGTACATTGGGTTTACATTTCTATTAGTACTATTTATAGGGTTAGGATATGGGTTGACATTGGTATTAGTATTATTTTTAGGGTTATGGTTTGTACATTAGGGTTTAAATTTATGGATCTAGGATTATGATTAGGGCTTATAATTTAGGATAAGGGTTGGGGCTTATCATCTAGTATAAGGGAACTTACCACTATAATTTATGATTACGGTTAGAATAATGGTTTAGTACTTAAAATAAGTTTATATCTAGCTAGCTTTTAAAATTAGAGTTTAGCATTTAAATAATTTAACAAATTTTAGGATCTTAGTGTACATACATCTTGATTCTAGGGTTTAGTATAATTTAGGGTCATGGTTTAACATTTATGATTATAGGTTATAGGTTTGTACATGATCATTGCTAGAAGTATGGTTAGAGGGTTAGGGTATGGGTTTACATCATGTTGAACAAGAAGTATGATTCTGAGGGTTAGGATTTGTATTAGCAATAAAAATTTTGATTATGGTTTTAACACATAGTTTAAATAAATTTATATAATTAAAGTTAGGATCAAGTATTAATATGATTTACTATTTAATGTTGGGGTTTATCATTTAGACCTCTACGGTTCAAATTGAGATTTAGAAAATTTTTATGGTTTCAAGTGTGCATCTAAGATTAGGGGTTATAATTTATGATTAAAGGGTTTTGCAGTTAGGATTATGACCAGGTTTAGTATAATTTAGGGCTATTTTTTAGCATTAAGGAACTTAAGAGTTAAAATTTAAGTTAAATATATTTAATCTTTACATGAACATTAGATTATATGATGTACATTTTTTTATGTAACTTGTATATTATTTAATCAAGTTATGTTCTTATAATTAACTTTTATTAATTAAAGGTTGTAACATGTATTCTTTAGGTCATACACATTCTAAATTATATACATTCTTATGTATGTATATGTATGTTATATTCTTACCTAGATGCAAATTAATCTCTGACATTCTTATATATGTATTTAATTTAGGATCTGGACCCAAGTTAAGACATGTGATTGAATTATAATATAGTTAATTATATACTTAGATTACTTTTAAATTCAATTTACAAACTGACATTATAGTTAATTCTAAATGAGGCCTAGCAAAGGGATCCAAAGAACTAATCAAAAGTTTTACAAAGAAAACAATAACATACATACAATAATTTACAATTATAATTTAAAACATAAGAGATTGCAAATTGCTTAATGAGCACATTTACATTTCATTTTTAAATAATTATAAGTACTAAAAGTAAAATAAATAACACATCCACATGAAATAATATTAACTAGACTTTAGTTCAATCCATTTAAATAATTTAGATACATTTGTTCCGAATGCCACTTGGCAAATTAACTCGAAATGCACAATCATCCACTGTACATGTCACAGGGTATGAAAGGCTGAAAGAATATACATTTATAAAATAGTTTACATCATCCATTTTTGATCCATGAAACAAATTACAATACAATTTAAGTAAAATCATTTTAAATAGTATTAGAAGTTTTTTGTTTGGATCCCTTGGCGAGTTGTTATGTGATTAAGTACTTAGTTATATATGTTTAGGGTTTTATTGTACATAACTATATGGTTAGGTCGTGATTATAGTTTAAATAATGAATTTAGATCGAGGTTATATGGTTTTAGGTCAAGGTTATATGGTTCTAGGTCAAGGTTATATGATTCTAAGTCAAAATTATATTTATTTGTAAAATTACATGTAACTTAAACAATAAATTTACATCTAATCTAATCATTCAACATTGTAATAAATACATAAATTAAATACATTTCAAAACATCTAAAATAATAAATTTTTAAATAAACTTTAAATTAAAAGACAATATTATATACTTAGATCTAATATAGATGAAAATTATCTTTAAAAAAATCTTATTTGTGCATTTAGAGATTCATAATAACATTAGAGGCTTAAGCATGAATATTAAAATAAAATATACAAAGAAACATATATAAAAAATAATAAAATATATGAAAAAACATATAAATTTTAACTAAAACAATAGAAAAAAGGAAAAAACAAATGTTTCATACCTTTTTCAGATGGTCGATAAAGTGGATGCCAGTCTCTCTCCAACTTTCGATCGAAATAATGAGGAGAGAATCCGACTGCGCTGCTATTTATGCTAGCAGGTTTCATAGTTTCGATCAAAACTTAAGTAAAGTTTCAATTGAAGCTTTAAAACCGCGGGGAAACCTGCGTTCCAAGTTTCGATCAAAACTTTACTTAAGTTTCGATCGAAACTATTCGACGGGATTAGTTTCGATCGACAGTTACTTTCTATTGAAAGTAACTAGTTTTGATTGAAACTTTGAAAAAGAGTTTCTATCAAAACTATACGGCTAATTTTTCGAATCCACGCTTGTTTGGAGGAATTTCTTCCTCCGAAAAAGTGTAACCCACTATTGTGGGTTCACCCATTAATTAAGTCTTAATAAATGGATTTAATTAATAAATTAATTATTTGAGAAAATTAATATAAAATATCATGTTATTTGATATTTTGATTGTAATTAATTAAATGTGAATTATTAAGGAAAATGAATTAAATAAAAGAAAATTAGAAATTAAAATTAATAATAACAAAATAATAATAAAGTAATAAATAAATAATAATAATAAAAGTTATAAAGTTAAAATGAAAGTTATAAATATTTAATATAGAAATTATATAAAAAGTGAATTGGAGTTATAAGCTTGCATGGGAATTAACAAACTTCTCTATTTCCCAAGTGTCAACAAAACAGGGGTTAGTGCATCAATTAAGCACATGGTGTCTACAACCCTAAGGCTCATCTTGAAGGTTGGAAAAGATCCATGCTTAGTTGGTGACACCTTCTAGCCGTTTCTAGAAGCATTCTAGATGTTTCCTGAAAACTCTTTATATTCAGGCATTCATAGAAGCTTAGAGATAGCATTTGGAGTGCAATTGGAGCATTGGAGGACTCGAGAATTCTAAAGAAGGAAGGAGTTTTCTCTACGAATTTTTTGAGGAAGAGCGATTTAGCATCAGAATCCGAGTAGATTCTTGTGATTTTACTTCTGCTATTTTCACATCACGCATTCCCTGTCTTCTTCGTGTCTTCCATATGTCTTTTGAGAAGTTTCATATTTATATGCATTCTCAATGTGGGTAGATTAATCTAATTGGAGAACTTTATATGTAAATATCTTATTCTTAATTGTAGATATAATCTTTGTGAAAAACATACATGGTTATATATTCCGATCTACATACATATACATATATATAAATATATATTTATATATATATGTGCATATGTATACATTATGATAGATCTATTATAAAATTTGAATATATATATATATATATATATATACCTATGTATATTTATGTATAATGCACCGAATCAAGCGATTAATAAAATCGCAGTGGAAAATTTATTAATTCGCACCGCGATTTATATCGCATGGAACAAAATTAATATATTATATGTCGTGGGCACATTTCGTACCTCGTGCCGCTAGAAGGCAGAGGCCTGCTATCACAGGTCTACAGCGATAGGGGTACTACATACCCGCTGTCGACGCAGTGCCTGCGATCACAGGTATTGTGTACCGCAACATGAGTTGGGAGGAGTTTTAATTGATGTTAATGATATGCAAAAAAAAAAAAATAACATTTATATATAATCGATTCACATATGAAGTAAATCAAAAATTTTAATTCGATTTAATGAAAATGTATTTACATATGTATGTATGTATATATAAATATTCAAATGTGTGTGTGTGTGTGTGTAATATGTAAATGTGTTATTTATAATTTAAGTTATTATTTGATCAATGGCTTATATTCATGGTTTATTTTCATAAGGTGAATCTTTAATAACTTTCAACTATTTAATAATTTAAATGTTTTAAATTATTAAATAAGGAATTGATAGTTGGGTGGGGAATGTATCAAACAAATGTTATTAATTGGAAAATGGATTTTTAGTTCTAATAAGGAAACTTATATCCAAAAATAATATATGTGTTCCTCCATTCATTCTTCAGACATGAAAACTTAAACTGAGATCTCTAGATTTAAATTTAAGTTGTAAAACCAAAACATGTGTCTACATTTTGTATTCTTTATGCTATTGTTTTGGGTTTTGGGTTGACTAGTGTTAACCAGTATAGGACTTCTACCAGAGGCTTGGGGGTTATGTGATTGTGGTGACATGATGATGTTTTAATCTCAATCTTTATAAACCCAACCATGGTTATGTGACAGAATTCTCTATGTGTTGATTGTGATTACTGATTGTTATAGTTGAGATTCTTATGTATGAGACACTTGACTTAACCATTATTTTGGTCATCGATCAGTTATCCTTGGTTATTTTTCTAGTCGCCATGGTGGGACTGTTATGTGGATTTATTTTGATGATGTCATGATGTGACATGTTTGACTCAACCATTTTTAGAGTCTTCGATCAGTATCATTGAGATATATATATATTTTGGTTATTGAGATCCATTGGATATTTGATTATCAGTGATACTTCAATTGCCAATAGAGAGCTGTTGTGTTCATGATTTTCTATTGATGTTAGCTCATGGAGATTTGATGCTTTTATGCATATTTGATGATTTTATGGATTATCTTTTGTAATTTTGAGATTTATGATTCCATGAGCATTAGGGTAGGATATCTGCATGTAGTGATGGGAAGTGGCTTGCAATGGGGGCTGAGGCCCTAAGAGGCTGCCAGGGTAACTCATTGTAAGTTGGATTAATAAGTGATAACATTCACACCTAATACTAACTGAATGAACCTAAAAAGATAAGTGTTTTGTTCTCACCCATGCCTTGAGTGCTTGTATAGGCTAGGATGGGAGTAGTGAGATGAATGGTTGTGACCTTGCATTCCGTAGTATGCCTCGTCAGTATGAGACGATACTAGTGGCCGCATGAAATCAGTATGGACTTGTGGAGTTTAGCTAACTGCCAGTGTAACTTGTACGTGATAATTGCGATGACACTTTCTCGCTTGCATAGTAGGTTCCTACATGTCATTGTGTGCCTCTGGGATTAGATGTCAGATTTTGTGTTTGGAACCTTTGAGTTAGTATACTTTTGAGATTCCTGGACTTATAGAGATATGTGCTATGTGATTTTGATAGCCTGCTTGGGACTTGAGATTATCTCCTTAGCACGGTGGGAGTGGACCATTTAGGTACCATGCGGTCGGGTGGTAGTGTATTTTCCACTCTTATCATTTTGAGATTCATTGAGACATCGTGGCTGATGTGTCCTTCATGATGGTGGATATGTATCCTTTTTCATTGATGATTAGCATATGTTATATAATGTTATCTTATGCTTTTATTTCCATGTTAGATTACTTTCTACATATGATGTTGTATTTATTAGGAGTGACATTCCTACTATGTAATACCGATGATCTCTTCGATGATTTGGAATGTTACACACGGAGGGATGGCTAGGATCCATGATGGTCTAATGATGCTATTGACGGTTGAGAGGAACTGTGCACTTAGTTATTATGTTTGATCTTTGTGATGGATGTATATGTCCTCTATGATGTTGTATCATGTGATTATCTCTACTTTGATGTATCATGGATTAGAATAGGATGATGTACATTATTCTATGTATGTATATATTCTTTTGAGCTTGTCATACCCTATGACATGTACAGTGGATGATTAAGTATTTGAAATGTAATGTATAAACATTGGACTTATCATTATTATTTCATGTGGATGTTGTGTTAGATGGATTCAAGTATGTAATTCAATGTTGAGGGATCTTAAAGAATGTAATCTGTTATTTATGTTATGTTTACTTTCAGATGGACAATACTATTTTTTCTGTTATTGTGCATAAGTTATATGTGATGTTTACTTTCATGGAAAAAAAAATGCTACTAAACTTAGTGAAATTCTAGGTTAATTCTTTGGATCCCTTAGCAGGGCATTACATTACAGGAATTCATACTCACATTTGCTCATATTCACATACGCAAATATAAAGTTTGACCAAAAGTTGACTAGATTTAACCACAGTTGACTTGAGTTGACTAGTTTTGAAAAGAATTTTGAAATAATTAAACGAAATTATTTAATTAAATGGAGTACTTACTTATAATTAATTAAGCAAAGTTATTTAATTAAATGAGAAGACATTCCTAACTAATAAAATGAAGTTATTTAATTAAATAAGAAAAGTGTCTCTAATTAATTAAAGATTATTTAATTAAATAGAAAAAGTAATTATGAGAGCATATCTCATTTTATTAAATTAAATATCTTAACAAAATCTCTCTTCAGTTCAGAAAGGGAAATTTCCAATTCACTATTGATCAAAAATGAGTTAAATGAGTTAACTCCTTTTTCTACTCAAATTGAATCAATTAACTCCTTAGTTTACTCAAATTAAATTTGTTAACTCCCTTTAATTTGGAAATCTCCCTTTATGACTGAACTTCACCTTTAATCCTGACCATTGATTGAAATTGATCTCAACCGTTGATGAATTCCAGGAAAGTCTATTTAAGAGACCCTCATCTCTTCATTTTGAAAGGTTGAATGAGAATTTGCATCGAATTGTTGTTGGAATTCATACTCACCTTTGCTCATATTCACATACGCAAAGATCAAGTTTGACCAAAAGTTGACCAAATTTAACCACAGTTGACTTGAGTTGATGATGGGAACACAACCCAAGGACATAATGGACACAACAGAAAAGAGAAATTATATTAACTGAGAAAATAAGCTAGTACAAATTGTACAAAGAAAATAAACTTCAGAACATGCCCTAAGGGCTTACAATAGCATAAATCTGGAGATAATTTCTCCTTTCAGCACCTCCTCTCAAACTCCACTCCAAACTGCCTTTTACAATGCCAAAAATCTTCTTAAATAGACCCCAGAGGGTTAAGGACTAAGAGTACATTTTAGAAAGTGCTAGTAGGCATCCACCGACCAAATAGAAGTTTCCAAAAGCTGCGTTGAAAGTTGGTGCAAATATAGAAGAATCCAGAAACGGTAACTGAACTTTCGGGAGGCATAACTTTTGAACCGTAGCTTCGATTGATGAACCATTTACATTTTTGAAAAGCTCTCAAAGTGCTCTATAGCCCAATGGATGAGCTTAGCACGTCCCCCATTTTATGGCCCTTTTCGAGGTCATTTAATGCCCCTAACCTCACTTCGAAGCATTCTTAGGAGGGGCCTTTTGACCTGATTCTTTTTCTGGAATGCTCTAAATCACAATTACATTCATCTGGCCAATCCACACTTTCTAGGTCACCAAAATGATGGCCAAATTGCATGCTCCTATTTTTTCGAGATTTTCAAACACATTGATAGTGGAACTCTGAGAGTTGAAACCTTTATTTGACCAACATGGGTATCCAAAAATGAAAAGACATGAAATAGAAACTAAGTCTAAGTACATTTTTTTTTTGGTGACACAGGATTGCCCTTATACCTTTGGATGCTCCTGCATCAGTTGACCAATTTTAAATTTTTTTTGAAATAATTAAACGAAATTATTTAATTAAATGGAGTACTTACTTCTAATTAATTAAACAAAGTTATTTAATTAAATAAGAAGTCATTCCAAGCTAATTAAATGAAGTTATTTAATTAAATAAGAAAAGTGTCTCTAATTAATTAAAGAGTATTTAATTAAATAAAAAAATTAATTATGAGAGCATATCTCATTTTATTAAATTAAATATGTCAACAAAATCTCTCTTCAGTTCAAAAAGCGAAATTTTCAGTTCACTATTGATAAAAAATGAGTTAAATGAGTTAACTCCTTTTTCTACTCAAATTGAATCAGTTAACTCCTTATTTTACTCAAATTAAATCTGTTAACTTCCTTTAATTTGAAAATCTCACTTTATGACTGAACTTCACCTTTAATCCTGACCATTGATTGAAATCGATCTCAACCATTAATGAATTTTAGAAAAGTCTATTAAAGAGACCCTCATCTCTTCATTTTGAAAGGTTGAATGAGAATTTGCATCGAATTGTTGCTGGAATTCATACTCACATTTGCTCATATTCACATACGCAAAGATCAAGTTTGACCAAAAGTTGACCAGATTTAACCACAGTTCACTTGAGTTGACTAGTTTTGAAAAGAATTTTGAAATAATTAAATGAAGTACTTACTTCTAATTAATTAAATAAAGTTATTTAATTAAATGAGAAGCCATTCTTAATTAATTAAATGAAGTTATTTAATTAAATAAGAAAAGTGTCTCTAATTAATTAAATATTACTTAATTAAATAGAAAAAGTAATTATGAGAGCATATCTGATTTTATTCAATTAAATATCTCAACAAAATCTCTCTTTAGTTCAAAAAGGGAAATTTTCAATTCACTATTGATCAAAAATGAGTTAAATCAGTTAACTCCTTTTTCTACTCAAATTGAATCAGTTAACACCTTATTTTACTCAAATTAAATCTGTTATCTCTCTTTAATTTGGAAATCTCCCTTTATAACTGAACTTCACATTTAATCTTGACCATTCATTGAAATCGATCTCAACCGTTGATGAATTCCACGAAAGTCTATTTAAGAGACCCTCATCTCTTCATTTTGAAAGGTTGAATGAGAATTTGCATCAAATTGTTGCTTGAATTCATACTCACATTTGCTCATATTCACATACGAAAAGATCAAGTTTGACCAAAAGTTGACCAAATTTAACCACAGTTGACTTGAGTTGACTAGTTTCGATTTTTTTTTTGAAATAATTATATGAAATTATTTTATTAAATGGAGTACTTACTTTTAATTAATTAAACAAAGTTATTTAATTAAAAGAAAAGCCATTCCAAATTAATTAAATGATGTTATTTAATTAAATAAGAAAAGTGTCTCTATTTAAATAAAGATTATTTAATTAAATAGAAAAAGTAATTATGAGAGCATATCTCATTTTATTAAATTAAATATCTCAACAAAATCTCTCTTCAGTTCAAAAACCAAAATTTTCAGTTCACTATTGATAAAAAATGAGTTAAATCAGTTAACATCTTGTTCTACTCAAATTGAATCAGTCAATTCCTTATTTTACCCAAATTAAATCTGTTAACTCTTTTTAATTTGGAAATATTCTTTTATTACTGAACTTCACATTTAATCCTGACCGCTGATTGAAATCAATCTCAACCGTTGATGAATTTTAGGAAAGTCTATTTAAGAGACCCTCATATCTTCATTTTGAAAAGTTGAATGAGAATTTGCATCGAATTGTTGCTGGAATTCATACTCACATTTGCTTATAATCACATACGCAAAGATCAAGTTTGACCAAAAGTTGATCATATTTAACTACCGTCGACTTGAGTTGACTAGTTTCGAAAAGAATTTTGAAACAATTAGAAAAAATTATTTAATTAAATGGAGTACTTACTTCTAATTAATTAAACAAGTTTATATAATTAAATGAGAAGCCATTCCTAATTAATTAAATGCAGTTATTTAATTAAATAAGAAAAGTGTCTCTAATTAATTAAAGATTATTTAATTAAATAGAAAATGTAATTATGAGAGCATATCTCATTTTATTAAATTAAATATCTCAACAAAACCTCTCTTCAGTTCAAAAAGGAAAATTTCCGGTTCACTATTGATCAAAAATGTGTTAAATCAGTTAACTCCTTTTTCTACTCAAATTGAATCAGTTAACTCCTTATTTTACTCAAATTAAATCTGTTAACTCCCTTTAATTTGGAGATCTCCCTTTATGACTGAACTTCACCTTTAATCCTAACCGTTGATTGAAATCGATCTCAACCGTTGATAAATTCCAAGAAAGTCTATTTAAGAGACCCTCAACTCTTCATTTTGAAAGGTTGAATGAGAATTTACATCGAATTGTTGCTAGAATTTATTCTCACATTTGCTCATATTCACATACGAAAAGATCAAGTTTGACCAAAAGTTGACCAAATTTAACCACGGTTGACTTGAGTTAACTAGTTTCGAAAAGAATTTTGAAATAATTAAATGAAATTATATAATTAAATGGAATACTTACTTCTAATTAATTAAGCAAAGTTATTTAATTAAATGAGAAGCCATTCCTAACTAATTAAATGAAGTTATTTAATTAAATAAGAAATTGAATCAGTTAACTCCTTCTTTTACTCAAATTAAATCTGTTAACTCCCTTTAATTTGAAAATCTTCCTTTATGACTGAACTTCACCTTTAATCTTGACCGTTGATTGAAATCAATCTCAACCGTTGATGAATTTTAAGAAAGTGTATTTAAGAGACCCTTATCTCTTCATTTTGAAAGGTTGAATGAGGATTTGCATCAAATTGTTGCTAGAATTCATACTCACATTTGCTCATATTCACATATGGAAAGATCAAGTTTGACCAAAAGTTGACCAGATTTAACCATGGTTGACATAAGTTGACCTAATTTTGAATTTTTTTTTCAAATAATTAAACGAAATTATTTAATTAAATGGAGTACTTACTTCTAATCAATTAAACAAAGTTATTTAATTAAATGAGAAGCCATTCCTAATTTATTAAATGAAGTTATTTAATTAAATAAGAAAAGTGTCTCTAATTAATTAAAGATTATTTAATTAAATAGAAAAAGTAATTATCAGAGCATATCTCATTTTATTAAATTAAATACCTCAACAAGATCTCTCTTCAGTTCAAAAAGGAAAATTTCCAGTGCACTATTGATCAAAAATTAGTTAAATCAGTTACATCCTTTTTCTACTCAAATTGAATCAGTTAACTCCTTATTTTACTCAAATTAAATCTATTAACTCCCTTTCATTTGGAAATCTCCCTTTATGACTGAACTTCACCTTTAATCATGTCCGTTGATTGAAATCAATCTCAACCGTTGATGAATTCTAGGAAAGTCTATTTAAGAGACCCTCATCTCTTCATTTTGGAAGGTTGAATGAGAATTTGAATCGAATTGTTGATGGAATTCATACTCACATTTGCTCATATTCACATACGCAAAGATCAAGTTTGACCAAAAGCTGACCAGATTTAACCACGGTTGACTTGAGTTGACTAGTTTCAAAAATAAGTTTGAAATAATTAAACGAATTTATTTAATTAAATGGAGTACTTACTTCTAATTAATCAAACAAAGTTATTTAATTAAATGAGAAGCCATTCCTAACTAATTAAATGAAGTTGTTTAATTAAATAAGAAAAGTGTATCTAATTAATTAAAGATTATTTAATTAAATAGAAAAAGTAATTATGAGAGCATATCTTATTTTATTAAATTAAATATCTTCATAAAATCTCTCTTCAGTTCAAAAATGGAAATTTTCAGTTCACTATTGATCAAAAATGAGTTAAATGAGTTAACTCCTTTTTCTACTCAAATTGAATCATTTAACTCCTTATTTTACTCAAATTAAATTTGTTAACTGCTTTTAATTGGGAAATCTCCCTTTATGACTGAACTTCACCTTTAATCCTGACCATTGATTGAAATCGATCTCAATCGTTGATGAATTCCAGAAAAGTATATTTAAGAGACCGTCATCTCTTCATTTTGAAAGGTTGAATGAGAATTTGCATCAAATTATTGCTAGAATTCATACTCACATTTGCTCATATTCAAATACCCAAAGATCAATTTTGACCAAAAGTTGACCAGATTTAACCACAGTTGACTTGAGTTGAGTACTTTCGAAAAGAATTTTAAAATAACTAAACGAAATTATTTAATTAAATGGAGTACTTACTTCTAGTTAATTAAACAAAGTTATTTAATTAAATGAGAAGCCATTCCTAACTAATTAAATGAAGTTATTTAATTAAATAAGAAAAGTGTCTCTAATTAATTAAAGATTATTTAATTAAATAGAAAAAGTAATTATGAGAGCATATCTCATTTTATTAAATTAAATATCCAAACAAAATCTCTCTTCAGTTAAAAAAGAGAAATTTCCAATTCACTATTGATAAAAAATGAGTTAAATGAGTTAACTCCTTTTTCTACTCAAATTGAATCAGTTAACTCATTATTTTACTCAAATTAAATCTGTTAACTCCCTTTAATTTGAAAATCTTCCTTTATGACTGAACTTCACCTTTAATCCTGACCGTTGATTGAAATTGATCTGAACCATTGATAAATTCCAGGAAAGTCTATTTAAGAGACCCTCATCTCTTCATTTTGAAAGGTTGAAAGAGAATTTGCATCGAATTATTGCTAGAATTCATACTCACATTTGCTCATATTCACATACGCAAAGATCAAGTTTGACCAAAAGTTGACCAGATTTAACTACGGTTGACTTGAGTTGACTAGTTTCGAATTTTTTTTTGAAATAATCAAACGAAATTATTCAATTAAATGGAGTACTTACTTCTAATTTATTAAACGAAGTTATTTAATTAAATGAGTAGCCATTCCTAATTAATTAAATGAATTTATTTAATTAAATAGAAAAAGTGTCTCTAATTAATTAAAGATGATTTAATTAAATAGAAAAAGTAATTATGAGAGCATATCTCATTTTATTAAATTAAATATCCCAACAAAATCTCTCTTCAGTTCAAAAAAGAAAATTTCCAGTTCAATATTGATAAAAAATGACTTAAATCAGTTAACTCCCCTTTCTATTGAAATTGAATCAGTTAACTCCTTATTTTACTCAAATTAAATCTGTTAACTTCCTTTAATTTGGAAATCTCCCTTTACGACTAAACTTCACCTTTAATCTTGACCATTGATTGAAATCGATCTCAACCGTTAATGAATTCTAGAAAAGTCTATTAAAGAGACCCTCATCTCTTCATTTTGAAAGGTTGAATGAGAATTTGCATCGAATTGTTGCTGGAATTCATACTCACATTTGCTCATATTCACATACGCAAAGATCAAGTTTGACCAAAAGTTGACCAGATTTAACCACAGTTCACTTGAGTTGACTAGTTTTGAAAAGAATTTTGAAATAATTAAATGAAGTACTTACTTCTAATTAATTAAACAAAGTTATTTAATTAAATGAGAAGCCATTCTTAATTAATTAAATGAAGTTATTTAATTAAATAAGAAAAGTGTCTCTAATTAATTAAATATTACTTAATTAAATAGAAAAAGTAATGATGAGAGCATATTTGATTTTATTCAATTAAATATCTCAACAAAATCTCTCTTTAGTTCAAAAAGGAAAATTTTCAATTCACTATTGATCAAAAATGAGTTAAATCAGTTAACTCCTTTTTCTACTCAAATTGAATCAGTTAACACCTTATTTTACTCAAATTAAATCTGTTATCTCTCTTTAATTTGAAAATCTCCCTTTATAACTGAATTTCACATTTAATCTTGACCATTCATTGAAATCGATCTCAACCGTTGATGAATTCCACGAAAGTCTATTTAAGAGACCCTCATCTCTTCATTTTGAAAGGTTGAATGAGAATTTGCATCAAATTGTTGCTTGAATTCATACTCACATTTGCTCATATTCACATACGCAAAGATCAATTTTGACCAAAAGTTGACCAAATTTAACCACAGTTGACTTGAGTTGACTAGTTTCGAATTTTTTTTTGAAATAATTAGACGAAATTATTTTATTAAATGGAGTACTTACTTTTAATTAATTAAACAAAGTTATTTAATTAAAAGAAAAGCCATTCCAAATTAATTAAATGATGTTATTTAATTAAATAAGAAAAGTGTCTCTATTTAAATAAAGATTATTTAATTAAATAGAAAAAGTAATTATGAGAGCATATCTCATTTTATTAAATTAAATATCTCAACAAAATCTCTGTTTAGTTCAAAAATCAAAATCTCTATTCTTTTATTACTAAACTTCACATTTAATCCTGACCGCTGATTGAAATCAATCTCAACCGTTGATGAATTCTAGGAAATTTTATTTAAGAGACCCTCATATCTTCATTTTGAAAAGTTGAATGAGAATTTGCATCGAATTGTTGCTGGAATTCATACTCACATTTGCTTATAATCACATACGCAAAGATCAAGTTTGACCAAAAGTTGATCATATTTAACTACCGTCGACTTGAGTTGACTAGTTTCGAAAAGAATTTTGAAATAATTAGAAAAAATTATTTAATTAAATGGAGTACTTACTTCTAATTAATTAAACAAGTTTATATAATTAAATGAGAAGCCATTCCTAATTAATTAAATGCAGTTATTTAATTAAATAAGAAAAGTGTCTCTAATTAATTAAAGATTATTTAATTAAATAGAAAATGTAATTATGAGAGCATATCTCATTTTATTAAATTAAATATCTCAACAAAATCTCTCTTTAGTTCTAAAAGGAAAATTTCCGGTTCACTATTGATCAAAAATGTGTTAAATCAGTTAACTCCTTTTTCTACTCAAATTGAATCAGTTAACTCCTTATTTTACTCAAATTAAATCTGTTAACTCCCTTTAATTTGGACATCTCCCTTTATGACTGAACTTCACCTTTAATCCTAACCGTTGATTGAAATTGATCTCAACCGTTGATAAATTCCAAGAAAGTCTATTTAAGAGACCCTTAACTCTTCATTTTGAAAGGTTGAATGAGAATTTACATCGAATTGTTGCTAGAATTTATTCTCACATTTGCTCATATTCACATACGAAAAGATCAAGTTTGACCAAAAGTTGACCAGATTTAACCACGGTTGACTTGAGTTGACTAGTTTCGAAAAGAATTTTGAAATAATTAAATGAAATTATATAATTAAATGGAATACTTACTTCTAATTAATTAAACAAAGTTATTTAATTAAATGAGAAGCCATTCCTAACTAATTAAATGAAGTTATTTAATTAAATAAGAAATTTGTCTCTAATTAATTAAAGATTATTTAATTAAATAGAAAAATTAATTGTGAGAGCATATCTCATTTTATTAAATTAAATATCTCAACAAAATCTCACTTTAGTTCAAAAATAAAAATTTCTAGTTCACTATTGATCAAAAATGAGTTAAATCAGTTAACTCCTTTTTCTCCTCAAATTGAATCAGTTAACTCCTTATTTTACTCAAATTAAATCTGTTAACTCCCTTTAATTTGGAAATCTTCCTTTATGACTGAACTTCACCTTTAATCCTGACCATTGATTGAAATCAATCTCAATCGTTGATGAATTTTAGGAAAGTGTATTTAAGAGACCCTTATCTCTTCATTTTGAAAGGTTGAATGAGAATTTGCATCAAATTGTTGCTAGAATTCATACTCACATTTGCTCATATTCACATATGGAAAGATCAAGTTTGACCAAAAGTTGACCAGATTTAACCATGGTTGACTTAAGTTGACCTAATTTCGAATTTTTTTTTAAAATAATTAAACGAAATTATTTAATTAAATGGAGTACTTACTTCTAATCAATTAAACAAAGTTATTTAATTAAATGAGAAGCCATTCCTAATTTATTAAATGAAGTTATTTAATTAAATAAGAAAAGTGTCTCTAATTAATTAAAGATTATTTAATTAAATAGAAAAAGTAATTATCAGAGCATATCTCATTTTATTAAATTAAATACCTCAACAAGATCTCTCTTCAATTCAAAAAGGAAAATTTTCAGTGCACTATTGATCAAAAATTAGTTAAATCAGTTACATCCTTTTTCTACTCAAATTGAATCAGTTAACTCCTTATTTTACTCAAATTAAATCTATTAACTCCCTTTCATTTGGAAATCTCCCTTTATGACTGAACTTCACCTTTAATCCTGTCCGTTGATTGAAATCGATCTCAACCGTTGATGAATTCTAGGAAAGTCTATTTAAGATACCCTCATCTCTTCATTTTGGAAGGTTGAATGAGAATTTGAATCGAATTGTTGATGGAATTCATACTCACATTTGCTCATATTCACATACGCAAAGATCAAGTTTGACCAAAAGTTGACCAGATTTAACCACGGTTGACTTGAGTTGACTAGTTTCAAAAAAAAGTTTGAAATAATTAAACGAATTTATTTAATTAAATGGAGTACTTACTTCTAATTAATCAAACAAAGTTGTTTAATTAAATGAGAAGCCATTCCTAACTAATTAAATGAAGTTGTTTAATTAAATAAGAAAAGTGTATCTAATTAATTAAAGATTATTTAATTAAATAGAAAAAGTAATTATGAGAGCATATCTTATTTTATTAAATTAAATATCTCCATAAAATCTCTCTTCAGTTCAAAAATGGAAATTTTCAGTTCACTATTGATCAAAAATGAGTTAAATCAGTTAACTCATTTTTCTACTAGAATTTGCATCGAATTGTTGCTAGAATTTATACTCACATTTGCTCATATTCACATACGCAAAGATCAAGTTTGACCAAAAGTTGACCAGATTTAACTACGGTTGACTTGAGTTGACTAGTTTCAAATTTTTTTTTGAAATAATCAAATGAAATTATTCAATTAAATGGAGTACTTACTTCTAATTTATTAAACGAAGTTATTTAATTAAATGAGTAGTCATTCCTAATTAATTAAATAAATTTATTTAATTAAATAGAAAAAGTGTCCCTAATTAATTAAAGATGATTTAATTAAATAGAAAAAGTAATTATGAGAGCATATCTCATTTTATTAAATTAAATATCCCAACAAAATCTCTCTTCAGTTCAAAAAAGAAAATTTCCAGTTCAATATTGATAAAAAATGAGTTAAATCAGTTAACTCCCTTTTCTATTGAAATTGAATCAGTTAACTCCTTATTTTACTCAAATTAAATCTGTTAACTTCCTTTAATTTGGAAATCTCCCTTTACGACTGAACTTCACCTTTAATCCTGACCATTGATTGAAATCGATCTCAACCGTTAATGACTTCTAGAAAAGTCTATTAAAGAGACCCTCATCTCTTCATTTTAAAAGGTTGAATAAGAATTTGCATCGAATTGTTGCTAGAATTCATACTCACATTTGCTCATATTCACATACGCAAAGATCAAGTTTGACCAAAAGTTGACCAGATTTAACTACGGTTGACTTGAGTTGACTAGTTTCGAATTTTTTTTTGAAATAATCAAACGAAATTATTCAATTAAATGGAGTACTTAATTCTAATTTATTAAACGAAGTTATTTAATTAAATGAGTAGTCATTCCTAATTAATTAAATGAATTTATTTAATTAAATAGAAAAAGTGTCCCTAATTAATTAAAGATGATTTAATTAAATAGGAAAAGTAATTATGAGAGCATATCTCATTTTATTAAATTAAATATCCCAACAAAATCTCTCTTCAGTTCAAAAAAGAAAATTTCCAGTTCAATATTGATAAAAAATGAGTTAAATCAGTTAACTCCCTTTTCTATTGAAATTAAATCAGTTAACTCCTTATTTTACTCAAATTAAATCTGTTAACTTCCTTTAATTTGGAAATCTCCCTTTACGACTGAACTTCACCTTTAATCCTGACCATTGATTGAAATCGATCTCAACCGTTAATGAATTCTAGAAAAGTCTATTAAAGAGACCCTCATCTCTTCATTTTGAAAGGTTGAATGAGAATTTGCATCGAATTGTTGCTGGAATTCATACTCACATTTGCTCATATTCACATACGCAAAGATCAAGTTTGACCAAAAGTTGACCAGATTTAACCACAGTTCACTTGAGTTGACTAGTTTTGAAAAGAATTTTGAAATAATTAAATGAAGTACTTACTTCTAATTAATTAAACAAAGTTATTTAATTAAATTAGAAGCCATTCTTAATTAATTAAATGAAGTTATTTAATTAAATAAGAAAAGTGTCTCTAATTAATTAAATATTACTTAATTAAATAGAAAAAGTAATGATGAGAGCATATCTGATTTTATTCAATTAAATATCTCAACAAAATCTCTCTTTAGTTCAAAAAGGGAAATTTTCAATTCACTATTGATCAAAAATGAGTTAAATCAGTTAACTCCTTTTTCTACTCAAATTGAATCAGTTAACACCTTATTTTACTCAAATTAAATCTGTTATCTCTCTTTAATTTGGAAATCTCCCTTTAAAACTGAACTTCACATTTAATCTTGACCATTCATTGAAATCGATCTCAACCGTTGATGAATTCTACGAAAGTCTATTTAAGAGACCCTCATCTCTTCATTTTGAAAGGTTGAATGAGAATTTGCATCAAATTGTTGCTTGAATTCATACTCACATTTGCTCATATTCACATAAACAAAGATCAAGTTTCACCAAAAGTTGACCAAATTTAACCACAGTTGACTTGAGTTGACTAGTTTCGAATTTTTTTTTGAAATAATTAGACGAAATTATTTTATTAAATGGAGTACTTACTTTTAATTAATTAAACAAAGTTATTTAATTAAAAGAGAAGCCATTCCAAATTAATTAAATGATGTTATTTAATTAAATAAGAAAAGTGTCTCTATTTAAATAAAGATTATTTAATTAAATAGAAAAAGTAATTATGAGAGCATATCTCATTTTATTAAATTAAATATCTCAACAAAATCTCTCTTCAGTTCAAAAACCAAAATTTTCAGTTCACTATTGATAAAAAATGAGTTAAATCAGTTAACATCTTGTTCTACTCAAATTGAATAAGTTAATTCCTTATTTTACCCAAATTAAATCTGTTAACTCCCTTTAATTTGGAAATATTCTTTTATTACTGAACTTCACATTTAATCCTGACCGCTGATTGAAATCAATCTCAACCGTTGATGAATTTTAGGAAAGTCTATTTAAGAAACTCTCATATCTTCATTTTGAAAAGTTGAATGAGAATTTGCATCGAATTGTTGGTGGAAATCATACTCACATTTGCTTATAATCACATACGCAAAGATCAAGTTTGACCAAAAGTTGATCATATTTAACTACCGTCGACTTGAGTTGACTAGTTTTGAAATAATTAGAAAAAATTATTTAATTAAATGGAGTAGTTACTTCTAATTAATTAAACAAGTTTATATAATTAAATGAGAAGCCATTCCTAATTAATTAAATGTAGTTATTTAATTAAATAAGAAAAGTGTCTCTAATTAATTAAAGATTATTTAATTAAATAGAAAATGTAATTATGAGAGCATATCTCATTTTATTAAATTAAATATCTCAACAAAATCTCTCTTCAGTTCAAAAAGGAAAATATCCGGTTCACTATTGATCAAAAATGTGTTAAATCAGTTAACTCCTTTTTCTACTCAAATTGAATCAGTTAACTCCTTATTTTACTCAAATTAAATCTGTTAACTCCCTTTAATTTGGAGATCTCCTTTTATGACTGAACTTCACCTTTAATCCTAACCGTTGATTGAAATTGATCTCAACCGTTGATGAATTCCAAGAAAGTCTATTTAAGAGACCCTCAACTCTTCATTTTGAAAGGTTGAATGAGAATTTACATCGAATTGTTGCTAGAATTTATTCTCACATTTGCTCATATTCACATACGAAAAGATCAAGTTTGACCAAAAGTTGACCAGATTTAACCATGGTTGACTTGAGTTGACTAGTTTCGAAAAGAATTTTGAAATAATTAAATAAAATTATATAATTAAATGGAATACTTACTTCTAATTAATTAAGCAAAGTTATTTAATTAAATGAGAAGCCATTCCTAACTAATTAAATGAAGTTATTTAATTAAATAAGAAATTTGTCTCTAATTAATTAAAGATTATTTAATTAAATAGAAAAATTAATTGTGAGAGCATATCTCATTTTATTAAATTAAATATCTCAACAAAATCTCGCTTTAGTTCAAAAATAAAAATTTCTATTTCACTATTTATAAAAAATGAGTTAAATCAGTTAACTCCTTTTTCTCCTCAAATTGAATCAGTTAACTCCTTATTTTACTCAAATTAAATCTGTTAACTCCCTTTAATTTGGAAATCTTCCTTTATGACTGAACTTCACCTTTAATCCTGACCGTTGATTGAAATCAATCTCAACCGTTGATGAATTTTAGGAAAGTGTATTTAAGAGACCCTTATCTCTTCATTTTGAAAGGTTGAATGAGAATTTGCATCAAATTGTTGCTAGAATTCATACTCACATTTGCTCATATTCACATATGGAAAGATCAAGTTTGACCAAAAGTTGACCAGATTTAACCACGGTTGACTTGAGTTGACTAGTTTCGAAAAGAATTTTAAAATAATTAAATGAAATTATATAATTAAATGGAATACTTACTTCTAATTAATTAAACAAAGTTATTTAATTAAATATGAAGCCATTCCTAACTAATTAAATGAAGTTATTTAATTAAATAAGAAATTTGTCTCTAATTAATTAAAGATTATTTAATTAAATAGAAAAATTAATTGTGAGAGCATATCTCATTTTATTAAATTAAATATCTCAACAAAATCTCGCTTTAGTTCAAAAATAAAAATTTCTAGTTCACTATTGATAAAAAATGAGTTAAATCAGTTAATTCCTTTTTCTCCTCAAATTGAATCAGTTAACTCCTTATTTTACTCAAATTAAATCTGTTAACTCCCTTTAATTTGAAAATCTTCCTTTATGACTGAACTTCACCTTTAATCCTGACCGTTGATTGAAATCAATCTCAATCGTTGATGAATTTTAGGAAAGTGTATTTAAGAGACCCTTATCTCTTCATTTTGAAAGGTTGAATGAGAATTTGCATCAAATTGTTGCTAGAATTCATACTCACATTTGCTCATATTCACATATGGAAAGATCAAGTTTGACCAAAAGTTGACCTGATTTAACCATGGTTGACTTAAGTTGACCTAATTTCGAATTTTTTTTCAAATAATTAAATGAAATTATTTAATTAAATGGAGTACTTACTTCTAATCAATTAAACAAAGTTATTTAATTAAATGAGAAGCCATTCTTAATTTATTAAATGAAGTTATTTAATTAAATGTGAAGCCATTCCTAACTAATTAAATGAAGTTATTTAATTAAATAAGAAATTTGTCTCTAATTAATTAAAGATTATTTAATTAAATAGAAAAATTAATTGTGAGAGCATATCTCATTTTATTAAATTAAATATCTCAACAAAATCTCGCTTTAGTTCAAAAATAAAAATTTCTAGTTCACTATTGATCAAAAATGAGTTAAATCAGTTAACTCCTTTTTCTCCTCAAATTGAATTAGTTAACTCTTTATTTTACTCAAATTAAATCTGTTAACTCCCTTTAATTTGGAAATCTCCCTTTACGACTGAACTTCACCTTTAATCCTGACCGTTGATTGAAATCGTTCTTAACCGTTGATGAATTCTAGGAAAGTCTATTTAAGAGTCCCCCATCTCTTCATTTTGAAAGGTTGAATGAGAATTTGCATCGAATTGTTGTTGGAATTCATACTCACATTTGCTAATATTCACAAATGCAAAGATCAAGTTTGACCTAAAGTTGACTAAATTTAACCATGGTTGACTTGAGTTGACCTAATTTCGAAAAGAATTTTGGAATAATTAAATGAAATTATTTAATTAAATGGAGTACTTACTTCTAATTAATTAAACAAAGTTATTTAATTAAATGAGAAGCCATTCCTAATTAATTAAATGAAGTTATTTAATTAAATAAGAAAAGTGTCTCTAATTAATTAAAGATTATTTAATTAAATAGAAAAAGTAATTATGAGAGCATATCTCGTTTTATTAAATTAAATATCTCAACAAAATCTCTCTTTAGTTCAAAAAGAGAAATTTCCAGTTCACTATTGATCAAAAATGAGTTAAATCAGTCAACTCCATTTTCTACTCAAATTGAATTAGTTAACTCCTTATTTTACTCAAATTAAATCTATTAACTCCCTTTAATTTGGAAATCTCTTTTTATAACTGAACTTCACCTTTAATCCTGACCGTTTATTGAAATCGATCTCAACCATTGATGAATTTCAAGAAAGTCTATTTAAGAGACCCTCATTTCTTCATTTTGAAAGGTTAAATGAGAAATTGCATCAAATTGTTGCTTGAATTCATACTCACATTTGCTCTTATTAACATACGCAAAGATCAAGTTTGACCAAAAGTTGACCAAATTTAACCATGGTTGACTTGAGGTGACTAGTTTGAATTTTTTTTATTTAAATAATTAAACAAAATTATTTAATTAAATGGAGCACTTACTTCTAATTAATTAAACAAGGTTATTTAATTAAATGAGAATCCATTCCTAATTAATTAAATGAAGTTATTTAATTAAATAAGAAAAGTGTCTCTAATTAATTAAAGATTATTTAATTAAATAGAAAAAGTAATTATGAGAGCATATCTCATTTTATTAAATAAAGTATCTCAACAAAATTTTTCTTCAGTTCAAAAAGGGAAATTTCCAGTTCACTATTGATCAAAAATGAGTTAAATCAGTCAACTCCTTTTTCTACTCAAATTGAATCAGTTAACTCTTTATTTTACTCAAATTAAATCTGATAACTCCCTTTAATTTGAAAATCTTCCTTTGTGACTGAACTTCACCTTTAGTCTTGACCGTTGATTGAAATCGATTTCAACCGTTGATGAATTCTAGGAAAGTCTATTTAAGAGACCCTCATCTCTTCATTTTGAAATGTTGAATGAGAATTTGCATAGAATTATTGTTGGAATTCATATTCACATTTGCTCATATTCACATACGCAAAGATTAAGTTTGACCAAAAATTGACTAGATTTAACTACGGTTGACTTGAGTTGACTAGTTTTGAAAAGAATTTTGAAATAATTAAACAAAATTATTTAATTAAATAAGAAAACTATCTCTAATTAATTAAAAATTATTTCATTAAATAGAAAAAGTAATTATGAGAGCATATCTCATTTTATTAAATTAAATATCTCAACAAAATCTCTCTTCAGTTCAAAAAGGGAAATTTCCAGTTCACTATTGGTCAAAAATGAGTTAAATTATTTGACTCCTTTTTCTAACCAAATTGAATCAGTTAACTCCTTATTTTACTCAAATTAAATCTGTTAACTCCTTTTAATTTAAAAATCTCACTTTATGATTGAACTTCAACTTTAATCCTGACCGTTGATTGAAATTGATCTCAACCGTTGATGAATTCTAGGAAAGTCTATTTAAGAGACCCTCATCTCATCATTTTTGAAGGTTGAATGAGAATTTGAATCGAATTATTGCTGGAATTCATACTCACATTTTCTCATATTCACATTCGCAAAGATCAAGTTTGACAAAAGGTTGACCAGATTTAACCACGATTGACTTGAGTTGACTAGTTTCGAAAAGAATTTTGAAATAATTAAACGAAATTATTTATTTAAATAGAGTACTTACTTCTAATTAATTAAACAAAGTTATTTAATTAAATGAGAAGCTATTCTTAAATAATTAAATGAAGAAAAGTGTCTTTAATTAATTAAAGATTATTTAATAAAATAGAAAAAGTAATTATGAGAGAATATCTCATTTTATTAAATTAAATATCTCAAGAAAATCTCTCTTCAGTTCAAAAAGGGAAATTTTCAGTTCACTATTGATAAAAAATGAGTTAAATCAGTTGACTCTTTTTTCTACTCAAATTGAATTAGTTAACTCCTTATTTTACTCAAATTAAATCTATTAACTTCGTTTAATTTGGAAATCTCCCTTTATGACTAAACTTCACCTTTAATTTTGACAATTGATTGAAATTGATCTCAACCGTTGATGAATTCAAGGAAAGTCTATTTAAGAGACCCTCATCTCTTCATTTTGAAAGGTTGAATGAGAATTTGCATCGAATTGTTGCTGAAATTCATAATCACGTTTGCTCATATTCACATACACAAAGATCAAGTTTGACCAAAAGTTGACTTGATTTAACCACAGTTGACTTGAGTTGACTATTTTTGAAATTTTTTTTGAAATAATTAAATAAAATTATTAAATTAAATGGAGTAATTACTTCTAATTAATTAAACAAAGTTATTTAATTAAATGAGAAGCCATTCTTAATTAATTAAATGAAGTTATTTAATTAAATTAGAAAAGTGTCTCTAATTAATTAAAGATTATTTAATTAAATAGAAAAAGTAATTATGAGAGCATATCTCATTTTATTAAATTAAATATCTCATTAAAATCTCTATTCAGTTCAAAAAGGAAAATTTTCAGTTCACTATTGATAAAAAATGAGTTAAATTAGTCAACTCCTTTTTCTACTCAAATTCAATCAATCAATTCCTTATTTTACAAAAATTAAATCTGTTAACTCCCTTTAATTTGGAAATCCCCCTTTGTGACTGAACTTCACTTTTAATCTTGCCCGTTGATTGAAATCGATCTCAATCGTTGATGAATTGCAAGAAAGTCTATTTAAAAGACCCCCATCTCTTCATTTTGAAAGGTTGAATGAGAATTTGCATCGAATTGTTGCTAGAATTCATACTCACATTTGCTCATATTCACAAATGCAAAGATCAGGTTTGACCAAAAGTTGACCAGATTTAACCACAGTTGACTTGAGTTGACTAGTTTTGAAATGAATTTTACAATAATTAAACGAAATTATTTAATTAAATTGAGTACTTACTTCTAATTAATTAAACAAAGTTATTTAATTAAATGAGAAGCCATTCCTAACTAATTAAATGAAGTTATTTAATTAAATAAGAAAAGTGTCTCTAATTAATTAAAGATTATTTAATTAAATATAAAAAGTAATTATGAGAGCATATCTCATTTTATTAAATTAAATATCTCAACAAAATCTCTCTTTAGTTCAGAAAGAGAAATTCCCAGTTCACTATTGATCAAAAATAAGTTAAATCAGTTAACTCCTTTTTCTACTCAAATTGTATGAGTTAACTCCTTATTTTACTCAAATTAAATCTGCTAACTCCCTTTGATTTGGAAATCTTCCTTTATGACTGAACTTCTCCTTTAATCCTGACTGTTGATTGAAATCGATCTCAACCGTTGATGAATTTCAGGAAAGTCTATTTAAGATACCCTCATCTCTTCATTTTGAAAGGTTGAATGAGAATTTGCATCGAATTGTTGCTGGAATTGATACTCACATTTGCTCATATTCACATACGCAAAGATCAAGTTTGACCAAAAGTTGAACAGATTTAACTACGATTGACTTGAGTTGACTAGTTCCAAAAATTTTTTTGAAATAATTAAACGAAATTATTTAATTAAATGGAGTACTTACTTATAATTAATTAAGCAAAGTTATTTAATTAAATGAGAAGCCATTCCTAATTAATTAAATGAAGTTATTTAGTTAAATAAGAAAAGTGTCTCTAATTAATTAAAGATTATTTAATTAAATAGATAAAGTAATTATGAGAGCATATCTCATTTTATTAAATTAAATATCTCAACAAAATCTCTCTTCAGTTCAAAAAGGGAAATTTCTAGTTCACTATAGATCAAAAATGAATTAAATCAGTCAACTCCTTTTTCTACTCAAATTGAATCAGTTAACTCCTTATTTTACTCAAGTTAAATCTATTAACTCTCTTTAATTTGGAAATCTCCCTCTATGACTGAACTTCACCTTTAATCTTGACCGTTGATTGAAATCAATCTCAACCGTTGATGAATTTCAAGAGAGTCTATTTAAGAAACCATCATCTCTTCATTTTGAAGGGTTGAATGAGAATTTGCATCAAATTGTTGCTGTAATTCATACTAACATTTGCTCATATTCACATACGCAAAGATCAAGTTTGACCAAAAGTTGACCAGTTTAACCACGGTTGACTTTAGTTGACTAGTTTCAAATTTTTTTTTGAAATAATTAAACGAAATTATTTAATTAAATAGAGTACTTACTTCTAATTAATTAAACAAAGTTATTTAATTAAATGAGAAGCCATTCCTAACTAATTAAATGAAATTATTTAATTAAATAAGAAAACTGTTTCTAATTAATTAAAGATTATTTAATTAAATAAAAAAATTAATTATGAGAGCATATCTCATTTTATTAAATCAAATAGCTCAACAAAATTTCTCTTCAGTTCAAAAAGGGAAATTTCCAGTTCACTATTGATAAAAAAATGAGTTAAATTAGTTGACTCCTTTTTCTACTCAAATTGAATCAGTTAACTCCTTATTTTACTCAAATTAAATATGTTAACTCTTTTTAATTTGGAAATCTCCCTTTATGACTTAACTTCAACTTTAATCTTGACCGTTGATTGAAATCGATCTGAACCGTTGATGAATTTCAAGAAAGTCTATTTAAGAGATCCTCATCTCTTCATTTTGAAAGGTTGAATGAGAATTTGCATCGAATTATTGTTGGAATTCATACTCACATTTGCTCATATTCACATACGGAAAGATCAAGTTTGACCAAAAGTTGACAAGATTTAACCACGGTTGTCTTGAGTTGACTAGTTTCAAAAAGAATTTTGAAATAATTAAACGAAACTATTTAATTAAATAGAGTGCTTAATTCTAATTAAGTAAACAAAGTTATTTAATTAAATGAGAAGTCATTCCTAACTAAGTAAATTATGTTATTTAATTAAATAAGAAAAGTGTCTCTAATTAATTAAAGATTATTTAATTAAATAGAAAAAGTAATTATGAGAGCATATCTTATTTTATTAAATTAAATATCTCAACAAAATCTCTCTTCAGTTCCAAAAGGGAAATTTCCAGTTCACTATTGATCAAAAATGAGTTAAATCAGTTGACTCCTTTTTCTACTCAAATTGAATCAGTTAACTCCTTATTTTACTCAAATTAAATCCATTAACTCCCTTTAATTGGGAAATCTCCCTTTATGACTGAACTTCACTTTTAATCCTGACTGTTGATTGAAATTGATCTCAACCATTGATGAATTCTAGGAAAGTCTATTTAAGAGACCCTCATCTCTTCATTTTGAAAGGTTGAATACGAATTTGCATCGAATTGTTGCTGAAATTCATACTCACATTTGCTCATATTCACATAAGCGAAGATCAAGTTTGACCAAAAGTTGACTAGATTTAACCATGGTTGACTTGAGTTGACTAGTTTTGAAAAGAATTTTGAAATAATTAAATGAAATAATTTAATAAAATGGAGTACTTACTTGTAATTAATTAAACAATGTTATTTAATTAAATGAGAAGCCATTCTGAACTAATTAAATGAAGTTATTTAATTAAATAAGAAAAGTGTCTCTAATTAATTAAAGATAATTTAATTAAATAGAAAAAGTAATTATGAGAGCATATCTCATTTTATTAAATGAAATATCTCAACAAAATCTCTCTTCAGTTGAAAAACGGAAATTTCTAGTTCACTATTGATAAAAAATGAGTTAAATTAGTTAACTCCTTTTTCTACTCAAATTGAATCAGTTAACTCCTTGTTTTACTCAAATTAAATCTGTTAAATCCCTTTAATTTGGAAATCTTCGTTTATGACTGAACTTCACCTTTAATCTTGACCGTAGATTGAAATCGGTCTCAATCATTGATGAATTCCAAAAAAGTCTATTTAAGAGACCCTTATCTCTTCATTTTGAAAGGTTGAATGAGAATTTGCATCGAATTGTTGCTGGAATTCATACTCACATTTGGTCATATTCACATAGACAAAGATCAAGTTTGACCAAAAGTTGACCAGATTTAACTATGGTTGACTTGAGTTGACTAGTTTCAAAAAAAATTTTGAAATAAATAAATGAAATTATTTAATTAAATGGAGTACTTACTTTTAATTAATTAATCAAAGTTATTTAATTAAATGAGAAGCAAGTCCTAACTAATTAAATAAAGTTATTTAATTAAATAAGAAAAATGTCTCTAATTAATTAAAGATTATTTAATTAAATAGAAAATGTAATTATGAGAGCATATCTCATTTTATTAAATTAAATATCTCAACAAAATCTCTCTTCAATTAAAAAAGGAAAATTTCCAGTTCACTATTGATCAAAAATGAGTTAAATCAGTTAACTGCTTTTTCTACTCAAATTGATTCAGTTAACTCCTTATTTTACTCAAATTAAATGTAATGCCCCCGCCAAGGGATCCAAAGAATTTCACTAAGTTTACCAAACTATTTTTTTTTTTTAAACATAAAAGTAAAACCATTCATAACATTAACATGATGGTGGAAGCAATAGTAACATTCATCTGGAAGTAAACATAACATACATAACAGATTACATTCTTTAAAGATCCCTTAACGTTGAATTACTTCTAATCATAACTTATTCATCTCACATTACATCCTTAAGAATGAAATAACAAGGATACATCCAATGTTCTTAAACCATATACAAGTGTACATTTTAGATTGCTTAATCATCCACTATAAATGTTACAAGGTATGAAAATCTTAAAAGAATAAACATCCATGTAAATAAAGTACATTATCATTCAATATTAATCCATGATGCAATATCATAATGAAACCATAGTCCATACAAGATACATCATCACAAAAGATATAAACATTCATCATAAAAGATAAACATATATCACAAACATAACTAACTAAGTGCACGGTTCCTCCCAATCGTAAATAGCATCATTAGACTATCATGGATCCTAGCCATCTCTCCGGGTGTAACATTCCAAAGCACCGAAGAGATCATCAGTATTATCATAGTAGGAATGTTACTCCTAAAAACATCCTACTAACATACAAAGTAAAGCATAGGATACCATCATCTAACATATGCAAACCATCAATATAAGAAACATACCAACAAATACATCCATCATAAGGTATATCATCTATCATAATGATCCAAGAACATAATGAAGATAAATACCAACCAATAATACTCCAGCCATGGTGTCTCTGATAGATTTCAAATGATAAGAGTGATAAAACACTACCACCTGACCACGTGGAACCTAAATGGTCCACTCCCACCATGCTGAGGAGATAATCTCAACTCCCAAACAGGATATCAAAACCACAAAGCATAAATCTCTTTAAGTCCAGGAATCCTAAAAGTATACTAACTCAAAGGTTCCAATTACAAAACAGACATCTAATTCCCAGAGGCACACAATGACATGTAGGAAACCTACTCTGCAAGCAAAAAAGTGTCATCGCATTTATCTCGTACAAGTTACCCTAGCAGTTAGCTAAACTCCACGGGTCCATATAGATCTCATGCGGCCACTAGTATCCTCTCATACTGATGAGGCATACTACGAAATGCAAGGCCGCAACCATGCGTTCTCACTACTCCCATCCTAGCCTGTACAAGCGCTCAAGGAATAGGCAAGAACATCAAAACAATTATCTTTTTAGGTTCATTTAATCCCCATTTAGTGTGTAAATGTTATCAATTATTAACCAAACTTATAATGAGTTACCTTGGCAGCCACTTAGGGCCCCGACCCCCATTGCAAGCCACTTCTCGACACTACAAGTAGATTACCTACCCTAATGCTCATGGAATCATAAATCGCCACAGTCTTGTACAAGCGACTGTAAAGAAATCCAAAAGATAATCCATAAAAAGAATCATCAAATATCCACAATATAAGCATCAAATATCCATAATAAGAATCATCAAATCTCCAAGATAAGAATCATCAAAATCTCCATGAGCATCCAAAAAACATCCATAGAAAATCATGACCACAACAGTTCTCTATTGGCAACTGAAGGCATCACTGATAATCATAAGTATCCATTGGCTCTCAACAAGCAACCAAGAATACCTCAAAATCATACTGATCGAAGACTCCAAAATGGTTGAGTCAAACATGAAATCATCAAGAAATAAATCCACATTTCAGTCCCATCCTGGCGACTAGAAAATAATCCAAGGATAACTGATCGATGACTCAAAAATAATTAGCTCAAGTGTCTCATACGCATACATCTCAGCTTCACACATGAAGACTGATGAACAAATACAAACATTTCATAGAGCATACGATCACATAACCATGGTTGGGCTTATAAAGATCGAGACCAAATAAGATCAACATGTCATCACATCTCATAACCCCCGAGCCTTTGGTAACAACCTAGGACTGGTCATCACTAGTTAACCCAAAACCCAAAACAAGAAGCATATAGAATACACGATGCAAACACATGTTTTGGTTTTACTATATTACATAGTTGAATCAAGTGTAGGGATTTTCAGTTTCCATTTTCAAGTATACTTCAAGTGTCTAAGTTTCATCATTTGACCTACAAGTCAACCCAATTGCTCCCTAATAGCATTATCCTTTCATTATTAAGAATTACATTCTAAGAATAACTTAAGGATAAATATTCACTAAACTGATCATCATTGACTTTTAATTAAATTGTTCTCTATATTTAACTAAGATCCATATTCTAATTAATTAACTCTTCTTTTAAGGTTACTTCAACTTCCAAAATAAATCAAAGATCATTATTCGTCAAAATGTAAGAAAGTCAATTACTAGTCTTCGAATAAGAAGATTATAACTTTATTAAAATGATCAATTAAATCAATCAATTCTCATAAGAGCACAATACATGACCTTTCAATATTCTAATAGTTCTCAAATAGAAACTTAATTAAATATTACTAAAATTTGAGTCTTTTAATTTAATCGTTATCATCGTTGACAACCATATAATATCTAAGGTCATAATTCAAGTCATAAAACCTATCAATTTTGGTATCAATATTTCTACAATCTCATTAAAAGAATTATATCAATTAAATCTCCATTACATAACTTAATTATTAATTAAATCTAATTAACTCTCATTAATTGATTTAATTAATAGTTGCATAACCATAGCAACGTTCCAATTAATATCAGTTGACTAATAACTAACTAGAATTCTGTAAGATAAAAGTCAACTATAATTCAATACTCAAATGATCATATTAATAATTCAATAATAATTATTGAAAATCTTAATAATAATTCTGTATGACCATATTCGTCATCTTCAAAGAATACCAACCTTCCCTTAACAAAATCGTATTATCATTAATCATTTCAAATAAAACTCTATTGCACAATTTTAATTGTTAATATCATAGTTATAATATCAACACAATGAATATCAATTTGATTAAAAATCAATTATACTTCAAATCCAAAAACTAATGTCTTTACAAAACTTCAATCGTTAAATAATCTCTTCTAGATTAATTCTAATTGAATTAGCCATTTATATTATTATTTATTAATAGTTTGTAGACCCAACAAACATTAATAAATAATAAACTCATCACAACTATTGACGTTCAAATTAATAGTAACTTGTTAATCACGAATAATGAATTATATTAAAGGTGACTAATATCTCCATATTCTAAATTGTAAATAATAATAACATCTTAATCAAAACCTAAATATAGATTGGGTTATTTAAGCTGATAATCCCACCTTGACCTAAATCAATTCCCAAGTATGTACTTTCCAACAAATTACAAAACTCACAATTTTCCACCCAATTCCATATTCAGCTTCAATTAAACTTATCTAAAGGTTCAAATAGGATACCCAATTCTTCCTTTGCAAATAACTTAATTTATTAATTACTTTACAATTAATTATATGACAACTCAAAGAATATCTCTCAATAAATAATTAACCATAGTTCCATAACCTATATTTTGACGCATTTATTTTCCCAATGATATAAGGTTAACTATCTCTCAATATCATTATCTAATATTTTCTTTAACCTTTCATCTCATATCCCCTGAGATTGTCTAAATCAATTATTATAACTTATTGCTATACTTCAATTATTACAAATCTCAATTTGAGTTTAATTGAATTACTTAATACTTGTACTAGCTTTACTTATCATTCATTAATAATTGCTAACCTTAACAATTTCAAAAAGAGGGGTAAAAATTTATTAAGACGGAAAGGAATACAACAAGGAGAGCTCAATAAGGAGCTCAATCATGAGCAACAAGATCATCAAATTCTTACACCATCTCAAAGGACAGTTGCCCCCTATCCCTAATATTCCAACCCGGATCATGACTAGAAGCCCATTTGGCTAAACAATCAACAAGTCTATTCCATTCTCGTGGAATATACTTGAACCTAATGAATTGAAAAGAAGAAGAGAAGAAAAGAATCTGCTTAACAACAGTGGCCAGCTACCAACTAACATCCTCAAGCTCTTGTGAAGAAAGTATGTTCACCACCACCTGGGAATCAAACTCACAAATAATCTTACTCCATCCCCACAAGAAACACTGTTCCACAGCATATAAAATAGCCTGAGCTTCCATGAGATTGTTAGTATAATCACCCTTATGAATTGAGAAGAAAAATTTAACATTCCCAGAACTACAACGAGCCACTCTGCCAATACCAGCCGGACCAGGATTCCCACGAGAAGAACCATCAGTGTTAATTTTCAGAACTCCATAGGGAGGAGGAGTCCAGTGCCCATCCTGGTTAACCTAACCCTTCCTCTGATGGTGAAGCTGCCTGGACATAGAAGGAAACCTATGAGCCATAATCCCATCCTGCAGATGAAAATTGAGGCGATTATAGATAGCAAGATCAACCGGATCCATATCCCCATCAAGCTCACACTTCACAAGAATAGTTTCCTGGAGAGAATGTGATATTTTTCAACAAAGATGCAAAACACCAAGCCGAACATCTTGGAATATGCGATGATTCCTCTCCAACCAGATATGCCAAAGCATGAAAGATGGGCCAGCAATCCAAGCAGCATGGAGAGAAGAAGACTTGGAGGGAGCACTACCCAAGTGAGCCTAGAACTTAGGCAAAGAGGAAGCATGCCGACAAGAGCAACCCCAACTGCTCCACCAAAGGTGCCATATCTGAGTAGAATAGGAACAATGGAAGAACAGATGGGAGACAGACTCCTCTCCATTACCAGACAAAACAAAATAAGAGGGGTCCTGAAATCCACGTTTACAAAGATTATCCCAGGTAAGACAACGGTTGTGAGCCACTAGCCACATGAAAAAATTGCACTTGGACCAAGAAACTTTATTCCAGACTTGCTCCCACCAAGGGACCTTAGCATCCCCAAATAATTGTCTAGTTATCTCCTGATACCTAGCAGAGACATGATATTTACCAGACAAGGTACCGCCCCAAGCCAATACATATGGACCAAGCAAAGAGGAACACTCTCTAGAGGCCAAAATTTGAGAAAGCTCCTGATGATCCATGTCTGTACCTCCAGGAGGCCAATCAGAGGAATGCTTCCATCTATAACCAACAACAGGTCCCAATTGATAAGGAGTCTTGTAATGAGCCACTTTATCCCATCCAGCAGCAAGAAAAGAGTCACAAAGAGGCTGAAGATGAGGGTATATGGATAAAATGGAAGGGAATCCATCCCAAGCATCAGACCAAAACAAATCCTGAGAACCTCCTTTACATATCCAGAATAGACCCCTCTTCACCAACATCGCAGCTGTCTTCAAAGTATGCCAAATCATTGAGCCACGACCTTCATGAGGAAGTGCAGAAATAGAGTAAGGATCAGCACCATGAAAATATTTATGAGTGATAATATGAGCCCAAAGTTGATGCTGTCCAAAGCACCATCGCCAATAAAGTTTAGCAGCCAAAGCTTGTCTCCTCAATAGAGCAGAACAAAGACCAAGACCACCCTCCTTTTTAGGCCTACAAACAGTTGCCCAATTAACCAAGCTCCATTTAGTACTACGCAAATTACCACTCCAAAGGAATTGTCGAGAAAGAGCATCAAACTCTTTGAGAAAGTAAATAGGTGCAGCATGAACCATGTTTCTATAAGTAGCAAGAGCTTGGATAACAGCTTGAAGAAGAGTAACCCGGGCAGCAATAGAAAGTCATTTATGAGTCCAATGATTTACCTTATCCTGAAGCTTGGTAATCAAATTTTGCTAGAAGAAATGTGGCTGCCTAGAAATAGCAATAGGAATGCCAAGATAAGTCAAAGGAAGTGAACCTATCTGAAACCATAGGATACCAACAATCCTGTGCTGAATAGAATCAGGAGTGTTAAAAAAGTAAATGAAAGATTTGTGCTCATTAACTTTCTGGCCTGAAGCTGCCAAATAAACATCCAAAGCATGTCGAAAGGCTTCAGCTTCCTTGATCCTAGCAAGACCGACAAGAGCAGAATCATCAACAAATTGAAGATGGGAAAGAGAAGGTAAGCCATTACCCCACCGCCAGCCTTGAATAGAATTCTGGGACACCTGATGCTTAATGAATCTGCCCAAGCCTTCAGCCATGATGATGAATAGATATGGGGAGAGAGGGTCACCCTGGCGGAGGCCTCTAGAAGCACCAAATAGTTGTGAAGGTTGACCATTAATAAGAATAGAAAAAGAGGCAAAAGTAACGCAACTCATAATCCAACTCACCCAGTCAGAGCTAAATCCAAAAGAAAGAAGAATACTCCTTAGGAAGCTCCATTTAACTCTATCGTAGGCCTTAGCCATATCCAGCTTAACAAACATGGCTCTCTCCCTTGAAGTAGCCATAGAGTGAATAGCCTCAGTAGCAATAACCACCCCATCCAAAATTTGTCTTCTAGCAACAAAACCACCTTGTTCTTCTGAGATAATAATGGGAAGCCACCTTTTCAGTCTCTCAGCAATCAGCTTAGTAATAACTTTGTAGACCACATTACATAAGGCAATTGGTTTATAAAACTCCAATTGATTAGCACCCTCTCTCTTAGGAATAAGGGTCAAGAATGTAGAGTTCAAAGCTCGAAGCATCTGCTTGCTAGCATAGGATTCTTTGACCACCTCCAAAAAATCATGATTAATGATGTCCCAAAATTCTTGAAAGAATTCAACTGGAAAACCATCAGGACCAGGAGCCTTCCCCTTAGGCATGCCAAAGACCACCGCCTCCAGCTCTTCCAAAGAGATAGGATGCATGACATAATCATTCATTTCCTGAGTGATAAGGGAAGGAATACAGGACAAAATAATATTTTCTTCATTATCAGCAGGAGGAGAGTCCTCAGAGAAGAGGGCAGAGAAGTACGAAATAGCCTTCTGGAACAAAGCTGGCAAGGAATTCAGGTGGATACCTTGAGAATTAACCAAAGAAGAGATAGTGCTCTGATTTCGGCGAGATTGCACTGTTTTATGGAAAAAGGCAGTGTTTTGATCACCTTCCTGGAGCCAATCAACTCGAGCCTTTTGCTTCCAAAAAATTTCCTCTCGAAGTTCCCATTCTTCTAGAGCTCTAGAAGCAAGGGATTCAGCCTGGCCAAGATCCTCCGAGAAACTTTGATCTCTAATCTCCTTTGTGATGACATCAAGATTTTCTTGAGCAAGCCTCTTCATAAAGTGAAGATTCCCAAAGCATTCCCTATTCCATATCTTGAGCTGCCTTTTAACATATTGAAGACTTTTAGAAAATGAGAACATTGCAGTACCATATGCAGGGGCACCATCTTTCCACCAACAAAAAACAAAATCATAAAGAGAGGAGTCACGAAGCCACATCAACTGGAACTTAAAAGGAGGATGCTTCGGAACATAAGCCCCTATAGTGGAAAATTTGATTGGCCAATGATCTGAACCCCTCCAATCAAGGATTTTTGAAGAGATAGTATGGGTGCCACTAAGCCAAAAGCAAGAAACAAGAAATCTATCCAGGCGTTCTAAGATAGCAGCAACACCAGTCCTGCGATTATTCCAAGTATAGAGGCCATTAGAAGGCTTAACATTAGAGAGATGCAAAAGAGATATGTGTTGCCGAAGAAGAGTAGAAGAAGGCCCCAATCTAGCCAAACCACCATGCTTCTCTTCCAGACTTAAAACTGAATTGAAGTCCCCTACTAACACCCAAGGATGATAAGGATGACAATTTCTAACATATTGAATATGTTCCCAAAGTTCCTCCTTTCCCACAAGATCAACAGGTGCATACACATTAGTAACCATGATTACCTCTCCTGAGTCTAGAGCAGAAGCTACCATAGAGAGAGCTGAGCGAGAAGACATCTAGCCAAGAGGAGAAATTTTTTGAGGATCCCAAAATATAGCTAAACCACCAGCACTGCCTGTTGCCCCAACACATTGGCATTGGCCATGAGACCAAATACTAGAGGCATGTTGGACCATAGACTCCACAGAGAGCTTAGTCTCTTGGATACAAAAAACATCAGGACTATGATCAACCACCAAGTTATGAATAGCCTTTTGTCTAGGGATGCTATTCAACCCCCTTACATTCCATGAGAGAATAATCATCATTGGGTAGATTTGGGAAAATGAGAATCTAAAGGTTTCACTGAACTAGACTCAATCAATATATCTCTTGTGAGTTTAATCTTCTCTTGGTCTGTTTTGCACCCACTCCTTAGAGGGGGAGAAGAAGAAGCCCGCTTAAAGGGTCGAGGCAGAAACCCCAATGGGAGAGGAGATTCCTTGCCCTTACCTGATGGTAGCACATCCTTAACCAAGTCAGCCAAAACAACATCATCATCTTCCAACACTGCAGGAGTCACCAAAGCCGTTGTCACAGGAGCTACAAGAACCTCACAATTCTGATATACTACAACTTGAGATGCCCCACAAGCATCATTAGGAACAGATCTCTCATCTGGGCAAGCTGGATCAGAAGAGATAGGAGGAGGAATACCCTCCTCTAGAACCATACTATCTAGCACCTCAAAATGGTTAAAACCTGAATCAGATAATCTTTCATTCAAAGGCCTCTTTTGACCACGTCCCTTAGCTTGAGGACGAACAGGGGTAAATCCATCCTTATCCTGTATTGGAGCCTTACCCTTACCTGTAGCATCTTGTGGATTCATCCCCTTGGTAGTATTAACCATTTGAGATTGTCCTTTCCCTGTAGTATTTTCCAAACCACCAGCATTTCCAGCTGTAGACCGATCCATCCCTTTGAAACTCGAGTTATAGGGGCACTGCCGCAATAAATGACCATACTCATGAAAAATCTGGCAACGGAAAGGGAGGGATTCATAATCTAACTACTGCACCCAAGAAGAATCCCCCAGACAAATTTCCAAAGAATCTGGTAATGGGTTATTCAAATTAATTTCAACACAAATTCTAGCAAAAGAAATAACCTTTTTATCGAGGGTTTGATGTGCGATCGCAGCTAGCTTCCCCAAAAAAGCAGCAATTTGTCGAAGGATGTCTTCACGCCAAAATTCCAAGGGAAGACAAGGCAAGCGAACCCAAACTAGCACTGTTGAAGGAAGATCCTCAGCAAAATTAAAACCTGAATGCCAAGGTTTGACAAATAACCCCACATTGTTGTAGAAATAAGGGCCTCCTTCAAAAACACGATCACGATCAGACATGCAAGAGAATACAACAAAAAAAAAACTATTCCCTGCCAACATAATCTCCATATCGCCTTCCACCTGCCAAGAGCGGTGGATCCATGCCTCAAGAGCAGATAGGGAAATTCGGATTCCAAGAAATTTGCATATCAAAGCATGCTTGGTCCAATACTCAATGTCCTCCATTACAGTCATTGGAGGAAGAACCAGAACAGGGCGATCATGGCTACGCGGAAGACAACCATTAACTTTTTTCAGCTTGGAGCTCTCCCCTAAATAAAATGATTCAGATCACATTGCATGCATAGTTGGAGAAGAACCATCTGTTCTCACCAACAGAGAAGAAATCCCAGGCCCTGCCATGCAAACAATAAAACCCCCAATCCAAAATTGACTGCAGAAGATCTCCAAAAACATCGACATAAATTATGTCCAGTAGCTAACAATCCAAACAGAACAGAAAAATAGTAAAGATCAAACACCAAGAACAGGCTACGGGAAAAACCCTAGCCTAGCCAGCAGCCAATGCTTCTCAGAGACTCCATCGCACCCTGCAAAATCCATGTTCTTCATTTTTTAAGAGTAGGAAAAAAATCATTTCAATTAACCTTAACAATTATTAATAAATAATAATCCCATTAATAATCTCAATACTTAAATCAGATTTGTTGTTCATTCAATGAATAACAAATAAACGTTAATTTCTCTAGAAAAATTGTTCTTATAAAATAATATATAGTCTTCTCAAATTTCCATTTGATTTTTCTATCTTTCCCATTTAAACTCCATTAAACAATTTAAATTAAATTTATAATAAATATTATATATATATATATATAAAATAATTATTGAATATCAATATATATATATATATAACATAACACATGAAATAACATAAATTAAGGAATGTTTAAATTTAGAAACATCCATATTCTATTAAATTTGAATGTTTCATACCCTTTTAAACAAACGATGGCAATGTTTATAAAATCGTCGGCACGTACTCGTGCGAGACCTGCAGGTCACAGGTACTCTACGGATCGCAGGTACACTGCGATCGCATAGGTACTCTGCGATCTTTGCAGTCTTGCCACATACCGCAGCTAGGGTGGGGTATCCTACCCGCCCATCCAACATATGAATATATATAAAATTGTTTATAACATTTTTCATAAATTTTTTTTTTGAAAAACGGGTTGCGATTTCAGATTTAATAACTAAGTTTCTCACCTTAATATACACAAGTATATACATATATGTATATGTGTATATATATATGTATATACATATATGTATTTATATATATATATATATATATATATATATATGTATATGTATATATATATAAAAATTGTTATCGATTATCAATGTATTTAAAATATATATGCAAATTTACAAAAGAGAATATATATATACTTAGATTTAAAGGCTTTTCTAAACAAGAATTTTTCCCTTTTAAATAATTGATTTCTAAACATATCCATTAATCCATCTAATGGGTTTAACTATAAATTTGAAATCACTTTTCTCAATTTAATTCTAATTCAAACCCAAACCCGTTTAGATCTAATGTCTCTTTAATTGGATCTAGGGTTTTCTAATGTTTTCTTCTCAAACAAATAAATACATATCTAGATTCCATTTCAAATTGCAAATTCATTCATGGAATATAATCAGACACATATAACAAACATGATGAAGACAAGAAGAGAAATGGTGCAGGAGAATATGCGAATATCACGAGTGCACCTAGACACTGATGCTAATTTGCCATGCCTCAGAAGTCCATAGAAAATCCCTTCCTTCTCCATCATCCGCGATTCCTCCAAGATCCAAGCCAACCGAATCCTCCAAGTGACTAGAAGTGCTAGAAGAAGCACAGAAGCATGTAGAAAATATATGAGCATATAAACTTCTCCAATGCATGTAAGCTTTGAAGCTTCCATTTTAAGCTTGTAGCTTGTAGCTTCCATTCAGCTTCTACTTCAGCTTGTCCAAACACACTAGGAGAGCCTCTATTTAAAGGCCTCTAAGATGCATCTAGAGTGTCTCTAGAAACAACTAGAAGATAAGCATGACAACCAAGCATGAGTCTTCTCCAACCTTATAGATGAGTCTTAAGGTTGTAGACACCATGTGCTCAAATAAAATGCTAACTCTTAAGTGTAGAAAACTAGTGCATTCTTAGAGTGCAAACTTCTGTGTTGTCTACATGACAACTCTCGAGAATTTGCCAACTCCTATATGAGCAAATATTAAAATAATGCACATTAATTAATATAATATTTAATTTACTCTTTCCAATTTTATTTATTTATTTATTAAATCTCATGTACTAACTTTAATAATTCCACTTTTCAATCTTAATATATTTATATTTTAATCACATGAGATTTAGAATCTTTTATTAATTTAAATATATCTTCCACTTTTTAAATTTTATTTTCCAAAACTTAATTGCTAAAATATTTATTAGCTTTAATAATAATATTATTTGGTCATTTATTTAAAAATAAACTCCAAATATATTATTATTAAAATAAATATTGTCACATTCCAAATTTAAAATTTTAACTTTTTATTTTCAAATTTAATTATTTTATTTAATTAATTTTCCAATTAATTAAATAAAATAAATATTAAAATATCATATTAATTTTCCATTTAATTAAACCATTAACTAAATCTTTTAATTAGGCTTAATTAATAGAAAATACATCAAAGACTCACAAGGTAAAAATATGAAAACCCATCATAACAAAAATAAATACAAACTCAAACCAAGGGTTTATATCACGAATTATGTCATCCAACATATTCGGAGGGTACTCAACTTGAATACTTGTCCTAATTTTCCAATTAGAACAAATGGCTTAAAGGGTTAGGATTTGGACTTGAGAATTTATCTTCCCTCTCTTATCATTGAGATAATATGATAGGGTACGCTCATCCTGACAATTCAGGGAAGTCGATACCCGGTACCTGCAACCTGCATAAAAACTATGCATGTACAAGCACAATATATACTAAACTAAACAAACAATGATAGGAAGTGGTGCATCATGTAGATCCCGACTAGCAGGTGACTACGACTCCCTTCCTTAACCACATCAGACACGCCATACAAAAGAAAACACACAAAGCAAACACGCACACCATACACATGCAAGTATGGGTAAGTATCCATAATAAAACACATATGATAATAAATCATCTTACTAATCATCATTAATAACTGAAAGCAATGTAATAATCATCATCAATAATTGCGAACACTAAAAATAATCATCATACATACATGAAATGCAAAATCTAAGTAATCTCATCACATAATAAACTGAATCCATAGCACAATATCTATTAATCTCATAACAATGCTGCTAACCATCAACATAAAACTAGCTCCAAAAGGGTTCGATAATGATAACAAAATGCGAACTAGGGGCAGGCACTACATCCACCCCCCTTGGGATTAGGCTTACTCCTGGAAGCCTACAAGAATGAAAAACTAAGATACTCACTTTGCGGGTCCCATTGAACCCTTTTCCTCCCTATAGGAAAATATGATTCCACTGAGAATTTTATAACACACTTAGAGCAATATGATTCTGGTTTAATAGTAAACCAAAAACCACATTGATCCAACATCCATTCTTTTAACAACTACTAAGATAGATCCCTTAATACATTCTAAACAAGAGAACCTTAATGCTTACAAAGATAATCAAGGGCATACTACCTTACAACATAGATAATCAGTTTTCAATTTTCTAGTTTTGCCCATGTTTAGGTTAAAGTAGAATTTTTTTAAATTTTTTGAAAGCTAAGTGTTGAAGTATGCGAGTAACAGTTTTAAGTTCTGTTTCAGTTCACCTAGTTTTAAGTTTCAGTTTGAAAGAGATACACATGATAGTTCAAAGTTTTCATTTTGTTCATCTAGTTGACAACTAGTGGTATTCAAATATACCCAGAGCTCTGAATGTTGAAACTCGAGCTTTGATATTAAATATGTTAACTCCCTTTAATTTGGGTATCTCCCTTTATGACTGAACTTCACATTTAATCCTGACCGTTGATTTAAATCGATCTCAACCATTGATGAATTACAAGAAAGTCTATTTAAGAGACCCTCATCTCTTCATTTTGAAAGGTTAAATGAGAATTTGCATCGAATTGTTGCTAGAATTCATACTCACATTTTCTCATATTCACATACGCAAAGATAAAGTTTGACCAAAAGTTGACCAGATTTAACCAAGGTTGACTTGAGTTCACTAGTTTTGAAAAGAATTTTGAAATAATTAAATGAAATTATTTAATCAAATGGAGTACTTACTTCTAATTAATTAAATAAAGTTATTTAATTAAATGAGAAGCTATTCTGAACTAATTAAATGAAGTTGTTTAATTAAATAAGAAAAGTGTCTCTAATTAATTAAAGATTATTTAATTAAATAGAAAAAGTAATTATGAGAGCGTATCTCATTTTATTAAAATAAATATCTTAAAAAAATCTCTCTTCAGTCCAAAAAGGAAAATTTTCAGTTCACTATTGATAAAAAATGAGTTAAATAAGTTCACTCCTTTTTCTACTCAAATTGAATCAGTTAATTCCTTATTTTACTCAAATTAAATCTGTTAACTCCCTTTAATTTGGAAATCTTTATTTATGACTGAACTTCACCTTTAATCCTGACCGTTGATTAAAATCGATCTCAACCGTTGATGAATTCCAGGAAAGTCTATTTAAGACACCCTCATCTCTTCATTTTGAAAGGTTGAATGAGAATTTGCATCGAATTGTTGCTGGAATTCATACTCACATTTGCTCATATTCACATAGGCAAAGATCAAGTTTGACCAAAAGTTGACCAAATTTAACCATGGTTGACTTGAGTTGACTAGTTCCGAAAATAATTTTAAAATAAATAAACGAAATTATTTAATTAAATGGAGTACTTACTTTTAATTAATCAAACAAAGTTATTTAATTAAATGAGAAGCCGTTCCTAACTAATTAAATAAAGTTATTTAATTAAATAAGAAAAGTGTCTCTAATTAATTAAAGATTATTTAATTAAATAAAAAAAGTAATTATGAGAGCATATCTCATTTTATTAAATTAAATATCTCAACAAAATTTCTCTTTAGTTCAAAAAGGAAAATTTCCAGTTCACTATTGATAAAAAATGAGTTAAATCAATTAACTCCTTTTTCTACTCAAATTGAATCAGTTAACTCCTTATTTTACTCAAATTAAATCTGTTAACTCCCTTTAATTTGGAAATCTCCCTTTATGACTGAACTTCACATTTAATCCTGACCGTTGATTGAAATCAATCTCAACCGTTGATGAATTACAAAAAAGTCTATTTAAGAGACCCTCATCTCTTCATTTTGAAAGGTTGAATGAGAATTTGCATCGAATTGTTGCTGGAATTCATACTCACATTTGCTCATATTCATATACGCAAAGATCAAGTTTGACCAAAAGCTGACCAAATTTAACCACGGTTGACTTGAGTTGAGTAGTTTCAAAATTTTTTTTGAAATAATTAAATGAAATTATTTAATTAAATAGAGTACTTATTTCTAATTAATTAAACAAAGTTATTTAATTAAATGAGAAGCCATTCCTAACTAATTAAATGAAGTTATTTAATTAAATAAGAAAAGTGTCTCTAATTAATTAAAGATTATTTAATTAAATAGAAAAAGTAATTATGAGAGCATGCCTCATTATATTAAATTAAATATCTCAACAAAATTTCTCTTTAGTTCAAAAAGGAAAGTTTCCAGTTCGCTATTGATAAAAAATGAGTTAAATGAGTTAACTCCTTTTTCTACTCAAATTGAATCAGTTAACTCCTTATTTTACTCAAATTAACTCTGTTAACTCCCATTAATTTGGAAATCCCTTTATGACTGAACGTCACCTTTAATCCTGATCGTTGATGGAAATCGATCTCAACCGTTGATGAATTCCAAGAAAGTCTATTTAAGAGACCCTCATCTCTTCATTTTGAAAGGTTGAATGAGAATTTGCATCGAATTGTTGTTGGAGTTCATACTCACATTTGCTCATATTCACATACGCAAAGACCAAGTTTGACCAAAAGTTGACCAGATTTAACCACGATTGACTTGAGTTGACTAGTTTTGAGAAGAATTTTAAAATAATTAAACAAAATTATTTAATTAAATGGAGTACTTACCTCTAATTAATTTTACAAAGTTATTTAATTAAATGAGAAGCCATTCCTAATTAATGAAATGAAGTTATTTAATTAAATAAGAAAAGTGTCTATAATTAATTAAAGATTATTTAATTAAATAGAAAAAGTAATTATCAGAGCATATCTCATTTTTTTAAATTAAATACCTCAACAAGATCTCTCTTCAGTTCAAAGAGAAAAATTTCTAGTGTACTATTGATCAAAAATGAGTTAAATCAGTTAAATCCTTTTTCTACTCAAATTGAATCAGTTAACTCCTTATTTTACTCAAATTAAATGTGTTAACTCCCTTTAATTTGAAAATCTCCATTTATGACCGAACTTCACCTTTAATCCTGACCGTTGGTTGAAATCGATCTCAACCGTTGATGAATTCCAGGAAAGTCTATTTTAGACACCCTCATCTCTTCATTTTGAAAGGTTGAATGAGAATTTGCATCGAATTGTTGCTGAAATTCATACTCACATTTGCTCATATTCACATACACAAAGATCAAATTTGACGAAAAGTTGACCAGATTTAACTAGGGTTGACTTGAGTTGACTAGTTTCGAAAAGAATTTTAAAATAATTAAACGAAATTATTTAATTAAATGGAGTACTTACTTATAATTAATTTTAAAAAGTTATTTAATTAAATGAGAAGTCATTCCTAATTAATTAAATGAAGTTTTTAATTAAATAAGAAAAGTGTCTCTAATTAATTAAAGATTATTTAATTAAATAGAAAAAGTAATTATGAGAGCATTTCTCATTTTATTAAATTAAATATCTCAACAAAATCTCTCTTCAGTTCAAAAAGGGAAATTTTCAGTTCACGATTGATAAAAAATGAGTTAAATCAGTTAACTCCTTTTTCTACTCAAATTGAATCAGTTAACTCCTTATTTTACTCAAATTAAATCTGTTAACTTCTTTTAATTTGGAAATCTCCCTTTATGACTGAACTTCACCTTTAATACTGACCATTGATTGAAATTGATCTCAACCATTGATGAATTTTAGAAAAGTCTATCTAAGAGACCCTCATCTCTTCATTTTGAAAGGTTGAACAAGAATTTGCATCGAATTGTTGCTGAAATTCATAATCACATTTGCTCATATTCACATACGCAAAGATCAAGTTCGACCAAAAGTTGACCAGATTTAACCACGATTGACTTAAGTTGACTAGTTTCGAAAAGAATTCTAAAATAATTAAACAAAATTATTTAATTAATTGAAGTACTTACTTCTAATTAATTAAACAAAGTTATTTAATTAAATCAGAAGCCATTCCTAATTAATTAAATGAAATTATTTAATTAAATAAGAAAAGTTTGTCTAATTAATTAAAGATTACTTAATTAAATAGAAAAAGTGATTATGATAGCATATCTCATTTTATTAAATTAAATACCTCAACAAGATCTCTCTTCAGTTCAAAAAGGAAAATTTCCAGTTCACTATTGATAAAAAAATGAGTTAAATTAGTTAACTCCATTTTCTACTCAACTTTACCTTTAATCCTAACCGTTGATTGAAATCGATCTCAAACATTGATGAATTTTAGGAAAGTCTATTTCAAAGACCCTCATCTCTTCAATTTGAAAGGTTGAATGAGAATTTGCATTGAATTGTTGTTGAAATTCATACTCACTTTTGCTCCTATTCATATACACAAAGATCAAGTTTGACCAAAAGTTGACCAGATTTAACCACGGTTGACTCTAGTTGACTAGTTTCGAAAAGAATTTTTAAATAATTAAACAAAATTATTTAATTAAAAGGAGTACTTACTTCTAATTAATTAAACAAAGTTATTTAATTAAATGAGAAGCCATTCCTAATTAATTAAATTAAGTTATTTAATTAAATAAGAAAATTGTCTCTAATTAATTACAGATTATTTAATTAAATAGAAAAAGTAATTATGGGAGCATATCTCATTTTATTAAATTAAAAATCTCAACAAAATATCTCTTCAGTTCCAAAAAGGGAAATTTCTAGTTCACTTTTGATCAAAAATGAGTTAAATCAGTTAACTCCTTTTTCTACTCAAATTGAATCAGTTAACTCCTTATTTTACTCAAATTAAATCTGTTAACACCCTTTAATTTGGAAATCTCCCTTTATGACTAAACTTCACCTTCAATCCTAACCATTGATTGAAATCGATCTCAACCGTCGATGAATTCCAGGAAAGTCTATTTAAGAGACCCTCATCTCTTCATTTTGAAGGGTTGAATGAGAATTTCAATCAAATTGTTGCTGAAATTCATACTCACTTTTTCTCATATTCACATACGCAAAGATCAAGTTTGACCAAAAGTTGACCAGATTTAACCATGGTTGACTTGAGCTGACTACTTTCAAAAAGAATTTTGAAATAATTAAACGAAATTATTTAGTTAAATGGAGTACTTAATTCTAATTAATTAAATAAAGTTATTTAATTAAATGAAAAGCCATTCCAAATTAATTAAATCAAGTTATTTAATTAAATAAGAATAGTAATTATGAGAGCATATCTCATTTTATTAAATTAAATATGTCAAAAAAATCTCTCTTTAGTTCTGAAAGGGAAATTTCCAGTTCACCATTGATAAAAAATGAGTTAAATTTGTTAACTCCTTTTTCTACTCAAATTGAATCAGTTAACTCCTTATTTTACTCAAATTAAATTTGTTAACTCCCTTTAATTTGGAAATCTCCCTTTATGACAGAACTTCAGTTTTTAATACTGACCGTTGATTGAAATCGATCCCAACCATTGATGAGTTCTAGGAAAGTCTATTTAAGAGACCCTCATCTCTTCATTTTGAAAGGTTGAGTGAGAATTTGCATCGAATTGTTGTTGGAATTCATACTCACATTTGCTCATTTTCACATATGCAAAGATCAAGTTTGACCAAAAGTTGACCAGATTTAACCATGGTTGACTTGAGTTGACTAGTTTCGAAAAGAATTTTGAAATAATTAAACGAAATTATTTAATTTTATGGAGTACTTACTTCTAATTAATTAAACAAAGTTATTTAATTAAATGAGAAGCCATTCCTAATTAATTAAATAAGAAAATTGTCTCTAATTAATTAAAGATTATTTAATTAAATGGAAAACGTAATTATGAGAGCATATCTCATTTTATTAAATTAAATATCTCAACAAAATCTCTCTTCAGTTCAAAAAGGAAAATTTCAAGTTCACTATTAATCAAAAACAAGTTAAATCAGTTAACTCTTTTTTCTACTCAAATTGAATTAGTTAACTCCTTATTTTACTCAAATTAAATTTGTTAACTCCCTTTAATTTGGAAATCTCTCTTTATGACGGAATTTCACCTTTAATCCTGACCGTTCAATTAAATTGATCTCAACCGATGATGAATTCAAGGAAAGTCTATTTAAGAGACCCTCATCTCTTCATTTTGAAAGGTTGAATGAGAGTTTGCATCGAATTGTTGCTGGAATTCATACTCACATTTGCTCATATTCACATACGCAAAGATCAAGTTTGACCAAAAGTTGACCGGATTTAACCACGGTTGACTTGAGTTGACTAGTTTCGAAAAGAATTTTGAAATAATTAAACAAAATTATTTAATTAAATGAAGTACTTACTTCTAATTAATTAAACAAAGTTATTTAATTAAATGAGAAGCCATTCCTAATTAACTAAATGAAATTATTTAATTAAATGATAAAAGTGTCTCTAATTAATTAAAGATTACTTAATTAAATAGAAAATGTAATTATGAGAGCATATCTCATTTTATTAAATTAAATTTCTCAACAAAATCTCTCTTCAATTCAAAAAGGAAAATTTTTAGTTCACTATTGACAAAAAATGAGTTAAATCAGTTAACTCCTTTTTCTTCTCAAATTGAATCAGTTAAATCCTTATTTTACTCAAATTAAACCTCTTAACTCCTTTTAATTTGGAAATCTCCCTTTATGACTGAACTTCACTTTTAATCCTGACCGTTCATTGAAATCGATCTCAATCGTTGATGAATTTTAAGAAAGTCTATTTAAGAGACCCTCATCTCTTCATTTTGAAAGGTTGAATGAGAATTTGCATCGAATTGTTGGTAGAATTCATACTCACATTTGCTTATATTCACATACGCAAAGACCAAGTTTGACCAAAAGTTGACCAGATTTAACCACGGTTGACTTGAGTTGACTAGTTTCGAAAAGAATTTTAAAATAATTAAACGAAATTATTTAATTAAATGGAGTACTTACTTGTAATTAATTAAACAAAGTTATTTAATTAAATGAGAAGCCATTCCTAATTAATTAAATGAAGTTATTTAATTAAATAAGAAAAGTGTCTCTAATTAATTAAAAATTATTTAATTAAATAGAAAAAGTAATTATGAGAGCATATCTCATTTTATTAAATTAAATACTTCAACAAGATCTCTCTTCAGTTCAAAAAGGAAAATTTCCAGTGCACTAATGATAAAAAATGAGTTAAATCAATTAAATCCTTTTTCTACTCAAATTGAATCATTTAACTCCTTATTTTACTCAAATTAAATATGTTAAGTCCCTTTAATTTGGAAATCTCCGTTTATGACTGAACTTCACCTTTAATCCTGACCGTTGATTGAAATCGATCTCAACCGTTGATGAATTCCAAGAAAGTCTATTTAAGAGACCCTCATCTCTTTATTTTGAAAGGTTTAATGAGAGATTGCATCGAAATGTTGCTAGAATTCATACTCGCATTTGCTCATATTCACATACGCAAAGATCAAATTTGACCAAAAGTTGACCAGATTTAACCATGGTTGACTTTAGTTGACTACTTTCGAAAAGAATTTTGAAATAATTAAACGAAATTATTTAATTAAATGGAGTACTTACTTCTAATTAATGAAAAAAAGTTATGTAATTAAATGAGTAGCCATTCCTAATTAATTAAATGAAGTTATTTAATTAAATAAGAAAAGTCTCTATAATTAACTAAAGATTATTTAATTAAATGGAAAAAATAATTATGAGAGCATATCTCATTTTATTAAATTAAATATCTCAACAAAATCTCTCTTCAGTTGAAAAAGGAAAATTTCTAGTTCGCTATTGATAAAAAATGAGTTAAATCAGTTAACTCCTTTTTCTACTCAAATTGAATCAGTTAACTCCTTATTTTACTCAAATTAAATCTGTTAACTTCTTTTAATTTGGAAATCTCCCTTTATGACTGAACTTCACCTTTAATCCTGACCGTTGATTGAAATCGATCTCAACCATTGATGAATTCCAAGAAAGTCTATTTAAGAGACCCTCATCTCTTCATTTTGATAGGTTGAATGAGAATTTGCATCGAATTGTTGCTGGAATTCATACTCACATTTTCTCATATTCACATACGCAAACATCAAGTTTGACCAAAAGTTGACCAGATTTAACCATGGTTGACTTGAGATGACTAGTTTCGAAAAAATTTTTAAAATAATTAAACAAAATTATTTAATTAAATGGAGTACTTACTTCTAATTAATTAAACAACATTATTTGATTAAATGAGAAGCCATTCCTAATTAATTAAATGAAATTATTTAATTAAATAAGAAAAGTGTCTCTAATTAATTATCGATTACTTAATTAAATAGAAAAAGTAATTATGATAACATATCTCATTTTATTAAATTAAATACCTCAACAAGATCTCTCTTCAATTCAAAAAGGAAAATTTTCAGTTCACTATTGATAAAAAATGAGTTAAATCAGTAAACTCCATTTTCTACTCAAATTGAATCAGTTAACTCCTTATTTTACTCAAATTAAATTTGTTAACTCCCTTTAATTTGGAAATCTCCCTTTATGACTGAACTTCACCTTTAATCCTAACCTTTGATTGAAATCGATCTCAACCGTTGATGAATTCCAGGAAAGTCTATTTGAAAGACCCTCATCTCTTCATTTTGAAAGGTTGAATGAGAATTTGCATCGAATTGTTGCTGAAATTCATACTCACTTTTGATCATATTCACATACGCAAAGATCAAGTTTGACCAAAAGTTCACCAATTTTAACCATGGTTGACTCTAGTTGACTAGTTTCGAAAAGAATTTTGAAATAATTAAATGAAATTATTTAATTAAAGGGAGTACTTACTTCTAATTAATTAAACAAAGTTATTTAATTAAATGAGAAGCCATTCGTAATTAATTAAATAAAGTTATTTAATGAAATAAGAAAATTGTCTCTAATTAATTAAAGATTATTTAATTAAATAGAAAAAGTAATTATGAGATTATATCTCATTTTATTAAATTAAAAATCTCAACAAAATCTCTCTTTAGTTCAAAAAGGAAAACTTCCAGTTCACTTTTGATAAAAAATGAGTAAAATCGGTTAACTCCTTTTTCTACTCAAATTGAATCAGTTAACTCCTTATTTTACTCAAATTAAATCTGTTAATTACCTTTAATTTGGAAATCTCCCTTTATGATTGAACTTCACCTTCAATCCTGACCGTTAATTGAGTTCGATCTCAACCGTCGATGAATTCCAGGAAAGTCTATTTAAGAGACCCTCATCTCTTCATTTTGAAAGGCTGAATGAGAATTTGTATCGAATTGTTGCTGGAATTCATACTCACATTTGCTCATATTCACATATGCAAAGATCAAGTTTGACCAAAAGTTTGTCATGCCCAAAAATATAAGGACAAAAACACACACAAATTTTTTTTTTGTTAGTAAGGTCGACAAAGGTTCAGATGGTTAACTATAATGGAATTAACTGATCAAGTAGTTTTGAAGCTCAGAACGACTACAGAGTATAAGAGGATAGAAGCAAGTTCAAATAATTTTAGAGGAGTGACAACTTGGTTAGATTCATAACACAAAATAGATGTTGGATGAACTTAAGTTTCTTAGTAACTTAATTATTTAATTCAGACGATGAATTCATTTAACATTAAGTGGCTCTTAAAACTCCAGTATGTCAATGAAATTTAACTATACTACCATGCTAATGATGCTTACTACATTCATCAAAATCTAACTAGCCTGAAGTAACATGCCATAGAGATGACATTATTGGCGATGATACTATCTACATTTGAGTTTTACAATTCTCCCCAAACACACCTATGACAATGTTGTTCATTGATTTATCCTTTTGGGCTTAAAATTGAGGACTAGAATTAATTCAATAATTCTATAAGTTAAATCTAAAATCTAAAATAAGTATTGCAAGATTGAAGTTCAACATTAATAGGATCCACATAAAAAAATCAATCTAAAAAGCTCACCATAGTATTTAACTAATTAATAAAACATCAAAGTTATTCAAAGTAAGGTATTCCAATTTCCAATTAAAACTTTTAAAATAAACTCGAACGAACTATGACTACTAAAACAAATTAGCTTAGATTAAATTTTAAACTATCATAATTTAGTACTAAAGATATATCAAAGTTAAATCAAATTATATTTCGATTAATACTAGTCTAACTAACTAAATTTAAAATAAACTCAAACTATATTAAAGATATCTATTAACTAAGATAGGATTTAACTAGATTAATTACTAATTACAACACCAATTTCTAACATCTCTAAATCCAATGCTAACATAAATTTAAATCTAATATTCACTAAGTATAAACAACCTAACTCTATTTAATATAAACTAGCAACTAACAATAACAAGGTTAACATACTAACACACCTACTAACCTAAACCCAAACCTAACCCGACCCCACCTAACCCAAGCTAAGCCTAGGCTACGCCGCCCACCCTAGGCCGATTCCTTGCGGGGTCCAAGCCTACGCGTGGCAGGTCTGTTCCCGTCGTCCCGCGTGGAAAGGACGTTGCGCAGGGACGTCCTGCACAGGGAAGAGGAGAAGACAGCGACGAGGGAGGACATACGTCCCTCCTGTCAATGTCACTTCAATTGCCCATCCTCATGAACGAGGTCAGCGCCAGCGTGGAGGAGGGGGAAATGGGGGGGATGGTGGTTGAGTTCCCATCCTCCCCTTAAATACTACGCTATCTAAAAAAACATTTTTTAATTAAGAACACTATCTTTGCCATCTTCAAGAGATCTAACCCCTATACTTGCTGATAGGTGGTTGGAGAGTATTATATTATATATAAATTTTAAATTCGCCCATGATTCGACTTGTATCATGAGTTTCAAAGAATTAAATGCCAAAATTTTTATAGTTGAGGTGAAGAATTTAAAAGTATAGTATATGTATCTTTAGGTGTTATATATTGTCACATTGATTTCTTATCAACAAGCACATTAACATAAGCACATAAGAATATCTTTTCTTTTGACTTTCATCTCATAATTCATGTTGCTATCTATTTATCATACCTCAAGATGCATGTTCTAATTAATTTGAACTTGATGAAATACCAAATTCTCTTAATCAATTGGTTTTGATCTAAGTGAACTTAACAAGGGATATGACTGTATATTCAGAATTCAAAAGGTGGTGAACAATTATTTCAAATTCCCTTGCATTACTAATAGAGCATAACAATGAATGTATTAGTTTGGTGATCACCATGTGGTATTTCTAATCCATCAAATTGCTTGACCATATATTGAACTCCCAAATCTCAAATGCATTGTAATAACATAATTGAAGAACTTGGAGATCTATAATTTAGTGACAATATCTATCAACCTATTTTCTCACAACATAATGCAAAATTTGGAACCACATGAGAGCAATGCAAGGAAAATTTCTTATTCTTTTCTTTCCTCTATTATTCATCCTGGTTCAAGGCTCCATCGGGAAAGAACCAGTAAGAAAACCCGATATCTTTGCCACTACATCAAAATTCCACTTCAATTTACATAATATTACATTTCATTGAGTTTCTTCAAGACTTTCACAAGAGGCTTTTATCAAAGATCTTCATTTCCTCAAGGGTAAACATGGGAGATATAAGGAACAACATGGAGATGACAACACAAGGAGATAAGCAAAAATCACATACATTCCCACCCGGTTGCACAATAGGTCCAAAAATGAACCAATATAGGGGAAAGGTGGATTTTCTCAATGGGAGAAGTCAATCACCATACCTTCACTTAGCCCTTTCAGGGCTTAAAACTTCAAGAATTTCCATTCTTTCACAAGGCCCTTTCGAGGCTATATCCACAAGGATTTCCATTCTTTTTTTTTTTCACATTCAAGAATTCTCAATAGCAACAAGGTATGGGATAACAAGTAGGGGCCCATACACCCTACCCTTTCTCCCTCCTCTCTCCATGAGAGGAGACTCTACACCATTGAGGTCCAACTAATGCCCTTTCCCCAAGCATGGCCACTTCTTTCCTATTAAAGGGTGAGTGTTGCCAAATACATCCCCATGAAAACTCTCTCAAAAAAAAAAAAAAAAAAATCAACACACCAAGAAGGCATATGAATAACATCAAGGAAAAACAAGGTAAAATCCCTCCCAATACCACCCTCAACACAAAAACAAGGAATGCATATCTACACAATATCTCCAACACGATGCAAAAAGATTCAAAATATGAACATGCACAAGGAACCATTCATGGAATGTAGAACTCCTACCTTCATACAAGAGTTATGCAATGGTGGTTTGAGAAGAGCTTCCCTTTTCTTTTTCCTTTTTCTTCCTTCAATCTTCAAGGCTTCTTCCAAAACTAGAGGATTGGGTCCCCCCCCAAAAAAAAACTAAAGCTCCCCCAAAAAGGCCTCTAAGTATGGTCCTTAACCCCACTAGGGTTCAAGTAACACAAGATGGGGGTTGGTTTTACTAACCCAAGTAAAGGACAGCCCATTTTCGAAATCAGCCTATAATAGAGTTTTTAAGAGACCCTAAGAGCCAACCTAGGAGGCTAGAGGGTTGGAAAGTACACCCACCCATGCCCTTACCCATAGGGGTGCTTAAATTTAATGTTGTTAAGCCTTTAAGGGCTCATAAATAATAATTAAAAGTTAGTAGCATAGTAAGATCAAATTACAACTTTTAAAGAATTACAATATAAACTTAGCACAAAATTTATCAAGAAATTTAACTCCGTTTCTTCCATTGGTCATCTTGGCTAATTTTCTTGCACACTCATTGCACACATCAGTAGGCCCAAAATCACGTGCATAATGTGAACTAACATGTTAAGGGAATTTATACATAATTTAAAGCATCTACTTCTTAATAAATAGTTGTTTATCTAATTCTACTCATATTTCTAGCCTTTCGACTTGCATAATCACATGTGTTAGCTGGCATACATTTTCTTTCATCATTATACATATTTATAAGCATTAAATAGCAAAATTAACTAACTGAAGTAAGCATGACACATTGCAAAATAGCATACAAAGTTCAGTGTATCCACTAATGTTCTCACATGTCATCATGAGTATCAAAAATAACAATGCATCATAAGTGCTGGGATGGGTTGGGGTGAGGCTTCACACCCTCCCCCACTAGGCATGAACTTCCTCCTGGAGTTCATCAAAAAGATAAGAGTACTGTGCTCGCATCTGTGCTGCATCCTACCAAGAAGCTGTAACCTCATCATAGCAATCCCACTGGACTCTAACCTGGTCTAGCTCTCGACCTCGAAGTGCTAGGGTCCTTTGGGCAAAAATACGGATGGGCTATAGCGCTAGCTGGCCGTCTGACTCCACCTACAAAGCATCCCAATCTATGATATGAGACTCATCATAAATATAACCTCTGAGTATGGAAATGTGAAACACATCGTGGATGCATGACAGGCTAGGTGGCAGGGCTAAACAGTAGGCAACTGGTCCTATCCTCTCTAGGATCTCGAACGGTCCAATGAATCGGGGTGCCAACTTAGAGCCCTTTTCGAATCGAATCGGACTCTTATGCGGCCGCACCCTCAAGAAAACTCTATCGCCCACCTGATATTCCCGATCTATCCTCTTTGCATCTGCATACTTCTTCTGTCGATCCTGTGCCTCTCTCAGGCGCTGTCTAATCAAAGCCACCTGCTGCTCCATCTCCTTAACCAACTGAGGGCCAATAGATACTTGGTCCTCGATCCTGTCCCAACTCAACGGCGTCTTGCAAGGTCTCCCATACAAGGCCTCATAAGGTGGCATACCTATGGAAGAATGGTGCCCATTGTTATAGGCAAACTCGACAAGATGTAGGTATTCCTCTCACTTGACCTGATAGTCCATCACGTACATACACAACATGTCCTCCAAAACTTGGTTCACTCGCTCGGTCCGCCCATCGGTCTGAGGATGGTACACCGTACTAAAATTGAGCTTAGTGCCCAATGCCAACTGTAATTCCCTCCAAAAAGATGAGGTGAACAACGAGTCCCTATCGGAGATGATCTTACGGGGAACACCATGAAGCCTAACAATATCCCGTAGGAACACCTGCGCTATGTTCTGTGCAGTGTATGTAGTACGCATGAGGGAGAAGTGGGCAACTTTGGTCAATGTGTCAACTATCACCAGAATGGCATCATGGCGATGAGATGACAAGGGGAGACCAACGATAAAGTCCATAGATATAACATCCCACTTCCACTCTGTAATCTCGTGAGGCTGAAGGAGCCCACCGGGATGTCAATGCTCTACCTTCACCCTCTAACACTCGAGGCATCTCGCAACTATGTTAGCAATCTGCACTCTCATGCCTGGCCAGTGATATAGCTGCCTCAGATCTGCATGCAACTTCTTAACATCGGGGTGCGCTGCATAAGGTGCTATGTGAGCCTCAAGTATAATGAACTCTCGTAAACCCCCAATGGAAGGTACATACATACGTCCCCTATGCCGCAAAAGTCCATCGGACTCCAAAGAATACTCTGCAAACTTCCCTTCCAAGGGTTTCTGAGAATGTACTAACTGATTACTTCTGCATAAAACTCATCAGCTGATAAGTGTTGCAAGATCTGCTCTCTCAAGTCAGTGCATGTGGTCACGGATGAAAGCTCATGGCACCGTCTACTTAAGGCATCTGAAACCACATTCTCCTTCCCCTTGATGTAATGAACATCAAAATCATACTCACAAAGGAACTCCATCCACCTTCTCTGCCTAGCATTGAGGTTCGGATGTGTGAATATATACTGTAAACTCTGGTGGTCAGAATGAAGCTCAAATCTGTGACCCAGTAGAAAGGGTCGCCACCTTACTAGGGCATGAACTACTGCCGTAAGCTCTAGGTTGTGAGTAGGATAGTTGAGTTCATGAGTCTTCAACTTCCTAGACTCAAAGGAAATGGGTCGACCATCCTGCATAAGAACTGCCCCTATGCCGTCCAAGGATGCATCAGTGCACACCACGAACTCTGCGGATGGATCTGGTACTACAAGAATCGGTGCACTCGTAAGGGCTCTCTTGAGCTCTTGAAAATCTCTGTCGCACTTCTTTGTCCACTCATACTTCTTCCCCTTCCTTTGAAGAGACGTGATGGGGTGCGCCAATCTAGAGAATCCTACAATGAAGCGTCGATAATACCTTGCCAGCCCCATAAAGCTCCTCACCTCAGTGACACTGGTGGGTGCCGGCCAATCCATGATGGCCCTAATCTTCGATGGGTCTACTGAGACACCATCACCTAATATGACATGACCCAAATAACGTATCTCAGGTCTAAAGAATGCACACTTCGACAAGCTGCCAAACAATTGGTTCTCCCTCAATTTCTGCAATACTTGTCTCAAGTGCTCTTCGTGCTCCTGCTCATTATGGGAATATATCAAGATGTCATCCAAGAAAACAACCACAAACCTATCCAAAAAGGTATGAAATACTCCATTCATGAGGCTCATGAATACAGCTGGAGCATTTGTGAGGCCAAATGATACCACAGTGAACTTGTAGTGGCCGTACCTAGTACGAAATGCAGTCTTAGGAATATCACTATCCACAATCCTCAACTGATGATAGCTTGACTTGAGATCAATCTTCAAAAATACCTGAGTGCCCTGTAACTGATCAAAGAGGTCATCAATTTTAGGAAGAGGGTATCGGTTCTTGATGGTTACTTTGTTCACTTGTCGATAATCAATACACAACATAAGTGATCCATCCTTCTTCTTAATGAAGATCACTGGTGCGCCCCAAGGTGACACACTAGGTCGAATATGCCCCTTCTCTAAGAGTTCTTCCAACTGAATCTTAAGTTCACTAAGCTCATGGGTAGTCATTCTGTACGGTGCTCTCGATACTGGCTCTGCTCCTAGCACAAGATCAATATGAAAATCCACTGCTCTAGGTCGAGGCCTACCAAGAAGCTCTGAAGGAAAGACATCTGCAAACTCCTGCAATATAGGAAAATCATCAAGGGATGGCTCCCCCTCAAGATCTTCCTCCCTGTCACTGATGGTGATAGCGAAGAACTGACATCCCTTTCGCATGCACCGTCTAAGCTGAATAGTGAAAGTCATACGAAGGGATACTAGCCTCTTCACTCCGAAGATCTCCCTAGAGATACCATCGTCATCCACACATTCCACCCTCTTTTGTTGACAATCCATCTTCACACTATGGGCATACAGCCAATCCATGCCAAGAACAACATCATAAGAACCTAGGGGGGTAATATGTAGATCAAACATCGAGGCCATGTCTTCAATTTGAATTGGGCAACTATGCACCATGGAACTAACTGACACTCTAGCTCCTGAGGCTAACTCTACCTCCAACCTGACATCCTGTCTAACTGCCACTAGCCCGTAATGCTCCACGATGAAAGGAGATATAAAAGAATCAGTAGCCCTAGAATAAGAATTTGCATCGAAATTTTGCTGAAATTCACACTCACATTTGCTCATATTCACATACGCAAAGATCAAGTTTGACCAAAAGTGGACCAGATTTAACCATGGTTGACTTGAGTTGACTAGTTTCGAAAAGAATTTTTAAATAATTAAACGAAATTATTTAATTAAATGGAGTACTTACTTCTAATTAATTAAACAAATTTATTTAATTAAATGAGAACCCATTCCTAATTAATTAAATGAAGTTATTTAATTAAATAAAAAAGTGTCTCTAATTAATTAAAAATTATTTAATTAAATAGAAAAAGTAATTATGAGAGCATATCTCATTTTATTAAATTAAATATCTCAACAAAATCTCTCTTCAGTTCAAAAAGGGAAATTTTCAGTTCACTATTGATAAAAAATGAGTTAAATCAGTTAACTCCTTTTTCTACTCAAATTGAATCAGTTAACTCCTTATTTTACTCAAATTAAATCCGTTAACTCCCTTTCATTTGGAAATCTCCATTTTATGACTGAACTTCACCTTTAATCCTGACCGTTGATTGAAATCAATCTCAACCATTGATGAATTCCAAGAAAGTCTATGTAAGAGACCTTCATCTCTTCTCTTTGAAAGGTTGAATGAGAATTTGCATCGAATTGTTGTTTGAATTCATACTCACATTTGCTCATATTCACATACGCAAAGATCAAGTTTGACCAAAAGTTGACCAGATTTAACCATGGTTGACTTGAGTTGACTAGTTTCGAAAAGAATTTTGAAATAATTAAACGGAGTACTTACTTCTAATTAATTAAACAAAATTATTTAATTAAATGAGAAGCCATTCTTAATTAATTAAATGAAGTTATTTAATTAAATAAGAAATGTGTCTCTAATTAATTAAAAATTATTTAATAAAATTGAAAAAATAATTATGAGAGGATTTCTCATTTTATTAAATTAAATATCTCAAAAAAATCTCTCTTCAGTTCAAAAAGGGAAATTTCCAGTTCACTATTGATCAAAAATGAGTTAAATCAGTTAACTCTTTTTTCTACTCAAATTGAATCAGTTAACTCCTTATTTTACTCAAGGTAAATTTGTTAACTCCCTTTAATTTGGAAATCTTTCTTTATGACTGAACTTCACCTTTAATCTTGACCATTGATTGAAATTGATCTCAACCGTTGATGAATATCTAGGAAAGTCTATTTAAGAGACTCTCATCTCTTCAAATTAAAAAGTTGAATGAGAATTTGCATCGAATTGTTGCTGGAATTCATACTCACATTTGCCAATATTCACATATGCAAAGATTAAGTTTGACCAAAAGTTGACCAGATTTAATCACGGTTGACTTGAGTTGACTAGTTTCGAATTTTTTTTTGAAATAATTAAACAAAATTATTTAATTAAATGGAGTACTTACTTCTAATTAATTAAACAAAGTTATTTAATTAAATGAGAAGTCATTTTTAATTAATTAAATGAAGTTATTTCATTAAATAAAAAAAGTGTCTCTAATTAATTAAAAATTATTTAATTAAATAGAAAAAGTAATTATGAGAGCATATCTCATTTTATTAAATTAAATATCTCAACAAAATCTCTCTTTAGTACAAAAAGGGAAATTTTCAGTGCACTATTGATCAAAAATGAGTTAAATCAGTTAACTCCTTTTTCTACTCAAATTGAATCAGTTAACTCCTTATTTTACTCAAATTATATTTGTTAACTCCCTTTAATTTGGAAATCTCCCTTTATGACTGAACTTCACCTTTAATCTTGACCATTGATTGAAATCGATCTCAACCGTTGATGAATTCTAGGAAAGTCTATTTAAGGGACCCTCATCTCTTCATTTTGAAAGGTTGAATGAGAATTTGCATCGAATTGTTGCTAGAATTCATACTCACATTTGGTCATATTCACATACGCAAAGATCAAAGTTGACCAGATTTAACCACGGTTGACTTGAGTTGACTAGTTTCAAAATTTTTTTTGAAATAATTAAAAAAAATTATTTAATTAAATGGAGTACTTACTTCTAATTAATTAAACATAGTTATTTAATTAAATGAGAAGCCATTCATATTTAACTAAATGAAGTTATTTAATTAAATAAGAAAAGTGTCTCTAATTAATTAAAAATTATTTAATTAAATGGAAAAAGTAATTATGAGAGCATATCTCATTTTATTAAATTAAATATCTCAACAAAATCTCTCTTCAGTTCAAAAAGGGAAATTTTCAATTCACTATAGATCAAAAATGAGTTAAATTAGTTAAGTCCTTTTTCTACTCAAATTGAATCAGTTCACTCCTTATTTTACTGAGATTAAATATGTTAACTCCCTTTAATTTGAAAATCTCCCTTTATGACTGAACTTCACCTTTAATCCTGACCGATGATTGAAAGCGATCTCAACCGTTGATGAATTCCAGGAAACTCTATTTAAGAGACCCTCATCTCTTCATTTTTAAAGATTGAATGAAAATTTGCGTCAAATTGTTGCTGGAATTCATACTCACATTTTCTTATATTCACATACGCAAAGATCAAGTTTTACCAAAAGATGCCCAGATTTAACCACGGTTGACTTGAGTTGACTAGTTTCGAAATTTTTTTTGAAATAATTAAATGAAATTATTTAATTAAATAGAGTACTTACTTCTAACTAATTAAACAAAGTTATTTAATTAAATGAGAAGTCATTCCTAATTAATTAAATGAAGTTATTTAATTAAATAAGAAAAGTGTCTCTAATTAATTAAAGATTATTTAATTAAATAGAAAAAGTAATTATGAGAGCATATCTCATTTTATTAAATTAAATATCTCACCAAAATCTCTCTTCAGTTCAAAAAGGAAAATTTCCAGTTCACTATTGATCGAAAATGAGTTAAATCAATTAACTCTTTTTTCTACTCAAATTGAATCAGTTAACTCCTTATTTTACTCAAATTAAATCAATTAACTCCCTTTAATTTGGAAATCTTCCTTTATGACTGAACTTCACTTTTAATTCTGACAGTTGATTGAAATCGATCTCAACCGTTGATGATTTCTAAGAAAGTCTATTTAAGAGACCCTCATCTCTTCATTTTGAAAGGTTGAATGAGAATTTGTATCGAATTGTTGCTGGAATTCATACTCACATTTGCTCATATTCACATACGCAAAGATTAAGTTTGACCAAAAGTTGACCAGATTTAACCATGGTTGACTTGAGTTGACTAGTTTCGAAAAGAATTTTGAAATAATTAAATGAAATTATTTAATTAAAGGGAGTACTTACTTTTAACTAATTAAAATAAGTTATTTAATTAAATTAGAAGCCATTCCTAATTAATTAAATGAAGTTATTTAATTAAACAAGAAAAGTGTCTCTAATTAATTAAAAAGTATTTAATTAAATAAAAAAAGTAATTATCAGAGCATATCTCATTTTATTAAATTAAATGTCTCAAAAATATCTCTGTTTAGTTCAAAAAGGGAAATTTCCAGTTCACAGTTGATAAACAATGAGTTAAATCAGTTAACTCCTTTTTTTACAAAAATTGAATCCGTTAACTCTTTAGTTTACCCAAATTAAATATGTTAACTCCCTTTAATTTGGAAATCTCCCTTTATGATTGAACTTCACTTTTAATCCTGACTGTTGATTGAAATCGATTTGAACTGTTGATGAATTCCAGGAAAGACTATTTAAGAGACCCTCATCTCTTCATTTTGAAAGGTTGAATGAGAATTTGCATCGAATTGTTGCTAGAATTCATACGCACATTTGCTAATATTCACATACGCAAAGATCAAATTTGAATAAAAGTTGACCAGATTTAACCACGGTTGACTTGAGTTGATTAGTTTTGAAATTGTTTTTGAAATAATTAAACAAAATTATTTAAATAAATGGATTACTTACTTTTAACTAATTAAACAAAGTTATTTAATTAAATGAGAAGTCATTCCTAATTAATTAAAGATTATTTAATTAAATAGAAAAAGTAATTATGAGAGCATATCTCATTTTATTAAATTAAATATCTCAACAAAATCTCCCTTCAGTTCAAAAAGGGAAATTTCCAGTTCAATATTGATCGAAAATGAGTTAAATCAGTTAACTCATTTTTCTACTCAAATTGAATCAGTTAACTCCTTATTTTACTCAACTTAAATCTGTTAACTCTCTTTCATTTGAAAATTTCCCTTTATTTCTAAACTTCACCTTTAATCCTGTCCATTGATTGAAATCGATCTCAACTGTTGATGAATTCCAGGAAAGTCTATTTAAGAGACCCCCATCTCTTCATTTTGACAGGTTGAATGAGAATTTGCATTGATTTGTTGCTGGAATTCATACTCACATTTGCTCATATTCACATACATAAAGATCAAGGTTGACAAAAAGTTGACCAGATTTAACCACGGTTGACTTGAGTTGACTAGTTTCGAAAAAAAAATTTAAATAAATAAAAGAAATTATTTAATTAAATGGAGTGCTTACTTCTAAGTAATTAAACAAAGGTATTTAATTAAATGAGAAGCTATTCCTAATTAATTAAATGAAGTTACTTAATTAAATAAGAAAAGTGTCTCTCATTAATTAAAGATTATTTAATTAAATAGAAAAAGTAATTATAAGAGCATATCTCATTTTATTAAATTAAATATCTCAACAAAATCTCTCTTTAGTTCAAAAAGGGAAATTTCCAGTCCATTATTTATCAAAAATGAATTAAATTAGTTAACTCATTTTTGTACTCAAATTGAATCAGTTAACTCTTTATTTTACTCAAATTAAATCTGTTAACTCTCTTTAATTTGAAATCTCCCTTTATGACTGAACTTCACTTTTAATCCAGACCGTTGATTGAAATCGATCTCAACCATTGATGAATTCTAGGAAAGTCTATTTAAGAGACCCTCATCTCTTCATTCTGAAAGGTTGAATGAGAATTTGCATCGAATTGTTGCTGGAATTCATACTCACATTTGCTCATATTCACATACGCAAAGATCAAGTTTGACCAAAAGTTGACCAGATTTAACCACGATTGACTTGAGTTGACTAGTTTCGAAAAGAATTTTGAAATAATTAAATGAAATTATTTAATTAAATGGAGTACTTACTTCTAATTAATTAAACAAAGTTATTTACTTAAATGATAAGCCATTCCTAATTAATTAAATGAAGTTATTTAATTAAATAAGAAAAGTGTCTCTAATTAATTAAAGATTATTTAATTAAATAGAAAAAGTAATTATGAGAGCATATCTCATTTTATTAAATTAAATATCTCTCTTCAGCTCAAAAAGAGAAATTTCCAGTTCACCATTGATAAAAAATGAGTTAAATCAGTTAACTCCTTTTTCTTACAAAAATTGAATCAGTTAACTCCTTAGTTTACTCAAATTAAATCTGTTAACTCCCCTTAATTTAAAAATCTCCTTTTTATGGCTGAACTTCACCTTTAATCCTGACCGTTGATTGAAATTGATCTCAACTATTGATGAGTTCCATGAAAGTCTATTTAAGAGACCTTCATCTCTTCATTTTGAAAGGTTGAATGAGAATTTGCATCGAATTGTAGTTGGAATTCATACTCACATTTTCTCATATTCTCATACGCATAGATCAAGTTTGATCAAAAGTTGACAAAATTTAACCACAGTTGACTTGAGTTGACTAGTTTTGAATTTTTTTTTGAAATAATTAATAAAAATTATTTAATTAAATGGAGTACTTACTTCTAATTAATTAAGCAAAGTTATTTAATTAAATGAGAAGCCATTCCTAATTAATTAATTGAAGTTATTTAATTAAATAAGAAAAGTGTCTCTAATTAATTAAAGATTACTTAATTAAATAAAAAAAGTAATTATGAGAGCATATCTTATTTTATTAAATTAAATATCTCAAAAAAATCTCTCTTCAGTTCAAAAAGTGAAATTTCTAGTTCAATATTGATAAAAAATGAGTTAAATCAGTTAACTCATTTTTCTACTCCAATTGAATCAGTTAACTCCTTATTTTACTCAAATTAAATCTGCTAACTCCCTTTCATTTGAAAATCTCCTTTTATGACTGAACTTCACCTTTAATCCTGTCCGTTGATTGAAATCGATCTCAACTGTTGATGAATTCCAGGAAAGTCTATTTAAGAGAACCCCATCTCTTCATTTTGAAAGGTTGAATGAAAATTTGCATCGAATTGTTGCTGGAATTCATACTCACATTTGCTCATATTCACATATGCAAAGATCAAGTTTGACCAAAAGTTGACTAGATTTATCCACGGTTGACTTGAGTTGACTAGTTTCAAAAAGAATTTTGAAATAATTAAAAGAATTTTGAAATAATTAAAAGAAATTATTTAATTAAATGGAGTACTTACTTCTAATTAATTAAACAAAGTTATTTAATTAAATGAGAAGCCATTCCTAATTAATTAAATGATGTTATTTAATTAAATAAGAAAAGTGTCTGTAATTAATTAAAGATTATTTAATTAAATAGAAAAAGTAATTATGAGAGCATATCTCATTTTATTAAATTAAATATCTCAACAAAATCTCTCTTTAGTTCAAAAAGGAAAATTTCCAATTCACTATTGATCAAAAATGAATTAAATCAGTTAACTCATTTTTCTACTCAAATTGAATTAGTTAACTCCTTATTTTACTCAAATTAAATCTGTTAACTCTCTTTAATTTGGAAATCTTCGTTTATGACTTAACTTCACCTTTAATCCTGATCGTTGATTGAAATCGATCTCAACCATTGATGAATTCCAGAAAAGTCTATTTAAGAGACCCTCATCTCTTCATTTTGAAAGGTTGAATGAGAATTTGCATCGAATTGTTGCTGGAATTCATACTCACATTTGCTCATATTCACATATGAAAAGATCAAGTTTGACCAAAAGTTGACCAGATTTAACCACGGTTGACTTGAGTTGACTAGTTTCAAAATTTTTTTTGAAATAATTAAATGAAATTATTTAATTAAATGGAGTACTTACTTCTAATTAATTAAACAAAGTTATTTAATTAAATGAGAAGCCATTCCTAATTAATTAAATGAAGTTATTTAATTAAATAAGAAAAGTGTCTTGAATTAATTAAAGATTATTTAATTAAATAGAAAAAGTAATTATGAGAGCATATCTCATTTTATTAAATTAAATATCTCAACAAAATCTCTCTTCAGTTCAGAAAGGGAAATTTCCAGTTCACTATTGATAAAAAATGAGTTAAATCAGTTAACTCCTTTTTCTACTCAAATTTAATCAGTTAACTCTTTATTTTACTCAAATTAAAGCTGTTAACTCCCTTTAGTTTGGAAATCTCCGTTTATGATTGAACTTCACCTTTAATCCTGACTGTTGATTGAAATCGATCTCAACCGTTGATGAATTACAGGAAAGTCTATTTAAGAGACCCTCATCTCTTCATTTTGAAAGGTTGAATGAGAATTTGCATCGAATTGTTGCTGGAATTAATACTCACATTTGCTCATATTCACATACGCAAAGATCAAGTTTGACCAAAAGTTGACCAGATTTAACCATGGTTGACTTGAGTTGACTAGTTTTGAAAAGAATTTTTAAATAATTAAATGAAATTATTTAATTAAATGGAGTACTTACTTCTAATTAATTTAAAAAGTTTATTTACTTAAATGAGAAGTCATTCCTAATTAATTAAATGAAGTTATTTAATGAAATAAGAAAAGTGTCTCGAATTAATTAAAAATTATTTAATTAAATAGAAAAAGTAATTATGAGAGCATATCTCATTTTATTAAATTAAATATCTCAACAAAATCTCTCTTGTAGTGCCTACCCTCATTCATATCTTTTTTGAATATTGTTAATATTGTCAGACAATGATAGACTAGTTTTATGTTGATAGATTAGTGGTATTGTTTTGACATTATTAGACATTATGTTATTGATTCAGTGGTTATAAGATGAGATCATTTAGACTTTACATTTCATGCATACACGATGATCATTATATTGTTTTAAGTTATTATTGATGATTAGATGGATGGTTAATTATCTTATGTGTTTTATGATGGATACTTACCCCATACTTGCATGTGTATGGTGTGCGTATTTTCTTATTGTATGGCATTTCTGATCTAGTTAAGGAAGGGAGTCGTAGTCACCTGTTTAGTCAGGATCTACATGATGCACCACTTCCTGCCATTGTCTGTTTAGCTTAGCATTATATATATTATATGTACATGCATGGTTTTTCTGCAAGTTGCAGGTATCGAGTATCGACTTCTCTGAATTGCTAGGATGAGCATACCCTATTATACTATCTCAATGATAAGAGAAGGGAGATAAATTCTCAAGCCCAAATCTCAAAGCCTTAAACCAGTTGTCCTCGTGAGGTAGGACAAGTATCTGGATATTTTACCCATCAAATGTGTCAGATGACATAAGTCATGATTTTTAACCCTTTAAACTAATTTTGAGTGATTTGCTCTATGATGGGTTTTCATATTCTCTCTTGGAGGTCTATGGTGAATTATGTATTAATTAAGTCTTAATAAATAGATTTAATTAACAAAATAATGATTTGAGGAAATTAATATAAAATATCATGTTATTTGATATTTTGATTATAATTAATTAAATGTGAATTATTGAGGAAAAATGAATTAAATAAAAAAAAATTAGAAATTAAAACTAATAATAATTATAAAATAATAATAAAGTAACAAATAAATAATAATAATAAAATTTATAAAGTTAAAATGAAAGTTATAAATATTTAAATAGAAATTATATAAAAAGTAAATTGGAGTTATAAGCTTGCATGGGAATTAACGCACTTCTCTATTTCTCATGTGTCAAAAACATGAGGGTTAGTGCATCAATTAAGCACATGGTGTCTACAACGCTATGGCTCAATTTGAAGGTTGAAAAAGACCCATGCTTAGTTGGTGACACCTTCCAGCTGTTTCTAGAAGCATTCTAGATGTTTCCTGAAAGCTCTTTATATTCAGGCATTCATAGAAGCTTAGACACAGCGTTGGGAGCGCAATTAGAGCATTGGAGGACTCGAGAATTATGAAGAAGGGAGGAGATTGCTCTGTGGATTTTCTGAGGAAGAGCGATTTAGCATCAGAATTCGGGTAGATTCTTGTGATTTTAATTATGTTAATTTCGCATCTCACATTCCCTGTCTTCTTCGTGTCTTCCATATGTCTTCTGAGAAGTTTCATATTTATATGCATTCTCAATATGGGTAGATTAATTTTATTGGAGAATTTTATATGCATTCATAATTATAGATATAATCTTTGTGAAAAAAAAAAACAAAAACATACATGGTTATATATTCAGATCTGCATACATATACATATACATATACATATACATATACATATACATATATATATATATATATATTTATATATGCATATGTATACATTTATTATGTATCTATTATAAAATTTGATTATATATATATATATATATATACATGCATACATACATACATACATACATACATATATATATATATGTATATTTATATATAATGCACCGAATTGAGCGATTGATCAATCGTAGTGGGAAATTTAATAAATCGCATCGCGATCCATGTCGCATGAAACAAGTGTATATTTTAATGCCGTGGGCACGATTCGTACCCCGCACCTGCAGAAGGCAGAGACTTGCCGTCGTAGGTCTGCGGCGACAGGGGTACTACGTACCCGCTGTCGGCACAGTGCCTGCGACCGCAGGTACTGCGTACCACAGCAAGAGTTTGGGGGGGGTTTAATTGATGTTAATGTTATGCAAAAAAAAATGTTATATTAAAACATTTATAAAAAATCGATTCACATTGCTATATAATATGGTGTCAATCGAAATTGTTAAATCGATTTTATGAAAACGTATTTATATATTTACATATGTATGTATGTATGTATGTATGTATGTATGTATATATATGTAATATGTAAATAAGTTATTTATAAATTTAAGTTATTATTATTTGATCAATGATTTATATTGAAGATTTATTTTCATAAAGGTGACTCTTTAATAACTTTCAACTATTTAATAATTTAATTGTTTTAAATTATTAAATAAAGAATTTATAGTTTGGTGGGGGATGTATTGAACAAATATTATAAATTGGAAAATGGATTTTTTTAAGTTCTGTTAAGGAAAACTTATATCCAAAAATAATATGAGTGTTTCTCCATTCATTCTTCAAACTTGAGAACTTAAACTAAGATCTCTACAATTCAAGTTGTAAAACCAAAACATGTGTTTACATTGTGTATTCTTTATGCTATTGTTTTGGGTTTTGGGTTGACTAGTGTTGACCAGTATAGGATGTCTACCAGAGGCTTGGGGGTTATGTGATTGTGGTGACATGATGATGTTTTAATCTCAATCTTTATAAACCCAACCATGGTTATGTGATGGAATGCTCTATGTATTGGTTGTGATTACTGATTGTTATAGTTAAAATTCTTATGTATGAGACACTTGACTTAACCATTATTTTGGTCATCGATCAGTTATCCTTGGTTATTTTCTAGTCGCCATGATGGGACTGAAATGTGGATTTATTCTTGGTGATAACATGATGTGACATGTTTGACTCAACCATTTTTGGAGTCTTCGATCAGTATGATTGAGATATATTTTTTGGTTATTGAGAACCATTAGATATTTGATTATAAATGATACTTCAGTTGCCAATAGAGAGCTGTTGTGTTCATGATTTTCTATGGATGTTAGCTCATGGAGATTTGATGCTTTTATGCATATTTGATGATTTTATGGTTTATCTACATGTAGTGACGTGAAGTGGCTTGCAATGGAGGCTGGGGCCCTAAGAGGCTGCCAGCGTAACTCATTGTAAGTTGGATTAATAAGTGATAACATTCACACCTAATACTAACTGAATGAACCTAAAAAGATAAGTGTTTTATTCTCGCCCATGCCTTGAGTGCTTGTACAGGCTAGGATGGGAGTAGTGAGACACATGGTTACGACCTTGCATTCCATAGTATGCCTCGTCAGTATGAGAGGATACTAGTGGCCGCATGAAATCAGTATGGACCCATGGAGTTTAGCTAACTGCCAGGGTAACTTGTACGTGATAATTGCAATGACACTTTTCTGCTTGCATAGTAGGTTACTACATGTCATTGTGTGCCTCTGGGATTAGATGTCAGGTTTTGTGTTTGGAACCTTGAGTTAGTATACTTTTAGGATTCCTGGACTTATAGAGATATGTGTTATGTGATTTTGATACCCTGTTTGGGACTTGAGATTATCTCCTTAGCACGGTGAGAGTGGACCACTTAGGTACCACACGGTCAGGTGGTAGTGTATTTTCCACTCTTATCATTTTGAGATTCATTGAGACATTGTGGCTAATGCATCCTTCATGATGGTGGATATGTATCCTTTTTCATTGATGATTAGCATATGTTAGATGATGTTATCTTATGCTTTTATTTGCATGTTAGATTACTTTCTACATATGATGTTGTATATATTAGGAGTGACATTCCTACTATGTAATACCGATGATCTCTTTGGTGATTTGGAATGTTATGCATGGAGGGATGGCTAGGATCCATGATGGTCTAATGATGCTATTGACAGTTGGGAGGAACCATGCACTTAGTTTATTATGTTTGATCTTTATGATGGATGTATATGTTTTTGTATCATGTGATTATCTCTACTTTGATGTATAATGGATTAGAATAGGATGATGTACCTTATTCTATGTATGTATTTTTTTGAAGTTGTCATACCTTGTGACATGAATAGTGGATGATTGAGTATTTGAAATGTAATATATAAACATTGGACTGATCATTATTATTTCATGTGGATTTTGTACTAGATGGATTCATGTATGTAATTCAACGTTAAGGGATCTTAAAGAATGTAATCTGTTATGTATGTTATGATGGACAATGCTATTGCTTCCGTTATTGTGCATGAGTTATATATATGGTATTTATTTTCAAAAAAAAAAATGCTAATAAAGTTAGTGAAATTCTTGGTTAATTCTTTGGAAACCTTGGCGGGGCATTACATTTGGTATCAGAGCCCGTGTTTCTACATTGGGAGCTCTGGGTATTTTGGAACAACTGGAACTTTGAACTATTAAGTGTAACTTTCCAAACTTGATCTAGGTGAATTGAAATAGGACTCAAATTGTTACTTGAATATTTTTCATACTTCAACACTTAGTTTCAAAACTGGAAATTTTACTTAAACCTAAAAATAGAACTGAACTTAGTACCTTGTACTGTTGTAGGATGGTATCTGGGACTAGGTCTTCTGTTAGAGGCTATAGTAGAGGTCGTGGTCGTAGCAGAGCTATCAGTGTCCATGAGTCTACCCATGAGGGATCGACTCATATAGAGAGCAGGGAAGAGCAATCTAGTAGGCAGCAGGAAGAGAGCCATAGAGAGGACCAAGCTTAGTCTGAGGAGGTTGGTTTGAGGCAGATGATGCAAAATATTCTAGAATGTCTACCTTCTGTTCAAGAACAGCCTAAAGTTCATCAGAGAGAATAAGAGCGTAGACCTAGATCTAGAAGTCCTCAGAAGGAATGTTAGAGGTCCATTGTGTCCACTCAGATGAAGGATCTTTCAAGATCCAAGGTTAAGCCTTTCAATGGGAAAGGTTTTGGTTATGTGGCCAAGTAGTGGCTTATTTCCCTCAATAGGATTTTTTCCATTCAGGAGTTCGACAGCAATATTAAGGCAAGATTTGCAATCACTAATTTAGAGAATTTTGGGGCCACTTGGTGGACAATTGAGGAGAAGAAGTTGTAAATTGATATGAGCAGTGTTACATGGGAGTTATTCCTAGAAAGTTTCCATGAATGATTCCTACTAGAGGAATGGAAACAACAAAGGGCTGATGAATTTCATAATCTTAGACAATGCACTTTTTTAGTGACCGAGTATGAGCATAGGTTTTATGAGCTTATTCCTTTTTCAGGGTTCAGTGAAAATTCTGCTCAGTTGACACAACATTTTATTAGGGGTTTGAATAACCGTATTATTGGGGGAGTTAAGGTATTTGAGCCAAAAACCCTCAAGGATGCGGTGCACCAAGCTATCCTTGTTGAGCAAAGTGTCAACCTTGGTCAAGGTGGTTTTGTAGGAGCACCAGTAGCATCAGGATCTAAAAGCAACTACAATTCAGGTGGTAACAAGAAGTTTTCTTTCTCTAAGGGGAAACAATTTCAGCAGTAGTCTCAAAAGAAGGGATCAAATTCTCAAGCTCAAGGTGGTGGCAAAGGTGCTAACACCAAGAACAATCGCAATGCTCAACGCAATAAACAGAATCAGTCCAATCAGCCAGCTTAGAGTAGCCAGTCTTTTGTGAGCAGGAACAGTCGCCAGCAATCAAATGTACCACCTATGGGAAGAGGTTCTGGCAGAAATACAGAATGCTTTTCATGTGGTCAGATTGGACATTATGCAGCTTAGTGTCCTCAGTGAGCACCTCAATTTTTAGGACCTAGACCTACCATTTCAGAGCCTACAGTTGGTGATGCAGGTAGAGCTCATAGAGTTTTTGCAGCAGTTGATCAGCGTCAGGCAGATCATCAGGGAACAGTGGTTGAGACCATCGATGCTTTTAGAGGTATATATCTTTTAGTATTGTTTGATTCAGGAGCTACAGATTCATTTATTTCACCATCTATAGTTTCTAAGTGTAAGCTGGATGCAGTGAAGCAAGATCATGGTTGGCAAGTGGAACTAGCCTCAGGCATTAAGGTCTCCACAGATTTTGTAGTTGATAAGTGTGGGCTTAGCTTAGGAAGCTTTGATACTGTAGTGGATCTTTGAATCATACCCCTTGGTTCCTATGATGTGGTTTTAGGCATGGACTGGCTTGGATCTCATAGAGCTAGTATAGATTGCAAGAAGAAGATTATTATGTGCCAAGATGACCAAGGGAATGCTGTGCAGATAGTTGGGATACCGAGACCTATATCTCTGCGGATGATTTCTGCTATGCAATTGAAGCAAATTTTTTGGAAGGGATGTCAGATATTTGCTATTATGGTAAATGATCTTGATGAAGAAGATCCCATGAGGGAGACTTTAGATCACCTAATTTTGTAGGAGTATGCAGATGTTTTTCCAAGTGAGATTTCATTTATGCCTCCAAAGAGGGAGATTGACTTTAGTATTGATCTGATTCCTGGAGCGGAGCCTATCTCTAAAGCTCCTTATCGCATGACGACATAGGAATTGGGTGAGCTACGTCTTCAGCTAGAGGAACTTCTGGCCAAATGGAGCATTTGACCTAATGTATCACCATGGGGAGCTCTAGTTCTCTTTGTGAAGAAGAAAGACGGTTCTTTGCGCCTTTGTATTGACTATAGACAGTTGAATAAGGTGACTATTAAGAACAAGTATCCTTTACCTAGGATTGATGACTTATTTGATCAGATCAAGGGAGCTACAGTATTCTCCAAGATTGATCTTAAGTCAGGATACCACCAGCTTCGCATTAAGGAAGCAGATATTCACAAGACTGCTTTTCGAACTTGTTACGGACATTATGAGTTCACAGTGGTACCTTTTGGATTGACTAATGCTCCATCAGTTTTTATGAGTTTGATGAATTTTGTGTTCCGATCTTATCTGGATAGGTTTGTACTTGTGTTTCTTGATGACATATTGATATATTCTAAGACTCAGAAGGAGCATGAGGAACACCTGTGGTTGGTTTTGCAGTGTTTAAGGGACAATCAGCTTTATGCCAACACAGCTAAGTGTGAATTCTTCAAAATGGAGATTCAGTATTTAGGGCATGTTATTTTAGGTGATGGTATTTCAGTGGATCCTGCAAAGATTCAGGTGATAATAGATTGGCAAACACTGACTAATGTGTCAGAGATTCGTAGTTTAATGGAGTTAGCTTGTTATTATCATAGATTTGTCCAGAACTTCTCTCGAATAGCACATCCTATCACTTCTCTTCAAAGGAAAGGAAGTAAGTTTGTATGGATAGAGAAATGTGATGAAGCTCAAGGAGCTTTTGACCAGTGCACTAATTCTAGTTGTACCTGCTCCAGAACATGATTTCATGGTATGTACAGATGCTTCTCTTGAAGGGATTCGGGCAGTGTTGATGCAGAATGGATGGGTGATTGTATATGAATCACACAAGCTCAAGGATCATGAGTTAAATTATCCTACACATGATCTTGAGTTAGCAGCAGTAGTTCATGCTTTTTCAAGGTGGAGACATTTCTTGTTGGGGCACAGATTTGAGCTGCATAGCGATCATCGTAGTCTTCAGTACATTTTTACTCAGCCTAATTTGAATGCTCGCCAAAGGCGATGGATGGAGTTTCTAAGAGAATATGATTTTGAGGTTAAGTACATTCAGGGTAAGGAGAATGTGGTGGTGGATGCTTTGAGTCGTAGGAGACATGTGTTATCATCGATGACTCTTAGTGTGGATTTGAGGAGTCTGATTCTTCAGGCACTTCCTACGGATTCATGGTATCAAGAAGTGTGTAAAGAGATTGATTCAGGAAGATCTTTGGAAAGTAAATTTGCAGGTTATGTTCGAGAATCAAATGGTCTTTTAAGACATTTGGGGAGAATTTATGTGCCATTTTTGGATGAACTTCACACCTTGATTCTGGTAGAAGCCCATCGTACACCTTACTCAACACATCTAGGTGTCAAGAAGATGCATGCTGATTTGAGACATTTGTTCTTTTGGTCTGGGATGAAGTGAGATATTGCTGATTTTGTGGCTAGGTGCCTTGAGTGTCAAAGAGTTAAGGCAGAACATTAGCACCCAGCTAGACTCTTGCAGCCTAATCTTATTCCTTCTTGGAAGTGAGATATCATCTCCATGAATTTCATAGTAGGATTACCTATGACAGTTCGATGTCATGATACTATCATGGTCACCGTTGATTGATTGACTAAGGTGGTGCATTTTTCACCGATTAGGTCTTCCTATACAATAGCTTCTATAGCTAATGTCTTTATGCATGATATTGTGAGATTACATGGTATTCCTAGAAAGATCATTTCTGATAGGGATCCTGTATTCACATCCGCATTCTGGATATCGCTGCAGAATGAGCTTGGAGCCCAGTCAAACTTTAGTTTGGCATATCATCTAGAGACTGATGGGCAGATAGAGAGGGTGAATCAGGTTTTGGAGGATATGTTACGGATGTATGTGATGGATAGGTAGACACATTGGGAGGATTACCTCTACTTAGTGGAGTTTTCTTACAACAATGGATATCATAGTTCTATTGGTATGGCACCATTTCAGGCAATATATGGGCTTCCTTGTCATACACCATTGGGTTGGGACAGTCTTGAGGATCGCATCCTATTGGGACCTGAGATACTTCGTGATATGGATCAATAGGTAGTGTGTATCCGTGAGCATTTGACTATGGCATAGGATAGGCATAAAAAGTATGTCAATGCTCATAGGATTGATAAGCAGTTTGCTGTGGATGATAAAGTTTTCTTGAGAGTGCGACCGTGAAAGAGTCCAATCTGATATGGAAAGGGTTCTAAGCTAGCACCTCGCTTTGTTGGACCGTTCGAGATTTTGGAGAGGATTAGCTCAGTTGCTTACCGCCTTGCTCTACCACCCAGCCTAGCTTGCATTCATGATGTTTTCCATGTTTCAGTGCTTCGGCAGTATATTCCTGATATTGTACATGTTCTTGATTGGAATGCGTTGCAGGTAGAGGATGGGTAGCTGGCTTTGGAGCCGGTTCGTATTCTGGAGTAGTAGAGGTTGACCCTCAAGGGTCGAACCATCGAGCAGGTAAGGGTCCAATGGGACCCTACTAATGATTCTTCAACTACTTGGGAGGATGCAGCTAGATTGAGGGAGTTATATCCCTGCTTGTTTGTAGGCTTCTAGGAGTAAGCCTAACCCAAGGGGGGGTGGATGTAGTGCCTACCCTCGTTCACATCTTTTTTGGACATTGTTAATATTATTAGACTATGATAGACTAGTTTTATGTTGATAGATTAGTGTTATTGTTTTGACATTATCAGACATTATGTTACGGATTCAGTGGTTATAAGATGAGATCATTTAGACTTTACATTTCACGCATACATGATGATCATTATATTGTTTTCAGGTATTATTGATGATTAGATGGATGGTTTATTATCTTATGTGTTTTATTTTGGATACTTACTCCGTACTTGCATGTGTATGGTGTGCATGTTTTCTTATTGTATGGCATTTCTGATGTGGTTAAGGAAGGGAGTCGTAGTCACCTACTTAGTCGGGATCTACATGATGCACCACTTCTTGCCATTGTCTATTTGGCTTAGCATTATATATATTATATGTACATGCATGGATTTTCTGCAAGTTGCAAGTACCGGGTATCGACTTCCCTGAATTGCTAGGATGATCGTACCCTATTATACTATCTCAATGATAAGAGAAGGGAGATAAATTCTCAAGTCCAAATCTCAAACCCTTAAACCAATTGTCCTAGTGAGGTAGGACAAGTATTTAGATATTTTACCCATCGAATGTGTCAGATGACATAAGTCGTGATTTTTAACCCTTTAGACTGATTTTGAGTGATTTTCTCTATGATGGGTTTTCATATTCTATCTTGGAGGTCTATAGTGAATTATCTATTAATTAAGTCTTAATAAATAGATTTAATTAATAAATTAATGATTTGAGGAAATTAATATAAAATATCATGTTATTTGATATTTTGATTATAATTAATTAAATGTGAATTATTGAGAAAAAATGAATTAAATAAAAGAAAATTAGAAATTAAAATTAATAATAATTATAAAATAATAATAAAGTAACAAATAAATAATAATAATAAAAGTTATAAAGTTAAAATGAAAGTTATAAATATTTAAATAAAAATTATATAAAAAGTAAATTGGAGTTATAAGCTTGCATGGAAATTAATGCACTTCTCTATTTCTCATGTGTCAACAACATGGGGGTTAGTGCATCAATTAAGCACATGGTGTCTACAACCCTATGGCTCATCTTGAAGGTTGGAAAAGACCCATGCTTAGTTGGTGACACCTTCCAGCTGTTTCTAGAAGCATTCTAGATGTTTCCTGAAAGCTCTTTATATTCAGACATTCATAGAAGCTTAGACACAGCGTTGGGAGAGCAATTGGAGCATTGGAGGACTCGAGAATTCTGAAGAAGGTAGGAGCTTGCTCTACGGATTTTCTGAGGAAGAGCAATTTAGCATCAGAATCCGAGTAGATTCTTGTGGTTTTAATTATGCTATTTTCGTATCTCACATTCCCTGTCTTCTTAGTGTCTTCCATATGTCTTCTGAGAAGTTTCATATTTATATGCATTCTCAATATGGGTAGATTAATTTTATTGGAGAATTTTATATGCATTAATAATTGTAGATATAATCTTTGTGATAAAAAAAAAAAAACATTCATGGTTATATATTCAGATCTGCATACATATACATATACATATATATATATATATGCATATGTATACATATATTATGGTTCTATTATAAAATTTGATTATATATATATATTGATATATATATATACCTATGTATATTTATATATAATGCACCGAATTGAGTGATTGATAAATCGCAATGAGAAATTTAATAAATTGCATCACGATTCATATTGCATGAAACAAGTGTATATTATAATTTCGTGGGCACGATTCGTACCCTGCGCCTACGGAAGGCAGAGACCTGCCGTCGCAGGTCTGCAGCGACAGGGGTACTATGTACCTGCTGTCGGCGTAGTGCTTGCGAACGCTGGTACTGCGTACTGCAACAAGAGTTTGGGGGGGTTTAATTGATGTTAATGTTATGCAAAAAAATGTTATGTTAAAATGTTTGTAGACAAGCGAATCACATTGCTATATAATATGGTGTCAATCGAAATTGTTAAATCAATTTTATGAAAATGTATTAATATATTTACATATGTGTGTATGTGTATATATATATATATATATATATGTATATATATGTATAGATATATATATATATATATGTATATATATATACATATATATACATATATATATATGTATATATATGTATATATATATATATAAATATGTATATATATGTATATATATATACATATATATACATATATATATACATATATATATATACGTGTATATATATATATATATGTATATATATATATATATGTGTGTATATATATATATATATGTATATATATATATATGTATGTATGTATGTATATGTAATATGTAAATAAGTTATTTATAAATTTAAGTTATTATTATTTGATCAATGATTCATATTGAAGATTTATTTTCATAAAGGTGACTCTTTAATAACTTTCAACTATTTAATAATTTAATTGTTTTAAATTATTAAATAAGGAATTTATAGTTTGGTGGGGGATGTATCAAACAAATATTATAAATTGGAAAATGGATTTTTTTTTAGTTGTGTTAAGGAAAACTTATATCCAAAAATAATATGAGTGTTTTTCCATTCATTCTTCAAACTTGGGAACTTAAACTGAGATCTCTACAATTCAAGTTGTAAAACCAAAACATGTGTTTACATTGTGTATTCTTTATGCTATTGTTTTGAGTTTTGGGTTGACTAGTGTTGACCAGTATAGGACGTCTACCAGAGGCTTGGGGGTTATGTGATTGTGGTGACATGATGATGCTTTAATCTCGATCTTTATAAACCCAACCATGGTTATGTGATGGAATCCTCTATGTATTGGTTGTGATTACCGATTGTTATAGTTGAGATTCTTATGTATGAGACACTTGACTTAACCATTATTTTGGTCATCGATCAGTTATCCTTGGTTATTTTCTAGTTGCCATGATGGGA